>JAUIMM010000710.1:2682500-5082500 GCA_031769625.1 Taudactylus pleione
CTGTGTTTATCACCATTCCCCTGATGTTCTCTTAGTTTGTTTGACTGTTCCAGGTGTCTTCAGAATCAAGGCTTCATTATTTCCAGTCTGTCTCCTTCTGTTATTAACTGTAATGTTACTATATGATGTCACTACCAAAATGATAAATACTCATCTGCAAAGGAACCTTAAATATGCAGCTGCTTAATAAAGTAATACCGTGAAACTGGTCTCATCCACAGCAGTATGGTTGGGCAGTGTGATTGTTTTGAACCAAATTCGATCCAGCATTGGCATGTGATCTCCACACAATCATATCTGCCCAATGAAATCATGAACAGATTTGATCAGGCAAGACAGGAAACTTGTCAGAAGACGTTAACATACATTACATAAAGATGTACTGTATATACAAGGTTTTAATTCAAATGTTGATGATAAAGTGATCAGTGAAGTTATAAAAAATGAGGAGAAGGTCGGCGACACAAGACTAAGGGGTCTATGTACTAAGCAGTGTTAGGAGACAGAGTGAAAAAGTGATAAGAAAGTGATAAGGTGCCTGCCAATCAGCTCCCAACTGTCATCTCACAGGCTGTGTTTGAAAAATGATAGTTGGGAGCTGATTGGCTGGCACCTTATCACTTTTCCCTCTTCACTTTTCACTTCTCCTAACACTGATTAGTAAATAGAATCCCTAAAATATTCCAGAAGAAGTATAATGGGTATAGAAAATGTCATTGTTTATTCGTCTCCCAGTACAAGAGGTTTATGATATCACTGTTGCAGATTATATTTCTTTGTTCAAGGTTGAAGCATCATGCTAGCAGGGAGGATTGTGAGAAAAGCTTTACTTTCACCAGTACATATAAACTTCATAACATGGAGGAGTAACAAGATTCTAGAAGAGGGGATGTAGTTAGCAGACCGGCGGACGGGATGCTGCCGGTCTAAATCCTGACTGTGCAAGCCCGCTTTGGGTTTTAGGATAGACGTCGAAGTACCGACGCCTATCTTAATCCAGACACTGGAATCTAGACAGATGCCATCTCGATCGAGGAAGACTGGGCTTCTTAGCCGCTAGGGGGGGGGGGTGGGTGATCGGTTTAGGCAGCATAGTGGAGTTAAGGTTAGGTTTTTTTGGGGGGAGGTTAGGGTTAGGCACCCCTAAGGGTGTTAAGGTTAGGCACTAAGGGGGGAAGGTTAGGTTTAGGCACGAAGGGGGAGACTTAGGTTTAGTCACTAATGGGGAGGGTGCAGGGTGGGGAGGGTTAGGGTTAGGCTACAAGAAGGGAGAGTTAGGAGAAGGGGGAGGGTTAGTATACTTATCCCACCCATGTCGGGATACCAACCATCAGGATGCTGCTGTCTGTATTTTGACAGGAGGCATCCCGACAGCCCATTACATACCCATTCCCTAGAAGAGAATACGGAGAGAAGTGATAGGGTAAAATAACAATTTTTAAAAACAGCACCAACTACTGTTCCTCCCCTACCGCTGCTCAAGTAACACTTATGGGTAAATTTACTAAAGGTCAGTTTTGGTTCTAAATCAAAACCGATGGACTGCTTTTGGACAACTACCCCACTTGATCGCTCTCCACCAAAGCCTGATACATCTCCTCCCTTGAAAGCAACCAGGTACCACCACACCCACTCACTTTTTATAAACTAGTACTGGGTCTGAAAATACGCAAAAATGCTAATAAAATTATTTTGTCAAATTAAAATTATTATTGGGAGAACTTGCAACTTATTGGAATGATTTCATGGTTACATATGTTTTAAGAAGAGTGACTGTCAAATAGCAGCAACAATTCTTTATTTTACTTTTAACCAATTTAGAACTGAAGTTGTATTTCGACCATCAGGAGTTATTGCAGTAAGCTTTGGTACCCAGATTCTCAGGTGAAAAATATATATATTTTTGTATATACAGCTGGAGTAAGTTCATATTTGTACTGTATAACCAGTAGGACATTCTATGCCCTGATTCAATTTATTAGATGTATAAGATTGACGGTCATCCTACTGTATAAAGAGATTTTATGTCCTTACCATGGCTAAGAAGTTGACCGCGAGTTTAAGGACTCTTACCTGCTTTCATAAATAATCATGCTTTTACTAGCAAGTCGACCCTAACCACAGTCTAATGCTAAACTTAAATCTAACCACAACCTAACCCTAAGCCTACCCTAGCCACTGCCTAACTCTAACCCTGACGCTAACCATAACCGCAGCCGAACTCTACCCCTAAACCTAACCCTAACCCCACCGTAACCTAAAAACTGACCCTAACCACACCCTAGCCTAAAACCTAACCTTAAATTCGGTAAAAATCAGCTGTCTACATTCACAATCTTGACATTATGTCGTGTCGACATTCTGTTATTGTAGACATCCTGTCTATGTCGACATTCTGAATGTATATCTCTGGGGCTCCAGGTGCCTGTGCCGTGATGTCTCTCCCACTCATTCTCTACGAAGTGCCAAATCAGGATTCACTGACCATGTGCAGGCTCCAGGTTGGATGGCCAAACCACTGAGCCCTAGCTTGTGGCGCAACATCCTTTTACTTGCATTCACCGCATGTGAACCCATTCTTTTCAATGCTATTTCCTCCATAGACTCCCATCCCCTGACTGCAGGCACATGTGCCAATGTGCAAATAATGCCGGTGGGTTTTTAAGCCTAAGAATTGAAGATATAGTGTCAATCATTTTTGAACTGCATTTATTCTGAAGGCATTGAATTGCTCTGGTGTCAGTCTCGCTAATGGTGATGTATAGATTGAATCTTAATGATCCCGTCTGTTCTTCATTTAAAAGCATAATGGTGATTTGCTGAAACAACGTGTGCGGGTAATGGGTTATAGAGTTTTATCGTGGTCTGAGTGATAGAAAGAAGTGTTTCCTTTGCTATGCTTATTATTGTTTATTCTTTAACTGACTTCCCTGCTTTAAAAATTGACCCTCATTGGACAAGGAGTTTTTTTTAATTATGTGAAAGTAAAGGTAATAAGTCAACTATATAAGCAATTTTTTTCACCTGTTCCCGGGCTCCTAAAATGCGGTAAGAGCCCCAGGTTTGCCAATGGTAGAGCTGGTGCACATGTTACATATATGGTCCTGTCTTCTTCTGCACATCAGAGCTTGTGGCACTCCGGAACAGAAAGATAAATGATATCAGTGAAGTGCAAGAAGAAGATGGCCCTAGAGAGACCCAGCTCTGTCTAGGGATGGGCATCCAACATGAATGTTTGGCAAATATCGAGGTTATTGTTCAATATTTCTGCCATTGCTGGTAAGAAGCAGTGGTCTATCTATAACGTGTGCTATGCTTGAGTCCGGGGGGACCTTGTGGCGCACACGCACACCAGGACAGACCCTGTGCCTGCCCATGCGGTGCCCATCTTTCTAGTGATATGAAAAAGATGGCGCCGCACAGGAGCTAGCAAAAATTCTCGTGCTGTGCCTTGAGTCTTTGCTCTCTATTGCGAATGCGCCATCTTTTCAATTTGTCACCGGAAAGATGGTGCCAAGGGACGAGCATAGGGAGCTGGGGCTCTGCACGGTCAGGCACAGTGTAACAGTTATGGAGGACCTGCTTCATGGTGGGGGGTCTCCTCTGCAGCATACATCCCACTCCCCCCCAAGCTCTTAGTACAACCTTGGTGAGGTGTAGATGTTCTTCTGCTATTGACATTCTCCACCAATGTCAATACCCATCTCACCCCACCTTCCAACCTCCAGACGGACCTAACCAATAGCAACAAAAATAACAAAAACATTGATGTTTGAAGACCAAAATCATCAATGTTTAGTTGACAATGTTTTTTTCTGACATTAATGGCCATGTGTCGATGATGGCATCAATAGTAACATTAATGTTAGGCTACCAATATCCCACCCTTAGCTCTGCCTAGCAGTGACTCTCACATGTCAATTACATTTTGTTCACCAGAGCTGTTTCTCTCCTGCAAGTCACTGGTCTGCTTCCTCCTTTCTTTACTAGTAATACATGTACAGTAGGTACTGTTGTACTTGTTTTTGAAATCTATGGAGAATGGTGGTCTATGGAGAAAGAGTTTTTAAGAAAGTTGTCTTGTTCTCCCTTTCAAGAAAACAAATCACACCATAAAGGAGGCCTTAGAGGGGGAGATATATCAAACCTTGTAAAGGGATAAGGTGGAGAAGTTGACGATAGCAACCAGTCAGCTTATGGCTATCATTTATCTAGCACAGTCTAGAAAGTGACAGAAGCTTATCGGTTGGTGTGGAAAACTTCTCCTCTTGTTCTCTATAGGTTTGATACATTTCCCCAAAAAAAGTACCACAGTGACAATAACTCAGTAATCCGCTGAGGGAAATGGCAGTCTTGACTTGCAATAAACGTATTTAAAAAATGTCTAATATTTTTCTAGTGTCTAATTTCTATTGTGTATTTTATTTAGATAATAATAATAATATAGATAGATAGATAGATATTAGATGATAGATAGATATGAGATGATAGATAGATAGAGAGATAGATAGATAGATAGATAGATAGATAGATAGATAGATAGATAGATAGATAGATAGATAGATAGATAGATAGATAGACAGACAGATACAGTGGCAGAACTAGCGGCTGTGTGTTTTTTAAATTGGTTATTGTGGATCAAGAAATGTTTTGATAGATAGATAATGAACAGTAGATAGATAGATAGATAGATAGATAGATCGATCAATAGATAGATATTAAATGATAGATAGACAGATACAGTGGCAGAACTAGCGGCGGTGCAGCCTGTGCCTTGCAGGGTCCCTGGGCCCCACAGTATTTAAGTGAGAGCGGTCCGCACTACACAGTAACAAACACTGACACCAGAGGCGGCTATGTGTTTGATATAGCAGCCATGAGAGTCAGACAGATGCTCATTGGCTGCAGTGTCCACGGAGGGAGCCGGGCTGGAGCTCACTCATGAGCTCCGCCTTCCTGCTCCTGCAGTGGGTGATGGGAGAGACGTCATGATGTCTCTCCCATCGGACAGAGCAGGAGGGCAGAGGAGCTGACGGCGGCGGGCACAGGAGCGGGGATTCAGGTAAGTGTGGGGTTTTTGTGTGTGTGTTTGTCTTGTATATGTAAGGGAGGGCACTACTGGGGGCACTGTATAAGGGGCCCTACTGGGGGCACTGCATAGCGGGGACCACTACTGGGGGCACTGTATAAGGGGCACTGCATAGGGCGGACCACTACTGTGGGCACCGCATAGGGGGGACTACTACTGGGTGCAATGCATAGGGGGGACCACTACTGGGAGCACTGTATAAGGGGCACTGCATAGGGGGAGCCACTACTGTGGGCACTGCATAGGGGGGACTACTACTGGGGGGCAATGCATAGGGGGTACTACTATTGGGGGCAATGCATAGGGGGGACCACTTCTGGGGACACTGCATAGGGAGGACTACTACTGGGGGGCAATGCATAGGGGGTACTACTATTGGGGGCAATGCATAGGGGGGACCACTTCTGGGGGCACTGCATAGGGGGGACCACTACCGGGGGCACTGCATAGGGGGGACCACTACTAGGGGCACTGCATAGGGGGACCACTACTGGGGGCACTGTATATGGGGCACTATATAATGGGCATTATTGGGGGCACTGCAACGGGGGGCCCAAAACGTATTCTTGCACCTGGGCCCACCACTCTCTAGTTTTGCCACTAGATAGATAGATAGATAGATCGATAGATCGATAGATAGATGGGTGAAAGGTGGGTTGTTTAATGTGAATGTTGATAGACATGAACAATAAGATAAACTAAAGTCCAGTGATAAACAAACTAATATACTGTATGTGGCAGGAGGGAACTGTAGTGAGTGGGAATAAACGAATGTCCAGATCAGTGACAGAGATGAATGAGGTGAATCCAGATAGCCTGTCAGAGTGAAGTGGAAATCCTGGTATACTGAATAGTGGCTGAGAGGGATATCTGGTAATGCTGTAATTATGGCTGAAAGGGAAATCCGGTAATGCTGTGATGATAGCTGAAAGGAGAATCCGGTAATGCTGTGATGAGGGCTGCACAGGAATAAGTTAACTGAAGAGACAGGTTCAGGCAGGAGTGCGTCTGGTGGAATGTGCAGGCTGATCCTAGCGGAGTGCAAGGCAAGGCAGAGCGGTGCAGGCTATGCAGGGAGCCGGAGGCTGACAAGGAGCTAGGGCAAGCACCGGAGCACAAGTCCAAGGTACAGGAGCGCAGAGAATGCTGTGTACACATTGCACTGGCAAACTACAGGGCACTCCAAACACCCTTAAGTGCCCAGAAACAGGCCAGAGAGAGCAGGTGACCCACAGACGATTGGCCAGCTGTGTCACATGGCCAAAGACAACATGGTGGCGCCAAGACAGCTGTGACATGGAGACGCCACTAGACTTACCCTTGCCAGGATGGTCCAACGCTGGCAGACCTCTGCATACACGCAATGCTAGAAGGACCGCGCCACAGTGCCCTCACTGGTAAGAACCGCAAACCTCCATGCTGCGAAACCCGGGTCGTGATAGATAGATAGATAGATAGATAGATAGATATGAGAGATGGATAGATAGATATTAGATGCTAGATAGATAGATAGATAGATAGGGGATGCAATCAGGAAGCCGGCTGACGTAAGCCCGACAGCCGGCTCCCCGATTGCTGTATCCCAGCGAGGGTTAAATGACAGGCGTCTAAATCTAGACGCCTGTCATTTTTTTCGACGCCGGGAGACCGGCGCCCGGCATCCCGATCGAAGAGATGCCAGGCACCGTGAGCGGACAGCCGCGGTGGAGAGGGTTAGGTTTAGGGCTCCCCCCAGGAGGGTTAGGGTTAGGCTAGGGGGAGGGAGGGTTAGGGTTAGGCACCCCCGGGGGAAAGTTAGGGTTATGCACCCCCCTGGGGACTTAGGTTTAGGCAGCACGGTAGGGGGGGTTAGGTTTAGGCACTTAAAGGGGGGATTAGGGTTAGGCACAGGAGGGGGAGGTTAGGGTTAGGCACCCCTAAGGAGGGTTAGGGGGCTTAGGTTAGGTCTGTACTCACCTACAGACGATCGGGATTTCCAGCAGTGTCGGGCTGCCGCTGCCGGGATCTCTTAATTTGTCTGCCTGCCGATGCCGGGATTCGAACTCCCGGCCATGCGGCCGGCAGTATTTCATACCGCTTCCGATAGATGATATGAGATACAGTAGATGAATAGATAGATATTAGATGTTGAAAGACAAAAATGAGAACAAAAAAGCGCCTTATAGTGTAGTAGTATTATACTACAGGATTCTTTCAAAGAATTATGTATTTATGCGTACCCTTAGAATTATATGTAAAGGCATATAGAAGGTTTCTTGGATCTCCTCGTCAGTCTCGACAGGGTCCCTCTTATTTACTGCCCTTCAGGTTTCTCGTGTTAATTGGTTTATAATCAGTTCAATATAATAGGGAAAAAGGAAATGTTCATGGTGTAGTACTATTAAAAATTTTTATTCCACACACCACACATAGTAAACATATAGAAAACACAATTACAATCTAAAAGTTCTTTAAGAGTTTATCTCAAATAGCTGTACTTAGCCAGGTCAGGTATCTGCGTCACCACTTCCCTTCCTCTCTACGCGTTTCACCTCTTACGCTTTTCCGGCTGGGCTTCCTCAGGAGAGATATTAGATGTTATTTCAAATTTCTAGGATGTTATTATGTAGACTTGATTAATAGCTCTTTATTTTGTTTATGCTAACAATTGATTTCCCATTCTATTAAACTGAAGACCATCTGTTCTGTAGCATTGATTCTTCCCCTCCCCGAACTGTTTCGATGAAATCCTAAGATAGCACCATAAAAACAATGTATCCAGTTTCCCGGCTCATTACATTGTTAGGTTTCATGAAATCAGTTAAGAAATTGGATTAAACGTGTCTGGCATGTGTACAGAAGCAATATATAGCACATCATGTCTATCACAGTTGATAGAAAGTTTTGTAAAGTAGGGACATTGTGGCTTTCACAAGGCATCACAGGATATTGTTTCTCTTTCAGCTGCTGGTCTAGGTAGAGTATCTTTCAGCTTTGTGATATAAATTAATTTATGGAGGGTATTCTTTGTATTTAATCAAAGTCAAATGTAATATGTTATACAAATATGTAAATATAGTATTCTTCATTGCCTTCAGGTACATTTATGGTACAGTGATCTGATAAGACGCTGTACTTGGACTCTCGACCCTGGCAACTCTGTACTAGTTCAACAATGCAAGTAATGCAAGCTAGGGAAATTCACACATACAGCATTAATTACATTTTATTTGGCAACAAGCAGTAATTAGTTGGTTATCATTGAGTGGTAATTATGTTTATTAGTTTTTCCTTCTTGAATTATGAGCTGCAAATTATGGTAAGACGGGTCAATGGGTTTGAGGTTTTGTTTTAATAATATGTATTAAATAGACTGTTGTTACAATGTAGCGTTGTTTGTTCTGCTTATTATGCCTGTGTTTGACTTAAATAGTGTTATATACAATTCCTCAAAGCTGAAATGTCAATTAATACATGCATGATGTGTTTTTTTTCTTCTCGTGCATGGTGCATGTTTTTTCCTCTTCTCGTGCATGGTGCATGTTTTTTCCTCTTCTCTCTCATGCATGGTGCATGTTTTTTCTTTTTCTCGTGCATGGTGCATATTTTTTCATCTTCTCGTGCATGGTGCATGTTTTTTCCTCTTGTCATGCATGGTGCATGTTTTTTCCTCTTCTTGTGCCTGGTGCATGTTTTTTCTTCTTGTGCATGGTATATGTTTTTTTTTCTTCTCGTGCATGGTATATGTTTTTTTATCCATGCATGGTGCATATTCTTTCTTCTTCTCATGCATGGTGCAAGTTTTTTTTCTTGTGCATGGTACATTTTTTTTTCCATGCATGGTGCATATTTTTTCTTCTCATGCATGGTGCATGTTTTTTTTTCTTGTGCATGGTGCATGTTTTTTTCGCATACATGGTGCATTATTCTTCTTGTGCATGGTGCATGTTTTTTTCTTCTCTTGTATGGTGCATATTTTTTTTTCTTCTCGTACATGGTGCATGTTTTTTTTTCTTCTTGTGCATGGTGCATGTTTTTTCCTCTTCTCGTGCATGGTGCATGTTTTTTCCTCTTCTTGTGCATGGTGCATGTTTTTTCTTCTTCTTGTGCATGGTGCATGTTTTTTTCTTCTCTTGCATGGTACATGTTTTTTTTCCGTGCATGGTGCATATTTTTTCTTCTTCTCATGCATGGTGCATGTTTTTTTCTCTCGTGCATGGTACTTTTTTTTCCCATGCATGGTGCATATTTTTTCTTCTTCTCATGCATGGTGCATGGTTTTTTTTTCGTGCATGGTGCATGGTTTTTTTTGCATACATGGTGCATTATTCTTCTTGTGCATGGTGCATGTTTTTTTCTTCTCTTGTATGGTGCATTTTTTTTTTCTTCTCGTACATGGTGCATGTGTTTTTTTTTCTTCTTGTGTATGGTGCATGTTTTTTTTCCTCTCGTGCATGGTGCATGTTTTTTTTCCTCTTGTGCATGGAGCATGTTTTTTTTTCTCGTGCATGGTGCATGTTTTTAATTTTTTTTATTTTATTTATCCTGAATATTAGGGGTAAATTGTCGAACTGATCTTCCAACTGAAATGCAGTCAGTTCGCTGAATTCTATTAGGTATTTCATATAATATGTTCATGTTGATATCTATGGAGAGGATCCATTACTATTATAGATGAGTGGTTCATTTTTGGATTAGAAATTCCCACCAAGTTCTGCTCTCAAAACAAAGCAAAACTTAATCTTTCACCGACATCTGAACTGAGATGACGTTTTACCTTGTTCTGAGATTTGAACTTGGCGAGAAGATCCAAGCCAAATCCAACCTGCTCATCTCTAATTACTATTAGACAGCTGTAATACCACTGACTCCTATATGCTATAAACATACGTAACTTCACCTAAAAAAAATTGTATTGAATTGTTCATAGCTTTGAATCGCAATTCTCCTATTCACAGGGATATTCTTGTGTCAATAAACATATATTACACAATTCAACTGTTGTATTCCCTCACCAATATATATGTTATATGTGTAAAGTATTATTTCCTTACCCAGAGAAACATATGTATTTGCTCTTAATGACCTAATTACTCCATTCGAGTGGTTAATGATACCTGTATGGTTAATATTCTCAATAATAATTTCATGGAGGTGCTTCTTGATAATCTTGTAGTTAGACAATTTAATTTTCCAGAGAATAAAGTATAGAGGATTTATTTGACCTATTAAGTGCACTGGACTAAATTTTTTTCTGTTGTTAATTAAATATATTACACAATATATTATTTTTAAAAATTAATATCCACTATGCAATGGTATTTTTTGTCAACACAGCATATATCTTTCAAATACTTTGCAGTTTTGTTGTTTCATTTTTTTAAACTAAATACTTGTCAGATCATTAATTAAATTAGTGCTTATTTAATGGACTGCATAGTTTGGCCTATTTATTAATATTAGTAATAAATCCATGAAATTTAACATCCCTTATATGCGCATATCGTGCTGATTTGGAATTTCTTTTCTAATTTATTTACTAATCTGCTTCTCTTGGAGTCCCAGCGAATAGTCTCACAGTCTTCTTCTCTAGCACTTCT
The DNA here is from genome assembly GCA_031769625.1 of Taudactylus pleione. Taxonomy (NCBI): domain Eukaryota; kingdom Metazoa; phylum Chordata; class Amphibia; order Anura; family Myobatrachidae; genus Taudactylus; species Taudactylus pleione. The sequence goes on from JAUIMM010000710.1 coordinate 2,693,169, forward strand.
ATGACAGCCTTCACCTTCCCAGCTGTATTGTGTATAGAGAATTGTGTTGCTAATTGTTACTTGTGCTCTGTTTGTATGTTGGTTACTGTATTGTAATGTAATGTTCTGTGTACCCTTTACTGTATGTACGGCGCTGCGGACCACTTGTGGCGCCCTATAAATAAAATGTAATAATAATAATACTCTGCCCCTAAGTGATGGATTCTCAATCGTTAGCCTGCCAATGAGAGTTTAAGCAAAGTGCACATGCACGCCCATCAGGCCACGTATATGCATACATAGACTATAGGAGAGTGGGCTCCCTCTCTCAAAATGTTTTTCTTTTTTAATATATATTTTAGCCCTTAAGCTATAATGGCTAATGGCAGTGATGTGCACTCAGGTGAGGCAGGTTAGCAGAGGCTTTTCTGTCATACTTAGGTATACTCCAAAGTTTTGACTATATTTTTTTTCTTGTAATTTTTAAAGAAAATATTATAAATATCTTCTCTGTATTATTTTAACAATTTTTATAGTCAAAACTCTGGAGTAGAAAGTGTATGGTAGGTGAGGCACCTCCTCCCCTGTCTACCTTTTCTGCACATCCCTGATCAAAACTCACTAAATTTCCAGCACTATATACTGCTGCAACTTTGTATAATGCCCACATGAACCCTCGGGTTCATATATGTGAAACAACAAAGTACTCCTTATGCGCATAGATCAGGGTGCCGCTATTTCATAAAAAGTTTACCACCAACCCGATAAATATGCAAAAAATATAAAAAGATGTGAAGAACTGTTCCCAAATTAGGAAAAAGTCTATACCAGTATCATATACCAGTTCAGCAGATCCTTAACAGATAACAATCCCAGATCCAGATATGCTTTAGGACCCAACAATATTCCACAGCAATACTTCAGTCGCTTTGATTTACTTGTGTTAATGGACCAACTTGGGCCTTAACCAAGGCACTAAGACAGCAAGTAAACAAGAGTCCCAGTACAAATCACCTCCACGCTGTAGATGGTCCACCTCAGATATCCCAAGAAAGGATAGCAGCTCCTTTACTCCACCACCATATATGTATTTGTAAATCTGACTCTGATACTAGCCAGTGGCTCCCCAGCCATTTACCTCACCGTACGTCACTGGTTAATGACACCTCAAGATTGAGCTAGCTATCGGGGTGTCATGCTTGATAAATTGGAGAAGACTGCAGGCCCTATTAAAAAAAAAATGGGTGAAATTTAAATAGAAATTGACATTGCATTTTTCTCGCAGCCCCACACCTGATCCAAACTCTTAGCTCTGTTAGCAGAGTTTTTCTGCAACTGCTGTCATTCCATCAGGATGATGAGCCCGTAGCATCCCAGGGGCCAATGCTCGATGAGCTTTGCCCTACATGCCAGCTTGATAACTTGCCAGATATACTGTAAGAGGGGCATAACTCAACCATATAAGTTTGCATGAGGCCACCAATGTCCAAAAATGCACTCAATCAAATCGACAAAGGTCATAGACAGTGTTATTATTGACTCCCAGGGGCATGTGCCTAGCTTGAAAATAAATATTGCAGCACAAGCAACGGAGAGCAATTAAGGACATAGACAGCAAACCAGATGCACGCAGTTAGTTTATAGCTTGGACTACACCAAGATTATTGCACCAATTACCTGTATATACACTCTGATTCCTCAATCTATTCCACCACAGTTAAAGCGCTCCCATGATGATAAGAAACTCAAGGAGCAAAAGGGTGTTGCTAAAAACCCTACACTACCCAATACCTTGGCCAAGGGGCTGCACACCACAGCCCCTTAAGGTAAGCCCCAAACCAAATGAGCTGGCAGGATCAGTGAACAAATGAAGGGCCACATTAGAAGACGGAGGCAAGATCTAGACACATATCCTGTTAAAGTGCGGAAAAAAAAATCCACCCATGTCAGAAGGTCCTGTCGGACCTCTGCTGATAGGGAGATAAAATAATGAGGTCTGCGAATCATGGAAAGCACAAGCCCAAACTTCGTACAGAAAACCTTATCCATGGGTAAAACCCTACATGCAAAAATTCAACAAGCCCAGCAAGTAGTGTATAATCATAGAAATGGCATTCTTAAGTGTCAATACTTTGTAGCATTGACACAGAACAAGAAAATAAAGAGGGGTAGAAAGAGAGAAACAAGAAAGAAATCACTAAATGAACACACTATCAGAGAAATGAGGCAAACAGTATGTCCCTTTCCAAAACGCAGCTCAAAAGATAACTGGAAAAATCTGGAATCCCAGATCAGATCAAGGGGTAGATGTACAGACTTAAGGTCCCATTTATGAATTTTTATCATACGTAATAAATTTTAAAACTCGCTGCGTATGATAAATGGTGCTCCAGCCAATCAGCTCCTAACTGTCATATTTCAAACAGATGACAGTTAGGAGCTGATTGGGTGGAGCACTGTTAGCATACGCAAAAAGACTTGTTGCGTATGATAAAACACGATGATAAATGAGCCCCTAAGCCTTGGAGAGAGATGAAGTAAAGATAGATAAATTAACAACCAATCAGCTCCTAACTGTCACATTAGAGGCTGTGTTTGAAAAATGACGATTGAGAGCTGATTGATTGGTACTTTAGCTCCGTCCACTTTGTCTCTCTCCAAGGCTTAGTACACAGACCCCCAAGTAACCACACTAAACTCTGCCCACTTTGTTCACATCACATTCAAGATACTATACACCTACTAGACTTCCACAAACAGCAACCTTAACCCCTGCCTTGCCAGGTGTGTGCCAGATACATGTGGTTTAAATCACCGCCAAGCCATACAAAATGTCTTCTTTCTTACTATTAAATTGTTCCTTTAATAGTGAGAAAGCATCACAATATTACACTACATATTTGTATGAATCTTTTAATGTATCAAAATCACTAGCAAATAAAATAATTTAAAAAAAAAATATTTGTTGTATCTAATCCAGTAATGTGGGAGGCGTTAGGGTGTTAATGCCCTTGCTAGACTAAACTTTATGTACAGTAAGAGTGAATTTAATTTAATTTATTTTTGTTTTTTGTGTGGTTAAAGGGTTGGTCATGGTATGGAGTATAATAAAAGGAAATATAAATTGAAATACAACAGTCATGAATGAGAAAGTTTATTACTAATTGATTGGCGTTATTCTCTTATTTTCCTTACCTCTTGCTAACTCTTTGATAAAATGATAAAACAAAAGCAAAGGGGTATTCTTTTTCACCTCATTATCTGTGTGCAGAGCCATAACAAGGGGTGTTTGACCAACTAGGATGTAAGGCCATGGGGTAGCACAATCTCTACCCTGATGGCACCCGACTGCCATGTTTTAACATGTGGGGTGCCTGGAGAATCACCCCGGTGGGTGCAAAGAAAGCTGCAGAGCACATCCTTAGGACATGCCCGATCGCCCCCTTCCTGATCCACTGCTGGACTGGAAAATATGATTGAGATGTGGCTTACATTTTGCATGGGAGTCCAAGTATTATTATTATTATCCTTTCTTTATATGGCGCCACAAGTGTTCCGCAGCACCTTATAAAGTACACAGACAAATAAGTAAACAAGCAGCAAGTGACTTGCAGTACAATACAATGCAGGACAAGGAGATGGTTTATACACAGCTACATTAGTGATCATAACACTCAAATAAGCAACAGGGCGTAAGCAACCAGGTGTTAGGTGCCCAAGTGAGGAGTAGTTGACAGTATAAGTTAGGAGACGCACAAGAGAGCAGAGGGCCCTGCTTGTGACATTCTAAAGGGGCGGGGCAAAACAAACAAGTGTGACACAGATGGAGTAGATATGGAAGAAAGTAGTAGCAGGTTATAATGAGAGCTTGTAGGCTTTGATGAAATAATGGGTCTTGAGAACACGTTTGAAGACTTGTAGAGAGGTGGAGAGTCTGATGGGAAGAGGGAAACTGCAGATTTTTAGTAAAGATTTGTACTTGTGTCAAATCAAAGTTAGCGCTAATCTTTCTCAAGAGTGCAGAGTGTTACTAGTCCAGTATCATCAGGACTTCCCCCAAGTATTGCTATGGTGCCTGGCCAGGTAATGTTTTGCCCCCAGGGCTGCCATGAGAAATGCTTGACCCTGGTATGATGGAGGAATGATCACGCTCTGTAGGGCTATGTCTGTACCATGTTGTCGATCTTGGATCCCTTAGAGGCAGTGGCGAAAAAGGAGATTTGGCCTGTTCTATTCATCTGAGTACTGTGATGTTGCATTCACTCCCTTTTGGAGTTGTACATTTTGCACCAAGAAGAGGGCAGGTACAAGTATTTGATGATATTGATGACTTGTAGCAAACCTGGGGCACATACAGTATGTAACAGACGCAGATGCTGATCCACCTCAAGATGCGTACAAATCAGCGGATTGGGTACAGGATGCCGGCACGCAGGATCCTGGAGGTTAGAATCCTGACACCGACAACACAACTGGGTCACAATCCCTACAGATGGAGCTAAGTATGTTACCCTTCCCCTACCCCTACACCTTACCCTCCCTCCTCACAGCCTAAACCTAACTCTTCCCCATAGCCTAAACCTAACCCTCCCCCCACAGCTTAACCCTAACCTTCCCCCTAGTGTCTAACTCTAACCACTAACCCTAACCCTCCCCCTAACCCCAATACTTACTGTCAGGATGCCGACAGTCGGGATGCCAGCGCCGACATGTTGGGATTCCTGTGCCGACATTCTGAGCGCCGTAATCCCGCCAGCTGGGATAATATCTACAGCCCAAATCAGCATATGGACGGCTATGTGCATTTTTTCTGTGCACGTTTCTTTACTTCCATCTGTACATCAGCTCCAAACGTGTTCAACCTGTGCAGAAATAACACTGAATCCAACAGAGCCGTGAAGTGATTTTGTTTGGGAAAAGCATTTGCACATTGGCTGGAGGACAGAATATAATATTATTTTTTATCTTGAATACTTGTAGCAAAAAAATATACCCTGGACTGAAGGAGGTAAACAACTGGCAATTTATAGCACAAGGTTCCATTTACTGGCACTTAGGCCAATAGAGTGTGAGCTGTTTCATTTTCCATATAAATTACAGAGCAGCGGAGAGATCTATCAACGGAATAGCTTTAAGTTCTTTTGAGTAACTCTCTGAAACCGTAACAAATGCAAAAGAAATAAAAAATCTGTAATATCCTGGCTGAAAATTCACTTCACCGCCATTAAAGAAAAACTGTTATGAGATGAGGAGGCTTTTGTATTGTATCAGGAGGAACGGGCTGTGAGTTTGCCAGAACTATTTTATTTTCCATTTCATTTTATTTCATCTTTTCATGTAATCTACAGAACAGGATTTACAAGGACACTCTAATTGAGGGACTATCTTGAAAGAATTTCATTCCCACCTGTGGAGAATTTTAAGTCTCCTGGACATAATTCCTGCACTGAGTTGCCTGTTTAGTAGACTTTGGAAACTTTCTGCTTATGTATAAATACGGGTATGTGCTGTGCAACTCACTTGCCTACACTCCCAGAATGTCTGAGAGGCTCCCAAATCTTGGGAAGATCTCCCAGACTCCTGGGAGAGCAGCCAGACAACTTCCTGCATCTCACCCATTTCCCTAGTGGCATAGATATGGTGCCTCCCGCACTGGCTACCTGATAAAAACTATGCAAGTTTCCTGTACAGTGCTGTTGTAATGCTTGCTAAACAGGCCTTGTGGATGCTTTGGTAGTCACAAAGTAAGGGAAAGAGCCAAGTAGACCATATTGGGGTCAAAGTGTGACCGTGAGAGCCACTGGGACCCAGTGTGGTTCCTATGCAGAATCACTGTCCCTCATTATCCTTTTTTCTCCGTCTTGCTTCGTTACTGTACCAAATACTTTACTGAGGGTATTTATTTGTGTGTTTTTTATATTATGATTTTTTTAAGTGCCAGTTAGAAAAGATCTGGCCCATATGGAGGTCTCCCCCACAAACCAAACTTAGAATTTTCCCTATAGTAAATGTATTCTAGAATATTGTGTGCAGTGGAACGTCATCCAAGTCATCTCTGATCCTCAGCACTATAAAAACACTCGCAACAGGGTTCTAACACTAAGCGACATGCTACAGAGACTAAGATTGGGTCACCCTGCTATGAAAGAAATACACTTTAACATCACAATAACACCTCCTGGTTTGTAACCTTAATGCTGAAGCTCCACTTCACTATTAGAGACACAGCGCTCATGTTGAGTGCTGCGGATAACGGATTGCGTGCCCAGAAGCCAAATGAAGCAGCTGACAGTCATACAACTGGAACCTGAGGCTGTGAGTGTCAGGGCAGCTCCAGTTTGGCAAGAGTAGAGGAAAGCAGATTCTTGTTGATAGTACAGGATGTAGATCTATGCCCTGTGTCAGTAAGGCTCAATGCAACATGCTGTAGATCTACTTTGGGTGGACTGTAGCCTGAAGGGGATAAACAGATATCTGAATGGACAACAAATCAACACATGTTGCTTTTACTGTTTTTTTTAGATCTGTGTAGTTTCTTCTTAAACCATTGGCATAAAGTGCCTGATTCACTGATGGACGAAAGAGTGATCGGTGCTACGTCTTCGGATGCAGTGGACCTGAGGATATATGTAAATGATGCAGATGTCGTATTTGACTTGAGACTCCTACCTGTGCCTTCTCAGATCCGCTGCATGCGTCCGCAGTATCGGATCACCATCGGGAACATCGGCTGACCATCAGATATTCTGAGTGAACTTAGTGTTACTCAGAGTGTCCACCCCAAGCAAGGTGCCAAGGCCAGTGAATCTGCATCTTTGGCTTTGGCACCCCCTCAAAATGGAGGCAGGCAATACGCTTCCATTTTGAGGAATGCTCCCCTTCTCCACCCACAAATGTAGCACATGCGCACTGTGGCCCCAGCGCTTTTCTTATTAAAATTGGTTTAAATATATTATTGAAAATAATTAATCCATTTTCGGCCTTGATAGGCCCCCATTCTAATAGTACCTCCCAGCCCCGATTGGCAATAAAAACCACAACGGAATGATATTCTCAGTAGTATTTACCCTAACCCCCTATTTGTAATAGAACCCTAGTGTCATTATCTCCCCACCCACCAGTGTCCATAGACCCCCCACTATAGCACTACACCCCCACTATAGCACTACACCATATGTCATTATAAAATAAATATATGTATAGCCCACTTCCCTAACCCAAGGGCCACTAGTTCTTTTGTGGGGCATTATCCCCCCCCCCCCACCCCACACACACACACAACTCTCAGTAACAAGGTATAACCACCTCCGCATTTGTGGCACTACCCAACTGCCCCCGCCCTCCGCGGAGCTCAACTTTTTTCCGTAAAACAGATTAGCACCACAAAATCTTCAGTCCATGGGAGAGTCCTTGGGACAGCACATACCACCACAAAATGTACAGTAAATAATTCCATAGGCATAGTGTCATGTCTATAATGGGTGCAACGTGTGCGTGGTGCACAGGAGGCCATAGGTCCAGGGTGGCCCCTTATACTTGCATCCATCGGGGCCATCGTTCCGATGATATCTCTGCAGAGATGGTGCCAGCACAGGCGCTAACAAAGACTAACGCTGTGCCAAAGTCTTTGCTCACCTCTGCGCATGTGCCACCTTTCCAAATACTGTATATCACCGAAATGATGGTGCCATCGGGTACAGGTATGGGGCCATACATTGAGGAAGTTGCACATGGACCTCCGTCTTCCTTAAGACACTTCTGCATAGGCATTATAGCCGGGAATATTAGACAGAGAGACAGAGGACCTCATTCAGAGGCGGTCGCAAGAAGCGATCGCTCTCTCTGAATGAGGGCAGGCGCTTCTTTTTTTCTGGTGCAGCCTCCTGGTTGCAAGTTAAGCTATGGGTTACCACCCACAGCTTAGCTAGCGACCAGGGTGATGGTCGCGATGATGATCATTATCGCGACCATCGGGGCTTGCAACCAGACCCTAAGGTTGGGTCTGGGCACTCGCAAGCCCCAGGTAGCTTCCTGCTCTGATGGAGCAGGAAGCTCCCCACTGACATCACTGATGATGGAAACCACCCCCCGGGCCCGCCTACAAAAAGGGGCGAGCTGTCGATCAACATCGACAGCCGCCCCTTTTGTAGCAAGCTCCAGAGCGAGAGTGTTTCTCTCCTGCTCCGGGGCTTGCGCAGTGCGGCCGTTGCACGTGCGCAGGGCTACCCATCGACCCGGTTGCGAGCACATCGGTGCTTGCGACTGGGTCTGAATAACCCCCAGAGGCACAGTTTTATAGCTGAGTTTCTCGAGAATGACACCTGTTAATAACTGCACAATACATTTTGGTTTATTTTGGTTTATTACGTAAGCCACATTTTGCTAAGCCTGCATGACAGAAACACTTTAATTCTACTGCAGTGTTTTTATGCTGCTGACAGTTGTAACCTTCTAAATTTGACATGGATCAAGGTTGACGAGAATATTATTAAACCATTGTGCAGTATAATATACTAGCATCACAATGAATAGTTTTTGAAAAAACTTTAATTGCTGCTGGTTCCTACTGATGTTTCCTCTTGGACACTGTCACACTTTAATTGTGCCCCTTACATAGAGATATTGTAGTCCATATGTAATTGTTGTTATAATTGCCAATGCTACAGCATCCTACTCCAATTCACAAAGCAGGCAGCAATAGCCAGTCACTGCAAAATTCACATATATATATAATACCTCATAACAATACAACGCAGTCACAGCCTACAGACTTTCACATAATTACTTTTGCATGTATCGTTTATAAACTAGTACATATTTTGCATGCAGTTAACTGTTTTTTAAGTCACCCATTGTTACTTCATCAATAACCTTAACATAAACTAAACTATATTCATCAACACTAAAATAACAGCTTTGCAAATAATTATTTCGGAGATAACTACCTGGATCAATCTGGGTAAACTCTGGCTATACTTGTATGTCTAACACTACCATAAATACTGTAAATATATTTTCAGGGGCATACTCTAACACAAGGTTCTTGGGTCAAAGACAATGATAACACCTTCCACTCGATTGCTTAGCATAGTTGAGTAGTTTGACCTCAGTTTTTAAGGATATACCTGCAACCAGTGGTGTCACAAGGGAGGTGCGGGGGGTGCGGTCCGCACCTGGGTGTCACCCGCAAAGGGGTGGCACCAAAGCGCAGACTTCTCCTTACTGACAGGAGCCGGATGCTGAACTGTAACATTAAGTGCAGCACTCGACTCCTGACACTGAGGGAGCCGGCCGGCACTGCACACAGGAACCTCCTGCACCTCCCCCCCCCCAAGTAATAGACATGGGGGTTAGGGTCGTGAGGCCACGCCACCTTCTGCGTGACCATGCCTTCTTTTCGGCTGCGATGGGGAGGGACACCACTGGCTGCAACATTGCATTCCTATGGTGAACCTGTTATTCAATTGCCTGAAATCCTGATATTTGGGCAGTACAGATGTGTCCATATACTGTTCTCAAATCCCGCCAGAAAGCCCCATGCGTCTTTTTTGTCAATAATTTATTCAATTTGTGTCGTTTTCACACTGATAATGCTACAGACATATTCCAGATACAGCTGCACATACTGTACACCCCCATCCGCTTATCCCAAGTGTGCGCAGTATAAACTTCCTATATCAATTCATTGGACGGAACTAGGGATGTGCAGGCTCGAATAGGTTCGAGTTTGCACGTGGAGTTCGGATTTTTCCCTCCAAAAAAACGGAACTCAGAAAGAGGCAAAACGTCATCTTGCACGGACGAACATCATCATTCCTGGACTTTTGTCCAGGAATGATGATGTTCGTCCATGCAAGATGACGTTTTGCCTCTTTCTGAGTTCCGTTTTTTTGGAGGGAAAAATCCGAACTCCACGTGCAAACTCGAACCTATCCGAGCCTGCACATCCCTAGACGGAACCTTCTTACTCTTTGTTTACATATTTGCATTTATTTTCTTTATCTTGTATATCCCAGTGTTATGTACAGTATGTCCTTGTTCTCTCCACTGACTGGTGCTTCAAAACACTGTGACACCTCACCAATCAATGACAATAAAAGTAATGATGATAATAACATAGTAAGTGAGGCACATTGCAGCACTGCCTGTTTTTGAGGTACAGCCATATTTTATAATTGTGCTTTATAATTGTAGAAATTCCGTTATGCATCCGTTGAGCAGATTCATCTTTTCCAGTCCTCAAACTGCGTTTTGACCGTATCATTGACACATTTAAATATTTAAAACATTTTGCTCATTCAGGCTTCCCGTATAACAGGAACTGTCTTTTGGCACCACAGCTGCAATTAATCATTTTATATTGTTCACGTGCAGCTGGGAATTTATGAGATTGAGAAGGTTTGGAATTTGATGTACTGCTGTTTTAATTAAAACATATGTGCTTAGGGTTTTCTTCTTATAAAGAAAAAAATATATAGATAAGAGTTGTGTGTTTTGCTTAAAAGAGTTAAATGACACAGTTCTGTTGCCTGTCTGATCAAAACGCAAAATAAAAAGGAACTATGATTATAATAGTATAATTTGTAATCAAGTCATATTTAGCTCTTGTGTTACTGTAGTTCTTGATTTATGATTATTTAGTTCTGGGGATAAATAATTTATATGTATTATAGACTGCACTCTTAAGTAATTTGACGTAAAGCTGCTGCATTTAAACTGTTTTCAGGGATGCCTCATATCTCAACTTGGACCGAAAAGGGCCTAAAAATAAGAAAAAATAATGAATAACACTAATAGTACCATGTACATAAATGTCAAATCCAAACAGGAGGCAAGGGTGCACAGTAAATCAAATATACAGTCTGTAAAATATTCTATAATTGTATCAATTATACTAAAATGTAACTTAATTAGAGTACAGTAAAATATATGGATAAACATCAGGATACTAAATAAAATTTTTAAAATAAAGTAAGTGCATCAAGATAAAAGAAAATTTGATGTAGTCTTTGTTATATATTATTCCTCAACTCATTTGTGACTTATAGTATACTCTGGCTATAACCATGCTGCAACTACTGTATTAATCTTCCCTTGATGAGTGTGTAATAGATTGATCAATCGATCATTGTTTTAGAGAGAGCCATGTGTCCTCTCAGGCCAATAGACCAATGACCCAAAAAGGTAACCCACCAATGCTACCCCAAAATCTGCCGACCCCTGGATCTAAACTCAAGGGGCATATCCACTACACGATATAAATGAACGATTGAATGATAATGACATTGAACGTTCATTAATCGCGCAGTGAACATGCCGGCAACCACCAGCGCTGTGCACTCCCGCTGGTCATTGTCGGCATCTATCAGGTAGTGCAGGTTCCAGGATGAGGGAGGGTGCCCACACTGAACGACATATCGTTCAGTGTGGGCTCAACGTCCACTGCACAATATAATAATATAATGAACGATTGAACGATAACAATGTCATTATCGTTCAATCGTCGTGTAGTGGATATGCGGCTTTACTCTAGTCCAAAGCTGAAATCATTATCATAACCTGTTCTAACACAATAAAACTATCCCGAGTCCCATCTCTATGCTTGCAACCCTAAATTCTAACAATCATCATGTAGCTATCTCATTTCCCAGCTTTCAAGAACACTAAGTGGTGGAGATTTGAACTATTGTAAATCGCCATCTATAAACTAAATATGGCAGAAGCCAGCTTGTACCTCTTATCGAAAACTCCTTTATTAACAATAATAACAACATAACTTAACTCTTTAAAAGGTGTTAAAATTGGTTATGGATTTATTGATAACTGTATAAAAGTAGAAAATGGTGGCAAGGAAAGGGGGCAGGCAGATCAATATATAATCAGGTAATATTAGAGGTTCTGCAACCACTGTAGCCTTAAGTTGAAAAAAAAATGGGTGTAATCATCCAGCCCCGTAGTGCACAGTTAGAAGGCAACATCTCCTACATATCCATGCCAATAAGGTGAGACCCATCTGATGATGGAGTTGCTGGATGGAATAGAGGATAACAGCCATCACGCCACTGTGAAGGAGATTGTACCTGGTGTGCAGCACAAAGTATTTTATCTTCCCAGCTCCACCTTCCCCTAGCTGACTGATTGGCCAGCCACAATAGTCACAGCTGTTTCATCGTAAGGAGTTGTACTCCAGCCTTCAAGTCTAGTCTCTGCCATATTGTTTAACCCTTTTTCAGTCTGAATGGGCTTCTATTGGTCTACCAGCTGCATTACCTGCAACTAAGTCTAAAGCTGGAACCCCTTTCCTGTTGGACCTAAGTAGGGAAAAGAAACAATAATTAAAAAAAAAATAATAAAAAATATGGACACTATGCACTATAGGCACCATCGACCTCATTCAGAGTTGCACGTAATGCACATAATACGAACACAACTTCACGGGGTAGGCGTACAGAATGCTAAGTTAACTAAACGCACGTTCTCAGTCATGTGCATTTATGCATTCATACCATACAATTTTTCTGTACGCGAGAGAAGCTGTCATCATTGTCCTCTACACCTGCCCCATGTTACAGATGTGTCCTCGTTTATTGGGTGTCTTTGCATCATATACGCATGTGCGCCATCGACACTTGCGCCATTCTTATGACTGTGACTTTGGCTGTGTGTTTGGCAAAGCAGCCGCTTTCACTGCCATCACCCATCATTTTGCCACCCCATTTCTGATAACATATCTCCTGATTGTAACAGCACCTTTGTGTGTGCACTCAGTGTAACGCATGCCCCTTAGGGGTATTCAGGACTTTTCATGTAAATAATCGCTTAACTATATGAACATCGGCATTGCATGTGGATTGAATTCAGCTCTGAATCAGGCAAGAATGCAGGCAAGTTTATTTCTAAAACAGGGATATGCTGCAAAGGCACTTATAACATCATGATCACTCTATCAGACCAAAAGGTATAAAATATATACTGTATATTTATTATACACATAAATAGAAATTGTTGCTCCCGGGAGTATTTAGATAATATCACATAACAATCATTAAGATCAATAAAATAACAGCTAAATAACTGATAACAGAAAAACCTAAAATGAGATTCCAATATTGCTAATTTGTGAGACTGGATATGAAATAAAAGTCACAAAGCGGAAATTAAATGTCCAGTGTTGTTTTAAAGTAAAAAGTGAATGTAGATATATCTTCCACAGCCATATAGATAACCCGCAGATGAGCTATAGTCCTTAGTGGGGATAAAGATAATAATGGAACAGTACGTAGGAGAAGTCCTTGGTTACTCACTGCAATACAATCCTCTGTGTGAGACTCCGATCTGAATGTGTAGCATAGTGTGTCCAGCGGCTGCTGAACGCGGTGTAATTGCCATGCCGTGGATAGAGCACCAGGGGATAATCTGCATGTTATCTATATGGCTGTGGAAGATATATCTACATTCACTTTTTACTTTAACAACACTGGACATTTAATTTCCACTTTGTGACTTTTATTTCATATCCAGTCTCACAAATTAGCAATATTGGAATCTCATTTTAGGTTTTTCTGTTATCAGCCATTATCAGTTATTTAGCTCTTATTTTATTGATCTCGGAAGCATCTATTTCTATTTATGTGTATAATAAATATATACCAGTCAAAAGTTTGGACACAGCTTCTCATTCAATGGTTTTTGTTTATTTCAATTATTTTCAACATAGTAGATTAATACTGAAGACATCAAAACTATGAAAGTACACATATGGATTTATGTTGTAAACAAAAAAGTGTTAAACAAATCAAAATATGTTTTATATTTTAGATTCCTCAAAGTAGCCCCCTTTTGCTTGGAATACAGCTTTGCACACTCTTGGCATTCTCTCAATCAGCTTCATGAGGTAGTCTCCTGGAATTGTCTTCCAACAGTCTTGAAGGAGTTCCCAGAGGTGCTGAGCACTTGCTGGCTGCTTTTCCTTCACTCTGCGGCCCAAAACCAGCTAAATTGGGTTTAGGTCGGGTGATTGTGGAGGCCAGGTCATCTGACGCAGCACTCCATCACTTTCCTTCTTGGTCAAGTAGCCCTTACATAGCCTGGAGGTGTGTTTGGGGTCATTGTCTTGTTGAAAAACAAATGATTGTCCCAGTAAGAGCAAACCAGATGGGATGGCATGGCACTGCCTAATGCTGTGGTAGCCATGTTGGTTAAGTGTGCCTTGAATTTTTAATAAATCACCAACAGTGTCACCAGCAAAGCACCCCCACACCATTACACCTCCTCCTCCATGCTTCACAGTGGGAACCACACATACAGAAACCATCCTCTCACCTTCTCTGTGTCTCACAAAGACACGGTGGTTAGAACCAAAAATCTCAAATTTGGACTTATCAGACCAAAGTACAGATTTCCACTGGTCTAATGTCCATTCCTAGTGTTTCTTGGCCCAAACGATTCTCTTCTTCTTGTTGTTCATCCTCTGTAGTGGCTTCTTCGCAGCAATATGACCATGAAGGTCTGATTCATGCAGTCTCCTCTGAACAGTTGATGTTGAGATTTGTCTGCTACTGTACTTGAACTCTGTGAAGACTTTATGTGGTCTGTAATCTGAGGTGCTGTTAAAAAGCGGTTTCTGAGGCTGGCAACTCTAATGAACTTATCCTCTACAGCAGAGGTAACTCTTGGTCTTCCTTTCCTAGGGCAGTCCTCATGAGAGCCAGTTTCATCATAGCATTTGATGGTTTTTGCAACTGCACTTGAGGATGCATTCAAAGTTGTTGAAATTTCCCATATCGATTGACCTTCATGTCTTAAAGTAATGATGGACTGTTGTTTCTCTTTACTGATTTGAGTGGTTGCTGCCATAATATGGATTACAACAGTAGTCAAATAGTGGTGTCCACTGTGTACTAACCCTACCTCTGCACAACACAACTGATGGTCTCAAACACATTAAGAAGGCAAGTAATTCCACAGATTGACTCTTGACAAGGCACACCTGTTAATTCAAAACCATTCCAAGAGACTGCCTCTTGAAGCTGATTAAGAGAATGCCAAGAGGGTGCAAAGCTGTCACCAAAGCAAAAGGGGGCTACTTTGAGGAATCTAAAATATAAAACATATTTTGATTTAACACTTTTTTGTTTACAACATAATTCCATAGGTGTTCTATCATAGTTCTGATGTTTTCAGTATTAATCTACTATGTTGAAAATAATTTAAATAATAAAAAACCATTGAAGGAGAAGGTGTGTCCAAACTTTTGACTGGTACTGTGTATTTTATACATTTTGGTCTGATAGAGTGATCATGATGTTATAAGCACCTTTGCAGCATATCCCTGTTTTAGTCTCTATTGTATTGGAAACAGGCAATCTCCAATTCTGCAAATTGGCAGCTACATCCTCTGAGCCATATTAATCACAGGTCCCCACCAGACGCCAAGGTTAATTTTTGATTACTTTTTAAATTTATTTCCAAGCACACAATGCAGGATCACATAGGCACAATTGATGTTCGATTCTGCGTCAGGTCCATATAGTCAAAGAGAAATGAGCAGGTTAAATAAGTCCCAGTCACTTAAACCCTATACAGTGGTGGGGTCATTTCTGTACTAGTTTTAAGAGGCCACCAAGAGCCTTTGTTATGTAATATCTTTATACTGTACTTGAAGACTACGGGGGAAATGTGTCAATCCTTCTAAAGAGTGGAGGAGTTACCCATATCAACCAATCAACTTCAAGCTAGCATTTATCAAGTGAATTCTCTAAAATAATAGGTAGAAAGTGATTGGTTGATATGGAGAATTTTTTCACTTGCCCACTTATCCACTCTTTAGCAGGGTTGATACATCTCCCCGTGAATCTATTTGAATGGGATTACATATGGGTTTCAGTGACAAGATGGGGTCACAAGATTGTAGACTTAAAGGATTATTGGATGAAGGCCGGATGGGTTGGCCCATAGTTAGCAGGTGTTATTGTGAACTACTAGTATAGCAAGCTGCTGGACTATCAACCCAATTATTAAAACAAAAAATTTTGTTTGGCATGATTGAGATATTGAAATGGTCAGGATGTGGTCAGGATAACAATTATCTTAACTTAGTCCTATCTTCAAAACTGCAATGAATTTGTCCTTTGGGGGCCAATTTATATTTTGGATCCATCTAAAAGGTGCACTGAAAGGGAGTGTGTTGTTATATTTAGATTTGGGAATGGCAGGGAAAGAGGGTGTAGGGTGCACATCATGCCTTAGGCGGATTTGCTCCTATCTCTAAATCAGTGCTTCTCAATCTCAACCCTTACATTTTCTAAAAAAGTTATGGTTTGAGGATTTCTTTAGGTGAAAATGGGTGGGATAATTACTAACTCAGCAAAATAGAAAAACTCACCTGTGCATAATTAAAGAAATCCACAAAACAAGATCTGCTGGTAGTACTTGAGGTCTAGAGTTGAGATCCCCTGCTCTAAATCAAGCCCTGAATGCTCAGGTGAACCGTGAACTTCCTCACCACAGGTGTGCACCTGTACAGTATATGCACCACTGAACATACACAGGTGTCACCATAAGCCTTGCTTTTCATAAAGAATCTTCAGGGTTCATTACTTATGGCCTAGGTGCCTGGACACAATAGTATTAATTTACCTTAAATATTCAAGATAGGAAAATGCCTTAATTGCCACAAACTCTGGAGAAGTTACTGTATTAAAAAAAATAGAGTAAAAAACAAAACATATACTGATGTCGAATGAAGTTGGTCCTGAATTGTTTTTTTTTTTAATTAATCTTTAAAAATTAAATTAAAAGGAATTATTCCTTTTCCGAGGAGAAGACTGCATTTCTCCTCAAACTCTTCAGACTTATTTATATAAGCCACTTTGTTTTATTGAATCATTTCACAGCTTACTGCATATTGACTTTAGCATAAACTTCCCCACATCTTCCATATTTGAAAGGGAAAGAATAAATAGCTATAAAATGTCTGTGTTTTATCGTATAAAAAGTTTTGCACCATCCAGTTCATACGCATTGACACGTTGGTTTGTCTGACTCTCTCAGGAAGCATAAACTTCTTTTACAATGCCAAGAAACTAGATTGGCTGATGTGATTTATTGTGAAAACAAAATCTATATCAGATTCCACACAACACTGCCAGCCCTACTCCAAGGTGGCTTTGTCTGTAACATTTGGAAAAGACTACAGATTACTTTTGATTTATAAAGCATTTTATATAATATATATATATATATATATACATATATATATATATATATATATATATATATTATATAAAATGCTTTATAAATATATATATATATATATATATACATATATATATATATATATATACATATATATATATATATATATATATTACATATATATATATTTCTTTTTTTAACTCGTGAGAATTCTAATGCACATTTTGAAATAGCAGTTTTGTTTATTTTGTTTATTTCTATTGTCCAAAATCAAAAACAAAAGAAAAAACATTTCCCCAAAGATTTTCATCACAGTTGTAGTGCACTTCTTTCTATAACAAATAAACATTATAGACCCCAGGTATTTAGGATAATTAGAGTACAAGTTTATTTCTGAATTATGGCAAATTTAGTTATTATTGTAGCAAAGTGTTAGGGGGAAATACTGCGTTCTTATTCCAACAGTCAGTTATATCTCCAGGTTGTATCTTTATTGCTAGTATTAATAATTAACACAGTACAGTAACTGACTTATTCAATGACTTCTTAAATTTAGCAATATATTAGCCTTACTTCCTATTTGTTCGGCAGTTACAGTTTTGAGCATAAACTTTTGTCTCTTTTTTTGTGAAAGAGTATCGTTTTTCTAAAATATTTATAGCTTTACAAAGTTTAAAAAAAAAAGACTTGCCCGATACTTTTTATTTACTGACAAAGAGAAAGAAATAAGCAGGCCATTTACTGAGTGCTGTAAGTTTGCAAATATGCGTATACTCCTAATATTTCCAGTTATGTTAAACCTAGGAAAATTTATTTCAAGGGTTTTAATTTGAAACAAAATCTCTGCAGTATGGTCTCTCTATAAAAATGAGCACTGTTCTTGATAATGAATTGCAATACATCATCCTTGTAGTCAACAGTTCCTGTATTCAGTGTGTTTTTTAAACAGCTTTCCGTGATTTATATTTGTGGGGCAAATTAAGTTTCCTCTAATTTAAAAAATAATTTGTTTCATATCTGGTCCGATTTACAGTATTTGACATTGTGATAAAGTCATGTTAAAAAAAAAAAATTAAAATTAAAGTAGAGCAACTTCACTAAGCAACCGTAGTTATCATGAAATAAATTTCCCTTGTGATATTTTCGCATCAATTATATTCTGGCTTTTATACTGTAGGTCGTACAAAAAATTGCTATTTACTAATAATATTCTTTCATGCAAATACAGTACAATAAAATGCGTTGGGGAAATTATAGCCATATATATGTCCAATTGCATCTTTGCCGCTTGTGCGGCAAATCGCGCCATGTATGGTGCGAGTTGCGTGCTTGGGAACAGGTATGTGCGCTGTGTTTGCATCCGTGACCCATAGGATTGCATGGTGTGAATGCAGTGCATGGTATGGCGTACCGTGGTGCATGCACCCACGGCAAGTCGCATGGCGCGATGCGTGTACATGTTTGCAGCACATGCGGCAGGGATACAAGAGAACACATCTGTATCATCCATCATATTAAGTATGTAGGATATTTGGGAATGTTCTACAAAGCAAGTTACAGGTATGTTCTAGCACTAAAGTAAAAAAAAAATGATATAAGGGGGAAAATGTAACAAAACGTACAACAAATATTTTAAATGTCACAAAAAAAATTTACTTTATGATGTCCTACATTTTTAGAGCAAAACTCTAGTAATAGAATGTGTTTTTATTTCACTTATACAATGTATTACTTATGACTTAATAGTTTGAGTGTTATGGGTGTATTCTCATATTTCTGAGGTTACAAAAGATAGGCTACAGTTATGTATATGCTAGAGATGTGCGCTGACCCCTTTGGGTTTTGGTTTTGGATCTGTATTAATATTTGTGTTCTGGTTTTGCAAAACCACCTTCAAGTGTTTTGGTTTCGGATTTTTTTTTTTTAAATGATAAAACGTTTTTAATAACAGCAAAAAATCATGTCATTTTTGTAATGCAAAACCTTAATTTTGGATTTAAAATTAGAATTCCGAACCACGGGAAGATCAGAACTGCGGCTTGGATTTATCCGGATCTCCTCAGGAGATTAGATCCCCGACTTGGGGGTGTAGTAGGTATTACCGCCGGCCGCACAGTTCAAATCCCGACAGCTGCAGCCCGGCAACGGTGAAAATCCCGATCGTCCAAAGGTAAGTATCGCTAACCTAATTCTACCACTAATCCTAACCCTCCCTTAGGGGTGCCTAACCCTGACCTCCCCCCAAGTGCCTAACCCTAGCCCCCACTCTAAGTTCCTAAACCTAACTCCCCCTTCCCCCGCAGCCTAAGTCCCCGATGGGGGGGGTGCCTAACCCTAATCCCCCCTTCCCATTGCCTAACCCAAACCCTCCCAGGGGGTGCCTAACACTAAGTCCCTTGGGAGCCCTAAAACCTAACCCTCTCCCCCGCGGATGTCCGCGCCCGGCGCCCGCTTACCTTCGTTCGGTATGCTGGGCGTCGGTCTTCCGGCATACGGATAATGACAGGTGTCGAGTTTACGATGCCTATCATTAGTACCATGCCGGGATTAGAGAGTCAGAAGCCGGCGGTCGGTATTTAGACCGTCGGCTTCCTGATTACATCCCCTGACTCGGTTCTGTCTAGATTCACACAGTTTGGGTGAATTTGGATTTCTGGAGAACCGAACCACACATCTCTAGTATGTGTGCATGTTTTATTCCACATATGTAATCATCTATCTGTCTATGGTATTCTGCTTTATGTGTGTGCTAAACTACATTGCCTAGGGGTGATGTGTGTTGAAAACACTACATAAATAATGTATTCCTATAATATGACAGTATGTGATGCAATATTAATAGGAGCAGTATAGACTTAATTCAAGCAAGATTTACGCTCCCTCTAATCATATTAAGCAGCCATCTGCCTGGTAGGTGTCTAGCCTCCGAGACTCATCCCAGTAACATTGGCCTTCAGCTTAGGGGTAATACTTTACTCCAGTGCGGGTGAGCTTGATACTGAGATGTACTGTACACAGTTCACACAACAGCTCTGATTTTGGAAGCAGCTGTTGTACGAAAATATGTAAAAGTAGCAGAAGGCAGAGCTGGATTAAGGCTTTGGGGGGCCCGGGGCACTTAAGACTGGGGGGCCCTAGAGGGCAACATTTTAGAAATGGGAATCAAGTCCTCGTGTGCGAGCCTTGGACACGCTTATGAAAATGGGGCAGGACAACATTGCACGTCCCCAATTAATTTCATGCTGTGGGCATGCATATGACTTTTTTAGATGCTGGGCTGCCCTCCCTACCTTTCCTCCAGCCCATGGGTGTGACAGCACCTAAAATACAGGACTGCCACTCCTCAGTCGTGATGGTTGGGGGGTATGTACACATTCCCTCATATATACATATACACTTACATACGTACTGTTGTACACATAGCCACACTTATACACATACATATAGTCACACACATATACACTTCATACTTGCCTACTTTTAAAAAAGCATTTCAGGAAGATTGTGAAAGCAACACCTATGAGCGCGGCGGTAAAGTGGGCGTGTACTATTACAACTGAGAGGTGTGTCATAAAATTCACGTACATCCATAAGTAAACGAGCCAATAAGCTGTTATTAAGATCTATTTGTTCATGAAAACACACAAATACTTTTCAGAAAATGCATGTAGCCACAGGGATCATTGTGCCTTATTACCAATGCAGGGAAATTATACTAATGATCCCATTTGAATGTATATACAGGTAATATAACAGCTTTATAATAGTGGTAAGGTGCAATCAGGGAGATTGAGAAACTCATCACGGAGTCAGGGAGATTGCTACTATTTCAGGGAGTCTCCCTGACGACAATGAGGGAGATTTGGTACACTTATATACGGACAGTTGTACACATTTCTACACTTATAATTATATAGTCATACACATACATACGGTCAGTAAAGATGGTATAACCTAATGGGGCCAAATGCTGAAAAGCTTAGCATTTTGGAGTTTGGTACATTGGGCTGAGATCGTAGTCCCCATTGATAATAATCTGCTAATAAACACTCTGCTGGATATTTCTGTGAAATCTCCTACATTATGCTATTAGTATATAGCAGTGTTGGCTAACCTTGACACTCCAGCTGTTATAGAACTACATAACCCAGCATGCACTGCTACAGTTTTGCTATTAGGGCATGCTAAAACTGTGGCAGGGCATGCTGGGATATATAGTTCCACAACAGCTGGAGTGTCAAGGTTAGTCAACACTGGTATATAGCAACAGTTCAAAAAATTATGCAAAAACTGCAGTTTTTATAAATAATTTTATGAAATAAAATATTGATACGTATGTCCCTAAAGCTCTTCAGAGAGATGGCCAAAATCTGTAGGTTGTCTGAAGGCTTTTAATACCTTTAAAGACCTTTATATACTCTAGGAAAACTCTTGCAATGGAAAAAGTTTTATACATTCATATAGTAAAAGTTTAAACACATGCCAATAAAAAGCAAATAGGGTTAATGATCCTTTAAAGTATTACAGTTTATTAATAGCTTGCCTTTAAGAGCATCACTCTGTGCGAATTGAGTACCCTTTTGGGAAAGATGTCATGTTATCTCAACCTAATTATCACCTGATGTTATTATCACCTCATAATTAGATTTTGTCTGCACAAAAGGCCAAAAGCAGGTGAAAATCCCATTAACTAGTGGTAACATCAAATGACATACAACCTGCCAAGTGTTGCTATCTGTCTTCGGTGCTAAAGAAAGATGTAATAGGACTGAATAATCGAGAAGAACAGTGATTGCCATATACAACAGAAAGGTCAGATTGTAAGCTCTTCAGGATGCAGTCGTCTTTTTTTTCACAATTTCCGCTTTTGGGAGCCCCCACTTCTATTTATGTGCTTAATCCCACACATATGTTTATCTGGGTAGCTTGTTTTAAACTGTGGTGAGCACTGATGTCTCACAAAATTGGGGTCATGGGTTGGAATCCAAGCAGGACCTTTTTAGTCATAGGCAAACACAGGGGGGTTTCCATCTGCCTGGAAACCCCCCTCCCCAGCCCACACCATGACCACAATTGAAATAGTAATAGAATAGAATTTTACTAGTGCTGCATTTTATTCTCAGTATCACAAATGAAATAATTAGCACCACCTGTGGATCTTTTAACATGTATCAGCCAGTGATAAATAACCTGTGCACCAACTAGGAGATCTGGAAAACATGTACTGTTAGGGATGCACTGCTATAGAGCCCAATATGTACATATATGTCCAGGGCAGTGCTAGGTCCTTCTGCTACTCCTCCAGGCTCCTGAACTTGCTCCAATAGTATGGAATGGTGCCCACATCTAAAATTAAAACATTCAGCTCAGGCAGGATGGCCTACTGCCGCATCTAATGGCTTACTGTGATTGCTGGTCCTGGTCCTGGAATTATGACTTTGTATGACACATATTAAAGCTGTTCAAGTACTAATTCTGCCCTCTTTATGGACTGGCCACACTCACTCTAAAATCAAGCATTTGGAAACCCCCCTCTAGAAATCCTGCGTTTGCCACTGCCAGTGTAGAGTTTATATGTTCTTGCCATGTTTGTTTTGGGTATTTCTGGGTTTTCCGGTTTCCTCCCACAGTCCAAAGAAGTACTTGTAGGTTCATTGTGTGTGAAGGGGCCAGAGAACACAGATTGTAAGCTCTACTGGGGCAGGGACTAAAGTGAATGATTAAAATTTCTCTGTACATCACGGCATAACATGTAGGTGCTATATATATATATATCTGTCAATAAGTGATTGAAGAATGGTAAATATTGCTCCACTATACGAAAAAACAGTAGGGAATAAAATTATAACTATAGACAAGTGAGCCTAATACGAAAATGAACAGAAAAATATTATTGACTATTTAAGATCGTGTCAAACAAATCTAGTGGATTTCCTAACTCAGCCATTAAAGTGACAGATCAGGGTGGATCAGTGGATATATATTACTGCAGCATTTCATGCAGGGCCGTAACTAGACTTTTTGGTGCCCTGTGCCAGAGAGAGCATTGCCAACCACCCCTCCCATTGTTAAATAGGGACATAAGATAGTGCACATGAAAAAGGGCCATGGCTTAACGGGGAAGGGTCAGGGAAGAGATATGGGAGGCCAGGAGATGCTGGGGATAAAAGAAGAGGAAGCTACAAGTGAGAATGATATAAACAGGGAAATTGGCAGGCCCAAACAGCGCCCCCTGCCTTGCGGTGTCCTGTGCCATGGCACTGGTCAAACTACCCTAGTTACGGCCTTGATTTCATGTAATAAGGTACTTTGGGCCAAGTTGACAGTCATCAGCATTTACTTGTGCTGCAAGGGAAGGTTTGTGTTTTTGCAGATGATGTGAAGCATTTGTAACAGTAGTAATATCTCCGTAGAGATAATAGAGGAGTAGAGTAAGAGGAATCTTACATTCAAACTATCAAAGTGTAAAATAATGTCAGTGGGCCGTTACTTTGCCTTCATGATGGGATTGCACATTGTTTGAGGTTTTGCGTACTGCCAGTAACCTGGCGTTACTGTCCACTACTATCAGTGCTGCTGGGCCAAACCATCCGCTCACCAGCAGTAACTGTCAACTGCTCATCTGTGTGATGCCCCCAGTTGTAGGATGACAGTAACTGCTTTTACCTGGCTTCTCACCGCCCATGGGACTACTTGCTTCCGACTAGCTACTGCAGCGCCTCTTTGCTGCTTACTCTGGCTGGATCCTTTTGACCTCTTACTTGGCATCAGGACGTCTGTGTAACAAACAGAAGGTTGGCTCATGGCACTGGGCTTATTACCGGACAGCCATAATACTGAGTGCTAGTTCTTGTGTGTGGGTGACAGTAACAAAAAAAAGAGGATCTCTAGATGGGGAAATGTCTCAAACCTTCAAGAGAGATAAAATGGAGAAGTTGCCCAAAGAAGTCAATCAACGTCTGTCATTCTATAGACTGTGCTCCATAAATGATAGCTACAATACAAGCTGATTGGTGGCTATGGGCAACTTTTCCACTATCTTTGTCGAAGGTTTGATACATCCCTCCTGGTAGCTGTGATGTTTATACGTTCAGAAATAGATCTTGAAAGAGTTGTTGCAATCAGTCCCAACCTGCCCTGAGTGATTAGCCCCTCGCAATCCTGGCTCCACTGTGTCTGGGATGCAAGATTTTATGGCTTCCTGCTGCCAGTGCTGAATCCCTTAGGGCTCCAGTATAGTGCTTTGCCTGGCTTGATTCCTGGAGGAGCTATTGGAAGCCCATTCGGTGCTTTTCCTCTGTAGCCACTGGCTGCTGCTGAAGTGAGGTGGTTAGCCAGCACCACATTGTGCGACAGACCCTCCACTGGACCCCCCCGAATGAGGATCAAAGCTTTGGTGGCTTAATTGTGGTGGATTCCACTGTCCCTACTAAATACCATAATAAGTGTACCTTTATTTTCATTTTTATTACATTCAAACACATTATTCAATCTTAGGGCCCCATTTATAAATGGTGTATAACTCCTTTCTGTATTCAACAAACAGCGGTAATCTAAGATTACCGCTATTTGTCACAGCATCGTGATGCGGTCTCTGTTGCCGGCAATGGGGACCCAGCGCTGCTTTTCTGGCTTCAGCGAAGCCTTCCAGGCATTGATGGGTCCCCGCCGGGTTAAAGTGCCATGCACATGCGCATACGGATCATTGTGTGTGCGCATTACATACAGTCAGGTGCATAAATATTGGGACATTGACAGAATTTTCATATTTTGACCTCTATTCACCACCACAATTTGCAACAAAGTATTAAAAAGTGAAAGTTAGATTTAGGATTGTTTAGTTTTTCCCATTACTTTTGGCCCCTTAAAAAGTGGGAGGCACATATAGAAACCGTTGTAATTCCTACACCGGTCCCCTGATTTGGATGTAATTACCCTCAAATTAAATCTGAAAGTCTGCAGTTAAATCACATCTTGTTTGTTTCATTTCAAAGCCATTGTGGTGAATAGAGGCCAAAATATGAAAATTCTGTCAATGTCCCAATATTTATGCACCTGACTGTAGAAGCCTGTCACTGGCAGAGTTATCCTGTGGAGGACCTCGCCAATAAGGATGACATCGTTGGAGGGGTAAGTAATGATGAATACCAGTGGCATTTTGCTTTGTATCACTGCGATACTATACGAAATATGCCACTGGTTTTAGGCTTTGTTAATAAATGGGGCCCTTAGGGCCTCATTTAACAATGAACAAAAAAAATGTAGCTCCTAATATCTTGCTGCCACTAAATGCGCTATTAACCCTCTTGCTGCTGGGATTTAATACTACCGCGCTCTCTGGCGAGTGGTAGTGTCATTTAACCAAGCAGCTGTGTTTTTCTTCCCCACCCCGACTGTCGAAAAGTGAAGAGGATCAGTGCAGACTCCAGAGAGCAGGAGGAAGGGGGTGGAGACAGGGGCGTATCTATAATGGGTGCAGGGTGTGTGGGTCCAGGGGGGGACCACACCCTGCACCCATATTTTTTAATAATTAGCTCTCCGAAGTCCCGCATCAGCTGTAGCATTGCTGCACTAACCGTGAAAGGAGGGAGAGCTGGAAGGAGGATAGTGGCCAGAGGAGACGGAGAGTGGGAGGAAAGGAATGCAGAGCATGTGGGAAGGGGCACAGAAGGAGCTCCCCACTTAGATATTACCACTCAGCAACTCTAATAGACACCAGCATTGCCTGGAGAGTTTGGAGGTATACAACAAGCTGTAAGTCACAGACTCCGCTGGGTATCGGTGAAAGCCGGACTGGACAAGATTCCGGAACATCGGACTGGGGCAGCTCCCTGCAGCGACCTCTGCTGCTGAGGAGCTGTCAGCTGTATAATGCGCGTCCCCGAGTCCCCGTCCGGGGGATGTGTCAGTGACAGGCAGGCAGCGTTCATTATAGTGGCTCCCTGCCGGACCAGATGCCGGAACGCCAGAACGGACCAGGTCTGCCGCTAAGAAGCTGTGTCGGGGGTTGTGTAGTGACAGCCTGTCACCGGGGGGAGGGAGAGTTTACAGCCAGCTCCCTTGGACAGACAGCGCATCACAGCAGAGCTGTTCTGCTTTGTGTTGGGGACACGCATTATATAGCTGACAGCTCCTCAGCAGCAGAGGTCGCTGCAGGGAGCTGTCCCAGTCCGGCGTTCCGGAATCTATTCCGTTCCGGCTTTCACCTAATCCCGACTCCGCTTGTTGTTAAATACAATGCCCATGCAGTTTTTATGGGCAGGAGAAAGCAGCCGAGCACTGCTCACTCCCTTTAGTCACTTAGCCGTATCTGTCTTGTGTCTTCATAAATACTAAAAAGGAGCTTAAGCAGCATTTAGCATTAAAAAAAGTGATAAAAGGCTTATCACTCGTTGTGTAATGGGGCACTTAAATCTCACTTTCCAAATGCACTGTGTTGCAGAACTTGTAATTTACAATGACATTATGGAATACATGCGGTGCACGGCATGGTAGCATAGGTAAAAAAAAAATCACCCACGCGTCATGGTGACTAGCAACAGGGACACAGAAAGCTGAAAGCAGAATACAGAATACTGTAACAGGTGATGTAATGTCAAAAACATCAGAGGAAAGGGACCTCAGGGTTATAGTTTCTGATGATATAAAGGTCAGCTGGCAGTGCCGTCAAAGCCAGTAGAACATTCGGTTGCACTGTACAGTATAGCAAAAAGGTAATAGCATCCGGAAGAACAACATGAGTACTTTGTACAGTTCTGGAGGCCCTATGTCCAAAACTACAGCAATAAAATAGAAAACCTAGAACTATATGAATATTATTCTGGAAGGCAATATTTAAAAAAAAAAAAACTGGACTTATTATTTTTCTAAGTCTTTGGGCTGGATGGGGCTGCACAATGACCCATATTTACAGAGCGCTCGATTCAGCAGCGTACGCGATGCCAATTATAGACGCAGATTGAGCGATTGCCATTGTGCAGCGTTCGTATTGCGATTATGGATGCATAGAGGAATTCATCGTAAAGTGAGTGACAACCTGTTAGCATTTGGGGGTGGTGACAGATGGAATAGGGTCATAAAAACGTAGGTGGGTCTGTCCGTTTGAACGCCATTTTATGGATGTGCATAAATTAGCCACTGCGATTGCATACCCAGCGTGAGATCTCTCTGCGTGCGAGGAGACTTGCAGTGTCTGCGGCTGGTCAGACTTGTTGTAAATGCTGCGTGACTGGCCAATGTACGTCGATGGTACCGATATTTATGCAGAAGAGCGACATTGGGCGGATATTAGAAGGCAGCAGTGGGCGTCTTTATGTCGGCTGTGCTTTGGCAGGCATTAGCATATTTTAGCAACTGCGATCCGTAGGCGATTGCACGTGCGTCCGCTGCTGGATCAGGCCCAGAGCTACAGATGCAATATACTGTATTAAATCTATGCAGTATGCTTTAGAGAACAATGAAAGGAAATGAATCAGCTTCTATATTACATTACTTGCGGCCTCTATGTATATTGATCTATACCTGTGAGTAAATATGTCTATAGCCGTTTTTATCTGACAATGCATTTACTCAAGAGTTATTCTGACTCATACAGTGATGCACTTTCTCTTCAGTCAATGTCCTTGTCTGATACTGTATTAAGTAATGTCATTTCCTGTTTCATTAAACATAGGAAATCTTCATATTTCTAATCTATAATAATTCTAAGTATACCAGTGAGGAGTGCAACAGTTGACCTATGAACTATATTACCAAATTGGAAGTTGTCAAAGTCAAATATTAAAACTGAATGAAGTACAATAAAATACAACACTTTCCCTAATAAAGTTCACCAATGGACATGGCACC
Source organism: Taudactylus pleione (assembly GCA_031769625.1). Taxonomy (NCBI): domain Eukaryota; kingdom Metazoa; phylum Chordata; class Amphibia; order Anura; family Myobatrachidae; genus Taudactylus; species Taudactylus pleione. Next base: position 2,721,192 of record JAUIMM010000710.1, read on the forward strand.
CAACTAGACCACCCCTCATGCCATTACTTTAAATGCATACCCCCAAACATTTATACATGCAAATTCATGGAAAAATAAGCCCTTCCCTGATCCGCCCAAGTCACCAACTGTTGTTTGAAACTCTGCCTATTTTGGTATAAACTTCTCCCCTTTCAAAGTCAGTGGTTTGGAACAGCTGATAATTGTGATGTGCACAATTCCTCCGGGAAGTTGGGGGGGGGGGGGATTTACAGAAAAGGAAGGCAGGAGGAACTTGTAGAGGGGAAGGGGCTGCTGTATCTTGGAACGCAGCTCTTCTTACTGGACTGGATTTGTTGATATCTGATTAAGAGATTTATCAAACATTCCAAAGAGGACAAGTCAAGTTCTAGCTATCATTTACTGTATCTACTACATTCTGTGAAATGATAGCTAGAATCTGATTGGCAACACCTCCAATCTTTGGAAAGTTTAATAAGGATCCCCCTATTAGTAGTATTACACAGTAAACATCCCAACACTTCTGTCTCACTAGAAATTCCTCCCTACACTACTGATATGACTATCACTTCAGCATACTGATTCACTATTACAACTAGAGATGTGTGGTTCAGTTTTCTTGAAAGCCAAACACACCTGAACTTTAGGGTTCTGAGTCAAATCAAGTCCCGCTCAGATCACTTTTGGGGTTCCGAGTAGAACAGAGTCTCATCTCGGGACTGCTGTGAGTTCAGAACTGGAATTTATAAACCAGATCTCGGGTTTTGGAATGCATGTAAACTGGTCCAAATTACAGTACATGATTTTAGCTGTTGTTATGAATATTAAAGAAATCCAAAAGCAAAACCGAATCCGAACCAAAACACTTGAGGGTAGTTTTGCCAAAACCAAAACATAGGGGTCCGTGCACATTTCTAGAATGGAGAGATTGTTAAAATTAACAGTAGGGGGTATATTTACTACAGTGAGAGTTTTCAGAAATGGAGATGTTGCCCATAGCAACCAATCAGATTCTACTTAACAGTTAACTAACACCTTCTAGAAGATAATAGCTAGAATCTGATTGGTTGCTATGGGCAACATCTCCACTTCTAAAAACACTCACTTTAGTGAATATACCCCTAGGTGTCCAAGTGGGTGGACTCCATCCTGTCTCCTTCATAGTGAGGGCAAAAGTTTGGGCAGGTGCATGTCGCAAGATCCTGCCGGTATTTATCACCCATAATGCATACCTCCCAACATTTGATGAGGTCCACTCGGGACGCGCGCGTCCCCCAAAAGGGGTGTGGCCTACATGGAAAGGGGGCATGGCCTAGTGGCACACCCCGTTTACATAAGTAAGGGGCGTGCCCAGCATCTCCGAGATGCAGGGCTTCTCCCCGTACTGTGAATAGATGCTGGGCACAGGCGCACAGCATCTATTCTCACTCTGCATACATAGCAGAGCAGCGGTGTATGCTTCCCCCAACTTCCCCCCCACCGCGGGACACTGCGGCCCACGGGTGGGAGAGCGGGACAGTCCCAAAAAAACGGGACTGTCCCGCTGCATGCGGGACAGTTGGGAGGTATACATAATGGTTAGTGGAACACATTACAGAAAGCAAATATAGTGTATAATACAGCAATATAACAAATATGACATAGGGAGCACAGCTAGGACATTAGTTATCCCAAAATACCCCAAATAATCTACATATCTTGGGTCATTTCATCCTGATTTATATCTCAGATACAGCTTCTCTGAATCTTACACATGTACTGAAATAGATAATGCAGTAGCTGCTACATTGTAAATAGATGCAATATGACTTGTTTGCTGTTACTAAACAAAGACAGGTGTTACTGTAGCTCCACGTCCCCAGCAAACATTATTGATTGAAATACACTGAAATACTGTGAGGGTCAAAAGCAGAGCACTGATAGTCCCAGAGCCAAAGCATCGATCTCACCTGCTGCAGACCCATGATCACTTTGATCACTTGCACATCTCAGATCAGCAGGAACTGTGGCATTGCTGACCGCATTGGACAAAATTAGATACTATAATAAACACTGTGTGCTGTAAATGCCACTACTGTTTGCACAGTAAGCAAGCTGGGGCTCATAGACAAAGGAAAGCAGGTATCACACACTTCCAACCCGTAGCTCTCCATCTGTTGTTGAACTACAGATCACAGCAAGCCATACCAACAAGGACTAACATTTCCAAAATAACTGAAAGGTGTCAAGTAGCCCGTGTCTAGGTTCAGATTGTCACACCATGGCATTGGAAAGTGAAACTTTTTAGTGTTCTGCTAAAAATTTATAGAAATATTTTGGCAGCACTATTTAATTTAATCCTATGGAATTGTAGGGCTCACTAAAATGATTATCTGACAAACAAACAAGGGCGGTTCATTTACAGTATAAAGCGCAGATCACAAATCAACATTTACCCCATATTGTAGAGGTGGGGAAAAATTTTTCTGCCGAGAGCCATTTTGATATATATATATATATAACATTATTTGCGGGCCTGGTGTAGGCCACACACAGGGGCAGGGCCACAATTGCCGGTGATTACAGCAATGCCCGGTGCATCCTGAGGATGCTCCAGGAGCTGTAAGGGCAGCAGTGTAACAGTCTGAATCGTCCTAAGGGCACACCAGGCGGCACTGCTGCATAGATTCTGGCTGCAGAGTGCCATTCTAGGCCCCCTGCGAGCCAGATGAGGCTAGCATAAAACAGCTCAGAGGGCCAGACCAAATGATTCCGGGGGCCTTATACGGCCCCCAGGCCTGAGGTTCCCCATCCCTGCCATAGAGAGAGCAGCCCCTTAGTGACTATGAAAACCTTAGGTCTTCTGATGAATGAGGTTGGGTACGGGACGCCAGCGCTCAGGATCCTGGTGGTCAAAATCCCTAAACCGGCACCCCGGAAGGGTTAGGATACCGACACCTGTCTGTAATTATCCTAACCCTTCTCCTATGTCTACCCCTAACGCTAACCCTCCCTCCCCGTTGCCTAAACATAACCCTCCCCCTTAGTGCATAAACCTAACCTCCCTCCGCACCATAAACCTAACCCCCCCGAGAGCCTAACCCTAACGCTCCCCCTAACCCTAACCCTCCCCTAGTGCCTAACCCTAACCCTCCCCCTAGCCCTCCCCCTAGTGCATAACCGTAACCCTCCCCCTAGTGCTTAACTCTAACCCTCCCCCTAGTGCCTAGTGCCTTATTTTGACTTAACCCAAAAAGACCATATATAATTTTTAGCAGTTGTATAGTTACTTGATATTTTCACATTTTCTGTGTTTTAAACCTACGTCTGAAGAATGAAGTGCAAATGTTACTGCAAATTATCTCACATTACTTTGGTGTGTAAACTATTTACTCTAGCAAGCATGTGATAGGATGCTAGAATTATCAGTGCCATGTAAGTCTTGTTCTAGCTGTCACTCTGAGATAGGCAGTGGCTATCGATAAATTATCTTACAAAGGCTCACATGCCATCTTCTCCCTATTTTCCAGTGGCAGTCCCCGCTTTCAGTGACCAAAAGGAATGAAGCCTGTTGGAAAGGGCATAGTTTTATATTTTAAAAATAAAGCGCGTGGTTTGGTGAGGTTGTGGTGTTGTCTGTTTTGTGCCAAATTACCTGTTGGCAATGTCGTCAGATATGCTGTAGGGTTAAATAGAATATTTCATGCAGCTGACGTATTCTGTTCTCTAAATAAACCAAATGTGTCTACACGGTACTATAGGTAATTGTGTATTGATATTCTGGCATGGAAATGCAGTAAGCGTAACTTGGTACCTTTATTGTTTTATTAACTCTACTACATGCTGAAATATTCCGGGCAGTAAAATAAATGCTAAACAACATTACTTGGTCATATGTTATTGATCCGATGCACTTTTTGCATACCTATGTTTATTTGTGCAACCTTTTATTTCTAATCTTTTCTATCAGCATGCTGTAAATATTTAATGTGACTATAAACAAATACACACACACTACATACAACACGAGGGGGTATATTTACTAAGGTGCAGGTTTTTAGAATTGGAGATGTTGCTCATAGCAACCAATCAGATTCTACTTTTCTTTTATCTAGCACATTCTAGAAGATAATAGCTAGAATCTGATTGGTTGCTATGGGCAACATCTAGAATTCTAAAATCCTGCACTTTAGTAAATATACCCTGAGAACTGGAATGTACAGTTTAGGTGTAATAAAAACTATTTATGAAAGCAGCACCATACTTCATTTAAGTTTTTTTTTTGTTTCATTAAATATATATAATTTGTTGACATTTTATTTAGAATATTTTTCCTTTCAGGTTTTTTGATCCACTGCATTTTATTTGACATTATCAAAGTGTTTCTAGACAATCACAAGATAATACAAGCATAATAAACATTCCTCATCTAAAACTCTATGTAGTTAGAAAACTGTTCTAAACACAGAAAGTTTCTACAATACGGATTATGATATAAATCATACATTGTAAGTGATAACTGTTTTCCGTATGATAAACTCAACAAAGCAATGAATGTACTAATTTTTATATTTTATATTGTTTTTTCGTTTATTAATTTTTTTTCTCTTTGCTTTCTAGGATAATATTTGCTGAAATGTACAGAATCTGCCTGTTTTATTCCTCATTTCAGAAGACATCTTCTACTTAAGGGCACATAAAGGGTATGTTGGGAGTTTCCTTTTTTATTATTAATAACCAATAACAAACATGTCTGGTTATATCGTACACTGGTTGTTTACAAGTCTTGGTATCATCTTTTTTTGCTGCATGTTATCTGTTACAGAAATAACACATTTAGTGAAAGTCAAAAAGTTTATTTACGGTGGATTAGTTGTGTATGGTATACTTTTTTTTAATTTCACACAAATTTGCGTAGTACCACTCCACATCTTCTATACTCCGCCTGTGTCACAGCCTAGGCATCTCACACACACCATAGGCAAACGCAGGGAGGGTTCTGTCTGCCTAGAAACCCCCCTCCCCAGCCCACACCATGACCACAATAGAAATAGTAATATAATAGATTGTTACTAGTGCTGCATGTTCTTCTCAGCATCATAAATGAAATAAATAGCACCAACTGTGGATCTTTTAACATGTATCAGCCAGTAATAAATAACCTGTGCACCAATTAGGGGATTTGGAAACATGCAATGTTAGGGATGCACTGCTATAGAGCCCAATATGTACATATATGTCCAGGGCAGTGCTAGGTTCTTCTGCTGCTCCCCCAGACTCCCGGACTTGCTCCCATGCCCTGGAATGGTGCCCACATCTAAAATAAAAACTTTCAGCTCAGGCAGGATGGCCCTACTGCCGCATCTAATGGCTTACTGTGACCTCTGGTTCTGTATATGCTGGAATTATTACACACAATACACTTTGTATGACACATATTAAAGCTGGATAAGTGATAATTATGCGCTCTTCATGGACTGGCCACACTCACTCTAAAATGAAGCATTTGGAAACCCCCCTCTAGAAATCCTGCGTTTGCCACTGCACACCTGTATTGGAAATATTACATATAGTTGTGTTCCCATCATTACAAATGCATATGGAATCCACGTTTGTTAGTAGTGAGTAATTTACTTATTTAGTGCATGTAGACTTCTAGTCCTCAAAACCAGCTATGATTTACAGTATGTCTGATGCAGTTTTGTTCAGAGCAGAATGCACAGGATACACAGAATTCTTGTAACAACCCCAATTGCACACAATGTATATTGCATGTAAGGTGATTAAAGTAAACGTTCTTCTTGCTTTCCATTCTGTGCTGCTGGGTTATGTGGCCAATCAGAGCTTCCCACAATCCACTAGATATACGCTGCTGAATTTTATCTGAATTTGATACTGGGTCATAGCTAGTTTCTTCTGGAGTATGTAGGAGCAGTCTATGGGGTCAATCCTATTTAGGCGCGAATGGGGAGGTGCTTATACACCGAAATTCCAGGTCTAACCCGGTGTTGGAACAGAGTTCCAACCCGGATCAGACCTGGAATTTCCCCGGCACCGACCCAGGATATTCCTGAGTTGACGCCGTTCGCACTGGAGCCGGGTCTGCATTGACCCGGCTTTTCCGGCGTTGAAGTGGATGCTTGGAGATGACGTCATCTCCAAGCGCCACTAATGCTGGACCAATCGGCTGGCATGCGGCGCGCTCCAGTTCATCGTGACCCGGAGAGTGCTATTCACACTGCAGGGTTTCACGGGTCATTCCCGTGTTAAACCCTGCAATTTACCTGGGTTGGATTGTCGGTTCACTCAACCCGGCAATCCAACCCTTTGCCCTTTTACACCAAGGAGCTACCCGGGTTAACCCTGCAATAACCCGGGTTTTAGCTCTGGTGTAAAAGGGGTATTAATTTTGCAATCCAATTAGCAACTCGCACTGAATCAGTCAGACTGAATTCGCAACTTTCCACTCGCACCTCCCTGAGGTTTAGAGATGGAAAATCTTTATTTTACAGTTAAAATGTGGGGACACTGTGCTGAACACCTTGGACACCCCCCTAATGACTAATTAGGCATTTGGAAGATTCCAATTAGCTTAATTAGTCCAATAATTACATGTATTTTTTTAGTTTATTGTTGTTGCTATTACTGTAAGTGAGGTCTACAAGGGAGCCTGGGAAATGTACAGTACTGTGCAAAAGTTTTAGGCAGGTGTGGAAAAAATGCTGCAAAGTAAGAATGCTTTCAAAAATTGAAGTGTAATATAATATTTTTTGTATCAATTAACAAAATGCAAAGTGAATGAACAGAAGAGAAATGTAAATCAAATCAAACATTTTTGTTTGACCACTCTTTGCCTTCAAAGCAGCATCAATTCTTTAATTCTTCTAGGTACACTTGCACACAGATTTTGAAGGAACTCCGCAGGGAAGTTGTTCCAAACATCTTGGAAAACTAACCACAGATCTTATGTGGATGCAGGCTTGCTCATATCCTTCTGTCTCTTCATGTAATCCCAGACAGACTCGATGATGTTGAAATCAAGGCTCTGTGGGGGCCATATCATCACTTCCAGAACTCCTTGTTCTTCATTACGCTGAAGATAGATCTTAATGACTTTGGCTGTGTGTTTGGGGTCGTTGTACTGCTGCAGAATAAATTTGGAGCCAATCAGACGCTTTCCTGATAGTATTGCACCTGCCTGTATTTCTCAGCATTTAGGACACCATTAATCCTGACCAAATCTCCAACTCCATTTGCTGAAATGCAGCCCCCAACATGCAAGGAACCTCCACAATGCTTCACTGTAGCTTGCAGACACTCATTATTTTACCGCTCTGCCAGCCCATCACCCAACTCAGTTCCTAGATGGTGGCCAACTGCCGGCCCATCACAAAATTCAATTAGTGGATGGGGCCAACTGCCAGCCCATCTCCCAACTCAATTTCTAGATGGGAACTAACTGCCAGGCCATCAACCAACTGAAATCCTTGATGGATGCCAACTGCCAGCCCATCACTAATCACTCAAGGTATCCAATTCCCCTCCCAATAACACACAAGAATCCCACCTGGACCGATGGTGCTGCGGAGCCCAGTAGGATTATCAGCTTAACCCGTGTTTTGACGGGGAGAGCTTTTCAAGACCTAAAGCAAGAGGTCATTGCCACCATTCTCATTTGCACAAGAAAGCCAACACCTAATCAAACCATAAAAGAGAGGGTGGGTAGGACATCCAAATCAGCACTAAACCATATCCCTAGCTCAACATACTCAGAGCACTTTGATAGGCCCAAGCACAGAAACATGCAATAACTAAGACACAATCTACAGTACTAACAATATAACCCCTGATACTAACTATATGGTGAAACATCCTAGAGGATTACCAGAAATGACAACAGGCATATTGGATCTGGAATGCAGCACCTGTAGCTAATGCCATCGTCAGTACAGATGGCAAAATTCACAGGAGCGGGATCTGTAGGCAGTAGCGCTGATGGGTCCCAAACCCAAAAGTAAAGTGATCGCATTAGTGATCACTGTACTTTTACACATCACAGGGATTGGCACTGGGACACTGTCCCTGGATGTGAAAATTGGTAAATCCTTGCAATATTTAATTTGTTATTACATGATAAAGTTTATTATTAAATTATAAAGTTCTCATACTAACTGATAATTCATTAATATGCCCCTAGAGGTGGTGTCTCTTTTTCTAACATTTTATTTAGGAATATTTTTTAAAATTAATATGAGATATTCTAAGAATCAACACATATACAGTAACTGAATTGCAACACATAAGACAAATATTAAGTCCATTTTATATTGTATGGTTTTACAAAAGTCTAGGGAGGCTGCATAGTCTACCCAACAAAATAGTCTACTAAATGAACAACACTGTATGAGCCTGTTGGCACGTACCCAGCACTTGGTACCTAAGGACCATAGACTTTCCATACAACAGTCTGCACGAGCGTACAAATGTTTGTGCAAGCACAAAGTGTGCACACCAGTAAATAACTCTCACCACTCTCGGCCAGTATGACCTATGCAGAAGAGTGTAGCTGAGCTGTCCTGAGGGGTAAAAAATATTGAAGCAAAATTTTTGAAAAAGTAAATTGCAACTTTTTAGAAAACTAAAATAGTAAAACTCACGCAATAGTGTGTATTAAGGATAACGCTTAACATTTACTATATTTTAAGTTAATGATGAACCAGCAAAGTTAATGATGAACCAGCAGGGATTCATTAGCCATCTCATTTACAGTATATTACATTAAGGTCTATAGAAATGTGCCAAATTCATTGCATTATCTCATAGACGCGGCATGCAAATGAGGGTTGAAAGCGTGTGTATTAATTAAATTGGCAACTGCTTTTCAACATTGGGACTAGTTATTATCACAACTTTTTTTTAAGTCACAATAAATCTGGCTGAATGTCACTAACTGAATAATTGTAATTAAAATAAAGGATATTTCTTAATAGTTCAATTAACAAATTTTCTTTCACTTGAATCTTTCACATTCAGTGCAGTGTATGTGGTCACATTCTTTCAGTGTTATCTATAATTAAATGATGACTCAGATCAATTGTATTTTCAGCATCATGTTTTCATTGAACTGTGATTTTGCATTGGGATGGTGATAAAGATCAGGGTGTGACACCCTCATTACTAGTAATGTTCTGCGTTATGAACTATTATAGACTCAAAAGTCTTTCTGACGCACCAAGAGGTGCGAACCACATATATAAGTATTGTCTTGTGAATGTTATTATGCTCTGATTGGCTAAAAATGTTCTACTTCCATAATTGGCTACTGGTTGTATGTGCACTGTAGTACTCTCATTGGCTGTGGGTTGGATTTAACTATTTGAACTTTCTAATACAGTACTTTATTAATTTACAAACATGTCATTGTTAGGGTGCATACACACTAGGACGATATTGGCACGATTTGCCCAAATCAGAACGTCAAATCGGGCATGTCGTGCTATGTGTATGCCCGATTTGCGCGGTCCCGTGGTCGCATCTGATATCGTGTGATTGGCTGTGCTGCATAGTCAATCACACGATATCGCATGTGAGGCTGTACATATTAATGAAGTACGGAACAGTGATTGTTCCGTCCTTGATTAAATCTTTTAAATGTGTACCGGCAATCATGTGATGTCCAGGGTGAAGGCAACTTGCCCTGAACATCGGCACGATTGCCGGTCGTTTAGGTGTGTACCCAGCCTCAGTGGCATCCCTCTCCGCGGTGACACCCGGTGGGCGCTGATGAAAAGGGGGTGTGGCCTCAGAGAAGGGGCATGGCCTCCCGGCGCGAACCCCAGCCCGTGGTTATCAATGGGGTTGTGGGGGAGGTGCCAGAGGTGTGGGGCAGGGCTCCGTGAAGGGAATCTAGACACTACCGGCAGGGCAGTGCCGGCTCCCTCACTGTGACAGGAGCCGAGTGCTGCCCTTAATGCTACAGTGCAACACCCGGCTCCTGTCACTGAGGGGGAGCCTGCACCTTGGTGAGTGACACCCGGGTGCGGCCTGCACCCACCGCACCCACCTTGTGACGCCATTGCCCAGCCTAACACTTCACTCCTTTGTCAGACCTTCCAATAGTGAGAATGCTGTTATTTCACTATGGGGACGTAAAAATTTCAGATTAGGAATATCTTCAGTAACGGAGGTCTCGATGGCAGAAAAGAGGGTGGCGTCAAGGCAAAATTGGAACATGTCCATTTCACTTTGGGCTTTTTTTAAATGACATTTTTAAAGTCGCATGAGACACTTGCCTCCCTAGCAAGCAACACTAAACAACACCCTTCCCCCTACTCAAATCAGGGGAAACTTGCTGATCAAGGGACCCCCGGATACTCCTTCAAATGGGGGGCTCCTGTCATTCCTCCAAAGTTGTGCGGAAAGGCATATGGTTAGGTGGAATACTTTAAGGGTGTGGCAACATCTCATTTGGAGCGTGCCAGGACCCCCGAACGTGCTCTATTCCCCTCCTCTGAAAGCAGCCATCAAGGCTGCACTTATCAGCATTGAGGGGGCCAAATCTACCAGTATTTGGACCCATCTGATTGGTAGAGTTGTAGGACAGTCCCGTTAAATTGGGATTGTCCCACCTAATCCAGTACAATTGGAGTTACTTATTAACAAATTGCATTTTATGAGTCGTTCTGTAAATGATTTACATTAGAAGCGGCTTGTCTAGAACTACAGACAATGCAGAGATTTAGGTCTTTGATGCCAGGGCTACTCTGTTATTTGTTTTTCACACCAGCTGCTACACACAGCACTTTCCCCCTTACATATGGACATTCATCCAGTTTGCAGCAGCCATTACCTTCTGTGTCATGCTGTCGCCTGGATCTTTTAGCATTTTGCAAATGTGCCACGCTCCTCACAGAGGGGCACCTATAAACCATGGGAGTGTGGGAGGTGATAGCCATGGCATCTGGAAACGCTGATTAAGCCAGATTGTAATTTCATCAAGTGCGTTTGAAGAGGAAATGGAAATATTGAATGATAAGCATGACAAATGAGTGTTACTTACGTTCGGTGCAATCAATGGGATATTGCGCAGTGTCGAACAATTCCCCGCTGAACAGGTTTCTTGTCTTGTAATGAGCATAGACGCGCTCATTTAGTTTATTTGTAAACAGCTCGATGTCATTTGTCAGCAGGAATAATAGATTTAATAAATAAATAAAAAAAATTTTTTAAATAAATAAATAAATGAAAAAGGATTTTTGTTTGTTATTTAAAGCCGATGACATTGATATCTGGACTGATGCTGGCAAAACAAACATTAATATGACTAGATATTTATCTGGTATATATTAGCAGCATTACCACAAAGCAATCTAAATAGGACATTCAGAGCGTATCCGAGATTCGGTATTGCCTGTCCTAAAGGATTATGGGTATAAACAGGCGGAGTTTACTGTCTTTACCAACTGTGCATTTTAGAATTGTTTTGTTTTCAAAAATTAAGAGCCGGAAAACTGTTACTGGGATTCACAGAAGCATCCAAGGCAGCAAATTTCTGAATTCACAATAATGATACGGTAACTAGAGATGTGCGCCGGCCCCCGTGTTTTGGTTTTGGATCCAAATTCATCATCGTGTTTTGGTTTTGGATCTGTATGTTTTTAAAAATAAATAAATGTAGAAAATGACTGTTAGCATGCAATCCAAATCCCGAGTTTGTTTTTTAAATCCGAGTTCCAAACCGCGGGAAGATGCAAACAGGGACTCAGGGCCTGATTCAGCAAGGAACGCAGTTGCTAATGCGCACGCAATCGTCTGCTTGTTGTGTACTGCGCATGCGTATGCATAGCAGTGCCCTTGCGCAAACTAGCTGGGACAGTGACTATGCAGACCCATCGCAGAGTGATTGACAGGAAGTGCCGTTTGTGGGTGGTAATGAGGGGGGTGGTCAACCAAATGCAGATGTGCTAGGGTGTTTGAACGCCGTTAAAGGGGCGTGCAAAAATTATCCACTGCGACGCCCTACGCAGCCTGAGGCCTGATAGTGTGCGTGGAAGTTAGCAAATTCTGAGTAAGGTCAGGGTTTGTGCAAGTGTACATGAGGCTGCTGTGGTACTCGATGTTTTCGCAGTCTTGCTAAACATTACGGATGTGTGTAAGGTCAATTTTGCGCCCTTATGTAGTGCAGTGGCAGCATTGCGATCACAATGGGTTAGCATACTATCGCAGTTGAACTGCGTGCGTAATCACTATTGCATTTGCACTTGCGTTCTGTAGTGAATCAGGCCCTCAGTTCAACTCGGTACCCCAAAGTGATTCCGAACGTGGACTCGGTTTGACTCAGAACCCCTAAATTTGGTTGTTCTCAGTCCTCTGAGAAGCGGCCCGCACATCTCTAACGGTAACACAGACACATTTCTTGGGTAAATATTAGTTTTAGGACCATACTTGCTGTCTCTTCTGGAACGTCCAGGAGACTCACAAATAATAAGTGGACCTCTGGGTTCCTGAGAGAGCTGGTAATTTCCTTAAAGTCGGGCCAGAGAAATAGGAGGAGGAGCCACTAAATTTGAAACACTGGGACCTATGTAATATAAATGAGGATGGCCTTCCCTGAGATCGACATGTGCAATAGATTAATGGCTTCCACTGGGGGAGGCAGAGGGGAGGGGAGAGACCATTTCGTCCAGCTTTTGCCAGTTTCAATATATTAGTGATAAATTAACGACTAATAACATCTGTGTGCTGAAAAGCTGCTGAGTTTACTTGCTAGGAGGATGTGTGCTACAAGAAAATGGCTGCTGCTCTCCAGCACATAGATGTAGTCATTAAAGTGAGGGTTGGGGGACAATTGGGTGTGAGAGAAAAAGGGTGGTGGGAGTTGGTAGGCAGGGGTATTCTTATGTATGACGGATTTATTTTCCCTCTTTTACTGTCATCTACAGTTCAGTATTAGGTGCTATGAGTTCACACAAAGCCATAGGATGCCGTATTACAAGACTACAGACAGAGTTATGGGTCTTGCTTTTCTCCATTGTTTTTTTTTAAATAAAATGGCATCTTACATTTTTCACTTGAAGCTGTCCATGCAAGTTCCTTTGACACAAATACTTCTCTAAGTTTTCTATTCGTATAGAACTTGGTGCCTTCAGGGGTATGATTTGCTTTCCATTCATAGAGGGGGAAAAAAAAAAACTTTCTTTTTACAAAGTATATCCATAAAGCATAACATCGCCTTTGACTTTTTTTTTTTAACCTACGCTAGACTTAAAAGACCCTAAAACCGTGCGCCTGGCTGTTTTTGTTGGCTAGATCTAGCAGAGTGTATCTATTAATACCCTGAAGGATAATCTCTTCAGTCAGACTCAGACAGCATAAAGCTTGCAGATCGCTGTAACAAAGAATAATATTCTATCTGCCGCTTTTCTATATGAATACATCAGAACCACTGATGTTAGCAGATAAAGCTGCAATAGCGCCAAGAGGTACGAAGAGGATGGTGTACAATCCTACTGACCACTTTAAATTAGATTTTCTAGCATTAGATACATCCTGCCACCGAGTGTATCTAACCAATGAAAACATGACAACTTTTGTTTGGAAAATCTACTCTATGAAGTCTGTTTTGGGAAATAAAAGCTAAGTAACTGAATCGTCATGGTGTAATGAAAATTGCTAGACCTGCAGGGGATATAGACATACAATTTTCTTTTGGACCCACGATCATAGCCTGAACGTAATCTCCTATTTGTAGTGGAAAAGAACACTATTCTAAACTGCCTTGAACCACTATGATAATTGAAAAGACAACAGTTAGAATTGATACTTATAGAGAGGAAACAATGAGCCATCCACAGCTTAAGACTTAATGCAGAGAGAGGCTTTAATGGCTTCTTGTTTTCATGATCAAATACAATTATAGTATCACTATTGTCTGATGAGCCTTAGAATTTATTCCATCCAGGTGCGCCAACAAATTGGTCTTCCTGATATGAGACTTCAGTGGGATACATACAATGAAACACACAATCCTCTCCAGTTTTCTGCTTAGTGATAAGAATAAGGCTTATTTAGGGATTAATTCCGTGTTCTATATACAGTACATTAACTGTAGTAAGCTATGAATTATAAATGAGTGAACCAGTATGTTTTATAAATAATGCTGTATTGTACAACAAGAACAATATAACATAGCAGCAGGAGTCTAAAGAGGTGGGGAGCATCCGTACCACAATGCCGGCAATCCAATACACCGTATGCACCTTACCATACATACGACAATGAGGGGTCATAGCCATGCCCCAATGGTAGTTATGCTCCTCAGCACTGGGGCCTATCTGCGGTCTTGGTGGCCCTACATAGCAGAACCTGGATGAGTATGCCTTTTAGGACAGGAACTCTCTAAATGATACATAGTAATTTGTTGCCTTTTATAACTGAAGTGACCTAGCCAGTGTTTGACACGAGGGGGAGCAAAGAGGAAATAGGTGACCCAGGCCCAGGGGTTTTAAAATTCAAATAAGAACTTCTAAATACAGTATTTGTAACCAAATTACATCAATAGTTACCCCTCACTTTACATGAATGCCTCCCCACACACAACGGCACTACAGAAACAGTTTAAAGCAACACAACCAGAACTCAGTGATCGCCTTACAGTAAACACAGCTTTCCAGTGACCACCATACAGTACAGTTACTCAAATTCATATAATCAATGTGTTACATTATATGTCATATTCATTGTATTTTGTGTTATATTTAAACTTTCCCACTCAACCCCCTGCATGCCATCAGACCACCCCACATGCCCTTAAATGCCCCTTTAGACAAGAGGTGCTGGGTCTTATGTGCAGAGAGCTAGCTGCCACAGCTACAACCCGCTGCTGCTCTAGAGCTGGCAATGGATAAATGGATATAAAGAGACATGACTGTTAAAAATACAGTAGTAAAATGTAGGATAACGTGTTTGTAGTGTGCACCTACAGGTATATGCAGAGCTGTCAGTGAGGGGATGTAGTTATGGGACCGGCTCAATACTGACATCCGAATTCCGACAAGGGACTTAAGATAGGCAGCAAAAAATACCGGCGCCTATCTTAATCCTGATGCCGGAACAACGAAGGATGCCGTACCAAATGAGGCAAGTTCGGGACGCCCTTAGCATTAGCCACGGGGGGGGGGAGGTCAGCTTTAGGGAGCATAGTGGGGTTAGTGTTAGGCTTTGGGGGAGAGGATAGGGTTAGGCACCCCTAGGAGGGAGGATAGGATTAGGCACCCCCAGGGAGGGTTAGGTTTAGGGTGTGGTAAGGGGGGTTTAGGGCTAGGTACTCCCGGGGGTAGGTTAGGGTTAGGCACTAGGGGAAGAATACTCTCAGGCAGAGCAGAAGGGGAACCATGATGCTGCCTGTAAGGAGGAGTGGCTCCAACCGGCACACCCGCCCCCTTTTCTGTGCAGCAGTATCGACTGGTGACCTGCCTGTGGGTCCTCAATCCTACTTTGGCTATATGTGGAGGCCCCGGTAATAATATATTTCTGGTCACTTTGATAATCCCTCTGCAATGCAACACAGAGGGGCCTGATTCAGAGATGTACACTAATGTCGCAGCAGCTGTGAACTTGTGCACAGCGGCTGTGCGATAATATGCAAATGCTGCAGCCGTGGGATTTGTATTGGGATCCAAGCAACTGCGTACAAAGACGTAGATGGGCCGCAGTTTAGTCGATCAGATTTCTGAGTAACCCTATGGTCGTGCAGAATGGCCGTTGGAACTGAGACGCCGTGGCTATTTTCACTGCATACAGGATCATCGTCATAGGCAAAGACATGCCCTGAAAAATAGAGGCAATGCGCCCGTGTCACCTCCCAATTGCCGCCCACAAACGGTCCCTGCCAGTCAATAAATTTGCAAATAAATCCTCACTTTGAGCGACATCAGTGATGACACTGGACACATGCACAATATAACTCAAGCGCGTACTCAGACCACCGATAACCGCTAAACTCCGTAAACATCGGTGTTACGTCTATCTCTGAATCAGGCCCGGCCTCTGAAGAATTGTTCAATCTCTAAGGGGTCTAAGCCTTGAATGGAGATAAAGGGCAGTATTCAATTAGAGGTGAAAAGGCCGTTATCGGCGATAATTTATCACCGATGACGTCCTTTTCACCTATTTTAATTATCCCGTATTCAATTACAAAGACTTTTCGCCGGTGCGAAAAATCTTTGTAAAAAAGCGTCGATAACTTTTCACCACAGAATAGGTGGCGAAAAAAAGTGCAGAATTGGGGTTTAGGGGTGCAGGCTTAAAAAAATAGCCTGCACCCCTGGGAATGTCCCCTAAAATTATTGCGTGTTAAAAAAAGTTTTAAAAAAAAATCAGGACACCCCAAAAATATATTTTACATTTTGGGGTTAAAAAAAAAATATTAGGGAACACACTTCTAAAATAGCTAAATTAAGTATGCGGGTGATAGCGGTAGGTGCATTTTTGAAGAATTGGAAACAATCATTTTAAGGACTTAAAAATATGCTTGCACACATTTTCAAGTACCCCAAATTTGATGGGCATAATTATTTTTCCCCAAAAAAATTGCTAAATGCTCTTCTTCATCAACTTCTTCAAAGCCGCATTTATGCACCTGCCGCAGCTATTTAAAAGCCCTGACCCCATTCTGCAGGAAAAAAGGGGGGTACCCATAGTGATCCCCCATGTCTGGACATCTTTAGGGGAGTCCCAGGAACTTTTCCCGAAAATTCCTGAATTTTTTCGATACTTATCTTTCCGCCGGCTCCCGTTTTCACTGATTCCTAATTGAATACAGGGATAAATTGGGCACGCGCCCTACACTTTATCCCCATCAAAACCTCCGATGTGGAGCAAAAAGTCCAGCACGGACTTTTCGCTCCAAATTGAATACCACCCAATGTGAACGGAGATAACATTCCAGCCAATCAGATCCTAACCGCCATGTCACAGGCTGTGTTTGAAAAATAACAGTTAGGAGCTGGTTGGCTGCCACTTTATCTCCGTCGACTTCATCTCCTTCCAAGGCTTAGTAAGTAAACCCCATAGTTAGAAATTTTCAACTCATCTGATCTGACCGTGTCATTGGATTGAATTTTCGTGACTTCTGAAGGATTATGTATATTTTAATGAAAACCAAATTGTAACATATTATTGATAGGGTAGCTTTAGAAAAAAAATCATGGAAGTGATGCGTGTGCCAGCTGGTCTGACTACTCTACACAACACTGAACAATTCATAGTTTTTAAAGATTATTAGTTCATGAAAACATTCAACAATAAGGCTACAGTAAGACAGTAAGACACCTAGGGGTATATTTACTAGAGTGCCGGTTTTTAGAAGTGGAGATGTTGCCCACAGCAACCAATCAGATTCTACTTAACATCTACCTAGCAGCTTTTAGAAGATAATAGGTAGAATCTGATTGGTTGCCATGGGCAACATCTCCACTTCTAAAAACCCGCATTTTGGTAAATATAATCCCTACAGTTACCTGCAAATAAAATAGATGCAATAGGTACCCTACCGAAGACTTTAAAGTTTTGAATGTTGCTATTTTTCTAATTTTTCTACTTTTTCAATGTTGCCATGCTTTATATCCTGCACATTTAACATCTACATTTTCATTGTTTGGAATAATAATGTCATAATTCATAAAGAAAATAAAGTTTCAGCTTATCATAAACATAAGTGTCATGTATCTCTTTCAACATTACTGTCTAGTGCAAATGGAATTTTTAATGTTCCAAAATACATTGCTTCTAGGACCTCTAAGCACTTGCATTGGTTGTCTGTAACCTGAGTCTATTTAATTCATATTTCTAAACAGGAAACAAGATATATATATATATATATATATATATATGCCCACAATAAGATATGTGAGCAGTAATGTTCCAAAACCTTCGATCATAATTCACTTCATTAAAAAATAACTATATTTTTGCTTGGTTAGGCTATAAAAACAAGTGTAATATCACTGAGAGTATGTGAAAATTAAATTATTAAGTATAAAATAAGTTACCAGGAGTGCATTGTTTGAAGCTGAGAATAATACATCAGAATACATAATAATATAAAATAAATAAATTAATAATAATATTAATAATAATAATAGCAATAATAGTAATAATCATCATAATAATATTAATAATAATAATAACTATAATAATAATATAAAATGTACAGTATAAAGACATAATAACACAAACCACAATATGAAAATGGTTAAACATCTGTATTTGTGCATTTTTTCTAGTAAATTAAAAATGTCTGTGATAAAAGCTGACTGTAGTGATGAACATAAATGCGCAACAAGTGTCTCACTTTGTTAAATAATTCCATTATATGGTCCAGATAATTCAGAAGGTCAAAGCTTTCACTAGGTAATTTTAAATGGTCTATGAACTAATACATTTCATAATATTATAGCGGCTGTGCTTGTAATGACTGTATTTAATGCTATTATGCCTAAGAACTTGACATGCATTACAAAGCAGCATATATTATTGGTGGAACACATAAATAATATGTAGCATTTTTGAGAAGTTAATTTTACATATTTTCCTTTAGAAATGTAGAAATGAACAGCTCATTCTGTTGTTTTTGGAGACAGGGGTGCCGAGAGGGGTGGGCAGGCACTAATTACCTGTGCCTGTTGGAGGTGTCCAGTGGGGGTCTGGCCAGCTAATGAGGGTTGACAGTTGTTCCCCTATGCAGCACGCGGAGCTGCTTAGCAGCGGTGCCCATAGTATTTTACATGTTTTTTTCAGATAGGACGTAGTCAAGTCTCTTGGACTGGGACACACCTTCTCAATATCACTTGGACCCCGTAGATGTCTCGATGGCCCTGTTGGAGCTGTTGAACTCAATCCAATCATAGTGCTTTGTTAAGGCTCGTTTGAAGAGCTATTAATGTGGTCCTCTATAATAAGCTTGTTTTCCTGCTCACAGCCTCATGTAAGTTGGAGGTGGCATGTTTATTTAGGAAGTTTCCCAAGAATGAACAAGCATTTAAAAAAGAAAAAATAACCTCCAAGATTGCATACAATTCCAAGATTACATTTTATAAGCGCTAAGTGACTTATATTGCTGCATCTGGTGAGTTTTAGCAAACTGCACGTGCGTTGTAGCCAGCATACTGTACAGAATGTATCTCTGCATAACTCCATTGGGAATCAGATGTATCTTGGACATTTCTCTACATCTGTGATATGGGCATCTCTGAGTATGAACCTGGTGAAAATTAGGTGAAGGCACATTGCGTTCTTTTCTGAGATATGCATATGGCAAACGGACACCATTTTCGAATGTACCGATTGCACCTAGAATGGAGTAGGCTTAAGTGCAGACTGGGGGTAGTACAGTTACTGACATCTGTGCAACTTAGCATACGGATGGCGACTGGCATAAGAATTCCGGAGTACGGAATTTTGCCAGAGTTCAAGAGTGGCTCATTATGTAACTTTAAAAGAGAACTTAAGAGAAACTGTTCAGGGTTCCTGTGATAAAGGGAATCTCACTCCCACCAGCTCTGGGGCTACTAAAATAGAGACTCATATTAAAATATAAGACATGAAGGGTTGTCACTGCAGCTGATTGGACAAGAAGCCATCCAATCAGCCTCATTGGAAACCTCCCACTGACTGATCTTACGCATTTGATCTTCCAGTCTAAAATCCCTGATGAAGCATGGGCAGGGACTGATGGGTGAGAGCAATTCATGATATCGGGGTTCCCTCATTTCTAAGATTTGGGAGGATCAAGTTAATTTATTATTATATAACAAATAAAATATCTCTGGAGTTCATTTTTGTAAAACTAAATTCTTGAGTGCGGTCGCTCTAGGAAGACTTAATTAAAAATATAATAGTAGTAACTGTGGGTAACTAACTAGTCATGAGAAACTAAACCAATCTCATACAATTGAATCTGCCTTTCGTCACATTGATGCAAAATCTAGGCCATTGCGAGAATTACATTCTACATGAAAGAAATACAGCATTATTGCCCAGTTATTAATTTTAAACAACATTCTGTTTGTTTAATAAACTCCCAGGACAAGGAAAATGAAAACAATGGAGGCATTTATCAGCCAAATGATAGAAAATAACACTTGTCTAGTGGCTATGCCGCTTGCGGAAAAGGTCGCTCTAACCTTCATAGTCATACACTTATGTTGTTCCTGTGTACTGTTGTTGCTGTGATTGTCACAAATAGAACAATATGAATGTAGCTCAGTTTTAAACATTCCCACTGACCTCAATGGCAGCGCTGAGACATTCCACTGGCATTACAGCATAAAATACGTCTTGAAACAGCCAGTCTGTGCTCCCATAGGGCACCATGAAGGTTGTTATGTAAAAACATTCTACAGTTTTTTTCTCTTCCCTAAATAACCGCTGAGGATTCAAAATAAAAATATATTTATGTCCCAGATGGATGTGGAATAAAATGAGTGTTCCCCATTAGAGGTACTGAAACCTAGTAATAATCACCGCAGCGGTACAGTCAGGTGTCACCTTCAATCAGGATCCTCCATTCAGCACAGTTATATATTTATTTATTACCAGTTATTTGTATGGCACCAGCATATTCATTTTCGCTATACAATTGGGAACAAACCAGTCATAAAACATAACTGGGTAATAACAGACAGACAGAGAGGTAAGAGGGTCCTGCTCGCAATCTTACAATCTATAGAGAAATAGATTAGGACTGAGCCTTGGGGTACTCTAACTTGTCAAGAACGCAGTAATGAGATGGATCCAGAGAAGCAAACACTAAAGTTTCGATTTAATAAGTAGGACAAGAACCAAGATAGGAGAGTGTCTTGAAGACCCAGCGTTTGTTTTCAGAAAAGAGAGAAGGACACTTCTGCTCTAGTATATCATAACATAAATTATTCTTTCTGAGTAAGACTCCATATTATTTTAGTACCGTGTGGTGTTTTTTTTTTTTTTGGGGGGTTGCTGCCAATAACAATAATAATATAATTGTAAACAGCAAGATAGAGAGAAAGGGGTTGTCATATCATGGCACACAAATAATACATACTTTTTAATAAATATACATTAATAGTTTACAAACCAGCAAAATAATTCTAAAAACAAATATACAGTAGACACAAAAAAAAAATTGTGCAATGAAATAATAAATGTGAAATAAAAACAAAGAACCAACTGTGCATTTCTATAGCTTGAAATCTTATTTAAATGTTAAATGTGTGAATAAACTGTTCATATATCATGAATAAAATGTATTAAATTTTTTAAATTTCTATTTTAAATATGACACTAGTGTATTGTTTTTTTTTAATCTAAATCTGCTTAATATCTTATCCCAGGTATTACCAACAATACAGTACATTGGATGAGTTTCTTCCCTATATAATAAAAACTATCTGTCTCAATAATAAGACAGTGATCTCAACATCACAATAATAGTATATAACATAACATAAAAGGCACATTTAGATATAACAAAACAATACACTAGTGCCATATTTAAAATTGGAATGATACATTTATTTATGCACTCTTTACCTGTTTAATTGACATGCAGGGTGTACTTAAAATGAATGGTGATTAGCATAAAGTAAGTATTATAAACAAAAAAATAATAATTTAAAATATATAAACATTCGCAATGTCAGCACCCTGAAGAAAATGTATACTCTGCATTGAAACGTCGGTTCATAGGAGCCACTGCCTCTTGTCGTTGCCGCCGGACTTTGTCTTTTAAATATATATATACATATTAGTCTCCCTGATCCTAATTGTGTATGATGTAATGTGGTATATTAGATGGATATGATTTACAAATAAATCAGCTGAGTTATGCTTCTTGCAGGAGACACTTGGTGAATGGGTAAACTTGTAGCCACACAGCCAAGCTTCCTCCCAGAGAGGAAAGAGAGAGAGAGAGACTGAGCTGGCAGGGCCCATGACATCAGATGTGCCATGGCCCATGCAGCAGCACACTGTTGAGAGTTCCTGGGTACAAGGGAAGGGCCTATGCCCTTGACAGCATACAGTATATAGTAGATAGTCCCCACCAGTGTCAGCTCTAAAGTGGGGCTGCAGTGCAGTCCAAAATTCAAATAGGGAACCACACCAACTGCCAGTGAGTCCCAGCTGGCGATGTTTGTCAGCATTTTGGGTGGCAGTTGGTGTGACTCACCTATTTAAAATTTGGACTGCGCTGCAACCCCACCTCTTGTGTCCGCTACGTTTGATTGTGAGAGCAGTCCACATAATCTGCTAAATTGGCTTGGCCCCCATAGCTAATGTCATCTTTCCAATAACTAGCAATGTCACATGATCATGTTACTGCACCCGGCAGTAACATGATCGTGTAAGCGACCAATTTCCTCTTTCTTCGCTGGGACAGGCTCTTGTGTGGCCGGGATCTCTGCAAGATAATATTGACAAATTGCCCCCCAAAACAATTGTACATTGCTGTGTTATGAGAGCGATACTAAATTATACTTGTGTGGGCAAAAATGCGAGACTTGATAAATATGTCCCTCTGTGTTTAAGGGCGACTACGAAAGAAAGACGTATTATAATATGCTTTGACTGACACAAGTAAATTTTTTATATTTCTATATTAATCATTCCATTAAATCCCCCTAGGCATGTTTGTCCAGCTTATCTTTTAAACAGATGGATCTGTCTCTCTAGATTGTATTGGCAGAAAGCCCTTTACCAGAAATCTTATGTAAATGGGGATAAATCCACATAGGGTCTCACGCAGTAAAACATCCATTGAATCTATTGCATATTGTGATCTATAGCTAATTGTTAGTCTGGCAGCTGTTGCTTTAAACAGAAAATGTCCCTAATATCTTGTTTTAGTCATTCAGATCAAAATTGATGACTTAGTTATTTTATATTGAAGCTTAAATTGTAGATTAAAATATCCAAGTGCAAATATAAAAACATTTTTGTATAAAGTTCCATATTTTATTTTATTTTATTAGAATAATATATATTAATTGTATAAGCAGAACTGCGGAATATAATATACCATGGGCTAAAGTTTGTGAATTTGGTGGAAAGGAAAAAAGTGGGACAGCACAGTGGCGCAGTGATTGGCATTGTTGCTTCCCAGGCTCTGTGTGGAGTTTGTATGTTTCCTACATGTTTGTGTGAGTTTCATCCAGGAATTCTAGTTTCCTCTTATACTGAAAAATTGTACTGGTAAGGTTATTTGCGATGATTAGTCACTCCCTCTCTATTCCATATTTACAAATGTTGGGGACTATATCAAACTGTATCACACTATTGCGAGTTTTTTGTGGCATCTATTTGAAGTCGGAACTGTACCGATAGGAAACGCCACAAAGGAAAATTGCTACACTAGAGAGAGATCCTATTGCATCTAAGGGATGTACTGTATGAATGCATCATGTTAGTTGGTTTAGGAATTTCCAATTTTTCCATAGATCTGTTGTATAGCATACGTTGGGTGACACCCAGGTTCTTTTACCTAGCCTGCTTTATATGCGCAATTAGCTGTTCTCTACTCTATTTACAATAATATTAATATCAGACAATTATATTCAAACTTGTTGTAAAATTGTTTTTTGAGGTTTTTTTGGAGCATAAAATATCTGATTGTGGACTAAGATGCCCACTTTGAGTGTCTTTAGACGCAACGATCCCACTTGGTGCATCTTTAGAAGCAACCATTGGGCGCACAATCCAAATGTGCACCAGCCCCCTGCTGTATGCAGTTCGCAACCACTTCAGAAACAACCACACAAGACGCCCACAAGAGTGCACATCTCCATGCGTCTGAATAGCCACCTTCAGGTCATTGCCCACAAATACCCAACACATTATCCAGACATTCTGAGACCATGCATCTGAAGTGTACTGTGGCTCTGGGCAGATGTGCAGTGTGACTTAGATGTCGGAGGTGTGTCCAAATCACAATCAGCCCCTAGTTTTCATAAATGTCCCCTAATAAGCGTTCCCACATACTGCTTATAATTTTGTTTACCAGCCTCACTACTGGTTACAATGGCAAATGGTTAATTAATATTCAGGATCCCCCTAATGTACAAATCTCTAATAGCTGCTGCAATTCCTCGAATTTTGAAAACAGCCACAGTCCCCATTCAATGGTTACTGTGAAGCTGTCAAATTTACCAAGCGATGCATTCTAGAGTTTTCTCCCAGTAGGCTAACACCATCTGCAGATAGCATTACCCTGTAGTAGCTTATGGGCACTTCCCAAATAGCCTAATTCGCAAAAAATTGACCTTCCCATGGCAATTGCGGCTGCACATGTGTGGTCTCCTGACTGCCTATCCAGCTAGAGAGAAGCCTGTGGCCATATACACTGTGGGGTAAATTTACTAAGATGGGAATTCTATTAAGAAGTGATGTTGCCCATAGCAACCAGTCAGATTCCAGGTATTATCTTCTAGAAATCCAAAATAAATAGTTGCAGCAGCGCTTAGTCCTAATCTATCAAGTCTATGGGCCTGATTCAGACCCGCTCACTATCTGCGTACGCTCGCTGGATGCGTATGCAAATTTGTCAAAGTGACGCCACGGGAAGCGAACGCTCGCTAAGGCATAAGCACGCTCACCATGTCTTAGCGAGCGCCCACTTTGCCTGAGCGTACGCCCAATTGCACAGGCAGAGCCGCCCACCAGCACACCTTGGACCTCATTCAGAGCCGGTCACACAGAGCGTGCGGTCGGTCTGAATGAGGGGAGGACGTCTTGAATTTTCAAGACGTCCTCCTTTGCGGTGGTAAGGCTGTGGGTTAACACCCACAGCCTTACGACCGCCTAAGGTGATGGTCGCGATGGTCAAGACCATCGCGACCATCGGGGCTTACGACGAGACCCTAGGGTAGGGTCTCCCTTGTCGTAAGCCCTGGAGAGCTTTCGGCTCTGTCTGAGCCAGAAGCTCTCCATTGACGTCACTAGTGATGTCAGTGGGGCCGCCCCCAAATGGTAGATGTTCCCATGGGAACGCCCCCGTTTGGGCTGCCACCCCCCCGGCCCGCCCTCCAAACGGGGCGAGCTGTCAATCAACATCGACAGCTCGCCCCCTTTGGATCGAGACTCGCTACGACCAGCGCTGTCGGTCGTAGCGGGTCTCACGCATGCGCACGCCGGCGCCGTCGTGCGCATGCTCTGTGGGGGGCCTTCGACCCGGTCCGAGCGCATCGGCGTTAACGACCGGGTCTGAATGACCCCCCTTATCTCCAGGAAGTGTATTACATTGGTACATTGAGCACCATTGGAAGCTAATGCAGTGCTTGTGGTTGCTTTACCCTACCGCAAGCATTGCGAGGAAATCAGTGTAAAAAAAAGGCAAGTGACGTGTACTATGACGCAGCCTATTAATTATGCACGCCTCTAAAACAGCGTTGAAACACTCAGGCATGCCAGCGTTCGCATCTCCAACACCCCGTTATTAGTGTCCTGCCCCTGTTACCACCCACAAATGACTTCTCCGGTCACTCATTACCCTGGGCTGCCTTTGCTGGGCGAGCAAGAGGGTTGTGATCGCAGTGTGTAGTTTGCGCACGTGCAGAATGAAGCGTGCGCATGCACGTACGCAGAACATCGGGCCGCTTGCGAATGCACAGTGCGAGCGAGCAGCTCTGAATCAGGCCCAATGTGCTTTGTTAATTTAATTGAGAAAATTTATATATGAGACCAAAAAAGGCAGTATATAAATGTATAAATATATATATATATATATATATATATATATATAAACTTAATAAAGACAACAATAAATAACTTCATCAATTATGACCACAAGAATAAAAAACATAAAAATATATATGGATAATAATTACTTAAATCATACCCAATAATTACAAAACATTTCATAGACAGACAACCACATAGAAAAAAGAGAACCTTAGTAAAAAAATCTGTTTAGCTCCCCTCAATGATTAGTACTAATCAAAGAAAGCTCTTATTAATAAATGTCTTTTGTATTCGAGAGCAGAAGAAAAGAATACAGCTCCTCCACGATTCAATTGCGACAAAGAGGTGATAGTAATGGCTTGATTAAACCGCAGTAAGAAGGTGCTAGATAAATGAGAAGTAGATCCGATTGGTTGCTATGGGCAACATCACTTCTTTATAGAACTCCCATCTTAGTAAATTTACCCCTGTGTGAGAGGGAGTTAGGGGTCTTGAGAGTTAGAGAAGACATAGCTTCTGTGCCTCACTGATGAAGTTCTGCTACTGCTCCTGATATCATTTATACTGCTGTGAGCCTTTTGATGATCGATTTGACTACACGTATAGCACTGGCAAACGCAGGATTTCTAGAGGGGAGTTTCCAAACGCGTGATTTTAGAGTGAGTGTGGCCAGTCCATGAAGAGGGCATAATTACCACTTATCCAGCTTTACTATGCATCATACAAAGTGTATTGTGTGTCATAATTCCAGCATATACAGGACCAGCAAACACAGTAAGCCATTAAACGCGGCAGTATGGCCATCCTGCCTGAGGTGAATGTTTTTATTTTAGATGTGGGCACCATTCCAGGGCATGGGAGCAAGTCCAGGAGTCTGGGGGAGCAGCAGAATAACCTAGCACTGCCCTGGACATATATGTACATATTGGGCTCTATAGCAGCACATCTCTAACAGTGAATGTTTTCCAGATCTCCTAGTTGGTGCCCAGGTTATTTATTACTGTTTGATACATGGTAGAAGATCCACAGGTGGTGCTAATTATTACATTTGTGATACTGAGAAGAACATGCAGCACTAGTAAAATTCCATTATATTACTATTTCTATTGTGGTCATGGTATGGGCTGGGGAGGGGGGTTTCCAGGCAGATGGAAACCCCCCCTGGCATTTGCCTATGTATAGATTGTCCTATCTACAAAAATTTGTGGACATACAGATGCGTAGGAGATAGAGCGATATATATACGAAAAGGTGCTCTAGTCAAAGCATTTTAAACATATGTGTTGGTGAGGCCTTGTAAGTGACCTGGATGTCTATTAGACAAGCTGTTTAGTTTCCTTTCTCAGCATCTGTGTGTGAAATAAATATCAAGTCCAAGAGGGAAGAAGCAATGATACGCGTGTCAGTCGCCAGCACTGAGCCGCCACACAGCAGCTCTAATCTCACAGAAACGGTTGGCAGGTGATAAAGGCTCTTCTGTCCCATCCTTAGTCCTCAATGTAAATGTCAGCACGTCTCCCCTCACATTCCGTTTATGATATCTGCCGTTATGACTGTGATTCCCAGCCACGATCCCAAGTTTAAAGTATCGTTGTCTAAACACAGGTGCATCAATCATAATGACTGACCCTCTTGTCAAACAGCATTATATTCAGGGCATGGACGCCAAGGCTCTATTGGGGTATGATATAGGTATTTTCGGATGAATTATGTATATTCTTGTATTTGAGGAAGGATACAATTTTTAAATAATACATTAAAATTGGAAATTGTGCATTATTGGCAGAAAAAAAAGGCCTTTCTCAACAGTAAAGCATAATTAAATGGGCACAGATAGGGCAGCCGCATGTTTTGCTTTTTTTGCAATATCGTTGAAGGATAACGTACTGCTCTTTTTATCTAGATAAACTGAACTAGTCCCGTTAAATGCCAGCACAGTCATTTAGAGCTTGTCAAGGGAGATCTAACAAAGCTGCACAGTATCCCAAGGTACAGTATGACCGGGGACTGTACTTGGTCAGACACGAACAAGCCAATTAAAACACTGCAAAATTCTTTAAACAGACGCTTTTTCATTTACATTTCAGATATGAATTTGGAATGTTTAAAGAAGAATTCCAGTTCCATTGGTTTATCGCTCTTCTTTATGGAGCAGATATTGTACAATATTGTACAGATTTGTTTTGAAGTTCCTTTCACATTATCAGGATTGATTATATATAATATAGGTATATTCGGGATGTAGTTAATACCAACAATGGAATCCCGATAAGAGACTTTGGCCCGTATTCAATTTGGAGCGAAAAGCCGAGATGGGCGAAAAAGTTTCGCCGATGACGTCATTTCGCCAGGCGGAAAAGTATCACTGTATTCAATTTGAAAGACTTTCCGCCTAGGCAGAAAGTCAATGCAATGTAATAGGCGAAAAAGTTTCACTTATGAATAGCAGGCGGAAAAAAGTTCAGAATTGGGGTTTTGGGTGCAACGTCGCGGGAACCCCTGTGCAGCCTTAAGACAGTCCCCCCCAAAGGTAAACTGCGGGAAAGAATTCTTAAGAAAGACTTAAGAACGCCCCAAAAAATTACTTTAATTTTGGGGGCAAAAAAAAAAGTAGGGTGACAAAGTTAAAAACTAGAGAAGTAGACTCCAGGGGGGTCCCCAAGTATGCCCCAGGTGTTTTTTTCATTGCAGGTGGATTTTTTACGTATTTTAAAATGATATTTTAACAACTTTAAATACTGCTACCCCCCATTTTCATGTACCCCAAATTTGCAGGGACTAGTTATTTTCTCCAAAAAATAAAACAAAATGCTATTCTTCACCACTTATGCAAATACACAAAACAGTGCCTATTGAGACCATTTAAAAACACCAAATACCTTCAGCAGGCCAATTCGGGGGTATCCATAGTGATCCCCCATGTCAGTGCATCTTTTGGGGGTGCCAGGCTGATTACCCTATTTTGGAGAGGACTTTCCGTCTGTTCATGTATCGCCGGGTGCCATTTTCGCATACTTACATATTGAATACGAGGAATCGCGGGAACGCACTTGAAAAGTACCCAAAACACACGATGTACTGTAGGCAAAAAGTCCACCAGGCGAAAAAGTATCGCGGGTGCGAAACATATTGAATACGGGCCTTAAGCTAGGTGTCGAAATACTGACGCCTATCTTAATCCCGATGCCAGAACGCCGTTCGACGCCTGCCCAAAAGTGGTAAGTCCAGGGTGCCATTAATGATAGCCATGGGGGGAGGGTTAGATTTAGGGAGCGGAGCGGGGTTAGGTTTAGGCTTTTGGGGGGGGGAGGTTAGGGTTAGGCACCCCTAGGGGGAGGATTAGGGCTAGGCACCACTAGGAAGGGGTTAGGTTTAGGCACATAGGGGGGAGACTTAGGGTTAGGCCCGTAGGGGGGAGACTTAGGTTTATGCACTAAGGGAGGGTTGGGGTTACAAAAAAGGAGGGTTAGGGGGGAAGGGGGGAGAGTAAGTCTACTTACCCGACCCTGTCGGGATACCAACCATTGGGATGCCGTTGTCAGTATTCTGAGAGGAGTCATCCCAACAGCCGGCATATCATACCCATTCCGTATATTCAGCACTTTTTTTTTCTATGTTACATTTTCTAAGGTTGAATCACTTATGTGACAATAAAAATTACATTTGATATAACTTTGGGCCTGATTCACAGATGGATGCAGCAGTGATTCTAAAATATGCTAATGCTGTAGGAGGCGCCTGTAGTAAAAAGATGCCTCCTGCCAGCATCTGCGATCCAAGTCCTGCCAGCATCGGATCCCCATCGAAACCATCGGTCACGATGGCTGCGGTAATTGCCCATCTGAGTAGACTTATGGCTTACTCGGAATAGGCAATGGAACTGCTCAGCCGGGGCTAGAAAGTCTGTGGCGGAAGATGCAGACCTTGGACCAGCACTCCCAAGTAATGCAGGCCGGCTCCACGCTCTTCCCGCCCTCAAACGGCCGTAGCCTGGGGAACTGTGAAAGATTTCGCAGGCAGGGGCACTGAGAGCTGCGCTGTGCCTGAGGGAAGGGACGTGGCCTAATTACAGGAGGCACAGCCACACACCCTTAGCATTAAAGAAACATATAAAAATGATTTTCTGCGCACTGGGGAGGGGGCTGTGAGCCCCTCAGCCTGGCGCAAAGCCATGGGGGGGAGCGATCAGTTTGATCACTCCCCCCCCCCCACAGGCAGAGGAGACTGGTGCGGCTCAGGCCCCCGCCAGACCCCTTTGGCAAGCCCGGGTAATTAGAACCCCCCCTCTCGGCGCCCCTCCTCGCAGGAGAATATTGGCACATGTGCAGTACAGATCCCATGCATGTGCCAAAGATGTATGCAAACTATCGGGAGTGCATACACCTCTGAATGAGACCCTATAACACCCTATAACACTTAGTGGAGGCATATGGTGGGGAAATAACTGGAGAGAGGGCACATGAAGTGAAAGCAGGATATAACTGCTATATTATATGGCCTTGGGCCTGATTCACTACGGATCGCTATTCTGCTTATACTGCGTTGCTAATATCAGCTGTGTTTACTTCAGCGCACACAGTCCTCAGGCGGCGTCTGGTTTCCCAGTGGCTAATTTATGCACGCCCATACAACGGCATTGAAACGCACTGCATTCGGACGACTACCCCCCCGTCACCACCCCCAAGCAGCACCTACTCTGCCATGGGTCTGCATATCCTCTGCGCTCGCAGTCCCGAGCGCAGTGGGTAGATAGCCCACGTGCACTGCGATGCATACGCATGCGCAGTACGCAACAATCGACCGAGTGCGTGCGCATAAGCAACTGCATTCCTTGCTGAATCAGGTCCCTTGTCTGTGTCAAACAAATATACAGTACATCCCAAATATCTTCACTGTTATAAACATCCCACACGTCAGGGCAGAGCCGCCAAGAGTGGGGAGAAAAGGACTCCGTAGGTGCCCAAGAGTGCAGGGTAGGGTTGGCTATCAGAAACCAATGATTGGCCACCCTCAATGTGTCTGATCTGATGGACATGCTTTTCCATTTAATGCCGGGATTGCAATGGATACCCCCATCACATGCTTCTTTCCAATGGCTGCTGACATTACTCCTGCTGCATACGCCACGATAGAGAAACACTGTGGGCCTGATTCAGAGCCGCTCGCTCTGAATCAGGGCCGGGCTTTTTTTTTTTTGGAGCGGCCTCTTGGCCGCTCGCATAGCTGTGGGTGACCACCCACAGCTATTGCGAGTGGCCAGAATGATGGTCGCGATGGTCAAGACCATCGCGACCATCGGGCTTGCGACGAGACCCTTGTGGTAGGGTCTCGCCCATCGCAAGCCCCAGAGAGCTTTCGGCTCAAACAGAGCCGGAAGTTCTCCACTGACATCACAACGGCAGGCGTTCTCATGGGAACACCTCTGTTTGGGCAGCCACCCCCCGGCCCGCCCACCAAAGGGGGTGAGCTGTCACTCAACATCGACAGCTCACCCCCTTTGGTGCGAGACCCGGAACGACGGAGTGCCCGTCGCTAGCCGGGTCTCGCGCATGCGCACGATGGAGCCGGCTCTGTCGTGCGCATGCGCTGTGGGCCACCATCAACCCAGTTGCGAGCGCTCAGCGCTTGCGACCAGGTCTGAATCAGGCCCTGTGTCCATAACAGCGCTCCTCCCGTTTGGGCGCATACTTCAGCTTTCCACTGCGCATATGAACTAGCATTTAATTGATGGATTAACCAATTTACGAGTCACAGGTGATGGCTACATGTCACTGCAAGACATGTTGCGATGGCAGCAATGCCACAACAATCTGATGGCCCTTTTCCTCTCCCTAGTGCAGTGAGGCATAACCATGCCACCTGCCATGCTGTCACCTTAGTCCTGCATGCATGCACCAGAAAAATTTTAAATGCTAGCAGAGCTCTCTCCGCACTCCACAGTATCCGGGCCTGACCAATATCTCAGGGCCTTGCCAAAGTGCAGCACATCCGATGCTACCTTAGACTTTGTAATAGGAGACACATTACATGTTATGACCCTGATATGCTCACTTCCTACCATCCAGTTAGGTTAGGTGGTCCGTTAAGGTTCAAGCAGCAAAAAATTTAAAATGTTAAAGAAACATAATAAATAATAATAATAATAATAATAATAATAATAATAATACATTATAATAATAATACATTTTTTGCTGTTATTCACAGCACTGTCCCTAATTTGCCCACATAAAAAATATATTCCTGCCAGAAGGAAAATTTGAGCATCTGTTAACGGTATCTTTAACCTATTTCATAAGAGTATTCCCACTCCAATATATGACTAAGTAAAACTTTAAAAGGCTTAGTGGAACACACTACAGTATAAGGAGACCTAATCAGGATGACATTTCAAACATCTGAGTGAATTATCCTATATTGCAGCTCAGCTGCCTGGGGTGAAGTCGGTAAATGAACTGTACAAGGTGCAGATCTCATACAAGTGCTCAAACATGGAACTGTCTGATGCCAACTGTCCAGAAAATCACAGCAGTAGTTTAGATATGTTGAGTACGCACAATATACACTGTATCATGTGACTGTTAAGTGTCTTGCACTCTTACTGCTCTGATAATAAAATAACATGCCGTATGGACGCATTGTCTAGAGGTTTCAAACTACTGCAACTTTAAGAACGGACATAAATACACAAAAAAAAAATCTGAATTAATAATTAAATCAACACGTAAATTTATTTGATTAAAGCAATTTTTTAAAAATACTTTGCACATTAATAACTGAATGTTATATTACTGCGATCTAATGCCACTCCAAATAGCAAGTATTGATTTGCACATTTCTTCTTATCATGTTAAATTACATTTATTCATTGTTGCCAAACTCCATTAATTTCAGTTATTTCTTTAGTTCATGCCTGTGTGTTTTAGAGAAACTTGTTACAATGTTGGTGTAGGATTTTGGTGTACAGTAGTTGCTGTGTAATTTTACAGCCGGTAATTCAGGCAGTGCAAAAATATATGGGATTTACACATGCAGTGTAGTATAACATGAGCTTCGTAGTTTGTTCATTATGTTATTTCATAATTTTACAAGGAAAATGCAGATACTGTGCAATATATTACAGTATATATTTGTGTCTATAAATATTCAAGAAAACATAGACGTCTACTTAATTCAGCAACCTGACCTTTTCTACATATATTTTCAAGTATCATTATGAGTAGAAGCTGACATGCCAAAAATAAATAAATTGTGACCTTTTTAGCTAGGCATCACTCATTCTATTAAGGTTTGTGCCATATATATATATATATATATATATATATATATAAAGATATATATAGATATTTATGTGTATCTATATATATATATATATATATTATATATATATATATATATATATATATATAGCGGCATCTAAAAATAAGTATTTTGCATGTTTGGTGGCAGCTTCCAAAATATTAGGTACCTCAGGGACAGCCCCTGTTCAATATAACCATCATGGCTCCATATTGGTTTCTTGTGAAGTCTGTAACACATAACTGTTTTGCATTATGCACTTTAATATGTGGCTGAAGGTACCTCCTTTTTTGGAAGCTGCTACTAAACATGAAAAATACAAATTACTTTGCATTTAAAGTAAACAAAGGTGTGCTGGTTTTCCTTTTTTGGAGATACTGCTATGAATTATTTATGACCAAGCACCCTGCATTTATTGTAGTTGTGAATCATTCAGTCTCCAATAGCACAATACTTCCAATCAGGGGCATCTTAAGAGAGGAAGGGGCCCATGTGCACTCCCCGTGCGGGGCCCCCTCCTCTCTTCCCGGTGGCCGGCAGCCAACTGATGCGGCTGGCCAGCCACCGGAGCATTAGTAGACTCCGGGTACTAGAGTGTGCCTGGAGTCTACTGCGCATGCACAGATCACCGGAAAAATGGCCGTGGCGACCATTTTCCGGTGTCCTTAGTAGCGCTGACACCTGCCGCGGACCCGCGGACAGGTAAGTTTAAAATAATATGGGTGCAGGGTGCGCGGTGCGGACCTGGGGCCCCGTGTGCCCTGCACACACTGCACCCATTATAGATACGCCACTGCTTCCAACATAGGACGGCACTCCCCAGATTTTAAAATAGTTCAGACAGACACCAACTGTATCATCAAGTTACAGTTGGTGTCTGTCTGAACTCTTTTCAAATCCAGGGAGTGCCACCCTATGTTGGAAGTATTATAATTATATATACTGTAAATCAGTCAGTTGGCACTCACGTTAATAGCAGCAACTTCCATGGTGCCTTCCTTAGGTACCCTGCAGAGCAGAGTCCAACATACATCAGGAACTCGGGTAATAACAAGCTCAACAGGAAGGTTAATTACCAACATTTCAATGCTTTATTCACATTCTTTCTTCAGGGCATTACAAGAACAATAAAATTTGACTCACCTTATAAACCACCTCCACACTGTGCTCACTGTTGGCATTCAATCCATGATATCATCACGGAGACCGTCACCATGCAAACACTATATCAAATATAAAAATTGTGTACCTGAAAGGGCAGCAGTATGTAACAGCAGAGCAGAAATAGATGCACAGTCTATAAATCGGATATGTATAAACATAATCAATGTGTAGCAATAATATCACATTGCTTATTTAACATTGCACATTACATATTTAGCAGTACTATGAATACCATCACAAGGCACAAACACATCTAAAATGTTTCACATTATCACAGGGCAATGTATAAGACAATAATAACAGTAAAATCAATAACAAAATACACCATGCCAAAATTTAAAGTGACATGCACCAAACCACAGATGTGACCTGGCAGCTCACACTATATAAGACTCAAATCTATTCAATACCAAGGTGGAAGATCACACCAACAATGGTTATTATAATAGTTCCTGTCTGCTGGAAACGTCGCGCCACAGGTTGGTCGCTATCATCATTTTGCGAAGCAGATTTAATCGACGAACGGTGCATGGCCATCCATTCTTTAAAAGTTTTCAGTTTTCCCCTTTGTAACTCTTTCTGCAGGGACAGGTTATCATATAAACAACAAATTTTGTTGAACAACTTACTCTGTGTCTGATCAAATATCATTTACCACTAGAAGGGTGGCAAAAACAGGTACCAGCGGACACGTACCTACATGTGGTACAGTTAAGACACATAACAGCCATTCGTAAGGCGAAGAAAATTAGTAGACTGACTCTGAGTAAGATTAGTAAA
The DNA here is from genome assembly GCA_031769625.1 of Taudactylus pleione. Lineage (NCBI taxonomy): Eukaryota > Metazoa > Chordata > Amphibia > Anura > Myobatrachidae > Taudactylus > Taudactylus pleione. The sequence continues at coordinate 2,756,103 of JAUIMM010000710.1, forward strand.
GTCAGTTTTGACAAGCCAGTCCCTGATGCTTTTCCCACGTGAGTAGCACAGCATTATATCAGTGGTGGCCAAATTAAGGTAATCAGATTTAAGCATAGGCCACAGTTGTTTGGTAACTGTCCTGATCTTATCACATTATAGTGATTTACCCATGGCATACGATCAGCATTTTTGACCTTTTGCTTAAGTAATTGTCCCCTAGGTATTGACATCGCCTGAGCTTTAGCTTTTTATAGACACCCAATTTCATAGCCCCTACTCAAAAAATGTTTAATCATATAATCCATATGAATCTCAGCTGTACTGAAATCACTGCAAATTCTTCGTGCTCTGATAAACGGAGAGTAAGGAAGGCCATATTTCAGCGGTTTAGGATGGAAGCTACCTGCTTGTGAGATAGTGTTTTTATCAGTAGGTTTATGATAGAGGCTAGTACTAATGACACCCTCATTCAATGTAATCTGTACATCCAAAAAGTTTACTGTACTGGTATCAATAGTATAGGTAAATTTAATGGGACTATCAGATGAGTTATGGGTATCAATTGTTATAAATTGGTCCCTCTTACCTGTCCATATCACCAGTAAATCGTCAATATACTGTACCTTACATTCCTGATGACAGTACTTATTAAAGATGCACTGAAATGTTGGCTACAATATTGCTGATTTGGACTTCAATTCCCTGCGAGTGCCGCACCAGATGTGATATGAATATTACTGTGAGTGTATGTGAGGCCACCGGGCACTTTTGGACCTAGTACTGTGTGTGCCGGATCTTCCTGAACTTCATAAATAAATATATATACGTTCCATAGACAAAACACCTTACGGTTTCACATGTCCCATTAAGGCTGCTTAGACATGATCTGAAAATTCACGAAACCTATTGAAATTTCTGCCACTCAAACTACAAAACACAATGAAATTACGATCATTAAGGCTTACGCCTTAAAGGACGTGGTCCTTGGCCTTTATTGGGGGGTCCCCAGGGATCCCCAGCCTTAGGTGATTAGCGGTCAGGGGTGATGCTTCGGCTGCAGGGCCCGGTGAAAGAGCTCCTCTGGCTGTGGCATCACCCCCCCGCTAGAAAGAGTCCGGTGCTGGTTCTGGTAAATACAGGGGGACCCTATGCATTTTCCCCCCTGTATTTACAGAACCATGGCTGACTCAGAGCCCAGTGCTGGTTGCGCTGAATACAGGGGATCCCTACATCATTTGTCCCCCGTATTTTGGCAACCAGGACTGGTTCTGAAAAGCCTGGTGTTGGTTGTGCTTAATACGGGGACCCCTATGTCATCTGTCCCCTGTATTTAGCACAACCAGTACAGGGTCTCCAAAGTGTTTTTTTTGGGGGGGCAGGGCCATGCCTTTTCTTTTTAATCACAGAAGCAGGTATTGCGGATTTTCCAGATCCGAGCCTGTATCTGTGTGCTGCTACGTCCCCCGGGTCCTAACGCCTGCCCCACCGTGCATTCCCGAGGTAATAGTTTAAAACTGTAACTATCTAATTTAATTGAACCCCAAAAGCACATACCCTGGTACAATAGATACCTAATAAAACAAACCCCAAGTCTAAATTCGCCCCCTACTGTGAGTTATGCCTTCCCAAAAAAACCCATAGAGAAAAGCAGAAAAGTGGTCCTAAATGAGAATATCAGAAAAAAGTGACAGTTGGAACTTTAGATTACTCTCAAATCCTCATTTTGTATGTTTATGCCCAGAAATTTGGCACCCAGCACCGAGCGACAGTTCTACCCGGCCGTGCCAAATGTCAGTTTGCAGTTTTTTAAATGCAGCCTTAATTATAAGGGCACGATTGCCCTTATAATATATATATATATATATATATATACATAATAACCAAAGGCCTGGCACGCTCAATAACACACGATGAAGTAACTGCTGCCGGTGCGCTCACAAATTTGTATAGATAAAGAAAACCAAGGTGCGGCACTCACGGCATCTATTCAATAACAGACGAATGTGGCGATTAATGGTGATACATTAACGCCACTTTACGTCTGCTACTGAATCAGTGCCGGGAGTGCCGCACCTTGGTTTTCTGTATATATATTATATATATATATATATATAGATCCAGGATAACCGGCACTCCTAAATAAACTCCAACTGCTCCGGTGCCTTTCCAAAGATTAAACATGCAGATATAACAGGACGGCACTCGTGAGACTAGTCAACTTAAAAAAATGACCATGACACCAGTCGTAATAGTAATCGACGTTTCAGGGACAGCTCCCTTTTATCAAGACTTAACAAGAACACAAACATACACAGAATAAATACCAGTGGAAGACACCATCGTGACTGTAAATTCGCCACTGCACACGGTCGGAGATCTGATGACGTCACTGGTGCAACCCCGCACCTATGTTCCAGACGCCTCCAAGGGGCGTGGCTTAACTTCGTGCACCATCACCATGGTGAAATAAACAAAAACATGCTGCACAAGACCTGAAGAAAATGGGAATGCATATAAAGCCACTGATAACTTCTATGATACTGAGAAGAAACTCAGTATCTAATCAAAATCATCTGTGGAATGCAGAAGCTAAACAATGTACAAAATACCCATACCCATAAGGCACACGTATACACACTGACGCAAATATAAAAGCACAGTAATAAAAATATACTATAAATGCCATGGGTGCACTATATAAAAACGCACAGAACAAGAGATATAATAAAGATATACTGACTATAGCGGATCAAGACATGAGAAAACAATACAGACTACTACAAAAAACACGTAAATGAAATAGCTTCATTCAATCCAAATGGTTGAATGGTTTGAAGGATATGAATCCGTTTAGTCTCTCTCTGAAGGAGGACACGTCCACGATCTCCACCCCTAGCATTAGGGGGAATCCAATCAATCATCTTATAACGGATGGTGGATAAATTGTGCTGGTATTCACGAAAATGACGGACTACAGGTAATTCAGTACCTTTACCATCCAAAGCTGCACGTATGCTGGACCTGTGGAGCGCCATCCGCTCCTTCATTTGTCTGGTGGTCTTGCCCATGTATAATAGACCACATGGGCATCTGATAAAATAAACAACATACCTGCTAGAGCAGGTTAGTGGGTATTTGATATCATATTGGTTCCCAGACCTGGGATGATGAAAATGACTACCTGTTTCCAAATAGCTGCAAGTTATGCAGCCTGTGCAGCGATAATTGCCAGGTTTCTTAGTTAAAAAATGCATTGGTCTGGCTAATGTATGGTGAGATATATCGTTCTGGACCACGACATCTTTGATGCTCCTACCACGACGATATGATGGTAAAATATTAGTATTTCGTAAGGCTGGTAGAGACTTATCATAGGCTATAATAGGCCATATGGATTTCGCTTTCTTCATCAGAATATGGCTGACTGAGGAAAATTCTTGAGTCCAAACTATCTTGTTAGATTGATGGACTTTCTCGGTATACGTGTGCCTTATGGGTATTTTGTACATTGTTTAGCTTCTGCATTCCACAGATGATTTTGATTAGATACTGAGTTTCTTCTCAGTATCATAGAAGTTATCAGTGGCTTTATATGCATTCCCATTTTCTTCAGGTCTTGTGCAGCATGTTTTTGTTTATTTCACCATGGTGATGGTGCACGAAGTTAAGCCACGCCCCTTGGAGGCGTCTGGAACGTAGGTGCGGGGTCGCACCAGTGACGTCATCAGATCTCCTACCGTGTGCAGTGGTGAGTTTACAGTCACGATGGTGTCTTCCACTGGTATTTATTCTGTGTATGTTTGTGTTCTTGTTAAGTCTTGATAAAAGGGAGTTGTCCCTGAAACGTCGATTACTATTACGACTGGTGTCATGGTCATTTTTTGAAGTTGACTAGTCTCACGAGTGCCGTCCTGTTATATCTGCATATATATATATATATATATATATATATATATACATATATATATATATATTTATTTATATATATATATACATATATATATATATTTATTTATATAAATAGTGACCTGTCCCAGCTTCACTCAGGAGCAATTTCATCTTGCCAAAGCCCCCTGCATCTCATAACAACCTATGCCATGTGAACACAGTCCCTTTGCATCTCACCACATCATGGATGAGAGATTTGCATTGCAGCTACCATAAGCTTTATCAGCACCCAGTACTTGGGGCTGGGACACCTGTGCATATTTCCGCAGCCTCCATTCGCACCCCTTCACAGCTGCTGAACATGGTGATGAGCAATGTGCTCTTTGCATAATGTACCCTGTATTTCCTGGGCTTCCTTTTGAGCTTCCTTGCCGTGGTGCAGCTGTCCAAGTACAGCTCTGACTTCCATAGGAAGTTCCCTGAATGCATGTTTCTGAGTGGAAACATCATGCTGGAGAGAGAGCACTTCACAGTGGAGAGGTGGAGAGGTATTTTGTTTTTTTTAAACTCCTAATAGCTATGCATCCCCTGGCTCATTCCTGGCTACTGCGTCTGCATCAGGGCATCATGGGTTCATTGGAGGCTGTCTCTCACTCTCTGCCTCAGATGTGACCCTTCTCAGTCACTGACTCCCTTTCCTCTCTAGGCTGCTGCAAAACAATAGGGCACATTGCTATTTTTGATTGGCTCTCAGTGGGGCAGATGTATGAAGCTCTGGAAGGTGATAAACTTCAGAGTGAAGTAAAGTTCAGCTCCTGCCTGTCATATTACAGGCTGTGTTTGAAATATGACAGTTGGGAGCTGATTGGTTGGTCATTTATCACTCTCCACTTTATCACTTCCCAGAGATTTATACATCTGCCCCAGTGTCTCTTGCTGTTTCAGCACCCTGGCCAGCTCCTATACAACAGCTTGGTGCAAGATTTTTTTTTTTCTGTGACTTTTTGCCACAGATGAATATTTCATACACCTAAACCTTTCCTGACTAATGCTTTATAGAATAGTGAAAACCCTATTAAAATCCATCCAGTGATTCAAGGGAATAGCCCAAATGAACAGGCAGACCCTTGAACTAGAGACTTTATTTTATATCCATTGGTTCAAGAAAACAGGCTGAACAAACAGACAGACCGCTAAACCAGAGACTTTATTTTCTATATTTAGAGATATGACTTACCACAAACTGCAGTGTTTTGCAATACAGTTTGTGCTATTTTTTTTTCCAGGAAACTATTCCAGTAAAAGTAGAAATGGAGCCATTGTTGCCCCAAAAAGATTTAGCTGATATTGATCTGTTTTGCTCTCATTTAGGGCTACCAACAATTTTGAATTGAAATCCCAGCACTTCCAAATGACCTATACATACCTCCTAACATTTGGCCACAGAGAGTCAGGACTTCCGCGTGTCGAAGGTGCACGTCCGAAAAGGGGTGTCCAAAAAGGGGGCGTGGCCTGATGACACACCCATTTACATCACTAAGGGCGTGCCCAGCATCTCCTCGAGATGCTGGGCTGCCCACGGGCTTCCACCCGTACTGTGAATAGATGCTGTGCGCGAGCAGCTGTGTATACTCCCCCCCCCCACCGCGGGACATTGTGGTCCACGGGTGGGACAGCAGGACAGTACCAGAAAACGGGATATGCCTATAGGCCAGTCCTTCATTCTTTGAGGTCCCAAATCAATAAAACCAGTTCTAGAAACTACCCTGACTTATCCTGTTAATTTTGGTGCATCAGGAGCTACAGTATTGGGAAATAAATATTGTGAGTTAAAAATTAAATATAAAAAAAAATAGAGGACAGTACTGAAAATAATGGGGACATTATGTTTGGGAGCCCTACTCTAATTATACACTGGGTGCAGGGAGTGCTATGTACATGGTCCCCTTGGTTCTGGGAGACCCACAATGCACTCCCTGCACCCATACATTATACATTATATCTGACTCTCCAGAGTCTGGCACTGCATAAATGGCATTTTCCTGAAGGTTTGCGCGTGTGCAGTATTGAAATCAGCAGAGTTTACTTTGCAACTGCATCGGTAAGAGGGTCCAGCACAGAGCCTACACATGGGATCCCTCCTCTTTTAAAGTAAACAGCCCCTGTTAATCAGATATAATTTTCTGGGTTTTCATATAAGAATGACACTGGCTTTCTTTAGGTGCCATGTTTTCCCAAGACTGTCATATTTTTTTTTTCTATTATGTTGAAAAACTTAATTATTGACATTCATTATCATATTATTCGAATTGCTGATGCATTTAGTGGGACCATCGCTGGCCCACGGCATCTGAATGTGGCTTGCCGGGAACCGCACCCTGCAGACAGTAGCGTTCAAGGGATGCCCCAAGCAGGCACCCTGCAGTCTGTGGAACTGCCCGGAGTGTCCTTAGGATGCTCCTTGCTGTACTATACTTCCTAGAGCCTGTAACCACACCCCCTAAGCGTGTCATAATTACATCATAGGTTTATGGGCAGGGCCGGAATAGGTTGGCATAGAGCCCTGTTCACTATAGATTGTAAGCTCATATCAGCAGGGCCCTTTGTCTTCTCTACATAATTACTGTATTCTGTCTACTATATCTGTCAACATATATACTCTCTGTAACAGTATGTACTAATGTTTCCTAATGTTTTTCCCCTTTGTGCAGTGCTTTGGAATACTTGTGATGCCTTATAATTAATGAATACTAATTATAATCAGTTGGAATTACTTTTAATAGTTGCTTAACAGTATCTGACACACAAAAAAACATACATTGACTTATAAGGGCTGAGCACATGAAAGGTTGTGATTTGTCTAATATAATGTGTCCTTGTAATTAATGCTGTTAATAAGGCCAGACAAATATAAGAGATGGGAAAATTGTTTTTGGCTTGAGAAGGTGAAAAAAACTAGCTGGGTTACATGTGCTAATGAGAATCATAGCCATACGTTTGGAGTTAGAATAAATAATTCAGATTGTTGCCAAACTGTGTTTTATGAATAGTTAGCTTGCTGCTTGCTGTTTTCCAGTATAAAGGTCATTCTTATTGTAGAAGCAATGTGACACAAGTGTGATAACATGTCTTACCATGGTCGGCAGAATAATTCTGTATTAATAGAATCTCATGGTCCCATTACAGTGAAAGAGGAAATCACAACATCAGTGCGAATTTAAAAGCTTGTGTTCCAGCAAAATAAATCACCTATATATTACATGTAAATATTATTGGGGAACATTAAAACTTGGCACAGATGATAAAGATTGCATGGCTTTATATTACCGGGATACAGGGCCGTAACTAGGGTACTATCTTATGTCTCTATTTACAAAATGGGGGGGGAGGGTGCCAATGCTCTTTCTGGCACAGGGCACCAAAAAGTCTAGTTACGACTCTGCCGGGATATGTTTATATTTTTAAACTGTACAAGAGATGATTGGCTGCAACTTTTTCCTGTGCACAAATTTTCGCTGGCAGATATTTTACTTTATAGCATTGTCAAATAACTTCTCTGTGAGGACCCAATACCAGCATTTTGTTAGTGAAAAGTTCCTATACCAATGTTTAATAATAGTGCTAACAGCACAGATGGTTCACACCTCTCTATGAGGCACTCCAGTAACTCCTGAATAGGGATGGCCATCGTCCATCGATGATTCATAATCATCAATAGTTTATGGCCGATGTCGATTGCTATTGCCATCAATGGGGTATAACCATATGGTTTCCCTCCATCGATGTCTAAGCATAACCAAATGTTTTTGTTTATTTTTTACAAGGTGCTGAGACTCGGACTATAGCTCTGCCCCCGGCACCCGCGAAGCCCTGCCCCCCCAGGTTCTGATTGGGCAATGGGCCATTCAGTCACAAAACAAGGATGACGATTAGTTGGTGAAATCATCGATGGTCTTCCATTGAATAGTTTGTAGCCAATGATGGCTACTTGCTATTTTGCCATTGATGGTAACACCACCGATGGCCATCCCTACCCCTGAAGCAAGAAGGAATGCTCCAGGTCACACCGTAATAACCCTGCCCACTAGGTGGAGACAATGGGCAGCCTCTCAATTCCATAGAAACTAGTAACAAAAATCATGCCTCAGTGATGGTGATAATTCATAGTGAATGGATGGGGTGAATGTTGGCCCAGCCCAAGTAATGTCTGACTACACTGCACAGCTGACACATAGAACATAGATTACACTAGAAAAGACAGTGAGCAAACAAATAGTTAAACACCTCATATATAACAGCACATAAATCACACACATAACTCAGAGGGAAATTGTGATCCTTGTTTAACCCATTACTGACTGATGTTCACGGGTACGGACTAAATAAACCTTGAAACACAATAGGAATTGTACCGGTCACCTCTTGACTTGCAGTGGGAATGCATTTAATTATCCGGAATTCTGAGCTATGAGGTGGAATGTTTTATTAGCTACTGAGGTGTGAAGGAATATAAAAGTCCAACATACAATGGCTGTATATATGCCTTATTCTAGCACATGGACTTTGTAAGGTTTTCTTTTATAGTAAAAACCTCGCAGGTATATAATGGAATAGATGTCTGGTGACAAATCTGTCATATAACGATTTTTTTACTTACTTTTTCAATTCCTGTCTAAGTACATAACAGTCAGAATGGGATGTCATTTAAAAATGCCATTGAGCTTGGAGGCACTTTGAGAGCCACATAAAATGTTTGAGGACAGCCAGTTGAACAGCCCATAGGAGAATATATACGAATGATCAAATATATAGATGAATGTTCAAATATAATTGAACCTCTTTGTGCATTACATACTATAAGCTGAAGATCGTCCTGGAAACATTTGTATTGTAACATCTGTCTTAAGCTTTGTCCCATTCCCAAGCCAGATTATTGCTCCCAAATGTATATATATATAAATATATATATATATATATATATATATATACTGTATATATATACTGTATATGAACTGTATATATGTTATTCATATACACTATTTATAGACATATATATGTAAACTGTAACAATGGGCTTCTCATTCCTCACCCCACTCCATCCTATATACATATATGTGTGTGTATTCATGCATTTGTTACTTTTAATCCAGTTTTTTCACACTACATAAAGAATTGTTTTATGCCACATTTAAAAAAACCTTATGAGGTACAAGTTATCTCAAAGTTACTTTTTCCTTGGCTCCAATTATATAATCAGGGCCGCCAACAGGACTGCCGGGTCCTGGAACTATGAGATGTTCTGGGACAGTTGTCTTGCCCCATCGGGAATTCCCAGGGCCCTCTGCACAAGCTACACCCAGCCATTTTGCCACCAAAGGGAAAATGGTTACAGCCCCCTGGAAGGATTGGGCAACCAAACAGGCCCATGTACTTTTTAAACCCTCATCACGGTAACCGGCTGGATAATATTCTCTGAAAGAGAAAATGGTATTTATCTTGAATTCTAATACTCAGACATAGGAATGTTAGAGATAATTATCTGGGATAACGTTGGCAAGATCTGCAAATCTAATTGGTTCAATGGAAGCATCTCCAGGCTTCAAGTGGAAGTTCTGGTCTTATTCCATCCCGACTGTATGCTGGCACATACAGTATATAGATCTATAGATCTATCTAATGGCCACATTAATGCTGAAATGAAGTGTTACAGCATTAGCCAGACTACTATGTCTCCATATCACTATTTCCCTGTGCTTCAATTAATTATTCAAATTCCCAAGAGGAAACATGTCTCCTGGATTTAGTCAATGAAATGGTTAATATCAACCAGTGCCGTAGCTAGGGTAGTGCGGCCGGTGCCATCGCACAGGGCACCACAGGTCAGGGGGCATTGTTTGGGCCTGTCAAATTTCTGTTTATTTTCATTCTTGCTTGTAGCTTCCTCTTATTTCATCCCCAGCATCTCCTGGCCTCTCCTATTTCTTCCCTGGTCCTTCCCCATGAAGCCATGACAGTTTTTTGGGTGCATTATGTCCCTTTGAAAAATGAGGGGGGCACCAATGCTCTTTCTGGCACAGGGCACCAAAAAGTCTAGCTACGGCTCTGATATCAACAATCATAACACATTCATAAATTATCATTTTTGCTACAGTAAGAGTAAATTACAGTCAACTTCTATTGACACAAAGGCAGGGACAGCACAAAGACCAGGTCTGGGAATTATATTGTTGTTCCCCAATTCTGCTAAATTGCCAGTTTGTGAGGCATTAGGGTGACTTGGAAGCATGAGACCATTTTAAACCCCAGTTTCAGTTGAGAGTGGCCCCATTTAAGAAATAAGTTATTGACAATTGTAAATGGTTGTGCTCTATGCTAGTGGGTCCCAAACTGGATGCCGTGGACAAATAGAACTGCCACTTTGTCCACCACCACATAACTGCACCTAAGGATGACAAGCAAACACAGGGCCTGATTCAGAGCCGGACACTCTGACCAGAGCGCTCGCTCTGAATCAGGGCCCTCCTCCATGAAAATGGAGCGGCCTCCTGGCCGCTTGCATAGCTGTGGGTGACCACCCACAGCATATGCGAGCGGCCAAAAAGATGGTCGCGATGGTCTTGACCATCGCGACCATCCGACTTGCGACGGAGACCCTGCGGTAGGGTCTCCCTGCCACAAGCCCTAGAGTGATTTTGGCTCTATCAGAGCCAAAATCACTCCCTCTGACATCACTAGTGATGTCAGTGGGGCCGGCTTCAGACGGTAGGCGTTCCCATGGGAACGCCTCCGTCTGGCAGGCACGCCCCCGTCACGCCCACCAAAGGGGACGTGCTGTCAATCAGCATCGACAGCACGCACCCTTTGGTGCGAGACCCGGAGCGATGGGAAGCCCGTCGCTCACCGGGTCTCGCGCATGTGCACGACGGAGCTCCCTCCATCGTGCGCATGCGCAGTGGGGAACATTGACCCACTTGCAAGCGTACTGCTGCTCGCGAGTGGGTCTGAATGATCCCCACAGTTTACTTAATTTAATAATTTTTGCTGAATTTCTCAATAAGAAAATTTTTTCTTGGCGGTGCCGTGAAAAAATGCTGATAGTCTAAAGCTAATGTTTTCTTTTTCATGTGTATAGTGATCCGCAGTCCTGCCCTATCTTTATCTGAGATATGATCAGTCCATGAGTCTCCAAACATTCTTCATCCCCCAGGCGCGAGCCAACAGCTTTGCAGTATTTAGTAAACATCAAAGCCGAAACATGGCTTTAATGTGCCCTGTGCTGGCCACGCCTCCTGAATGCATGACGTCATGCCGAGGAAGCAGGGCCGACAGGGCCAGGAGTTACAGCACTGCCCGGAACATCCTCAGGATGCTTCGAGTGGGCTGTACACGCTGCAGTGTGCATGTCTGGTGGCACTGCAGCAGCAACTCTGGCTCCAGGCACCCTGCTAGCCAGACGTAGCAACGGTGCCACCCACAAGGCTCTGTGTTCTATGTGGCAGGATAACTTGCACGCCCCTAGTTACGGTCTTGGTAAACAACTAAACATACAGTATAAAGTCTTGAGAACACCATAGCATAAGCACAAAACTTTATTTCATTGTGCGTGCAGACAATACTTGTCAGCATTTTTTCTTTGAGCTCCTGACCCAGATGTCACCCCGGTGTTAATTAATGTAGCACTTTATATTTTGATGCTTTGTTTCTTGGTGCAGAATGGAAGCAATGTATGAATTACAATTAGAAATATGTGTTACAAAATAAGCACCTAAATCCAACACACATTGGAATTCCCTACTGGGCGTAAATTAAAAAAAAGGAAAAGTCTAGAATGCGTGTCACTGAGCGTTAATCCAAAAGCATCTCTTGCAGCAATAGCTACAGCTTGAATAAATGTATGTAATAAAAATAAGTATATACGTGATATGTCATGCCATCGACCAATACATGCTTCTACATATAACTATATACTGTAATAACTCTAGATCAGGGATGGGGAACCTTTTTTCTACCGAGGGCCATTTTGATATATATAACACTATTCGCGGGCCTGGTGCAGACCACGTCCCCTCCATGTGATGTCACATGGGGAAGGGGCCATAATCGCCAGTGATTACAGCAATGCCCGGAGCATCCTGAAGATGCTCCAGGGAGCTGTAAGGGCAGCAGTGTGACTGTCTGAAGCTTCTTAAGGATGCTCTAAGCGGCACTGCTGAATAGATTCTGGCTGCAGGGTGCCATTCTAGGCACCCTGCTAGCCAGATGAGGCTAGCAGAAAAAAGCTCAGAGGGCCAGACCAAATGATTCCTTGGGCCTTATACAGCCCCCGGGACTGAGGTTCCCCATCCCTGCTCTAGATGGATCCATTCATTTCTGTGGCATGAAAAAGGTACTACAATGGGGTGATCATTTTTACATTTGCAATTAGGCTTTTACAGTGAGGGTATAGGTGGTGCACTCTGAAGTTATCAATGGAAATTATATATGTTGGGAGAATTACTGACAAAGTGCAAAAGTGCAAAATCTCATAACAAGTGAACAGACATTGGGGGAGATTTATCAAAAGAGAAATAAAGTAGAGAGAGATAAAGTACCAACCAATCAACTCCTATCAGTTTACAGGCTGTGCTAGAAAAATGACAGTTAAGAGCTGATTACATGATACCTTGGGGTAAATTTACTAAAGTGGGAGTTCTATTAAGAAGTGATGTTGCCCAGAGCAACCAATCAGATTCTACTTCTCATTTATCTAGCACCTTCTAGAAGATAATACCTGGAATCTGATTGGTTGCTATGGGCAACATCACTTCTTAATAGAACTCCCATCTTAGTAAATTTACCCCCTTATCTCTCTCCACTTTATCTCTCTTCAAGATTTGATAAATCCCGCCAATAAGCTGCTATTGTCTTACACATAATTAGCATACCTCACAATTTTTCAACCTGAGGAGGAGGGTCACAACCCCGAAAGTAGGGGGTGTGACCTATCAGGCAAGGGGACGTGGCCATGCAGGAAATGCCGAAACCATGAGCCACGCCCCCATTTTTGTCATGCTAGGGGCTTGCCCAGCACTCTGGGAACTGCTGGACATCCCCCCAAGCCACTTCCAGAGCTGGCAAAGTATAGATATAAATGACGCACGCATTCTATGCAGAGCAGCGGTGTGAGAATGTCCTACCCAACTTCCTCCCCGCCCGTGGGACACTGAGGGCCGCGGGTAGGCCAGCGTGACAGTGCCTGTAAAACGGACTATCCCGTCTGAGGGCCGTATTCGATTAGAAGCGAAAAGCCGAGATCCGCGAAAAAGAATCGCTGAATGCGACTTTTCGCCAGTCGTAAACTTATCTCCGTATTCAATTACATCCGCTTTTCATGTACGCGGAAAGTCAATGTAATGTAATAAGCGAAAAAGATTCGCCTCCGAATAGCAGGAAAACAGAAATTCACATATTTTTATTTTGGGGTGCAAAGCTTTGCAAACTAGCGAAATAAGGTTCTGGGGGTGCTCTAAGAAGGGGTCAAGTGTTTTTTGGATTTTATGAGGGAGGAATTTTCTTTTATTAAAACTATACTTTAGAGACATTGAAACATGCTTGTACCCATTTTCAGGTACCCCAAATTTGACAGGAATAATTATCTTCACCAAAAAATACAGCTTTATGCCATTCTTCACCTCTTGTGCAAAGACACTAATTAGAGGCAATTGTGCAAACTTAATTACCCCAAACAGTTTTATTAGAGCTAATCGGGCACTACTACATTGATCCCCAATGTTTCTGCATCTTTTTGGGGGTTCATGCTGATTTCCCTGATTCTGTCAACACTTTTCGCCTGTTCTGACATCGCATGTCGCCGTTTTCGCGTCTTTTGGAATTGAATAGGGTGAAAAATAAAGTACATTTCTAATGTTACTTTGCAATCGGATAATTTATTTATAAGGCTCCTAGGAGCTCATTCAGACCCGCTCGCTAGATGCGAACGCTCGCACCCAGCGTATGCAAATCCAGCACACACACAGCAAGGCAGGCGATCGCACGGCAAGGCATAAGCACGCCCACTATGTCTTGGCGTGCGATCACTTTGTGTATGTAGACACCCACCAGCCTGTCTTAAGATGCACACTTGCGCAAGTCATCTCTAGAAAGTGTATGCAACCATCGGTACATCGGGTACCATCGGGAAGCGAACGCAGCACTTGAGGTTGACTATTCCCTACCGCAAGCACTGCGATGACTTCAGTGTGAAATACAACCAGGTGATGTGTACTGTGACGCTGCCTGTTAATTATGCACGCCTCTGAAATAGCGTTAAGATGCTCAGGCACGCCTGTGTTCGCACCTCCACTACCCTGTTGTTAATAGCCAGCCCATGTCACCACACACAAATGGCTTCTCCTGTCACTCACTCTGCTGGGCTGTCTATGCGCAGCGAGCGAACCCTTCCCGATCTCTCACACTGGTACGCGCACTCACATTGTAAAGCGTACGCATGTGCAGAATGCGAAAATCGCCCCGCTACGAGCGAACGCATCCTAGCAAGCGGGTCTGAATCAGGTCCCTAATTCAGCTACCGCAGACCCTGCGCAGAATTTTTTTTAATTTTCTATCCATTTTTATTAGCGATGTGCGGGTCTGGTTCTCAGAGAACAGTCAACAACTGAAGTTAGGAGTTCTGAGTCGAACCGAGTCCGAGTTCCGAATCACTTTGGGGTAACGAGTCGAACCGAGTTCCGTTTCAGATTTTACTGCAGTTCGGGAACTCGGATTTAAAATTGGAACTCGGGTTTTGGATTGCATGCTAACAGGTCAAAATGACGTAAATTTAGATGTTTTTTTATTTTATTTCTTTTTTTAAAATACAGATCCAGACCCAAACACAAAAGCAAGACACGTGAGGGTGGTTTTGCAAAACCAAAACACAAAAATGAATCCAGATCCAAAACCATAACACAGGGGTTGGTGCACATCTCTAATATTAATTAGAGATGTGCACCAACCCCTGTGTTATGGTTCAATTGTTGTATGTTTAATTACAAATAGTTCTGTTCGGAGGCAAAACCTCCATATTTTGTATGACGGTTGATAAATTGATCTATTTAAAAAAATATAGCTTCATAATATTAACTTGCATATGTGACTGTAACTTCTTAGTGGATTGAGAGATGAATTAAAATCTTAGGCTACCTAGTCTCTTTTATGTATTACAGACTGTGAAAGATCTATCATCGGAATCATTTAGGCCTATTCAAAAGTTCAGCACAGAAAATATTTAAGGAGTTTGAATCCTGTATGGATTTCAAGTGCTGCTTTTACGGTTTGTCAACATTGTGGTGTAATGAAATCTGTCAAAATAAAATCCAGCTCAGCTTCTGCTAGCAGCGAATACTTGGCGGTTGTTTTTCTAACAAATAGTACACAGGTGAATAACTTAGACGCTGTGTCTCAATGGATTATGTTAGAGGTCTAAAAACAAACTGATACCTAAGTGAATACATAAGTTAAACAGTTGAATGCAGCTTGGCAAGGATAAAGCAGAAGAAAACATACAACAATTGAGAGTGTACTACAGTATATTAAACAAGGTTTGCACATTCAAAAGATGATCATCATGTTATAGCTCACAATCTTATGACCATATAATGATTATACAATAAAAAAATTGCATGTCTAATAATGGAGTATTTTATTAAAACTTCAGCCACAATTATGAGAGTTTTTTGAGAATGAAGAAATAAATTTTAAGCCTCCTAGCGCAATATCAAAAACAATTCCATGTGATAAAAACAGTACAATAAGTGAAAAAATGGCCCTGTGCAAAATGTTAATACCACAAAGCTTATCTGATCCAGGAGTATTAATGGATCTTCCCAGACTCCTCTCTTTCTACCTTCCTTCTGGGGTTCCTCTCAATAAAATATAAGAGATAAATCTATTATGTAAGATGTCCAACCAAATATATATTATTAATTTAAAAAACATACATACAAAATGAAGTAATAAAGGCTTATTGCAAAGCTTGTCCACTGCTGTATCTTAGGACATAACGTATCTCCAGCCAGTAGGTTCAATTAAAAAATGGCTGATGCGTTTCAGCCTGGGCTTTCCAAAATGCCAACCTGACTTCATCAAAGGTTGCACATGGAGGTGCCATTGTTACTTATTTGTTATAGATTCCATGACTGACCCCAATGTGGTCACTAATGAGGTGCTGCCGCCACTTTGATTGAAGCTAGCTAGGCATCTGAGATCGATTGTCATATATGAGGACAGTATTATTCATTCTATATTTGTATTAGTCACAATTTGTTGGGTGAAGTTATTCATATAAAGCACCACAGTGTTATAGGCTCCTTATTAGGAACACCGTTTAGGTACTTGTTAGAATCCCACTTTACCACCAGAACACCCTGCATTCGCCTTGGCAGGAATTCAACAGGTTGCTGGAACAATTCCTTAAAGATCCTGCTCACAGTGACCTGATGGCATCATGTAGTACCTGCTAGTTTTCTTGGTTGCTCATACAAACTGCAAATTTCCTGTTCGACCACCTCCCAAAGTTACTGACTTCTGGTAACTGTGGAGGCCATTGTAGTACACTGAACTCATTTTTATGTTTTAGGAACCAGCTTAAGATGACTTTTGCTTTGTGGTGGGAGAGATGTATCAAACTTTCGAGAGATATAAAGAAGAGAAGTTTACCATATCCACCAATCAGCTTCTTCTTATCATTTATCTAGAAAAGTCTATAAAATGACAGTTAGATGCTCATTGGTTGCTGTGGGCAACTTCTCCACTTTATCTATCTCAAAGGTTTGATACATATCCCCTTTCATGGTGCTTTATCTTGCTGGAAGTAGGGTGGATAGACTGCAGCAATAAAGGGAGGCAATTGGTCAGCTGGAACACTCAAGTCAGATGTGGCATTTATTTACAGAAAGCTTAATTGGTAATTATAGGGAGATGTATCAAAGTTTGGAGTTAAAGAACCAACCAATCAGCTGCTTGTGCCAGCTACACATTAGAATGTTGTGTAGCTGGCCGATCTGATGGGCGACGGGAACCTGCATCGGCAAAAGTGCATAAACAGTTGCACGATGCAGGGGGCGATGGCGCGATATAGGATGTCATGTATGGCATCATACACGATATCTTCTGATTTACAGTGCAGTACGGCCAACCGGAAGATATCGCATGCAACTACAGGAGCGCAAATACACTTAATGATCTAACCGATTTATCATTCAGACATGCCCGGAAATAACAAATCGGGACAATATCATTCTAGTGTGTACCCACCTCAACTGTCACTTTTCAAGCACAGCCTATAACATGACAGTTAGAAGCTTATTGGTTGGTACTTTATCTCTCCCAACTTTATCTTTCTCCAAGCTCTGATAAATCCCTCTCCCTAAGGCTCCTAATGAATGACACAAAAATATTCTCATTACTAACCACCACCAGCCTGAACCAATGACACAAAGCACGATGTATCCATCAAGCAAAATTCTAACATTAACAGGGGCTTATGGAACCTCTTGTCAAAGGAAAAGTTGTCTTCTATTCAGGTTCCTCTTCTGCTGTTCCCATAGCAGTAGTAGATGCCTGCCAGAAGGTGTATGGTAGGTGACGTGGTAGATCTGGGCTGGCATATGGCAAATCCGTGCCTATAATGTAAATTCAGAAGCAGAATTTAAAAAAGGTAAAATTTTCATCCAATATTCATCTGGATCGCTGAGAACAGAATTTCTGGGGAGAAGTACATGTTTGAGCCATTCTGAATTGCAGATAATCAGTACATGTCTCAAGTACTATTGCCTTTTGATAAAACCCTGTGAGAGGGGAGAAACGCGTCAAGCAGTTACAAAGCTGGAGCTTAATTACTGTCTTACTTGACCATTCGTGGATGTTGGGTCAAACCGGTCTACTGCTATGGGTAAATCACCTCTGACGCATTCGGAGGCTTTCCGGTACCATCTGAAGCTACATAATGCAAGTTGCACCCTTTGGTGGAAGCCTCCTTAGGCAGTTGTTAGCATCCTGCTGATACATCGGGTGGCTCTTTCCATCTGTAGCCGCCAATGTCCCGCTGATGCATTGAACGGTTCAAGAAGTGCTGCCTCTATATTTTAACACTGGCTGATAACAGGATCTCAACATCTGAGCCTGATATTTATCTTCAAATTGGACCAAGCGGCATGAGTACTATATAGGCTGACATACAAGCATCTGCTCAAGACCGTATACAACATTCTTATTAGTCATTACCGCTGCCTCTACTGGAGGATTTAGCAAGGAGTGCTTATAAAAAGCCAGGGAACCTCTGTATCATTGTCAATTAGACTTTTTGTCAGGACTTCCTTATCACGGTACTCTTTAATCTAGGAATGGGCAATAAGCGGCAACCCAGATGTTGTAGAACATCACATCCCACCATGGCCTGCCACAGTTTATTTGGCCATGCTAAAACTGTTGCAAGGTATGCTAGGATTTGTAGTTCAACAACAGATGGACCCACCCCTTCTTCAATCCAAAAATCAGTTACGGCTTTTTTAATTTTTTGCTACACATTTAATGATATAATTAATTTGAGATGGTTGTGTCCATGCATGGTAAACGCACTGGATATGTTATGTGCACCCGTTGTTATTAATGACATGCAGTTCAGTCCTATTGTGTATAACAGCTTTTGGGATTAAGGTGTGTTAATGCTAGCACAGACATCTGCGGTATTTCTCCCTACAGTATTTGTGCTTTTGGAGGGTATAGACAGGGGATGCAGTCAGAAAGCCGATGGTCGGGATGCCGACCGCCGGCTTCCCGACTGTCTAATCCCGGCCGGGGTCTAATGACAGGCATTGAGATCCCGACGCCTATCATTTTACCTATGCTGGGAGCCCGACGCCCGGCATACCGATCGAAGGTAAGCCGGGTGTCGGCGCACAGTCGCGGGTGGGGGAGGGTTAAGTTAGGGGCTCCCTGGGGGGGCTTAGGGTTAGGGACCTACCCCGGGAGACTTAGGTTTAGTCTGCGGGGAAGGCAGGGTTAAGTTTAGCCACTTACAGGGGGGTAGGGTTAGGCACTTGGGGGGAGGTTAGGGTTAGGCACCCCTAAGGGCGGGTTTAAGGTTAGGGGGAATAGAGTGGTAATAGTTGATATACTTACCTGCATCCAGCGGTATTTCATACCAATCCCATACACAGGATTCCCTACTATGTCATCTGCAAGTATTAACATCAGGCTAGCCTCTACTGAGCAGCAAACCATATTTTTGCCTCAGTATTTTTAGGCATTGCCAGACCTTACTTTAATTTATGTCCACGGTATATACTGTATATTATATAATCTTTTGATGCATATATGTGCTGAAACATTGTGGTACAACCTGCCATAACCTTACTGATGGATTATTCTTTTAATGTACTGCCTAGCTGCTACTTTACATAATATAGATGTATCAGGGGATCGGATGTAATTAAACCCTCTATTTCATTCTGTAGAAGAATCCCTGTCAGTTTAATTGATACTTGGTCTAAGTAATATTGATTTGATAAAAGCAAATCCATTTCTCTTCCACCAATTAAAACATTTAAATAGGCTCCATCTCATTTCTGATGAAAGCACATAAAACTCCTGTCGGCTCCCCCGCATCATCAATACTAATCGTTAATAAATGAGTTAGTGTCCATTTGCATTGATACATCTTTTGTTTTAACATCATATCTTTCCGCATTGTAGTGCTTCAGTGCACATTGTCAAGTAGCAAACATTTTAGCAAAATGGTTTCATTAAAGCTGGAGATTGTAACTTGCGCCAAGGACTTTTCCATTCCCGGAAAACATTTTAATAGGAAGAAGGTTTCAAAGAGATGTTTTCAAAGAGGCTTGCGTTAGTTATTACAGTAAGGTCCGAATAAGTAAGATAATGCTCTCCCACTCCCTCTCTCTCCCTCTTTCATTCTCTCTTAGGGGTATATTTACGAAAGTGCGGGTTTTTAGAAGTGAAGATGTTGCCCACAGCAACCAATCAGATTCCAGCTTTTATCTTCTAGAAGGTGCTAGATAAATGTTAAGTAGAATCTGATTGGTTGCTGTGGGCAACATCTCTCCAATTCTAAAAACCCGCACCTTAGTAAGTATACCCCTTACAGTGTACAGCACGTTGGAAGGCATTCTGCCCTAGCACAACATTGTGTGGCCTCTTTAAGATACCGCATAATAGATCAAGATCCCCTGTCATTACGCGGTGGAGATAGATCTATAAAACTCCACCAATTAGAATGTAAGTGGATTTTTACATTAGACTTGAGACTTGGGACTGAGATGTTTCCTATTACCCTCATTTGAAGGATTGCAAGCTGACCACTAATAATTGCTATTCCTGTTCATGCACTGACAGGAGTAATTTCTTATCTCTATGGCAATAGGCAATATTAATCTACCATGGAACATATAGAGATGCTTATTTACTTTTTATGGCATTGTCTATATAATAGTCTGGTAACGTCTCTCTTTTTACATACTGCGGTATATCTATACCAACTAGATACATGGCTTTATATTATTTATGATACTGACAAACATTAGTAAATCATTTATTATTTTGAAGTTCTTGTAAAGTATATATATATATATATGTATATTTACTTTTATGTTTATAATAGTTCATTTTTGTTTGTTACTTTTGTGTAATTCACACTTGTTATTGTTGTCATGACCACCCATCATGACGCTTGAACATGTGATCGTCCCCCAGGGCGCACCACATGACGTCAGGGCCTGCGCAGAGATTCTTTTAGCACGCAGCAGTACCATGATGAGGAAGTCAGAGTTACCCTGAACGCCCGCGCTGCACAATGTGGGATGTCCTTGTAGTATGTGGGGGTATTTAGGTAAGATTGTTTTTCATTTACACTTGTGTTCCCTGAGGAAAGAGACTCGGAGGTAAATTTACTATTGGTCAATTTGCAGGTCAATTTGAGGAGTGATTTAGCACTTCTCAAATCGACTCAAATCGAATGTTTGAAAACCAGTGATTTTGCCAAATTTACTATTATTCGATTTGAAGGTCGATTTGGCAAAAAAATCGATTTGAGTTGGTTTTGAAGAGTGATTTGCAGTTCGATTTGACATGTTCATGTCCAAATCAAACGGCAAATCACCCTTCAAAACGAACTGCAAATCCCCAACACACGAACTGCTTATTGCTTTCACTTTCAGCATGAGCAGTGCGTTGTCACACAGATACATGCAGACATCAGTGAGATGCCTGCATGTATCTGGCTGTAAAAAGTGTGTAAAGAGTTACATTTATTTAAAAAAAAGTGAGGTCACCCCCTACATCAGAACCAGCCCCGGACTGCTGAAACCCGGATCTGGTTGACTAAGTACAGGGAAAAAATGATGTAGGGTCTCCCTGTACTTAGTATAACCAGCACTGGGCTATGGAAAGCAGGGCTGGTCCTGGATTTACAGGGAAAAAATTGCGTACGGTCTCCCTGTAAGATCCAGAACCAGCCCTGGACCCTTTCTAACGGTGGACTGAGGCCACAGCCAGGGGAACCCTATCAAACGGCCCCCCAGCCGCAGCATCAGCCCTAATCGTTAGTCAGCCCAGGCCAGGGATCCCTGGGGAGTTGGAGACCCCTAGCCTTACTATCATTCAATTTCTAGTCGAATGATAGTAAATAAGGGTTTTGTGTGTTGGGCTATGTAAAAGTACCAAAGTTTTTCCAATGGTCGATTTGAGGGTGATTTGAGTCCAAATTTGATTTAAAGTCCGATTTTACATGCGATTTGGCCTTGAGTAAATAGCAAAATGCAAAATCGAAGCCAAATCGAATGAAAATCGCACCTCAAAGCACTCAAAATGCCAAATCGACCTTTAGTAAATTTACCCCTCGGTCTCTGAAACGTTGGCAAATAAGTAACATTTTTATTCCACTCTGAGTGCTGCTTTTTTGAATTGCGTATACAATGAGCCAGGGACATAAGGCAATATGTGCATAATAATGCAGGGGGGCGGGGTTATAAGCAGCGATGGATGCCCAATCATGCAGTCTGTCTAAAATGCATTGTACACATGTAGTAATTTATACATGTGCATACTTATATGAATCCTGCCCTAGTATTGTCTACAAGCCTTATTGTATATATAAAACTTGAATATAAGGGCTCTTCATCATTGGTGGACATAGGCGGTACTGCAGTTTTGACTTTTTTTTTTCTTTTGGACAAATTTATTGACTCCTGGGGATTTCAGTCCCTTGCAACCTCCCCATGAACATGTCAGTTTTTGGTGTTCTAAAGAAGTTACAAGGAATTGCACTGATTTGCAGAATTATAGTAAACATTTGCACAAGTAGTACAACAAGTGTGGTTTGCAGGTGGTAGTATGGAAAGGGATCACCATAAAGTACTTGGTGAAGATGTAATCCTCTGTACCCTGTAACTCTAGTTTCTAAGGAAAATATTAGCAGAGAACATTTTTCCATAACACGGATAACAACTCCACTTCTAAAAACCTGCACTTTATTAAATATATCCTTTTATCTCTCTCCAAGTTTTAGTAAATAGACCCCTATATCTTTCTTCCATCCACTCATGTAGGAATGGAGGTTTTAAATTGAAATAAACATAAAGGAGATTAAACCATGAGGTGTTCCTCTGTGTATTGCTTCTTTAAAGTATTGTTTACCCTTTAAGATTAAGAATGTTACTTGTGGTTTTCTCCTGTCCTATAGGATTGTTAGGGGAGGAGTTTGTGGAGTTTTAGCTGATGCTATCAGATTTAGTACCTCTCTGATCTGGTTCGCCCTCCCCGCCCTCCATATTTCTCTGTTGTGTGTGAATTTACTGCATTTGTTCAGCTCACTCAAATGAAGTCCACAAGCTACA
This sequence comes from Taudactylus pleione, assembly GCA_031769625.1. Taxonomy (NCBI): domain Eukaryota; kingdom Metazoa; phylum Chordata; class Amphibia; order Anura; family Myobatrachidae; genus Taudactylus; species Taudactylus pleione. The sequence continues at coordinate 2,778,863 of JAUIMM010000710.1, forward strand.
AGAATGTGGATAATACCAGAGGGATTCTCTTATAATAGTCTTTTTTTAAAGAAGTCACGGCGCCGTGCCTGCAGTCACAGCATTATAAAGAAAAAACAGAGTGTTTTTTACAAAAACAAACAGCCAACCTTGGAAAGGAATATATTTAAGTGAACAAAAACAACACAAAAAGTTAGGAACACTTCTAGGCTTCTCCAATGAGATAATATGCAAATTAGCAGCTCGTTATGAAATTCTGTGATCATGGCAGCGTTTTGAGCCCAATACTTAAATTAGGTATTTTGAGCAATACACAAGCCAGTGCTACATCATCTTCCACTAACAACCTGTTTCACCCCCACTCTTCATCAATGCAAGATAAGTGTCTTCTGCTCTGCATGTTCTTCATGTGTTGTTCTGTTGAAATAAGCCATCACCCAACTGAAAGGGCTGTAATTCAAATGATATTTCCAAGACTTAACTTCACTCTTATGTTTATTTTTCAAATATTTCATTAAAATCCAGTTGTGATGGTGCAAAATAAATAACTGAATTTAAATGTGAAGGTTGGGGGAGTGCTCTATGAGATTTATTTGCATTGTATCCTATTTCAGATTTATTCAGACATTTGAGAGTAGAGTTGGTAATTAGTATCATCAGGAGGTCGGAGTACACATTAAAAAAATGGAATGCAAATTAATAGCAGTTTGAAAGACTCAAATTATAATATTTTCAACACATTTCTACTCTGTATTGTTCCTACTTTTCAGTGTTTCTGATTTCCACTTCATCTTGACATATACATAAATCCTGTACTTCATTCTTATATACTTTCATAAATGATCTACAGGACTATTCTCAAGGATTAGGCTGGAAGGGAAAAAAACTGGAAAAAAATGAAATGTAAAAATGTATCACCATGCTGCTTTCCGCATGTGTGCGTGTGACAGCATAATACCATATATTCCGGGACTTGCTAACCATTGTATACTGTGCTTTCATTTCTAAGATCTGGAAGTTGAAGGTGAGAAAGGCAACTCACGTCATTTAATGCCTCCTCCATAAAATTAGATTTCTCTTGCAGGAACTGACTTAAAGACAGCTGTGTTGTGTAAGGAACATGTTGTCAAATACTTTTTTTATGTGGCTAACGAAAAATGTTATTCAAAGCAAAATGCAATTCCTTCATCCCCTTACCCCGACGTCATTGTGGTGGAAAGTTGTTATATGGACGTTGAGGTGGGTCATTATGACCCAGGTATATTTTTATGCCTAATTTGAAGGATGATTTTAGAAGAATATTAGTATATTTGGAATAATGAACTATTGAAAGGGGTATTTTGAAAAAATAAAAAGTAATAGAGAATAGAGAAGAAATTAGTTTTTTCTACGTATTCTTCAAAAAAAAATCAACAAAATTGACAACTTCTATGTTATTGATTAATATCTTAACAGAAAATTTAATTTACATCTAAAATTAAACTTTTTTGTTGACTTAAGTATAAGATCTTTGAAAATTAAAACAATACAAAAACAAATTCTTACACTGACATTGAGGTTGGGTCATAATAACTTTTTTGGAGTTTGCGTCTGTCTAGTTCTCTGCGCTGATGCCGGCTCACTGAGTGGTAGCGGGTAATGGGTAGGGAGGGGTCTTAACTCCAGCTACTGAGAGCGTTGGCACTATCGCATAATTAAGTAAACAGATACACGTAATTTAAAACACCCTTGGTCATTATGACTCAACCTCAATGACGCCAGATATATAAATCTTCTGAAGCAAAACAAAGTGTAAGACAGATTATTAAGCTTTCCCATTTCTGGGGACACAAATATTCAATTTGGTTTTTAGAGTATGGCGTACACTAACATAATCATTAAAAAAATATTATTTTGTCTTTATTAGAACTTACTAGTGCACCATAGGGTTTTAATGATGAAATATATGTAAAGTAACCAACCAGATATTTGTTTTGATTGGTTCAATTTGCACTAGACTGATTAAAGCTGGAAATTGCTGAGATGCATCATACTGTATCTGTACTAAGGTTTTTACCTTTTCATCCTATGTGCAAATTTAAAATCTGCCAGACAGATGTAGTTATCATAATCAACTTAGAAATTGACACCATAGGGAGCGTAGATAGCCCAATCAGACACTACTCTAAGGGGTCTAGTTGCTTTGCATATCTACGCCATAACTGTACTAAACTTACACATGAACGCCACCCATGCAACCTCTCAAAGTGCAAACGGGCACTTTCTAACTTAAAATCAAAACAATTATATCTAATTCTAATGCTTGCTCCAAATGTTTATATGTAAAGCATGGCAGTAGCATTGCTTAGTCCCACTATAACTAGCCACTTACACATTGTCAAATAAAATACTATAGTGTTCCTTCCCCATTCCATATCAAATATAGGGATCTATGTACTAAGCCGTGTAGACAGATAAAGTGGACGAAGATAAGGTACCAACCAATCAGCTCCTAACTGTCACTTTATAGGCTGTGTTTGGAAACTGACAGTTAGGAGCTGATTGGTTGGTACTTTATCTCAATCCACTTTATCTCTCTCCACAGCTTAGTACATATACCCTATTGAAATATATTCTCTAGATTGGAGCCATTAAATAAAAGTCTGTCAAAATTGTAAACTTAAAAGGATTAACTTGTTGTGTGGGATATCAGTGTAGTGACAAACCCTTTGTTAGTCTGGGTTTCAGAGTGAATAAAAATGCCAGAAACATGTCAGAAGTTAAACAGAAACATATTAAAGTCTAGTTTTCTTCCGTGAGTAAAAATAAATAAAAGTTACACAAGCCAAGCAGCGCTGCTACTGAATTTTGCACCTACCAGTCTTGGCGATGAAATAGATACTGTAACACATCAGAGGAAGTAACAGGCACATCACACAGTCAGCTACACTTCTCTTCACCATCTCCTTTAATAGACTATTCCTTTTATAGCGCTGCTATAATCACTCTTGGCTAGAATCACATAGAAGTACAGGTACAATTTTTGTCAACATTCCAGCAAGGAGACAAAACAAGTCAAACAGCCGCCATCTTGTCACAGGGTAGGAAGCCCTCAACTGCACTGGAAAATGTAGCCATGCGAAGTGGCAACATACCAGCGCTGCACCCGAGGGTGCTAGAGAGGGGGTGCGGCTTGCACCTGGCATGGTCATGCCCCATCTAAAAGCCAAACTCTGAGCATGGCAGAAGGTGCTGCTCTGCCCTAATGGCCGACAAGGGTCAATGCCGGGCTCCCCATGCAATCCGAGGACAGGGTAATCAGTACTCGCCCCACCACCTGCCCAATTAAGTCATCATAAGCCACATGCAATCAACTCATACCTTACCCTTCAATAGCCTCCTCAGACAGGTACTGTACATCCTACTGCTGGTGTTTCCCCTTGTGGTAATGTGATACTTCCTCACCCTTTAAGGGAATTGGAGATGTCATTTCCAAAACAGCTTTCTGACAATACTAAATTATTTCTTTCCTGTAATAGTTACTTGCAGTGATCAAGAAGATCATGTTAGTTTTGATCTTTGAAACTTGCTAGCCTCACCTGAGCATTCCATTACCGAGGAGACAACTAGCTAGCTTCACCTGAGCATTCCATTACCAAGGAGACAACTAGCTAGCCTTACCGAGGAGACAACTAGCTAGCTTCACCTGAGCATTCCATTACCAAGGAGACAACTAGCTAGCCTCACTTGAGCATTCCATTACCGAGGAGACAACTAGCTAGCCTCACCTGAGCATTCCATTACCGAGGAGACAACTAGCTAGCCTCACTTGAGCATTCCATTACCGAGGAGACAACTAGCTAGCCTCACCTGAGCATTCCATTGCCGAGGAGACAACTAGCTAGCCTCACTTGAGCATTCCATTACCGAGGAGACAACTAGCTAGCCTCACCTGAGCATTCCATTACCGAGGAGACAACTAGCTAGCCTCACCTGAGCATTCCATTACCGAGGAGACAACTAGCTAGCCTCACCTGAGCATTCCATTAACGAGGAGACAACTAGCGAGCCTCACCTGAGCATTCCATTACCGAGGAGACAACTAGTTAGCCTCACCTGAGCATTCCATTACCGAGGAGACAACTAGACAATCCCTTAGCTCTTTGATAGTTTTACTGTCCTGTCTTCCCCTTTACTAGATTGAGATAAAGCTGGAAACTCACCTGTCTTGTGTAGCCTTAAACACCAAACTGATGGGTCAGACAGTAGAATGCTGGGAAGGTTTGGTTATATGAGGTTTGGTTATATCTGTAAGCTTCAAACTTGTCTCTCAAAGTTACCTACTGTATGCAACTGGTACTTTACCATTTAAATTTAAACGAAACCCATCCACTTTATTGACAGATCCAATCCAAACTATTTGACTGTTATTGTGCTTCTGTAATTGAGAACAGCAGGTAATATTCTATGCTCAGATACAAAAATACACTAATATCCTGATAGCGATGACCTAAGTGCTGTATAAGAAAACAGTGAGAACGCGCTGGAGGAAAATTACAGGTTGCACTTTTAGGAATTGGATGGAAAATGAAACCGAAAAAAAAATATCGTCTTTCAGAGGCATGCAACTAAGATTAACATTTAAATATACATGCAAGGCACAGGGAAAATTTAAATCAAAGACAGAACATGGTTAATTGGCTGCACCAATTACAGAACGAGCAGCGAGTGACTTTTCACGGTAACAATTTTGATCTGAAATATATTATCATATATTTCAAAGAAACTGAATAAATGTTTTCACCTATACAGTTAGTGATGATATTGATCATTACAGAATATGTCAATCTAGGGCATGTGCGGCTTTCAAGAGCTGCAGAGCAAAGGAGGGAGCCGCCAGGAGAACATGTTAGCATTTTAACATTACAATCTCACGTTTCATGATTTAGGGTCGGTGGATGTTATCGCTGGCTCATTACTGCCTCTCTCTGTGCATGAATTTAGAGCTCGTTCATGTCCTTTCTTTGGGTAAACTGTTAACTTGTATATCTGTGATACCTATGGAAAACAAGTGCTTTATTTCAATAGTTTTAAAATGTTCAAATAACATTTAAAATAAATGTAAAGTTTATTTAATTTTATGCTATTCATTATTTTCTTATTTGAACTGAAAGGGGTAAATGTACTAAGAAGGGTGTTCTATTAAGAAGTGATGTTGCCCATAGCACCCAATCAGATTCCAGGTATTATCTTCTAGAAGGTGCTAGATAAATGAGAAGTAGAATCTGATTGGTTGCTATGGGCAACATCACTTCTTAATAGAACTCCCATCTTAGTAAATTTACCCCAAAGCCTCTTAACGCTATTACCATCACAGGAGAAAATAAAAGGTAATGAAAATAAAGAAAATGTTTTGAAACTAGAACAAAAAATACATTAATTAAACTGCTTTGTTTAAGTAAATGAAATATTTTTATTTTAATAAAATAAAACAATATTCAAAAAGCATCTTTTGCAGACAGGAGGAAAGGATCATTTATTTAGTTAAATATAGCCTTTATATATATATATATATATATATAGAGAGAGAGAGAGAGAGAGAGAGAGAGAGAGAGCTGAAGGCGGCACTCAGATACAAGATACCAGCACACAGCTGGTTGCAGAGAAATCACCGTTTCAAGACTTTAATGTCTCGTCATCAGGATAAAATACATACAAAACACTAACATTATATAACCTCCACCATCACCGTGTGTATCGCTGGACAGCGGCACTCCCGGAAGTCGCACAACAGTGTTGTCATACGTGGGGGTCCAATGCCAAGACAGCACGATGTTGCACATGCAATCATGACAACATGCATAAACAATGTGCACATTAAAAAGCGTCATGGTACACGACAATGCATACACAAAATAAAAAACATCAAATGTACAAATATGCAAAGATCAGTAAATAACCAAAGGAACTGAACGCTGAGCCGCAGTTATAGACCAAGAGGGGCAAAAAAGCAACCCTTTAAACCAACTCCAAATGGCATTATCAATCCTGTACATGTAGCACGCCATATTAAAGGACCAAACTAGCACACAATAAAAGATGCACTTATTGGCACATAACTTGTGAATAAAAGAATAAATTACAAAACTAAAAAAAAGTCTGGAGAGTGCCTTTTTTCCCTTGATAAGATATATATATATATATATATATATATATATATATATATATATATATATGGTTTGATTCATATTGTTTTCAAGTTTTAAAACTTTTTAGTTTTTTTTCCGAATATGGAACTGAAAACCCAGTCTGGGCTACTGCCGCTGTACACATGCACTGAAGACCGGCTGGCAAAGTGGTATAGAAACTCTTGCCGATGCCAGCCAGTATTTTTAGAAAATTGCAGTGATAACTGATTTTCTATTGCCATGATAAGCGGTGAATGAAAAACTTTGTTATTGCTACATTAGTGAATAGACATATTAATGGCTAAGGCAGCGCAACCTGCTAATATTTCACAAGTTACAGTGTCTTAGGTAATACCAGTATGGTACCAGTATCATAATCTGCAATGGGCAACAGTGGGTGAAAAGTATTCTCCACAATAGTGACATCCATGAATTAATTTGTTATTGTGAGGAAAAATTCAAGAAACTGTGGTCATTTTTGGCAATTATTTGTCAATTTAACGAAAAGGACTAAGATATGAAACACGTTTGGTTCAAGCATCTTTAGTCACAATGTATGCAATATTTTGATACAGAGACTAAGGTCCAAATGTAATAAGGTGAGAGTTTAGAAAACTCCAAGAGTTTAGCAGTAACCTCTCACATTAGTCGAGTTTTATCTTCAAAATGGGAAAACATCTGGATGAGAGTTTAAATCGCTACATCCGCATAAAATACACTAAAAAAGCCACATCCACAAAAAATACATTGAAAAAAAACAGATTCGCATAATACAATCCAACTCCCCATGTGTCACTCCAACCCCTCCATGTGTCACTCCAGCAGCCCCATATGTGTCACAACAGCAGCCTCTCCATGTGTCATTCCAGCAGTCAGGGGAGCTGGCAGGGGAGCCACACTAGACCAGCGGTGGCCAACCTGTGGCTCTTGAGCCACATGCGGCTCTTCCACTGTGCTGATGTGGCTCCCCTGCCAGCTCCCCTGACTGCTGGAATGACACATGGAGAGGCTGCTGTTGTGACACATATGGGGCTGCTGGAGTGACACATGGAGGGGTTGGAGTGACACATGGGGAGTTGGATTGTATTATGTGAATCTGTTTTTTTTTCAATGTATTTTTTGTGGATGTGGCTTTTTTAGTGTATTTTATGCAGATGTGGCTTTTTCAAGTATTATTTGTGGATGTGGCTCTTTCAGTGTATTTTATGTGGATCTGGCTGGGGTCATTGTATTTTATGTGGATCTGTTTTTTTCAATGTTTTTATATTGTTCTGGCTTTTCCTTTACCCTTTATTAGTTACCTCCAGGGTGATTGTGTACATGTGCTTTTACAAGCTCCTACAAAAATCATTCCAGGGGCGTGGTCTAGCTGGCACAAAGCCACACCCCTTTTTGCATGTGTGCCTGCGGTGCGCACATGATCTCGGCTCTTTGACATACCCACAGATATTTTTGGGCTCTTTGACTCTGACTGGTTGGCCACCCCTGCACTAGACGATATGTCGTCTGATCCAGCGGATCGGTCCGACATATCAGGAACGTCGTCTAATATGCACCCACTATGTCGCTGATGATGCGGGCTCCTGCGGGTCATCAGCGACATTCTCCGTGGGCCCTGCAATCGACACTGAGAATAATGCTGCATCCCTCCTGCATTCATCCATACATTGGTAAACTCAATGTTATGGTGCATACAAGACATACATTTTGCACCAAATTCTTCTTAAGAATTGTATATTTATAAAATAATTATTTGCGGGTGCTACCCACAAATACTAAGGATCACTTGAGTGTACGTATAGGAGAGATATCTGTTGCTGTCTCCCATTTTTTATTACAAAAACAGCCCCAATGGGTTTCTGCAGGGGCTGCTAAAATGCCAAATATACCCATTGTAGCCTATAGACTACAGACTACAGTATAGCCTATGGACTACAGTTCTCAAAACTTTGTGAGAGGTATAGCCACTTCCACATCTGCAGTCTGGTGACCACGCATGCACAGTAGCGAGACCGGGCGCTGAACCCAAATGTAAGTGATAGCAACAGCGCTCGCTTCGCAGTTACACATCGCAGGGACAGGCTCCTATTAGAGCTCTTGTTCCTGCATATGTTGTATGTTAAATCCCGGCGAGTCTTAATTTCTTATTGCTGCAACAAATAATAAGACAGAAAAATTATTAGAATTAAGTGGCCATAATTAATAAATATGCCCCTTTATATGATGTTTTCATCTCCTCTCTGTATTTAATACTAATTTAATTAATAAATATTTTTATATGTTATTATTATTCTTTTTTTTCAAACAATAGTTTTGTTTTATTTTTATTAGGCAAATATACAAATAAACAGTAGAATACACAGAACCTTCAAAATATGACAATTTAGACATATACTAATAATTGAAATGGGGCACACAAATAAAATCTATATTTTTTAAAATACAGAAGTCATATTAGGTTATATTTGTACGATTGCAACTATGAAGCCTAGAGTATTTCATGTTTTTTTTTGTGCTTGAAAATTGATTAAATCTCAAGCATATAGATGCAGAAAGCAAAGGGGAATCCATATGCTACAACTCAACTTTTGGTTGCAAATTATACAATTGCACTTATCCATCTGACTAGTACACATTGTGCTATAGTACAGGCCCATTTCCCATTCGCAGGTATTTCCCTGATGCCATCGTTCTTTGTCTGCATGTGGGATTGTGGGTCCTCATAGAAATGTGTACAGGGAAGAAAGCACTGTACAGTATAAGAGTCGCACTTTAGGACCACCCATTATTTAAACTTTTTTTTTCCTTCAAAAATATTGCTGATTCTTGTTTTATTTAGGTGAATTATAACTGGAAGGAAAATGGGACTGTATTTATTATTTGTGCTTTGAACTGTCATTTTTACGTTTTAGAGTTGTATCTATAGATTGGCTTTCCTATAAACTATGACACAAGGGTGATAATTGTGTCCTATTGAAAGTATAAACCAGAGGGCCTGATCCATACTGCCTCCAAGGACATGTAAAACTGATGGGAGAAGAAAGCTCTATGGCCGACTAACCAGCAAACAATCTCTACAACCCATAAATCGCAATAAAATATCTTGTCCTAGAGATGTTTTTCCATGTGGACACAACACACGGTGTGCCTCACCAGTACTGTGCCCAACAAGAAATGCCCGAGCATTCCTGGGTTTTGCCAAAATTGTTCCTATAAATATCTGCACTTCATTGAACAAACTGGCACTAGTAAAAGCTCCTTTGACTAAATATATTTTTGCTTAATTTTGTCCCTTTCAACAATGTCTTTATATAATACTTAACTACAATCCTGGAATGTCTGGGAGACTTCTATACTTAAGGGAGTTCTCCAAACTTCCCGGTAAAGTTGACCGGACTGCCGATCCCACCCACTTCTGGGTGCTTAATGATGTACAAATTAAATCAACATTGCCATGCCCCTACTGAGCCACAACATGAATTATGGATTTGCATAGCAGGGGGTGGGACTGCAGTGACTCGACTCAATGAACCATGTCCCCTAGAAGTTCCCACCAGGACCTCTCTGAGGGAAGAATAAAAGATTTGACAAGCATGCTCTATATCATCTATAATATATTTCTGTCATCTATAAATTACATGTAGAAGGCCTGTCCAGTCTACTCAATGCATGTGCAGTTGAAGCCTGGGTACGTACGACAATGGCTTCTACTGCAAAGGAAATGGGACAGTCTTAGGAGAGGAGGACCGGCCACCAGGATAAGTATAGGAGAAAGGGAAGGGAGGAGCCATGACAGAGTAGGGAGGGGCAGCAGTGAAGGGGGTGGGGCAGTGCTGGGGGGAAGCCCAGAGAACCAGTTAACTCGGCATATGTCTGTCCTGCTATACTAACATTTATATAATCAGGCAGAGTATTTTTTTATTTGTGGGAGCCCAGGGTCTTCTCTAGCTACTCTACTCAAATCCAACTAAACATGGCCCCTGAAGCATTGCATTTGTGATTGGGATCACAGCAGCGTTCCCAGACACGCACGTGACACTGCCCATGAAACGGAACCTTTTTGGTGATCACTTTGTCACCTTCCAGTCTCCATCCTCATACACCTAGGGATCGCAACACCCTTTTCAAGTCTTAGTGATACCATATTCAATTGCAAACTGCATCGCACATATTGCTACACATGTGCGCAGTAGGGTTTTCTAGACTTAACACGTATACGCAGTAGAAAATCATTGCTCAGCCTCCTAAATATCAGCAATGCTTCCACCTCTGAACAAGGCCCACTGAGCACTGAGCTCCATGGGTCTCACTAGAACTCAATGAGCTATTCACCTAAATCCTCAGTCTGGTCCTCACACATCCCTGCACTTGCACCTGGAACCTCCCCAACTGGATCTCCCAGAGGGAAATATCAAAGAGTAAGCAAACACTCTTGAAATAGGTGCGAAAGCCTCAATGTTCTATTTAGCACATTGTAATATTGAATATGCACAAATATTACAGCCTATTTTGTATAACGGTGTATTAATTCAGTGGATTTAGTATACTGTACTTTATGTTGGTGAGCGTCATCATAACAAATAATGTTCAGCATAGAGCACAAAATCCATTAACAGTTACGACTTTCCAATTTGCGAATATTTGTGTTCTGAGTGCTGGGCTTTACATACCAACTGTTTCAGTGTTCTACCACCTACTGTGAAAATTACCCCCAGGCTGACACGTGTTTGACTGATTTAAATGCATAAATTTAAACATCACTCAATTTAACTACTATGAAACGCTATTTTCATTTCAGTTATTTGAACATTTTTTTTTTAAAAGGTTAAATTTAGATGGCAGTTTCCATCTGTTTATGTTATGTTTAAAGTAAAGATGTGCGGTTCAGTTTTCCTGAAAAGCGAACACACCCAAACTTTGGGGTTCTGAGTAAAATCGAGTTCTGGCTCAGATCACTTTTGGGGTTCCAAGTAGAACCTAGTCCTGGCTCTGGTCTGCTGTAAATTCATACATTGGATTTAAAAAACAAATCTCATGTTTTGGTTTGCAAGTAAATGGGTCCAAATGACATGATTTTAGCTGTTTTTATCAATTTTTAAATAAATCCAAAACCGAATTCGAACCAGCTTTTCTATTGTGACAGCATTCAAAATGCTGAAAAAGGTCCCTAAGATACGCACAAAAAGGGCCTCTTTATCAAAGTAAAGGAAGGGAATAGAAAAACTTGGCTGTGATACGGCTTATTAATGCTTTGTCATATTTATGAAGGGGGATATTGCGGGTGGTAGCACCATAGCTCCTACATATGGAACCGATTCTTTTTTTCCTTTCAATTACTTTTATATTACCGTATATACTCGAGTATAAGCCGACCCGAATATAAGCCGAGGTACCTACTTTTACCACAAAAAACTGGGAAAACTTATTGACTCGAGTATAAGCCTAGTGTGGGATATGGCAGCAGCTGGTAGTGCCCCCAGTAGTAATTCCCCCTGGTTGTGCCCCCAGTATTAATCCCTCCTGGTAGTGCCCCCAGTGGTAATCCCCCCTTTCAGTGCCTCCAGTAGTAATCCCCCCCTGGTAGTACCCCCAGTGGTAACCCCCCCTTTTAGTGCCCCCTGTAGTAATCCCCCACTGGTAGTGCCCCCTGTAGTAATCGCCCCCTGTAGTAATCGCCCCCTGGTAGTGCCCCCTGTAGTCCCCCCCCCAGTAGAGAGAGACGTGACAAGAATTAAAAAAAAAAATCACTTACCTGAAACTCCCGCTCCTGGTCCCGCCGCTGTCCGCACTTGCGGCCGCTTTGCATGGGAGAGACGTCGTCATGACGACGTGTCTCCCATCACCCATTGCGGGAGCCGGAAGATGGCTCCCGCAGTGGGAGCAGCAGCAGCCGCTGAGAGTCTGACAGACTCTCAGCGGCTGCTGATTACACCAAACACGCAGCTGCCGGCTTCGGCGGCTGTGTATTTGGCAGTGTGTAGCGCTGACCGAACTCCGTCCGGTCAGTGCTACACTTGACTCGAGTATAAGCCGAGGGGGTACTTTTTCAGCACATTTTTTGTGCTGAAAAACTCGGCTTATACTCGAGTATATACGATACATATGGTACATATTTTTTTCAAAACTGAATGTCTGTTTTTTTGTATAGTAATGGAACCGGAAGCTCAAAGGGTTCTTCAAGTTCCAGGTCTGTGCCAAGACCTGAAACATATACAACAGAACAGAATGGAGGTCTTCAGATACAAAAATATTGGAAGACCCAACTTGCCTTGGTCAGGAAATGAGCTCATGATGTCAGGGCTGTGAGGCAGTAAATGTTCAGGGGCACCGAGAGGGGGGGCGCGGGTACTACTAATCACCGGGTCCCCCCCTCTTTCATCACTGGGAGGCTGCTTGCAGCTGTTAAATAGCAGTCTCCCTTGCCTGTGGGGGGGGGGCGATCACACTGATCGCTCCTCCCACTGGCTATGCGTTGGGCTGACGCGGCTCACAGCGCGCCCCTCCCCAGCAAGCAGCACCGCTTAGCTTTACCGCACACTTCAAAAACTTTATGGAAAGTTGAATGGCTTCTCAGTTATGTTCGGATCTGAAAAAGTCATCATATTGGCTATCTGGCTTTCTTGAGTTTAGGAAAGCCAGCAAGACAAATCCGAACCTGCGCTAGTTTGGCGAAAAGAACCGAGGAGAACCGACCCACTAATCTCTAATTCCCTTGTGGGTTTTTGTTTATTGTTGGATGTTCCAGTTGGATGTTCATCTTTGTTTGGATAAAAAGGCACCCAAACTGCAATTGTTTGTCATGTAGGTTTTCATTGTTGTGTTTTGATCAGATAACTTGCTGACCTTTCTTTGCCCTCATATAGAATCAATATATAAAATAAATAAATAGCTATCCTTTTCCACCATTTTTTTCTGAGTCTCTTTTTAGGCTAAGTTGTTATTATTATTATTATTATTATTATTATTATTATGATTATTATTATTATTATGATTATTATTATTATTATTATTATTATTATTATTATTATTATTATTATTATTAACAATAAGATGACTCATGCACAAGACACTCTTCAGCCGTTTGGAGGTTTATAGTTTTAATATTAAACACAGGGATGGGAATTTTTGTAGACCATTCCCAATTGAGGTCAGAGCCTTGCGCTGACCAGTGTTTAGGTTCCTTTGTTATAGTGATGCTTCTCTAGCCAGTAATAGCCTGGTGCCGATTATTACCACATTTACAGGGGACCCCCACTGGTTGTTTCTCTGCTTATGTGGAAATCAACACAGGATGTCTAACATGATCATTATATTATAATCTGACTAAAAATAAAACAATAGAGGACATATTGACAATGACAATTGTATGTTTGTATTTATTGCATAAATCTCATAGATTAAATACATCACTCAAATACACATGATATTATTGACCTCATTACAATTTAAGAATAAAAAATACCATTATTACACACTGTATTAAAGTATAGAACCGAACAAGGTATTTCTACACTCTCAGGAGCACCGTACCTGCTAAAATATTACTATAATTAGGAATAGCACCTCTGCCCACATTTCAATGTACATTCAACACTCAAAAACTGACATAAATGAAGTTGCCTGCCCTGAGAAAGGTAATACAACGTGTCATATGCGTGATTCGGAGTACTGTATATATTTATTAGGTACTTATATCTCTGGCTGTAAATTGAAAGTGATCTTCCTGAACTGTAAACCCATAGGTCAAGCAGAGCTCTGCGAGGGGGTTAGTTGTATATTCATGCAACTATTTTATCATCTGGAATTTGTCAAGGGCGTAATCTTTATTTAGTAGTTCAACAAAAGATATATACAAATTGTGCGTGGCATATGTCCATTTCAACAAATCAAGGTGAAGAGATTGTGCCAAGCAAGAGGTTTGTCCAACGCTCGCTCATGCTTTTATTCTTTATGTTCATCCATGAACAGAATACCCAATGTTATTTTATAACAAGCACATATACAAACAATCACAGAGGGGGGGTCTTACCTTATCCACACAAATGTCTTGCGTTCAGAATCAGATATACTTTTGCTAAACTTGAATTGACGAATACACATGCATTGAAGAAACACAGGTGTACAGTATAGTATTACATGTTACATGGCCTCTTCGTGAGCTAATCCTAGAAAACAGACACATATTACCAGTGGAAATAATTAATTGTCATCAAGAGAAAGCTTATATCATAATCAAATGTGTATTACAATGTCATTTACTCACGTAATTAGTTCCAACCTCAATATGTGATTAAATACATGCCACCACAGTCAGTCTGTGAATTGTAACTCTTCACTGATCCCAATGGAGGCTGTATTTTCTATGCTTACAGCATAACCACCTACTGTACACAAGACTTGCAAGGGGACTTTGGCAATTTTACCTTCGGTTATTCCCAGATTTCCCTTCTTCAGCCCACACACTACTCAGACTACAATCATTGATCTAAAATAAATGTTTTCTTCATTAAATGCTACTGAGCATTCAAAATATTTTACTAATGTTGTCTTATGCCTTTAGTGAGGGGCTGCTGCTTAGACCTTCCTGCATACTACACTGTGGGGTCTATTTACTAAGCAGTGTTAGGAGACAGAGTGAAAAGTGATAAGGTGCCAGCCAATCAGCTCCCAACTGTCATTTTTCAAACACAGCCTGTGAGATGGCAGTTAGGAGCTGATTGGCTGGCACCTTATCACTTTTCACACTGTCTCCTAACACTGCTTAGTAAATAGACCCCTGAATGTTGTGTCCACACATTAAAGAATAGAGCACATTACTTATCTGACCATAGTTATATGTGTATAGTTATAGGGGGCAATTCAATTAGGGGGGATGTACTGGTGAGTATCACACATATTTGCCATATACGGCCATATTTATTTAGTACCGGCAACATCACCAGTTTTTCTGCGCACCTCTTTGGGGAACGGCACATCGTGGCCATTGCATCTACTTGAATCCACCTCATATAGTGAAATGTTTACAGTTATACTGTATGTGATGTTAGCATTATCCTTAAATTGGGTTAGTGAGTAATATATCTGTTGCGTGTCTATATAGTTTATAGAGTACCTGTTATGAGCGGTGGGGACATACTGTATGTACTCCACTACAAAGATAATCCTCTTCCTACAACTGCTGTGGTGCTATGGATACTCTCAAGAAGCTGAGTAGGTAGCTGCAGTTGAATCATGTGTCTGCACTCCGTTACTCCAGCTGTGGGGGCATGTTTTCTTAGAAGTGTTTTAATTGGCTACATTCACTTTATAGTGCCAATAGCCTTATTTATCACTGCCCATGATAGGTTCAGTTACCTTGAACAGTGGGTCTGCTTAGCTGCCAGTTTCTGGTCTGGTTTTTGCCTTGCTTGGATAATGACCATTGTCTGAATAGCTGCCTGCTTTGACTTGGACTATTTCTTTGAATTGCTGCCTGCCCTGACCTTTTACTTTTTGCTGGCTGCCAATACCTCTGCTCAAACTTAGTTCCCTCTATTTCTGGCAAGTACCTGAAATTCTCCATGTGTACTGTCCCCGTATTGGTTTGATTGGTGCCCTCAATATTTCATTTGTCTCTGCTATTGATGTTGTTTTTTTTTATAAAAATTTTTCATTGATCTGCTGAGATATTCAATATTTTTGCTACAACTAAGAGTCAAAGGCAGAAGAAAAACACAAAATCTTGATGAGTAATTTGCCCTATATATTTTATGTACGTTCAAACTCTTTTAGTTTTTTGTCTTCCTCTCTTTGTTATATTTTTCTGTTATTGTAGAAATAAATTACTTCATGTAGCACCAAACTGCTACCGTTACTTTGCTCTTTGACATACTGTGCAAGTCTCAGTCATTGTGTGGGGAACATTCTGTAACGCCAGAAACACTCAGCTTTTCCTAGAAATTGGAGGCTGTGTACCACCGAATGCAAAGAAACATCTGTCTTTGTGTTGCTGTACATTCCTAGAAGTGAATAAAGTTGAGGTGCTGACTAAAGATGGCCATCACATTATAAATATTTGCTTTTTTAGTATACACTTAGTATAAAAGCTACTGCCCCAAAATCATATTGTATATAATAAAGAAACGCTGTATAAATTAAAATTTTAGTTCTATTTAATATTTATCTTTAGGTTTGTTTAGTAAAAATATGAAGAGATTTGTTTGCAAATTATTATTATTATTATTATTATTACTATTATTATTATTATTATTATTATTATTATTATTATTATATTACTATAATGTTATATAATGTTATATAATGGTGCAAGTGTATGTAGATCTCATCATTCACAAGTTTCTAATCCTCTATTATCCCTTTGTAATTCACAATTTATGTTTGTACTGTATAAACCACCTGATTCACTACCGATCGCAACTGCGATTACGCATGCAATAGGCCGATTGTTGCAATCTGCTCATACGTATGCATCGCAGTGCATGTGCGCAAAGACTCCACTGCAATCAGGACTGAGATTGCAGTGACTACGCAGACCCATCGCAGAGTGATTGACAGGAAGTAACATTTAGGGGTGGTGTTGGGGGGTGGTTGGCGAAGCGCAGGCATGTCAGTGCATTTGAACGCCATTACAGGGGCGTGCATAAATTAGCAACTGCAATGCCATACGCAGCCTGGGCTTTCACTGCGTGCGATGAGGTTAAGGATAAGGGCATAGCTTGTGCAAGTGTGCCTAAGGCTGCGATTGTACTCGATGTTACCGATGGTTTCACAGTCTTGCTAAGTATTACGGATGTGTGTAAGGTAAAGGGGGCGTCCTTATGTTAGGCTGCGACGGCATTACGATTGCAATCATTAGCACATCTTCACAGTGAGTCTGCGTGCTTAATCGCTATTGCGATCACAATAGCGATTCTTGCTGAATAAGGCCCAATATCTGTAGGGATAAAGCTGCCCTCCTGCCTTTATAGAGTAACTGCTCATGATTTCTAATATTAAATATTAGTGATAATTAACAGTAGATGACATTACCTAAATCGTATTTTCTCCTGTCAATCTTATAGATAATTTTCTGGCAATGCAATACAATAGCTTGGACATGAAGCCAGTGGCGAGAGATCAGTGTGATATCATTGGGGTAGGCATAATATCCAGTGGCATATCTATAATTGATGCAGATTGTGTGCTGCCCCTAGGTCAATTAATTGTGCTTACCCTGCATCTAGAATAGAAAAATTCTGGCACTTGCAAGTGCCTGTGCAATCTTTCAAAAATATCACTGGGAAGATGGTTGTCAGCAGTAGGGGTAAGCGGTTGGGAAGCCGGCGAACCTTATCCCGAGAGCTGGCTTCCCGACTGCTTTATCCCGGCGAGGGTTAAGTGACAGGCGTCTAAATCTAGTCCTGTAATTTTACCTGACGCTGGGAGACAGTGATGCCGGGAGCCGCTGCGGACAGCCGCAGGGGGGGGTTAGGTTTAGGGCTCCCAGGGGGAGGTTAGGGTTAGGCTATGGGGAGGGAGGGTTAGGGTTAGGCACCCCCGGGGGGGACTTAGGGTCAGGCACCCCCCGGGGGACTTAGGTTTAGGTGGCGGGGAAGGGGGGTTAGGTTTAGGCACTTAGAGGGAGGATTAAGGTTCGGCACTGGGGGGAAGGATAGGGTTAGGCACCCTAAAGGAGGGTTAGGGTTAGGGGGTTAGAAATAGGTTAGCTAATACTTACCTTCGACGATTGGGATATCGTCCTCTGACGGCCTCCTGCTGTCGGGATTCCAACCACTGGGCAGGTGTCCGGCGGTAAATCATACCGCTTCCACAGTAGGCAACACTACTTTGGGCATGGTCTAGATCAAAATATGACGCAAAGCATAAAAAGTCGTGGTGACAGAGCTTGTTTCAGGGGTGGATGCAGTTGCAACCACGGCTGTGATTTTTTGAGGAATCGCAGTGGCGGTAATATTCAAATACTAGTTTAAAACTTCCCCTTGTGCTCTAGAATGGGCTGTTCTGCGCATGCCCTGAGACACTCATGGTCCTTGAACAGTGTAACTCTGCCGGTACGTCAGAACACTATACCATCGGTGCAATATCATGTCCACCATTGACATTTGCACCAGTCTAGGGCTGGCACAGAGTCTCCTTCTAAACATGGCCTCTGTGGCTGCGGCTCTGTGTTGGGGAACCCAATTGCGTTCACTGACACACCTGTGACACTTCCATAACACGCCTATGTGACAGTAGTTTTTTGTGTTCACTTCAGGCCACTTCCCAGACACCACCCAGTAATGGCCATTGTTTTAACAAGGGTTCTAATGCATACTTGCCGACAATCAGCTCCAGCCTTCTGGGAGGGAGCTGATTGTCGGCTAACAGCGGGGGGTGGGGCCAGCCAGTGACATCACATTGGGGCAGAACTGGGGGCGGGGGCGGCCATTGACAGCTCATTGTGGTGGAGCCGGGGGTGGGGCCACGCAATCATGTCATCGTGGCCCCACCCCCTCTTCACAATGCCGTTATTTTCCACGTTGTTGAGTATAACACGGAATTTACTCACATTTTCGACAATCAAAAGTTTGAGAATTTCCATTGAATTTTTGAACTTTAGATTTGAGTAAACAAACTGGTTCGAGAAACAGTTTGAAACAATTTTCGAGCACCTGTAGTTATCACTTATCTGCCTCTGTAATTTGGAAGCTTCTTCAGAAACCCTGTAAAAACAGGTGGCACTCTAGTACGTTAGACAGCTGATTAATTCTGGCATCAGAATGTTTATTCACCAGTTAATATATAAATATATAAATGTTTGGCAGTCCCACCTGCGGACCTCAGTGT
Organism: Taudactylus pleione; assembly: GCA_031769625.1. Classification (NCBI taxonomy): domain Eukaryota; kingdom Metazoa; phylum Chordata; class Amphibia; order Anura; family Myobatrachidae; genus Taudactylus; species Taudactylus pleione. The sequence goes on from JAUIMM010000710.1 coordinate 2,797,834, forward strand.
CATTCTCTTTCACCCGCTGCTCTGTCTCTTCTGTCTCTCTCACCTGCTGCTGCTTTAGTGTTGAAGTCCCGATTCCCTCCTCCCAAATATTGGAAGGTATGCTGTATGCATGTTTATGTTTTCTTTTATGAATTTGATATACAATTGTGAACTAAAAAAATTGTGAACTAAAAAAAAAAATTAACTACAGATTTTTCCATCATTTTGACTTTCTTTGAATGATGTATTTATAGATATTTTTTTTATGTGTCAAGATCTAAGTGGAAAAAACTTTATTCAGTGTTACCAAATACCACCACCTAGTCACCGCCAAACGAGAAGGAAGAGCCGGATTATGCCACACAAACACGGAGCCTGATTCACTACGATTACGCACAAAGCACCGCTGCGAAAATAGCCTAATGAATGCTATCGCAATGCCGTCACACAGCCATCATAGAGACGCCTACTGCCGCCCACTACCGCTATCTCACATCCGTAATACCTTGCAGTCCTGCGTATACATCAGTAACATCGAGTAACATGGTCCCCTCACACAGAATTACAGCAGGTCTGACCTTACTCAGAAATTGCTAACCTCATTGTACGCAGTGAGTACTCAAACTGCTTATGCCGTCACAGTGAATAATTTATGCACGCCCATGTAACGGCTTTCAAGCACGCTGCATTATTTCATTGACCACCCCCCCCCCGTCACCACCCCCAAATGATCACTGCCTGTCAATTAATCTGTGATGGCTCTCCGTGGTCTGCGTGATCGCAGTGATGCCTTAGCTCAGTGCATACGCATGCGCAGTAACCAACAATCGACCGCCTACGTACGCTTCAGCAGTTACGATCCATGCTGAATCAGGCCCACTGTTTGCTGCTTTGTGCTCTAGTGGAAATGTTGTTTGGATAGATATTAGCACTATGTCGTCACGGTAGTAATGTTTTTTGAAGCATTTTTACTGTGTCAGCGTTATAACTTTAAACACAATGGCAAAGCATTGCGCAAAGCAGGATGCATCTGATCAATCTGTAGGTGTATATAGCATGACTAGTCATGATGGTGAATATTGGCATATGACTTGTTATGATCTCTGTAGGTGTCTGGAATTGCAACCGTATTATGGCCCTCATTCAGACCCACTTGCGAGCGGCTGTGGGCGCATGCGCGAGACGCGACGAGCGAAGGACTTTCCTCCGCTCGGAGTGTCTCATCAAAGGGGGTGTGCTGTCGATGTTGACTGACAGCACGCCCCCTTTGGTGGGCGTGCCTGCCAGACGGAGGCGTTCTCAAGGGAAGGCTTACCGTCTGAAGCCAGCCCCACTGACATCACTAGTGATGTCAGTGGGAGTGATTTTGGCTCTGATAGAGCCAAAATCACTCCTGGCCTTGCGGTTGAAAAACTCAACCGCAGGCTTTTGCTCGCAGTTTCGATGGTCGCGATGATCAAGACAATTGCGACCATCATCATGCACGCTCGTAAATGCTGTGGGTGGTGACCCACAGCTATACGAGCGTCCAGGAGGGCGCTCCATATTAATGGAGGTGGGTCCTGATTCAGAGCGAGCGCTCTAGTCAGAGCGTCCGGCTCTGAATCAGGGCCTATGTTCAACTCAGAATCAGACCCTCTATATATACTGTATGTACTTTTGCTAATGGAGTGGAGTATAAAGTCTGCTCACACTGTATAGTACGTAGCTATCAGAATTAAAAACAAGCACCCTGAAGACAAGGTCCGTGTCTGCCAGGGCTATAACTAGGGTGGTGCGACTGGCTGCGGGGAACGCCAATGCTCTTTCTGGCACAGGGCACATTAAAGTCTAGTTACGGCTTTGGTGTCAGCCTTGAAACATCGGCAATGTTTTGTACAATACAGTTGATCTTTTGATACAGTACAAATATGAGCAGTATATATACAAAATTCACTAATCCACGGCACTCACCATTCCCAGATTTGGGGGGCTACATGGTAGGGATGTGCAGGCTCGGATAGGTTCGAGTTTGCACGTTGAGTTCGGATTTTTCCCTCCAAAAAAACGGAACTCAGAAAGAGGCTAAACGTCATCTTACATGGACGAACATCATCATTCCTGGACTTTTGTCCAGGAATGATGATGTTCGTCCATGTAAGATGACGTTTAGCCTCTTTCTGAGTTCCGTTTTTTTGGAGGGAAAAATCCGAACTCAACGTACAAACTCGAACCTATCCGAGCCTGCACATCCCTACTACATGGTATGTGACCACGTTGTTTAAATATAAATCGCAGGGGCTCTGCACTCACCATAATAACTAACAATAATAATAAACAGTGGGGTTTTGGTTCATGAATTGATCAATGCATTTAAGCTTTCAGTCCCCGTCAAGGGATCCCACTTTACTGCAAATCCTTACTCTATTGCTCACAATTATAACATGGAAATAGCTGTCACACTAGTATTAAACTCAATGTATGCGATCTGGTTTAAAGCTCACAGCAACTTTGCTTTTAAAGGTGAGACAGTCACCTACAACACCTGTTGCAAAGCACCTAGGAAAGCAGCTGACATAAAATAGATTAAACAGGTTAAAAGGGGTGAATGAGAAATTGTGGTCACAAAAAGATTAATAAAAAAATAAATTTATGGTATGTGACCACACTGTATAAATATATAATTTATATATAATATATAATATAAATTAGTTTATTTATTTTCATTACTATATATATATATATATATACATATATATATATATATACACAAACATACTGAGTATATATCCATATATATTAATATATCTATCTTAATAACTAACTGTACATATGTATATATATATATAAATATATATATATATATATATATATATATATATATATATAACTTCTCTCCAGAAAATATATCTCTTTATTACTTGGTAACGATTCTTTGGAGGTTGTAGAAGTGCTGTTGGAACACTCATTACCTGGCATGTTTACACAGTAACACTTCAGGCGATTGGATTTATTCCCCTCTCTTATTTTGCCCAAATACTAAACAAATCATTCATCAACCACCCAATTAACTCAGGGCAGCTCCTGAGGTTAGTTACAGTATATATTGTGATGATACACTCAGAATGGAAGAAGGAAACAAAAATACAATTTTATTAAACTTTTAGGTAATGTCTCTTTGTATAAACTCAGTGGCCATTTTATTAGGGATGTATTCAGCATCCCAGCATATACAATGCCAAGGAAAGAATCCCAGCGCCAGAATCCTGACAGCAGTCAGAATCCCGATAGCTGTGATCCCGATGGTGAGTATTAGGCTAGGGGTTAGGGTTAGACACTAGGGGGATTGTTCGGGTTAGGCTACAGGAGGGGTGGTTAGGTTTAAGCTGTGGGGATAGCGGTTAAGGTTAGGCTGCTGAAGGGTAAGGTTAGGGTTAGGCTGCGGGAGGGGTGTGTTAGGGTTAAGGGAAGGGTTAGAATAATTACCTACTGTACATGTGTCGGGATTCCCACCATCGGGATTCCACTGACAGGATTCTGACATTATCAGAGCCAGGATCGCATACTCAACCCCTTTATTAGGTGCACCTGTACAACTGCTGATTATGGGAATGGTTAAGAGGTTCAGTTGCTGTTCAATCCACATTCACCATCTCAAGCTGGTTCCATGTACAATAGCAATGAGTTCAGTGTACTTCAATGGTCCTGTACAAGTCACCAGATCTCAATATACATAGAGCACCTTTGGGATGTGGTGGGATAGGAGATCTGCAACATTAATATGCATCTGACAGATCTACAGCAACTATATGATGCTATCATGTTAATATTAGTCCAGTACATTTTTTAATCCATGCCAAAGGATGCAATGTGGGGTGTACTCATATTTACCATGTATGATACCACAATACCACAAGATCATGGATTTTTGTGCACACCTCTATGAGGATTAAGATGAATCTGTGATCTAGATGTGATGTGGGATTGCGTTCCAGAACACGACCTGCACCTACTTGAATTAACCCCATTTTCTTAGATTCTTGATTTTATTTTCATGGTATATTTATATTGCCTATCAATTGCATAGCACTGTACAAACAATATTTGCCATTTACATTAGTCCTCGACCCTTTGGGGCTTACTTTCTAAATACTTTAAGACGCAAGCAGAGACGCTGAGAGGGGTGAACGGTACTAAGTATTCAGGCCCAGGCTTGTTCAAGGGGCCCAGGCCAGCTGTTGAGGGGGACAAATGCTCTGTGGCAGTGCGCATAGCATTTGACACCAAATTTTTTTGGAGGGGGGCATGGTGTGGCTCACCCCCTCAGTGTCACCTGCCATATGTCTCGACAACCAGCACACAAGTACACACATATGCAAACATAGAACACATTTTAGCCAGCAGCCATTTTACCTACCAGTATGTTTTTAGGGTATGGGTGGAAACCCAAGCAAATATAGGGGGAACACACAAACTCCACACAGATTGGGCCCTGGTTGGGAATCGAACTCATCACCCCAATGCTTGAGTCAACAATGATAAACACTCTGTGACTGTGCTGCCCCTTAGAATGTTATACTCACAGCCTTTGATGGCATTTCTGGTTTCCAGTTCTCTGTATTTCCCTAACATGCCGAAATCAGTTTGTTAGACTGCCGGACATGAGCCCGGCAGTTCAAATCCTGACGCCGGCAGCCTGATGAAGGAGATCTCAACAGCGGTGGTAAGTTTACTATTACTAACCCTCTCCCCCCCTAACACTAACCCAACTTTAGGAGTGCCTAACCCTAACCTCCCCCCTAAGTGCCTAACCCTAACCTCCCCCCATAGTGCCTAAACCTAACACCCCTTCCCCTAACCTAACCCTAACCCTCCCCGGGGGGTGCCTTACCTTAAGTCCCCCGGGGGGTCCCTAAATCTAACCCCTCCATCCCCGGCTACATGGATACTTACCCCTTGCGTTGGATGATCAGTCCGGCGTCGTGTCGGGATTAACATAGGCATCAGTATTTAGACGCTTATGTTAGATTCCTTGCCGGGATTAGACTGTCAGTATTGAGACTCGGTAGTCTCATAACTACATACCCTTGGCCCGGCTAATTGAATTGACTCCTTATGGGGAGGGAGATATATGAAACCTTTAAAAGATGACCATAGCAGTCAATCAAATTCTAACTGTTATTTATTTAGTGCATTCTATATAATAATAACTAGAATCTGATTGGTTGTTATTGTCAACACTTCAACTTGTCAACTTTTGTCCTCTTTTGTAGATTTGATCTTCCGCTAAGCATGTTTATTGTATACTGTACTAGAGTATTAAAATACATGGGAGGTGGTGGGAAAATAAACATTTAGGTAGTGATCCCCATTACCATGTTAGCAGGTCAGATGTACCAGACCAGTTGGTTTTCTTGCTTTAATTACTAACTTATTTTCTAAGACATTTTGGGCAATGGCAAGCACTGCAATAGCCCCAGGCACCAAGAAATGGGGAAGGGTCTATTCAAGTGGAGGCCTGTGTAATGTACTGTAGTGGGTGTGTGTCATGTGGCTGGCAATTATCTGTCCAATGGGACATGTGAAACAGAAGGTCCAGTGTTTCACTGTATTGAGAACCCACCTTGATTACTGCTCATAGGTGGAGATGTATAGAACAGTGTAAGGAGGTGGACCAGTGTAGAAATTCATAGCAACCGATCAGCTTCTACCTATCATTTTATAGAATGTACTTGATAAATGCTACCTCGGAGCTGATTGATATATGGGCAATTTACCTACTTGTCCACTCTTTACCCTGCTAGATACATCTCCCCTATATTTCCATCCATGAGCATATTAAGGGGCTACCATTTTCCTACATGTCCTTAGGGCACAGTATTAAACTGAAAGCATTACTTGATGGTATTGTACACGTTAATGACGGTATGCAGTCAGGAAGCCGACGGTCGAAATGCCGGCCGCCGGCTTCCCGACCGTGCAATCCCGTCAGGGGACCAATGATAGGCGTCAAAAACCCAACGTCTATCATTATCCCTATGCCGGGAGTCCGATGCCTGGCAACCGAACGAAGGTAACCCGGGCGGCTGGTGCGGACAGCCATGGGGGGGAGGGTTAGGTTAGGGGCTCCTGGGGGGGACTTAGGGTTAGGCACCCCTCTGGTAGGGTTAAGCTAGGGGAAGGAGAGGATTAGGGTTAGGCACCCCTGGGGGGAGGTTAGGGTTAGGCACGTCCCCCCGGGGAGGGCTAGATTTAGGCTGCAGGCACGGGTGGTTAGGTTTAGGCACTTACGGGGGGGTTAGGGTTAGGCACTAGGTGGGAGGTTAGGTTTAGGCACCCCTAAGGGAGGGTTGGGCGGGCAAAGGGTTAGGTATAGTTAGTTTACTTACCCATCGGGATCTTCACTGGTGCCGGTCTTCTGGTCCGGCGGTCATTTATACCGATCCCGTTAATGACAAACCTTTACATTTGGTGTTGTTTGTCTATGCTGTTGATCTGAATGGCTATTTTTATAGCTGCCTGTACATATTTCGAGTTTGGTCTATTCTGAGCACTACCCAGCTAGAGTTGGCTGAAAAATAAATGACAGCGGCTGTATATCACTAATCCCTCACTGATGTACCTACTCTTTATTCATCTAAGTACAATACAAGAATTTACCTTTATTTTTTAAACAAAATCACTGAAAATGACAATATACATTTATTTTTTCCTGCAGGAGAGAAATTAAAGACAAAATTTTTTAGAAAAAAAAATTACTGAACATCTGGGATAAATCTGTTTTCTTTTTTTACAGTTCAATAATTAGTTAGTCTTCTATACCTCATTTATGCAATCTAGAACATTTGAAAGCAGATGGGCATTACATGGCTGGTAGCACATGTATTGAACACATGCTATGGCCAAACAAAGGAACATATTTTAATATTTTTATCAAACACCTTGCAACATCTTGAGATTGAAATTCTGTCTTGCGTCATAAAAATGCATAATGGTTTTATATTCATCAGATTTCTTTTTTTAAAGTGAGTACTGTATGTGTGATACAAATAAGATGCAAACCACTTCATTTTATTGCTTTTCTTTTTTTTATAATCCACCACCTGCTTTGTCAGATTCAATTTCTCCCCACCCCCCAAAAAAAACCAAAAAAAACTCCAAACTGTATAGTTCAGTATTTTTTGGATATGTTGCAGATGATTAACAAATCCAGTCTACAGTCATACAGTCAATGGGCCGGATCATTACAGATCGCTATTGTGATCGCAGCTCCGTAATCGCATGCAGGTCTGCTGCAAATATATGTTAATGAATGCTATTGCACTGCCAGCATAGAGACACCCACTGCCTCCCACTACCGCACTCTCACATCCATAATACCTTATAGTACGCACGCAGTAAGTACTCATGCTGCGTATGCCGTCGCACAACCATGTAGAGGTGTTCAAACAGACAGGCACGTCCGCGTTTCTCCAACCACTCCCCCTTTACCACCCCCAAATGCTGACTACCTGTCACTCACTCGGCGATGGCTTCCCGTGCTCTGTTTTATCGCAGTGCGATTGAAGTGTAGCCTTCCCACATGCACACTGCGATGCATGCGCAGTACGTAAAAAAATCACCCAACTGCAAACGCTGTTGCAGTTGCGATAATGACTCAGGCTCAATGTGAGGAACAGAAGATAGACTGTACAGTACTTACTCAATGTTAGTAGTGGTCACTTGGTGTCAGAAGCCTCACCTACTAGACGCTCTTCAGTCACATGATATGTTTATGTTCTTCTCTTTGTTGGGGGCTTGGATTATTCTGCATTGTGAGTGGTCACTGTGCAGTGGGACATCAAGGTTGGTTCTAGTGTTTCATGCCAGTTATCCCATGCCTGCCCTAACCTGTGTTCTGCTTCTTGTTGTGACCCTCACTTTGTGTACCCTGATCCTGCTCTTTGTTTGCTGCATGGACTGATCACTGCCTGTGTACCTGAATAATACTAATTGTGTGCTGCCTGTGCCAACCTTTGCCTGTGTACCCAAATACTACCAATGGATAACCACACAACCAACTTCTGCCTGTGTCCCCTAAATCTGCTATTGATTGCATTTTAGAATGACCTCTGCTTGAGTAACTTGTTTCTGCTACCAGCCGTTATCTGCAATGAATGCTAGTTATCATTTGAAAGTGTATCCTCATTGTGTACCATTTGTATCCTCCAAATATCAAAACTGCAATTATCTTCCCAGGTGTGGCTATTATGGGTGGAGGGTTAGGGCTTGCTCTATCAGCTGGCAGCTTACCTATGCTGGTGATAGCTCCTGCATTGTCTTTATTGACCTGTACTTCTGAGACCTACCTGTTGGAATATGTGTGTACTATTTGTGGTGATATTGTAGAGTAGTTGTACACACCAGTGGATGCCCTGAGTCAGTGATCAGCCCAGTACTTAACCAGTGGGGTGGTTTATTCGGCAAGTAATGTGAATGGTACAGCAGCGCTCACAGTTATGCATATACACCTTACTTGCATGGAGCAATGTATACAGGTCACTAGCTGGTGGCTGTATATGGATAAAGGTGCAGGATTTAAGCAGTATCAATGGTTGTAACAGTATGGATCTAGCAGGATCATTCTGGAGCACAGATGTGTCCTCATACAATCTTGCTGCAGTCACGCCAAACAGCCCCTCTTGGTGCACCAGGTCCCGTGCGACCCTGCTAGAGCCAGGTTGGGGTTTTTTTGCATCTTTTTTACCTGGAAATGCATTTTAGTCCAAATGTGACTAGGACGCACCAGGAGACTGGTATTCAAGCTACATACATGAGGACACATCTATAGCACGTGTCCATGTCCCACTGCGGCACTCTAACACAGTAAGGAACTACAAGATGGTACCACACATACCTAGAAGTACAGACAGCGGCCATCTTGGTAAGGGATTGAAGCCTCCCTAAAAGAGCCAAAACGGAAAATGTGCAGTAGTGCTCTCTGGCTTCAACACTGCCTCGTTGTTGTTAATTCCGGTTTGATATATTGATTCTAGTCGACCTGGCCTATCTTTCTTGACTATGTTTTTGTTTACTACCAGCCCCTGACCCTGGAATGTTTAAAAGTTATTCTGTCTGTCTCCAGCCCTTGACATTGGTGTGTACCATTGGATTTGATTTATTCCATTCCTGCGCATTTGCTACATTCAGATATCAGTGGCGTACTGTTGTGTTATATGTACCTGCAGGTCAGTGTTCTGCATAGTATCTTAGTGCACTTTACTGGTATCCACAGGCAGCTGAACACTGACTACTGCAAAACAACTTGCAATCTGTTCAACAAGAGAGGTTATTAGATTATACAGGTCTGTGTTTTATTCTTCTGCTATCTGACAGTGTCCACCTTGAGCTGGTATATCTGAGAACATTCATTAAGCTTAGTGTCCTGTCTGCCTATAAAATATTACCCAATTAGTGAAAAGCCTACACAACAAACAGCTTACATCCTGGGGGCATCTGAGTACCGGTAAGCATGTTTAGCTTTCAGGGGAAGGCAGTTGCTATAGGTGAAGAAGTCTATAAGTGGTTCTGTAGGTGGTTGTAAAGGTCTTATAACCCCTGTAGAAGATAAGTGCAAACTGTATCAACGGGCAATAATTAAATTTAATGTACTGTACTGTGTATATCAGTATACCATATTATATAAATATATATACCTACTATCCCACAATAATAAACTGAACACAATACTTTCAGTTGAAGCAAATATTGGCAATCTGACTAATACAAATTGATTTTTGGAAAAAATAAAACTGAATCCATTACAATATCGTCAATCTGGCGTGCCAATTGTATAATTCTCATCAGGCACAGATATGGTTTTTGGCAGCAACACAAAAGCACCGTTATTATAAATATTTTGTTTAATTCAGTGTTACATCCATCACCAATGTAGAAAACATTGACTCATAATAACAAAAACAGCACAAGTCAAATTCTTCCCTGTAGTCCAGGATTTTTTTGGACTGTACTGCTTTGCAGACCCAAAAAATGGCAAGGCTTACCAAAAAATGAATGCTTAGTGGATATGTCCTCATTCACCTAACTTTTATGCGCCATATGGCACGAATGCTTGTTGCGACTTAGATGCTCCACCATGAGTAGTGATTCACATACAGAACTTCTGTACTTTTAAATGAATTGTGTTTCTTACAGTATTCGCTTCATAGTTGCATACAAAGTCGCTTATAGTGTACTAGGTACTTAGAGTTAGTATTTTTGTCACAAAGGAAGCTAGGCATGGTTGGGCAAACTTTAGACATACAGTAGCAGAGCAGGGTATTAGTAGTAGGGATAGCGGCAGCAGCTCACCGGTGCAGGTGTACCGGAATAGTATAAGTGATAATAGAGACAGTAAATCTTCATGTCTTTGGCTAGGTTTGGATACAGTAAAATGTATCTCTGCACCTCAAGGAATAATGTAATGATCATTTACAGTATTTCTCCAATGTAATAGAATAGAGGACGGTCTGTTATATATTATATATTATTTAGTCATTTCAAAAGGTATAGTGACATCCTGAAGAAAGGGCTTGTGAGTTTACATTTAACATACAGATGTGGCCGCCGTCATCACTGCCGCGAAGCGCGTGCATAGCGTCACACATTGCGGCATAGAGCAGTTTTCACCGGGCTGCGACTTGGTGCACGTGGGCGTTTTCCCCATTGAAGTTTATGGCTGCATGCCATAGACGCGGGCACATTAGTCACGTCATCCATGCCAAGATGCGCTCGCATTGCGGCAACGATGACGGCGGCTACCTCTGTACACATATATATATAAAATGTATACACACAATGACCGGTGCATTAGATTTCAGTTTAATATTAACGGCACAACTTGATGTATATATACATCTTGATGATATATATATATATATATATATATATATATATATATACATAGATTATAGAACAATATAGAAAGGATGTAATTTCTCTCAAACAATTATGAGTCCTTTCTTAATGCAGAATTTTAAAATGTTTTTTTTCCCCCATGTAATTGACTACCATATATCAATTATGATATCTTGATTATTGTACTTTAATTGTTCTTTAGGAAGAATCCATTTAACCAGCAATGCACTATTCCATATATCTCTGAACTTCCATTTTCAGCTAACACTTATATGTTGAAGTGAATTGTGACCATAATATTAATGGTACAGTATACCAGTTAAGTACTAGTGGAAATCACTGACTAAACAGAACTGCAGAACCTTAAAAGAAAAATAGATTGCACTTCCACAATCGACATGTAGCTTTAATTCATAGAAAAAGCCCATTGATTTCCAGCAGTGGTAGGAAATATGACAGTCTGCACAGATCCTACTAAAGAAGTGTGAATATAACATAAAAACAATATACTGCTCCTCTCGCTAGGGGTTTTAACACCAAAAAGAAAGGTGACTCTGTGTCCGTTAAAAAACAATTGCACTTCACAGTACTTTAATGCTTTATGTCAAACGTGGCCAAGTCCTGTTTAACCTTTGCAAACCTTTTTAGTAGGCTGATATTTTGGTACCTTAATCTGATTCACCACAACAGTGAAACAAACCTAAAAAAAAAGTTTTAACAGCATAAATATTGTGACCTTGCAATTCTGTATTATGAAAGAACATGTTTGGGTGACCCCTGTGCAGTAAAAAACTACTCAAGGAATCATAGGCGTGCACAAAAGCCGGCACAGGACCTCCCCCTGCGCCCAGGTGAATAAACTATGGCCCTCATTCAGACCCACTCACGAGCGGCTGTCCGCTCGCAAGTGGGTCGATGGTCCCCACTGCGCATGCGCGAGACCCGACGAGCGAAGGACTTTCCTTCGCTCGGAGTGTCTCATCAAAGGGGGAGTGCAGTCTTTTGCTCGCAGTTTCGATGGTCGCGATGGTCAAGACCATCGCGACCATCATCCTGCACGCTCGTATATGCTGTGGGTGGTGACCCACAGCTATACGAGCGTCCAGGAGGACGCTCCATATTAATGGAGGTGGGCCCTGATTCAGAGCGAGCGCTCTGGTCAGAGCGTCCGGCTCTGAATTAGGGCCTATGTTCTGGAGTGAGGGGGAATAGAGTAGACCATAACCCAGTGGAGAAGAGGTCCCTTTGAGACACCCCTTTTGCCGGCTTCTGTGCACACTTCTATTTATTAGACATAGTTTGTGGCCAATCATCTGAAAATGGATGTTTTTGTAGGCTTGCCACATTCTTTAATGTGATATTGTGGTATTTATTATGAGGGTATCAGAGATATCTGCTGTGGTCACTCATATCATTCGTATTTACCAAGATCCAAAAATCTTAGCTTTTCAGATGTTGGCTTAGGTAAATAACTTTATCTTCAGATGGCGTAAGCCCATAGTACCCACTCTATAGCAATTTTTTCATATCTCTTTCCATCAGCTCGTTCTGGTGCATGCATGGCCATTGGTATTAGCTTTACCAGGTCCATACCCATAATTAACGTGACGGCATAAGCTACTTTTTATTCTTTATCGTGATGGCTATTATCGGAGCCCATGTCCTGGCAAGAGACACTTAGTAAATACCATATTGTTATCATTTCTTATTGATGAGACATGTGTCGATAAGGAATGATATTTAATGGGGCAAAATTCTAAATTTTTATATATGCCACTTAATAAGCTAAAGCTCTACTAAATGGGAAGCCATGTGGAATTATATAATGGCATTGACAGTCTGCCTGAGCCAGGATAAATCACAACGTTAATTTATTTACAGCCAATGAGGTTGATAGGGGCAGGTTTAATTGGTTGTATTAGTGCAGGTTTACAGGTAGCAATCTCTTTGGTTCTAGAAATCCCTCCTTCCCACCCTTTGTTATTATGTTTCTTTGTGCATGTTGTGGAGGAAAAAAAGGTAGTTTGGTTAATTGCTTATATATTTTAGATCGATGCGCTCTCCTTACTCAATTATAGGTCAGTTGGTCCCTAAAGGTGTCACGCCTGATGGTTAGTTTTGGGTTGGAACAGGTGTGGGAGACTGAAGAGGAGATTTGAGAGGCATGGGTGAACTTAGGTGGTTTAAGCCAGGACCTCCTTATGTATAGATGTGAGGAGGTAGAGATACGGCAGAGGATGATGGACCCGAAGTTGAGAACAGGAATTGCAAGTCTTTATTGAACAGTAGGTTGGAATGGAACTGAATATATACTACTGAATGAATGAGCAGAATCGGATTGGGATCAATGATGCTGGATTGAGAGCTGGATCGGTTTGAGACCTATGTTGAAAATGTGATGGAATTGAATTTGATGTTGAAGAATTGATTAACTTGATCGGTTTGAGATCAATGTTGAAGAATTGAAGAACTTAATTTATATGAGTCCAATATTAATGAATTGATGAACTTGATTGGTTAGGACCGATGTTGATGAATTGAAGAACTTAATTGATAAGAGTCTGATGTTGGAAGCATTGGATGAGACCGATAGTTGGAGATATCGGCTTTAACCGATGGTTGCTGTAAGAACAAGTCTCAGTGGTAAAACCAGACCAGGTGTGCCAGATGGTATAGGAGACTTGTTTTACCAGATCTAGGAACTGGATATAACAGACTGGGACCGTTAAGATACAGAGTACCTGGGAGCTCAGTGCTAAGTTGTAACTTCAGCAAGAAAGAACATTGTACTGGCAACAGAAGCCAGTGAGGAAATGGAATTTATAGGGGAGGATCCCCAGGGATTGGGTGCTGTGATCAGCTGGTATGGTAGCAGAACTCTGAGTGGTGAAGGAGAGTCAAGTGGCAGAGTCCAACATGGCTGCGCCCATACTGTTGTTCTGGAGGGAACTCTGGCATGCAGTTTGTATATCATCATGCTGGGGAGATATGCTGTAAGCAAGTGACTGTGAAGGGCCATCTCCATGTTCATTAACAGGACACTGAGCAAACAGGGCAGGAGTAGACCTCCGCACCAGCCAGGAGAGATGTGCAGTGTGAGCGGACCTCAGCGCTAGCCTGGACAGGCACTGGATATGTAGACAGGTGGTTTTAAGTGTCCGGAGCGTGACAAAAGGGTATTGACACAGCCTGGCCAGGTGTGCTTTTTTCAGGAGAATTGAACACCAACGTATGTTTTTTGTATCCATGTTATAGTTGTAGCTGTCAGTTCTTTTTTTTCAGCCACCATACTAACTTTAATTATTAAATAATTTAATTGTAATTATATTTAATTATTAAATCAGTCAAGAATTTGAGTGACACTTACCTTCAGGCGTCGGGATGCCACTGTCAGTATTTTGACCACCAGGCTACCGTACCCAACTCTGTGTGCACCACATTGTTCATGACATCTGCCCATGTGAACGCATGATTGAACGTACACACTATGTAATGTGGACAATATTTCATTCCAATTTGCCTCAAAATTACATATCATCCAATATATTGCCTAATGTGTACCCGGCCTAACAGTCCAGGTTATAAAATATCCATGCTTAAGCACAGATTATTTCATTAGTCCTTCAGTCAGTTTGATTATATATCTGTGCTAGAGATGAGCGGGTTCGGCTCTCAGAGATGCGAACCCGCCCGAACATCAGGGATCCCAGTCAGATCCGAGCCGGCTCGGGTTTTCCCACCTGGCTCGGATCTGAAAACAAGGCAAAATTTCATCATCCCACTGTCAGATTCTCGCGGGTTTTGGATTCTATAAAAGGTCCCGCGATCGCCACCATTCCGGCTGTGGGGCATGCACAGGGAGGAAGCTGGGATCTGTTGCTTACAGTGACCATAGGGGCTGGCTGGCTACTGTTGTCCATTATAGGGGCTGGCTGGTTGCATACTGTTGTCCATACATGGGCTGGCTGGCTACTGTTGTGAATAGGGGCTGGCTGGCTACTGTTGTCAATATACGTGCTGACTGTTGTGCTGTGTTGTCCAGGGGGTGTTCTGTCCTTCAGGGGTGCTCGTCTTCACCCACCAGGTGTGAAAAAAAATTATTTTTTTTTGTGTGTGTGTTAGCCACACCTGTCACTATCATCAATGTAGGTGTGCAGGAGTGCTGTGCTGGGGCTGCTGCCCCCCCAAAATTAAAATAAATAAATAAATTTGTGTGTGTGTTAGCCACACTTGTTACTGTCATCAGCGTAGCTGCGCAGGGGTGCTGTGCTGCTGTCTGTCAAGGGCTGCTGCCCCCCCCAAAAAAACTAAAATAAATTGTGTGGTTGTGTGCGTAGTGAGTATGGAGGTGGAAGACAGTAACATGACCGGAGAGCAAGATTGACATTCCAGTCTTGTAGCTGCTGGCAGCAGTCATGATGATGATGCAAGGCCATCAACGTCATTTATGAAGGCCAATGTACCAGGGCTTAGGTCAGGCCAAAAAGTCAGGCTAAAAAAATCTACTGTTACCCTGTTAAAGCAAAAACAAATTAAAGCTAAGTAAGCTTCAGAAAAAGAAAAAATTGGCAAATGCCATTCACTACATGAAGTGGCAAGGAAAGGATAAGGCCTTGGCCTTTATTATTTATGTCTGGTGGTTCTAGTGATGATAATTTAAGCCCCTCTGCTTGTAGGAGAGGTACAAAAAAAATATAAATTGTTAAGACGAGTAATACACCGGAACCAACTGTGTGCTCTTAAAAATTACAAATCCCTGAGGAGAGTCCAAGTGTGTCCGCTGTTGCCATGTGTGAGCCTGCCCTTTCTAGTAATACTGTACTTGAAGAGGATTGTCCTTCCACCATTTGTGTGCCTTCTGACATAGAAATCGAGGATGCTTCTGTGGAATTGCATGAGGAGGATATTTATCTAGTTGGCGATAACAACAGGGATGATGAGGATGTTGATGGTGAGGATGTTTGTGTAAAAACTGTAAATCAGGCAACAGTTGTTGCCCATGGTGGGAAATCTCCCATTGTTGCCATGCCTGGGCAAAGGACCAAAAAATCCACTTCTCATGTGTGGAATTATTTCCACCCAAATCCTGACAACCTTTGCCAAGCCATTTACAACCATTGCCAAGTAACAGTGAGTAGAGGTAAGGACCTTAACCATCTTGGAACCTCCTCCCTGTTATGTCACATGCAGTGCATTCATCAAATTGGAAAGGGTATTTCAAATTCTAAAATTTTGGGGACAAAAAAACAAACAACAATCAGTCCAGTGTCACCTAGCTGCTCCCTTCTATCTGGATCCAAGCGCCTGCAATCTCCACCATCATGACCAGCATCATCATCAACATCCTCATTCATGTTTGGAAGTAGTCCTGCATCCAAAATCATAAGCATGACTGACTCCTCTCCTATCTGTGATTCCTCAGAAGGATCCTTGAGTGCTACACCTGTTGCTGCTGCTAGGGGTGGATCTTCATCCCAGAAAGGGTCCAAGAAGATTACTACTAGTAATTTAAAAAAACAATTGACTTTTAAACAGTCCTTTGATAGAGGAAGTAAGTATAACAGCTGACACCCAGTTTAACAGTGGATCACTGACGCCATGACGGCTGTGCTAGTATTAGATGGTGTAATAATAAAACATGAGGATGATAGCGTGGAGGAAGTGCAAAAGGAGGAGGCGTGTCCTATCTGACGCTAATGTGGATGATGAGGATGTAGTTTGCGTAAATCAGCCACCAGTGGCAGCAGTTCTTGCTCATGATAAAAAGAAATGCAGAAAACCCAAGTCTTGGGTGTGGAATTATTTTAATCTTATTTCTGACAACAGTTGTGAAGGCATCTGTTCTATTTGTAAAGCCAAAGTTAGCAGAGGAAGTGACGTTAACCATCTAGGCACCTCCTCCCTGTTACGTCATTTGCAGCGAGTTCATGCAATTTGTTAAACAAAATTATAATAATTTGTAATTAATAACAAGCAGTCCAGTACCAGCTACCAGCAGATTAGACCAGCACATGCAATCTCCACAACCAACACCCTCATCATCAACCTCCTCCTTAATAATTGAAGGTAGTCCTTCCAAAAAATGTTTTGTGGGGGCCCAAACAAACCAAGGAGTTCAGCCACGAAAGTGTCAGTCCTAGTGGCTAAAGTGCTAGGCTTGTTAAACTGTGCATGTCCTTTTAATATCCCACATAAGAGTGGGTGGGTGGGACAATTCCATCTTGCACCTCTTTCCTGTACATTTGGAACAATTTGGGCCATTGCCGACTGACATTATTATAGCTTATTAAACTGCCATCCTGTCTGCCACTGCTGTGTGGCAATGTTTCATAGATGTCCTATATTTTTTTAAACTATCGTGTGTTTGTGCCGCTGCTCTGTTGCTTACTTTAGCCAGCCAGCTCGCTGCAGCCTTTGGCCTATATTGGTGAATAATAGTGAAATCAGTATTGTGAGCTGTGAGGGGGTTAAAATGCCTAGAAATGCCTGAAAATTATTGTTATTAAGGTTAATATTACTGTAGGCACAAAAACAGGCCCAAATTATGTGGTTTAGCTGTTTATATAATTTTTTTGGAAAAAATACAGATCCAAAACCAAAAAACAAAACACTGAGGAAAAAGATAAAAAAACAGATTCAGATCCAAAACCAGGGGAGATACAGATCCAAAACCAAAACCAAAACACGAGGGGTCGGCGCACATCTGTAATCTGTGCACAAGAATTCATATCTTTATTACCTGTACTATTAGGGTACAATGAAAACCCAGTTTGAGAACCACTGCTTTAGACTGTCAGCTCTCACAGACAGGGCCCTTTGAACCTTTAGGTCAGTTGTCTACTTATTCACACACTGTCCATCCTTTGTGCTATCTCTGTATGGTCTTATTGTTTAGCTCTCTGTACGGCATTGCGGAACACTTGTGGCACCCTATAAATAAAATGGAATAAATAATAATCATTTCAAACTGTATGATCTTGCGTCAATTTCTCATGCTCAGTACTGCATGAATATACAGTCTCTGGGGATTTACACTGTCCTGTCTAGACGCGCAAGTGTTCTCACAAGTACATTTCTGTATATTATTTATCTGTTTTATTTCATTGTTCCTTGCCTGTCCAGTGCTGCCGCACCTATGGTGCCTTATGAATAAACTTTATTGACAATGATCAATATGACAACTATTTTAGTGTTGTGCAGCCCATACACAGTGCGATTTTTAGCACGATATGGCCGATTTAGATCAATCGTATTGACCAATCGTGTACATTGTGTGCGGTATTTGTACGTTTACTATGACGATGCGTGTCCCCGCCGTCGTAATTCTGCATAGTAGATCTTATGGAAAAGTGGTAAGATTTCGACCTATCGTGTACGATGTGATACACATTGTATGCTGCTTTCCTGGAGTAAGATCCGATGTGCGATGTACGAGGTCTTGCAAAATCCCTGGCCACTCCCTTCCTCCATTTTGTCTGTAAACGATCCATCCTTAACGATTAGCAATCGGTTGCGACGCATCAGTATTGTATGCTCGTAAGTACAATCGTGTACACCATTTGACAAATCGTATAGAGAATTTCAAGGGAGGAATCTCAAGGGAAATCGTACAAGACATCTGAACGTTAGGAAATCGTACCGCGTATGGCCGTCTTTAGACTTGACATATCAATGAAATTAGCACATCAACAGTTGTTACCAGTACCATCTATGGTAAAGTTTAACATTCACTGTATTTAAGTCATTAATGGGGCTTTATTTTCACCTAATAACTGCAGTTAATTAATGATTTGTACGTATTTACATACCCTGTGCCTTACATAAATTCCCCTCTTTTATTTCTAATGCTATACATTCAATGGTATGTTAATCATTGTAGTATATCTTCCAGTACAGATGGTGTTACTACTAAAATGGATACATACCCATCTGTTTTTATTTTATAATCAATCACAACAAATTCCTTCTACCCTAACGGAAGTTTTATCTCTGTGTTTTCTTAACTTTACGTGCTGGTTTCAATCCTACATTTAACTAATGGCAGCCGGGGGACCTAAACACATATCATAGCCAGGATGCTGTCAATCATTGATAAAGGTGTGCCTTTTAATGAGATTGATAGCTCCGCTCTTAGAAACAGAAACTAATGACTTGAAGGGTTTAGCAGAGAATGATGCTAAAATATAGTGCTATTTATTTATCGACAGCTTGCCAAGAAGTAGATCAGGTGTAGAATGTATCATGGTAGGGCTTGGGTTAGAACTCAGCTAGTGGTCCCCAATGTTTAACCCTAATTTTCCATGTTGTATGTTAATTGTGCTATAGTACATTATGGTATCGTATATGCAACTACACATTACACATCTAACTGCATGCTAACAATGTTCTGCTACATCTACATAATAGGATCTAGAATAGATACAGTATCTATATATACTGTATATATTTGAACTGTTTAAAGAAAGATCTTTCCATGTTATTGATCGTGGAGGGGTTTGGGGCTCTCTAGTTAACCTCATTGTAGCCTTAATATACTTTCCAAGCACTACCCTATAGCAACCGTCAATCCATACATTGCACTGACGAGAGCTAATAAGCTGGAAATTGAATGTTGAATTTACGTCTATCTCTGGCTGTATCTATGCTACAGTGGCAGCGGTTCTGGATGCATGTTAGCCCACAGGGGCAAAGGAATGATTTGCGTATCTGTACCAAGACTTCCTTGGGGGTGAGTTATAATTATGTCCTTGATTCTGTGGGACAGTGCTAGTGGCTACATGGAAATGTAAATAAAGTACCTGTGCAAAAAAATAATGAATATCTTCTCTTTTGAGGAGGTCTATAAAATATACACCGTGGTGGGACCTGAGAATAGGTTTAAAGAGCATGTTTTAGACTAGGGCTCATATCTTTTTACGTTGTAAGGTTCACAGCATTCCGCAGGCTATATACAAAGTTTGTTGTGAAGAGACAAGAGTAAGTCAAAGTTTTTGTAGCATTAAGATTAAGGACAGGTTTAAAGTAGGGATGTGCAGGCTCGGATTTACTCGGATTTACTCGGATTTACTTGGATTTACTCGGTTCTTATCGCCACTTTACCACAAATTCGGATTTATAATATTGGCTATCCAAAACACATGATAGGCGATAGCCAATAAAATGCCGTTTTGAGATCCGAGTAAATCCGAGTAAATCCGAGCCTGCACATCCCTAGTTTAAAGTTATAACCAGCGTTATACCCTCACCCTCACTCACCAGTAGGTATTAACTTTCCACAAAACTGCATCAGATTGTATTATTTTCATAACGTCACTTTCTCTTTAACCAGTGGCATCATTAGGGGGGTTCTTGCCGCACCAGGTCACACCAACCGATGATTGAAACCATTTAAACATGCATGTGCACGTCATACACACTGTGCTGGGAGAGGCTGGCATGAGACCACGCCCCCTTTTATTTGCTCACTAAAGGGGTCGGGAGGTACTGCACCGGGTTTCACTGGCGCCTCTGTCTTTAACACCTCACTACTATAATGCCAATTTGGGCCTGTATTCTAGGCAGGTCTTACAAACAGGAGCTTTTGTTACAGGTAAAGATGGGATTGGGTTAATTTTATGCTTTGTGTTGGAAAAGAGATGTTTTTGTGATTTGAAAAACTTTTTGATTTTGTAACTTCTAAAAATTAGAAGTTTGACCGTACGGAATCCACTTTGAAGTGAAGTGTCTATAGGGATCACTGATCCCTATTACCAAACCATTACCGAACCATGGTTTTCCTAGTCTCAGGCTTAAGAACATGGTTACAGAAATCACAATCTGAAACAGTCTTTTAATACAATTTGGGATCACTGTACATCTTATATGAGTTCTTTATGTTCCACGTTGCATTTCTGGTATATTTTTCTTTGACCTTTTTGAGAATGGTTTACTTGATGTTTGAGGGACCAACTCTGTGGGAACTACTTCACCACTCCACCATCATTAATAACGTAACAAATGGTTTACTTACAGAAGTGAGACCTACTTCACCCCTCCACCATCGTTAGTGGGATCTACTTCACCCCTCCACCATCTTCATTCATTACAAGTACTGTCCATGAATATATATAGTTCAACTGCAATGTGTGGACAAGGTTTCAAATCAATTTATTGCATGATTAAAAATATTTGTCACTTAAAAAACAAAGCAGACACCATGAGACCAGTACTCATTCCACCATCCTCATCTCCCCAACTCCAGACCTTATTGCATATGTGATTCACAAATATCTTACAGACTGACTATTTGTCATTTGTTTTCCCATGATAATTCTTAAAAAATGTTATTAAATTGAAGAGGGAAAAAAAGAATAACAAATATTTTACGCTGCAATCATAATGCACAAATTAATCCAACTCTCGTCGCTTTAAAATTTGCACTTACAAAACCAGCTGCAGAAGTTACAGCCTGTTACTGTACAGCCAAAGCATCAAACATAAAATAAAACCTCACACACTGTACGTAATATACTAATATAACATCAGTTCATTAAATGTTGATCCAAAATGCATTGAGCACTTCCAGTAATAGCTTAACAGTTCAAACAGAGACTCAATGCAACAAAACTAAATAAACTCTGCAGTTTTATTTATATGTTGTGTGTAGATCATCCCGTAGAACATAGAAGATTCATAATTTTATCCTATAAACTTCTCATTGTTTTGTCAAGACGAGTTTTACTCCCAGGAGTTCTGCAATATATAGTACAATTGGAATTGTGGCCAAAGTTACATTTTTAAAGGAGGCAGAAACGTTCGAAGCAGGTCCGTAGTTCTAGTAATTGCCCAGGTTGCTCTGAACTTCTGAAGCATTTGGAGGTAGCTTGTAAAAAAAAAAAGACTACACAAGAATGAAGGTGAGTGTCACTTGAGCGGTTCATATCCTGCTCTTGGATGCCCTCTTCAGTATGGAACTCTGAACTGCGGCTGAGCCTCTCATCAAATCACTTTTATAGTTTCAACTTCTTTAATGTCCAAGTACAGTAGCAGTATTTTTTTTAAGATAATGACTGTCTCATCTCCCATGTGTTTAACCTCCTCCCTTTCCAGTATCTCTATTTCCTTCCACACTCAATGATCATACACCAATAAAGTGTCCTCTCCTTGAGAGATAGCATTTCATGGCACAAAATAATCTATTGTTCCATCTAGTCTCATGACCCCATCACCCCTCGCCTTCTTCTGGATCACTATGTAGAGCACTAGTGACAGAAAATTTAGGGAGCCCAGCAAACTGCCACAGAGGGCCAGTTAAGGGCTGGGCTGCATAGTATGAGCAATCCAAAAAGAAATTATTTTTATAATAAATATTCTTGACTAACATGAAACTAATGAAAGTCATGACAAGTCTTGCCATTCCCATTCACTTTGCCAAATGGTTTTGCCAAAAACAGAACACACCCGAACACTGGGGTTCCTAGTTGAACCGAGTCCTGATACGGGTCTTCTATCCAAGTTTGGAACTTGGATCTAAAAACTGAATCTCGTGTGTTTTGGATTGCATTTACAGTAAGTCCCTCCCTCGTGATTTCAAGTACTGTGAGGTGGTCAACTGGAAATTAATGGTATTGATGTTAATAATACTATAGGAACAAAAACAGGTCCAAGTAACATTATTTTAGCTGTTTTTATACATTTTTAAAGAAATCCAAAATCAAAACCTCAAAATCAAAACACGATGATTATGTATGTCCTGGAGCAGTTCACCCATTCCATGATACAGAAAACATTCAGAATTTATTACAGTTGTATTAGCTCAACACTACACTTTAAAATGTGCAGGGCGGCCGAGACATACACGGGGCGTGGCCATATCTGGGAGGCGTGGCCATGCCCATTATGAAAGAGAAAACTAATATGTATATCACCATTAAGTGGTGAAGCACACCGTGGATGGAGGCATTGCTTCCCCTCCACAGCATGGACCCACATACAAGCCCGAGGCTGGTATTTAGTACCCCCCCATCCCTTACACCCCTGAAAATGTGCCCATGTAGCATTAACAGTTACAGACTTTACCTTTGTTTAGAAATGCAGACATACAGTAAAATATATTCGTGTATGCATAGATTTTTATTAACACCAAGAACTTTAAACCTATTTGCTGTCTTCACCATTTGTGTTCTGCAAAGCTGGACTTGCACCAACTCATATATAATATAATACAGCAATGAAATGATGTAAAATATTTAGAAATAATTTATTCATCCACATGATGACAAAACACGATGTATACTGTGAAAAAAGTTATTTTGAATGTAATAAATGAGCAGGTGGCATAGAAAAGCAAGTTGACTGAGTATAGTGGATTCACACTGAGGCTAACAACGCTTTTTATTGATAATCTTCCACCATCTGTTCTGTTGATTTATTCATGGTACTGGAAAGGCAGGTGAGATGAGAGAATGCAAATAGACACACAATCTGAATCAGCCTGTGATTGCAGGAAAGATCAATGTGATACAAGCCCTTCAGTGTAATTAGAAAACTTTAACCAGAATATTAGTGTCAGCATTTTGACATTTCCACAATATGTCTTCTCTCTCTGAAAGTGTTATTGTGGCTCAACAAGTCTGAGATAGATTTACAATGATGTTGTTTTTTATCGCTTTCTTATGTTTATTCTCTATTTGATAATGCACTTAGCAAATAAATAAACAAGTACAGCGACCGATGGGCAGGTCGTGGCCCTCTGACTGGGTCACTAGTACTGGAACTGGGGAAATCGACAGGAGCTGTTGGTCTGTGGTTATAGGTAGGAACCAATGGTCTGTGGTTATCAGTAGGAACCAATGGTCTGTGGTTATTGGTAGGGGCTGATGGTCTGTGGTTATCAGTAGGGATGGTCTGTGATTATCGGTAAGGACAGATGAGTTGTAGTTATCAGTAAGGACCGATGAGTTGAGGCTATCAGTATGGACCGATGAACGATGGTTGTCAGTATGGACCGATGAGCTGTGGTTATCGGTAAGGACCGATGAGCTGTTGGTATCGGTATGGACTGATGAGCTGTGGTTATCAGTAAGAACCGATGAGCTGTGGTTATCGGTAAGGACCGATGAGCTGTGGTTATCGGTAAGGACCGATGAGCTGTGGTTTTCGGTAAGGACCGATGAGCTGTGGCTGTCGGTAAGGACCGATGAGCTGTGGCTGTCGGTAAGGACCGATGAGCTGTGGCTCTCGGTAAGGACCGATGAGCTGTGGTTATCGGTAAGGACCGATGAGCTGTGGTTATCGGTAAGGACCCATGAGCTGTAAATATTTGTAAGGACCGATGAACTGTGGTTATTGGCCAGAACCAATGAACTATGACTATCGGCTGGAACCAATGGACTGCTGACATCAGCTGGAATTTATTGACTGTGGCTATCGGCAGCAGAGGTGCAAGGTGAAATAGTAAAGGAATCAATCTGAGGAATAAACACAGGAGCGCTCTGTCCTCACTCACCTAGGCTGTGAGTACAGTGGCACTGGGCACTTGAGACTTCCTGCGATGCTCCTTTTATCCCCCCCTGACCAGCAGGGATTGGATGCAGAAGTCAGCTGACTCAGTGTCAGCTCCGGAATGGCAGTGACCCGATCAGCTGATCCTTGACACCGGCGTTTCAGAGAAGGTCCTGCTACCTCTGGCAATGCTGCACACTGACCCCCATGCTGAGCTGCCGGCCTGTGGGAGACCACAGGCCCATTAAAGAGACAGAGGCGAAGTGCACGGAGCAGTGAGTAGAGGAGACCACGCTTGGTCCGACCACGGTTTTTGACATACTGTACATGCTTTACAGTACATTTACACACACACCACATATAACACACAAGCACAAATACATACAGTATATAAACAAAAGTCACTCAATATCCACAAATACTTTAATGTTCAGCAACATTTTTTAAATAATAATAATTCCTCTGCTTCTCTCATTAGCCCTCAACCAGAGATGGACCTGTCATAAAATGTAAGCAGAAAGAGATCAAGAGAGCACTAGTAGTGTATCATTTGGGCACAATCCAATGCCACTGAATAAATGTTTGTTGCGTACATCAAGTATGTAAATGAATGCTTATCTGTTTGTGTCTCCTCTTTTCCACCTCCAATATCGCCAACTTTCCAAGGGAATAACTCCAATATTCCACAAACTGGGTTAGTATATTCTGGTTATTCTTGAATTAGACTAACATATCAGAGCCACATCTAAGTTCAGTACTCAATGAATACAATAACAAAAATCAGGATGAAAAACCCATACTTGGTAAAAAAAATATATAAATAGAGCGTACAGTGTCTGAGAAATGTTCCACACAAATGGGTGGCCTCCCTGATTGTCTCCAGATCCATTTAGGGCATCACAGAAGAATACAGGAATACCTCAACTTCTGGTTCCAGACCCAGTTATGGACACCTGAGACTTTGTTTTATTTGGACCATTTTACCCTAATGTACATAGCATGTATTGACTGGTATCAAGTCATGACATAACACAGCACTATATATATAATCTAGTAAAAATGAACTAATTCTGATTTGTTAATTGGAGAAAAGTATATGGAATAATATGGAATAATACATCCCTACTGTCCCTACTGTCATCTCTACTGTCCCCTCTCCCCTAGATTTTAAGCTCCTAGGAGCAGGGTCCTCCTCCCCACTGTCTCACAGCCTTCTTCTCTAGCACTTCTATGACAGCCTTCACCTTCAGAGCTGTACTGTGTATGGAGAATTGTGTTGCTAATTGTCACTTGTGTTCTGTTTATATTTTGGTTACTGTATTGTAATGTAATGTTCTGTGTACCCTTTACTGTATGTACGGCGCTACGGACCACTTGTGGCGCCCTATAAATAAAATGTAATAATAATAATAATAATAATAATAATAATACTGTAAGTTTTTGGGGATATTAAAAATCCCCTCTGGTTTTTGTGACCTATACTAAAGAACTTGACCTACAGCCTTATGATATTATATGGTCACTTAATTACTAGGTGGCTTCTAATATTGATATAATTTACTCATTATCGCACACATAATAGCTACACAGTTATAGGTTAATTATTATTTAGCACATTCAGCCCATATACCGAAGACTAATACATTGAAGAATCTTTCAATAATGAATCAAATAATATTTTAAACCACTGTGCAGAAAAATATTTGTATAAATACATTTCCCATAGCCCTGTCAGCTTCATCCAAGTTGTGCAGTAGGTCTGGTGTGTGCTGGACTCGGTGTGTGGTGTTAGAAGGTTATGACATCTTCACTCCATAATGACACAAGGGGAGTGCCATACACAAGCATGATCAGAGAGCATTACTCCCTAAAAGGTATGTAGTCATTACGTCAACATTCAGAATGTCAACATGGACATAATGTTGACATATCCATTATGAAGACATTGTGAATGTCACCAGTCCCAATGTCAACATTACAAGTTAAGCTTTAAGGTTAAGGTTAGGTTTAGGGTTAGAGTTTGGTTTAGGGTTAGGGCTAGGATTAGAGTTAGGCTGTGTTAAGGTTTAAATTTAGGGTTAGGGCTAGGATTAGAGTTAGGGCTAGGGCTAGGATTAGAGTTAGGGTTAGGATTAGAGTTAGGCTGTGGTTAGGGTTAGGTTTAGGGCTAGGATTAGAAAAAGACTGTGGTTTGGGTTAGGGTTAGAGTTAGGTTGTGGTTAGGGTTAGGATTAGAGTTAAGGTTAGGGCTAGGATTAGAGTTAGGCTGTGGTTAGGGTTAGGTTTAGGGCTAAGATTAGAGTTAGGCTGTGGTTAGGGTTAGGTTTAGGGAAAGACTGCAGTTTGGGTTAGGGTTAAGATTAGAGTTAGGCTGTGGTTAGGGTTAAATTCAGGGTTAGGGTTAGGATTAGAGTTAGGGTTAGGATTAGAGTTAGGCTGTGGTTTGGGTTAAATTTAGGGTTAGGATTAGAGTTAGGGTTAGGGCTGGGATTAGAGTTAGGCTGTGGTTAGGATTAGGTTTAGAGAAAGGCTGCAGTTTGGGTTAGGGTTAGGATTAGAGTTAGGCTGTGGTTAGAGTTAAATTCAGGGTTAGGGCTAGGATTAGAGTTAGGGTTAGGGCTAGGATTAGAGTTAGGCTGTGGTTAGGGTTAGGTTTAGGGCTAGGATTAGAGTTAGGCTGCGGTTTGGGTTAGGGTTAGGGCTAGGACTAGAGTTAGGCTGTGGTTAGGGTTAGGGATAGGATTAGAGTTAGGCTGCGGTTTGGGTTAGGGTTAGGGCTAGGATTAGAGTTAGGCTGCACTTTGGGCTTGGGTTAGGGCTAGGATTAGAGTTAGGCTGTAGTTAGGGCTAAATTTAGGGTTAGGACTAGGGTTAGGGCTAGGATTAGAGTTAGGCTGCGCTTAGGGTTAGGTCTAGGGCTAGGATTAAGCTGTGGTTAGGTTAAGTGTTAGGGCTAGGATCAGTTAGGCTGCAGTTAAGGTTTGGTTTAGGGCTAGGGTATGGTTAGGGCTCTAACAGTAAAAAAAACATTATGTCGGCATGTCAACTGGCAACATACACTATGTTGACATTATGATCATGCCAATATTGTGCATGTTGACACGTCAGATATCGACATAACATCCATGTTGACATTCTGAATGATGACATTCATACCATGGGGGGAATTCAATTAGCCACAGTAATTTACCGCATACTAATTGATCCTCTGGGGCTATCCAATTAACTCCGAAGTCAGCCCAGGCCGCAGCTATTATCTGGGATTTTTTTCAGAACCTCAGCAGGCTCTGAAAAAAATAATCCACGATAAATAGCCATGGACATAGGTCCATGAACTTATCACAGATTCTATCTGTTTTTGTGTGATTCGAGAGAATTTTTTGCAAGTAAAAAACAGGCTGTAATTGAATTGCGCGGAAAAAAATTGTGAGCAAGTCCAAAAAAACCACAAAAAGACAATTTTTCATGTGCAAAAAATGATCGTGGCTAATTGAATTCCCCCCATGTCGACATTCTGGTGTAGACATTCTGGTGTTGACATTCTGAGTGTTAACATTTTGTACCACACCCCTCCTAAAGTTACAGTGAAGAGCGCTGATAAATATAACAATAAGAGGGGTGCTGGCAGGAGCAGCGTTGGGCCATTATATCCTATTCGAATGTTGTAGTCGATGTTAAGCCTGGTGCTTCAGACGATAGAAGAACACTTTTATTAAAGAAAAAAAAAAAACACAAGTTCAAAACATTAAAGGTAAAAGATCCCACAAGTGTAAGGAATGGGTCCCTTGAAGGGAATACACCACATTTGCTCCTGACTTTCTCTACCAGATATGTGACAGCACAGTTTACGGAAAGGCCACGCACAGCTGGGTTACAGTAATGAATGCATTGCACTTACTGTGATTAATGTTGCTTTGCAAAACATACCTATACACATCCCTAACCTCATATCACCCCGATGCTGACCCTTTTACCATCAGCCTGTATCAGAATTATCTTCTTCTGTAACCACCATTTGTTCTATGTCAAGGCTACGCATATCCTACGCATCTAATATACTTGAAATATTTATATTATTCTGCTGCCTGCCTTTAGAACTCCTAGCTTAGTGATGATGCAAGATAACTGAAAAGTTACATGCACAATGAGCAATTCTTGTACCGATCCTGTATTATTTCTCTGCCTGAACTAATCATGAATTTCACTACCTCTATATACATATTATATGCCCTATGCAATATACATTTGTATTACAATGGCCAACGGCACTGTCTATTCCTGTTATGTTCCTCATATTGAATAATGTTTACTTCCACGTACTAAGACACACAGTGCACCCCCTTCCCCCACCATCACCGACCTAAATATCTCTCCACTATATTTTGTTATATAATCAGAGTTCTTAGTGGATGGATGAGATTTTTATTTGCTTCCCAACAGTAAAGTGCCCTATAAAAAATTCATAAGGAAATAAGCAGTATGTAAGAATAAGACATTGGCACGTTTGATTGTTCGCTGGATGCCTCTGTAGGGGGATTCCGCAGATGGGGAGCAGGAGTCATTAAAAGCACATGATTCTTAATGTAATAAACTGCTGGGTGTATTTCCATGTACAAATGGGGAACACTGATGGTGTTGTATAGTCAGTGATTTATTTGTAGATGACAATAGAAGTGGAACTCAGAAAAAGGAAAGTGAGGATATTAAAAATGACCTTTAGCCATTAAAGACTATGAGGATAAATATACGTGCCGTGGCTGGGTTCCTGTGTGTTTCAGGAGAAAATAACTCCTGGGTGTAGCAAAAACTTTCAACTCCTTATATCAAACACTCTCAATATCAAAAACAATCATGGTTTCCAGTTAAATGGAGTTTATTGGAGGCAAGCAATGGAATGATGGGATGTCACATGACTTTATTGTACTCGTATTCACTTGTTATGTGATTACCACCAAGCTG
Organism: Taudactylus pleione; assembly: GCA_031769625.1. Classification (NCBI taxonomy): domain Eukaryota; kingdom Metazoa; phylum Chordata; class Amphibia; order Anura; family Myobatrachidae; genus Taudactylus; species Taudactylus pleione. The sequence goes on from JAUIMM010000710.1 coordinate 2,827,129, forward strand.
CGCAGTTTGTCAAACTTCCTTCATGTGTTGGCTTAATTCTTTGATTGTTTAGTCCAGCCATCATACATGTAGCACAAATCTATGTAATATAAAAAACACGATTTTTTTTCCTTATATAACATTACAAAAATATTTTACTGTTATTATTATTATTACTAGTAAAGGGAGCCGGCATATACCAGGTGATCTCAGTGCCTACCTACAGCTCTACCCTGCCCCCTCTCTCTGTCTGCTTCTCCACCCTCCGCTCTGTACCACTCCACCCCCTTTCTGCCTGGTGCACTATCTTGCCCCAACCTCTACCCTGTGCCAACCTGCCCCCTCTCTGACCCAAATGCCACCCACTCAACGCCTTACACAGCATTGCTGGTGGCACATTCCACCTCTGCGTCCTCTCCTGTTATGCTAGGGTCTGTCCCATCTCCCAAGGAGCTTTTGTGGCATGCTCCCCATCTCTCACTGCACATACATGCTGGAATGGGACAGATCTTAGATAATTATTATATATTATTATTATTATTATTATTATTATTATTATTTTTATGCAACAAATTGCATATAGTGATAGCAAGCAAAACACCCTGCCCAAACCAGGTGGCACACTAAAAGGATGGCAGACTAGGATACATGGTTTAGATCGGAAGACACAATAGAAGGTGAAAGTGCTTAGTGAGTAGGCTTAATCCTAGTGAATATAGCAGAGAGGAACAGGTTTCTTACGTGTTAGCAATGATACAGTACTGTAGGTAAGCAGTAACACTGACTGACGTGCTGGAGACCCTGGCTTGAATCTCACTGTTGGATCCTTATAAGCTGCTTAGTGCTGTTGTGTACCGATATGCATAATCAGACAGTAAGCTTACTTGAGTAAGTAATCTGTGTCTAAAAAATTCTTTGTTCAAAGCTGGGTGCAAAAACATTATTTCTTATTCAGTAAATTATTATTAGTAAAACCTTATTTTTCTCCACCTTCGGAAAATGTTGAAAGATGAAAGAGGAAACATTACATTATTTTGTTTGCTTAAGTTACTATGGCCCTCATTCAGAGCCGCTCGTTAGCGGCAGTACGCTCGTTCCGAGCGATGTTTGCACATCTGCGCATGCGTACGGTTTTTAGTACGCATGCGCGAACCAGTCAGTGCGGCCAAAAATCGTTTGTACGCTATATAGCGAGTGCCTGCTATTTTGAGTGACAGAATGAGGCGTATGTGGGTGGTAACAGGGGAAGGTGCTTGAAAATGGGGAGTGGAGATCCGAATGCAGGCGTGTTTAAAGGTCAAAACGGGCGTATTATGGGTGTGCATAATTAATACAGCAGCGTCATTGACCACGTCACTGGGTTATTTTATAGCCAGAACTGCTCGCAAATTTGTGGTAGCAAACACCAACCACAAGAATAGCGAGCAGTTCATACGCTGCTCGATGTACTCGATTAATCTAATAAATAGTGGACATGACGTATTGTGCGAGCGGCCAGGGGGCGTTTTTAACAAATAAACGAGCGTATGTTTTGCTCGCTCGTTCAGACTTAGAGGTGTGAACAGACTGCAATTTGCGAACGGATCATTTGAATAGCCACCCCTTGTTTTTGAACGAACGACCGCAAATAGCGAACGGCTCTGAATGAGGGCCAATACTTTTTAGAGCAGGAAAAAACATCCCTTCCTCTTAACATGACCAACACAAAGTGCATTCACTTATAATGGAACTGTCCATGGTGCTGAATTTGCATTTAAAGTGGCACTCAAAAAAAACCAAACACATTTAAGGGGATCTACTAAAGGTCAGTTTTCATACCTTTTAAAATAGATTAAAATAAAATAAATAAAATAAAATAAAATTCAGTGGTCCAATGTAATGTGAATGTGGTAATATTTGCATATCCCGATGAATTTGTCAGGTGGATTCCAAATATTTATATTTATTCCATTTGCTGGGAGCTCCTTAGCAATGTTAATTGCTTTTTATAACTTCAATAGAGATTTGAATGTCATTTATTATTGATCTTTATTGATGCTGGAAATATACAACTAATGCTAATTGCCAAAAAGAGATCGAAGCCAGGAGTCCCTGAGACTACGCTACGCTGCCAACCCAGCACAAGAGGCCAGTGTTATGCGAGGCTTGTGATTGGTTTCCACTGAAGGGCCATCAAGGTTACCCCTTGTGGTAATCATTTACAGCTGTTAGCGCTAGTGGGTCATTATTTTGGACTTTGATGGATCAAGAATGAAGATTTTATTTTAGATTTAATAAAGTGATGCGCAAGGAAACTTTAAATAAAAAAAGTTGATTTTAAAATATTTTATATGATTTTACTCATTTAGGGACCTATTCATCATCACTTAATTGTCACAAAAGCAGGTGAAATAGCACATTTTCACCTGCATTTGTGAAAATTAAGTTATCGGGCCATTCATTAAGTGGGTAAAGAAGGAGATATCACAGATATCTCCTAGTTACCTTCCGTTTGCGGAATGGCTGGTTGTAACCATACACTAGTATGGGGACAAAATTTTGGAGCTTGACTGCGGCAGCAGTCGCCATCTTCAGATGGTGAATACCCCCGCTTGTTGATCGCTACCCATTCTTCCCTATGGGAAGAAGGTCCAGGTTGCAATAAGGGATTCTTTCGGATCCCTCCGCCCCTGTCCGGCTCCTTCCGCCGGACGTCGGGGTGCTTGTGCGGATGCGTGACCTGTAGGTCACGCATGCACACCGCCGTCACTGCTCTGACAGGAGCAGTGAAAAGATTCACTGCTCCAAAAAGGAGCAGTGAAGCCGTTTGCGGGGGCAGCTGATTTCACATCAGCTGCCACCGCGCTGGAGCAATGATGAATTGCTCCGGTGGCCACGGCGAATAAGAGTGTTAATTATCGGGGTCCGTTCAGACCCCTATAATTAACATCATGAATAGGCCCCTTAGTATACTGGACAAGTCTTATGCCTTTTTTATACTGGGACAAAAGTTACCCCTCTATGGGGAGAATTCAATTCTACACGAATTGAATAGCGCCGGGAGCTCCGGGAGCTATTCAATTCAGTGCGCTGTTATGTCGGGGGAATGCCGGTTCTTGCAACTTAACAAGGGTGTTAAGGTGCGAGAACCGGCATTCTCTGACTAAAGTACCGGGCGCGCGGCTCTTAGTGCTGCGCTAAGCAGTAAAACAGCTGCGTGCTCGGCACTTTTGTTGTATTTCTGCTAGCATCCCCAGGGGGTGCGAGAAGAAATCCTTTGCCCGCCCAAACAGCGCAGTGTATCGAATAGCTTCGGGAGCTCCCTCCCGTGGCTATTCAACATCACACTGAATTGATTTCCCCCCTTTGTGACCCAATCGTGTTCATTGCCCCAAGCCTTGATAGAGGGGAGATGGGAAAAGCCCCAGTGCTTTCAACACAGTGATGGTAACTTCTTGAAAGGAGGTTTGGCTTTTTTTCTATATTCGCCCCAGATCTGTGCTCATCATCTGGTGGCCGGTTTTCAGTGGTCATACTCATAGTCTCCATGGTGTAGTGGAAATATGCCCAGGCTCACTAGAAGTAGAGCTAGTTGATATGTTGATAAGTTCAGGGGGCTGAGGAGGGGATGCGGGTCATGTTGTCCATTTATTTATTAATTTTTATAGTCCTGGGCAGAGTTTTTACCATGTAATGTATCTCATTCCTTTTAAACATTCATTTTGTCTATAACTGGTGAAAATGTTTTTTTTTGGTTACACATCCATAGTGATTTACTAAATTGGTCTTTCAGATTCCATTTGTTATATACTGTACTTCACACCAAGAAATATGTTGTTTAGTGATTTTGCAGGGCCTGGGAGATGGGAATCTAGTTTTTTATTGGTCAATTTACCTTAATTAAAGTTGGTGATTTGGAAATCGACCTGTAAATAGCTGACAAAATAGATATTTTTTAACATTATTTTTGAAAATCAATTTAGCAGATGGTTTTCTGTACAAGGGTTCATACATGGTCATATGATATACTGTAAATATATTTTTTATGGGCATAGGCCCTGATTCAGAGTCACTCACAAAAAGCGAGTGCTCACTCTGAATCAGAACGGCAGCTTTCTAAAAAAAAAAAAATAGCCTCATGGCCGCTCGCTGAGCTGTGGGTGACCACACACAGCTATTGGAGAGGCCAGGTGATGGTTGCGATGGTCGCGACCATCGGGATTGCAACAAGACCCTTGTGGTAGGGTCTCGTTCCCGCAAGCCCCAGTGAGCTTCCTGCTCTAATAGAGCAGGAACTTCACTACTGACATCACGAGAAAGAATATTCATTTAGATGCAGTATTTCCCTGCCCAGCACATAAGGAGGCACATTCCCAGTTGTGCATTGTTTTTTTTAGCATATTTGTATCCCCACCTGAGCAATACAGAAGTGCTCCGGTAATATGGGATCCGACACCACAACTCGTGGCTGGTTGGATACCACAATATTGAGAGGCAGATAGGGCATATTAATAAATATACCTCTTACTAAGAATCCTCCCGTTTTATCCCTATGACTCAGAAAGTAATTTATAATGTGTAAAATGGAGGAGGTGGAGGTAAAGAAACCTCTTTGGTGGTGCCATGCACCACACTTTGTGCCTAGCTTTGCACCAATGATCATGAGTTGTGGAGGAGGGTGACTGGTTTGGAGAGGAGCAGAGATTTGCAGTGGCTGCGAGGAGTAGTTAAGTGAACATATTCCTCACAATGTATGTTGGAGAAGAACGCCTCATCCCCGTTCCCATAGTAACACAGGTGCGCTCACTGCACATGCACATCCTAGAACCTAGTGCACCTTCTGTGCATGCATGACTTGCTATATGTTCTTATTCCTCTGTTCTCCAAAGGAGTAGGACGTGCCCACAAGTGACCCTGTGTGTCACTGAACCTACAGACACGGCAATGCCACCGTTTACCACTGTGTCACCACTGCTAGTGGAATTATAATTCCCAATGCCACAACTGCATATATTATCCATATGTAAACCCCAGACACTACATGATATGCCTGTCAGGGCTGGTTCCAAGGGTTGGAGCACCCTGTGCTGGCTCTTCAGACTGTGCCCACACATCGCAAGCAGTGAAGCCGCGAGTAACCGGAAATGGGGGTGTGGTCTATTTACCATAGGTCACGCCCACTATGTGACGTTGTTTGGAGGTGTGTCCTTCTGGCACGCCTCCAAATAACGTCACGCTGGGGGGAGCCTCACTAGATGGGCTTCCCCCAGCCCTCTCCCGTCACTGAATGGATGCTGCGTGCATGCGCACAGCATCCATTCAGACTCCGGGGTCCGACACCACCGCACAGCTGCGGTGGCAGGGGTCCCCAACCTCCCGATTTGACCACCCGCGAGCCACTTCGGCCCACGGGTGGAACAGCGGGACACTACTGTCCCGCTGAAATCGGGATGTTGGGGAGGGGTGCGCCTTCTATGGGTGACGCCCCTGTTCGACCGCAATGGTCGAACACCCCTAGAACCGGCTCTGATCCCTGTTGACCCACTCCAAGCTGGATCTTTGTCATACTGAATTGGGTTGTCTCACAACATATTTTTCTACATGGTTAATAAACCAATCACTAGTGGAGATATTCAATGTGTGGACTAAACTCCATCGCACAGCACTGCTCATCCAACAGAGTGCTATACAGAGTCTGTGGAGTGGACTAGCTAGATGAAGTAGGAAAAAAACAAGGCGTTTTGCTATACACATTCAGTGCATACTTGCCAACTGTTATGGAAGGTCTTGGACAGTCCTGAAATGAAAGGAGCTCTTCTCTCCTCCTGATAGAGTTGACCACTCTCCTGTTGCTGTCCACTTCCCGACTTCCCGACTGAAGTGTGAGCTCTGACATTGGATGCCCCCACCCGTAAAATTCTATGAACCACAGCTTTAAAAAGTGGTGGCTGGGTCATGATGACACATAACCCCAGCCCCCACTATAAAATGACACAAATCATGGTTTGAAACAACAGAGGGGGGGGGAAGAGCCTCGATGATGATGCAAACGCAACCCCATGCCCATCGGAAATGGTTGCCTCCTTCGGGACATCTGTGGGAGGGGCTTTAGCAGAAGTCGCCAAGAATGACTCAGTGCACCTCATCAAATGAAATCCGTAGTGAATTTCAATGTGGTGGGTAGAAACAGGTACTGTAAGACTTTAGCCAAGACTAAAGATTCAGATTTTTACATTTAAACTGCAAATGTCCCATGCTACATCAATCGCATTGTTATCGCTTGACCTCACCTAGCTTCCATCAAAATACAATAGATAGTTATTGCATTACGATCACCATTCTTAATCGTTCGCCAGATCGCCTTAGAGATCTGAAAGAAACAGGAGTTTGTTTACTAAGCCTTGGGCCCGTATTCAATTTGAGGCGAAAAGTCCAGACTTTTCGCCTGCTGGACTTTTCGCCTCCTTCGCGCGCGTGCCCGCTATTCCCCGTATTCAATTCCAAAGTAGGCGAAAACAGGAACCGGCGAAGCTAGGTTTGGCGAAAAAAAATGGGAATTTTTGTGAAATCATCATAGTACCCCCCTAAAGATGTCCAGACATGGAGGATTCACTAAGGGTACCCCTGATTTTGCCTGCTGAAGGAAGTCAGGTTTTTAAATAGCCGCGGGAGTTGCATAAATGAGGCTATGAAGAAGTGGTGAAGAATAGTACTTAGGTTATTTTTTTGGAAAAGTAACTATGGTCATCAAATTTGGGGTACATGAAAATGGGTGCAAGCACATTTTTAAGTCCCTTAAATTATTTTTAAAAATTCTTCAAAAATGCACCTGCCGCTACTCCCCGTAATGAAGAAAACACCTGCCGCATACTTCTGAACCCTTCTGGAATCTATCTGGGTAATTTAGGAAGTGTTCCCTTTTTTTTTTAACCCAAAATTGAAAAAAAAAAATTTGGTGGGTGTCTCGATTTTTTTTTAAAACTTTTTTTTTACACAGATAATTTTTAGGGACCATTCCCAGGGGTGCAGGCTATTTTTTTTAAAGCCTGCACCCCTAATTCCCAATTCTGCACTTTCATTCGCCTGCTAAAGGCAAGCGAAAAATGATCCCAATTTTTTTACATTGACTTTCGCACCGGTAAACAGTCAATGTAATTGAATACGGTTAACAAGACAATAGGTGAAAATGACATCATCGTCGATCGCCTCAAATTGAATATGGCCCTTGGACGGAGATAAAGTGAAATGAGATAAAGTACCAGCCAAACAGCTTCTAACTGCCATGTCACAGGCTGTGTTTGAAAAATGACAGTTAGGAGCTGGTTGGATGGCACCTTATCTCCATCCAAGGCTTAGTAAATAGACCCCACAGTCTCTATTTGTACATTCACTTATCTGTGCCTGTTACTGGGCTTATTTTATGACATTCATGGCTCACTGGGCTTATATTATGAGTGGAGCAAAAAGTGTCTCATTGAATCTATGGGTGAATTACTATCACCTGAGTAGTTTAGCATAGTTAAAAAGCTGTGCTGAATGCAACTAAATCAAAATACATTTAAATGAATGCGGTCGCTCCCTTACTTTTACCGTAATACTTCTTACAGAGTTAAAGCTCCTTTTATTGTATGTCTACATAACCCATTGCATTAATGCACCAATCTCGGAACTCCTTAAGCTCGGGTCCTCTCTCCGCACCGAGCAAATATTTTAATATCCTGATGCTACAGTAGCTTATCGTGCAGATGCCTGGATGATCCATAAAAACAGCTGATATTTGTAATAATATGAGCAAACAGCTTGTCTGGCCGGTGACTGGGAATGTGGAGCAGATTTTACTAAGAAATAGGATTTAAGTGTAGGTGCATTTTAAAGTGGAACAAAAAAAGTAAAACATTTGTTTTAAAGCTCCATAGAAAAAGGGGTCTATGCAGATATTTTTCTACAATCCTTAAAACACCTGCATTTTGCAAGTGGTTTAAGGCTCGACAGGTAATGGCTGAAAATTATAAGATGGAAATATATGCATCAGTGCTTAACAGAGAATATTACGATCATTTACATCAAGCCATGTCCCAGTGGAGCTTACAATCTATATTCCCTACAAAGAATAAAAAGGGATTTGTCCTCCAGCACACTGCAGCAAAATCAACCAAAAATACTTAAATCTTACATGATAATAGAGATTCAGAGATATTAGTTACATACATTTGCAAATATATGAAATAAGCGCCAGGCCAATCGTCAAGGCTGCTCTATACTGGCGTCCCTAACATTAAGGGGTTCACGTCCGAGAAGCAAGGCACCCCAAAAAATTCCAGCCAAGGACCATCCCCAGGAAATCACACGAAAAGGGGAAAAAAAGGTGATAGTGAAGTGTAAAGGATAGATGTGTAAAGATAAATCACCAATTGTTAATGAAATAAGAAAGAATTAAGATGACATAAATAATAAACAAGCAATTAGAAAAGTGATAAAAAATATCTATGTGAATTAAGTGGTGATGCCCTGAAAAAGGTCCAGCCAGAACATTTCCAGGGGCCCCACTCCCAAACGCTCACCCCAAAATAATTGTTGCTACATAATAGTAGCGCAGACTCTGGGTCATATAATTAAAAATTGGTGTACTGCATAATAACAGCACATGTATAATCTGAGAGCTGACTCACCTTGGAACTACCCCAGAAACCTCCATATGGCACTATAAGGACCAGCACATCCTCCCAATGCTGGCTCCCTTCATGCCTCTCAAGACTGCAAACCAAAAGTATGGTGGTCACTCATATCAGCTTAATGACATAGCACAGGTGCTTGTAAAGGGCGGAGTTTACACTGAACACAGAAAAAAAAGAGATTTGCCCTCTAGCACACTGCAGCAAAATCAACAAAAAATACTTAAATCCTACATGATAATAGAGATTCAGAGGTATTAGTTACATACATTTGCAAATATATGATTAAGCACCAGGCCATTGTCAAGGCTCCTCTATACTGGTGTCCCTAACATTAAGGGGTTCACGTCCGAGAAGCAAGGTACCCCAAAAAATTCTAGCCAAGGACCATCCCCAGGGCATCACACGAAAAGGGGGAAAAAAGGTGATAGTGAAGTGTAAAGGATAGATGTGTAAAGATAAATCAATAAGTGTTAATGAAATAAGAAAGAATTAAAATGACATAAATAATAAACAAACAATTAGAAAAGTGATAAAAAATATCTATGTGAATTAAGTGGTGATACCCTGAAAAAGGTCCAGCCAGAACAACTTCGGGGGCCCCACTCCAAACTTTACAAGCACCTGTGCTATGTCATTAAGCTGATATGAGCGACCACCATACTTTTTGTTTGCAGTCTATATTCCCTATCACATGGACACATGGGTCGGGTACTGGATCCCAATGGTCAGGATGCCGACAGTCAGAATACAGAAAACGGCAACCCAACAGTCAGGATCTCAACAGTTTTAGGTAAGTCTTCTAACCCTTACCCAAACCCTCTCCATAACTCTCCCCTCCCATGGCCTATCCCTAACCCTCCACTTCCACAGTCTAATTATAACCCTTCCACTAAAGCCTAACCCTAATCTTAAGCCTGATACTTACTGTAGGAATTTCGACCGTTGGTATTCTGGAGCTCGCGTCCTGATGGTTAGAATGCCGACTACATCCTAGACACAGATACACACTAGGGTTCATTTGTCAGCAGCCAATTAACCTACCAGTATGTTTTTGGAGTATGGGAGGAAATTGGAGAACCCCGAACAGGTAATCTTTTCAGGATTTCTATCTGTGGGAAGTAGTTGGGATAATTAAAGACCCAGCAAAATAGATGAACTCGCCTGTGCATGATCAAAGAAATCCACAAAACATGACATGTGGGGGGTACTTGAGGACTGGAGTTGAGAATCACTGACCAAATTCGGTCCTCAAAAGACACTAACAGTCCATGTATTAAGGATACTGATATAAAGGAAGATCTGGCACTCACTTACCTCTGGTAGGGGTAGGTGATGTGTAAGGGGCTTTACCTCCTGATTTCTAGATTCCCCAAAGATCTAGGTATAATTCAGTAATTAGAACTAGGCATATAAGTGTAACCACAATAGTAATAGGCTATTTTGTATTTGTAAAATAACGTATATTTTTATTTGTTTGGAATACACTGAGTGAAGAACTGAAACTCAGTATTACAGTGAATGAGTGTGACCCCGAAACGTCTGGTGTGTGGCAAGTGGCAAGATGGGAGGGGGGTATAGATATGTTGGGACCTGTGTGGGGAGGAAACCAGAGGTCTCTTACATGCACTGTGTGCACTTGTGGCCAGGTAACCAGTCAGGGGGTGGGCATCCCTCAGCCCCTTACTTAGTCTGTACCGGAGGTCCGGTACTGAGGCCTCACCATAAACTAATCTATTGACTGACGATCGAGACTAATTCATTCCCACACCTTCTGCCAAGTACCGGACCTCCAATACAGACGAAGTAAGGGGGATGAGGGACGCCCACCCCCTGACTGTTTACCTGGCCACAAGTGCACAGAGTGCATGTAAGAGACCTCTGGTGTCCTCCCCACACAGGTCCTAACATATGTATACCCCCTCTCCCCTCCCCCCTCTCCCATCTTGCCACACACCAGACCTTTCGGGGTCACACTCATTCACTGTAATACTGAGTTTCAGTTTTTCACTCAGTGTATTCCAAACATATAAAAATCTACATTAATTACAAATACAAAATTGCCTATTACTCTACACTTAGTAAGATTAAGTTTCCTTAACTACTATTGGTCACCCATTCTGAGGCGCAGTCCGCCAGACATATTTGTGGTTACACTTATATGCCTAGTTCTAATTACATGTATTAAGGATACCCATGCACAGGTGACGTAATAACGTCCTCAGACATTTTAACTTAGCCATCTGTGCTCAAGCATCGATATCCTTAAAACCTGGACTGTTACAGGTGTATTCAATATGGGAGCGAAAAGTCCTTGCTGGACTTTTCGCTCCACATCGGAGCTTTTCCTGGGATAAAGTATCGGGCGCGCGCCCGCTTTATCCCCATATTCAATTAAAAAGCTACGAAATTGGGAGCCGGCGAAATAGGATCGGCGAAAAAAAACGGGATTTACCTGGAATAATTTGTAGGACCCTCCTAAAGCTGTCAAAACATGGGGGATCACTATGAGTAACCCCGTTTTAGCCTGCAAATGAAAGTCGGGGTATTAAATAGCCGTGGCAGGTGTTTTTTTTCCGACATTGAAGAAGTGATGCAGAAGAGCACTTAGGTTATTTTATTTCATTTTTTTAAGTGGTCCCATCAAATTTGGGGTACAGGAAATGGGTACTGGCATATTTTTAAGTCCCTAAAGTGTTTTTTTTTTTTAAATTCTGCAAAAATGCACCTGCCGCTAATAATCTATTCTAGAAAACACCTGTCGCTAATAATCTATTCTAGAAAACATCTGCCGCTATTAGCCTATTCTAGAAAACACCTGCTGCATACTTACAGAATACCCCTGAACCTATTTCTCTATTTTTAAACACTTTTTTCCATTTTTTTTTCTCCCCAATATTTAAATAATTGTCCCTAAAAATTTTTTTTACTTTTTATGACACAATTTATTTTTAAATGACATTCCCAGGGTTGCAGGCTATTTTTTTTAAGCCTGCACCCCTAAACCCCAATTCTGCACTTTTTTTCGCCACCTATTTAATAGTGAAAAGTTATCCCCATTTTTTTTCAAAGACTTTTCGAACCTGCGAAAAGTCTTTGAAACTGAGTACGGGGATAATTGAAGTCTGCGAAAATGACGTCATCAGCGATAATTTATCGCCCGTTCCGAAATTTTCGCTCCAAATTCAATACACCTGTAAGTGTGTTTTGAGAACCGAGTTGGAGAAGCACTGACATAGAGGAAACCCTGGGGAGAACAGTCATGATCGGGAATTCAATTTATGATCTCAGTTCTGTGAGGCAGTAATGCTAACTACTACACCAACCATGCCGCTTATCAAAGCAAAAGAAGGGGAAACAACATTCCTAATCATATATTTCATCACTGGTTAACCAGTAAACATATCACTTGATGAATTGCCGAGACAAGTAATGTAGCCGACAAGCATTAACAAAGTTTCCTGCAACCGCATGGAGAAAATTGCAATGTGTTATTATTCCCTTTCCAGCCACAGATGGACTCAGGAATGAATTGCAGAAACTACAAACATTTTCCCAAATCTTTTCTTTCAACTGGTTCATTCCCTGGTGAGAACTTCTCATGTGTGGATAACAAAGACCCGGCTTTCTCAGTAATTTGCCAATGTAAACTTGTTAGTTTTAGATGTTTGTATTATTTTACTGCTATTCATCAAAGTTTCATCTACCTATGGTGAAATCAATGAGAAGTCCGGCTCCGTTGGATCTGAGCCCTGATATCATTACTCACGCTGCAAGCTGTTCCCTATTAGAATCAATGAGAGGCTGAAAGGTCCTGACAGGCTATATTTTTTCTACTATTGATCCGATGACCAAACTGGTGCCCCAGAGTCTAACCATTGATTTTAAAAGGGATAGCTGTCAGTTCAGAGGCCAATTTTATGCTATTAAACACATCAGAGGTTGTAATTAAAGAAAATGTCAACTTGTCATATTTTAGAAAATAGGCAATAAAAACATTTTTGTACACTTTTAAATAATTCAGGACTGCTGCAGACTTATCGGAGCCACACACGAGTGTGTGTGTGTGTCCGTGAAGTAAAAATAGTTTGGATGAAAGTTGGAAGCAAAAGGTGCGGGTGGCGTGTACTCACCTATGGTAATTGCTGCTGACAGATTAATTCAGCGTGACAATTAATTAGAAACGTTTAGAAGTACACCTTTACCACTTTTAGGGGCATATTTATCTCAGATGCGGATTGGCTGTGATACAATATCGCAATGCGATATTTGAGTACATCACAAGGATGTATCAAAATTTCAGGGACAGAGCTTGTGATAAAGCTCTGTCCTTGCAAATCCACTTCACAAACTCTTCACTGTATTTTTCTCAAAAACTACCATGAGAAGGTGTCCGTGCATGCACCATCGACTCACCAACCCCCCCCCGCGTCCCCCCCCTCCCTACGTGATTAAGCCCCCTCCCCCCCAGCTTACACTTACCTGCATGGTGATCGGTGCTTCGGTGAGGTCCTCTCTCGGGAGCTCTGGTCAGCTGGTCTCTGGGATTCTGAACTGTGACCCAGTCAGCTACCCGGAGCCGTGGAGGACATCACCAGATTACTGATCAGCGGTCCCTGGATGCAGGTAATTGTTTTTTGTTTTGTTTTTTAAGTATTTTGTTTTAAGTAATCAGCTTGTGGTCTATTTAAACCACAGAGCTGATCACAGAGGTCGGCTCCTGGCTTTGCTCTGCCTGCTGGAGCAGAGCAGGAGTCGGGGAACCAGGGGAAAGCCTGGATAACACCATCTGAAGATGGCGTTATTATCACAGGGCATTCCCCAGTATTTTTTTACAATTTATATTTAGTAAATTTCAGGCAGATCGCATTTCCCATTACAAGTATGGGAAGGGCAAAATTTACTAAGTGGCGGGTTCTAAATCCTGGCAGTTTGGTGGCAGTTTGGCAGCGGGTTTGCTATCTGCAGATTTACTAAGGCCAAAACCGCTGCGAAACCACTGCAAAACCGCCATTAAAACATATTTTAGAATAGAATAGAACAGAGCTGTCATTTAGAAACTGCCATCAAACCGCCACCAAACTTCCGGGGTTTAGAACCCGCCGCTTAATAAACTTTGCCTGAAATGTGATCTGCTTACTAAAAATATGTGATATGAATGGATTGGTGTAGTTTTCCCTGCATCTTCCTGGCTACCCCCATGTGACCGCCCGGACATACCCACTGAAATCCCCAGCTCTTCCGTCCAAAATATCGTTCTGCATCTCCTGGCGGTAACTACCAGGACGCACGCGCAGACTGAAAACATCAGCCGCTGGCATCCTACATCATCACTGCTTCTACCTCTGAATCAGGACCACTCTGTTTTAGTACAACAAAATCAATGTACTATGAACATACCAGCAATTACCTTAATAGAGACCATCAATGGCAGACCCACTGAGGGCCATTTCCACCTGGAACAATGGTTTCTATGGTGTAGAACTTGCAGGCAGTGGCGGAACTGCAATGGGTACAGTGGTGTGACCGCTACAGTTCCCTCAGCAGAGAGGGGTCTTTCAATGTTGGGGCTTCCTTTGTCAAAGGACCCTGTCTGCCCAGTCACCTGAGCATTCCCTGAGGTCCCCTTTCAGAGCAGAGAGTCCTAGAGATGACCATTGGCCGTCAATGGTTACCAATGATTGATGGTTTGACATTCAGCCCCACCCCCTTCCCTGATTGGCCCACCACCCACAGTAGAAATTCCCATCGATGGATTAAATCATTGATGGTTGCCTATCGATGGTTCCATTGCATCAATGCAAAACATGGATGGTGCCATCATTGGTGATCCCTTCAATGGCCATACCTACAGCATAGTCTTGAAGTTAGACAAAAAATAATCTTTGTTATTACTGTAGAAGCTACTGCTCCATATCTTGCACTAATGAGATCTAATAAGATTGAATAATTGTATGCAAACTGGAAAAACGATATGATGCTACATATTTAGTTTTATCTGTGTTACAAAGCAGTGTTCCTTGATGTATTGCTGGTCTATACTGAGATATAAAGTCATTATTTGCATGTCTATGCCAAAAATTCCACAAATAAGTATTTAGCCCATTTTTTTCATTATAAGGGAATGCTACTTTATTGTGGACTTAATTAGATATCTCTTGTTTATGGAGGCTATTGCTTTACTGTATATACATCAATGGGCTATTTCATTCTTTTCAGCCCACCTCACTATAGCCTTAATTATTGTTCTATAAAATAGTACGTAGAAAGCAAGAGGTCTGATTATCAGTGTGTGAAAGTTAACGTATTGATTATTATTTGCTCCATTGCTTACACTGACCTTTGTATAATCTATTTATCAAACTGAGACAACCAATAGTGGCAGTTCAAACATAATAAAGTACAATTACATAGGTTTACCCTTTGAGTGTCACTGCATTAGGATTAATGGCAATGGCTGTCTAAGACTTAAAGTGCCATCGCTGCATCTGCCTCACATGTCTGTGGTACTGTACCTAACAATAACATTTGCTTTGGTAAAATAGAAAAAAAAATTAATTATTTTAAAAGAGCCTGAAAATGCAAATAATGCTGGAGCTGGCTGAGGGGCAAATTTGGCATTAACCTCTGGCAGTGAAAGGGTACAGTACATTATGGGATTGATTTGTAGGGGCATGCAATGCCTGATATTCATGCAAACGGTAAATTTTTTCAACTGTGCATGCATCGAAGTCACCAAAAAGTTGCACAGTGCCTGCGTCTCGGGGTGCGTACACAAAGTGGCGCAGTAGCAAATGAGACGCACAATATCCATAGGGGCATATTCAATTAGCCGCGAAAAGTCGCTAAGTTTCGTTTCCCGGACTTTCCGCCTACATCACTTGTCTTTGGAGAAAAGTCTTTTTGAGCGCACGAGCGCTTTTCGCCCAATTCATTTCCAAAGGACGCGAAAACGGGACCCGCCGAAACTCAAACAGACGAAAAGTGCTGTCAGTTTTGGGGAAATCAGCCTGACACCCCCCAAAAGATGTACTGACTTTGGGGATCACTATAGATACCCCCGAATAGCCCTGTTGAAGGTTTTTGGGGTACTTACATTATCTCAATAGCTGCTATTTACCGTCTTTGCATAAGTGGTGAAAAATGTCATTAAGCAATATTTTTCCATCAAAATAACTAGTCCCAGCAAATTTGGGGTACGTGAAAATGGGGGTGCTAACATATTTTAAAGTTGTTAAAGTTACGTTTTATAAAATTTTAAAAATCCACCTGCTACAAGCACCTGCCAACAAAAAAACACCTGGGGCATACTTGGGGGACTACCTGGAGTTTATTTCGTTAGTTTTTAACTTTGTTCCCCAACTTTTTTCACCCCCAAAACGAAATTACTTTTTTGGGGTGTTGTAAAGTATTTTTTTTATTTTATTTTTTTACGCAGTTTACCTTTGTGGGACTATCCCAAGGGTGCAAGGCTCACTAGATGGGCCAGTAATGTGACATGATAAGTTTTCTTCTGCTTCTGGGTAAATATTTATATTTATTTGAGACTCTGGTCTATATTATCCAAAATCAGACATTCTATAAATAACTGCATTCGCTGGATATATATGATTATACTCTGTGGCATGAGGCCAAAGTATTCTAGTATGAAGTGATTGCACTTAGCGATTCAGTGCTGGTCTGTAGATGGTTTATTTTACTGGAGTGGTAAATGTAAAATAGAAAGTCACAAAGGATATTCAAATGGAGAACACAAGCTATTGACTAAACCAGACGTTCCAAATCTCTTCTTCTCTAAATTACCTTGCTAAGTTTATTGAAGGGTGAAAAGGGATAATGTTCTGCGGTAAATACATTTGGAATAGGTTTTAAATAGAATACAAATATAATTAAGGGCAGTGGGCTCAATTAAGTTGCACAACACAAATGATGCTCTACTCTGGATAGCTGAGTATAAAAGACTTTTACTGGTCTAATTAATGCTTAGTTATTAGAGGTTGCATGTTTCTTTTTATTTCTGCATTTTTATTTTAGCTATTATTTCAAATCATTTTAACCTTTAGAGTTGAGTCTATAAGACAACAGTAGACAACCTACGAAAGTGATGTGAGGGGGAACTTTCACTTTACTTTTATTAGACAATTTGTAAACACAGCCTGTAACGTGACAGTTGGGAGCAGATTGGTTGGTCGTTTATCACTCTGCACTTTATCACTTCCCAGAGCTTCATACATCTGGCCCATTAGGTGATCCATGTCGGAATTGTTTTCAAAGTTGGAATGTTTAAAAATAATTCTCACAAAAGGTGCACGAGAACCTTACAGTGTCCATGGTAAGTACTAGGGCTGGATGCAATTAGCTTGAAGCTCAGCCTGCCCTTCCTTTATAATGTCAGCGTTTCCAGCTAATCCTTTTGTCATGGAAAATGAAACAAAAAAAGGAAATTATTTTAAACATTAAAAAAGGATACAAAAACAAGAAATATATGAATATGAGAAATGCCTAATGCAGAGCGTTATACTCATTCTAAAGCATCATACATTAAATGAATAAATAATTAGAAATAATTCTAAGATGCCCCGAGCAAAGCTTCTACTGCTATTCTCTACATGACCTGTTATAACCTACAGCTATTTTATTTTTATTTTTATATATTCCAGAAGTGGAAGAAAAAGCCATTGATTTAATTCTGTGTCTAATTTTTGTGGCCTGTAAAGATAATTAACATAACTCACCTTCACTAAATTTCTACAAAAGCAGGTGAAAATGAACATTTTCACCTGCTTTTGTTGAAATTAAGTTTTTGGGCCATTCATCAAAAAGGTAATGCAGGAGATGGCCCGCTGTCCCCATAAACTAGTATGGGGACAGAATTCATCAAGCTCCGAAAATACAATATTTTCAGAGCTTGAATGTGGGAGCATTCGCCATCTTCAGATGGCATTTGCTCCTGCTCCTTCCGTCGGACGCAGGGGATTTTGTTGCCATGCGTGACCTGTAGGTTTCGCAAGCGCACTAGTGTCACTGCTCCGAAAGGTGCAGTGGAACGCTCCAGGGAGACAGATGATATTCGGATCAGCTGTCTCCACGCCAGAGCAATGATGAATTGCTCCGGTGCTCGCGTCGAGTTAGTATGTTAACTACCTCGATAATTGACATAATGAAAAGAGCCCTAAAAAAGAAGTTAAAAGTCTAGTACTGTACATCTAGAAAATAAATTGCTTTATACAAAAGAGCTTCTAATGATGTTCTCAGTTATGTATTTAAGTTTATCAAATTAAATAAAGTAAATTTACAAAATTGTTCAATGGAAAATACCTCTTTTCTGCATTTGGGAATGGAATAACAAATATTTCTTCAGTGGGATGTAGACTTAAGTGTTCCATAAGACCTTATTTCCATCATTTTTTGTTCCATCTTATACACCAATCAAATCTCAGAGGAAAGTGAATAGAAGCTATCATTTAATCTCTAATTCTAGATAATAAATTATGTGGAATGCAGAATTGGCAAGTGCAGGTTGGAGTGATCATTCTGCAGAATCTTGGAGCAAATGTGGAACTACATCAATGTATCTGTGGAACTTTGCACCTCAGCCAGATAAGCTACAGTATCCCACTGTAGCTTTTATTTCTAACAAAACTCTGCCATAACTATGTTAAACTCTAGCACCCATACCATGAATTATGGATTAGCCCTTTTAAAGAAAAGAAGTCGATTTAATTGTGGGAATGCCCACGATATGCCATTGCAACAGTTTTGGAATGCTAGGAATGGCACACCAAATTCCCCCCTATTGGCCCCAATTTAACCCTAAGTATTTTTGTTCGCAGCCCATCTTGGGGTAACCGTATGTTTAGGAAATGCGTACTAAATTGCAGGCATCACAACTGAATCAATCCCTTAAAGAGACTGGCTGTAGTATTGCTCTGTACAAGAAAATGCTTTCAACAATTAATACAGTATAAAGTTATCTCAAATATCTTCCGTTTTGACAAGTTCCTAAAATTTTTCATAAATATTTGGGAATATTGGGCCTGATTCAGAGCCGCTCGTAAGTGGCCGCTCGTTCGCTCTGAGCCATGTTCGCACAACTGCGCATGCGTATGGGTCGTAATGCGCATGCGCCAACCAGTCATTGCGGTCGGAAATCGTGCACTCGCAAAACAGCGAAGGGCTGCTAATTTGATTGACAGAATGTACCGTTTGTGGGTGGCAACAGGGGAAGGTGCTTGAAAATGGGGGAGTGGAGATCCAAACGCAGGCGTGCCTAACGGTCAAAAGGGCGTTTAATGGGAGTGCATAATTAGTAAAGGAGCGTCATCGACCATGTCACTTGGTTGTCTTTTAGCCTGAACTGCTCGCAGTGATACCGGGAAGAAAATCCAACCACAACCACTGCGAGCAGTTCAGATGCCTTTCGATGTTCCCGATTAATCTTATAAATACCGGAGATGACGTGTGATGCAAACGGCAAAGGGGCGTCCGTACAAAATGACGAGCACATTTTTCATTCGCTCGCTCAGACATAGAGGCGTCAACAAACCGCAAAGAGTGAGCTCTCAATTTAAATAGACGGCCCCTTTTTTGGAACGACCGTCCGCAAATAGCGTCCGGGTCTGAATCAGGCCCACTGTTCATAGCTTTGTTATTTATAGTCACTTATATTTTAATTCACACGCTTCAGTAATTACAGGACAACAAAAATCAAGTACAGTATTTAATTGAAAATACAGTATAGATATATAAAATAATGCTTTAAAAGGAATTTAATATTATTTTAGATACATCAGCCTTTATAGGATCAGCAGTTACATATGTTTTACTAATCCGTTAATTCACCAATTGCAGCCTATTTAATTCTTTCTATTGCTGACTGTTTGTGTCCTGCAATGTGAGATATTTCATTACCTTCTAAAGGAGCCTTCCATATTATGTATGAATCGTCTCATTACTTTTAAGCATTTTACAGGAAGCATGATGGGGATGTAATTATTCTTGTGCAAATAGTAGGTTATGTGGTGAGCAAATATGTACTTACTTTTCTATACAATGTTATAAAAATGCACGTAGTACAAACGTGAAACAGTCGGGAAGCCGATGGATGGAATCCCGACTGCAGGCTTCCCGACTGTATAATCCCATCAGGGGTTAAATGACAGGCGTCGAAATCCCGACACCTGTCATTTTCCCTACGCTGGGAGACCGACACCCGGCTTACCGACGGGCGCGGACAGCTGCTTTAGGTTTAGGGTTCCCGGGGGGGAGTTAGGGTTAGGCAGAAAAACAGTAATAATTCTACTAAGTAGCACAGTGAGGAGGGGGTGGAGAGATGGGACTGTGGGAAAGTGCGGCCAGAGGGGAGTGGAGGATTCCAATATAGTAGTAATAACAACATGGCTGGTTTTATAGGCGAACACATGGATTTGCGGGCCAAAGTGGCCAAGTCTTTAGGGGTGCACATGTTTGCATCACCCAATGCTAGGATTTTGGTGGACTGAGTGTGGTCCTTTCCGATTGAGGATTAAGCAAGGGGGAGATGTATCAAACCTTCTAGAGAGTGGAGAAATGGACAAGTGGAGAAGTCGGCCATAGCAACCAATCAGCTTCTACCTATCATTTTATAGACTGTACTTGATAAATGCTAGCTAAAAGCTGATTGGTTGCTATGGCCAACTTCTTCGCCTCTCCACTCTTTTAACATGTTTGATAAACTTCCCCCTATGACGTTTACACCCATGAGTGAAAATGTTGTTTTTTGTTATAAAAGATAATTTCAAAGTGCTAATTTACCAAGGTGTCACCTTCTTTGTAGAGATGAGCCGTTCGGTTCTAGTTAGGTTTTTCCCTCCAGGTTTGGATTCAAGCACGTGAAGGAGTTTCAACTTAATGGACCAAAACTACTTCATCATAGAGTCGGGGGTCCTGCAATGATGACGTTTTGGCCCAGGAAGATGATGCCCATCACCTGGAGGGAAAACCTGGAGGGAAAAAAAACGAACTAGAACCGAACTGCTCATCTCTACTTCTTTGCTATAGAGCACACAATCTTTAATCTCCGCAAAAGCAAAATTCTCCACCATCTTCCAGGTCCCTGAAATCCAATATTATTCATATATTTATAATGGACACACTTTGCTGCATTGGGTTGGACTTTTGTGGAAATGCTAATTTGTAGATGCCGTTTAAGCACAGTAATAAATACATAAATATACTAAAGTGACACAAGTAATAGAGACAGTTTTCATGTCCCTTTATGTTTATGATTAATAAAAGATGTAAATGAACATAGTAGCCTAAAGGGGTCTATCCATTACATGACTTTTTGAACGATCCGACCAAAACCTCCTGTTCACAAAGTCATGTAATGGATAGCTGGCAAGGACCAGCGATGCGTGTGCACGCTGGGTCCTTGCTGACCCCGACTATCTGCCGAACATGCTGGTCAACTTGACGACGCTCATCAGGTTCCACATGTTAGCAGATAGGGAGGCCTTTATCCTGCACTGAATGATGTTCAGTGAACGCCGTTCAGTGCAGGCACAGCACCCGGCGACTTGAAGGACTGAATGCTAGACGTTCAGTTTTTCAGGTTGCGTAATGGATAGGCCCATTAAGAGTATTTTAGAAGACAAAATATAAAAGCTGTAATGATAGACTAATACTAGAGTATTAGTAGGCTGGACTTTGAAGTTATGTTTCAATCCCTCCAACCTACACATAAGGTGTAGCCACTAATTGTTGCTGGAGGTTGTGTCCTCAAATTGTAGCGAGCTAAAAGAAAGATTGTCAGCACTAGGAGTGACCCTACAATACCTCCCAGATAGCACACCTTGTTATAACCCAAAAATTATTAACACCTTTATTTAGGCATAAAATAACCATGAAACATAACAACAAAGCAAGCATAGCATAAAATTGATAGCCGCACAAGTATGTTCTAACAGACAATTGTATGTAATTGAATATAGATTACTAAAAATGGTGTGCATATGAGTCAAATTCTGTTCTATGCTTAGTCCCAATGGTGGGAATATATATTCGTGAGATCGAATAATTCATTTAAGAGTAAAAAAAAAAAAAATCACATTTTTGGTCTCAGTGTTGCTATGCCATTGGTTCCCACTAGGAATCAACCGCAGCTTTGAATTTACTTTGACACCCACAAAATATATGATTATAAAAAGAAGGTGACTTAGGAGGAGCATACATACATGCATAGGTTATTGATATGATATTAATAATGGGTGCAGAGTGTGCACTTCACACGGGCCCCTGGGTCCAGGGAGCCCGCACTGCACACCTTGCACCCATAATATAGTTACCTTGTGCCGGCAAGCAGGTCCCTCCACCTCCTCCGCACCATCTTCCCAGTAACATCTTCAGGAGGGAAAATGCAAAGACTCGTGCACTGTGCCGGACCCACTCGGGCACTAATATCTCTCTCACTGCCCCCTCTATATCTCACTCATTTCACACTCTATAGCTCTCTCACAGGCCACTTATAGCTCGCTGATTGCCCACTCCATAATTCTTTCACTGTCCACTTTCTTCATGGGGTTGTGGGGCCGCCAGATTAGCCAATAACTTTATGCCTGTCACCCTCACCCTACCCACCTCTTTTGGCACTTCCCAAATTTTAGCAACTGGGGCACAAGCCCCGCCAGCCCCCCTAATACCCATGTTACACCAGAATCCTGGGTCTGACACATGATTTGGGACACAATTCCAACACAGGCCAGACCCCTTTCAGGTTGCGGCTCCAGTCCAGGTTATTCCTAAGTCGGCGCGGTATACACTACACATGGGTGCAGTGGTTCTCTCCTGCCGGTGCTTTAAGATGACATCATGTCCAAGTGTCGGGGATCCGCGTCTTCCTATGCAGTGAATGGGACCTGGGTCCACTTAAACCCTGGTCACCCGTTCACACTGCAGGGTTACATGCCACACGGGTCATTCCAGTGCTCAGCTCTGCTTGATACCCGGGTTGGATTTCTGGGTCACTGAATACGGGAATCCGACCCTAGCCCCTTTTACACTGAGCCGCAACCTGGGTTGACAAGGCACTGACCCGGGTTATTTGGCCAGTGTAAAAGGGGTATTGGTTTCACCACTGTCATGTGCTTTGTAATTGATACCCACCGTCTGAAAAAGGGCTGCGTTATACTGAACAAGCACCTTTTTTGCTAAATTTCTGCACTGTTTACAAACATGATTTAGAGACTCATAAATGCTTTCCTTAGAAACAATTACTTTTTATTACTCTCCACAGTGTCAGCAAAAGCTGTATTTACAGCACTCCCATAATAGTTCCTCAGTAACCAATTAATAATAATAATTTATTTGTATACAGCAGACATTGCTAGTGCAGTGTGAAATACAGACACAAACCAAATGTATATCTTGCAGACTTGCATAGTTGAAGCATGCTTTATTGCACCTATTAATATAATACATCACAGTGAATAAGGCACAGTGGTCGAAGTAAGATTGATGATGATGCATATAATATCTATTTAATCCATATTATATTGTGCAGTCATGTGATTTATGCCTTATTAGTCATCACTTTATCTATTGTGCATATAAAATACATATTTACCAAGAGAAGATGTATTTGTAGGGCTCAATGTGCACTATCGCACGCAGAAACTAATTCCCATTATTAATGGTGAGCCTGTTATTATTAGGTTAGGTGCCTCTGGTCTCTTACATATGAGTATGCTTAGGAGTCTATTTACTAAGCAGTGTTAGGAGACAGAGTGAAAAGTGATAAGAAAGTGATAAGGTGCCAGCCAATCAGCTTCCAACTGTCATCTCACAGGCTGTGTTTGAAAAATGACAGTTGGGAGCTGATTGGCTGGCACCTTATCACTTTCTTATCACTTTTCACTCTGTCTCCTAACACTGCTTAGTAAATAGACCCCTCAATCTGGTAGGAGTCAGATGGACTGTAGTAGTCTTTATAAATTGGTGTGGGTCAGGTGCCTATTTTCATTTTTGGTATTTCGGGTTTATTCGAAAGAAGGCATGGCTAACACCAGTTGGAACACCAGCACCTCCACAGCTCTAGGGGTAAATTAACTAAAGTGAGGGTTTTTAGAAGTGGAGATGTTGCCCATAGCAACCAATCAGATTTTAGCGATTATCTTTTAGAAGGTGGGAGTTAAATGTTAAGTAGAATCTGATTGTTTGCTCTCCTAGATTGATAGCCAATCAGAAGACTAAAAATTCACAAATCAAAGCTTAATAGGCACATAGGCAAACAGTTGCATGGAAACCCCCCTCCCCAACCCACACCATGACCACAATAGAAATAGTAGTATAATAGAATTTTACTAGTGCTGCATGTTCTTCTCAGCATCACAAATTAAATAATTAGCACCACCAGTGGATCTTTTAACACGTGTCAGCCAATAATAAATACACATACTGTATATACCAACTAGGAGATCTGTAAAACTGTTAGGGGTGCACTGCTATAGACCACCTATAAGGTTATTTATTAATGCTGTATAATAATACACTATCCAGTGTATATGAGACCAATATGTACATATGTGTCCAGGGCAGTGCTAGGTTCTTCTGCTGCTCCCCCAGACTCCCGGACTTGCTCCCATACTCTGGAATGGGAATGGTGCCCACATCTGAAATAAAAACATTCAGCACAGGCAGGATGGCCCTATTGCTGCATCTAATGGCTTACTGTGATTCCCTGGAATTATGACACACAATACACTTTGTATGACGCAAAGCCGGATAAGTACTAATTATGCCCTCTTCATGGACTAGCAACAATCACTCTAAAATCAAGTATTTGGAAACCCCCCTCAAGACATCCTGCGTTTGCCACTGGGGCACACTAGCCATCTGTAGTGCAAAATATGTCTGATTTGCAATTGTCTACTGTATTAGTAAAAATTGCACATATCCACAATGTGAAAATAAAAGTTTCAACATTTTATATATTTTGAGCATATATGTACAGTATATATATCTTTAAGGCATGCTTTCTTATAACTTATAATAAATGCTGCATTGAAAAAGAACTCACCCCAGGAGGTATAGACTGATAGAAATGTATAAAATGTTATTGAGAGACGGGCAGCATGAGATTTTACATGGACTTCGCAGATAGTTTTGTATTGTTATCGTATTGCTAGAAACATTTGCAGAAGAATAAAAATGTTCCTCTTCTTACCCACTAGGCAGCTCTTTGTCAGACCACCTCTTCCACGTCTGGACTCTAAACCAAGGCAAGGCAGCCTGTGGCACTCCAGCTCCTGTGGTAGTACAAATGCCAGCATGCCCTGGCACAGTTTGCTGTTAGGGCATGGTAAAACTGTGGCAGGGCATGCTGGGATGTGTAGTTCCATAGCAGCTGGAGTGCCACGCCTTGCCTACCCTTACTCTAGACCATAGTTGAATGTTAGAGGAATTGACATAGAGAGACATAGATCATCCAAGAGAATGCTCCAGTCATTGGTCTATCTATAATGGGTGCAGGGAGTGTGGTGAACATGGGCGGGCACCATGTTACCGGATACCTGCGCATGCGCAGTAGACTATGCCACAAAGCCAGAGTCTACTGCCCTGCCGAAGGAGGTGGCCCGCATGCAGCCTCCGTGTGGGCCCCCTCCTCTCTTAAACCACCCCTGGCTCCAATGATAGAAGTCTTTTAGGATAAAGCTACGTCCAGCTTGGTTCCCCTACACTAGGGGTCAGGGAACTTTTTTACCTTTTACCCCAAAATATATTTAGATACGCCGACGTTACCCCCTTGCTTTGAAAGGAAGGAAATCATATAGTAGTGCCCCCATAGTTATGCCCCTGTAGTAGTGCCCCATATAGTGCCCCTGTAGTAGTGCCCCCATATAATGCCCCTGTAGTGCCGTTTGTAAAAAAAAAAAAAAAAAAAAATTACCTTAATCCCTGCTCCTGCATCCGCCGCCGTCCTGTCCGCTCGGCTGCTCCTCAGAACTATGGGAGAGACATCATGACATCTCTCCCATAGTGCGCATGGGGAGAGGCGGAAGCTGGAGTTCAGAAGAGAACTCCAGCCTCCGGCTAAAGCGGCGCTGCATGGAAGGAGCCGGGCGCCCGCTGGTAATAACATCTCAGCAGGCGTCCGGGTTAGAGCCGCCATGCGGCACAGTCGGGCATGAATATGAATCATTCTATATTATAGAATGATTCATATCCATGCCCGGCTGTCCGCCCATTACCCCCAGGAATTTCATTTTTGCCCCATGTTGGATAATTTATCCCTGTTCCCCGACCACTGCTCTACATCAATACTGTAACTCCAGTGCTCCTTACTGGGATTGCTAGTATGGTGTAGATGGGTCACACTGATTTATTTCCAACTCAAATATTACCATATTGGGAGCACCACTTACTGAAAGTGAAAAGTGAAAGTGAAACTTAGTGAAAGTTGATTGCGTGACGGGGCTAAGGGTTTTTCTAGCAAACTATTCTTGATTATTATTGATTACTGTATAAATGAATTAAAATAGTCTTCTACAATACCAATCCTTTGCAAATCATCTCACAATATGATAAGCTGGAGTGAATGGATCGCAAATTAGAGGAGCTTCTAAAACCAAGAACTCCTAAGACCACTCGACGGACATTAAAGAAGAGCTGAACCTTTCCTTTAATAACAAAAGTAAAATAAATATCTATTGCAGTGCCTAAAAGATAAACTACCACAGTTAGGGGTATATTTACTAAAGTGACAGTTTTTAGGAGTGGATATGTTGCCCATAACAACCAAACCAATTCTAGCTATTCTCTTCTAGAAGTTGGTAGTTAAATGTTAAGTAGAATTTGATTGGTTGCTATGGGCAACATCTCCACTTCTAAAAACTCACTTTAGTAAATAATATACCCCTTAGAGTCTAGCCCAGAACTAGGAAACAGGATGGACATAAAAATGACTACAGTACATCCAGCATGAATAGTGTTCGGGATTCTGTACCACACACACTTCCATGGCTACGGGGTCTATGTACTAAGCCTTGGAGAGAGATAAAGTGCACGGAGATAAAGTACCAACCAATCACCTCCTAGCTGTCATTTTTCAAACACAGAGCGGTATTCAATTAATTTCGTGTACACGATAAAGTTTCGCCTGCCGGATTTTTTGCCTACATCGCGTATTTTAGTAGCAGAAACTTATCGTGCGCGTACCTGCTATTCGCCCTTTTCAATTCCAAAAGACACGAAAGCGGCGACACGCGAAGTCAGAACAGGGCGAAAATTTTTGTCAGAATCGGGGACATCAGCCTGACCCCCCAAAAAGATGCAGATACATTGGGAGTCAATGTAGTAGTGCCCGATTAGTCCTAATAAAACTGTTTATAGCATAAAGCAGTTTTTTTTGGAGAAAACTAGTAGTCCTGTCAAATTTGGGGTACTTGAAAATGGGTGCAAGCATCTTTTAATGTTTCTAAAGTGAAGTTAAAAAAATTAGAAAAACGCACCTGTAAACAAAAAAACACCTGCCCCATCCTTGCAGACCCCCAAAAAGTCTATTTCTCTAGTTTTTATGCTTGTCCCCCCACTTTATACTTTTTTCGCTCCCAAAAGGAAAGTACATTTTTGGGGTGTTCTCAACTTTTTTTTCAGAATTTTTTGACACAGTTCTCCTTTGGGGGGGGGGGGTGTTGGCTGTCCCAAGGGTTCTGAGTGGTTTTTCCACCTATGCACCTCAAAATAAAAATGTTGCACTTTTCTCCTGCTATTCAGAGGCGAATCTTTTTTGCCTATTACATTGCATTGACTTTCCGTGTACGCGACAAGCAGGTGGAATTGAATACGGAGATAAGTTTTCGCTATGAGAAAAGCTGAGATCAGTGATACTTTTCCGCGGATCTGTTTGGGGCACTTAAGTTGGTACAATTGCCTCTAATTAGCGTCTTTGCACAAGTGGTGTAGAATGGCATAAAGCTGTAATTTTGGAGAAAATAAGTAGTCCTGGCAAATTTGGGGTACCTGAAAATGGGTGCAAGCATTTATTAATGTCTCTAAAGTGAAGTTTTAATAAAAGTTAAATTCCTCCCTCATAAAAGCACCTGCAATCCCAAAAACACTTGGCCCCTTCTTAGAGCACCGCCAGAACCTTATATCGCTAGTTTGTGAACTTGTCCCCCTCACTGTGTGCTTTTTCGCCCCCAAATTCAAAGTACTTATATGGGGTGTCTCTCACTTTTTTAGGGATATTTTGACGCAGTTATTATTCTTTGAGGCTGTCCCAAGGGTTGTGAGTGTTTCCCCACCTTTGCACCCCAAAATAAAAATGTTGCATTTCTTTTCTCCTGTTATTCAGAGGCGAATCTTTTTAGCCTATTACATTGCATTGACTTTCTGCGTACGCGAAAAGCGGATGGAATTGAATACGGAGATAAGGTTCCGACTGGCGAAAAGTCGCAATCGACGATACTTTTTCGCGGATATCGGCTTTTCGCTTCTAATTGAATACGGCCCACAGCCTGTAAAGTGACAGCAGCTGATTGGTTGGTACTTTATCTCCCTCCAAGGCTTAGTACATAAACCCCTTAGTCTTAAGGAAAAAATACGCTGTAAATTCACATGAGACTCGCTACACTTCCACTTAAGGTATTTCACTGATAATTCATACACCATATTCAGGAATCAACCCGCGCATACAGTACACTGAGCAGTTTATGGCGCTGGAGGACTGCCAAAATCACTATGTTTATAGAGTATTACGAGGACATCAGATTGTTCATACTGAAAAAAAAAGAGAGAGGACTTTCTGTTAATATTAATGTCCAGTACGAGTATTAAAGGATCTTAGCAGTGATTGAAAAACATTTGCTGTACGTATTAGCACTTTAGTAAAATACTATACCATTGCGGCGCCTTTTTTTTTTTTTAATGTTTTTTTTAAGCTACAAATGCATTCCATTTCTGGAAGGGTTTATAGTTAAAACCTTGATCCATTAAAACAGTTCCTCCTTTGCGCGTGGATTTCTGCATTGCTTAAACTGCTCTCTGTGCATCAAAGTAAATTCTCTCCCCCCCGAATTCCGCTGATTATTAAGATAATGTTATCATGTCAAAGGAATAAACATTATTTTATATACTGCATTTACTCGGTATAAAACCCTATCTCAGTATAAACATATTTTTATTATCTTATACTAAAGTAGTACGTTTATGATAAAGGCAGTAAGAAACCGCAATAGAGTACAGCAATCATGGGCTTTAAAGCCTGTCTTTTTTTTTCTCCCCCTAAAGTTACGCTGTGGATTGACAATGGAAAAAAAACAGAAGAATACAATGGACTTTTCCATAGACTGAATTTTCTGGATCATTTAATTCTTTCTTGTCTCTTCAGAATCTTCCAGTACAGCTAATGATAACAGATTGCGATATTATCTATCTCATTGTGACCTGCTTTGGAGAAAGGCTGAAACACTGGCCATTGTTGAGTTAGAACTAAATAATGTGTTGAGTTACACTTATGATCAAACAAGAGATCTTACTAACGGAACCTCAAACAATAGCTTGTTATAAAGAATGCTCTGTCAGTAATACTTTTCAATTCTTTTTTTTTTGTCAGCTGTTTGGCTTATTATTATCACACGATTAAAGTACCGTATGGCGCAGGTTAATGTAGAGCAACTTAGATCCTGAAGCTATGACTATTCGTTAGGCTTCTTCTATTATCAGACGTATCCAATTATAATTCCGCTGACAGATTCACACCCACTGTCTTTGGTAATAGTGCAATTTAAAGTGGGAAAAAAACCCAGGAATATGGAGTCTGGAGCCATGAACATTATATCAGTTCTAGGGCCGGATTCTGAGTTCCGAGTCACATTCAGAGGCGATATTCATCTAAGTTGGCGATTTTGTGCAACTGCACATGCACAAAAATCTTGCACGTTGCATGCATCCTCCGGCGTGTGCGCGCAGAAGGCCTTATTCAGTAGTGCACGCTAGACCACTACTGAACGCAGATACCCGATGGTTGGGAATCTGCGCAGGTGCCGGACCTATACTGTGTTCGCACAAAGAACGGCAGCAGAATGTCAGTAATTGACAGTCCGCTGCTATAAACCTAGTAACGGCTGATGTTTTGCCCAATGTATGTGATCATTAACCATAACAATATAAACACTTCAAACTTATCTAAGAATAAAGACACGGAGACAGTAATGGATTTAAAACAGGTCAGCTATTTATTTAAGAAAGTTAATTTATTTATTTAAATATTTTAATATTGTATGGTGGCTGGAAGGATGGCACTTACACAGGGCTGCCCAACAATGCTAACTCAACAACAAAACACAGCATTGCGGGCGTATATCCGCCCTGTGGATGTCAAAACCTGCACATGAGTATTAATCATAGACCTTCTACCAAACACAATACCATCCTTAGATGGCTGTACTGTCCCCATAGAGGTGGTACAGTACTTCCCAACACTTAATAGAAGGTAAGCACACCCAATGCACATACATAACATCCAGGCTGATGATAAGCTGTACTTCTCGCCAAAGCAAGGATCTACCTCAGAGAACCGCAGCCCGCCACCATACACACTAGACCACCTGACCTATACCAACAAACTGCCCACAAACAAGACCAAACCAGCCTCCATCAAATGCACCCCATCAGGCCTATAAAGATGTTTATCACGGTACCTAATTAAAGGATGTTGAATTATAAAACCTCCATGAGACAGCATAAATTTCCCTACAGCAGCATTGATCTTCTTACGAGCCTCGTCGAAAGCTTTAGGAGAACGAGCGCCACGCCACTGCAGCCTAGGGATGATGCAGGACCAAATCACCTTACAGAAAGGCCAAGCACCCATAATGAGGAGGAGGTCTGACACTATGTCAAGCCTTAAATCAAGGGCAATCCTGGAACCAATGTCGTTCCCACCGAGATGTATTACCAGCACTTTGGGGACACCAAATTGCCATACTGCGGCTATCAATCTGGGCTTAAGAGACTCCCAATGTAGACCCCTAAAACCTAACCAGCGAATCCTCGCGGACCCAGGCCATAACAGTTGGTCCCTGGCATGGGAGGCCCTAGCAGCCCAAAACACAAATGAGTGGCCCAAGATCCAAACATCCCTGACATCAAATATCGGACCTATAATGGGCAGAGAAGGAATGTAAAAGAAAAATTAGTAATTTAAAATAGAGTAACAGGAGAGAAACAGACAGGGACGTAACACAAATTGTTTTAGCAGCCATGAGAAACTGATTATAACTAGATTCTATACTAAGCAGCAATTCATGTTTAGTTTGAATAGACTAATCAAAAATAACAAACTTTAAACTTAAAAATTGAATTTACATGAGCTAATTTTATAACCATTTTAATTTTGGCAGCCTAATAAAACATTGAACAAACAAAGTTTAAGTTTTGAATCTAAATTAGCATTGGACAACATTAGAGAACGATAGGGAAAAACCAGGGAGGGAAGGGAACTCGACGAGAGGTAAACCAAAAACCTGCTGAGGGACTGTATGTTTGGCCCAATTAGTCCGTCTAGCCAGGTAAAATAAAATCCCCCAAGACCCCCACTTGTTACAAGCTACAAGTGGCAAGTATTACCCGAGTAGGATGGACAGGGGAGACATAACAAGACAAACGACAAACATAACGAACAAGAAGAACATAATGAACGAACACATGAGACATAGGCAGACATAACATCAAGAGAAAACGCAACAGCAAATTAGCCAGTGGCCACCGGCCTAACGTAACGCTTATAGCAAGCCAATTTTCAACGCCCCAAAGCCATGATCTGCAGAACCGACAAGCCAGCCGCGGCGGCCGAAGTAGCTGCGCCAATTCTAAATGAATGGGTACCGAAATCCCCAGGGGAGAGGCCAATGTGAAGCAAACAGCGTCTAAAAATGAATTGGAACTGATATTTAGTAAGAGGCGAATCGTCAGCATGAAGCAACCATGCGCCGCCAACTACAGGCCCTAATGCCATGTAAAGCTTTGCCAGATGTACTGGGCAAACACGGTCATCCACGCAGGCCCTTAGGGAGACCCAACGGCCGTGACCCATTTCATCAGTTTTAGCCTCCTCCCCAATACTGACATCGGAACGGGACATGGGCGAAACCGCTAATCTAGAAAGGGCAACTAGTTCTGAAATCCGGAAGGCACCATGAAATGCCATCGAAAATGCTAAACAAAAAAGATTAGCCTCAAAAGGAGAAATCACCACATGAGGAACCACAGCTAGCAACTTAATCAATAGGGGAATATCATCTACGCTTATCGACTGGCCGAGGTGAGGCACGAGCCCAACCCTTAAGAGCCTTGATAACTGCAAAGCTCTTCGTAAGGTCTGTGCACCCTTTCAGTCTTGAAAAGAAAGAAATGCCAGCCAGCATGCGCGAAACTACCGCGCGGGACCGACCAGACACATACATGCTCCAAACAAAAGAAAGCATTGAGCAATGCTTGCTCTCGCCTTGGCTTCCGCGATGATGTAGGTAGCTTTCCCATTCAGACCAAGCCTTCTGATAGGCCCGCAACGTAGTTGGGGCAAGGGATTGCTCAGCTAGGCCCTCCATGCCGGCTCGATGACCTACCAAACATAGGGGGGCAAGGCTCACCAACTAAACAAGCCTCCGGAGTAACCGACCTAAACCAATCCCACTGAAAACGGGAGAGCGTGTCAGCAATGTTATTGTCCGAGCCTGAAATGTGAATTGCCTTGAACAAGATGTTACATTGTAAACAACGCAGCACTAGCTGCGCGAGCAAGTGCAAAGCCGGCCAGGAAGAGGCGCGCTGTCCATTAACAGCATGAACAACGGCAAGGTTGTTGCATCTAAAAACAATACTCCTATCGCGCAACTGAGGAGCCCAAAGTTCCAGCGCCACCATAATGGGAAACAATTCCAGGAGGATTAGGTCTTTAGTTAAGCCCCTGGAAAACCACTCCGCAGGCCAGGGGGCAGCGCACCATGGCCCTCGGAAGTAGCACCCAAAACCCGATGAGCCGGCCGCGTCAGTGAACAACTGCAACTGATAGCTGGGAACAGGAGGAGGCAACCTCAGGAAGGGAACACCATTAAAGTCGGCTAAAAATGAGAGCCAAATAGTTAGATCCCTTTTTATTTCGGCAGAGAGACTAATAAAATGGTGTGCCCAGCGAACACCTGCGGTGGCTCGCTGTAGTTTCCTAGAAAATACCCTACCCATGGGGATCACCCGGCACGAGAAATTGAGCAAACCCAGGAGAGACTGTGCTTGCCGCAATGTCACCTTACCCGCAGCCAGGCAATCCTGAATGGCATGTTTTAATTTGAGAATTTTCTCAGCTGGAAGCCTGCAGCAGCCATCCAAGGTATCAATTTCGATGCCCAGATAGGATAGCTGGAAGACCAGGCCCAAGGTTTTATCGCTGGCAATAGGAACTCCAAAAAAGGAAAAAAGGGCCTGAACGGACTCTAACAAAACACAGCAACATCAGCAGGGTCGACGCACAGAAAGTCATCCAGGTAATGGGCCATGCCCTGCCCACTGGTACCAGCCTCGACGCACCAATGCAGAAAGGTGCTGAACTTTTCGAAATAGGCACAGGACACAGAACACCCCATAGGCAAGCACTTGTCTATGTAGTATCTGTTGTCCAAACGAAAACCCATGTACCTGAACGAGTCCGGGTGCAGGGGCAACAAGCGAAAAGCCGATTCAACATCCACCTTACCCATCAATGCGCCGGGTCCGTGAGCCCTGACTAGCTCAAGCGCCACTCCCACGGGGGACAACACCAAGTCAGCTATAGGTGGCACGTGAAAAGGACCAATGATGCAACCAAGCTGCACCTCCTTAAGGACTTTGTCCCTAACGATGTGCGGCAGCTCTATTGCAGATCGAAGGTTCCGTGGAGAACCCGCAGGCACCACTGAAGCTATCGGCAAACGAAACCCAAACTTAAAACCTTCACTCAAAAACTGCGCTGCAACTGTGTCAGGGTACCAAGCGAGCCATTTTGCCATGGCATCAAGGTTAAAAGGGGAGAAAGCTTTAACTAGCAGGCCAGGGGCGGGCAGGCTTTCTGGGAGCCGGGGAAGCAATAGGTTTCGAGCAGCCAGAAGCTGGGTGGGCATCACCGCATTTGCTACAGAGGTGGCGAAAACGACACCGCTGTCCAAACGAACACTGCGTTGAGTTAAATGCGAAGCACTTACCCTTACTATGGTTGGATGGGCCCGGCCGGCTAGCGCCGAATTTTCTTCGTTGGCCAACTTCAGCCAGGGAAGATTTGGGTCCCTGTGTGACGTCGAGCCAGACCTCAACATCCTTGCACCCAAAATCAATAATGTGCAGCCGGTCCTGCTTACGACGAAATTCTTCGCTGTAAACACGCCAAGCAGCCCCTCAGCCGGACCTTTGCATATTATGAATAAGATGAAAGTACCGAATGATTGGGGTGTTCTGCTGGGCGGGTTTCCAAATAGCATGCTGAGAAGACGAATATCCCAGCCTGCCAATTAGAATAAGTCTGGAAAGCTTCCAAACCAATACCGCCTTTGCGCTTAGCGGCTCGCAACTCCTTGCGCATGTTATCTGTAAGGGAGAATACATCCACATAACATCCCTTCCTTATCCTGTCTTTAACGCACGGGCGGAGGCCCCGCAGAACCGCGGTGTTTGCGCAATGTACAACCCCGTCGTCAGCACTGTCCGCAGGCGCCTTGTCATCATGTGGGGCATGGCGCTTATGCCGAGGCTTATGCAAGCGCCTGTCAGCCTCAATCCTAGCGAACTTAGCTGCACGCTTGCGCGCCTTGCGAGCTTTCTGGGAGTGGCTATTGTCACTGGAGTCATCAGAGGTAGAATAACTTACGTCGCTAAACGTAGAATAGGAACTAGACGAACACTCACCAACCGTCCACGCTGTGGCATCAGCATGGCTACCGGATTGATGAGAACCAGAAGCCGCATCGTCACCAGCATCCCAGGAGGGGTCCATGGAACCTGCAAGAGATGTAGAAAGGCCATTCGGGGCCAGAGAAAGTTGTGGGACCCCAAATGCCACAGGGACACCAGGAGGACACGCCCCTGAAACGCTGTCAGGCATGCGGATATCTGAAGCGTAATTCATCTGCGTCAGCGCATCTTGTGACATGGATGCAACAGCCGGCGGAGCGACCGGGGTGCTTGGCGCTGCTTGCGCATTAGTAGGCAGCATGGCCGCAAACATTGGGGCCAAGGTGGTGGCCATATTAACAAAATGTCCCATTATAGCATTGGGGTCAAAGGCATGTTGGCCAGCTGATAGCAGAGGGGAGGGAGCCACCATGCCAGCAACAGTAGGCAGAGGGCCAGGGACAGTGGCATACATAGGGGGCCCAGCATGCATAGATGCAGCCCCAGGCATTACATGTGGGGCTGCAGCGTTAGAAATCAAAAGCCCCGCCCCCCGCCGAGTCCCAACATGGCGGCCGCTCACAGAGGAGGCAGCGTCATCCACGCTACCTCCGCTAGCAGCCGGGGAACGTCCCGCAGCACGGCCGGAGACCACATGTGAGGAGGCACTGCTCCTACTAGCAGAGCGCCGGGTCCGGCGCCGGGCAACGCGCGCACTCCGGGCGTGGCTATGTGAGCCCCGTGATGCCCACCATCCGGCGGGAGCAGACGCAGGGCTCACTAATGCAGAGGGATCCGATCCAGCAGCCGCTGGAGCGGGAGAGAAACGGGCAGGGGGATGAGTGGAGCGGCGCGGGCGGTCCATGGAGCACCCAAGTCACACACTCGTGGGACAGGGAAGCTGCACAGGGAGGCTAACGCATGCGCAGGGACCCAGGGAGAGAAGAGCAGATAAATGAAATATAGAGAAGAGAGGGACAGAGAGAGAATAAGAGGAAAAAATTGGAAGAAAGACTGCAGCAAGGTGAAAGCGAATAGAATATGAGTGTGTTTGTGCACAACAGTACCTGACCAAACGATGCAGGAAAGAGGCCTCAGGCTTGTAAGCCTGGCCTTAAATAAGCTCTGTCCCTACTCCTCCCACTAAGGATTTAATAGGTTGGCACTACCCCTGGCCAAAGCCCAGCCTCCTAGTTTAAGTCACTCCTGTCTTATTCAAGCCCTGCGTTATTCTTTGGGGAAGAAGGGGGCAGCAATGGTCTCCCTTTCACAAAATGGAGGCGCATCGCCCTGGTTGAGGGGGGTGGGTAGAGGCCAGGATCTCTGTCAGCTGATTGAGCTTTCCTGGCCTCTTTCCCTCATCTGCGATGGCCGATCTGCGTGACCCCTTGGTCACTCAGATAGCCAGGGATCACGCAGATGATCCGATACTGCGTGCATGGATGCAAGTTGAATCATTAATGCATGCAGGTGTCGCCGAAGTGGTCGCAGACTAAAGGGTCTATTTACTAAGCAGTGTTAGGAGACAGAGTGAAAAGTGATAAGATCATGATAAGGTGCCAGCCAATCAGCTCCCAACTGTCATTTTTCAAACACAGCCTGTGAGATGACAGTTGGGAGCTGATTGGCTGGCACCTTATCACGACCTTATCACTTTTCACTCTGTCTCCTAACACTGCTTAGTAAATAGACCCCTGAGACGCTTACTTGTGTACATTGGAGGCAATACTATGATGGAGATTCTGCACCTAGCATGGGTTTGGCGCAAGTTTCGATGGTGCATCCGATGGTTGCGTCTAAAGATGGACAAAGTGGGTGCCCCAGTCCTTGTACAGTCAGATGCCAGCTTGTACACCAGGGTAATACCGATACTAGCATAAGCATAAAGTCACAGACGCCACTACGGCAAAACACGTTAAAACGGTTGCAGCAGTGTCTGCCTCAGAATCAGCCCTAGAGTTTGAGATGATTTGCAGAAGCATAATGGAGATGTATGGGATGTTGAACTGTAGAGTGCACTACTCTGCTGCCTCCATGAATGCTCCTTGCTTGAAGTGTGCTATTTTACCAAGATGGCTGCCATTTGGTCTTCTGCGCATGCGTGGCACCATCTTGTCACTGTGTCTGAGCGTCCCAGTGGGACATGGACATTTTTCACTTGGCTCCAGAGACCCTGCCACATTATCCTGTAGATGGCCAGCGTATGCTGCGTATACCTGCACCTCTACCTATATACATCTCCGGCTGGTACGCTGTACAGTACAGTATGTTCCACTCAAGCTCCACTCCATCCAGATTATTAAGGGGTCCATGTACTAAGGAGAGATATAGGAGCCAAATGAGGAGAAAATCCCTAGATATATATATATATATATACTGTGTGTATATTATGTATATATATATATATATATATATATATAGCTTCTCGATATGTAGTAAAGGGTTTTCTTTGCTTTCAGCCTGCTAGCACTCAGAGTAGTATAGAATATTGCACTGCCATAGGCACCTATTAATTATACATTATTTCAAATAATCTTTATACAATACCAATCCTTTGCAAATCATTATCACCTATGGCAGAGGTAAGTGACCCAGACATGTCACTTACCGTCAGTTGTATTCTCCAGGACTGGCTTTGTCACCTCTACCTGCCGTTATCTGTCTCTCCTCACTGTAGAAGCAGCGACTTCAGGGAGTGAGTTCTGTCACTCTTGTCCGTTTCTTTATAAAGGGCCTTATTCATTTCCAGTCGCAACCGTGGTTACGCACACAATCGCCCGATTGCAGACCCATTGCAGAGTGAATGACAGGAAGTGCCGTTGGTGGGAGGTGACGTAGGAAGGGGGGGGGCGAAATGAGGGCGTGCCAGTGCATTTGAACGCTGTTGCATGGGCGTGCATAAAAGGCACTGTGCATGTACAGCCTTAATGGAAAGGATCAGCCAGCTGAGTGGACGCCATTTATAAAGCACACCTTGATGCACAGCGCAAGGCGTCTTTGGTTTGCATTTCTGCATCAGTAGGGTCTGTCCAGAACACACCAAAGCACCCACCTACTGTACAGTACTTTCCATACTCAGGAGGCCACTTCTGTAAACTAAAAGTGCCACATGATGTGCAAGTGAGAGCAAGAAAAATGAGCCCAAAAGTATGAACGTCACATCAAAGTCCAAACTCTCTTTCAGCCAAATAAAAATTCCTATTTCTCGCCTAGCATATTGCATAGTTATTGCTTTCATTTATAAGTCATATTGATCCTGAGACTGTTGGAACACGGGGACCGTTGTTATTACAGGAGGCAAGTCTGTGTGTGTGTGAAGCTTTTCATTAGAAGATATGGAGGCACCGAACACATCCCCATAGGCTTATAGAATGAGAACAATCTCTACTAGCTTACAACTGTTATATGATTAAAGACCTTTTGAAGAGCGGAGACAACTCTGAATTGACACAGTGACATTTTTGCACGTTTTTCATCTATTTACTAAATTAAAGGTGGACAGTTGCTAGTCTCCCAACAAGAATGATACCCCAGTTCTACCGGTTTACCTAATATGGGGCATGCCAGGAGTATATGCAACTTGCACCCCCTATGCAACTACAGCTTTTTGTGCATTTTTTTTTGTAATAAATATGAGAGAAGTGTATTATTTAGACCTCACAGGCACTCAACCTGTCCGTCCGGTTCCCCCCACCCCAAAAAAAAAGAAGTAAAAAAAAAAAAACATTTAGAAATTGGAAAACATTTTGCAGAAAATAACTAGTGGTCAATAACCTTTCTTATCCAAATGTGGAAAGCACTTTAGTTTTGAGAACGTGGCACAGTAGCAAACAATGGCATCGATTCTGAGTTGCACAATGGCGATTCTTAGAAAACTGTGCAAGAGTCGCAGCCAATGTGAGCAACTTAGAGCATCTAGAAGCAATTCTGAGTCGTACACATCACAGTCACTTCTCACCAACAGCTGAATTAGAAATACATTGTGGCAACAAGTAGGAGAAGCATCCCGTGGGCATATCGTGGGCATGTAGGCAGTTTTGCGACCTCCT
This sequence comes from Taudactylus pleione, assembly GCA_031769625.1. NCBI lineage: Eukaryota > Metazoa > Chordata > Amphibia > Anura > Myobatrachidae > Taudactylus > Taudactylus pleione. The sequence continues at coordinate 2,865,701 of JAUIMM010000710.1, forward strand.
CCAAGGTGAGTGTATGCACAGTTCTTGCCATTTTCAGTTGGAACTTCTGCATCAAGTAGGGGGTACAGTCAGGGGCGTAGAGAAACCTCCCAAGATTAGGATTAAAAATAAAAATTGCAGAGCTGCTTAGTGCCACTGCGCGCTGGGGAGGGGGGCACTGTGAGCATCAACATGATCGCTCCTCCCACAGGCATAGGAGATTGCCGCAAGCAGTCTCCAAGTGCAGCCCATCTCACAGCAGCATGTGCTGGGTGCTGTGATTTAAGAGGGTGGGGGGTGGTGCTGGACCCGGGCACCTCCAGCAGCCTGGGCACGGATAATTAGTATCCGCCCCCCCCCCTCTTGGAGCCCCTGGGTACAGTAACTGTGAGTGATGTTACTAGTGACAACAGCTGTTCTCGCAGGGCTGGGAGCCGTCGAGTGGCTAAGAATACCAGTTGATGCTTGCATAAGACTTCCGATCGCAGGGAGTGTAGAGAATTGTCACTGCATGAACCAGGCCCCATGTTTTTATATTTTTTAATAATTTAATAGAACGGTACCTGCACCAATTTAATGGGTTGGGTTAGCATAATCTGGTGCCAGGAGTACAAATTCTAGGCCTGATTCAGAGATGTACACAATACCGATTCTCACGCAGAATGAGCAATTTTTTTTACTATTTTTGCGAATGCGTCAACGATTCCACACGCACAGAGGACACATTCGCGAATAGAGTGACGAGTATTCAGCGTTTAGATGAGGTAACGGGGGAGGTGGCTAGAAAAACGCAGTTGTATCTTACCCGTGTCAACACCGTTACATGGGCGTGCATAAATTATCCATTGCGATCTCCTTCGCAGCATGAGAGGTCAGACCTTCTGCAAGGGCTACATGGCTGGTCGATGTTACCGGTTTGTTCGCTGGTACGTGACATAGGACGTAGACGAGAAGGCAGCAGTGGGCGTCCCTATACCCGGGTAAGCTTTGGAACTACTGCATGAGTATATTTTCGCAGCTACGTTCCGTGCGAAACGGGAGCTGTAATCACATTAGTGCCTCTGTATCTACCTGCCAGTGTTACTTATGTACATTAATAATATGTGTTTCTTTGTCAGGTGATACCTGGTTATCAACGAATAATACATATAAAGGGTCCCTTTGTTTGAAATACAAACTGTGTATTCTATTACATATCCTAACTAGGGGTGAGCGGGTTCGGATTTCTGAAATCCGAACCCCCCCGAGCCCCCCCGATCCGAGTCCGATCCGAGTCAGGCTCGACTTTTCCCGCCTGACTCGGATCTGACATCGAGGCAAAACGTCATCATCCCACCTTCCGAGTCTCGCGGGTTTTGGATCCTATATAAGGTACCCGCGTCGGCGCCATTTTCTCACTCGGCTGTGGACAGTGAAGAGGGAGGGTGGGAGTTAGTGCTGTGTAGTGTAGTGTAGTGTAGTGCTGCTGTTGTCCACTACTTCAAAGTCCATAGGGGCTGGCTGTGTTGTGCTGTGCTGCTGTTGTTAATAGGGGCTGTGTCCACTACTTCAAAGTCCATAGGGGCTGGCTGGACTGTGTTGTGCAGTCAGTTCCAAAGTCCTGTGCAGTGTCCCAGTCCTAAAGGGGTGCTGTAGTGTTGTCCAGGGGGTGCTCTGTCCATCAGGGGTGCTCCCCCCAAGTGCTAAAAAAATAATATATTTTCTGTGTTTGTGAATTGTGTGCGCAGTAGCCGCACGTGCATCAACAAAGTAGTGCCAAGCGTGCGCCTGTGTCATAAGTAAAGGGCCGGCTGGCTTGACCGTTAAGGGTGCTGTAACCCCCGAAAGTACACTCCAGTCCAAACCAAAAAAAAAATTATTTTCTGTGTTTGTGAATTGTGTGCGCAGTAGCCGCACGTGCATCAACAAAGTAGTGCCAAGCGTGCGCCTGTGTCATAAGTAAAGGGCCGGCTGGCTTGACCGTTAAGGGTGCTGTAACCCCCGAAAGTACACTCCAGTCCAAACCTAAAAAAAAATTATTTTCTGTGTTTGTGAATTGTGTGCGCAGTAGCCGCACGTGCATCAACAAAGTAGTGCAAAGCGTGCGCCTGTGTCATAAGTAAAGGGCCGGCTGGCTTGACCGTTAAAGGGTGCTGTAACCCCCGAAAGTACACTCCAGTCCAAACCAAAAAAAAATTATTTTCTGTGTTTGTTAATTGTGTGCGCAGTAGCCGCACGTGCATCAACAAAGTAGTGCCAAGCGTGCGCCTGTGTCATAAGTAAAGGGCCGGCTGGCTTGACCGTTAAGGGTGCTGTAACCCCCGAAAGTACACTCCAGTCCAAACCTAAAAAAAAATTATTTTCTGTGTTTGTGAATTGTGTGCGCAGTAGCCGCACGTGCATCAACAAAGTAGTGCCAAGCGTGCGCCTGTGTCATAAGTAAAGGGCCGGCTGGCTTGACCGTTAAAGGGTGCTGTAACCCCCGAAAGTACACTCCAGTCCAAACCAAAAAAAAATTATTTTCTGTGTTTGTGAATTGTGTGCGCAGTAGCCGCACGTGCATCAACAAAGTAGTGCCAAGCGTGCGCCTGTGTCATAAGTAAAGGGCCGGCTGGCTTGACCGTTAAAGGGTGCTGTAACCCCCAAAGTACACTCCAGTCCAAACCAAAAAAAAATTATTTTCTGTGTTTGTGAATTGTGTGCGCAGTAGCCGCACGTGCATCAACAAAGTAGTGCCAAGAGTGCGCCTGTGTCATAAGTAAAGGGCCGGCTGGCTTGACCGTTAAAGGGTGCTGTAACCCACAAAGTACACTCCAGTCCGAACCAAAAAAAAATTTATTTTCTGTGTTTAGCCGCACGTATATATCAAATCGATATAACATAAATGGAGGACCAAACTTTCTCCGATAAAAATAAAATAGAGAAAGATCAAGAACCACTTCCTCCTAGTGCTGAAGCTGCTGCCACTAGTCATGACATAGACGATAACATGCCATCAACGTCGTCTGCCAAGGCCGATGCCCAATGTCATAGTAGAGGGCACATACAATCCCAAATGGCAAAGTTCAGGAAAATGACCTTGAAAAAGACATTTAAATCAGCTGAAGAGAAACGTAAACTTGCCAATATGCCATTTACGACACGGAGTGGCAAGGAACGGCTAAGGTCGATCCCTAGTATGTTCATGACTAGTGGTTCAGCTTCACATGACGATGGAAGCACTCCTCCCACTAAAAAAATCAAAAGAGTTAAGCTGGCAAAAGCACAGCGAAGAACTGTGCTTTCTAAGAAGATATCACAAATCCCCAAAGAGAGTCCAAGTGTGGTGGTGGTTGCGATGCCTGACCTTCCCAGCACTGGACGGGAAGAGGTGGCTCTTTCCACCATTTGCACGCCCCCTGCAAGTGCTGAAAGGAGCACCCACAGTCCACTTGCTGATATGCAAATTGAAGATGTCACTGTTGAAGTACAACAGGATGAGGATACTGGTGTAGCTGGCGCTGAGGAGGAAGTTGGCGAGGAGGATTCTGATGGTGATGTGGTTTGTTTAAATCAGGCTCCGGGGGAGACAGTTGTTGTCCGTGGGATGAAAAAGCCCATCACGGTCATGCCTGGGCAGAAGACCAAACATTCCACCTCTTTGGTCTGGCAATATTTCTATCCAAATCCGGACAACAACTGTCTTGCCATATGTACCATATGTAAAGGTGAAATAAGTAGGGGTAGGGACGTCAACCACCTAGGAACATCCTCCCTTATACGGCACCTGCAGCGCGTTCATAAAAAGTTACTGTCAAGTTCAGAAACTTTGGCTCAGACCGTAAGCAGTCCAGGGACACCTAAATCCCGTTGTCCTGTTGTATCCAAGCGCCTGCAAACCACACCGTCAACTCCCTCCTCGTCAATTTCCTCCTTAGTCAGGATCGGAAGTAGTCCTGCAGGCCATATCACTGGCATGACTGACTCTCCTATCCGGGATTCCTCCGGAGGATCCTGCATTGCTACGCCTACTGCTGCCGCTGCTGCTGTTGCTGCTGCTGCTGGGAGTCGTTCATCATCCCAGAGAGGAAGTAGGAACACCACTACTTTTACTAAACAATTGACCCTCCAACAGTCCTTAGCGAGGAGGATGAAGTACGACAGCAGTCATCCTGAAGCAAAACGTATAACTGAGGCCTTGACTGCTATGTTGGTGTTAGACGTGCGTCCGGTATCCGCCATTAGTGCAGTGGGATTTAGACAATTGATGGAGGTAGTGTGTCCCCGGTTCCAAATCCCGTCTAGATTCCACTTCACTAGGCAGGCGATACCGAGACTGTACAGAAACGTCAGAAAAAGTGTCCTCAGTGTCCTGAAAAATGCCGTTGTACACAATGTCCACTTAACCACGGACATGTGGACAAGTGGAACAGGGCAGACTAAGGACTATATGACTGTGACAGCCCACTGGGTAGATGTATCACCTTACGCAGCAACAGCAGCAGCGTCACCAGTAGCAGCATCTCAGAAACGCCAGCTCGTTACAAGGCAGGCTACGCTGTGTATCACCGGTTTCAGTAAGAGGCACACCGCCGACAACCTCTTAGAGAAACTGAGGGAAATCATCGCCCAGTGGCTTACCCCACTTAGACTCTCCTGGGGATTTGTGATATCTGACAACGCCACCAATATTGTGCGGGCATTACATCTGGGCAAATTCCAGCACGTCCCATGTTTTGCTCACACAATAAACTTGGTGGTGCAGAATTTTCTGAAAAGCGACAGGGGTGTGCAGGAGACGCTTTGGGTGGCCCGAAAAATTTCTGGCCACTTTCGCCATTCAGCGACTGCGTGCCGAAGACTGGAGCGCCAGCAAACACTCTTGAACCTGCCCCGCCATCACCTGAAGCAAGAGGTTGTGACGCGGTGGAACTCAACCCTCTATATGCTTCAGAGGATGGAGGAGCAGCAAAAGGCCATACAAGCCTATACATCCACCTATGACATAGGCAAAGGAGGGGGTATGCACCTGACTCAAGCGCAGTGGAGAATGATTTCCGTGTTGTGCAAGGTTCTTCAGCCCTTCGAACTTGCCACACGTGAAGTCAGTTCAGACACTGCCAGCTTGAGTCAGGTCATTCCCCTCATCAGGCTTTTGCAGAAGCAGCTGGAGAAAGTGAAGGAGGAGCTAAGACGGAGCGATTCCGCTCGGCATGTGGGACTTGTGGATGAAGCCCTTCATTCGCTTTGCCAGGATTCCAGGGTGGTCAATCTGTTGAAATCAGACCACTACATTTTGGCCACCGTGCTCGATCCTAGGTTTAAAGCCTATGTGGTGTCTCTCTTTCCGGCCGACACAAGCCTGCAGAGGTGCAAAGACCTGCTGGTGAACACACTGTCAGCTGAAGCGGAACGTGACACGTCAACGGCTCCTTCTTCATTTTCTCCCGCAACTGGGGCTGCCAGGAAAAAACTTAGGTATCCTAAGCAACCCGCTGGCGGTGATGCAGGGCAGGCAGGACCAAGTTTGGACATCTGGTCCGGACTGAAGGACCTGGCAACAATTTCTGACATGTCTACTGTCACTGCATATGATACTGTCACCATTGACAGAATGGTGGAGGATTACATCGGTGACAGCATCCAAGTAGGCATGTCAGACAGTCCATACCTGTACTGGCAGGAAAAAGAGGCAATTTGGAGGCCCCTGTACAAACTGGCTCTATTTTACCTGAGTTGCCCCCCCTCCAGTGTGTACTCCGAAAGAGTGTTTAGTGCAGCCGGGAACCTTGTCAGCGAAAGGCGTAGGAGGTTGCTTCCACAGAATGTGGAGAAGATGATGTTCATCAAAATGAATTATCAGCTCTTCCAGGGAGACCAGCCTCCAGAAGGTACAGAGGGACCTGTGGTGGTGGATTCAAGTGGGGACGAGTTAATACTTTGTGAGGATGAGGATGTACACACTGAAGAGGGTGAGGAATCGGTGGATGAGGAGGATGAGGATGACATCTTGCCTCCGTAGAGCCAGTTTGTGCAGGGACACATTAATTGCCAGCTTGTTTTGTGGGGGCCCAAACGAACCAATCATTTCAGCAACAGTTGTGTGGCAGACCCTGGCGCTGAAATGATTGATTTGTTAAAGTGTGCATGTCCTGTTTATACAACATAAGGGTGGGTGGGAGGGCCCAAGGACAATTCCATCTTGCACCTCTTTTTTTCTTTGCATTATGTACAGTTTGGGGCCTAGTTTTTCTAACTGCCATCCTGCCTGCCACTGCAGTGTCACTCCTAGATGGGTCACGTGTTTGTGCCGCCCACTCGTGTCGCTTAGCATAGTCATCCAGCTACCTCGGTGCAACCTTTTGGACATAAAAACACTATTGTGAGGTGTGAGGTGTTCAGAATAGACTGGAAATGAGTGGAAATTAAGGTTATTGAGGTTAATAATAGCATAGGAGCAGAAAAACCTACAAATTCTGTGATTTTAGCTGTTTTTATGCTTTTTTTCAAAAAAATACAGATCCAAAACACAAAACCCAGAACCCAAAACACGGAAGGGTGGTTTTGGCAAAACCAATCCAGATCCAAAACACGAAGAAAGATCCAGATCCAAAACCAAAACACAAAACACGAAAAGTGGCCGGTGCACACCCCTAATCCTAACATTAGTTATCATGGTGTTATAAACACATATTCTGACTTGTGTTGTGAGTAATGTAAAACTGAGACGTGAAGACGTTCCTGTAAAGGGAAAAACTATAGATGGGACTTTAATTGTCTTTGAGCTCTTAGAACATTCTCTCGTGTTGCCTAGTGTGAAAATATGCCACTTAAACGCATTTTGCAGCTGTACTGGGTTCCAATTAAAAAGTTAGAAAGGGAACATGATAATTTCTGTTAATTTGCAATGTTTTTACTTGCCGTCATGTGCTTGCTGTGAGTTGCCTAAAACTGTTTTAGATGCCGGAAATTTGGAGCATTACTACATTTAGACTTAATATTTTCTTTTTATGTAGCATACAATAAAAGCTTATCTACCTTTTGATATATCTACTTTATTGGCTTATGCATGCCCTTAGGCAGCTTTTACTAAATAAATATATATATATATATATATATATATACACACACACACTGTATATATATATATATATATATATATATATATTATTTTTTATTTTTTTTCCTTCAGATTGGGCCATATACAGTTTGTTATGTTTTCAATCAGCTGTTCCTATGGTGCAAACAGAACAACAGAGCAGAATTATTATGGTGCATTGATCACACATTGCCCGGGGAACGATGCCCGGCTACCAATGACATAGGGTTACTTCAATATGACCCATGCAGCACACCACCCATCAGTGCCTCCAAATTGTGCCATTCCTCTCTGTATTTGTTTATTATTGTTGCCCTGAGGTACCATATAATTAAAACTGATCTTGAATTAGAGTTCTGGGGTGTGGCATATTTTGTAGACATTCCTAATTCTTGTTATGCCAACATGCAGCTTGTCGACATGGTTGTAATGTTGATATGCTTGGCATATTTACCACATCAACATTCATCACGTTGATTAGAATGTCGACAAAACATCCCTGGTGGTGTAATTATGACTTACCTGGTCCAGCGGCTCCAGCTGTGTCTTCCATGTTCGGCAGTTATGTCCTGATAATTTCTGGTGGATTCTGCGGCACGTCCAGCCGTGAGTATATTGCTAAAACCTAACCCATAACCCTCAACCCTTGTACCTAACCCTAACCTCCCCTCCCATAACCTAACCCTGACCCTCCCCCTAGTGCCTAACCTCCCGTCCTGTAGCCTAGCCCTTACCCTTCACTGCCTAAACCTAACCCTAGCCTATCGACATTGTGAACATGCCAGCGTTCCACAGATTTCCACATATTTAATGTTGACATTTCAACAATGTTGACACCATGATGAAATATAAGATGCAGGAGTGCAAACAAAGCTTCTTAGGGTTTTTAACTTGGGTTATCCCAGATTCATGATAAAAACATACAAAACCTGGGTACAGGGGCATATTAAGAGAAATGGGGACCTGTGTGCATTAACCGTCCGGGGCCCCCTCCTCTCTCCCTGGTGGCCAGCAGCGGACTGACCGATGCAGTAGACTTTCTGGGCGCTAGCCTGTGCCCAGAGTCTACTGCGCATGCGCAGTCACTGAGAAAATGGCACTGCCGCCATTTTCCCTGCAATTTCCCCACTGTGTATGTGCAAAACATCAGGAAAATGGCTGCCGCATTTTCCATATATTTTGTGCAGGGTTTCGTCACCTGACTTGGGACTTCGGAGCGGTGGGTATTAAAAAATATGGGTGCAGTCTGTGGGGTATGGGCACCGCCTGAACACAGAGGCCCGTGTGCACCACACCCTGCACCCATACGACCCTACCTGGTGCTGAGAGGTGGTTCACAAAAAAGGGCAAATAGTAAGAAGAAGACGGATAATAGCTGGGATCGTGGAGAACATGTTACAACGTCAAAACAATTTCAAGCACCCTACATTTTGTGAAGAAGTGTGACTATGGGGTCTACTTATCAAATAGCCTAAAAAATAAGAGATTTTCTGCCACCACTCGCTGCAGCGCTAGAAAATATTTCTTTTTGTGGCTATTTATATTTTGTGGCAGAAGCTCCCCAGACGTAAGATAAGTCTCACTGGCCAGCTGGGATTCCTATGGCACAGACATACATGGCTTTGCTAAGTCACAAGGTGCACTGCACCTGCAAGCCCAGTCTTAAGCTTCCAGTGCAGATTCAATTTAAAAAAAAATCCCAAAATTTTTAAAAAAATTGAAAAATGTTTTTGCTATATATTTTTGTTAAGGAAAAATGTTTTATTTCAATAAAAAAATTTATTTCTTTCTCACCTCTGTTATTACCATTCTATCCAATCTGAGCCCCTATGATGCTACGGCCAACAAGACGTGCCGATGTCTACAGCTTCTTGTAGGCCTCCATAAATAGGCAGGAGTCCTAATGATTTACAGAAGGGCTGACTTCCTTTCAAAAAGAGACCCATATATTTATGAATGTTACATGGTGTCTTTTCCCATCGGCCAAAATGAATTTTATGTTTAGTGGATCCTCTAAGGTCAATTTTCCAACATTTTACAAACTATCAAAACTGTCCACTGGCCACCACCACTGTTCTTCAGCGAGCGATAATGGTTTCCTTTAATCGGTGAGCCGCAGCAGTAATGGAAGCAATAAAGGCTGCTCCTTCTGCAGGTACTGTAGCTCCACGAGAATATTGATACAAATCATGTTAGAGCTATGGACAGTATAATGGAGAAATTGGAGAAACCCATTGAGAGTTGAAGCGTTTCTTTTTATAAATTGAATGAATACTTTTTACAGCACTTCTGACCTAGTTTTGCTGGTAGGTGACCTAAAAAGTCACAATGGATTGACAGAACTGTTATTCTTGCATTTTCCCTTGAAGCATCAAACTTTCTAAGTGATAGAAGTAAATAAAGGACACAATAACTGACATTGCTTGCAATAAGGCATCGTCCATCAGATTAAAAATTTGTAATGCGGCATAACTGTTATGATAGTGTCATCCAATATTGTAGATCAGCAGTTTTGTACATATCTGTAGCACAACTCCAAAGAGGTCTCTTAAACCCCTTAATGACCCATGCCATCTATGTACAACTGTAACTGCTGTAACAAACTAAAACTCTAATTAATAACACACAGACAACAAGAGCTGGTGTTAATATTACTATAACTCGTATGGAGAAAGCAAGGAAATCAGATGACCACATTGAGAGCTTTATTCAGAGGCGGCCGTACGGTCTACGACCGCACAGCCGCCTCGATGTTTGTCTAGTGCGCATGCGTGAGACCCGCTACGACCGACAGCGCCGGTCGTAGCTCGTCTCTTTCCAAAGGGGGCGAGCTGTCGATGTTGATTGACAGCTCGCCCCGTTTGGGAGGCGGGCTGGGGGGGTGGCAGCCCAAACGGAGGCGTTCCCATGGGAACGGCTGCTGTTTGGGGGTGGCCCCACTGACATCACTAGTGATGTCAGTGGAGAGCTTCCTGCTCTAACAGAGCCAGAAGCTCTCCGGGGCTTACGACAAGTGAGACCCTACCCTAGGGTCTCGTCGTAGGCCCCGATGGTCGCGATGGTCAATGACCATCACGACCATCACCCTAGCGGTCGTTAGAGCTGTGGGTGTTAACTCACAGCCTAACGACCGAAACAGAGGCGGCCGGTCAGGATGCAAGCGGCCGCCCAGTTTCTGAGCGACCACTTGCATCCTCCGACCGCCTCTGAATGAGGGCCTGAGACCCTACAGAAGACCAGAGGCCTCCCACCCAAATTGCAAATGGTGCCAACAATGGTTTCCACATACTCCCTCTTATCAAGCCTAATGGATAGCATTGGTATTGACCTCCGTCTATGACCTAAGTCAGCCAATGCCCTTCAGAGAAGGAGAGTATACCACTGGTAACATGGCATAATTTCTGATCTGATGCTCAATCCCACCATCAGGAAACCAAACAAAACAAAATCAGTTTGGGATTGTCCGAGAGATGTACTAATCCTTGGAGAGAGATAAAGTGGAGAGATAAAGTACCAACTAATCAGCTCCTGTCACTTTACAGGCCGTGTTTGAAATATGGCAGTTAGGAGCTGATTGGCTGGTACTTTAGGGGAGATGTTCTAAGCTCTAGAAAGAGATGAAGTGGAGAGTGATAAATGAGCAGCCACTCAGCTCCTAACTGTCATGTTACAGGCTGTATTTGAGAAATGACAGCTAGGAGCTGATTGGTTGGTAGTTTATCACTTTCCAATGTATCACTTTCCAGAGCTTAGTACATCACTTTATCTTTCTCCAAGGCTTAGTACATCTACCCCAGGATGACTTGAAGAAGAGGCTGCATCAGTTTGTGGCTTGGGAGCGTTCCAATTTTTGTGCCTTTTATTTGCCTGTTATGTTTAGATGTTTCATATTTCACATGGACTTTAGTGTATTGTTTTTTTTTATTTTATTTGAATTTACAATTAATAGTACAGTAGATTAATATCACAGTCACTGTTTTTTTAAATATTTTGGTTGATGATAAAACCACATTAGTCTGTAGTTCACTTCATCTGATCATTGTAAATATACCCTATATAAGTGGTTGGAACAGACTGTCAGGGACCCACCACCATTCAGTCATTGTATTGTACTCACATTCACAATCATTGCATGTGGAGGGATGTCGTGATGGAGAGTGCAGACACCTTTGGATATAAGGAATTCTATTTACTAAGCCTTTGATGGAGATAAAGTGGACGGAGATAAAGTACCAGCCAACCAGCTCCTAACTGTCATTTTTCAAACACAGCCTGTGACATGGCAGTTAGGAGCTGATTGGATGGTATTTTATCTATATCCATTTTATCTTCATCCAAGGCTTAGTAAATATACCCCAAGATCTGGTCACCTTATATAAAGATGAATCATACCCCTTTCAAACTTAAGCCTAAAACCCAAGTTTGAGCGTGAACGCTTATCAACCTGGGTCTGGCGTATGTCTGAAAGGTGCGACCTGGGTTGAAAGTCCTGGGTCCACGACCCCGCTCGCTAGCAGGGTTTTCTACTTGGGCCTTGCAACCCGGGTCGACGACTCGGCTCAAGTGTGAAAGTTGCGTCCCGGGTCTTGATGATCCGGGTCACGCCTTAAACAAATCCATTGGCCAGGGACAGTGGCGCTTGGAGATGAGATCATCTCTATGCGTCCCCTGAATGCCGTAAGACCCAGGTCCGGTGTGAAGGGTGATGACCTGGAAATAATCCGGGTCATCCCCCTAAGTGTGAAAGGGGTAGCCTGGATTCTACCCATGCTTGGTGTACCGGGTCCGAGCTGGATTGAAGCCGGGAATTTAATGTCTGTAAGTCAGGCTCACCTACCCTCCTGATTTGGCCGGGAGCCTCCCGATTATCAGGTGCCGCTCCTGGCCCCCCGGAAAGGCAGGCAAGCCCCCCGGAAGCCGCCATCTTTCCCTTACCCCCCCCCGCAGAGTTAATATCACTGAATCGCGTCATCGTGGTCCCGCCCCCTGCTTAACAATGCTGTTTACTCCGGCATGATGAAGAGGGGGCGGAGCCATGATGATGCAATCTTGTGGCCACGCCCCCGGCCCACCCTGACCACGCCCCCTGCAACAGCATTATTGTGCAGCCACGCCCCCCGCTGTAAGCTGACATTCAACTCCCTCCCGGAAGGAGGGAACTGAATGTCGGCAAATATGCTGTAAGTGGTATTAGAATGAGCTTTAGAACATTACTTATGGTACTGCTTCACTTCCTGCAATATGTCAGCTTAAAGTCCACTAAATTTGTTTACAAAGAGTCTGGGGCTCATTTATTAACATTGATATACTGTAGGTACAAAATTTGCACTAAACCATAGCAATCAATCACAGGATTGTTTTCATTGTCTAACTTGCAGCAGACAGATAAAAGCTTTCTGCTGATATATTTTTATAGTTAAATGCAGGTTTTGCACCTGACTGCAATCTTGGTAAGTGAGCCATGCTGTCTGTGATTGCTCACTTTGCTCACCTCAATCACTCAGCAGTTGAGATTTTCCATGAATGACTTGGACAATTCTAGTACTGGAGAACGTGACGAGCAAGATTGAGCACACTGTGTGTTTCTGTGCCATACAGACTCTTCCATTGTTCTTACATAGAAATATAATAATAAAATATTGTTCCACTAAAATCCGGTTTCTTACTAATAAGTGTTGCTATGGCAACAATACATAGTTGTTACACAGATGCTGCTTTAAACAGATAAAGTACATACCATAGTAAGAAACTATATGAACTATGCTATATTAAAGAAGAAAAAAATACAGTCCAGGTCACAGTTGTTCTAATTTGGAATAATATATAGAATATGTCGCTTATGCACAGATTGCTTGGTACATTTCTCAATCACTCTGGGAAAAGTATCTCTTTAAGTGGTTTACTAGTGGCCACAAGACAAATAAAAATCAATGCTTTAGGTTATACAGTATATATGAAATTAGAGTCTAAAAGAGGGGCATTTGGCCCTACTGTTCCTTTGCATCGCTCTAACTTTACCGCTAGATTCCATTTCCCTTCAGAACAAGACATTACCAGGAACTGGAGATTGAAAACAAAAGGGCGCTACGACACTAGCCAGAGATTGCGCCATAAAATGGTTAACCCACCCTCTGCCTTGTCATTCTTCCCATGTGACGGGCAGAGCAAAACTTGTCCTTTAGAGACTAATAGGCTATTAGTTGGTCTTCCAGATCGTTCCCACAGTCGTTCCACATTCAAGAAATAAGTATCAACAGAGAGCTGTCAGCTCTTGACCCAAAGGCCAAGCAATAGCCAGTGGCCCATGGTTCTGCAGTATTGCTATTGTGTAATAGGCTATTATGTCCAAGTTTGCAGACGTAGTGATCCAAAATTGTACAGAAGCCGCAGGATAAGCATCGTTATCACTGATTCCTCTATGGGCAAAAATAATGAAGAATGAGATTAAACTAACAAAATTAATCCTGTGCCTCTAACTCAAAGTTCCAACTGACGTAGAGTATAAATCAGAACTTACATAATACCATCATTTCTACCCAGCCATTTCTAAAGCTTGTTGTGAGATACTATCCGAGAGGGAAATATTGTACTAAGTACATTGGGAACTATGAAATAAATCATATAAATACCGTACAAGCATTTTAGAAATAAAACTTTGCGTTTTCATTCCCTGTGGAGTTAGTACTTTAACCAATTGGTATTTAACACAAGACCCAAAGCAGGTTTTTCCTTTTTTGTCACACTTTAGACCCAGGAATAGTATAAGGGGATTTCTGTGCTCATAGACTTAACTGAAAAAGTGACCGAAGTTAGTACTTCAATTAGGCTGATACAAATAACCATGATGTTCCGTCAGACCTCAAGTACTAATACTACGCAGGTTACCCGTGATGAAAACCTGGCTTGTGTTTGCCACCATAGAGCTGAATGCAATAAACAAGCAACGTTTTAAACCCAAGCTAACCAGATATATGAGCAGCTGCACATGGCGTCTTAACCTCAAGCTTATATGAACCCTCTGCTAAGAATCCCTCATTAGGAATATGCAAATCTACTTCTATATTGAAGAAGAATTCTTACAATGTCCAAAAAGCCTGTGGGGTAAATGTAACAGTCTGAGAGTTGTGCTTTTTTTTTTTTTTACGATTTAGCCCCAGAATTTACAGTGGCAGAACCAACCTGTTGTCTCTTAAATGATTTCCCCTTTATGTACAGTAGTTGGGCTTTTGGTTCAGATATTGGTCACATCATGGACTGAATTGCCAATGGGTGAAGCACTGACTGAACTTAAAAATAATGTAAAATGATTTTTTTTAGAAGCGGCAGCACCCCCAATGGTAATGTGGATTTGCATACCGATGCTGTAATTAGGGTTTGGTTGCAGCTCTCCGGTGTTGTTCTTTACTGTACCGGAGCCACGCTGCGCATATGCCGCGATACCGCTGTGGCTCTGGGGGAAGCCGCAGACTTTGGTGGGGGAGACGGGGGACGTTACACGGAGATATGACATCTCCATTTTGTGAGAATAGTGAGGACAGTGACTGTGGGGTCCACTTACTAAGCAGTGTTAGGGAGACAGAGGGAAAAGTGATAAGGTGCCAGCCAATCAGCTCCTAACTGTCATCTCACAGGCTGTGTTTGAAAAATGACAGTTGGGAGCTGATTGACTGGCACCTTATCACTTTCTTATCACTTTTAACTCTGTCTCCTAACACTGCTTAGTGAATAGACCCCTGTGTCTTTCAACGCAGATTTACTGGTCTCGTCAGCCGAGATATGTCAACATATCTGAGTTACCTTAGGTTTACTCAGATGGCCGATACCTGTCTGATGCTGGCGATGGCGATCCGATGCTGCACCTTCGGATGCAGCCAGTACATCACAGAAGCCGGCAGTGGGTGTATTTTTGCACATGGTGCCTCCTGCGGCTTTTGCATATTTTCGCACAACTGCGTACAAAGACGAAGAGGCAGTGCCAATAGCGTCCACCTCTGAATCACCACGCAAAAGTAGTTAAGTCCCCCGGAATGGCCGCCAGCGCCCCCCACGACCCACCGCGCCTGCACACAATAGTGGATGGTCCAGGGGTGCGATGACGCGATTCGCGCTGAATCACGTTATTGTAGCCCCGCCTCCTGCTTTATAATGCCAGTAATATTGGCATTATAAAGCGGGGGCGGGGCCATGATGATGCTCCACCTACTAAAACCGCCCCCATCCTCCCTGCTGCACCGACCTGGCATCCCCAACCCGGAGGGGGCTGCCAAAACGTCGGTAAGTATGCATCCTAGCTAACATTTAACTAGAAAATGACAGCAGGAATCTGATTGGTTGCTTTAAGAACTTTTAGTAGATCTGTCTCATAGAGCCGTATTCAATTTGAGCAGACCCGTGATACTTTTTCGCCTCCCCGGACTCTCCACCTACTACGCCTGTTTTGCAGGCGGAAAAGTATCGCGCGCATGCCCGCTTTACCCCGTATTTAATTTGAAAGTAGGCGAAAACAGGACCCGGCAAAACTTGAACAGGCGGAAAGTGCTGTCAGATTTGGAGAAATCAACCTGACACCCCCCAAAAGATGCTCTGACATGGGGGTTAGCTATGGTTACCCCCGATTTGGCTTGCTGAAGGTATTTGGTGTTTTTAAATGGGCTCAATAGCTGCTAAATAGCATTTTTTAATAAGTGGTGCAGAATAGTATTTAGGAGGTTTTTTTGTTGAAAATAACTTATCCCAGCAAATTTGGGGTACTTGAAAATGGGGGCCAGCATATTTAAAAGTTGCTAAAGTAAAGTTGAAAAAATAGTGAAAAATCCACCTGCCGGAAGCACCTGCAACCAAAAAAAACAATTTGGGCATACTTGGGGCCCCCCCCCAGAGTCAAGTTCACTAGTTTTTAACTTTTTTACGCCCCCAAATTCAAAGTCATTTTTGGGGTGTTCTTAAGTATTTTTTAAAACATTTTTGACACAGTTTACCTTTGGGGGACTGTCTGAAGGCTGCATGGGGGTTCCCGCAATGTTGCACCCTAAAGCCCCAATTCTGCACTTTTTCCGCCTCTTATTCATAGGCAAAACTTTTCGCCTATTACATTGCATTGACTTTCCGCCTAGGCGGAAAGTCTTTCAAATGGAATACGGAGTAAAATCAAAACAGGCGAAAATGCCATCATCGGCGAAAAGTTTTCGCCAAGAACACTCGGAAACGGCTTTTCGCTCCAAATTGAATATGACCCATAGTGTTGAAGCTTAGCAATTTTAGACGAACAACTTTCATATCACATCTTAGTTATTAACTGCAAGACAAACTATGTAAAAGCTTTCAAGGTCAGTTCTGCACTTATCACAGCAAATATAATTACAGGTAAAGTTTTCCAACAGATTAGACTTTTACAACATACTAAAAATAAAGTAATATTTTAGCGTGACAATTTCCTCACGGTGTCCAAAATGCTGCCGGCAATACATCTCTTCCATAAATCCTTACTTCTTAATAGAATCTGTTTTGTCAGAGACATTTCTCAGCACCTGTCGGGGCAGTGAGAGTCTTTAAAAATATTTTATGAAAGAAAACTTCTATACGAGGATGGAAAATTCTTTCTGCTTTAACAAACATATCACAGCTACCGTCTAAACCTGGCAGTTATAGAAACATTTCTGGGACAGTATTATAAGTGTATTCTGTCCAGTTATTACTATATCATAACACTGGGTCTTATTGTAGCTCTTGAACTTATGACTGTAACCAATTAATTTCTGCTCATGCCCCAGACACACTACATAATTGTGCTTTCAGGTACAGTCGGCTCTTCTAAATGAAACTCAAAAGGAGTCTATTGCCCTATCAGAAGTCAGAAAAACTTGTGAGCAGCTGCTGTTTCCATCTGTCGCGTCCATCTGTATTATAATTTCCTTTTAAACAGAGAAATAATAGAATCCGGCATGGGTACACCCAATATATACTGAGGAATGTATCGCCTTACTTCTTTTTGATTAGAATGACTTGTATAATTGGAGAGCTATTAAAGCTAGCAGTGAGTTCGATATAAATGGCATTTTATTATATCGCTCAGTGGGTAAGAGCACTAACTATAAAAGATTAATAATCACATTGTACAAACGTTGATACACACATTGGGAGCTCAGGACAGGAATGCAGGAATGTACGCTCTTCTAGATGTAGCCATATCAGTGATTATATTTGCATATTGCACATGTGTTACGGCCTACAGGCACAATTTAGAGCATCTGTGAGCAATTTTGACTCTGACTTAGCTGCTTCTCACACCGTCGGCTAACTGGGTGTTACTGGGTAGCATTGCAACCAGGTGGCAACAGGCTGTTCAAACGTAGGAGAAGCATCCCCGTGGGTGTGTCGTGGGTAAATAGAAAAACACCCACCGGGATCGTTAGCTGCAACTTGTTCTGAATCGAGCCAATGCAAAGTTCCTGCCAAGCATGGGGTAAGCGTAAGTGCTGTTCCTAGTGAGGGTGGCTGCTCTCTTGGCCGGAGGGCTTGGGGGCGGCATGGTGTATAAAATGCCCACCTCAGAATACAGGTGGATTTTTATATTGGACTTGTGGTCACTGGAAGCAAATCAGATTCAGGTCTAAAGTGCTCAACTCTACGCTAATACAAGAGCACTGATTCAGAGTAGGACAACAGTACTGTGGGAAAATGCAGACTTACTCAAACCCCTTTCAGACATAAAATGCTGGATTCAAACCGGCTCAGGCCCTGGACACTGAGCACGGGTTGAAGCCGGTTTACACATGGGTGACGAGTGACGACACTCACCCTTCTTAGAGGATCTGGGTCTTCCAGTGATCCAGGGCTTCCAGCATTCAGTGGCCGCTTGGAGATGACATCATCTCCAATCGCTACTGTCCCTGGCCAATGAATTTCTTTTAGGCGTGACCCGGTCATCAAGACCTGGGTCGCACCTTTCAAGCTTGAGCCGGGTTGTCGACCTGGGTTGCAAATCCTTAGGAAACCCCGATAGCAACAAAGGTCGTGAAACTGGGATTGTCAACCCGGGTCAGACATACGCCGGACCCGGATCGAAGCGCGTTCACGTGCAAAAACCCAGGTTTTCTACTTATGTCTGTAAGGGCTATTACAGTGTTAAATCTTAAACACACCTTGGGAATGACTGTGTTTCATGTCCCACCGCAAGGTTTGCCCCTAAAAATATGCCTTCACCATCCTCATTTATTTTTTGCTAATCTGGCATCAAAAACTTAAGTTTTGTTTCTTTACTGCTCTGCAAAATGATTCGGAATTACTATTATTATTGTCCATTATTTATATGGCGCCACAAGGTGTCCGCAGTGCCTAAAAAAGGGGGCACCTTATCACTTTTCACTCTTCACTTTTCACTTCTCCTAACACTGCTTAGTAAATAGACCCCAAAGTATTGCAGGACAAGGAGATGGTTCATAAACATTGCTGCATTAGCGGTCATAATACTCAAGTAAGTAGCAGGGTGGCAGAAACCAAGGATTAGGTGCCATTGTAGGAGTAGATGATAGTATAAGTAATAGAAAGGGCCCTACTCATGAGAGATTACTGTTCATTTTAGGGGAGAGTTGCACGCAAGTCGGCCGCAATTACACTTGCATTGCCTGTGCCGAAGTGAACGTAGACATTCGCCCATATGTAGAGCTGTGTGCCTGCAGGTGACTGTACCATGCCACCCATTCACTTAGCTTCATAGCTGTCATCATTATCAGTATGTACTTGCAATAGCCCTATGCTTGGTGCAAGTCCATCTACACAACCACAATAAAAGTAGTCTACATGAAAATTCTCTGTTTCCACCCATTTGCACCCATTCAACTGCAAGTGGCTATGCCACTGAGATGCGAAGAACTTGGAATCGTCCATAGATGCGTACGCTCAGCTACTGAGCATATGCAGTGCCAAAAACCAAAAGGGCTGTCCGTAAAATAGACTTTCGTTCAAATGTGCATCAGTCCCTTAATGTATGGTTTCCTGTGTTTCTGAATTATATATGTCAGTGGGTATTCACTGGGTGATTGAAATACTGTACTATCTGCGTTCAGTGGTGTAGCCAGTTGTTGACATACGGGGGAGTGAACATTGAAGAATAGAGTCACCAGACTCCTTCACATGCTCTTTTGTACCACTCTGGGGTCTGTTTACTACGCAGTGTTAGGAGACAGAGTGAAAAGTGATAAGGTGCCAGTCAATCAGCTCCCAACTGTCATTTTTCAAACACAGCCTGTGAGATGACAGTTGGGAGCTGATTGGCTGGCACCTTATCACTTTCTTATCACTTTTCACTCTGTCTCCTAACACTGCATAGTAAGTAGACCCCTATGTCTTTATATTTTCTTTAAATGTACCTTTCATTCTGCTTCTTTCAGCAAAGTGCTGTCCTCACTCAGTTCTGGTACTTTGCAAGATTTTGGGATGATCCATGTGATCATGCAGTGTGGTGTAGCCAATCAGGTGGCAGGTTGCCGGTGGCTGCTTATGTTGATGAAGCCACAGAGCATCATAATCTGGTGACATCCAACATCCAACAGCCACCACCTCCCCTGACTCCGGCAATGTGCATTCACTGTTACAGTAAAATAATAATAATATAAGAATGAGCATGCCCACGTTACTGGGATCAGCATTGGCACTGATTTTCAGCTCGGGTAACAGCTGCTGCCCATCGCCTCCCCATTGTTATGCCACCGATCGTGGACAATTTAATTATTCCTCCACTTAATTTATTAATAGTCTTGTGTACTGTATTACAATACAGATTCCAACTTGGTAAGATTTCAAATATGAATTGTAAAAACTGTATACACTTTATTCTAGAAAGATAGAGTCAATAACTGTGATAACAATTAAAGGGGTGTCCAATGGTAATAATAATAATTATATATATATATATATATATATATACATATACACAGTATACTGTTGCGTTTAAGCCACATACAGTGAATAGCCTGGTACTCTGGATATAATTTGTGTCATTTTTTAACCTGTGATCTCATGATAAGTGAGAAGATATAACCACTACTAAGTACAGTCTACTAGCACTGTGCATAATTATACAGGTAAATCGTTCTATACATGTGCTGAGAGTAATTTATATGATTTATCACAAGAGCTGAATGTATAACATCAGGAACTAAGGAAACGTGTAAAACAGCAGCTAGGCGATGAAATAGCGTGTAGGCAATCTTACAGTGTATAGGCAATCCTATAGCATACAGGGAATCTTACAGTGTATAGGCAATCCTATAGCATACAGGGAATCTTACAGTGTATATGCGATCAGAGCCGTAACTAGACTTTTTGGTGCCCTGTGCCGGAAAGAGCATTGGCGCCCCCCACATTTTTCAAAGGGACATAATGCACCCAAAAAAGGGCCATGGCCTCATGAGGAAGGGCCAGGGAAGAGATAGGAGAGGCCAGGAGATGCTGGGGATGAAATAGGAGGAAGCTACAAACGAGAATGATAAGAAACAGAAATTTGACAGGACCAAACATCGCCCCCTGACCTGTGGTGCCCTGTGCGATGGCACCGGCCGCACTACCCTAGCTACGTCCCTATATGCGATCTTATAGCATACAGGGAATCTTACAGTGTATGGGCAATCTTATAGCATACAGGGAATATTACAGTATATAGGCAATCTTATAGCATACAGGGAATCTTACAGTGTATGGGCAATCTTATAGCATACAAGGAATATTACAGTATATAGGCGATCTTATAGCATACAGGGAATCTTACAGTGTATAGGCAATCTTATAGCATACAGGGACTCTTACAGTGTATACGCGATCTTATAGCATACAGGGAATCTTACAGTGTATAGGCGATCTTATAGCATACAGAGAATCTTACAGTGTATGGGCAATCTTATAGCATACAAGGAATATTACAGTATATAGGCGATCTTATAGCATACAGGGAATCTTACAGTGTATAGGCAATCTTATAGCATACAGGGACTCTTACAGTGTATACGCGATCTTATAGCATACAGGGAATCTTACAGTGTATACGCGATCTTATAGCATACAGAGAATCTTACAGTGTATAGGCGATCTTATAGCATACAGGGAATCTTACAGTGTATAGGTAATCTTATAGCGTACAGGGAATCTTACAGTGTATAGGTAATCTTATAGCATACAGGGAATCTTACAGTGTATAGGTGATCTTATAGTATACAGGGAATCTTACAGAGTATAGGCGATCTTATAGCGTACTTGGAATCTTACAGTATATAGGTGATCTTATAGTATACAGGGAATCTTACAGTGTATAGGTGACCTTATAGCATACAGGGAATCCTACAGTGTATAGGTGATCTTATAGTATACAGGGAATATTAGTGTATTGGTGATCTTATAGCATATAGGCAATGTTACAGTGTACTGGCAATCCTATAGCATACAGAGAATCTTACAGTGTATGGGCAATCTTATAGCATACAAGGAATATTACAGTATATAGGCGATCTTATAGCATACAGGGAATCTTACAGTGTATAGGCAATCTTATAGCATACAGGGACTCTTACAGTGTATACGCGATCTTATAGCATACAGGGAATCTTACAGTGTATACGCGATCTTATAGCATACAGAGAATCTTACAGTGTATAGGCGATCTTATAGCATACAGGGAATCTTACAGTGTATAGGCGATCATATAGCATACAGGAAATATTACAGTGTATAGGCGATGAAATAGCATATAGGCAATCTTACAGTGTATAGGCGATCATACAGGGAATATTACAGTGTATAGGCGATCATATAGTATACAGGGAATCTTACAGTGTATAGGTAATCTTATAGCGTACAGGGAATCTTACAGTGTATAGGTAATCTTATAGCATACAGGGAATCTTACAGTGTATAGGTGATCTTATAGTATACAGGGAATCTTACAGAGTATAGGCGATCTTATAGCGTACTTGGAATCTTACAGTATATAGGTGATCTTATAGTATACAGGGAATCTTACAGTGTATAGGTGACCTTATAGCATACAGGGAATCCTACAGTGTATAGGTGATCTTATAGTATACAGGGAATATTAGTGTATTGGTGATCTTATAGCATATAGGCAATGTTACAGTGTACTGGCAATCATATAACATACAGAGAATATTACAGTGTATAGGCGATCTTATAGTGTCTAGGTAATCTTACAGTGTATAGGCAATCTTATAGCGTATAGGCAATCTTATAACATATAGGTAATCATAGCGTAGAGGCAATCTTATAACGTAGAGGTAATCTTACAGCGTATAGGTAATATTACAGTGTATAGGCAATCTTATAGCGTATAGGTATTATTACAGTGTATAGGCAATCTTATAGCGTATAGGTAATATTACAGTGTATATGTCTTTACAGTGTAAAGTTGAACTATACTAATTACTAGGGGTGTGCACCGGCCACTTTTCGTGTTTTGTGTTTTGGTTTTGGATCTGGATCTTTCTTCGTGTTTTGGATCTGGATTGGTTTTGCCAAAACCACCCTTCCGTGTTTTGGGTTCTGGGTTTTGTGTTTTGGATCTGTATTTTTTTGAAAAAAAGCATAAAAACAGCTAAAATCACAGAATTTGTAGGTTTTTCTGCTCCTATGCTATTATTAACCTCAATAACCTTAATTTCCACTCATTTCCAGTCTATTCTGAACACCTCACACCTCACAATAGTGTTTTTATGTCCAAAAGGTTGCACCGAGGTAGCTGGATGACTATGCTAAGCGACACGAGTGGGCGGCACAAACACGTGACCCATCTAGGAGTGACACTGCAGTGGCAGACAGGATGGCAGTTAGAAAAACTAGGCCCCAAACTGTACATAATGCAAAGAAAAAAAGAGGTGCAAGATGGAATTGTCCTTGGGCCCTCCCACCCACCCTTATGTTGTATAAACAGGACATGCACACTTTAACAAATCAATCATTTCAGCGCCAGGGTCTGCCACACAACTGTGGCTGAAATGATTGGTTCGTTTGGGCCCCCACAAAACAAGCTGGCAATTAATGTGTCCCTGCACAAACTGGCTCTACGGAGGCAAGATGTCATCCTCATCCTCCTCATCCACCGATTCCTCACCCTCTTCAGTGTGTACATCCTCATCCTCACAAAGTATTAACTCGTCCCCACTTGAATCCACCACCACAGGTCCCTCTGTACCTTCTGGAGGCTGGTCTCCCTGGAAGAGCTGATAATTCATTTTGATGAACATCATCTTCTCCACATTCTGTGGAAGCAACCTCCTACGCCTTTCGCTGACAAGGTTCCCGGCTGCACTAAACACTCTTTCGGAGTACACACTGGAGGGGGGGCAACTCAGGTAAAATAGAGCCAGTTTGTACAGGGGCCTCCAAATTGCCTCTTTTTCCTGCCAGTACAGGTATGGACTGTCTGACATGCCTACTTGGATGCTGTCACCGATGTAATCCTCCACCATTCTGTCAATGGTGACAGTATCATATGCAGTGACAGTAGACATGTCAGAAATTGTTGCCAGGTCCTTCAGTCCGGACCAGATGTCCAAACTTGGTCCTGCCTGCCCTGCATCACCGCCAGCGGGTTGCTTAGGATACCTAAGTTTTTTCCTGGCAGCCCCAGTTGCGGGAGAAAATGAAGAAGGAGCCGTTGACGTGTCACGTTCCGCTTCAGCTGACAGTGTGTTCACCAGCAGGTCTTTGCACCTCTGCAGGCTTGTGTCGGCTGGAAAGAGAGACACCACATAGGCTTTAAACCTAGGATCGAGCACGGTGGCCAAAATGTAGTGGTCTGATTTCAACAGATTGACCACCCTGGAATCCTGGCAAAGCGAATGAAGGGCTTCATCCACAAGTCCCACATGCCGAGCGGAATCGCTCCGTCTTAGCTCCTCCTTCACTTTCTCCAGCTGCTTCTGCAAAAGCCTGATGAGGGGAATGACCTGACTCAAGCTGGCAGTGTCTGAACTGACTTCACGTGTGGCAAGTTCGAAGGGCAGAAGAACCTTGCACAACACGGAAATCATTCTCCACTGCGCTTGAGTCAGGTGCATACCCCCTCCTTTGCCTATGTCATAGGTGGATGTATAGGCTTGTATGGCCTTTTGCTGCTCCTCCATCCTCTGAAGCATATAGAGGGTTGAGTTCCACCGCGTCACAACCTCTTGCTTCAGGTGATGGCGGGGCAGGTTCAAGAGTGTTTGCTGGCGCTCCAGTCTTCGGCACGCAGTCGCTGAATGGCGAAAGTGGCCAGAAATTTTTCGGGCCACCCAAAGCGTCTCCTGCACGCCCCTGTCGCTTTTCAGAAAATTCTGCACCACCAAGTTTATTGTGTGAGCAAAACATGGGACGTGCTGGAATTTGCCCAGATGTAATGCCCGCACAATATTGGTGGCGTTGTCAGATATCACAAATCCCCAGGAGAGTCTAAGTGGGGTAAGCCACTGGGCGATGATTTCCCTCAGTTTCTCTAAGAGGTTGTCGGCGGTGTGCCTCTTACTGAAACCGGTGATACACAGCGTAGCCTGCCTTGTAACGAGCTGGCGTTTCTGAGATGCTGCTACTGGTGACGCTGCTGCTGTTGCTGCGTAAGGTGATACATCTACCCAGTGGGCTGTCACAGTCATATAGTCCTTAGTCTGCCCTGTTCCACTTGTCCACATGTCCGTGGTTAAGTGGACATTGTGTACAACGGCATTTTTCAGGACACTGAGGACACTTTTTCTGACGTTTCTGTACAGTCTCGGTATCGCCTGCCTAGTGAAGTGGAATCTAGACGGGATTTGGAACCGGGGACACACTACCTCCATCAATTGTCTAAATCCCACTGCACTAATGGCGGATACCGGACGCACGTCTAACACCAACATAGCAGTCAAGGCCTCAGTTATACGTTTTGCTTCAGGATGACTGCTGTCGTACTTCATCCTCCTCGCTAAGGACTGTTGGAGGGTCAATTGTTTAGTAAAAGTAGTGGTGTTCCTACTTCCTCTCTGGGATGATGAACGACTCCCAGCAGCAGCAGCAACAGCAGCAGCGGCAGCAGTAGGCGTAGCAATGCAGGATCCTCCGGAGGAATCCCGGATAGGAGAGTCAGTCATGCCAGTGATATGGCCTGCAGGACTACTTCCGATCCTGACTAAGGAGGAAATTGACGAGGAGGGAGTTGACGGTGTGGTTTGCAGGCGCTTGGATACAACAGGACAACGGGATTTAGGTGTCCCTGGACTGCTTACGGTCTGAGCCAAAGTTTCTGAACTTGACAGTAACTTTTTATGAACGCGCTGCAGGTGCCGTATAAGGGAGGATGTTCCTAGGTGGTTGACGTCCCTACCCCTACTTATTTCACCTTTACATATGGTACATATGGCAAGACAGTTGTTGTCCGGATTTGGATAGAAATATTGCCAGACCAAAGAGGTGGAATGTTTGGTCTTCTGCCCAGGCATGACCGTGATGGGCTTTTTCATCCCACGGACAACAACTGTCTCCCCCGGAGCCTGATTTAAACAAACCACATCACCATCAGAATCCTCCTCGCCAACTTCCTCCTCAGCGCCAGCTACACCAGTATCCTCATCCTGTTGTACTTCAACAGTGACATCTTCAATTTGCATATCAGCAAGTGGACTGTGGGTGCTCCTTTCAGCACTTGCAGGGGGCGTGCAAATGGTGGAAAGAGCCACCTCTTCCCGTCCAGTGCTGGGAAGGTCAGGCATCGCAACCACCACCACACTTGGACTCTCTTTGGGGATTTGTGATATCTTCTTAGAAAGCACAGTTCTTCGCTGTGCTTTTGCCAGCTTAACTCTTTTGATTTTTTTAGTGGGAGGAGTGCTTCCATCGTCATGTGAAGCTGAACCACTAGTCATGAACATACTAGGGATCGACCTTAGCCGTTCCTTGCCACTCCGTGTCGTAAATGGCATATTGGCAAGTTTACGTTTCTCTTCAGCTGATTTAAATGTCTTTTTCAAGGTCATTTTCCTGAACTTTGCCATTTGGGATTGTATGTGCCCTCTACTATGACATTGGGCATCGGCCTTGGCAGACGACGTTGATGGCATGTTATCGTCTATGTCATGACTAGTGGCAGCAGCTTCAGCACTAGGAGGAAGTGGTTCTTGATCTTTCTCTATTTTATTTTTATCGGAGAAAGTTTGGTCCTCCATTTATGTTATATCGATTTGATATATACGTGCGGCTAAACACAGAAAATAATTTTTTTTTTGGTTTGGACTGGAGTGTACTTTGTGGGTTACAGCACCCTTTAACGGTCAAGCCAGCCGGCCCTTTACTTATGACACAGGCGCACTCTTGGCACTACTTTGTTGATGCACGTGCGGCTACTGCGCACACAATTCACAAACACAGAAAATAATTTTTTTTTGGTTTGGACTGGAGTGTACTTTGGGGGTTACAGCACCCTTTAACGGTCAAGCCAGCCGGCCCTTTACTTATGACACAGGCGCACGCTTGGCACTACTTTGTTGATGCACGTGCGGCTACTGCGCACACAATTCACAAACACAGAAAATAATTTTTTTTTGGTTTGGACTGGAGTGTACTTTCGGGGGTTACAGCACCCTTTAACGGTCAAGCCAGCCGGCCCTTTACTTATGACACAGGCGCACGCTTGGCACTACTTTGTTGATGCACGTGCGGCTACTGCGCACACAATTCACAAACACAGAAAATAATTTTTTTTTAGGTTTGGACTGGAGTGTACTTTCGGGGGTTACAGCACCCTTAACGGTCAAGCCAGCCGGCCCTTTACTTATGACACAGGCGCACGCTTGGCACTACTTTGTTGATGCACGTGCGGCTACTGCGCACACAATTCACAAACACAGAAAATAATTTTTTTTTGGTTTGGACTGGAGTGTACTTTGGGGGTTACAGCACCCTTTAACGGTCAAGCCAGCCGGCCCTTTACTTATGACACAGGCGCACGCTTGGCACTACTTTGTTGATGCACGTGCGGCTACTGCGCACACAATTCACAAACACAGAAAATAATTTTTTTTTGGTTTGGACTGGAGTGTACTTTGGGGGTTACAGCACCCTTTAACGGTCAAGCCAGCCGGCCCTTTACTTATGACACAGGCGCACGCTTGGCACTACTTTGTTGATGCACGTGCGGCTACTGCGCACACAATTCACAAACACAGAAAATAATTTTTTTTTGGTTTGGACTGGAGTGTACTTTCGGGGGTTACAGCACCCTTTAACGGTCAAGCCAGCCGGCCCTTTACTTATGACACAGGCGCACGCTTGGCACTACTTTGTTGATGCACGTGCGGCTACTGCGCACACAATTCGCAAACACAGAAAATAATTTTTTTTTAGGTTTGGACTGGAGTGTACTTTCGGGGGTTACAGCACCCTTAACGGTCAAGCCAGCCGGCCCTTTACTTATGACACAGGCGCACGCTTGGCACTACTTTGTTGATGCACGTGCGGCTACTGCGCACACAATTCACAAACACAGAAAATAATTTTTTTTTGGTTTGGACTGGAGTGTACTTTGGGGGTTACAGCACCCTTTAACGGTCAAGCCAGCCGGCCCTTTACTTATGACACAGGCGCACGCTTGGCACTACTTTGTTGATGCACGTGCGGCTACTGCGCACACAATTCACAAACACAGAAAATAATTTTTTTTTAGGTTTGGACTGGAGTGTACTTTCGGGGGTTACAGCACCCTTAACGGTCAAGCCAGCCGGCCCTTTACTTATGACACAGGCGCACGCTTGGCACTACTTTGTTGATGCACGTGCGGCTACTGCGCACACAATTCACAAACACAGAAAATAATTTTTTTTTGGTTTGGACTGGAGTGTACTTTGGGGGTTACAGCACCCTTTAACGGTCAAGCCAGCCGGCCCTTTACTTATGACACAGGCGCACGCTTGGCACTACTTTGTTGATGCACGTGCGGCTACTGCGCACACAATTCACAAACACAGAAAATAATTTTTTTTTGGTTTGGACTGGAGTGTACTTTGGGGGTTACAGCACCCTTTAACGGTCAAGCCAGCCGGCCCTTTACTTATGACACAGGCGCACGCTTGGCACTACTTTGTTGATGCACGTGCGGCTACTGCGCACACAATTCACAAACACAGAAAATAATTTTTTTTTGGTTTGGACTGGAGTGTACTTTCGGGGGTTACAGCACCCTTTAACGGTCAAGCCAGCCGGCCCTTTACTTATGACACAGGCGCACGCTTGGCACTACTTTGTTGATGCACGTGCGGCTACTGCGCACACAATTCACAAACACAGAAAATATATTATTTTTTTAGCACTTGGGGGGAGCACCCCTGATGGACAGAGCACCCCCTGGACAACACTACAGCACCCCTTTAGGACTGGGACACTGCACAGGACTTTGGAGTGGACACAGCCCCTATGGAGAACTGACTGCACAACACAGTCCAGCCAGCCCCTATGGACTTTGAAGTAGTGGACACAGCCCCTATTAACAACAGCAGCACAGCACAACACAGCCAGCCCCTATGGACTTTGAAGTAGTGGACAACAGCAGCACTACACTACACTACACTACACAGCACTAACTCCCACCCTCCCTCTTCACTGTCCACAGCCGAGTGAGAAAATGGCGCCGACGCGGGTACCTTATATAGGATCCAAAACCCGCGAGACTCGGAAGGCGGGATGATGACGTTTTGCCTCGATGTCAGATCCGAGTCAGGCGGGAAAAGTCGAGCCTGACTCGGATCGGACTCGGATCGGGGGGGCTCGGGGGGGTTCGGATTTCAGAAATCCGAACCCGCTCACCCCTACTAATTACCCGTACCCAGGCTTGTATAAGGGGTATAGCCGATACCCAGGCCAGCTGCGCAGGGAGAAGAATGAGTATACATAGTTGTCTTCATTAATTTTTTGGGGTAGGGGCAGGCATGGCCACGCCTCCATCATTTTGTCATGTCTTCCAATTCATCCGGGTCCATCATTGCTCTGCCTACAAGGTGCCTTGGGAGACACCCTGCTACATAGAAAGATGCCAGGCACATTATTAAGTACTCATCTTCTGCCCCCCTGGCACTTGCTGTGCAAAGTCATGACATCATGTGTGCCTGGGGCAGCTCCTCCGAGCACTGTTACGGCTCACATGCATTATACAGATGTTACCAAAGTTATTCCAAAGACATCTATCTGATTGCTTTATAATCTACATTTCAAATGTTAGGCGAGTTGGGTCAGGATAAGACCAGTTCCTTATGTGATAGACGCTGCTACACCTCTACTGTAATAGATCCAACCAAACCACTGCGGTCGAGGTCAAACAACTCACCTGTAGAGCTGGGTCACGGTTAGGATAATTCAATAAGACAAGATCAGTTGTAAAATCCCTTCTACATTAAGCAAATTATTCTAATACACAGTTCACATTTCCAAAACTAAAAATCATTAATACCATAGATGTGTGCGGTAATATAGATTTTCCTTTGTGCTGACTGATATTATAGATGCTGTTCGCTGTATGCACTTGGGATTCCAGGCAAGTTTCTATCTGCCGCAGTAAATGTATTCCGTCTGTCTAGCTCTGCTTAGCAGTCACTGTAAGTAACATGTAGCTGAAATGTTTTAGTTTTTTTTCTTATCCCACTTTGTCACAAGGGTGTTAAATGCTACTGACTTTATGACTTGGTTGTCTCGGACTTGCTTTACTTTTACATCTTTTTAATATATTTTTTTGGTTTCGTGATAAGCCTGGCTTTCGCAGGTGAACTATACCCCGGGGTAAACAGGTGTTCTATACAGAGAATTCTTAAAGCTGTGTTTAAAATATCTTCTGTGTGATCCCAGCTATCTACACTTTACTTTGTCACAGGATTGTGTCGGTCACCAATTTATTTTAGTAGCATAATAAAGAAAATGCCAAGAGCGACTGAGAGCCGTCTCACACATTGCTAGAAAACAAATGCACATTGTACAAAATATGCAACAGCTGTAATTGGTAAACTGACTCACGTTATTACTAATGCAGACCTAAGGGTGCAGTGTATAATGTCGAATTTTCAACAAGCTTGCAAGTACTCTTTTGACATAAATTGCTTGGTTTATGAATGCCAAATTGTAACTATGGGCCTGATTCAGAGCCGGACACTCTGAAAGAATCAGGGAGTTTTTGTTTTTATTTGGTGCGGCCTCCGGGCCGCTCACATAGCTGTGGGCGACCACCCACAGCTATTGCAAGTGGCCAGGTGATGGTCGCGATGGTCTCGACCGTCGCGACCATCGGGGCATGCGACGAGATCCTTGCAGTAGGGTCTTGTTCCCGCAAGCCCCAGTGAGCTTCTGGCTCTTAATAGAGCCGGAAGCTCACCACTGTCATCACTCGTGATGTCAGTGGGGCCGCCCCCAAACGGCAGGCGTTCCATCGGGAATGCCTCAGTTTGGCCAGTCACCCCCTCTGCCTGCCTCCAAAACGGTGCAAGCTGTCGATCAAAATCGACAGCCGCCCCCTTTTAGTGCGAGACCCGGAGCGACGGAGCGCCCGTCGCTAGCCGGGTCACGTGCATGCGCAGTGGCCAAACATCGACCCGCTTGCGAGCGGGTCTGAATTAGGCCCAATATTTCAATGTCGGATGATATACAGTAATTTAAAGAAGGACACAAACAGAGCAGTACATTTCCATACCTATCTCAAGAAAAGCTCTTAGATGCTTTGCCAAGCGGGCTTCTCAGGATACTAAGTTTAGTGGTCTATGGTCTAATGTTATGGGCGTGTCGCCGATGTGTTTGCATCTGCTTAATCATTCACATTGGAGACCATACTGAGACAGAGAATCTGCACCTAGCACAGGGCTGGTGCAAATTTCTTTGGTGCATCCGATGGTGTCATCTAAAGACGCACCAAGCACTATTGCAGTGCCTGAGCCGCTCAACGTGGGCACCTGAGTCCTTGTGCATTTATACTGTATGCATGGATGTGCACAAGGCAAAGGGGTTGAGGCGTTATTAGCTTAAAGTCGCAGATGTGCGACTTGCTAAAGAGTGCGCCTCGGAATCAGACATTTAGGGGCATATGTATCAAAGCTTGATGTGAAATAAAATTGTGAGATATATATCACCAACCAATCAGCTTCTAACTTACATTTTGCAGGCTGTGTTTAAGAAATGATAGTTTGGAGCTGATTGGTTGGTGATATACTGTATATTTCACAATTTTAACTCACAGCAAGCTTTGATACATATGCCCCATGGTCCAGTTACAGTAAAATATAGGGTGAAGTCGTTTTGCCAACTAAAATACCTATTTTAGGAGGCAAATTGGGTGTTTGCCTTTTACTAAAGAGGCCCAGATGACTCCTATAGAGCTGGTGCTCTCTGTTGTCTCCTTACGCACCGCCACCATCCTGTGGGAGAACATGAGGCATTCCCTAGCACACGATTAACCCCTTCATGCTGCGATGTGCCACCTGACAACTTGCCATTCGGTAGTCACGATTTTCACTTTATGTCAAATGGCCAGAAACCATGTTGCAGCATTTCCTTATAAAGCAATCAGTGAACACAGCTTTGCTAGAAGATGCTTCAGTGTCAGCAGTAAAATAAATGGGAGAGTGGAAAATACTTTTGCAAATAAAATAAAAATGACGAAAAAAAAAGGAATTTAAAAGCGAAACCTTAAATGGCTAACTCTATAGGAAATGATTGCCTTCAATCTCCAAGACCACTTCATCTGGCAGCTTACAAGTGACGCTACTGTAAGATGATAAGTCTCTTATGTGGGAAGATTTCACGGCACAAATCTTTTGAAATGCAAATTATGAGAGAACAAATCATAGTTTCAACAACTGCAATGTAGAGCAAGGGTTTGGTGGGGAGCACTTATTTTCCAATTGGATTTACAATGTCGTTAGCTGTAAGGGAATAAATGACTTTTCTTATGTTTATACATAAAGGTTGTCAACTCTCTGAAGATGGATTTCTAACAGAATCCAATGATATCCCTATAATGTAATAATCCTTGACACCACTGACAGAGTCACGTAGCTTCAAAGAGGTCTTGGATCAAAAGTCACCAAAATTATGACTGTATAAAGTTTGCTGCTTACCATATGAAAAATGTGCGGTTTGAAGGTGCGATTTTAGTAATTCCCTGGATCGTTTGACTATTATACATAAACATAGGAGGGAAAATCTGATTACAGGTACTCATAGCATATGTTTGGTACAGTAACTTGTTGGATGTACTACTTAAATATACAAATTACTTGTTCCTACGAAAGTCATTCAGCGATGCCCCCAACATGGTGTAGCCACACCCTCTTCTCAGGAAGGGGCCTGTAATTCCCAACATTGTGTGTGGCCACTCCCCAAACATGTTTGTCCATAACCCTCACCTGTGCCAGAAACTTCTCATGGCCGCCATTTTATTTAGTGGTTTTTTTTGCCATTTTGCTTATATTCCTTTATATTATGCTCTGAAAATAATAGATTTATTTATGACAGAATGCTACCAATAGAATCAATATCTCAAAATACAGTACAACGATACGGTATACAATTCTGAACAAAGAAATGACAATATGCCAAGCAACAGTCATCTTGAAATCATAGACATTGTCATGGTGGCGCAAAACACCTTAATTTGTAAGAGAGTTAAGTGATATTCTCCTAATCTGCCGAGTCTGTACCCTGGCACACACGCCATTTGCTCAATACAGCACAGCTCTAGTACTTACTGTGACTGGTGACCTCTACTATTTACTAAGCTTTGTTAGGAGATAAAGTGAACAGTGATAAGGTACCAGCCAATCAGCTCCTGTAATTTTTCAAACACAGCCTGTGACATGGCAGTTAGGAGCTGATTGGCTGGTAACTTATCACCATTCGCTTTATCTCCTAACACAGCTTAGTAAGAATCTGTAGTGAGGTATAGGGATTCAACAAATTTAACTCATTTTGTTTATTATATACTCTTGTAGTTGTGCCTGTACATCTAGTAACACTGTTCTTCCTTTTATCAGATTTTTAGACATTTTCACTGTACTATTCCTGTATCTCACTCTCATCACTACTACTGCTTAATTTACAACAGCACATAACCCTTGGTTGCTGACACCATGCTGCTTTTTTAAGTGTTATGCAGTAATGTATAAATCGTGTATTTGTTCTGCATTGTTTGTACTATTAATAACTGTTTTTCTTGTGTGCTCATTTGTTTATGTACTTGTCTTGTGTGCTCATTTGCTCATGTACTTGTCTTGTGTGCTCATTTGCTCATGTACTTGTCTTGTGTGATCATTTGTTTATGTACTTGTCTTGTGTGCTCATTTGTCTATGTACTTGTCTTGTGTGATCATTTGTTTATGTACTTGTCTTGTGTGCTCATTTGTCTATGTACTTGTCTTGTGTGCTCATTTGCTCATGTACTTGTCTTGTGTGCTCATTTGTTTAAGTACTTGTCTTGTGTGCTCATTTGTCTATGTACTTGTCTTGTGTGCTCATTTGTCTACGTACTTGTCTTGTGTGCTCATTTGTTTACGTACTTGTCTTGTGTGCTCATTTGCTCATGTACTTGTCTTGTGTGCTCATTTGTTCATGTACTTGTCTTGTGTGCTCATTTGTCTGTGTACTTGTCTTGTGTGCTCATTTGTCTATGTACTTGTCTTGTGTGATCATTTGTTTATGTACTTGTCTTGTGTGCTCATTTGTTTATGTACTTGTCTTGTGTGCTCATTTGTTTATGTACTTGTCTTGTGTGCTCATTTGTTTATGTACTTGTCTTGTGTGCTCATTTGTCTATGTACTTGTCTTGTGTGCTCATTTGTCTATGTACTTGTCTTGTGTGCTCATTTGTCTATGTACTTGTCTTGTGTGCTCATTTGTCTATGTACTTGTCTTGTGTGCTCATTTGTTTATGTACTTGTCTTGTGTGCTCATTTGCTTATGTACTTGTCTTGTGTGCTCATTTGTCTATGTACTTGTCATGTGTGCTCATTTGCTTATGTACTTGTCTTGTGTGCTCATTTGTCTATGTACTTGTCTTGTGTGCTCATTTGTCTATGTACTTGTGTTGTGTGCTCATTTGTCTATGTACTTGTCTTGTGTGCTCATTTGTCTATGTACTTGTCTTGTGTGCTCATTTGTCTATGTACTTGTCTTGTGTGCTCATTTGTCTATGTACTTGTCTTGTGTGCTCATTTGTTTATGTACTTGTCTTGTGTGCTCATTTGTCTATGTACTTGTCTTGTGTGCTCATTTGTCTATGTACTTGTCTTGTGTGCTCATTTGCTTATGTACTTGTCTTGTGTGCTCATTTGTTTATGTACTTGTCTTGTGTGCTCATTTGTCTATGTACTTGTCTTGTGTGCTCATTTGTTTATGTACTTGTCTTGTGTGCTCATTTGTTTATGTACTTGTCTTGTGTGCTCATTTGTTTATGTACTTGTGTTGTGTGCTCATTTGTCTATGTACTTGTGTTGTGTGCTCATTTGTCTATGTACTTGTCTTGTGTGCTCATTTGTTTATGTACTTGTGTTGTGTGCTCATTTGTTTATGTACTTGTCTTGTGTGCTCATTTGCTTATGTACTTGTCTTGTGTGCTCATTTGTTTATGTACTTGTCTTGTGTGCTCATTTGTTTATGTACTTGTCTTGTGTGCTCATTTGTCTATGTACTTGTCTTGTGTGCTCATTTGTCTATGTACTTGTCTTGTGTGCTCATTTGTCTATGTACTTGTCTTGTGTGCTCATTTGTTATGTACTTGTCTTGTGTGCTCATTTGCTTATGTACTTGTCTTGTGTGCTCATTTGTTTATGTACTTGTTTTGTGTGCTCATTTGTTTATGTACTTGTCTTGTGTGCTCATTTGCTTATGTACTTGTCTTGTGTGCTCATTTGTCTATGTACTTGTCTTGTGTGCTCATTTGTTTATGTACTGTGTAAGGCGCTGCAGAACCCTTGTGGCGCCATATAAATAAAGGATACAAATAATAATAATAACAAATAGACAATAGCAGCTGACTTCTGCCTGTCTGAGAGTAAGAAGTGGCCACCCAACCAGTAGTGACCTCATATTACTACCTGTGCAGTAAAGGGGTGTATTTAATCTAAATTCCCTTTACAAAATGGGGAAAAGTAATTTTGCCCAGAAACACACTTTATATACATACAGATGTCATAGGGGCTGATGAAAAGTTGATTATAGGCATTGCTAGCGTACTTTCACAGTGGCCCGATTCAGAGACGGAGGCTAATGGTGCCGCAGCTGCGTCTACGTATGCAGCGGTTGTGTGAAAATATGCAAATGTCATAAATGCCTAGATTTGTATTGCGATGCCCACCGGCACCTTCGCAAATCCAAGAGTCTGCGTACAAAAACACAGCATCGATCCAGTTACTTTGATAATCGGCCTTCTGAGTAACCCTATGTTCAATACAAAGGAAAGGAAATTGCGGATGCACAATATACGATCATAACTTATCCAATTTAAATGCACCACTTAATACACATAGTCACTTTTTATGTTTGTTTATTATTCATGTATTATTTATTTCACATATTCTTTACCTTTGTTACTATTTTAACACTCATTAGCTACCTTCACACACTAGATACTTTATAACACTTCACTGTCACCTTTCTTTCATGTGGTGCCCTGGGGAGGTCCTTGGCTGGGCTGGTTTTGGGGTGCCATGCACCCCAAATGTGAACCCCAGAGTGTTAGGGACCTGCTCGATGAGGTGACCTGGATGCTGGTGGGCAGGCTCGTATCATTGGCCACTGATGTGCCAACTACCTCTGAAATTATATTTAATTACAAAATATATTTAAATTGGATAAGTAGTGATTGCATAGTGCATCAGCAATTTCCTTTTCTTTGTACAGAGCCACTCCTCTAACCCTATGGTCATGCAGAATGGCCGCTCATCCTGAGATGATGGAGCCATTTTTTATTGTGTACGCAATCGCAGACGCAGGCTGTGACACTTCCTGGAAACAGTGTCGACACGTCTGCATTTTTTAAGCACTCCCCCTTTACCTCCCTCAAATGCTCCCTGACTGTCAATCACACTTCGGGTAAATAGTAGCTGCGAGCAAAATTGGTAATCTACCTTGACGCTTGCGCAATGCGACTTAGATGCAGGTGCAGTCTAACAATAACTGCTCAGCAGTGCCATGAGCAGGGTGCTGCAGTGCGTCATTCTCCTGCAGCACCCGGCTCCTGTCACAGAGGAGGAGCCTCAGGGGGCAGCCCAGCATCTCCGGAGATACTTGGCAAACCCCCAGAGTGATGCAAACAGGTTTTCCCACTAGACCACGCCCCTTTATGTTAGATCACGCCCACTTTTCAGGTGCAAGCAGGGGGGTATGAAGTGTGCACCGGGTGTTGCCACACCTTGTGATGCCCCTGTCTGGAACCAAGCATGTACAAGTTAAGATGACATGGTATCATACACACTTCAGTCACATCTTAATTTGCTACCCAAAGGCCGTTACTGAACTGTAAATGTGCGTTCTCACACAGACCCTGTTCAGAGAGGGCTATGTATGACTTCAAACACATCTTGTGCATCTGGTATAAAGTCAGTGCAAGTGCGCACTGTGGTTGATGACGGGTATCGCAAAGATGTGTATGACTCTGCTAAACCTTCCATCGACTGAGGGGTGTCATGTGTGAACAACATTTATGGCTTCAAACACGTCTTGTGCACCTGGTATAAAGTCAGTGCAAGTGCGCACTGTGGCCCTGATTCAGAGGCGCTCGCAAAAAGTGAGCGCTCGCCCTGAATCAGGGCGGGCGCTTGTTTTTTAGTTGCAGCCTCCTGGCCGCTCTCATAGCTGTGGGTTGCCACTCACAGCTTATGCGAGCGGCCAGGTGATGGTCGCGATGGTCAAGACCATCGCGACCATCAGGCTTGCGACAAGACCCTTGCAGTAGGGTCTCATTGCCGCAAGCCCCAGTGGACTTCCTGCTCTAATAGAGCAGGAAGTCCACCTACTGACATCACGAGTGATGTCAGTAGAGCCGCCCACAAACGGCAGGTGTTCCTGCAGGAACGCTTCCGTTTGCCCAGCCACCACCCCACCCCCCCGCCCCGACCTTCCAAATGGGGTGAGCTATCGATCAACATCGACAGCCGCCCCTTTTGGATGCGAGCGCCGGAGCGAGTGCTTTTTGCGCTCGCTCCGGGGCTCATGCACGCGCAGTGTGCACGCCGCAAGTGCGCACTGCCTAACAATCGACCCGCTTGCGAGTGCATAGCACTCGCAAGCGGGTCTGAATCAGGCCCTGTGGTCGATGACGGGTATCGCAAAGATGTGTATGACTCTGCTAAACCTTCCATCGACTGAGGGGTGTCATGTGTGAACAACACTTAACATAACAATAACATACCAATAACCATAAATAAAGACAAAGAAAGGATGGCCAGCATCAGCATAACCCAACAATGCACAAT
The DNA here is from genome assembly GCA_031769625.1 of Taudactylus pleione. Taxonomy (NCBI): domain Eukaryota; kingdom Metazoa; phylum Chordata; class Amphibia; order Anura; family Myobatrachidae; genus Taudactylus; species Taudactylus pleione. Next base: position 2,903,189 of record JAUIMM010000710.1, read on the forward strand.
AACAACCAACTATATATAATGCATTGCAGGCAGATACCGCCCAAGGTGCATAAACACAAAAATGACACAAGCCTTTTATCCTGACTACCCTCCCGATAGGGTTATGACGTTGCCCCAGTTAGAGTTGTACAGCCAACTAACCAGCCACCAAAGGTGAGTGCACCCAAACATTAAACAAATTGCACCAGGACTGGTGACCTGCCATTCTTTCCTGCCATAACATAGCCAACAATTATAACCACCAAAACAAAACAGTAGAGAAGGAAGGAGGGAAGGTGTCACACATCACATTACTGGGTCTGGCACTTTCACCTTGCTGCCATCTGTTTCCCAACTGGCGCCTCTGGCATCCCTTAGACTAGTGGTCACTCATCTGTAGACATGGCTAGCGTCCCACTCCCAGTGGTTCCTGCCATTCCGAACCATGGGAGTCATCAAATGACCTGCTTTTCCAACCAGCTTCCAGCAACTTCATTTACATGTTCCGCCCAGCCTGTCAGCGCTTACAGCTGACAGCACATTACCAGTACAACGTCTCTCTGAGGATCAATACCCTAGCTCCTGGTTTAGTGCCTGCTCCTGTTTTCCTTCACAGCATTATGCCTCATTGTGTTACAGTTGCCTGTTTCAGAGTTTACTTCACAACATTTTGCACTTGTTCCAGTTACCAGCTCCAATAGTTGCTTCACATCATTCTACACCTGTTTCCTGCTCCAGTGTTTGCTTGCCAGCATTCTGCACTTGTACCTGTTACCTGCTCCAGCATTTGCTTCAAAGTATTCTGTTCTATCCTGTACCAGTTATCTGGTTCAGTATTCTGCTTCAGCCGGTTCTAGTTTCCTGCACCAGTATCGCTTCCCAGCATTCAGTTCCAGTACACATCTGCAGCCAGCCTCAATTGTGCTTATGGGTCCTAGTTCTAAAATTCCTGCGGCCTGCTTCTATTGTACTATAGCACCCAGTTCCACTGTTTCCAGCAGCCTGCTTCAATTATGTACCCAGCACCAGTTCTAAAGTTCATGCAGGCTGCTGCTATTGTGCTACAGCACCCAGTTCCCACATTCAGGCACCTGGCTCCAGTATATTATTGCAGTATGTTCCAACTTTACAAATATACTACTACCATAGGCTATCTTGATAGGTTGCACCTACTGTAGTTTCAGAATCTGTCCCCAATCATTCTACAGTATCAGTCTCTGCAAATACCAGTGGCCTGCATGATGAACAATATAATGAGGCCATCTAGTTTCATTTATACTCCAGCACATATAGCTAACCCAAGGGGACCCGACCTGAACCAATAAACTCCTAGTGACATGACAGAAGGCAGGCACAGGGAGGCTTTGGCTCAACAGTCCAGAGCCTTAAAAACCAGCACAATAAGAACACATCCCTAAACCTAATAGCACCTCCAACAACATGTGATGTTCACCCAAGCCAGCCCGGGTGAACATCAAGTATGATGCAAGCATGAGAGTGGGGTGGTTTAAACCTCTAGAATGGGGGGGGGGCCATTCTAGAGGTATAAACCACCCCACTCTCATGTCAATCATTCCATTTCTCTTATGGGCAAATATAAGCATTTTTGCATCCACAGAAAGTCTGTGGCCGACTTGTATTGAAATCCCAAAGGGGGACATTTATCAAACCTCCTAATGATTACAAGTGGAGATGTTGCACCAAACTTTCCGACAATCTAGCTGCCTCCTCAAGGCAGCCGGATCGGAACAGAAGGGGGGGCAAGCGTGATGCAAATTTGGGGGTGGGACTGCACGATCGTATCATCGTGGACACGCCTCCGATACACAATGCAGAGATTACCGATATTGTGCAGCCGGGGCCACGATGAAGCGATTCAGAGCGAATCGGGTCATCGGCTCCTCCAGAACCGCCCACTTACATGGGTAAGTGGACGCAGCAGGGGGGGCGAATCGAAAACCAGGGTGGGGTGTGGTGGGGGGTGCCAGCCGGGAGACTTGCCCACTCTTCTGGGGGGCCGGGAGCGCCACCTGATTCTCGGGAGGCTCCCGGCTGTCCCGGGAGACCATGCAAGTATGTGTTGCACATTTCAACCAATCAAATGCTATTGTTTATCTAGTAAAGTCTATAAAATGAAAGCACTAATCTGATTGCTTAGTATAGGGAACATCCCACTTATATTCTTTAGAAGGTTTGACAGATTTCTCCCCCTAATCTTTAGTATCTATTATTATTGTTGTTTATTTGTAAGGTGCCAAAGTGCTTTGCAGCACAGGACAGTGGGGAAAATAGGACATATTGTACATAAAACATGGACATACATAGTAGACAAAATACAGACATGTAGGGCCGGATTTAATGTGGGTGACAGGGGTGGTCCTCCCTGGGCCCCCACACATCAAGGGCCCCCACACCCACCAGGGGTTAAAGTGGGCCGGAATGCCAGCACTGCAGGGAGGCTCCATTAGCCGGGCGCCCGCTGAGATTTTGTTAACAGCGGGCGCCTGGCTCCCTCCCTGCCGCGCCAGCCGGAGGCTGGAGCTCACACCTGAGCTCCAGCTTCCGACTTCCACAGTGCACTATGGGAGAGACGTCATGACGTCTCTCCCATAGTTCCGAGGAGCGGCAAGCGGGACGGACGCGGACGTGGGAGCGAGGATTAAGGTTAGTATAGTGGGTTTTTTTCTTTGTTTTATACAGTATAAGTGGCTTCACTACTAGGGGAACTACATCAAGGGGCATCGCTTCTGGGGAAAATACTACTGCGAGCACTACATCTGGGGGCATTGCTACTGGGGGAACTGCTACAGGGGTCACTACATCTGGGGCACTGCTACAGGGGGCACAACTTCTGGGGGCATTGCTACTGGGGGCACTACATCTGGGGACATTGCTACTGAGGGCACTACATCTGGGGGCACTACTACTGGGGGCACTACTGCTGGGGCATTACTGTTGGGGGGCACTACTATATCGTCAATAGTTAATAGGGGCCCCCACATGTTTGTTGCCCAGGGGTCCCCACAGACCTTAATCAAGCCCTGCAGACATGCATTAAATAAAGGGCAAGGTTGGTCCTGTCTGTGAGAGAGGTAATGATCTATGCCTCTGTCCTGAATTTTTATAAAAAAATAAGTCCTGCTTTTTTCACTAGAGCTAAAAATAAATATATCCACTATAATCCCTTTCCCACAGTACAATGTCCGAGCTACTGTCCCTTACCTGAGACACTGCTGCAATTAGCCCTCTGTTTCAGAACTTCTTTCCAACATACGTTACAGGCTGACATAAATTAAACCACCAATTAACTTTAAGAAGCCATTGCATGGTTAACACCAACCCCCTCAGGTCTGAAATTGGCTTTTAAAAACTAATAAAGGGTAATTAGGACTCAACAAATACAATTGTGTGTTTAGAATTTTAAAACAAATATCAAGTCAGGTAAAGCTTTAGAGAACGCTCTCTTGAGCGTACAGCATTGTCCTGGGTTGGACCTAATTGCAGAAAAGCAATAGCCGCAAAAAGCTTGTTTAATTTGACATGAATTTTAAAAAGCAAATAATTAGGTTCTTTGTTTGGTTTTAAATTAGGCCTTTCTGCTTAATGACTGCCCTAGTTCCGATTAGCTGGAATGCAAGTTACATTGTTTAACGTGACGGCGAGAGACCGAGAAAGTAGAGAAAGAGAGAACCTAAAGACGGCGAGAAAGCTGAGCAGACAGGTCCTTCTTCCTCTCAGACTGTTGAATGTAGAATGATTTTAGAGTACTTAAGAAATGTACATTGAATTGCCCAACAGAGTAGGTCAAAGTGTTCTATGAAATCAAAACTGCAATTGACTTTTTTTTTGGAACATGCGCTAAATTATCCCTCAGTCGGTTTTGTCCATATAAAAGACAATCAAATGCCAGCTGCATTCGGTTGTTTCTGTCCTGTAAAAGCTTTCACATTAGTCGTTATTATGTAACATGGAGCATTTATAGAAAAGGCCAGCAAAAGCCGGAAAATGTATTTTACAGTGCAGGAAAGAGACGTCAAATTTAACAATCATTCACTTATTATAGAATAGTCACCCTGCAAAAACACGATGGTTTCAGCGCAACATAAAGTACATTTGCCAAACTCACTTAAAGCTACATTGGGGTTAACTAAAAAGCAAATGAGTGTGGGTATAGATTGCTCTGCATAAAGAGCAGATAGGATTACATGTAAATACCACATTATTCCTCTACTCTTAGCTACAGTGGTAGTGGATATCGCACTTGTATAATCTGGTTGATCCCTCTTATTTGCAAATAGTTGCTGCTGACATTTGACAGAAAATGCCGAAAGGAAAAAGAAATTAGAAAACTGCATACAGTATATAAAATTGTTTTAGATATAGAGCTTGACATACATTTTTGCCCCGAAATCCATAGGCGTCTTTATAATGGGTGCAAGGCGTACGGTGCAAACGGGCCCCTGGTAATTATACTTACCTCTCCGCCGATCCTGAATTGCTGCTCCACAGTGCCGAATAGGCGCTGCAGAGCAGCAAACACTCACTGCGAAAATGGAGGCGGACATTTTCCCAGTGATCTGCTCATGCGCAGAAAAAGATGTCCCCGTGACAGTAGGCGTTGGCTCCATTTTCCCGGAGACCCACGCATGCACAGTAGATTTCTGGCATGAAGCCAGAATCTACAGTGCTAAGTGCCGCGCTAAGCCGCCAACAGAGAGGAGGGGGACCAAACGGAGGCTGCACATGGGCCCCCTCCTCTCTTAAAACGCCCCTGCTGAAGTCCCTTCTAGATCAAGTGCAACTACAGAGTCAAGAAGGATGGAACCATGGGGGAGATGTATCAAGCATTGGAAAGAGATAAAGTGGAGAGAGATTAAGTACCAACCAATCAGCTCCTGTCATTTTTCAAAACACAGAATTGCAAAGCCGCACACAAGCAGCTTTACAATTCCGTCCTTGCTAAAATGCAAATGCAGCAGGTGGTGTCTCACACTTCCTGCTGCATCTGGGATCACCATCGTGACCATCGCTATTGGACGGCACCGGCCAGCTGAGTAAGCCTCAGCTTACGCAGGCTGGCCGGCATGCGAGGCCAGGAATCTGCGTCCATGGGCGCAGATCCCGGCCTCGCCACTCCTGGAAAATGGAGGCAATACGTGCAGATTCCCGATAATCTGGAACCTGCATGCACTGCTGAATCAGGCCCACAGTCTGTAAAATGACAGTTAGGAGCTGATTGGTTGGTACTTTATCTTTATTCATTTTATCTCTCTCCAAGGCTTAGTACATTTAGCCCATGTTTCTTGAGTTACAGTATATATTCAGACTAGCACTTGTACACTATAGTTTTCCAGTCTTAAAATGGACCATCGACATTCTACTTGTTGACATTCACATCAACATTATGACCGTGCTGACATTATATGAATGTTAACATTGTGAATGTTGACATTCTGACCGCTGGCATTTTTCCCATATCGGCATTCTGAATGCCGACTTTCAGACCATAATGACATTCTGGTGTCGACATTCTGAATGTCAACATAACGCCTGCATACAGTACCTATGTCAGAATGCCATTATTGGACATCCTTGTTGGAGTGTTGTCCAACACGGAACCAATCATAAATCCTCCCCGCAGGAATTTATGCAGTGTCTGGAATGGTGCAGTATTACTTGTGTAACCTAGTACCATACTTGCCTACTTTTGAAAAATCATTTCAGGGAGAGTGTGAAAGAATATGAGCGCGGTGGTAAAGTGGGTGTGTACTGCTTCACCTGAGAGGCGTCATAAAATTAGAGGCGTGTCATAAAATTGCCTTACATGTAAATGGAAACGAGCCCCAAAGCAGTTAGTAAGATCTACTTGGTGATGAAAACACACTGAAAATGCATGTAGTCATAGGGATCATTGTGCCTTATAACCAATGCAGGGAAATTATACTAATGATCCATACTTGCCTACTGATAAGTTTTCCTCCCCGGGAGAAGCCCAAGGAGGACAAGCAGGTGAGCGGCGGAGTCTGACGTCTCACATTATTAAGCCCTAACAGCAAATTGCAGTGAATAGCGCATAATTAAATAGGAGGCGGGGCCAAATGACGAGATTCTTAGAATTGTATTAAGCACCGCCCCCTCTCCCCATTATGTCCACTTTACTAGGAAGTGGGCAGGAATGCGGGAGAAGTGCCTACTCTCTATCGGGGGCGTGGGGGGTTAAAACCTGTGACTCTCCAGCTGTTATGAAACCACAAGTCCCAGCACACCCTCCTACCAATCATCTGGTAAAGCATGCTGGGATTTGTAGTTTCACTACTGCTGGAGAGCCACAGATTTGCATTGCAAAATAAAAAGTACTTTGCAAGTAGCATGCAACAAGTTACTTTACTCAGGTCTTTTTTTTTTTTCAACTTGGAACCACTTAGCAATTTTGCAAATATACAGCACAAATTGCACATCAACAAAGAAACCAATCAATTGTGAAGGTAATTAAACCTAGTGCTTATTTTCGTGGGTTTAATTTATCTTTAATTACAGTACGTAAATGAAATACAGAGTGTTATTTACACATATATGACTGTAAACGAGTACTTCACTTTTGCAGCGTTATTTATATATATATATATATATTTTTTTTTTTATATATATATATTTTTTTTTCTATACCGTACAAGGCAAAAAGATTGCTCTGTCAATAATAAACAATAGAGATGTTGACAGCAGAAAATGTTTCATTGTCTTAATCAAGAAAACAGCCTGGACTAGTGTCCTATTTCCTTGTCCCTGTGGGATCTCAGAGGTAATTACTGACTGAGCAGACAGAACCTTTACATTAGTACAGATGTGAGCCGGCTTACAGCAGAACGAGATGCCTAGCACTAGCACAACCTCATTGTTTTGGGCAAATTAAGATTTTAATTAACATGATAACTGCCTGGTTTTTAATTACATTGTTTTAATTAAATTAAATGACTTGTTTACGAAGAATTGGGGGTGGAAAAAATATCAATACATAACACATGACATAAACATTCATATAAACCAGAATCAGCACAATGATAGGGAAATCTCATCTCAAAGGACTTTCTCAAGGTGGTCACGCACTTAACAGTGTAAATTGCCTGTGTGCAATTGCTTACATCCGCTCCTGTGCCTGATGTGCTAATGCTAGCAACATATACTGAAAGGAAAAAAAATGAATGAAAAACTTAAGCCATAAAAATAATAGAAAGGAAAATTACAAAACACGCACTCATTTTGTCAGTTCCCAGTCTCGTATGCGCGCAGAAATCAGAATATCGTGTCTCACTTTTGGGAGTTAATTGACTGAAGTCGCTGCTGGAGTACGGAGCACTTGAGAGAATATTTTTATTTTTTTTATAAATAAATTAGCATGTTGACAAATGTCTTCTAAACTAACAGAAATTGTTATTTACGCCTAACTATTATCATAACATTAATAATCATTTATTTTCTGTAGTACTCTGAAGCATTGCCTCACTAATTAACCAGTTTTCTAACAATGTTAGTATAATTAGGGTCTCCTTCAGACCCGCTCGCAAGCGCCTATGCGCTCGCAAGCGGGTTGATGTTGAGGCCCCACGCACGCGCAGCGGCTGCACTAAGAAATTCTCTCGCTCCGGGACTCACTACAAAAGGGGCGGCTGTGGATGGTGATCAACAGCTCGGCCCGTTTTGTAGGCGGGGCGGGGGAGTGGCTACACAAACGGAGGCGTTCCAGACGGAACACCTGGCGTTTGGGGGCGGCCCCACTGTCATCACTCGTAATGTCAGTGGTGAGCTTCCGGCTCTAATAGAGCCGAAAGCTCACAGGGGCTTGCAGTAGATGAGACCCTACCACAAGGGTCTCGTCGCAACCCTCGATGGTCGCGATGGTCTTAACCATCGCGACCATCAACCTGGCCGCTCGCTAAAGCTGTGGGTGGTCACCCACAGCCTAGCGAGCGGCCAGGAGGCTGGCTCTGAACATAAAAGCGGCCGCCCTCGTTCAGAGCGAGTGCTCGCATTTTGCGAGCGGCTCTGAATGAGGTCCTTAGTCTTTTTTGGTTCTACAGTAAATATACTGTATGGTCAGACCGTCATACTGAAATTCCAACAGCAAACCTAGGGGTTCAATTTACCTGGGGACCACCTCAAATACAAGTTGGTCTATCTAATACCCCTTTTACACCACAGCTAAAACCTGGGGTTATCCCGGGTTGCTGTTAGGTGTAAAAGGTACAAGGGTTGGATTCCCGGTTGAGTAACCCGGCAATCCAACCCGAGTAGCTTGCAGGGTTTAACACAGGAATGACTCGTGTAACCCTGCAGTGTAAACACGTTACCTGGGTCGTCCGACCCAGGTCCAATTTACAACATGGGGACTTGCGGGTTTCTCGGCGCATGGAGATGATGTTATCTCCAAGCACCGGAAGAACAGTTCCACTGCACCCGTGTGCAGTGTGAATGGCTCCGACCCGGGAATAGCCCAGGTTGGCACAGCAGTGGGAACGGGATCTGTCACGGATTGGAACCATGATACAAATACCAGGTCATACCTGGGACATCAGTGTAAAAGTGGTATTAAAGAGCCTACAGTAACATCTCCAAATGCATGTACATGTTCTGGAGCATATCACAATGAAAGATATTTCAAAAATAAAGGTGTGACCATAGGAGAGAAAGTCTGCAACACACAGCAGACCCCCTGTAACTCCACCGAAGGACGTAGCATTCATCCTCTCCAGCCAACTTTTCCAGAAAAGGGATGATAACAGAGAAGAACACTAGTTTATGTCATCTTGTATATCATGTTTAGTGGGGTGTGGTATGTTAGGTTGACTGTAATCATGTCGACGTGCATCATGCCGACATAATAATGCATAGCCTGTTGACAGAGACCATGACAAAATTTATCATGCCTACACTAGTGACATAGTGATATTCTATCAACAAGATAGAATGTCAACCTAATGTTCCTGGTGGCTCAGCAGTCACTTACTTGGTCCCGGTGGCTTCGGGGTCCCGGCAGTCATGTGACCGTCACTTCCGGCACAGACCTGTAATTCTCCAGCATTCCAGTAAGTACTGTTCCCCATATCCCTAATCCTGAGCCCTACCCCTAACCGTTCTCTTTGGTGCCTAGCCCTAATCTCCCACCACAGCCTAACCCTAACTGTCAGCATTCCGAGAATGTTGCCATTTCACATGGTGACATTTCAGATGTCGACACTGTGACCATGTTGACATTCTAGTGAGTGATGACATGTTGAACCAGGTCAACATTCTAGTGGTGTCATTATGAATTTTGATATGGTTACTGTCGACCATGTGACTGGATCCTGTTTAGTGCCTAATAAAAGGACAACTCTAGCTACATGAAGACTTTTAAACCAGTGTACTCTACTTAAACCCACTCGCCTTGGCATTGCTTCTTCTAGATTATTATTATTTATTTTTTTGACAAGCTTCTTTACTTTTTTCGTTAGTATTACTCTGATTGCAAAATATCAATAAAAAGTCAAGTAAGTTGTGATTTAATCATAAATACATTTGGCAAGAGAAATTCAAATAATTGAAACAGCAAAGCCTTTTTTCTCACCATAACAGCTTATAAGTATTTATGATTTTTCAGATAAAAAATAAGAAAAGAAAATAATTAAAGCCAGTGGTTTGTGGAACATTATACAAGAGAACATACCGATCAGTTCCAAGGACTGGAAATCTCTGATCTCAGAAACACGTGGGCAGGGTAATAAATGCTTTTCTACAATAAAGAACAATTTTCAATGTCATGTACTTTACAATTTGGAGAGAAAGAACTATAACTAGAAAGGTTTAGCACAGCACAAGGAGACACACAATACCAGTTGGAATAACCAAGGAAAGAACTTTATTGCTATTGCTGTATACAGGACACTCTGCTCTTTTAGCAAAATATTAGAGAAAAACAGTATTGTATGATAGAAGCAGGATCTTACTTGCCAATCAGCAATAAGTAGTAACCTAACCATACGGGATTGGTATGAATGACCGCCGGACGTGAGCCCGGTTGAAATCCCAATGCCGGCAGCCCGAACAGCGCAGATCCCGACAGGGCAGGTAAGTATGTTATCCCTACCCCTCTTCCCCCCCCTAACCCTAATCTCCCCCCCTAGTGCCTAACCCTAACCTTCCCCCAGGGGTGCCTAAACCTAACCCCCCCTCCCTGCACCCTAAACCTAATCCACCTGGCATGGGTGCCTAACCCTAACCTCCCCCCGTGGGTGCCTAACCCTAAACCCCCTTTCCCCTAGCCCAGAGGTTCCCAAACTTTTTTGAATCACGGCGCCCTAGAGTATCAGAATTGTTTTCACGTCACCCCTAAGCCAAAAGTTTGTTATTGAGAAATTCAGAAGAAAATGTAGTAAATTAGTGAAGTAAATTGTGGTTACCTGTCATCCTTATGTTCAGTTATGTGGTTGTGGACAGGTTTGTGCTTCTGTTTGTGCACATTTACATTACATTGACCATGAAGAATTTGCTTTGGTGCTGGACCACCAACCTGAGGCACCCCTGCAAGTGTCTCGAGGCACCCCAAGGTGCCACAGCGCACAGTTTGGGAACCACTGCCTGACCCTAACTCTCCGGGGGGGACCCTAAGTTTCCCTCGGGAGCCCTTAAACCTAACCCTCCCCCTGCGGCTGTCCACTCGTGAAGCCCGGCTTACCTTTGTTCGGTATGCCGGGCACTGGGATTTCGATGACTATCATTACTCCCATGCTGGGATTTCACAGCCGGGAAGCCGGCGGTCTGCATTTCGACCGCCGGCTTCTTGACTACATACCGACCATACATTATTACAACTTAAAAAGATATATCCACTTTCATCAACTAACAGAACAATGAGTCTAATGCAGAGAAGTACGCTATTGGCGTCGCTGTTGCAATTTTGTCTGCAAAGGATAGGTGAAAATATGCTAATGTCGCAGATGCAGGGATTTGTTTTGAGACATCCACAGGTGCCATCGCACATCCAAGCAACTGTGTATGACTACGCAGCCACATATGCAGATCCTTTGTTATATTGGCCTCCTGAGTAACCCTATAGTTGCGCAGAATGGGCGCCTGAACTGAGATGCCAGTGCCATGTTTAATCCATACAGGGTCGCAGATGCAATTACGCCACGTCCCGAACGAAAATTACCTCCCCCAAATGGCCCTTAACTCATACTTGCCTACCCTCCCGATTTGGTCGGGAGCCTCCCGAAAATCGGGTGCTGCTCCCGGCCTCCCGGGAAGGCAGGCAAGTCTCCCGACCTCCGGCGACGTGTCTGCAACCCACGGACTTGTAAGTATAAAGCGGGGGGGCCAGTGACGCGATTCGCGCTGAATCGCGTCATCGTGGCTCCGCCCCCTGCTCCACAATGCCATTAATATCGGCATTGTGAAGAGGGGGCGGAGCCATGATGACACAATCGCGCTGTCACGCCCCCATGCTCCGCCCCCAATGATGAGTCGCTGCCGGGTCCCACCCCCTTTGACGCACCACGCCCCCCTGCTCTGTAAGCCCGACAGCTCCCTCCCGGAAGCAGGGAGCTAAATGTTGGCAAGTCTGCCTTAACTGTCAATCACTCTGCTGATTGCAACTACGGTAATGGACTTTGACGTATGCGCAGTGCGACTCAGCTGCATACGCAGTGTACCAATAAATGCTCAACTGCAAAAACATTGGCTTAGCTTACATCCCTGAATTAGGCCCTATGTCAGTGACACTTCGCATCCTAGTATCTTCTATCGTTAGGCAATGACTCTTTGAGGATGCATGCATTGTTGGACTGTGGGGGAGATTTATCGAACCTGCTGAAGTGGCCAAGTGGAGGTGTTGCCTTCTCAACCAATCAGATTGTAGCTATCACTTATCTAGTGCTGTCTATAAAATGATAGCTAGAAGCTGATTGGTGCTACACCTGTTTAATTGACAATGGTGCTCTAAGGGTAGGTCGACCATGAAAAGAAGAAACTGGGTTGAAAATCTGAATCTGAACTTATTTTTTCTTCTTTTGCATATATTAACTACTACGTGTTGGATCATGATTAATTGGTTGGAATATACGTTCTTGAGGGTTACCTAGGCAGGGCTGGGCATGACATGTTCGGCCCATGTGGGTACTGTAGCTAGCAGTACAAATTTCAGAGATATCTCCAATTATCACATAATTAACTAATTAAAATAGTGCTAATTATCACAAAGGCAACGTACTTATGTGTGCGCTTTAACACTAATTATCATCCTCCCCTTCTTTATCAAGTGCTTGCATTGAAAATGTGACCTGTGATGTGTCATGAATTTCAGGGACTCGCTGAGATCAGCTCTTCAGTACAATATTCGGGAAAAAAAGTGACAACATTTGATTTATTTCCTAATGCAGAAATATATAAAGCTGTTATTGCCCAGGAAGTGTAAAACTGTAGATACAACATATCTGCATAATATACAGAATTTTATGTGACGTGAATATTTAACAATTCAATCACAATCCACTTGTCTTACGTCTGAGAAAAACTTCTCTATCCCCCGACGAAGAAGTTTAAGGTCCTTCTGTGAGTGCTGTATCTTTTCTTTGGCATAACTGGCCTGAAACACGACTGTCTTAGTAAGCAGATTTAATGGGCAATAGAAAAGAGCCTTATTTTAGCCCTCGCTGTGCTGCCCACCAAGCACAATACCTAAGATTTTATTTTTGCTGAGCTACTAGACTGTTAGTTTCCATGCCCGAGGTCAGTCAGCTGCATTTCACGCTGCATATTGGGGCACCCTGCATTGAAAATACTGTGCACAGCCTAATGCAATAGCACTATCATATATCATAGAATATTTTACTTGTCTTATTTACGCATCATTAACTTTTTTAAATGTTCTGAGTAGCTGCTTGTTAAGCCACAATGATATCTGTCACATAAATTATAACAATAATGACTTTGCCATATACATTTTTGGGATTCTTATTTACAAGGTGTCATTATCATTGCTGCATAAGATTATTATTCATTATTTTACATTTGAAAATGTATCTTTTCATTGAAGCCTACCACCCCACCTCCAAGCTCTCCAGCCTCTATTCTCCCCTAGTCTACTCCCTTCTACCCCTTGTGTCTACAAATACTGTAGAGCCACTGAGGTGTAAGATATCGCAGGCAGGGCCCCTCTTCCCATTGTTTTCTCTATGTTATTCATACTTGCCAAGTTTTATAAAGCCCTTCAGGGGACAACCAGGTCCAAAGTGCAAAGGGTGTGGTGCCATGCCATTATGGCACCCTCCCCTTCTGTTAAAAGTAGCGACTTGCAATATATTACAGCAGGAGGCGGGGTCGTGATGATGCCATTCAATGTGAATCATGTTATCACACCCCCAGGCCACTGACATGACTCAGTGGGGAGACTATCCCACTCTTTTGGGAGTCTGGGAGAGCCCTCAAAATTCTGCAGTGTCCCAGACATTCCAGACAAACATGAAGTAACTGTGCAATGATAAAATGTACTGTATGTATTTTAAAGTTGTAACTTATCTGCTTCAGTTTGCACATTTGTTACTCTTTGTTCCTTTCCCTAAGTAAGGTGCTACATCATACTTGCCTATCCTCCCAATTTTTCGGTCAGTCCCCCACGCCCTCGGAAGAGTGGCCCGATCTCCCACTTCCCGCCCACTACCTAGTGAAGTGGAAAGGGTGGGGAGATAATATCACCAAGAATCGCGGTCCATAGAGAGGGCTCGGGGCTAAAATGAGACAGCGGCATCATTTTAGTCCCGTCCGCTTCCTGTGGTCCCACGAATCACAGCATTCTGTCGCAATCTGGGCGGGGCCTTATGATGCGAAAGCTCTGCACCGCCCAACGAAGTAGGCTGCTGCATCGCCACTTCAGGCTTCTCCCGTACAGGAGACAGAAAGAGTATGCAAGTATGTGCTACTTAACCGGTGTGGTGCCTTATAAATAAAAGATAATAATACTAACCTGCGCCACCAAGACTTCAGGTCCTTGGGGTCTTGGCCACTACGCCTCCTCATCTTATACACAGAGGCACAGGCACTGGGGTACAAGAATAAGGCATGATTATGTCTCTTATGCACTCCCCCATTCGCGGTGCCCCTGTTAGATTCCATTTAGACTTACTGTGATTATGGAATTATTACCATCAAACACTCCATTTTAACGTAGTTCAATGTTTTCTTTTGGGAAGGTTCTCTGATCATGCTAGAAGAGCCTTAGGAGGTGCTCTTATGTGCTGACTGAATAGAAAAACATAACAAGTTCTACAAACTGCAATCAAAGTGTGGCCCCTTTTGACTGCCTGCAGCACTAAAGGTAATTTAATTTGATTTTGAAACATAACAGCTATTTCTTAAGTAGACAATGGACCCATTCTTGGGAAATAGAAGCATAATGTTTCTTCATTTAAGAAATATTGACGAAAAACAAAGATACTTTACCCTTGAGCCCAGCGATTATTAATTTCTGCAATCACTTTGGGGATGCCCTTTTCATCCGAAGCTTGTATGTGTGCGATTAGGCAGCTTGTCAGCCACAGTCTTTAGTTTTTGTTTTCAACCCATTTTGCAAATTTAATTTTCACAACGTTGAAGTTCATTTTTCATTATTGCTTTTGGTTTTACAATATAAATATACTGTATAGATTTTTTTTTCTGTGTTTTTATTTATTTTTTTTGCCGTGTATTAAATGGAGAGGTCTATTGTTCGTGTCCACACTGAGGCAATTTGAATCTCTTAGCCTCTATTTGTCTTCCGACAATATTTTTTGAATACATTGCTCTCTCTGCCAAGCTTCCTTCTGTGCTTCTCAGCCATGTGTTTATTTAGAGTGACCTTTATATTGTAATTATTGTAATAGTCCCAGGATGTTGCACATTTGAGCTGAGCTCTCTGTATTGAATACAATGGTGTGTTCATAGGGTGGCTTTGAGACTAGGGGGGAATCTACTAAGAATCGTGTTTGTTGTGCAATCCCTAATCACAGCTCTTCACCGGAACGTTTTCCATATTAAATCTCAAATTTACTAAGAAGCGTGTGTACCTGACTATTACCATTCGTTGGTGATACTTAACGTGTTCTGGCGTGTTCAAATTCACCTGTCCCATAATCGCACATGCATTCACAAATCACAGCAGCATGTTTAGCAGAAGCATGCACAGATCTGCGAGATCCGTGCATGCTTCTCAGTATAAAAAAGTCTTTAAAGGTTTTAATTCTTTAAAAAAAAAATTACGTGGGATCCCCCTCTTAAGCATTACTAGCCCCGGGCTCTTTGAGCTAGTCCTGGTTAAAAAAATATAGGGAAAAAAAGGTATAGGGGTCCCCTGTATTTAATGAACCAACACTGGGCTTTTGGATCTGGCCTTGGTCCTAAAATAAGAGGGAAAAATGTACGTAGGTGTCCAAGGAATTATCTAATAACAGCACCAAAAACAGATATACAGCAAACAATGTCCAACCGGCGGCACTCATGGACAATACAGGAATGGATCACAGAGACCTCATTAATATTCTAAGTTTTGGTTTTATCAACTCTTCATCAGGAGATCTATATATATTGTGACAAGAATCAAATAAACCGGAGTAAAATCCAACAGAAGTTTTATTTTCTCACCACAGGCGGATATACAGGTCAGTGCAGTGTCACAGGCAAGATGTTACAGCAAATACACAGAATCTTCCATATACACAGAATCTTCCCTAACACTAGTCATCCCCATGCCTATAACTTAGGTGACTAATTCACCATCAGGATCATTGTGGATTTGTTTATCTCTCAAATTCTATCACCATATAGTCTTCATGTATTGTTGCAGGTACAATTCAGTGCGCTGAGGAACAATAGGGGGTTCAACCCCCCCCTTTTTCTACTTGGTATTACCCCTCCCTTACATGCACCAGAAAAGTACTGCCAGATTGATTTGAGCAGCTGCCATTTTCTGTTCATTGTGGATTTGCACTAACACAACTATAAAGACAGATAACAAGTGTTGCTAATTAGCCTTGCTTGTGGCTTACAAGTGAGTCCAGGATAACCTGGACTGGATCTCATTACAATGCTGTTTATTGCTCCATCCCTGCACAAACCTGCCACTCCCCAGTAACTTCATGTGAGAGCATGCTGTCCCAGGCACAATATATATATATATATATATATATACTGGGCTATTTTTCTGGAAAAATAGGTCCAGGGACTATGGGTGGAGCTACTACAAATATATATATATTTATTTACAATTAAATGTATTTTCATTGATGTATTTTCATTGAGTTTATTTTTACAGTTTTTTTGAACTTGCTCTTCAAAAACACTTTGAAGGACACTGTTTACTCTTTTGCTCTAAGTCCTGAAACTTTTCGCCATTGTGAAATAATTTTTTTAGCCACAGAAAACATATACTGCGTTAGTGGAAACTTGTCATTTTCTTTCATCTTTACTCCTGTGTAACAATACGTTTTATCCTGTTGAGTTCCCATATTGTTTGCTCTAGGTCTAGTCATGAGACTTCGTGTGTGATGTAAAGTACAACATCTGCAGGTAGAATGGTAAAGATTGCGTGGGTACATTGTCTTTTAAAGTGCGATGTCCTAGAGATACAATATTTATACATTCCATGTGGTGCATTTCACTGCATTCATAGTCTGTAAATAGAGCTGGGACTACAGCATTGTCAGTTCATTCTGCTTTGTGGTGTGGTTGGGATATATGAGAGAAATACTGTACAATGGTAAAGGAATTGCTGGTAGAACAGAAAAGACAGGGGGAATTCTGCAGGGAACGTGTACGTCCAAATTCCACCATCAATACATGCAAATATCCACCATTAATACAAGCAAACATCCACCATCAATACGTGCAAACGTAATGTAGTTATATTGCCAGCGGACGGGATGTCGGGCATTGATATACCAACGCTGGGAATCCCGCTGCCCGGCATAATACCGATGCCAATATCCTGAATGAGATCAGGATACTGGCATCGTCATCCCAAACCGCCGGAATGCCGAACGTCCAGTATGGGTAAGTATCTTCTTGTCCCCGGGGAAGGGGGGAGTTTAGGTTTAAGTATCCATGGGGGGAAATTAGGAGTAGGCACTCCCCAAAGAGGGTTAGTGCTAGGCTGCGGGGAGGGGGATTAGAGTTAGGCACCATCGGGGACAGTTTAGGGTTAGGCACCCCGGGATGGTTAGGTTTTAGCGGGAGAGGTTAGGGTTAGGTACTACCGGGGGGGAGGTTAGGGTTAGGCACTACCGGGGGGGAGGTTAGGGTTAGGCACCCTCGGGGGAGTTTAGGGTTAGGCACCACCAAGAGAGGAATAGGGTTAGAAGGGGGAGGGGGGAGAGATAGCGTACTTACCTTCCCTAATCGGCATTTTCAGCAGTTGGGTTTCCGGGTCGGGATTTGAACTCTTCAGCCGCCAGTATTTCATACCCATCCGGTGCAAACATCCACTACAAAATGAGGAACACAGCAAATGCTCCATTCTGAAAAAAATTTGCTAATCCCCAATCAACAGCCAAGGATCTAGGGCTGACGCCAAGTGTTAACGCATTGTGAATGACGTAAGATGGGTTCACCCCACAAGAATGCAATTACATGTATCTGCCGTGCGGCAGTCATCGTAAGAAATGTGCGCAGTATCTAAAATGATTGAGAACACGTAAAGGATGATGATACGTTACTAAGCTGTGGAGACACCAGTCATCATCCTCATCTTGATGGGAATTAATTCTTCTTACTATAGTAAAATAAATAAATAATTATATGAATAATAATGTAAAAAAGGAAATTTTTTACACCCTGTAAAAAAGTGACGATAGTTCCAGCGCCCATAGTAAAATGGGTGTAAATTGCCAAAGAAAAAACTGTGTAAAAATAGTGTTTTGCACAGATATATTCATATACAACTTGAGCTGCATACCCCCCCTCATCATTAGCAGAGGCACGTAACTTACAGCAAGACATCATCATCAACACAGGGTCTTTGCACATGCTCTGTATGACGTGCAGAAGATAGGCCTCCTTAACAGTACATGCGTAATAAGCAGCCGCTGTGCATGAGCGCATATGTGTATTCCTGAGCAACCGCGGTGCGAGATCACACAATTATACACTACTCACTCACCTCTCTCAGTGGGCAACCTGGCACACACTGCATCAGCTCCCCTATGTCATTCCTGACAACTGTTCTCCAAAGTGACACCCTCCTGTCAAAATTTGCTTGATCCCAAAACAGGAATCGCATTGCGTTGGACGTTCCTAGTCCAGATGCATATGACTGAGCTGCGCATGTTTATGTATATAGTACTTTTATTCATTCTAACTACCGATTACTCTTTACAGCTTTACCTAAACAGAGTCAGACTTAGAGGAGACTTACAGACATTAGTTTGCTACTACTGTAGGTCCTATGACTTTTATTTATTTAGGGGTCTATTTACTAAGCAGTGTTAGGAGACAGAGTGAAAAGTGATAAGAAAGTGATAAGGTGCCAGCCAATCAGCTCCCAACTGTCATCTCACAGGCTGTGTTTGAAAAATGACAGTTGGGAGCTGATTGGATGGCACCTTATCACTTTCTAATCACTTTTCACTCTGTCTACTAACACTGCTTAGTAAATAGGCCCCGTATTCATTTATTTATCAAAGCTACAGCATAGAGGATTTATGCCAAGGTGTTTCACTTGTTATTGCTGCTTGAGGTCCATGTTTTGATGGTGGATGTAATTCTCAGTATATATTCCGATATAATACATGTCAATTAATCTAGTACATTGATTTAGCTGTAAATAATATGTGTTCAATCAGCTCCATCTGCCATCAGGATGCACTAATTATACTCTACTCACTCTCCTTTCTCTGATGCTTAAACATGATCTCTAAACTGCTTACTGGCTTGTTATAGCCTTATAATTTACAACAGTGAGATAAACTATCCCATTCTGAGATTTCTTCCATAGCATGGAGCACTGCAACAAAATGGCATTTATATATTGCCCATGTTTTTACCGACACTGGGCCCGATTCAAAGACGGGCACTAATGCGCTCGCAGCCGCGATTTAATACACAAGGCTGCAGTGAAAATACGCTATTGTTAGCAAAGATCACCCGAGCATAAAGATGCCCACTGCTGCCTTCTTACCTGCTTGCGACGACGCAGACCTGCGTAAATTTTGGTGACATCAACGCACATCGGCAGCCATCTTACCCTTGGGAGCTCTTCTTACACGCAGAGCAGTGGCTCATTTATGCACTCCCATGTAACGGTGTTTAGACGGACAGGCACGCCTGAGTTGTTTTTCTGATCACTCCCCATTACCACCCCTTAACGCTGACAACCTGTCAGTCACTATGTGGTGGGATCCTCTGGGCGTCCATAATCGCGACGCAATCGCTGCACATGCGCAGTGTGGCTTTTACGCATGCACGATGGCAAACAATCGCTCGATCTGTGTTAAAATCGCATTAACATCCATCTTTAAATCAGGCCCACTGTGCCAGGCCTGTTTTATGTGCTAGATGTAATGCTCAGTAATTGTTCTTATTCAAGTTGTAATGTAATATATGCTGAAATCATATTGTTAAAATGTTGATTATAAATTTATAATCAGTAAAGATGTTTAAAAAATGTCAAATTAGCACAGCAAAGTTTGTCGGTTCGATGTTCTCAGTACAGTCTCTAATGGACCCCGGTTCGACCTTGGGAGCTCATTCAGACCCGGATGCTAAGCTGTGGTCTCTAAAAGGGTCCGGGTATGCAAAATCCACATTCGTTCTGTCTGGTGGAAGGACGCCCTCTATGTCTTAGAGAGCGACGGCAGAGCGAACGCACACCGTTATAAAGACGCCCACTTTTCTCTCTTAACACACGTCATCACCAGAAAGTGTATGAACAATCGGAACTATCGAGAGCCATCGGAGCTGCACGCAGCTCTTGAAGTAGACCTTACCCCTCCGCAAGCACTGCGATCACTGCAGGCTGAAATACAACCAAGTGACGTGTACAATGACGCATCCATGCTAATTATGCACACCCATAAAACTCAGTTTTGACGCCCAGACACGCCTGCGTACGCAGCCCCACTCCCCCCTGTGAACGAGCACCTTCTGCTATTGCCACCCACAAACAGCACTGTCTGCCACTCAAAGTAGCGTCCAGTCTGTGTACTACGAGCGCACGATTCCCAGATGACTGGTTCGCGTATGCGTACTTTGACGCATACGCAAACCTGTGATAATCGCCCATATCATGCGTCCGCAAGTCAGCGAACAGGTCTGAATCGTGCCCTTGTTGCCAAAAATTTACGGCATTGTCTCGATTTAATTTTGTTCTGTTACGGCAGACTTCTAGTTTCAAATATGCAGCTTGCGTTCGCAGTTAAATATTTTGAAATAATACAAAGTACAGTAGTTTGTAATTTTTTTATTAAAATTGGGAACACAACTGTGTTCAATGTTCAAAGTTCGCTACAACTGAAAACTGTTAAAAAGTAGTTTAGTTTAGCTTGAACTTTTTCTGTTCATGTAACTGACTTTAACTACTGTATTTGGTTTTCTCGAAATGAGCTTGTTTTTTTTTTTAAATTAATCAAAGATGTTCAGAATGCAATTTCAGGAATATACTTATTGATTCGGCAAACGAGTAACAAAGACATACGCGACTGGTTCAACCATTTCTAATAATTACCTTAAAAAAAGATGTGTATTATTATCATGGTAATCCTGACAAGTTATATTGCACCTTTGATTTAATGCTTTTAGAAGTTACAGTTTATGCTACAGACTTTTGTTGTCGTTTTTTTTAGGAGTAGAGATTTTTGTTTTATTGAAAAAAAAATATCCTAGCAGTAAAGGTTACACAGAGGACTGGAAATGAGGACACATAAATTTAGAAGGCTGATACTAGTCCAGGGAGAATTATGACAAGTAAAATATGATCCAGCATTGAACATGTAGTCCAATTAGAGCATGTATAAGTGTTTCAGTGGCTGTGTCCTTGTTCATTAAATTGCACTGTATCTTGTTACAAAATTAACTTTTATTGCAGAGATAAAGCCTGTGACTAAACAGGCGTATTGTGTCTTCTTGATAAAAATGGAAAAACAATAAAATTGATATAGTCATTAAAAGTTTATAACAACTAAACATTTAAAAGAGATACTGCTAAATGTAGTCTTGGAGCTGAGTGAATCTGTGCAAAGAAAAAATGTTAAATATATATATATATATATATATATATACTAAAGGATACTGTGCATATAAATAATACTATATACCAGGGCCTATAACGGCACTCTGCAGCCAGAATCTCTGCAGCAGTACCGCCTGGAGCATCCTAAGGCTGCTTCAGACTGTCACACTGCTGCTCCTACAGCCCCCGAAGCATCCTGAGGATGCTCCTGGAATTGCTATAATTCCTGATGTTTGTAGCCCCGTCCCCCTCCATGTGACATCATATGGAGGGGGCGTGGCCTGCACTGGGCACCGCAAGAGCCTTAGTTACGGCTCTGCTATATACGATTCTTTAATACAGATGTGTCACATACATCTATCCACTGGTCGCATTACAAATAACCTGTGATCGCCGTGCGACTCGGTAGCACCAACCGTTTTTCCATGCAACTTTTTTCTTAAAATGTGTCTTATTCGCAAAGTGATGTGAATAGGATGCACCAGCAGCTTCTGCTGATTGAAATGACATGCGGCATGCCTATGTTCTGTGTGCGGCTATGATTATATCATGCATGCGAAACGCCACGGTACAGTGTCAGCAGCTGTGAAACTGTAACGTACTGTAGCATTTCGCATGCAGATAAGACGCATTCAGCGCTACCAAGTTGTGCCATGGCATGGCGCGACCAGAAGGGCTATTTAACTCGCAAGGAAGCTAGATGTATGTGGGTACATATATACATGTCGTACATAAATAAGAAGTTTGTAGGACATCTGCAAGAAATCCTTTAAGTTACCAGGTTTGATATATTTAGAGCCATCGCTGGAGCAGAGCTATCAAGTGCCCTGTGCTAGCCCTGCCCCCCAAACTGTGACATCACGCAAGGAGTAGAAGTGTGGAGAGTTGAATGGCTCTACACACTGAAGGGTGCCAGCTCTGGGCAGCACGGAAGCTGCACCACTTGTTACAGGGTGCCAATACCTGCACTTGTGTGACTGAACCTACCGCATACCCTATCCTACAGCCCTGTGTAGTGCAAACAGCTAAGTTTAAATGATGCGAAAAATTGAGGGGCTGACACAGAGGTGGACCTTTTGCAGATCTTGCATTTTTTTTAGCAGTGTGCATGCTCCAGAGAAGTGTGTATGCAAATATGGGCGATTCAGTCATAAGCATCTCCACATGTGGTGTAACTGGGTTGTAATAATGGGGTGTTCACATATAAGTTAAGTTTACTAAGGGCATGTCAAGGGCGTGCCATCGGAATTGCCGGCTATGCTGTGTTGTGTACACGCAGAGTTCCGTCAGATTTCACACACACCTCTTGCACCAACAATAAGGCTGTAGTGATTGTGCATTGATAGTTGTGATGACCTTTTCAACAAGCGTATAAGAAGGGGCGGTGTGGCTGCATAAATGTATACAACTTGGCATGCAGGTGAAAATATCTGCCTTTAATTCAGTGTTCACTTTGACATGTAACTATAAAGAGCCTTATTCAGAGTGAGGCGTAAGATCAAAAAAAGGAGCAATTTGCTCCTGGTACAAACCCCCTGGGGGAGTTAGGTTTAGGGTGCGGGGAGGGGGGGTTAGGGAAGGTTAGGGTTAGGCATAGGGGGGAGGTTAGGGTTAGGCACCCCTAAGAGAGGGGAGGGTTAGGGTGGTTACTTACCTTAGTTGGGATCTTTATCTGCCGGCCTAAAGGTGTCGAGATTTGATCCGCAGGGAAACTATTAGCTGATTTTTCATGTACATATACTGGGCACTGAAAATTAGAGTTAAGCAACTTGCTGCCAGGGGCTGCTTGTTTTATTACTGTCAGTCCAAACCCATGGGACTCGGCGTCTCTCGGGGGCTCATTTGCTGCTGACACAGAGCTGTGCACAACTTCGGATGTGTACAGTTCTCCATATGTGTGGAAATACGCCACTTTTCCATGCACACTGTGTCAGCCACTATGTGGCATTCATTAGCCATAGATTGCAGATATGTATACTACATCTTTATGAGCACAGGTTTGCCTCTTTCTCTACCAAGGACATTTTAAATTGTATGCCTACTTTACTGTCTTTGTAAACACCAATAAAATCAATCTGTTCCTAGTTTTATCAGCGGATCCTGCAGATAATGCACATGCTGGGAACAGTAAAAACATTACATTCATTTACAACCTACCATTTAAAGACCACCCCCTTTATTAAAGTTTTGTTTTTTGTCTTCAATACACTGCTTGGTTTAGCTTAAATTTATGTCTCCGTTTTTATTATTATAGAAGTGAAACATCCGGACTGTCCCTTTTACCCATTTCCATAGGTGTGCACTTGGAAGTTGCTCAATGTATTCCATTATGAATATAGGGAATACAAACTATTTCAAGGACCTTGTTTAATCTACACTTTTTTTTTCCAGAAGGAATCTGATTAAGAAAGTGTAGAATATGGTGAAACGCGTTAAGTACTTCATTTGAATGCTGATGTGGGTAATTTACAAGAGATGCAAAAATGTATTACTGTAATGATTAATGGGAGCAGCAGTGCTGATGAGCTATCTGATTTACTGATCCATTAACATCACCACCACCCCACTTATAAGAGCTGTATTTTTATTTTTTTTCCAACTTAAGCACACATTACCTGCCCCTTCTTGCTCTTAAGAACCTTGCATTAGGTCTTCAGAAGGAATGGGTATGAAATACCGGCACCAGAAGCCTGATGAGTGAACATCCCGACAGGGAGAAGTAAGTACCCTATTCCTCCCCTCCCCCCCTAACCCTAACCCTCCCTTAGTGGTGCTTATCCCTAACCTCCCTGGCTGGTGCCTAATTCTAACCTTCCCCTGGTGGTGCCTAACCCTATCCCCCTCCCCGCACCCTAGCCCTAACCCTCCCCTGGGAGTGCCTAACTCTAATTTCCCCCCAGGAGTCCCTAAACCTAACCCCCATCCACGGCTAACGCTGATACTTACCTGAATCCTTTGGTCAGGATTTCGGCAGTTGGGATGCCGACATCGGTATCATGATCCCCTTCGGGATAGCGGCGTCAGCATTTTGCCGGGTGGAGGGATTCCTGAGTCGGTATATCAGCAGCCGGCATCCCATCCGCCAGCATATTAACTACATCCCCTTCAGATAGGATGATTTTATACTTTCTGATGCCAAGGTTATCTTTTTAGTATTCTATGATAAATGTGGTTATTCTGCAGTAGAAAAACTTTAATACATTTACATGTGGCTTTTTGACTAAATGCTGCTGTTGTTGGTGCTATGGGGTGTGTGTCAACATCAGCAGAAATGCTACATAAGGGTATTATATACTTATTGTCTTATCACTGCAAAAATAATCAATATTTTTTTCTGTTACATAAATTAGTTTGTTTCATGGAACTTTTTTGTTTTATTTCCTCCTCATTTACTAAATGGATCATGAATACTAGGACAGCAATGTACTTGATAATTTAAGCAATTCTATTTTTTTTTTTTGGGGGGGTGACACTAATATTAGTGTTAATATAAAAAATATATACAATATGCCAGAATAGGTTACTGAAACAGTGAACATTGTCCAATATTGAATAATGATCAAATATAAAACAATAATAATTTTAAATATCAAAGATCAAGGGCATAGCTGATCACTCAGCAATCAATAGGCATTTTAACCCCTAGCCAATGAGCACACATTAATAAGTATTATAAACTTCCTCTGGTGAACCAAAACAAGATTAAATTGCACAAATTTAATCTGCAGATGTACCAAAACTGTAAGCTGACCTGATCTGACTGCACTAGATCCCAGTATGCTGTGGCCACAGCCTGAGACAGTCTGTCTGTCAGGCTATGGAAACCTCTTTATATGTTTATGGAAGATTAATAAGGGCAGCAGAACAGATCAATTCTCACAGTGATCAATATTTTGTGTTAGCCACTACTAGCCAGTGAGTCAAAATTAATAACCCCTAGTAATTCTTCTGATACAAAAAATCCAATTCAATATTTTTTTAAAAAAAATTCTCCTCTGGCCCACTAGAGGTTTATAAGAAGAAACCAATAAAATAAAAATGTATGTTTCTACTGCGCTGATGCAAAATACAAGTAATAAAAAAAGTATATAAATTTTCAACTTTTAGTAAAGCAACTACTAGGGATCTTGTAACAATCAACATTTAATATACCAATAAAAAAATATACATTGATAAATGAATGAAGAAAAAAAAATTATTAAAAAAATAAATAAATGGTACAATAAATAAAACAAATTTGTAAGGCTACTTTAACGCCAATGTCAATAAACATAAATCCTAATGAGAGTAGTAGTCTAGAAGGTATGCAATCGGAAAGCCGGCGGACGTAAGCCCGACAGTCGGCTTCCCGACTGCTTTATCCCGGTGAGGGTTAAATGACAGGCGTATAATTCTAGATGCCTGTAATTTTACCGACGCCGGGAGTCCGGCGCCCGGCATCCCGATCGAAGTGATGCCGAGCGCTGCTGTGGACAGCCGTGGGGGTGGAGGGTTAGGTTTAGGGCTCCCGGGAGGGACTTAGGGTTAGGCATCCCCCCGTGATGTTAGGGTTAGGCTAGGGGGAGGGAGGGTTAGGGTTAGGCACAATCAGGGGGGACTTAGGGTTAGGCACCCCCGGGGGGGACTTAGGGTTAGGCACCCCCCCGGGGGACTTAGGTTTAGGCGGCGGGGAAGGCGGAGTTAGGTTTAGGCACTTAGAGGGGGGATTAGGGTTAGGCACTGGGGGGGTAGGTTAGGGTTAGGCACCCCTAAGGAGGGTTTGGTTAGTTGATACTTATCTGGGGACGATTGGGATTTTCAGCCGTGTCAGCCTGCCGCTGTCAGGATTTGAACCGTATTCCGTCTAGAATAAAGTAATTTGCATGAGCTGTAAAAAAAACAGACTGGTGATACCTGATTGGTACAATTAGGAGGCAATGTCCTCCAAATTAAGTGGTCCCGCAATGAGGTAATAAACAAATGCTGTCCAGTCACTGTGTGTAAATGTTGCAGGCTCCAGTGACTGACAATTGTTAATAAAAGCAGTGTGCAGATAACTGGCCTGGATATTATAATCCTCCTTCACCGGTGAGCGACATGCAGGTGGCTAGCACTAAATGTGTGCTGATATTCAGCATCTGTACCATCTGATACACCGAAGAATGTAAATAGATCATTGAGGTTGTGAGAGGCCTGACCGGCCCGGCAATGAATTCTTCACTGGAGAGGAGTCGGCTGACGAGTAAAGACTCGCTGAGGTATACAGTGTCTGTGACCATCTCACATGCAAGACAGTCCCTAGCCCAAGGAAGCATGAATAGGTCACAGGAATAGTAAAAGTCAATGCGTTTCGTTCTACCAAGCAGAAAAGGCAGTTCTGCTTGGTAGAATGAAATGCGTTACCCACCCATCTGTATTATGCAGCTCATGCAAATTACTTTGTTCTAGACGGCAACTCTCATTAGGATATTTGTTTATTCACATTGGCCCTCATTCAGAGCCACTCGCTATTTGCGGTCGTTCGTTCTAAAACAAGGGGTGGCTATTCAAATGAACCGTTCGTTGTTTGTGGTCTGTTCACGCCTCTATGTCTGAACGAGCGAACAAAACTTGCGTTCGTTTTTTAAAAAATACGCCCCCTGGCCGCTCGCATCCTACGTCATGTCCGCTATTTATTAGATTAATCGAGTACATCGACCAGGGTATGAACTGCTCGCTATTCTTGTGGTTGGTTTTTGCTACCACAATTTTGCGAGCAGTTCTGGCTATAAAAGAACCCAGTGACGTGGTCAATGACGCTGCTGTTTTAATTATGCACACCCATAAAACGCCCGTTTTGACCTTTAAGCACGCCTGCGATCGGATCTCCACTCCCCGTTTTCAAGCACCTTCCCCTGTTACCACCCACATACGCCTCATTCTGTCACTCAAATTATCAGGCATTCGCTATTTTGCGAGCACATGAATTTCGGCCGCACTGACTGGTTCGCGCATGCGTATAACGATCCGTACGCATGCGCAGTTGGGCAAACATCGCTCGGAGCGAACGAGCAGCCACTTGCGTCCGGCTCTGAATCAGGGCCATTGTCTCAGCGTGATATTACCTTACTAATTTGTTTTATTTACAGTATGCTACCATATCTCAAATTAGTATAATTATCTCTCTTCATTCATTTATCAATGTATATTGTTTAGCTGTATATTAAGGCCAGTTTCCAATTAGCCGCAAAAAAATTTCGGAAGCCAAAAAATTGCTTTTTTTGTTGATTTTTTTGTTGTATCCAATAAAACCCCGTTTTTTTACATCTGAAAACTTTCTGTTTTTCTCACGCAAACACATAGGATCCGCAAAAAGCCGTGGATCTATGTATTTTCACTGCCCGCGATCAGGAGAAAAATGGCTTCTTATCACGGATTTGGTTACGCCTGTCTGAGGCAGGTGAAACTAAATTCCCGATAAGTGCCTGTATTGGGGCTAATTGGATAGCACCGATGCCAGGAGGTAATCTACCTCGGCTAATTGTATACCAGCCCTAATGTTGATTGTTGCGAGAAATCTAGTAGTTGCTTGACTCAAAACTGAAAACTGTATATACTTTTTATTACTTGTATTTTTGTATCAGCGCAGTGGACACACATTTTTTATTGGTTTCTTTTTGTATCATTTGGACTTTTACCACAAGTCCCTCCACTTGCAGCAGATAATAAAAGTATGGTACAGTAGTTGATTTAACTCTTTTAGCGCCATGTTCTCATACATTTTTGTTCTTGTTCCTCTAGAGCAGTGGTTCTCAAACTCGGTCCTCAGGACCCCACACAGGTCACGTTTTCCAGGTCACCCAGCAGGTGCACAGGTGTATTCATTACCCACTGACACGTTTTAAGAGATCCACAGGTGGAGATAATTATTTCACTTGATTCTGTGGGGAGACCTGAAAAACATGCACTGTTTGGGGTCCTGAGGACCGAGTTTGAGAACCTGTGCTCTAGAGCAGAGATACCCAAAGGTGGTCTTCAAGGCAACCCAACAGTTCAGGTTTTAGAGATATCCATGGTTGAGCACAGGTGGTTAAATCAAATTGACTGAGGTACTAATTAAGTCACCTGTGGTCCAGCATGGATAAAAAAAAACTGGACTGTTAGGGAGCCTTGATACTGAGAACCTGATTCAGACCCGCTTGCTAGGATGCGTTAGCTCATAGCCGGCTGATTTTTGCATTGTGCGCTTGCACAAACCCATGTGAGAGATCGGGAAGCGTTCGCTCCCTTTGCATAGACTGCCCAGCAGAGTGAGTGACTTGAGAAGCCGTTTGTGGGTGGTGACAGGGGCTGGCCATTAAAAACAGGGGAGTGGAGGTGTGGACGCAGGCGTGCCTGAGCGTCTCAATGCCGTTTCAGAGGCGTGCATAATTAAGAGGCAGTGTCATTGTACATGTCACCTGGCTGGTTTTTACACTGAGGTGCTCGCAGTGCTTGCGGCAGGGTATAGTCAACCACAAGCGCAGCGGTCGCATCCGATGGAAATCGGTGTTACATACACTCCCTGGAGATGACATGCGCAAGTGGGTGTCTTAAGACAGGCTGGAGGGTGTCTGCATACACAATGCGATTGCATGCCAAGACATAGTGGGCGTGCTAATTCCTTGCCATGCGTTCGCCTCCCTTCTGAAATTTGCATATGCATAGAGCGAGCGAACGCATCTAGCGAGCGGGTCTGAATCCGGTCCTGAGTTTGGGAACCTCTGCTCTAGAGGTTTATATCATAATTTCAGTTATATAAGAGGATGGTCTCATAGGCTTGTTCTCGCTATTCATCGTAACAGCAAAGTATGTTCGAAGATTAATTCAATTGTGTCTAAAGTCTATTAAGTAATACAACACTTTGCCTTCCCTAGGGCCTGTATTAGTGAAACATACTGAAATTATAATAGAAAGGAGTTAACGAAA
The DNA here is from genome assembly GCA_031769625.1 of Taudactylus pleione. Lineage (NCBI taxonomy): Eukaryota > Metazoa > Chordata > Amphibia > Anura > Myobatrachidae > Taudactylus > Taudactylus pleione. The sequence continues at coordinate 2,932,317 of JAUIMM010000710.1, forward strand.
TGCAGTAATAATACATATTATTAAGAAATAATAATGAAATAATAACAGAAAACAGTAACCGGTAGAAGGTGATGTGATCATTTACCAAAGGAAAGGAGACAAAGGACAAAGGACCTGATTCACCATTGTACACTAAGTTTTCACAGTTGAACGATTATCAGCCGTCTCCCTGAATGTCAGAGTCACACTGCTCATGCGTCAAGGTACATTACCGTAGTAATAGGAGGAAGGGGACATCGCGGATGCTTGCACCGCGCCAGATACCCTACACGTTAACCGGCAATTGACTCCTATTCCCCTTACCAACAATTGCTATTTTAACTGGAGGTATCATTATTTACATAACCGTAGTTGCTCACAACAAGAGGCAATCGGGAAGCCGACTGCCTAAATACCGGCAGCCGGCTTCCCGACTGTCATTTCCCGGCAAGGGTGAAATGCCAGGCGTCTAGATGTAGACGCCCGCATTTCCCCGACGTCGGGAGACCGGCGCCCGGCATCCCGATCGTAGTGATGCCGGGCGCCGCGAGTGGACAGCCACGGGGGGGGGAGGGTTAGGTTTAGGGCTCCCGGGGGGGACTTAGGGTTAGGCACCCCCCCGGGGGACTTAGGTTTAGGCAGCGGGGAAGGGGGGGTTAGGGTTAGGCGCTTAGATGGGGGATTAGGGTAAGGCATTTGGGGGGAAGTTAGGTTTAGGCACCCCTAAGGAGGGTTAGGGTTAGGGGGGTTAGGTTAGTCTATACTTACCTATCCACGATCGGGATTTCCAGCGCTGTCGGGCTTCCACTGCTTCAAACTCTGCTCCTGTCGGGCTGCCGCTGACGGGAATTTCATACCAATTCCCTCACAACGGGTACTTATTCGCAGAGTGGTTGACAGTCAGGGAGCATTTGGGGTGGTAATGTCGGCTAAAAACGCAGGCCTGACACAACTGTTACGGGGGCCTGTCACATCCTGCATCTGCAATCCGGTCTGCAAGAAAAATGGTCCAGTGCCTCAGTTCCCGCGGCCATTCTGCGCGACCGTAGATTTACTCAGGACTGCTAACATCGAATGATCTGTGACCGATGATGTGTCTTTTTACACAGATGCTTGGATTTGCAAAGACGTCGGTGGGTGCTTCAGTACATCCTGGCACCTGCGACATTTGTGTAGTTTGGCACAGAGCTTGCCCGATGCTAAAGTGGTAATTAAGGAGAATAGAGTAGAGTTGATAACGTTTTCAAAGCATGAATCGATGTGGGAATGATTTGCTGACATGACCATCAGTATATACAGTATATGAAGTAAAGATAATGAGTGCACATAGTGATGCAGTAGGGTGAGTTTAATATACTGATGAATTATACTTTTAAAACTAAAATGCTGCTCGCTCGTATTTTACACTACCATTAGGTAATTACATATTCTTACAATGATGGGCTGGGTTTCTCCAGAACATGGTAAACTAATGGTTAAGATACATGGATGAAATAAAATGATCCCCCCCCCAACACCCCCAAAAACAAAAAGCAAAGCAAATACAAAACAAATGTAGTACTAGTTAAAAGTGAGGGCATTATTTAATAATATATAATATTGCAATTCAAAATGGTTTTGATACCATTTATTTGTTTATTCATTAATGAAATAACGTTCATAGAATGATTTTTGATAGAGGACCGTGGGCCTGATCTGGAGTCGGACAATGAGGGGCTGTGTTTGCGTGATGCAGCGGGAGCCTGATTTACTACCTTATGCTAATGCCAGTTTCCATAGGATCCTTCAAGAGGGAAGATGCTCCACCCTCTGTTTTTCCATTTACAGCTGTAACCGCCATTATTGCACCAGCCCCATACTACGCTAGCCAGCACTCTAGCTACACACTCATATGACTCCCACAACACTCCCACAACACTCCTATGACACTCCCACAACACTCTCATGACACTCCCACAACACTCTCATGACAATCCTACAACTCTCCCATGACACTCCCACAACAGTCTCATGACACTCCGACAACACTCCCATGGCACTCCCACAACACTCCCATGACACTCCCACAACACTCATGACACTCCCCCAACACTCTCATGACAATCCCACAACTCTCCCATGACACTCCCACAACACTCTCATGACACTCCGACAACACTCCCATGACACTCCCACAACACTCCCATGACATTCCCACAACACTCTCATGACACTCCCCCAACACTCTCATGACACTCCGACAACACTCTCATGACAATCCCACAACACTCCCATGACACTCCGACAACACTCCCATGACACTCCCACAACACTCCCATGACACTCCGACAACACTCCCATGACACTCCCACAACACTCCCATGACAGACCCACAACACTCTCATGACACTCCCACAACACTCTCATGACAATCCCACAACTCTCCCATGACACTCCCACAACAGTCTCATGACACTCCAACAACACTCCCATGGCACTCCCACAACACTCCCATGACACTCCCACAACACTCTCATGACACTCCCATAACACTCTCATGACAATCCGTCAACTCTCCCATTACACTCCCACAACACTCTCATGACACTCCGACAACACTCCCATGACACTCCCACAACACTCCCATGACACACCCACAACACTCTCATGACACTCCGACAACACTCCCATGACACACCCACAACACTCTCATGACACTCTCACAACACTCCCATGACATACCCACAACAATCTCATGACACTCCCACAACAATCTCATGACACTCCACAACACTCTTGTTACACTCCCATTACTTTCCCATGACACTCCCACAACACTCCCATGACACTCCCACAACACTCTCATTACACTCCCATGACACTCCCACAACACTCTCATGACACTCCCACAACACTCTCATTACACACCCATGACACTCCCACAACACGCCCATTACACTCCCACAACACTCCCATGACATAGATCTCCGCACTTGCGCTATATTGCTAAAACTTGCTATATGCACCTGGATAAAGAGATGCATCTGTCTCAGAACCAACCCCTGTATCTGTAAAGAAATACATCATAAAATACATTCTGTTACTTCCGTCTAGTTGTTGCTATTTTCAATAAAAGACAGAGAGAGAGTATAAATGTAAAATGGTAATTTAGTTTATGGTGATTGGAATTTTCTTTCTTTAATACAGTTTTGCCGGAAGGGATCTTATTGTACAATTCTGCTGGTAAATGAGTTAAGTACGCTACTGATTTAATTGAGTTTTCATAAATATTTGCTTATTTGCATATAATTCTCTTTGGATGATTTTGGAAACATCTGACATTGACACCTGGTAACAGCAAGCAAATTCTTCAGGGAGAAAAAAAAAAAAAGCTTGGCCAGCACAGGAGAAAGTCTGTTTACTAACGATGTTGTCTTTGGGGGCAGCTTAATTTGCTTTGATCATCTGACCTAACAAAAAATGTTTTGATGTGGAAGGCAGCTGTATCACAGATAGTGCATTGTTATAGGAGAATGTTCCCCTTTGTCACCGAACAGCAAAAATACAGAATGTGAATGTCTCCAGCATATCATAGATATAGATACTGGATAATGTCACATTTCTCAGTGTACTAGGGACAGATTTATTGGCTGCTCAGAATGTTTGTAGATGTAAAATTGCTTTAGACTTGTAGGCACATTTAGAAGAGACCTGTGTAGGCAGCTGTGCCTGGTCCCTGTTGGGTACAATATATATGTACATGCAAATTGTACTTATAAACTCATGTTTGGAGGATACTGATTATTTTCTACCCATTTCTGTTATAGTTGGCTGTTGGCTCTGAGTGTTCGTGTTGTAAATGTTTAATACTCTGATTGGCCACAGGCAGGTCTGGACCTGTGAATAATTTAATGCTCTTCTTGGTTACGAGTTGGGCTATCATGCATATACAGTACCTCAATGACTTGTATATATTATTTATTATTATGTTACTATACAATGTGTATTATGAGCATTCTAGAAGAGTGCCAGCTACTGGTCTAAAACATACTTGCCGACTTTTTGGCTACTCCCCTGAGAGAGGGCAGCCAGGTCTGCTGACTAGTCACAGCAAGGGATGGGCCATCGGCACAGGTGTGTGTGGAGGGGGGGTGGCGCAATCGCTTATCGTGGCCCTGTCACCCGCTATGCAGTGTCAATATTACAGGCAATGTAAAGCGGATTGTGTCATTGCCCCCCCTGGAACACCCTCCTGTATGGGGTGTGGGCAGCTATGGGCGGGTGTCGACAGGTATACCATACTTGCTTCTTTTCCCAATAAGGCCGGGAGGCACCCAAAAATCAGGATGCGTTCCTGGCCGTTCCAGGAGAATAGGCTAGTATGGTCTAAAATCAGTGCAATTCTGGGGATGTGGCGGAATTGCACTGATTTTATGCGTCATCTAGGGGCGGAGCTATGTATGCCAGATGACAGCTGACTGGATTCAATGTATGTATGTAATTATAATAGCAGTCTTTTGTCACTGTTTTTAAAAAACAGGGTGCTTGATTGTGTGTGTGGCCGGATCAATTGCTGTTGTAGCCCCTTGTGTACAGTATTAAGCAAAAACTCTGTTACAAAATAGGATTATTGCACTAGACTGCGCTTTTGTGTAGAGAATATTAATAGGGAATAACCCGTGTGGCTCACGTACATGGCCTTCTTAGATGCTGATTATTGCAGCTCGATACGTAGATGAAGACATAGACTTGGTATGCCTTAAGTGAAAATGGTTAAATTAGCAATGTTGGGCGATATTAAATTACTTTATATTAACCCCAAAGCACTTCCCAGATTCTTCCTCCACTTACTGGATTGTCATCTAATTGCTGCGTCCATCTTCACAATCTCAGCAGAATGTCAGTGAAATATATCCATGTAAGATAATCACATGATGTGTTTTTTTTTTTTCTTCTTGTGGTTGATAAAAGTAGATGACTGTATTTGGATATTCAATTTAATGATAGCTAACTGCATGCAAATCTGATAACATCGTCCTCAGTGTAACCTTTTATTTGCAGAGAGCTTGTTTTTCTTACCAAAGGCAGATCCCGTCTTTAGATAAAGGTTAATTGTGTCGCTAGCTAGCGATCGAATGTGTAACATGTTTTATCAAGTCTGCTAAAAAAAAAAAAGACCTTCAGCGACATAGCATTCATATAACCTGTTCAGCTCCCTTGATGGCTTGGCAACAAATATATGGGGCAATCATTTATCTGACTATCCTACTGGCTACCGAGAATTTTGCTCCTTTTAATTATTACACCATTAGATCCCCGTTGCCACTTTTCTGCAGAGTTTCTGTCCAAACCACAAGTGTATAAACACATTGACTGATATAGTTTTTTAATCGAATGGTGTTTCTACCAAGTGCTGGCAGGTTTAAATATTCCGTCTGTGTTTTTACACTGTACAAGGGGTAACAAAACTATACCTTGCAGATTTTTGGAAGTTGTTCAAAGTTGAGTTACCACCTTATGTAAGTATAATAGTTAAAGGTCCATTATCCCCTGTGCACATTCTGAGCAACAGACATACAATACTTGCCTACTCTATCTGAAGTTGCGGGAGGCTCACAATTTTTTTGGGTAGTCCCCTGTAACCACAGAAGAGTAGGTGGATCTTCCACATCCCGCCCACTTTTTAGTAGAGTGGGCAGGATGGGGAGATTATATGGGGAATCACAGGTCCATATGGTGGGGACGGGGCTAAAATGATGCAAATCGCATCACTTGGGCCCAGTCCCCACCTCGAAGACCCACGAATCGTGGCATTTTGTTGCAACAGGGATGTGGCTTAATGACATGGAAGCCAGGCCCCTCCCTCAAAGCTGTCACCTGCATCCCCTCTCTGGGATTTTCTCAGAGAGGATTTAATGAAAGTAGGCAAGTATGGCAAGAGATCCTCTCACATCCTCAAATGAATAAACACACCCATCACATCTGTGACCTTCACACAGCACATATACTTCATCTGCAGACGCTTTAATTGTACTGCCCGGCTCCGAGGGGCTTTCTAAAATCTGCTCCTTGTCTCCTGTCTGACAAACTCATGCTGATCCTTGCTGTCTCCTTTCTGCCTATTGGCGTGTCTATAATGGGTGCAAGGTGTATGGTGGACCTACATCACAGACGCCCTATTAGTTTGTTTGTGTGTTGTTGTGGGTTGTGTGGTTGACATTGTTGTGTGATTCATCTTATGAGACCGTTTTATTTCAGTGCACATTTATGGGGTGAGTTTGTTGCGTTGTCCAAGCGAGTTATACCCCCCATTACTGATATGCCTCTGTCACGATCAGGGCTGTGTGTGCTCAGGGGCAGCGGACCTTACCTGTCCGGACGCTATGGCAGGGTCCCGCTGGTGGGGGTGCGGGCACTTGGAGATCTGTGCTGCTTGCCAGGGGTTTCTGGAGGCATACTGTCCTGATTGCTTGTGGTGAGTCTGGGTCAGGTCTGGCAGTGCTGCAGCATGATATGGGGGCTGCCATCTTGGATTTCATCATGTGACACATTCCAGGCAATCCAGGCAGAGCATTCCAGGAGTCTTAGCAACCAATCCTGCACTTCCTCCAGGTATTTAAGGGCTGATCTACAGTCCTTTCATTGTCAGTGCAATGTTATTCCCAGCTCTTGCTGGGTGTTAGTTCTCTGTGCTCTTTGGTGTGTTTTCAGTCCAGGTTGCCGGTCTCTGCTTGCTTCAGGTTCCAGTTATCATCGTTAAACCTCTATGTGCAGCAGCGCTTTGTCTGGCTTATGCTCCCAGTTGGGATCCCTGCTAAGGTGCATGACATCAGCGTCCCCTCCTGCTACCCAGTTACTTATAGTCGGTACCCATGTGCCTTCATGGGTACACGGCCGTCTGAGTCACTCACTATCTAATGGGCCACTCATGAGAAGTACTCCTCTTAAGCCGGCGTCCTTCCAATTCCAGAAGTCTGTTCATAAATCTGCTCATGATTCCACTCTGGGTCCAAGTCCGCAACCATCCGTGACAGCCTCTCCAAAACAGATTAGTCAGGGCATGGTCGCTGGGATTCTATGGTGCCATGTCCTGATTCCAGAATTTGTTCCCTGGTTTTGGCTAAGAACTACCTTTTGTATAGGCCGCATTATGCAGGCACCTGGTTGATGCATCTCGAAAGCTCTCCATTGACGGTGTATTAATCTTGGTGTTTTTTTCATCGATGTATCTTGTCACTTAGTTTGCCTCTTATTGAATATGACACTCATTAGTTCAGGATCAGGGCCGCTACTACTGCTGCTTTGCATAGTTATTTGGCATCCGAGATTAAAGTGCTTAGACTTTGGAAGTTGGATACGAGTAAACAATACGTCCGGTAGTGTTAGTCGTGCCCACTTTTCTGCTGGTGGTGTTGAGACCTCATCAGACTTGTGTTTTATGATTATAATATTTAATTGGCTAGTATTCTTTAATGACAAAGTATTTTTAAACTTGGGAACAAACAGTATGCCGCTCATCTTCGTTAACGGTGGGAGCCACAAGGGATTTTGCCCTGTTTTTCCCCTATACTATGGACACTCATTGGCAGGTTTTTCAGGTTTTTACCATTCCCCTCCCCTGCACACACACACGCCTCCATCCTGTCTGGGAGTTTTGCTTAGCGTTTCTTTTAATTTTAATGTCGTTGTAACTGGCGGTCATATGGACATTTATAGGTCACTCCTTTCACCCTTGGCCTGTGATATCAGTTTGTTGCTGTGGAGATGATCCAATGGTTGGGATGTGGAAGGATGAGGTGGGAGTCTTTTATTCGTTGTTTGCTGAAAGCTGCAGACTCTTTTGGTATGGCTACTGTTGTAGTCATCCATTTATGGGGAAATGATTTGAGAACCAGGTCATCCCTTGAACTCAGGTTGTATATAGTTCATGGTGTTCCTTAGTTTGGTCATCTATTATCCTTTGTCACTTTTGGTGTGGTGATGTACGTGGTGTGACTATGGACAAGTACTGCAGGAGAGTCAATGCTGTGGTAGCAAAGTGGGTTTTAGATTTAGAGGGTTTAGTTTTCGACCATCTGTTGATCAGCTTTTGTGATGCCCATTTGCATCATCAAGATGGTGTGCACCTTACTGATGAGGAGTTTTCTTGTTTTTGAAGAGCATTTTTTTGAGGCCTAAATAGTTTTGTTTAGTTTATGGTGGTGGGTGCGGCTCTTTTAGAAGGTCACTGAGCTTGGCAGTCCAATGGCTATTCTGCTATGCAAAACTTTAATACTGTACACTGAGTAGGCTGATTTTACCCTACTGACATCAGTAGCACAACCTGCCCCGGCCAGGCCTTTTTGTGGTGTATTGGTAAGAAAGTTGGAGCCTGATACTTGCCATTGAGAAGAGCAATCGGCCCTGCAAGTTTGTTGTTGGCATCTGTTGGAATAAGACGTTTGGTCACTGATTAACTGGCTGTTCATTGATTCTGCCAACATATATATTTTGTGATTGAATTTTGATTGAATTTAAATAAAAAGGATGACCATTTTTAAATGCCACATTGTTGTCTGTGGGATTATATAAAGATACGTTTGTTTAGAGTTCGAAGTTCTGAATTGCATTACAGTCTGACATCTTTTTTCTCTTTATAGTTTTTCATTATTATTATTATTATTATTATTTTTTTTGCTGTTACATGTTGCTTTTCTTGTCTGAAATTAGTGGCATTGAAATAGGATGACAAGCTCTTTCTTCTCCTAGCGATCCTGTAACTGGTAAACAAAAGGCGCTTTCTGCAAGCATATGACATGATACTGCCGCTCTGAGGAAGATACCAGATTCAGACCTGGACATTGGGATTTGTGTATCTCTTGTTCCAGCTAATCCCTTTCATTACACAGTGTAGACTGTACGAGATTACATCGATCCTATTGGTAACAATTGTGACAGTGTGCCCTTGCTCTTTTATAGTCAATTTCTCATTACAAGGAGATGATTTATTTAAATAGGCTTTTACTACTATTGATCTGTGTACTGTACTATACACTGTATTGTGGATATTTGCTCTTGATTGCAGCAACTGAAAGACTTGATGGTCGCTTATAAGTGAAGAACATTTCTCAGTCCTTTCTAAGTGTGTTTTGACAAAGAAGGACACAGAGCTCTGCTGTACATCTCAGTATTTATATTTTTATGACCAGGGGTTAAGTGGTTTAAAGGGCTTCCTCCAGCATTCTCAGCCAGGCAGTCACTAGATGTTGCACTTGGGTATCTGGTTGGCTGGAAGTTACTGACCCATACTGCAGATTCCTGTACAAGGCTGGAGGAGAGGAAAAGGCTGAAACCTTGAATGTTCTGTAATATAAGAATTATTGAACTACCTACTGTACTTTTGCATTGCTTATTATTGGGTTTTTGACCTTACAATTATAATCTCTTATTGCCGCTATTCACGGCAAAAAAAAATTATCTTCTGCCAGGATGTACTATCTGTGTCACGTCTGTTTGTCTGCCCCTCCCATTTAGAATGTAAGTTCTTAGGAGCAGGGCCCTCTACCCTCTTGTGCTTCTCCCTAATTTATTTTCATCAACTTCTTACTCCCCACTAGGGCACCTAACACTTGGTTGTTTATGCTCTGCTGATTATGTTGGTGTTATGTCAATAATGTAGCAATGTGTATTATCCTTGTCCTGGGAAGCAATCGGGAGGCCGATTGCCTAAATACCGGCAGCCGGCTTCCCGACTGTCTTATCCCGGCATGGGTGAAATGCCGGGCGTCTAGATGTAGACGCCCGCATTTCCCCGACACCGGGAGACCGGCGCCCGGCATCACGATCGCGAGCGGACAGCCACGGGGGAAGGAGGGTTAGGTTTAGGGCTCCCGGGGGGGACTTAGGGTTAGGCACCCCCCCGAGAGGGTTAGGGTTAGGCTAGGGGGAGGGAGGGTTAGGGTTAGGCTACCCCGGGGGGGACTTAGGGTTAGGCACCCCCCCACGAGACTTAGGTTTAGGCAGCGGGGAAGGGGGTGGTTAGGGTTAGGCACCCCTAAGGAGGGTTAGGGGGGTTAGGTTAGGTTAGCAGATACTTACCTAGCCACGATCGGGATTTCCAGCGCTGTCGGGCTTTCGCTGCTTCGCACTCTGCTCCTGTCGGGCTGCCGCTGACGGGAATCGAACCGCCGGCCGCATGGTATATCATACCCATTCCCTTGTCCTCGCCCTGTATTGTATTGTTCTGTAAATCACTGGTCACCTATTTGTTTATGTACTCTGTAAGGCACTGTATGTACTCTGTAAGGCACTGTATGTACTCTGTAAGGCACTGTATGTACTCTGTAAGGTGTTTTACTGACTGCACATACACAAAAGGTGAGTGCCAGGGAGGGATCCTAATGATCCCACTCCTGGTGCTTCTTGTGATCTGTAGCCTATAGACGTTATCTACCGGAGCCAAGCTCCGGAAGGCATTACATTCCAGAAATTGGTAAATTTGGCAAGAATGCAGTCCCCATAGGTTTCTCCGATATCTGTTGCCCTCCCCTGTAAATAGATTCAAGGATACTTATTATTTGCAGGTACCCCACGAAAACGGTGTTTTCAGATCCTGCAAATATTAATTAATCAATAGGCCCCTAAATCTCTTGCTATAAATACATGACCTAGGTGGTCCATTTGTGGATACATCCATTAGAAAATTTGGCTGCCAGATACAGCCAGTCAGACATTGATCAGGTAGTTATAGCCAGATAATAGAACTACTCCAACTACAGTGTTTTTTTTTAATGACAAGAATAAAAAATTTGGAATGCAAAGGAAATATAGTTTGTTAAAAATTGGTGACAATTAAGAAGTGATATTATTAATGATTATGGTTGATTTCCTACGACATATTTGGAAACTCTCTTCTTGTATTGTAACAATAGATAATTAAAGTGTAATCACTGTAAGCTCCACTGGGACAGGGACTGATGTGAATGGCCAAATATTCTCTGCAAAGCGCTGCGGAATATGTGTGCGCTATATAAATAACTGGTAATAAATATATAATAAATAAATAATCACCCATCTTCATAACCAAATCATGGCGATTATATGACTTACTACATTAACAACTTCAAACCGTAATATGATTATCTCATTTTATTCATTCATTACTGACACTCTCATACACCTCTTTTACCGTGTAAACGTTAAGCACCAGAATTTATATCCATGTTCACCATACATGCGTATGTCAGAATGAGCTAGTCTTGGACACTCAAAGGTGGTATTGAGTGGTCAGAATCAGCGTACAACAACTAGCGTGGTTAGACAGTTCTATTCATGGGACATATTTTGCACTGTTTGCTTTCAGTCTTTCCACCACCCGTATTTTCTGGAGGATACGCCATCCTGTAAAACTAGTCACTGTTTAATATTTGGGTAGCAGCTCTAAGTATGTGATTCTTGGCTGTAGTGCACTTTTTTGCACTTCATAAATTAGCCATACTGTCAGCTTCACTGTATAAATACACTATGTAGACAAAAGTGATTGGACCCCCCTGCGCAAGTGATGCATACCATCACATATGAGTTCCAAATGGCCACTAATGTGGCAGTTTTGACAAGAACTTTGTAGGGAGTTCTATGGAAACAACAAATGCTTTTATCATGACAACCATGCCACCTGTAATGTTTCCAGGGTGACGCTGGACTGGTATACAGAAAACTCAGTAACCCGGATGTACTGGCTAGCTAAGAGTCCAGATCTTAACCCCATTGAGAACCTCTGGGATGAATTGGAGAGAAGGGTCTGTTCTAGACTGACTCGACCTGCTATATAATGCCGAAATTACCAGCATTGTCAAGCAGGGGGCGGGGCTACAATGATGCAATTTAGCCCAAATCATGTCATCTGCCACTTGCATTGTCCACTTCACCCAGAAAGTGGGTGGTTCCGGGCGGGCGTGGCCAGACTCCGGGAGACTTGCATACTCTTTCATGTTGCCAGGAGTGCTACCCGTTTTTCTGGAGCCTCCTGACGGTTCCTTTAAAGTTTAGTGATCATATCAAGGACACCATCTTCTAGTAAGGACAGTGAGTAAACTAATTCCTGTCAAATATTTTCAGAAGATGGTCATATAATTTTGTAATATGAAAAATATTATTATTATTATCATTATTATTATCAAACATTAATATTATATAAAATTTTCCATAATGATTTGTTTTATTTTAAACATTAGACCTATCACTATCATTTTATTTGCTACCAATTAATACTATGTTATGTATTGTTACGTGTTGCTGTATGTCATGTATTTGTGCGTGGTATTAATTATTTATAGTGCCGAGTCTCACTTCTCTCTTCCTCTGATATAGAGATGACCCCATTTCCCCTTCAGCCATGCAGAGAATTCAGGCAATATAGAACTGATTGATATGAGATAAAGAACTACCGGCTATAACACTTCACAACAACCGCGCTGATGTAATGGGATTGTATTTACAAAATAAGCAAGGTTAAATGGTGAATATGAACAGCAGTTCTCATCAGACACTGATCCATAATAGCATCATTATTTCAACTTTGTTTGAAATCTATCCAACAGCTCCGGCTGATAATATTCTTCTTCTCCTTCCTGCTCTCCCGCTCCGTGACCTCCCCGCGGCAGCCCAATAACTATATAACATAAGCAGTCTAGAGACACATTAAGGTCCCTGGGTACGCTCTGAGGGACCTTTATTCATACAAGCTCCTCATTTGGAGGGGGATTTTAATTATTATTTCAACGCAGGTAGTGGCAGTTAACTGGGTGAGAAGAAGCATTGTAGTCAGTTACTGAGCCCACTCAACGTTACTATCACACTGACATACGCTTTCATTGGACCACCTGCTTGAGTTACTGATCCAAATTACCAAAGCGGTTAGACTGATGCAGTGCATAGAGTTTTAGTGTCAGTCTGCAATGTTTCTGGAGCAAGACTCTACAGGGGAGAATCAATTGGCCGTGCGCTATTCCAGGTATTACGGTAGGGTAAAAAAATGCCTGGATTTGCGATTTTTTTACTACACTAATTACACCAATCACTTGCAAACTCTCATGGCTAATAGAGTCTTTTGCTATTACTCTTTCGTAGCTGGTCATATTATACCCATAATGGTTACCATGTTCTATAAAGTCTGCTGGAAAAATGAAGACAGGTTTTCACTTGTCAGTAAAATAATCATACTTATAGTAAAATGTGACACACCAATAACGCTATGGAGGTCAAGACTAGACTGGGCATCGAAAAAACTGATGGTTAGCAACCATCAATGTTCACAATCCAATGGAAATGCTTTTTCCATGGAATAGCAAGTTTGCGATGCTGCTTTCCAATGGCCATCTGGTGGCTGCCTGCCTGCATCTAGCTGCAGACACCCGGAAGTGGTGTCCGCGGCACAGCTCATGCGTGCATGCGTGAAGCTCCGGCTGCAACTGTGCATGTGCACAGTATAACCATCGATGGTTATATCCATCAAATGGTTTGGATCCGATGGCCACTAGCCATTGCTTGATTTGATGTCCAAAGCCAGTGTCAGGCTTCCGATCTCCATGCCTACTCCTCTGTCCAGGTTTCAGTGCGACAGTACTGATTTTTGGACCTTATGGGAGTGGGGCTCATGGGGGAATTTGGTGGGTCTTCATCTGAAAGTTGGCACAGTTGGTCAGACAGTGCACATGGTCTGGAAGATTTATTTTTTATTATTAGTATCATTATTATTATCTGTGTGGTTTTAATAGTAGAGGGGTGGGGCTCATTTTATCTCAATTTTTTATCTCAGTTTCGATAGGTTAAATATTTGGAGGCATGTAGAGGGAAAACTTATTTCGTACAGAATGTATGTAAAGTTTTTAAAACATTTTCAAAGAAAATAAACTTCTTAAAATAGATACTGAATGCTATGGGCGGGATGTACGAAAGTGAAAAGTTTTGGCCGTAATCCCTCTGTAGATGACGTTGCCTAGTAGAAGCCTATGGGCTTTATTCACATTCTACTCTAAGAGGGATCCTTCCCAGTGTCCCCTGCAGAGCGCACGTCATCTGACATATGCGCAGAGGGACTCAAGGGTCATAAACCTGGAAGTCCTTCCTAGTATCGCGAATGACAGTTCTTATCGGGAGATCTGTCCTTTGCGCATTTCTAGGTACATACCAGTATTATAAATGGTGGGTTATATTGTATCCAAAATATAATGCGTAGTACATTTCAAATACATATTTGATCAAGCAAAACTGTGATATATACAGTCAGGTCCATAAATATTGGGACATTGACAGAATTTTCAGATTTTGGCCTCTATTCACCACCACAATGGTTTTGAAATGAAACAAAAAAGATGTGCTTTAACTGCAGACTTTCAGATTTAATTTGAGTGTAATTACATCCAAATCGGGTGAACGGTGTAGGAATTACAACAGTTTCAATATGTGCCTTCCACTTTTTAAGGGGCCAAAAGTAATGGGACTATCAACTTAAAAGCTATTTCATGGACAGGTGTGGGCTATTCCCTCGTTATTTCATTATCAATTAAGCAGGTAAAAGGTCTGGAGTTGATTCAAGGTGTGACATTTGCATTTGGAATCAGTTGCTGTCAACTCTCAATATGAGATCCAAAGAGCTGTCACTATCAGTGAAGCAAGCCATCATTAGGCTGAAAAATCAAAACAAACCCATCAGAGATATAGCAAAAACATTAGGTGTGGCCAAATCAACTGTTTGGAACATTCTTTAAAAGAAAGAATGCACCGGAGAGCTCAGCAACACCAAAAGACTCGGAAGACCACGGAAAACAACTGTGGTGGATGACAAAAGAATTATTTCCCTGGTGAAGAAAAACCCCTTCACAACAGTTGGCCAAATCAAGAACACTCTCCAGGAGGTAGATATATATGTGTCAAAGTCAACAATCAAGAGAAGACTTCACAAGAGTGAATATAGAGGGTTCACCACAAGATGCAAACCATTGGTGAGCCACAAAAACAGGAAGACCAGATTAGAGTTTGCCAAACAACATCTAAAAAAGCCATTACAGTTCTGGAACAACATCCTATTGGCAGATGAGACAAAGATCAACTTGTACCAGAGTGATTGAAAGAGAAGAGAAAGAAAGGAACTGCTCATGATCCAAAACATACCACCTCATCAGTGAAGGATGGTGGTGGTAGTGTCATGGCGTGGGCATGTATGGCTGCGAATGGAACTGGTTCCCTTGTATTTATTGATGATGTGACTGCTGACAAAAGCAGCAGAATGATTCTGAAGTGTTTCGGGCAATATTATATGCTCATATTCAGTCAAATGCTTCAAAACTCATTGGACAGCGCTTCACAGTGCAGATGGACAATGACCCGAAGCATGCTGCAAAAGCAACCAAAGAGTTTTTAAGGCTAAAAAGTGGAATGTTATGCAATGGCCAAATCAATCCCCAGACCTGAATCCGATTGAGCATGCATTTCACTTGATGAAGACAAAACTGAAGGGAAAATGCCCCAAGAACAAGCAGGAACTGAAGACATTTGCAGTAGAGGCCTTGACAGAGCATCACCAGGGATGAAACCCAGCGTCTGGTGATGTCTATGCGTTCCAGACTTCAGGCTGTAATTGCCTGCAAAGGATTTGCAACAAAGTATTAAAAAGTGAAGTTTAGATTTAGGATTGTTTAGTTTGTCCCATTACTTTTGGCCCCTTAAAAAGTGGGTTGCACGTATAGAAACCGTTGTAATTCCTACACCGTTCACCTGATTTGGATGTAATTACCCTCAAATTAAATCTGAAAGTCTGCAGTTAAAGCACATCTTGTTTGTTTCATTTCAAAGCCATTGTGGTGGTGAATAGAGGACAAAATATGAAAATTCTGTCAATGTCCCAATATTTATGGACCTGACTGTATATGTATATATGTATATATATATATATATATATATATATATTTATATATATATATATATTTTAGTTTACAGATTCACTGTAGATTTGTTAAATCATAAGGGCATGTATAGACTGGCCTCATCAGTAAGTGGTTTTATTGTATTCCAAACATGTTGCAAGTCAATTGACAGTTCCATACGAATGTACAGTGTAAATACAAACATAAGTCACGTTTATTTCAGCACTGTGCTATGTGGACAGCATCAGCATTAATAGATTTCTGATTGAAATGCGCTGTCTGTACGTAATGCAGAGTAATCGTTTGGACAAGCCCTAAAGTTTGGTAGTTCTCTCCAAGAATAATTTTATATTACTATTACTATTTATATTACTATTACAATGTCCATCCTTGCATCTTATGTGTTCTTCTCCATGCAAATTAATTAAACCCTGTTCTGCATGATTTCTAAGGGGCTTTAGGCAAGTGACAGAATGCAGTTACCATAGCATGAATGCTGCAGTAGCAGGGTGGGCATGCAGTGTATAGTTGTATAGTAGGCTTGGATATCCTGTGACTCTCTAGGTGTTGTGAAACTACAGCTGGCAGTGTATGCTGGGACTTGTAGTTCCACCTGGCGAGCCACAAGTTATCCAGGCCTGTTCCAAAATAACAGGGAAGATGGGACCCAGAGGTGGAATATGGTAAACATAGGTTATTTTGCTCAGTGCCTCTATGAATATCTGCTTTTTGTGGTCTCTCATCATGAATTGGGGTAGATCTGGGAGAACACCCTCATGTCTCAACCACAACATCAATAATACAATACAAGTAGCAATAATTAATTTTTTTGCATGAAACGCAGTGGGCAAGAAGAATAAGGGCAGGAAAAGGGAAAACAATAAGGGCAGTATCTGCTGCATAACATTCCACTGCTGGTGTCATAGCAAAATGTGGGAGGGTGCCAGGTGCAATGTCAGCTGTCCTGTAGAGGCCTCCTCTTTTGTGTGCAGAGCATGCACAGGACAGAAAACCCTTACCTCCAGACTCTGTAGCCACTACCTCCTACAAAAGGAATCAGTATGATTTACCGCGTATCCATGCACGGCGGTTGGAATCCTGACAACGGCATCCCGGCAGAGGAGGAAATCCTGATCGTCCTAAGGTAAGTATTGACTAACCTATTTCTACCCCCTTACCCTCCCTTAGGGGTGCCTAACCCTAACCTTCCCCCCCAGTGCCTAACCCTAATCCCCCCTCTAACCTAACCCCCCCTTCCCCGCCACCTAAACCTAAGTCCCCCGGGGGGGTGCCTAACCCTGAGTCCCCCCCGGTGGTGCCTAATGGTAACCCCCCCTAGCCTAAACCTACCCTCCCGGAGGGGTGCCTAACCCTAAGCCTCCCCCCCGGGAACCCTAAACCAAAAAGTGGCTATCCGCACTCGGCGCCCTGCATGTCTTCGATCAAGATGCCAGGCGTCGGGCTCCCGGTGTATGTCTAATGACAGGCGTCGGCATATTGACGTCTGTCTTTAGACCCTTGCCGGGATATGAGAAGCCGGCAGTCGAGATTAGGTCCGCCGGTTCCCGACTGCATACCCTACAAAAATGGTAGAACCAACACTGGGCTGTATAAAGGCAGGTTTGTACTAATACAGAGAACCATGGGTATGTAGACCTTATTACTGTACGTTGCCATTCAGAATATTGACATCACAATGTTGATATGGTCTGTATGTCGAAATGAACATGGACATAATCAACAGACTAATTTATACTTCCATCCACCTCTACATAGCCTGCAGTTCCGTCTGCTTCACCACTATACTTGGGGCGCCGATGAGTATTTCAAAGTTCTGAACGGTCAGTGGCACTGACCGTTCCGATGAGTGCAGTTATCGATGTCAACTGTCGCTGCCGCACACACATCGCTGTCCCTGGCCGTCGGACTATGCAGCCGGGGATTGTGCCTTTAAAAAATAATAAAGTTTTTCTTCTTCAATACTAGTCTGTCAGCCGCGGGTGACGCTGGGAAGTTTAGACCAGCGCATGTGCAGGTTTACTGCAAGAGCCAATAACAGACGCTGAAAGTGCGATTCGCCATTCGTTATTAACTGGTCCTGCTTTGCCTCGAAAGATTTTTAAAGGCAAGAATAATACCTCTGCTCCATAGTGGCCCATAGAAGTAATATATGTTTAACTCTTCCCCCCCCAGCAGACAATTCCACAGTTTGCAATTCTCCTCACATTCTTTGTTAGTAAAAAAAACAACATATTTTGCAGTCAACAGCAAAGTAATTAAAAGGAAGTACATTAACTGAACATTAGGTCCCGAAGGTGATTCACAAACATAATTTGTGTCCTGGATAAACAAGGTGAACCCCTGACCTAGAGCCTTTGTGATATTTTATATGTATTATGTTTTATAGAAACAGAATAGAAAAGCAAAGGATGCTTGTTGATTATTGAATAAAGCAAATGTCAAACACTACATTCTGTAATTATCCTCCCCATGCTACAACCTGTCCTTGTGGAATTTAAAAGACTAGCAATTTTTGTAGTTAATACAGTAAGCATATTGTCTGTATTACGTTCTGTGTTTTGTCTATTCAAGAACATTTTGGAGGTTGCCTAGGACAATGTATTAGGCAGAATGCATATTAAAGGTACTAATTAAATACAATGCAATTTTGTTCTACTTTATCATAATGACAGTCTTGATTACACGGCTAAAAGAGGAGAAATCTGACAAAAAGCAAGCCCTTCAGCAGAAGCATTTTATTACTTGGCTTGAACTATCTGTAAAAATCCAAGGGATGGTTAAGTTTAATTATGGTTACAAGAGTCTCAGATGAGGAAGGTCACAGTGAATGTTGTTGCTTGGTGTTTAGGTTTTATTCAAACTACTTACAAGAATATGTAAGCAGGGGCAAACGCAGGATTTCTAGGGGGGGGGGTTTTCCAAATGCTTGATTGTAGAGTGAGTGTGGCCAGTCCATGAAGAGGACATAGGGCCTGATTCAGAGCCGGACGCAATTAGCGCACGCTCGTCCAGAAAATAGGGGTGGCTATTCAAATCAACCGTTCGCTCTTTGCGGTCTGTTCACGTCTCTAGGTCTGAACGAGCGAACAAAACTTGCGGTCGTTTTTTGAAAAAATACGCCCCCTGGCCGCTCGCATCCTACGTCATGTCCGCTATTTATTAGATTAATCGAGTACTTCGACCAGGATCTGAACTGCTCGCTATTCTTGGGGTTGGTTTTTGCTACCACAATTTTGCGAGCAGTTCTGGCTATAAAATAACCCAGTGACGTGGTCAATGACGCTGCTGTTTTAATTATGCACACCCATAAAACGCCCGTTTTGACCTTTAAGCACGCCTGCGTTCGGATCTCCACTCCCCGTTTTCAAGCACCTTCCCCCGTTACCACCCACATACGCCTCCTCCTGTCACTCAAATTATCAGGCATTCGCTATTTTGCGAGCACATGAATTTCGGCCACACTGACTGGTTCGCGCATGCGTATAATGATCCGTACGCATGCGCAGTTGGGCAAACATCGCTCGGAGCGAACGAGCGGCCGCTTACGAGCGGCTCTGAATCAGGCCCATAATTAGCACTTATCCAGCTTTAATAACCGTCATACAAAGTGTATTGAGTGTAATAATTCCAGCATATACAGGACCAGTGATCACAGTAAGCCATTAGATGCGGCAGTAGGGCCATCATGCCTGAGCCGAATGTTTTTATTTCACATGAGGACATCATTCCAGAGCATGGGAGCAAGTCCGGGTGTCTGGGGGTGGAGCAGAAGAACCTAGCACTGCCCTGGACATATATGTACATAATGGTTTACTTATGCACTTGATAACTGTATTAATAATTAACCCTATAGATGGTCTATAGCAGTGCAACCCTAAAGGTGCATACACACTTGGCGATATTACTGAGTGATTGCGCGATGACGACACACAGTAATCGTGCACTATAATGTGTGAAATGACCAGCGATGCGCGCTCCCGCTAGCATCGCCTGAACATGCAGGACAATCTGCCGATAACGACAGATTGGCCATGTTCAGGAATGATGGAGGGTGCCTACACTGAACGACATATCGTTCAGTGTAGGCACTACAGGAGATCAGGAACAACTGTACGATTATGATGTCGTAATCGTACTGTCTTTCCTAATCGCCTAGTGTGTTCGCACCTTAACAGTGCATGTTTTCCAGATCTCCTAGTTGGTGCCCAGATGTTTTCATTACTGGCTGACACTTGTTAAAAGGTCCACAGGTGGTGCTAATTATTTCATTTGTAATACCGAGAACAACATGCAGAACTAATAAAATTGTATTATATACTATTTATATTGAGGTCATTGTGTGTCCTGGCTGGGAAAGGGGTTTCCAGGCAACCGGAAACCCCCCTTCATTTGCCTATGGTAAGAAATCATCCCATATTATTGGCAAAAGTTGCAGTTTATATTTTTATATTGATTTATAAAGGGAGTTTAGAATTTAGAGATTTCACCTCTGCTGGAGTAGATATCATAAGATTATAGGTAGGTCTAATAGTGGTGTGATTAATGTGCAAACAAGCATTAAATAATATTTTCACAAACTATTTAATACTGTACACATACTCTCATGACAGTTGAGTGAAGGGAGGGACCCACCTTTCCCCACTAATACCCATTTTTCACCAAAAACCCGGGTCTGACCTGGGTTTCGGACATGGGGCCCGATTCAGGCTGCGTTCGCATGCAGCCAGCCGATTTTTGTAATTTGCGCATGAGTACGCATCACAGTGCGTGTGTGCGAACCAGTGCGAGTGATAGGGAAGCGTACGCTCGCTGCGCATAGACTGCCCGGCTGACTGAGTGACAGGAGAAGCCGTCTGTGGGTGGTGACAGGGGCTGGCCACTAGAAACGGAGGAGAGGAGGGACGAACACAGGCGTGCCTGAGCATCTTAACTCCATTTCAGTGGCATGCATAATTAAAAGGCAGCGTCATAGTACACGTCACTTGGTTGTATTTCACACTGAAGTATTCGCAGTGCTTGTGGTAGGGTATGGTCAGCCACAAGCGCTGCGTTCGTTTCCGATGGTACTCGATGTACCGATGGTTGCATACACTTCCAGGAGATGACGTGTACAAGTGGGAGTCTTAAGACAGGCTGGTGGGTGTCTGCATACACAATGCGACATACAGTAGTGGGCGTGCTAATGCCTTGCTGTGCAATCGCTTGCCTTGCTGAAATTTGCATACGAATCTAGCGTGCGAACGCATCTAGCGAACGGGTCTGAATCGAACCCTTGGTTCCAACCCAGGTCAGACCCCGTTTACACTGCACCTTAGATCCGGGTAATTCTTGGGTCAGCCTCATTCACACTGAACCCGGTCTGCCCTGCTCAACTTGTGAGGTCATAAAAATGCTCCACAGCCACCAATCAGCTCATTTTAGGCATGACCCAGGTCAGATAACCTGGGTGCGCACTTTACACTGCACCATTACCCAGGTCCATCCCAAGTCCAACCCTGGTAGCTACCTGGGTTGGAGTCCCAGATCACTTGACCCGGGTTATTTTTCAGGGACCCTTTTCCACTGAGCCACTACCCGGGAAGACTCAGCAATAACCCGGGTTATTGCAGCAGTGAAAATGGGGTATGAATGTGCCTATACACGGTATTGTTTTGGCTATTAAATGTAACCTGCAGTACCAGCCTAGACCAGTGGCTGTGCTCTTCCGAAACAATTGCATATTTGCTTTACCTTATACTGTAAATTGAGTTTCCATTTTTCTAATTAGAATATTGGGAAGACCTTTTTCCACATATTCCTTTCTTGTTTCATATGATTTGTTCACCTTTAAAAAAAAAAAAACATATAATTTAACAACTTTATCATAGTGCTTTACAAATGACGTATTAGTGACATCTGTTTGAAATTGTGGTGAATTCTCAAAACTAAAAGCCTGAAGGAAATCTGACACATTGCTCAACCAGGTGATACATTGTATCAGCACGACGGCTAAGAATAAACGAAGAGGTGATACATTGTCATTTACATCAAACGTAGAGTGACTTCGACTATATCTTCAATCATAAGCAATTATCTTTGATTTGAATCATTTGACAGCTATTAATAAATGAAGGCAAACTCGGTTAGCCGGGTGCTTGCACCTTGTGCGGCTGCGCACACTTTCAGGTGTTATGGCCCCTACACACTACACGATATCTTTAACGCTTTGGCCGATTCCGACACATCGAACAACAAATCGTTAAAAATGCATAGTGTGTATGGTGTAGTGCGTGCTGCCGTGGGGTTATCAGCCTCATTGCCTAATCTTATGTGCAGCATGTAAGATCAGGCGATCCGGCTGACGATCCCATGCAGCGCTATGCGGGAGGCCCGGCATATTGGGCGGTCGGGCACCAGATATGTTAGCCCGTCGGCGCTGGTATCATCGCTGGGTACAGACATCGTTTAGAGTGTACCCAGCTTTACAGTAAGTAAAACCATTGTTTATACTGTAAAAAGTGAGAACAAGGAATAAGCAAGGTTTCTTACAGGCAGTATTTTGCTTTGTCTCATCCTGCAAGGTTCCTATGGGGCCATGTGCTTAATTGAATCTGCCCAAAGGGTTAGAAAAGAGCTCAAACTCCAGAGTTTAACAGTAAGAAATCGGTAATGAAAGAGCCCATAACTACTGTAGCAGTAAAACTGGTAGAAAAAGGCAATAAAACACAATGCCATGAAACCTATTTATTTAAAAGAAATGTTCATTTTTACATTCAATCGAAAAGAAATACATTTTGCCAATGTGAAATTTTTATTGAGGGGTTAAACCGATAATATGAAGAGTAAAAGGGTAAAAATATAAACCGTCCCCCCTAGCAGTGTTCGCTTACCTTGGCCCGTACTGTAGATCAGAGTTTCTGAATTGGGAAGTTCATTAGTGATTGCCCACTCCAAGAAATATTTTTAAAAAACAACTTGTATAGAAAACGTCTGCTGTGCTTTTCCATATCAGCTTTGGGCCAATTTGTGAACCTTCATTTGACCTACAGTATTTTGCTGCAAAAACATGAAGACGGCAGATAGGAGCAGAAGGTCGCACAGGCCGAGGGGAAAAGTGCGGTGGAGTGAGGTCTCTTACGGAGTGTGTCTTGTTTTAAAGTACAGCGTACAAACATTTCCAGACTAAGGAGTAAATTTGCTAAAGGTTGAACCAAAGGTTATTTTTTATTGATTTTGATCAATTTTAAATCGATCAAAATCAACGTTGTGTTTCAGGGGCAAATTGCACACTTACTAACATTTAAAAATCAATATAAAAAAAAAAATGTTAGTAAATGTGCAATTTAGCCCCTGAAACACACATTGATTTATACATCAATATACTGTAAAGCAATCAAAATCGATTAAAATCGACCTTTAGTAATTTTACCCTTGTACTGTATGTATGAGATGGTAGTTAGTAATATTACCCCTGTATGTATGAGATAGTTATATTACCCCTATATGTATGAGAGTGTAATATTACCCTATATGTATGAGAGTGTAATATTACCCTACATGTATGTGATAGTAATATTACCCCTATATGTATGAGGGTAATATTACCCCTATATGTATGAGATGGTAATATTACCCCTATATGTTTGAGAGTGTAATATTACCCCTATATGTATGATATAGTAATATTACCCCTATATATATGAGATAGTAATATTACCCCTGTATGTATGAGAGTGTAATATTACCCTATATGTATGATATAGTAATATTACCCCTATATATATATGAGATAGTAATATTACCCCTGTATGTATGAGAGAGTAATATTACCCTATATGTATGAAAGTGTAATATTACCCTATATGTATGAGATAGTAATATTACCCCTATATGTATGAGATGGTAATATTACCCCTATATGTATGAGAGCGTAATATTACCCTATATGTAATGTATGAGAGTGTAATATTACCATGGTATGTATGAGATAGTAATATTACCCCTATATATATGAGATAGTAATATTACCCCTGTATGTATGAGATAGTAATATTACCCCATGTATGTATGAGATAGTAATATTACCCCTATATGTATGAGATAGTAATATTACCCCTATATGTATGAGATAGTAATATTACCCCTGTATTTATGAGATAGTAATATTACCCCTGTATGTATGAGATAGTAATATTACCCCTATATGTATGAGATAGTAATATTACCCCTGTATGTACAATATGAGATAGAAGGATACATAGACCAGTGCCTGAGGTAAAG
This sequence comes from Taudactylus pleione, assembly GCA_031769625.1. Lineage (NCBI taxonomy): Eukaryota > Metazoa > Chordata > Amphibia > Anura > Myobatrachidae > Taudactylus > Taudactylus pleione. Next base: position 2,956,457 of record JAUIMM010000710.1, read on the forward strand.
TGTCTTATTGGTCAATAATGTCACTAGCTCCTGCTGAATTCTGGGTTAGCTTAAAAGTAGCTGCCAGAACGGAGCAAAGTTTAGTTACTTCCCAGTAGGATTAGTCATTGAACATCAGCAAACATCGATGGTTGATGGCAACGGTGAGTGTTTTCACCTTCGATGGGAGATCCCTCATGGTAAACTAGGTGTCTAGTTCTCGATAGTGAGTGCTGGCCTCGTTGTACGCATGAGTGGGTACCGCCTGCACATGTGCATAGACACATCGATAGTTTCTTACCAATGGCAACAAACCATTGACAGTCAATGGCAGAGCCTACGATGGTCATTCCTACTTCATACTTACACTGCACTCAGTTTTGAAGGGTGGAGCCAGATTGCAGCTGTCAATAGGCCTCTTTACAGGAAAAGTCAGCAATTTTTGGGTCCATGAGGAGGGGTTGGGGCTAAATGACATGATTTACGTTATTTGTCCCCGCCCCCTCCACGCAGACCCACAAATTTTGGGTAGATTCTCCCGATCCTGCCCACTTTACTAGGAAGTGGGCAGGATGTGGGAGATCTGCCTACTCTGTCAGGGGTCCGGGGGGCTACCCGAAAAATCGTGAGCCTCTCGCAACTTTCGGAAGAGATGGCATGTATGGCCTTACTTCCCAGACCATTGTTAAAGCCTAATTTGCCTGTTTCATTCTATCTTGTCAGACTATAACCACAGCACAAAGTAGTTATGTGATGCTCCTGCCAAATTCACGTGGGCATCCTGTTGTGCCAACCACACCTCTATAGTGACCAACTGTTTTCTTCTAGGAGCGAGATTTACTAAGCCTTGGAGAGTGATAAAGTGGAGAGAGATAAAACACCAACCAATCAGCTCCTAACTGCCATTTTTCAAACACAGCCTGCAAACTGACAGTTAGGAGCCGATTGGTTGGTAGTTTATCACTGTCCACTTAATCCCTCTCCAAGCCTTAGTGCATCTCCCCGTAAATCTGTTAGTTATTGTCCATGATAGTAATAATAATATGTAATTTAGTATAATATTTCAGAAACTTATGTTATTAGAACATCAGCTGCACTTAACTTCTGCAAAATTCTTACTAAAGATTTGTATTATATCAAGCAGGTGATTCTAATTGGATTTCTTGTTTTCTCTGCTAGCTAGGGTCTGTTGTATTGATTTTTCTGCAAGAAGATAGTTTGTACTCAAGGGATTTATCTGTAACCTTAATTAGTAGAGGTTCACATGACTAATTTACTTGTACATTTTATAAAAAAGGTACTGGCTTAGTAAACTGCATCATGAAATTAAGCATTCTGCATTTAAATCAATATAGCGCACACATGAGCAATAAATGGATCTTTAGCCCAAAGGTCAAAGACTTTTTGGTTTGGTCCCTTGAGTTTTATGTTAGTGATTTGAATGAGAAAATTACATTTGTGGCAAAGTCTAGCACTGCCTGGTGCATTGTCATTAGGTAAAACAATATCGAGGATGTCGGTTATTTGCAAGGCTTAATACCACTGTAGCTGGGGAATAAGTCAGAAAATTGGAGTGAGGGCGCAAAGTGACCGAAATTACGTGACAAACAGTTTTTTACTCAAGATTTATTAAGATCACATTAGTTTAATTTAATGTTGTATTATCAGTGGTATTTTTGTGGTGGTACTGAAGGACCTTTTTTTAGTCTACTTTTTATCTATACTAATATAATAAGAACGTTGTGTCTGTTTGTTCCAAGTTGGTGCAAAAACAACTTACCCAATTTTCATGTAAATGGCATTATTTTGAAGTGGAATCTCCTATAAATAACTTGCACATTGTTTCACCTCAGTCCATCAAGATAAAGCTGAACAATAACAAAAATAACATTTATTGACATCATCAATGTTAGAGATAGGTTCAGCACCATGCGCACAGCCGGTAAGGGGTGGGGGCAGAGGTGCTTTGTGCCCACATTCACCTTAATAGGATAGGCTACGTAGCAGTCTGTGCATAGGGCACACAGTGACATTGGTGTGAGTGGTGGGTGAATAGGAAAGGTTACATAGCAGTCTGTGCACAGAGCACACAGTGACATTGGTGTGAGTGGTGGGTGAATAGGATAGGCTACATAGCAGTCTGTGCACAGAGCACACAGTGACATTGGTGGGAGTGGTGGGTGAATAGGATAGGCTACGTAGCAGTCTGTGCATAGGGCACACAGTGACATTGGTGGGAGTGGTGGGTGAATAGGATATGATACATAGCAGCCTGTGCACAGGGCACACAGTGACATTGGTGGGAGTGGTGGGTGAATAGGATAGGCTACATAGCAGTCTGTGCACAGAGCACACAGTGACATTGGTGTGAGTGGTGGGTGAATAGGATAGGCTACATAGCAGTCTGTGCGCAGAGCACACAGTGACATTGGTGGGAGTGGTGGGTGAATAGGATAGGTTACATAGCAGTCTGAGCACAGGGCACAGTGATATTGGTAGGAGTGGTGGGTGAATAGGATAGGTTACATAGCAGTCTGTGCACAGGGCACACAGTGACATTGGTGGGAGTGGTGGGTGAATAGGATAGGTTACATAGCAGTCTGTGCACCGAGCACACAGTGACATTGGTGGGAGTGGTGGGTGAATAGGATAGGTTACATAGCAGTCTGTGCACAGGGCACACAGTGACATTGGTGTGAGTGGTGGGTGAATAGGATAGGCTACATAGCAGTCTGTGCACAGGGCACACAGTGACATTGGTGGGAGTGGTGGGTGAATAGGAGAGGTTACATAGCAGTCTGTGCACAGGGCACACAGTGACATTGATGTGAGTGGTGGGTGAATAGGATAGGCTACATAGCAGTCTACACAGGGCACACAGTGACATTGGCATGAGTGGTGGGTGAATAGGATAGCCTGCATAGCACACAGTGACATTGGTGTGAGTGGTGGGTGAATAGGATAGGTTACATAGCAGTCTGTGCACAGGGCACACAGTGACATTGGTGGGAGTGGTGGGTGAATAGCATAGGCTACGTAGCAGTCTGTGCACAGGGCACACAGTGACATTGGTGTGAGTGGTGGTTGAATAGGATAGGCTAGATAGCAGTCTGTGCACAGGGCACAAAGTGACATTGGTGGGAGTGGTGGATGAATAGGATAGGTTACATAGCAGTCTGTGCACAGGGCACACAGTGACATTGGTGTGAGTGGTGGGTGAATAGGATACTCTACATAGCAGTCTGTGCACAGGCCACACAGTGACATTGGTGTAAGTGGTGGGTGAATAGGATAGGTTACATAGCAGTCTGTGAACAGGGCACACAGTGCAATTGGTGGGTGAATAGGACAGGCTACGTAGCAGTCTGTGCATAGGGCACACAGTGACATTGGTGGGAGTGGTGGGTGAATAGGATAAGATACATAGCAGCCTGTGCACAGGGCACACAGTGACATTGGTGGGAGTGGTGGGTGAATAGGATAGGCTACATAGCAGTCTGTGCACAGAGCACACAGTGACATTGGTGTGAGTGGTGGGTGAATAGGATAGGTTACATAGCAGTCTGTGAACAGGGCACACAGTGACATTGGTGGGAGTGGTGGGTGAATAGGATAGGTTACATAGCAGTCTGTGCACAGGGCACAGTGATATTGGTAGGAGTGGTGGGTGAATAGGATAGGTTACATAGCAGTCTGTGCACAGGGCACACAGTGACATTGGTGGGAGTGGTGGGTGAATAGGATAGGTTACATAGCAGTCTGTGCACCGAGCACACAGTGATATTGGTGGGATTGGTGGGTGAATAGGATAGGTTACATAGCAGTCTGTGCACAGGGCACACAGTGACATTGGTGTGAGTGGTGGGTGAATAGGATAGGCTACATAGCAGTCTGTGCACAGGGCACACAGTGACATTGGTGGGAGTGGTGGGTGAATAGGAGAGGTTACATAGCAGTCTGTGCACAGGGCACACAGTGACATTGATGTGAGTGGTGGGTGAATAGGATAGGCTACATAGCAGTCTACACAGGGCTCACAGTGACATTGGCATGAGTGGTGGGTGAATAGGATTGCCTGCATAGCACACAGTGACATTGGTGTGAGTGGTGGGTGAATAGGATAGGTTACATAGCAGTCTGTGCACAGGGCACACAGTGACATTGGTGGGAGTGGTGGGTGAATAGCATAAGCTACGTAGCAGTCTGTGCACAGGGCACACAGTGACATTGGTGTGAGTGGTGGGTGAATAGGATAGGCTACATAGCAGTCTGTGCACAGGGCACAAAGTGACATTGGTGGGAGTGGTGGATGAATAGGATAGGTTACATAGCAGTCTGTGCACAGGGCACACAGTGACATTGGTGTGAGTGGTGGGTGAATAGGACACTCTCCATAGCAGTCTGTGCACAGGCCACACAGTGACATTGGTGTGAGTGGTGGGTGAATAGGATAGGTTACATAGCAGTCTGTGAACAGGGCACACAGTGACATTGGTGGGTGAATAGGACAGGCTACGTAGCAGTCTGTGCATAGGGCACACAGTGACATTGGTGGGAGTGGTGGGTGAATAGGATATGATACATAGCAGCCTGTGCACAGGGCACACAGTGACATTGGTGGGAGTGGTGGGTGAATAGGATAGGCTACATAGCAGTCTGTGCACAGAGCACACAATGACATTGGTGTGAGTGGTGGGTGAATAGGATAGGTTACATAGCAGTCTGTGAACAGGGCACACAGTGACATTGGTGGGAGTGGTGGGTGAATAGGATAGGTTACATAGCAGTCTGTGCACAGGGCACAGTGATATTGGTAGGAGTGGTGGGTGAATAGGATAGGTTACATAGCAGTCTGTGCACAGGGCACACAGTGACATTGGTGGGAGTGGTGGGTGAATAGGATAGGTTACATAGCAGTCTGTGCACCGAGCACACAGTGACATTGGTGGGAGTGGTGGGTGAATAGGATAGGTTACATAGCAGTCTGTGCACAGGGCACACAGTGACATTGGTGTGAGTGGTGGGTGAATAGGATAGGCTACATAGCAGTCTGTGCACAGGGCACACAGTGACATTGGTGGGAGTGGTGGGTGAATAGGAGAGGTTACATAGCAGTCTGTGCACAGGGCACACAGTGACATTGATGTGAGTGGTGGGTGAATAGGATAGGCTACATAGCAGTCTACACAGGGCACACAGTGACATTGGCATGAGTGGTGGGTGAATAGGATAGCCTGCATAGCACACAGTGACATTGGTGTGAGTGGTGGGTGAATAGGATAGGTTACATAGCAGTCTGTGCACAGGGCACACAGTGACATTGGTGGGAGTGGTGGGTGAATAGCATAGGCTACGTAGCAGTCTGTGCACAGGGCACACAGTGACATTGGTGTGAGTGGTGGGTGAATAGGATAGGCTACATAGCAGTCTGTGCACAGGGCACACAGTGACATTGGTGGGAGTGGTGGATGAATAGGATAGGTTACATAGCAGTCTGTGCACAGGGCACACAGTGACATTGGTGTGAGTGGTGGGTGAATAGGATCCTCTACATAGCAGTCTGTGCACAGGCCACACAGTGACATTGGTGTGAGTGGTGGGTGAATAGGATAGGTTACATAGCAGTCTGTGAACAGGGCACACAGTGACATTGGTGGGTGAATAGGACAGGCTACGTAGCAGTCTGTGCATAGGGCACACAGTGATATTGGTGGGAGTGGTGGGTGAATAGGATATGATACATAGCAGCCTGTGCACAGGGCACACAGTGACATTGGTGGGAGTGGTGGGTGAATAGGATAGGCTACACAGCAGTCTGTGCACAGAGCACACAATGACATTGGTGTGAGTGGTGGATGAATAAGATAGGCTACATAGCAGTCTGTGCACAGGGCACACAGTGACATTGGTGTGAGTGGTGGGTGAATAGGATAGGCTACATAGCAGTCTGCACAGGGCACACAGTGACATTGGTGGGAGTGGTGGGTGAATAGGAGAGGTTACATAGCAGTCTGTGCACAGGGCACACAGTGACATTGGTGGGAGTGGTGGGTGAATAGCATAAGCTACTTAGCAGTCTGTGCACAGGGCACACAGTGACATTGGTGGGAGTGGTGGGTGAATAGCATAAGCTACTTAGCAGTGTGTGCACAGGGCACACAGTGACATTGGTGTGAGTGGTGGGTGAATAGGATAGGCTACATAGCAGTCTGTGCACAGGGCACACAGTGACATTGGTGTGAGTGGTGGGTGAATAGGATAGGCTACATAGCAGTCTGTGCACAGGGCAAACAGTGACATTGGTGTGAGTGGTGGGTGAATAGGATAGGTTACATAGCAGTCTGTGCACAGGGCACACAGTGACATTGGTGTGAGTGGTGGGTGAATAGGATAGGTTACATAGCAGTCTGTGAACAGGGCACACAGTGACATTGGTGTGAGTGGTGGGTGAATAGGATAGGCTACATAGCAGTCTGTGCACAGGGCACACAGTGACATTGGTGTGAGTGGTGGGCGAATAGGATAGGTTACATAGCAGTCTGTGAACAGGGCACACAGTGACATTGGTGTGAGTGGTGGGTAAGGGTGCCGCTGCCACCTGTCTGTATAGCGCTGCTAGTCACATGGGTCTCTCCTGCAACAGGGCCCCAATGCAAAGCAATACAACTAGAACACCTCAAACAAAAAATGTAGGTAGAAGCAATTTAATTTTTGGGCAAAGCTAGTTTCTTAGAATTTGTTACAGGAACAGTAAGAAATCAGGGAAATACTTAATAAAATAAGCATCTGAACACTTATCTAGAGTGTGGAAGTTACTATAAATCTTGTATCAACTTGTAACTTTTGGTGATTACTGGCACCTTTTTTGTGAATACTGGCACTCTTTATTCACATGAAAACAAGCACTGAATACTATTATCCCTGTGCTTCCTTATAACAATAAAAGGGTCAGCATAGGAACCTTGTGCAATATACTTCTGCACACATCTCTGGATATTACAGTACAGAAAATGTTGTCCATTTGTGCTTGAACCTAGAGCAAATATAAGCCAGAGAAGGGTCCATTGGTACAGTGATGGCACATTGGCACTACCCCCTTGTATTTGCATCCCAGGTTGCAACATCTGTGGCACTCCCGTCCCCCTTCCCCCCTACAGCCCCGGGTGCGTATCTTCCTCTAGATAAAGGTTAGTAGTATTTTTGTCTTTTAAAGCACAAATAGCTGTTTGCGGTCAAAGATAAAACACTGGGTCTGATTCAGAGCCGGACGCTATTTGCGGACGGTCGTTCTGATAAAGGGGCCGGATATTTAAATTAAGCGCTCGCTCTTTGCGGTCCGTTGACACCTCTATGTCTGAACGAGCGAACAAAACATGCGGTCGCTATTCTGAAAAAAACGCCCCCTGGCCGCTCGCACCATACGTCATCTCCGCTATTTAGTAGATTAATCGAGTACATCGAACGGCGTCTGAACTGCTCGCTATTCTTGTGGTAGCATTTTCCTACCGCAATCATGCGAACAGTTCAGGCTAAAAGACAACCAAGTGACGTGGTCGATGACGCTGCTTTGTTAATTATGCACACCCTTAAAACGCCTGTTTTGACCGTTTGGCACGCCTGCGTTCGGATCTCTACTCCCCGTTTTCAAGCACCTTCCCCTGTTACCACCCACAAAGGCCTCACTCTGTCACTCAAATTAGCAGGCACTCGCTATTTTGCGAGCACACAAATTCCGACCGCACTGACTGGTTCGCGCATGCGTATTACAACCCAAACGCATGTGATATTACCGATTGCATTACCTGCGGTTATCAGGCCTCCGGTGATGTCCTCTGTCACTCCGGTGACATCCCATACTGCACTGGGATCCTGTCAGCTGATGACCGGGCCCCAGTGCACCATGGGAGACCAGCTGACCGGGGCTCCGGTGATGTCCTCCCTCCGGTCAGCAAGTATAGCAGCCTGTAGAAACCAAATGGTTTCCACCTAGCTTCCACAATACATATAATACATAAAGATTTTATGATACCAGTTTGGCACTAACCAAGATCACATATACATAAAACACCTGGATGTGTAGACAGAATAATAAGAGCAATGTGCAGCCCAGTCCTTAGGAACAAAGGATCTTACTCTATAACATAGAAAAAAGTTAATTCCTTAATAGACCCAAAGTTCTTTTCCATATAACTACATGTATGGACTTTCTTAAATAGATACCAGTCCACTGTCTCCACACTTCAAATATACAGTATGCGTCACTCCTTAACCTTATTGGTATAGTGCTCAAAAGAGAAAGTAAAAGCTATAGTGCAAAAACCTTTTGATAAAGGAATTGATATGTACTATTACATAACACTTACATTTTAAAATAGTAAATAAGCATATCAAACCACAAGGTCCTATGAAACTCCTTGCTTTGCTATTCCATGCGTGTATTCATACCAGATAGCTTTGGGAAGGAACAAACAAGTCCCGGAAACCAGTGGTTCTTATCCAGGGTATGCGCCGGCCAGTCCCGCAATACTGCTACCCAGAGATCAAAATGTCACCTGCTTTATGCATTTTGGACCATGTTGTCCTTGATGACATTTTTTTTCTAAGTTATAGAGTAAGATCCTTTGTTCCTAAGGACTGAGCTGCTGTTCTTATTATTCTGTCTACACACCCGGTGGTTTTATATATATGTGATATTGACACTGCAGAGTTATATAGGCACACACCAGCAGATGACTCAAACTGTGAACATCCCAGTTACTTAACCAGTGTTGTTGGTTTATTGAAAGATAACAGGTACAGCTGTACTCACTGTTACCTGTACACTGATAATGGAGCAAAGCTTGAGCAGGGCGATGTACTACTCAGTTTACCAGCAGGTGAGTTTATGCTGTTTGAAGGTATTAGTGCAAGATGCTAAAACAGCTTTATGCAGGTACAGTATATACTGGAGTCTTTCACATGGAGATAAGCAGGAGACTTCTGTCTACTGCCATGTCATTCTACACACAGTACACGGGGTCTTATTTATTAACGAGTGTTATCATTCACAATGGGTGATAAAACTCATTGCGTATGATAAATGGTGCTCCAACCAATCAGCTCCCAACTGTCATTTTTCTAACGCAACAAGTTTTATCACTCGTTGTGAATGATAACACTCGTTAATAAATAAGGCCTTAAGATGGCTACAGTCACATGTGCAGGCGCTCATCAGTTTGTAGGACAGACCTCCCTGCAGACTCTGGCTCCTAGTGCCCAGCATGTATGGGAGAAAGCACCGCTTATGGCATGATTATCAGCGATGTGGAGAGGGGACAGAGCCATAATGGAGCTATTAAGTGTGAATTGCATCATCAAGCTGTCTGTACCTCCCACTTTACACAAGAAGTGGGTAGCACCCGAAGTGGCCTCCGGAAGACTTTCCCACTTTTTAAGGCATCCAAACGAGCTACCCGAGCTTAGGGAACCTCCCGATCATTCTGGGAGAGCAGGCAGGTATGTAATGAAGACAGGGGCAGTGTCATGATGCATGATGTGAGGAGGGGAATTGAAGCATCAGGAGGACACAGGCTGAGACTTATACAGTGGAAGGAGCAGGGTCCCCCAGCAGCACAGAGTATATCAGGAGATGAGTGATGTGTTAGTGAGGATATGACTACATTTGATAGGGGCAGTGACATGATGTGAGAGGGGGAACAGAGGCAGAAGTATGTCACAGACTTAGGGCGAGATGCATCAAGGGTAAAAACTGCGGTCAAACCCCGAAAATGCGGGTTTGACATTACCCATAGAAGCCTGTGGGCTTCTCTCTGCCAAGTGCTGATAGAGAGATCCAATCAGATCCCTCGCATCACCCCCCGTGGCACATGCATCCTTTTGCGCATGCGCAGAAGGACGCCGGAGGGGCTTCTGAGTCATAGACCCGGAAGTCCCTCCACCGCAAAGGGCCACTCTTACCGACAAAGCAGTCCATCGCAGGGATCGTCATTGCCAACACCGGAATGCATGCAATGACCAGCGGAATGCATTGCATAACGAGTGTGATGTGTCATGCATCCCGCCCTTAGAGTTGTATAGTGAAAGGAGCATAGTCCCATGCAGCAAATAGTATATCAGGAGATGAGTGACGTGTTAGTGAGGGCAGGGCTGGATGTGACAGGGGCAGTGATATGATGGGAGAAGGTAAATGGAAGCTGCGCTAACCTACAGACAGAGTTAAATAGTGGAAGGAGCAGTGTACTCCAGCAGCACAAAGTATATCAGGAGATGAGTGATGCGATGGTGAGGGCGGGCTGCATGTGACAGGGGCAGTAACATGATGTGAGGAGGGGAATGGAGGCAGCAGGAAGCCACAGACTGAGTGTTATACAGTGGAAGGAGCAGGTCCTCCAGCAGCACAGGGGAATGGAGGCAGCAGAAAACCACAGACAGACATATTGTAACTATGGGCCTGATTCATTACGGATCGCAACTGCAACAGCGTACGCAGATCGGCAGATGGTGCATGCTGTGCATGCATATTCCCCGCAGTGCGTATGCGCGAGTTGGCATTGTGATCGCACTGCGATCACCTACGCAGATACAGAGCTATCACAGATCAAGGGATGGGACATCAGCGTTTGGGAGTGGTGACAGGGGAGTGGTCGGAGAAACGCAGGTGTGCCTGTCCGTTTGAACGCCGTTGCATGGGCGTGCATAAATTAGCCACTGTACTCACTGCATGCGACGAGGTTAGCAATTTCTGAGTAAGGTCAGACCTGCTGTAATTGTGCGTGAGGGGCCGATGTTACTCCATGTTCCCGATGTATACAAAGGACTGCGAGGTATTACTGATGTGCAAAAGCGGTAGTGGGCGTCTCTATGCTGGCTTTGCGATTGCAAGCATTATCATATCTTCGCAGCAGGTCTGCGTGTGTAATCGCAGCTGTGATCGCCATAGCGTTCCGTAGTGAATCAGGCCATTTATTATTATCATTTTATTTTATTTTTTTTAAAACAGTGCGACATTAAAGAACAAAAACATTACACTTTAATCGTTTGTATTTGTTTGATTTTTTTTATGATAAGTTAAATAATGACAATTGTATATGCATAATAGTATGAAATGACAATATTTATTTTTTTGTTACATTATAAAAGACAGGAAATAAGACAATAGCTTTTCATAATCAGTAATGATTGTTTTGAAGTCTTAAAATTCACAGGGGTCCTATGTAGCTAAAATAATTAAAAGAAGTTGCAGATTATGTCTATATCAATTCCATTTTGTGCCTGTCTCTGATCATGATGGAAGCAATGCTGTTTGCTGCACAGAATTAAAAGGCACCACAGGGTGACCGGCGTATCTCAGCGCAGCAGGCGAGCTTCCAGCTGAATTCTGCTTAGTGAACATTGTCTACAACGATATCACCAAGAAAGGATGGACGAGACAATAAGATTGAATACAGTTATGATTACCAAAATAATACATTATTAAAAAAAATAAATTATAGCGATCGAGTCTATCCTCTTCGGCAGGCACATTAAAAGGTTGCTTTAATTTCCAGGTTGTCGTGGGTCTTTGATATTTGTGAGTAGAAGTTTCCTTACTTGATAGCATTGCATGTTCTCTCTTTAAGGGGGAAATGTATCAAGCCTCAGAGAGAAAGATAGTGGAGAAGTTGCCTAAAGCAACCAATCAGCTGCTGCCATTTATCTTGAACAGTCTTTGAAATGACCGGGTGCCGGACTGTAGATAGACAGTAATTAGTTAGACAATGTCTAGATCGACCCCAGTTGTTAGACAGTCAATAGATCGACAGGTACAAAAGGTCGATAGGTACAAAAGGTCGACACACTAAAGGTCGACTTGTAAGAAGGTCGACAGGTACAAATGGTCGACATGGTAAAAAGGTCGACATGAAAATGGCCGGCGTGAAAATGGTCGAATGGTATTTACGCAAAAAAATCATGGGTCGACCATTTTCGGGTCGACCATTTCATGTCGACCTTTTCACCATGTCGACCATGTGTACCTGTCGTCCTTCTTACAAGTCGACCTTTAGTGTGTCGTCGTTTTGTACCTGTCGACCTTTTGTACCTGTCGATCTATTAACTGTCTAACATCTGGGGTCGACCTAGACAGTGTCTATCTATTTACTGTCTACCTCTTATACCACACCCGAAATTACAGTTAGGCTTTAGGCAACTTCTCCATATTATCTCTCTCCAAGGCTTGATACAGTATATCTCCCCTTATGCCTGATATACTGTGAGATGCTGTGTCTGTCCGGGATGTAGTTAGCAGACCGGCGGCCGGGATGCCACCGGTCTAAATCCCGACAGGTGTCAAAATACAGACGCCTATCTTAATCCCGACGCTGGAATCCTGAAGGACGCCATACTGAACGAGGTAAGTCCGGGGCATCTTAGCTGTTAGCCGCGAGGGAGGAGGGTTAGGTTTAGGCAGCGTAGCGGGGTTAGGTATTTTGGGGCGGAGGTTAGGGTTAGGCACCCCTAGGGGGGAGGGCCAGGGTCAGGAACCACTGGGGGGGTTAGGCACTAAGGGGGGAGGGTTAGGTTTTGGCATGAAGGGGAGGGTTAGGATTAGGGTGCGGCGTTGGAAGGGTTAGGGCAGGGGGCAACACGGGCCCTCTCCTCTCTGTGTGTTCAAAGTCTATAGCGCATACACAGGTCAGGAAAATGGCCGCGGCGGCCATTTTCCCTGTACTGCGCATGCGCAAACGACAGGAAAATGGCAGACACCGGAGCCAACGTGGGCCTCCGAAGAGGTAAGTTTTAAGGGTGCAGGGTGTGCAGTGCGGAGCCCCCCTGGACCCAGGGTCCTGTGTGCCCTGCACACCCTGAACACCTATTATAAATATGCCCCTGAGTTAGGGTTAGGTTACAAGACGGGAGAGTTAGGGTTAGGCGGAGTAGGGTTAAGGGTAAGTATACTTACATGACCCCTGTCGGGATGCCGACCATCGGGATGCCGCTGTCAATACCTTGACAGGAAGCATCCCCACTGTCGCTATTACATACCGATTCCGTCTGTCCTGTATGCTGATGTAACACACTCTCCATACATGCATACCATCATACTGATGAGTGGTGGAACTATTTCCCAGAATAACCCATGTGGCAGCAATGGGTTATTGGCATATAGAGGAGAACTATGAGGCTATTCCACCCACTCCTGAGGTGTATATAGTCCCCTAAGTCAGTGGTTCCATAGAGTATCTGTCATTTTTTCATGGCATCCCTAGGCCCAAATGATAAAATTAGTGCTTACCTGTCATCCCTAGGTTCAGTTATGTGCTGGTGGAGAGGGCCACGCTTCTATTTGTCCACATATTTCATGATTTTGAAGCCACTAGCGCCGGTTTTGCCTATCACATGGTCCATGATTCATTTTATCTGGTTGTGGGCCACCAGCCCATGGCTCCCCTGCAAATATCCTACGTCACCTCAGATTGCCATAGCACCCAGATTGGGAACCACTGCCCTAAGTGGAAATTTCAAAAATGGCAGTATACAAATTTAATGAATGGTTGTTTTGCAATCACAGCAGTAGCCCACTTTGCCGACCACTGTGTATATATGGTATATAGATATTGTATGTCTCACAACTGTCCCGATTTAAGTGGGGGCAATCCCTATTCTGAGGAACTGTCCTGTTGTTTGGAGGAACATCCCAATGACATCTACCCTGCACTTTAAAGCAACACTTATTAGATGCTGGACACACTTGGGTTTCACACAGGTGGTGGTGCCGATTTTAATGGTTGATAAGAGAGGTGATTGGGGCTACCCCCCTTTTGGTATGTTACCACGTCCCCTTGTGACGTGACCACACCCAGCATTATTTTTTACATTATTTTTACATGTTCAAATATTTTGTGCAGTTATTCTTTTATGTATTCAGTCATATGCAGCCTTCTCCTACAGAGATGGTACAGCACATGGTATTCATTAGATAAAATGATTTCCTGGGAGTCACAACCTTATCTATAATATCTTTACTTATGACAAGTTACTGAAAATAGTATACACGTGATCAGGGCCGTAACTAGGCTAGTGTGACCTGTGCCATGGCACAGGGCACCGCAGGGCAGGGGGCGCTGTTTGGACCTGTCAATTTTCCTGTTTATTATCATGCTCTCTCTGGCACAGGGCACCAAAAAGTCTATTTACGGCTCTGCACGTGATTATCATTAGTCGTCATCTCGGCACGTTACACTAAGGTGTCAGCGCCTTCTGTAACCATTTTCAGGTCATTACTGTCAGTGTCTCCTCACCTTAGCACGGCATGTCGGCATTTGGAGCATCTTAGCGGATATGAGCATTTTTCCGATGTTGAGCATGACTTCATGAAATTCAATGAATTGATTATTTCTCACCTCAACAACGATGTAGGAAATATGCACTGAAAGTGCACCTGCCAATTTGATGTGCTTTTCATTTATGCTTCTTGTGATCAGTGGGTCGGCATTTAATTACACTAAATGAAGTCCTGCCTATCTCCTGTAATGAATGGAGACCTGCTGAGTGCTTGTAAAGCATATGGAAAACACCTAAAAATGCATGAACATTTGACGTATTGGTAATGGACTTTTGATGTGCTGACCAGGACTCCTGTCATAGCATTAAATAAAGACCAGCAAGACCCCACCTCCATTGCTATGTTTTTTGCATGTAGAGATGCTTGCTATAGGCATGCTATGGAATAAGACACAGGTTTGTAGATCTAACTTCTCCATATGGTATAAGGAAGCTCGTACGTTAGTACCCCCTGATAATGGCCATTCTCAACATATGCTCTGGGCCAATGACTTACTATTACATGATTTTAGCTGTTTTTAACAACTTTTTTTTAATTTCTGAAAAAAAAAAAAAAGATTGCAGGGGTGAGGGCACATCTCTACACAAGATGTTTTTCTGTCCTGTCCTTACTATTGGTCTGATTCAGAGATGGATGCTTTTTATGCAGTGCCATATTTACCTACTCTCCCAAAAATCAGCCGTCCGAAAAAGTGGGCGTCTCCTAGCTGTCCGTCACCTGCCCGCATACCCCAAGACACCCCTGCACCCTCCCCACACACCCCAAAAGCGAGGAAGCAGATTCACACTGAATTGTGTCTTCATGGCCCCACCCCCCTGCTTCTTACAATTCTGGTAATCTCTGCATTGTTCAGCGGGAGCGGGGCAATGATGACGCGATCGCGTGGCCGCGCCCCACACACCGATTATAATGTCTGGTAATGTTCCCACTCTCACCCCCATGTTCTGTGCCACGCCAACACCCCCCCCTTCGTTGACCTGGATGTCCCCCACCCCCGATGAATTTCTTACAGAGACACCCACTGGCTGCATCTCTAATCTGTGGCTTTGCGTAAAAAGTTGCACCAGCGGCAGGGCCATAGAGAGCTGACCCGGGCCCTATTATTGTCATGGGAGGCAAAGCCAAGCCCCTGTATAAAATAAAAAAACTTATTTGCAGTTTGATCGCTTCCTCCCTCCATAGGCAGAGGAGAGGAGACTGTCTTTGCTGCTCAGTACCAGCAGTCTCCCTGTTCTCCCACTGCAGCCCAACACACAGCAGCATGTGTAGGGCTGCTTAAAGGTAGGAGAGTGGGGGTGGCGTCAGACCCAGGCCCCCGCCGGGGCCTTCCATGAAGCTTGGGTAATTAGTGCCCATGCCCCCCCTCCTGACCATTGGTTGCACATCCTTTGCTTCACTGGACAATAGAGCAACCCTATGGTTTCTTAGAATGTCTGTCTGCACATGGCCACTAAAATCGCTGCAATTGCAGAAAATAATGCACTCGCTGACCATGACAAGCCCACGTCTGAATAGCAACCGCCCTGTTACCACCCAGAAATGTCCGTTCCAATCATCCAAATTGTCACTGCATCCCCCGCATTCGCAGTACAAAAAATATTGTCCAACTGCACAACCATTGGCACTGCAGCCATCTCTGATAGACCCAACACTTCCATTCGGATCTTCCTTGATGAACTTAACCATACTGCATTTTTTAAATCTTAAGTATTCATCTTCAACACATACAGCCATGGACAAAAGTTTTGAGAATGACACAAGTATTGGTTTTCACAAAGTTTGCTGCTTCGGTGTTTTTAGACATTTTTGTCAGATGTTACTATGATATACTGAAGTACAATTACAAGCATTTCATAAATGTCAAAGGCTTTTATTGACAATTATATTAAGTTTATATACAAAGAATCAATATTTGCAGTGTTGACCCTTCTTTTTCAACACCTCTACAATTCGCCCTGGCATGCTGTCAATCAACTTCTGGGCCACATACAGACTGATGGCCGCCCATTCTTGCCTAATCAGTGCTTGGAGTTTGTCAGAATTTGTGGGTTTTTGTTTGTCCACCCGCCTCTTGATTGACCACAAGTTCTCAATGGGATTAAGGTCTGGGGAGTTTCCTGGCCATGGGCTCAAAATTTTGATGTTTTGTTCCCGAGCCACTTAGTTATCACTTTTGCCTTATCGCAAGGTGCTCCATCATTCTGGAAAAGGCATTGTTCGTCACCAAACTGTTCTTGGATGGATAAGAGAAGTAGCTCTTGGGGAATGTATTGAGGGATGCAGTCAGGAAGCCGACCGCTGGCTTCCCGACTGTCTAATCCCGACAGGGGTATAATGACATAATGACACCTGTAATTTTACCTACACTGAGAGCCTGACGCCGAGCATACCGATCGAAGGTAAGCTGGGCGGTGGGTGCGGACAGCCGCGGGGGAGAAGGGTCAGGTTAGGGGCTCCATGGGGAAACTTAGGGCTAGGCACCACCCCGGGAGGATTAGGGTTAGGGTAGGGGAAGGGGGGGTTAGGGATAGGCACCCCCGGGGGAAGGTTAGGGTTAGGCACCTCCCCAGGAGTCTTACTGTAGGTTTAGGCTGTGGGGAAGGGGGGGTTAGGTTTAGGCACTTACAAGGGGGGTTAGGGTTAGGCACTTGGGGGGAGGTTAGGGTTAGGCATCCCTAAGGGAGGGTTAGGGTTAGGGGGTGGGGTTAGCTTAGTAAATAGTTAAATACTTACCTGTAGGGATCTTCACTGCCGATCTTCCGTCGTCCGGCGGTATTCCATACCGATCCCTGTTTTGGTACCATTCTTTATTCATGGCTGTGTTCTTAGGCAAAATTGTGAGTGAGCCCACTCCCTTGGCTGAGAAGCAACCCCACACATGAATGGTCTCAGGATGCTTTACTGTTGATATGACACAGAACTGATGGCAGCTCTCACATTTACTTTTCCGGACAAGCGTTTTTCCAGATGCCCCAAACAATCTGAAAGGGGATTCCTCAGAGAAAATGACTTTACCCCAGTCCTCAGCAGTCCAATCCCTGTACCTTTTGCAGAATATCAGTCTGTCTCTGATGTTTTTCCTGGAGAGAAGTGGCTTCTTTGCTGCCCTTCTTGACACCAGGCCATCCTCCAAAAGTCTTCATCCTGTGTCATACCAACAGTAAAGCATCCTGAGACCATTCATGTGTGGGGTTGCTTCTCAGCCAAAGGAGTGGGATCACTCACAATTTTGCCTAAAACACAGCCATGAAAAAAGAATGATACCAAAACATCCTCCAAGAGCAACTTCTCCCAACCATCCAAGAACAGTTTGGTGACGAACAATGTGGCAGATGTATGAAGCTCTGGAAAGTGATAAAGTGCAGAGTGATAACCGTCCAGCCACTCAGCTCCCAACTGTCATGTTAAAGGCTGTGTTTGAAAAATGACAGTTGGGAGCTGATTGGCTGGACAGTTATCACTCTGCACTTTATCACTTTCCAGAGCTTCATACATCTGCCCCAATGCCTTTTCCAGCATGATGGAGCAGCTTGCCATAAGGCAAAAGTGATAACTAAGTGGCTCAGGGAACAAAACATCGAAATTTTTAGTCCATGGCCAGGAAACTCCCCAAACTTTAATCCCAATGTGAACTTGTGGTCAATCCTCAAGAGGCAGGTGGACAAACAAAAACCCACTAACCCTGACAAACTCCAAGCATCGGCCAACACAGTGTCCAGGGCTTGCAAACTCGCAAGCCGGCCAGCCTGAGTAAGCTGAGGCTTACTCAGCTGGCTGGCGGCCCAGAGCCTCCGATGGTCACGATGGTGATCCCAACCTGCGTCCTCCGTCGCAGTGCTGGGATTGCAAATGCAACAGGGGGTGTCATTCACCTCCTGCTGCATTTGCATAAGAGCCTGTGTGCAGCTTTGCAATAGCAATCCTTACTTAATCACCTCCATAGTTGTAATTATTTCTATTTTTGGG
This sequence comes from Taudactylus pleione, assembly GCA_031769625.1. Taxonomy (NCBI): domain Eukaryota; kingdom Metazoa; phylum Chordata; class Amphibia; order Anura; family Myobatrachidae; genus Taudactylus; species Taudactylus pleione. The sequence goes on from JAUIMM010000710.1 coordinate 2,974,725, forward strand.
TTGTTGTTATTTAAAGGGAGTTAATATCGTATAAAAATCTAACAAGTTTTGTGCTGACTTATGTGTTTTATTTGGTTTTTAGGTGAAAGTGTAAATTCTATGAGGTGTTAGTTTAAAGGGACTGTAAGACAGAGATGACAGAGATGTTGAATGTTACTTTCAGAAGGGAAATGTTCAGTAATCACAATGTCAGTCATCTCATCTTGTACATTTCTTTTTTTGTAGATTGGATATAAAACAAACTCTCAAAAGTGGATATACAATTGGCTGCAGGGACCGGATTGCTCCTGAGAACTCTGAGAGGGTGAGTCCTGATTATGGTGTTGTCTTAAAAAGCGATTTCATGCATCAGAAATAAAAATGGGACTGGAAAAGCTGATATATTAATTGATGGTGGAATAATATTGCAAACCTTTTATTGCTTTTTGTCATGTTAAATTCTGACACATCTCACAGCAGCTGAGTCGATAAATGCACTTTAATAACAACCTGCCTTATTTGTCCTATTGTAGCTGTGTTTGTGTGAGACAGATTGTGTCCCTGAAATAGATTTAGGAAAAGTTTTACGTTATTCCCTAATGATCATATGCAAACAAAAAAACCACTCCTATTCAGAAGATGGGACTTCTGGGAAATAACGTTTATAATACAGCAATTGGGTCAATACTTTATTTACTGGGTTTTTCTTAAGGCATATGCAGGTGCTTTGCAGGGGCATTTCTAGAGAGGAGGGGGGCCTGTGTGCAGTCTCCTACACGGGCCCCCTCCTCCCTGTCCGGTGGCCGTCAGCGCACTGAGCTGTGCGCGGTCAGCGCCGGAGTTATAGACTCTGGGCACTAGAGTGTGCCCAGAGTCTATAGAGTATGCACAGGTCACCGGGAAAATTGCCGCGGCGGCCATTTTCCCTGTACTGCGCATGCGCACACAACGGTAAAATGGCCACGGCGGCCATTTTCCAGTCGTTTTTAGAGCGCTGGACCCCCATACCAACGTGGGACTCCGGAGAGGTAAGTAATGCTTTGGGTGCAGGATGTGCGGTGCGGGGCCCCCCTGGACCCAGGTGCCCATGTGCCCCGCACACCCTGCACCCATTATAGATACGCCCCTGGTGCTTAGGTTTCCTTGTACACACAGTTCCCCCTTATTTGGGCTCATCAGTGCAAAATAGAGGATTTAGGGCCTGATTCATTACGGATCGCAACTGCGATCGCGGCTATGATTACGCACGCAGTCTGACTGCAATAAATTGCTAATCCATTGCGATTGCTATGCTGTCGCAGCATAACATAAGGACGCCCACCTTACCTTACTCACGTCCGCAATGTTTAGCAAGGCTGCAGAGCAGTCGGTAACATTATGGGGGGGATTTAATAAATCTTGGAGAGAGATAAAATTGGAGATAAATAGCACCAACCAATCAGCTCCTAACTGTAATTTTTCAAACACAGCCTGGAAAGTGACAGTTAGGAGCTGATTGGTTGGTGTTATTTATCTCCAATTTTATCTCTCTCCAAGCTTTATTAAATCTCCCCCTAAGTACCATCGGAGCCTCACGCACACTTGCACAAGCTCTGACCTTACACAGCAATTGCTAACAACCCCGCACACTATCAGGCCTCATGGAACAATGTGAAATAGTTGCTGATGGAGAGGAACTGAGTGCAGCTTAAACATACAGGTATAGAAATATGATCCTTCTAGATTATCATCACATAACAATGATTTACAATTATGTTTGGAGATGAGTATAATGTTTGGTCCCACTGGGAAAGCAATTTGCAATCTGGATGATGTAATTTGTCATATCCATGTAACAGACCTGCGACTAAGCAAGTTATGGTATAATGTAGGCTTAGCTTGTTATTTTTAAGAGAGTGACATAAAATATGAAAAGCACTATATATATATACATACATATTAGGGGTGTGCACCGGCCACTTTTCGTGTTTTGTGTTTTGGTTTTGGATCTGGATCTTTCTTCGTGTTTTGGATCTGGATTGGTTTTGCCAAAACCACCCTTCCGTGTTTTGGGTTCTGGGTTTTGTGTTTTGGATCTGTATTTTTTTGAAAAAAAGCATAAAAACAGCTAAAATCACAGAATTTGTAGGTTTTTCTGCTCCTATGCTATTATTAACCTCAATAACCTTAATTTCCACTCATTTCCAGTCTATTCTGAACACCTCACACCTCACAATAGTGTTTTTATGTCCAAAAGGTTGCACCGAGGTAGCTGGATGACTATGCTAAGCGACACGAGTGGGCGGCACAAACACGTGACCCATCTAGGAGTGACACTGCAGTGGCAGGCAGGATGGCAGTTAGAAAAACTAGGCCCCAAACTGTACATAATGCAAAGAAAAAAAGAGGTGCAAGATGGAATTGTCCTTGGGCCCTCCCACCCACCCTTATGTTGTATAAACAGGACATGCACACTTTAACAAATCAATCATTTCAGCGCCAGGGTCTGCCACACAACTGTGGCTGAAATGATTGGTTCGTTTGGGCCCCCACAAAACAAGCTGGCAATTAATGTGTCCCTGCACAAACTGGCTCTACGGAGGCAAGATGTCATCCTCATCCTCCTCATCCACCGATTCCTCACCCTCTTCAGTGTGTACATCCTCATCCTCACAAAGTATTAACTCGTCCCCACTTGAATCCACCACCACAGGTCCCTCTGTACCTTCTGGAGGCTGGTCTCCCTGGAAGAGCTGATAATTCATTTTGATGAACATCATCTTCTCCACATTCTGTGGAAGCAACCTCCTACGCCTTTCGCTGACAAGGTTCCCGGCTGCACTAAACACTCTTTCGGAGTACACACTGGAGGGGGGGCAACTCAGGTAAAATAGAGCCAGTTTGTACAGGGGCCTCCAAATTGCCTCTTTTTCCTGCCAGTACAGGTATGGACTGTCTGACATGCCTACTTGGATGCTGTCACCGATGTAATCCTCCACCATTCTGTCAATGGTGACAGTATCATATGCAGTGACAGTAGACATGTCAGAAATTGTTGCCAGGTCCTTCAGTCCGGACCAGATGTCCAAACTTGGTCCTGCCTGCCCTGCATCACCGCCAGCGGGTTGCTTAGGATACCTAAGTTTTTTCCTGGCAGCCCCAGTTGCGGGAGAAAATGAAGAAGGAGCCGTTGACGTGTCACGTTCCGCTTCAGCTGACAGTGTGTTCACCAGCAGGTCTTTGCACCTCTGCAGGCTTGTGTCGGCCGGAAAGAGAGACACCACATAGGCTTTAAACCTAGGATCGAGCACGGTGGCCAAAATGTAGTGGTCTGATTTCAACAGATTGACCACCCTGGAATCCTGGCAAAGCGAATGAAGGGCTTCATCCACAAGTCCCACATGCCGAGCGGAATCGCTCCGTCTTAGCTCCTCCTTCACTTTCTCCAGCTGCTTCTGCAAAAGCCTGATGAGGGGAATGACCTGACTCAAGCTGGCAGTGTCTGAACTGACTTCACGTGTGGCAAGTTCGAAGGGCTGAAGAACCTTGCACAACACGGAAATCATTCTCCACTGCGCTTGAGTCAGGTGCATACCCCCTCCTTTGCCTATGTCATAGGTGGATGTATAGGCTTGTATGGCCTTTTGCTGCTCCTCCATCCTCTGAAGCATATAGAGGGTTGAGTTCCACCGCGTCACAACCTCTTGCTTCAGGTGATGGCGGGGCAGGTTCAAGAGTGTTTGCTGGCGCTCCAGTCTTCGGCACGCAGTCGCTGAATGGCGAAAGTGGCCAGAAATTTTTCGGGCCACCCAAAGCGTCTCCTGCACGCCCCTGTCGCTTTTCAGAAAATTCTGCACCACCAAGTTTATTGTGTGAGCAAAACATGGGACGTGCTGGAATTTGCCCAGATGTAATGCCCGCACAATATTGGTGGCGTTGTCAGATATCACAAATCCCCAGGAGAGTCTAAGTGGGGTAAGCCACTGGGCGATGATTTCCCTCAGTTTCTCTAAGAGGTTGTCGGCGGTGTGCCTCTTACTGAAACCGGTGATACACAGCGTAGCCTGCCTTGTAACGAGCTGGCGTTTCTGAGATGCTGCTACTGGTGACGCTGCTGCTGTTGCTGCGTAAGGTGATACATCTACCCAGTGGGCTGTCACAGTCATATAGTCCTTAGTCTGCCCTGTTCCACTTGTCCACATGTCCGTGGTTAAGTGGACATTGTGTACAACGGCATTTTTCAGGACACTGAGGACACTTTTTCTGACGTTTCTGTACAGTCTCGGTATCGCCTGCCTAGTGAAGTGGAATCTAGACGGGATTTGGAACCGGGGACACACTACCTCCATCAATTGTCTAAATCCCACTGCACTAATGGCGGATACCGGACGCACGTCTAACACCAACATAGCAGTCAAGGCCTCAGTTATACGTTTTGCTTCAGGATGACTGCTGTCGTACTTCATCCTCCTCGCTAAGGACTGTTGGAGGGTCAATTGTTTAGTAAAAGTAGTGGTGTTCCTACTTCCTCTCTGGGATGATGAACGACTCCCAGCAGCAGCAGCAACAGCAGCAGCGGCAGCAGTAGGCGTAGCAATGCAGGATCCTCCGGAGGAATCCCGGATAGGAGAGTCAGTCATGCCAGTGATATGGCCTGCAGGACTACTTCCGATCCTGACTAAGGAGGAAATTGACGAGGAGGGAGTTGACGGTGTGGTTTGCAGGCGCTTGGATACAACAGGACAACGGGATTTAGGTGTCCCTGGACTGCTTACGGTCTGAGCCAAAGTTTCTGAACTTGACAGTAACTTTTTATGAACGCGCTGCAGGTGCCGTATAAGGGAGGATGTTCCTAGGTGGTTGACGTCCCTACCCCTACTTATTTCACCTTTACATATGGTACATATGGCAAGACAGTTGTTGTCCGGATTTGGATAGAAATATTGCCAGACCAAAGAGGTGGAATGTTTGGTCTTCTGCCCAGGCATGACCGTGATGGGCTTTTTCATCCCACGGACAACAACTGTCTCCCCCGGAGCCTGATTTAAACAAACCACATCACCATCAGAATCCTCCTCGCCAACTTCCTCCTCAGCGCCAGCTACACCAATATCCTCATCCTGTTGTACTTCAACAGTGACATCTTCAATTTGCATATCAGCAAGTGGACTGTGGGTGCTCCTTTCAGCACTTGCAGGGGGCGTGCAAATGGTGGAAAGAGCCACCTCTTCCCGTCCAGTGCTGGGAAGGTCAGGCATCGCAACCACCACCACACTTGGACTCTCTTTGGGGATTTGTGATATCTTCTTAGAAAGCACAGTTCTTCGCTGTGCTTTTGCCAGCTTAACTCTTTTGATTTTTTTAGTGGGAGGAGTGCTTCCATCGTCATGTGAAGCTGAACCACTAGTCATGAACATACTAGGGATCGACCTTAGCCGTTCCTTGCCACTCCGTGTCGTAAATGGCATATTGGCAAGTTTACGTTTCTCTTCAGCTGATTTAAATGTCTTTTTCAAGGTCATTTTCCTGAACTTTGCCATTTGGGATTGTATGTGCCCTCTACTATGACATTGGGCATCGGCCTTGGCAGACGACGTTGATGGCATGTTATCGTCTATGTCATGACTAGTGGCAGCAGCTTCAGCACTAGGAGGAAGTGGTTCTTGATCTTTCTCTATTTTATTTTTATCGGAGAAAGTTTGGTCCTCCATTTATGTTATATCGATTTGATATATACGTGCGGCTAAACACAGAAAATAAATTTTTTTTTGGTTCGGACTGGAGTGTACTTTGTGGGTTACAGCACCCTTTAACGGTCAAGCCAGCCGGCCCTTTACTTATGACACAGGCGCACTCTTGGCACTACTTTGTTGATGCACGTGCGGCTACTGCGCACACAATTCACAAACACAGAAAATAATTTTTTTTTGGTTTGGACTGGAGTGTACTTTGGGGGTTACAGCACCCTTTAACGGTCAAGCCAGCCGGCCCTTTACTTATGACACAGGCGCACGCTTGGCACTACTTTGTTGATGCACGTGCGGCTACTGCGCACACAATTCACAAACACAGAAAATAATTTTTTTTTGGTTTGGACTGGAGTGTACTTTCGGGGGTTACAGCACCCTTAACGGTCAAGCCAGCCGGCCCTTTACTTATGACACAGGCGCACGCTTGGCACTACTTTGTTGATGCACGTGCGGCTACTGCGCACACAATTCACAAACACAGAAAATAATTTTTTTTTGGTTTGGACTGGAGTGTACTTTCGGGGGTTACAGCACCCTTTAACGGTCAAGCCAGCCGGCCCTTTACTTATGACACAGGCGCACGCTTGGCACTACTTTGTTGATGCACGTGCGGCTACTGCGCACACAATTCACAAACACAGAAAATAATTTTTTTTTAGGTTTGGACTGGAGTGTACTTTCGGGGGTTACAGCACCCTTAACGGTCAAGCCAGCCGGCCCTTTACTTATGACACAGGCGCACGCTTGGCACTACTTTGTTGATGCACGTGCGGCTACTGCGCACACAATTCACAAACACAGAAAATAATTTTTTTTTTGGTTTGGACTGGAGTGTACTTTCGGGGGTTACAGCACCCTTAACGGTCAAGCCAGCCGGCCCTTTACTTATGACACAGGCGCACGCTTGGCACTACTTTGTTGATGCACGTGCGGCTACTGCGCACACAATTCACAAACACAGAAAATAATTTTTTTTTTGGTTTGGACTGGAGTGTACTTTCGGGGGTTACAGCACCCTTAACGGTCAAGCCAGCCGGCTCTTTACTTATGACACAGGCGCACGCTTGACACTACTTTGTTGATGCACGTGCGGCTACTGCGCACACAATTCACAAACACAGAAAATAATTTTTTTTTGGTTTGGACTGGAGTGTACTTTCAGGGGTTACAGCACCCTTTAACGGTCAAGCCAGCCGGCCCTTTACTTATGACACAGGCGCACGCTTGGCACTACTTTGTTGATGCACGTGCGGCTACTGCGCACACAATTCACAAACACAGAAAATAATTTTTTTTTGGTTTGGACTGGAGTGTACTTTCGGGGGTTACAGCACCCTTTAACGGTCAAGCCAGCCGGCCCTTTACTTATGACACAGGCGCACTCTTGGCACTACTTTGTTGATGCACGTGCGGCTACTGCGCACACAATTCACAAACACAGAAAATAATTTTTTTTTAGGTTTGGACTGGAGTGTACTTTCGGGGGTTACAGCACCCTTAACGGTCAAGCCAGCCGGCCCTTTACTTATGACACAGGCGCACGCTTGGCACTACTTTGTTGATGCACGTGCGGCTACTGCGCACACAATTCACAAACACAGAAAATAATTTTTTTTTGGTTTGGACTGGAGTGTACTTTCGGGGGTTACAGCACCCTTAACGGTCAAGCCAGCCGGCCCTTTACTTATGACACAGGCGCACGCTTGGCACTACTTTGTTGATGCACGTGCGGCTACTGCGCACACAATTCACAAACACAGAAAATATATTATTTTTTTAGCACTTGGGGGGAGCACCCCTGATGGACAGAGCACCCCCTGGACAACACTACAGCACCCCTTTAGGACTGGGACACTGCACAGGACTTTGGAGTGGACACAGCCCCTATGGAGAACTGACTGCACAACACAGTCCAGCCAGCCCCTATGGACTTTGAAGTAGTGGACACAGCCCCTATTAACAACAGCAGCACAGCACAACACAGCCAGCCCCTATGGACTTTGAAGTAGTGGACAACAGCAGCACTACACTACACTACACTACACAGCACTAACTCCCACCCTCCCTCTTCACTGTCCACAGCCGAGTGAGAAAATGGCGCCGACGCGGGTACCTTATATAGGATCCAAAACCCGCGAGACTCGGAAGGCGGGATGATGACGTTTTGCCTCGATGTCAGATCCGAGTCAGGCGGGAAAAGTCGAGCCTGACTCGGATCGGACTCGGATCGGGGGGGCTCGGGGGGGTTCGGATTTCAGAAATCCGAACCCGCTCACCCCTAATACATATATATATTAGGGGTGAGCGGGTTCGGATTTCTGAAATCCGAACCCCCCCGAGCCCCCCCGATCCGAGTCCGATCCGAGTCAGGCTCGACTTTTCCCGCCTGACTCGGATCTGACATCGAGGCAAAACGTCATCATCCCGCCTTCCGAGTCTCGCGGGTTTTGGATCCTATATAAGGTACCCGCGTCGGCGCCATTTTCTCACTCGGCTGTGGACAGTGAAGAGGGAGGGTGGGAGTTAGTGCTGTGTAGTGTAGTGTAGTGTAGTGCTGCTGTTGTCCACTACTTCAAAGTCCATAGGGGCTGGCTGTGTTGTGCTGTGCTGCTGTTGTTAATAGGGGCTGTGTCCACTACTTCAAAGTCCATAGGGGCTGGCTGGACTGTGTTGTGCAGTCAGTTCTCCATAGGGGCTGTGTCCACTCCAAAGTCCTGTGCAGTGTCCCAGTCCTAAAGGGGTGCTGTAGTGTTGTCCAGGGGGTGCTCTGTCCATCAGGGGTGCTCCCCCCAAGTGCTAAAAAAATAATATATTTTCTGTGTTTGTGAATTGTGTGCGCAGTAGCCGCACGTGCATCAACAAAGTAGTGCCAAGCGTGCGCCTGTGTCATAAGTAAAGGGCCGGCTGGCTTGACCGTTAAGGGTGCTGTAACCCCCGAAAGTACACTCCAGTCCAAACCAAAAAAAAATTATTTTCTGTGTTTGTGAATTGTGTGCGCAGTAGCCGCACGTGCATCAACAAAGTAGTGCCAAGCGTGCGCCTGTGTCATAAGTAAAGGGCCGGCTGGCTTGACCGTTAAGGGTGCTGTAACCCCCGAAAGTACACTCCAGTCCAAACCTAAAAAAAAATTATTTTCTGTGTTTGTGAATTGTGTGCGCAGTAGCCGCACGTGCATCAACAAAGTAGTGCCAAGAGTGCGCCTGTGTCATAAGTAAAGGGCCGGCTGGCTTGACCGTTAAAGGGTGCTGTAACCCCCGAAAGTACACTCCAGTCCAAACCAAAAAAAAATTATTTTCTGTGTTTGTGAATTGTGTGCGCAGTAGCCGCACGTGCATCAACAAAGTAGTGCCAAGCGTGCGCCTGTGTCATAAGTAAAGGGCCGGCTGGCTTGACCGTTAAAGGGTGCTGTAACCCCTGAAAGTACACTCCAGTCCAAACCAAAAAAAAATTATTTTCTGTGTTTGTGAATTGTGTGCGCAGTAGCCGCACGTGCATCAACAAAGTAGTGTCAAGCGTGCGCCTGTGTCATAAGTAAAGGGCCGGCTGGCTTGACCGTTAAGGGTGCTGTAACCCCCGAAAGTACACTCCAGTCCAAACCAAAAAAAAAATTATTTTCTGTGTTTGTGAATTGTGTGCGCAGTAGCCGCACGTGCATCAACAAAGTAGTGCCAAGCGTGCGCCTGTGTCATAAGTAAAGGGCCGGCTGGCTTGACCGTTAAGGGTGCTGTAACCCCCGAAAGTACACTCCAGTCCAAACCAAAAAAAAAATTATTTTCTGTGTTTGTGAATTGTGTGCGCAGTAGCCGCACGTGCATCAACAAAGTAGTGCCAAGCGTGCGCCTGTGTCATAAGTAAAGGGCCGGCTGGCTTGACCGTTAAGGGTGCTGTAACCCCCGAAAGTACACTCCAGTCCAAACCTAAAAAAAAATTATTTTCTGTGTTTGTGAATTGTGTGCGCAGTAGCCGCACGTGCATCAACAAAGTAGTGCCAAGCGTGCGCCTGTGTCATAAGTAAAGGGCCGGCTGGCTTGACCGTTAAAGGGTGCTGTAACCCCCGAAAGTACACTCCAGTCCAAACCAAAAAAAAATTATTTTCTGTGTTTGTGAATTGTGTGCGCAGTAGCCGCACGTGCATCAACAAAGTAGTGCCAAGCGTGCGCCTGTGTCATAAGTAAAGGGCCGGCTGGCTTGACCGTTAAGGGTGCTGTAACCCCCGAAAGTACACTCCAGTCCAAACCAAAAAAAAATTATTTTCTGTGTTTGTGAATTGTGTGCGCAGTAGCCGCACGTGCATCAACAAAGTAGTGCCAAGCGTGCGCCTGTGTCATAAGTAAAGGGCCGGCTGGCTTGACCGTTAAAGGGTGCTGTAACCCCCAAAGTACACTCCAGTCCAAACCAAAAAAAAATTATTTTCTGTGTTTGTGAATTGTGTGCGCAGTAGCCGCACGTGCATCAACAAAGTAGTGCCAAGAGTGCGCCTGTGTCATAAGTAAAGGGCCGGCTGGCTTGACCGTTAAAGGGTGCTGTAACCCACAAAGTACACTCCAGTCCGAACCAAAAAAAAATTTATTTTCTGTGTTTAGCCGCACGTATATATCAAATCGATATAACATAAATGGAGGACCAAACTTTCTCCGATAAAAATAAAATAGAGAAAGATCAAGAACCACTTCCTCCTAGTGCTGAAGCTGCTGCCACTAGTCATGACATAGACGATAACATGCCATCAACGTCGTCTGCCAAGGCCGATGCCCAATGTCATAGTAGAGGGCACATACAATCCCAAATGGCAAAGTTCAGGAAAATGACCTTGAAAAAGACATTTAAATCAGCTGAAGAGAAACGTAAACTTGCCAATATGCCATTTACGACACGGAGTGGCAAGGAACGGCTAAGGTCGATCCCTAGTATGTTCATGACTAGTGGTTCAGCTTCACATGACGATGGAAGCACTCCTCCCACTAAAAAAATCAAAAGAGTTAAGCTGGCAAAAGCACAGCGAAGAACTGTGCTTTCTAAGAAGATATCACAAATCCCCAAAGAGAGTCCAAGTGTGGTGGTGGTTGCGATGCCTGACCTTCCCAGCACTGGACGGGAAGAGGTGGCTCTTTCCACCATTTGCACGCCCCCTGCAAGTGCTGAAAGGAGCACCCACAGTCCACTTGCTGATATGCAAATTGAAGATGTCACTGTTGAAGTACAACAGGATGAGGATACTGGTGTAGCTGGCGCTGAGGAGGAAGTTGGCGAGGAGGATTCTGATGGTGATGTGGTTTGTTTAAATCAGGCTCCGGGGGAGACAGTTGTTGTCCGTGGGATGAAAAAGCCCATCACGGTCATGCCTGGGCAGAAGACCAAACATTCCACCTCTTTGGTCTGGCAATATTTCTATCCAAATCCGGACAACAACTGTCTTGCCATATGTACCATATGTAAAGGTGAAATAAGTAGGGGTAGGGACGTCAACCACCTAGGAACATCCTCCCTTATACGGCACCTGCAGCGCGTTCATAAAAAGTTACTGTCAAGTTCAGAAACTTTGGCTCAGACCGTAAGCAGTCCAGGGACACCTAAATCCCGTTGTCCTGTTGTATCCAAGCGCCTGCAAACCACACCGTCAACTCCCTCCTCGTCAATTTCCTCCTTAGTCAGGATCGGAAGTAGTCCTGCAGGCCATATCACTGGCATGACTGACTCTCCTATCCGGGATTCCTCCGGAGGATCCTGCATTGCTACGCCTACTGCTGCCGCTGCTGCTGTTGCTGCTGCTGCTGGGAGTCGTTCATCATCCCAGAGAGGAAGTAGGAACACCACTACTTTTACTAAACAATTGACCCTCCAACAGTCCTTAGCGAGGAGGATGAAGTACGACAGCAGTCATCCTGAAGCAAAACGTATAACTGAGGCCTTGACTGCTATGTTGGTGTTAGACGTGCGTCCGGTATCCGCCATTAGTGCAGTGGGATTTAGACAATTGATGGAGGTAGTGTGTCCCCGGTTCCAAATCCCGTCTAGATTCCACTTCACTAGGCAGGCGATACCGAGACTGTACAGAAACGTCAGAAAAAGTGTCCTCAGTGTCCTGAAAAATGCCGTTGTACACAATGTCCACTTAACCACGGACATGTGGACAAGTGGAACAGGGCAGACTAAGGACTATATGACTGTGACAGCCCACTGGGTAGATGTATCACCTTACGCAGCAACAGCAGCAGCGTCACCAGTAGCAGCATCTCAGAAACGCCAGCTCGTTACAAGGCAGGCTACGCTGTGTATCACCGGTTTCAGTAAGAGGCACACCGCCGACAACCTCTTAGAGAAACTGAGGGAAATCATCGCCCAGTGGCTTACCCCACTTAGACTCTCCTGGGGATTTGTGATATCTGACAACGCCACCAATATTGTGCGGGCATTACATCTGGGCAAATTCCAGCACGTCCCATGTTTTGCTCACACAATAAACTTGGTGGTGCAGAATTTTCTGAAAAGCGACAGGGGCGTGCAGGAGACGCTTTGGGTGGCCCGAAAAATTTCTGGCCACTTTCGCCATTCAGCGACTGCGTGCCGAAGACTGGAGCGCCAGCAAACACTCTTGAACCTGCCCCGCCATCACCTGAAGCAAGAGGTTGTGACGCGGTGGAACTCAACCCTCTATATGCTTCAGAGGATGGAGGAGCAGCAAAAGGCCATACAAGCCTATACATCCACCTATGACATAGGCAAAGGAGGGGGTATGCACCTGACTCAAGCGCAGTGGAGAATGATTTCCGTGTTGTGCAAGGTTCTTCAGCCCTTCGAACTTGCCACACGTGAAGTCAGTTCAGACACTGCCAGCTTGAGTCAGGTCATTCCCCTCATCAGGCTTTTGCAGAAGCAGCTGGAGAAAGTGAAGGAGGAGCTAAGACGGAGCGATTCCGCTCGGCATGTGGGACTTGTGGATGAAGCCCTTCATTCGCTTTGCCAGGATTCCAGGGTGGTCAATCTGTTGAAATCAGACCACTACATTTTGGCCACCGTGCTCGATCCTAGGTTTAAAGCCTATGTGGTGTCTCTCTTTCTGGCCGACACAAGCCTGCAGAGGTGCAAAGACCTGCTGGTGAACACACTGTCAGCTGAAGCGGAACGTGACACGTCAACGGCTCCTTCTTCATTTTCTCCCGCAACTGGGGCTGCCAGGAAAAAACTTAGGTATCCTAAGCAACCCGCTGGCGGTGATGCAGGGCAGGCAGGACCAAGTTTGGACATCTGGTCCGGACTGAAGGACCTGGCAACAATTTCTGACATGTCTACTGTCACTGCATATGATACTGTCACCATTGACAGAATGGTGGAGGATTACATCGGTGACAGCATCCAAGTAGGCATGTCAGACAGTCCATACCTGTACTGGCAGGAAAAAGAGGCAATTTGGAGGCCCCTGTACAAACTGGCTCTATTTTACCTGAGTTGCCCCCCCTCCAGTGTGTACTCCGAAAGAGTGTTTAGTGCAGCCGGGAACCTTGTCAGCGAAAGGCGTAGGAGGTTGCTTCCACAGAATGTGGAGAAGATGATGTTCATCAAAATGAATTATCAGCTCTTCCAGGGAGACCAGCCTCCAGAAGGTACAGAGGGACCTGTGGTGGTGGATTCAAGTGGGGACGAGTTAATACTTTGTGAGGATGAGGATGTACACACTGAAGAGGGTGAGGAATCGGTGGATGAGGAGGATGAGGATGACATCTTGCCTCCGTAGAGCCAGTTTGTGCAGGGACACATTAATTGCCAGCTTGTTTTGTGGGGGCCCAAACGAACCAATCATTTCAGCCACAGTTGTGTGGCAGACCCTGGCGCTGAAATGATTGATTTGTTAAAGTGTGCATGTCCTGTTTATACAACATAAGGGTGGGTGGGAGGGCCCAAGGACAATTCCATCTTGCACCTCTTTTTTTCTTTGCATTATGTACAGTTTGGGGCCTAGTTTTTCTAACTGCCATCCTGCCTGCCACTGCAGTGTCACTCCTAGATGGGTCACGTGTTTGTGCCGCCCACTCGTGTCGCTTAGCATAGTCATCCAGCTACCTCGGTGCAACCTTTTGGACATAAAAACACTATTGTGAGGTGTGAGGTGTTCAGAATAGACTGGAAATGAGTGGAAATTAAGGTTATTGAGGTTAATAATAGCATAGGAGCAGAAAAACCTACAAATTCTGTGATTTTAGCTGTTTTTATGCTTTTTTTCAAAAAAATACAGATCCAAAACACAAAACCCAGAACCCAAAACACGGAAGGGTGGTTTTGGCAAAACCAATCCAGATCCAAAACACGAAGAAAGATCCAGATCCAAAACCAAAACACAAAACACGAAAAGTGGCCGGTGCACACCCCTAATATATATATATATATATATATACTGTATATATATATATATATATATATATATATATTAGCTGGGAACCCCGGCATTGTGCGGGTTGACGACTGGACCATGGCGTACACCTGCAGCCTTTGTTGTTTCCGTTGTCCTCGCCTATAACCCTAATGTTTGCTAACATGCATGCAAACTGTAGAGTAACTACCACTGGTGCCCGAGCTGCGTCTGTGGCTTGCCACTCCTCCTTCACACAAGGTGGGCTGGTCCAGTCAGGGCCGCTGAGGGGGGCCCGGATGTCAGCAGTGTTGTTTTGAGGCCGGCCTGATTACAGCTGCAGGCAGGCATGGAGAGACAGCGCAGCCGGTCGCAAAGTAATCAGAGTCCGCGTACAATAATGTAGGAATAGATGTAAAAAGCGCTGCACACACAAAGGGACACACACAATAGCTATTATCAATGTAGGTATTTAATGGGTATATTATAATATTCACCAAATTGAAGATAAAACATTATATCAGAAATAACAATATAATCTGGATGTAATCTTCTGACACAAAAATGATAATAGGTGAGTATTGCTGGAACTACCCACAAGATATCTGTGATCATGCAGTACGTAGGCGGTGGAAAAGATAATCATAAGTGATTCTAAAATGCAAGTGGCGATACATGGCATCTAACCGATGAATGCAATTTTGTTGGAAAATTTGAGAGCGTAGCTGTATGAATATAGTGACTGCACTTATCTGGATACGGTGTAGTTCCCAAACAGATCGATAAGGATTGAAATTAATATATGCTTTTCAGTAAGGGAAAAGGGGCCAATTCACCAACCGTGTGTAATTTGGTAAGTAGCTTCAGCAGATCAGTGTCGGGCAGAGCAGCTGTGCCACCACCCCTGCCAGCCAGGGAGTTACTGTAGCTGTCCGTCTCCCGGCTTGTCTCTCCGCCGGCTTTGTTGTAGATTAACGTGCCGGAAGATCACAATAAGCTGCGGCTGGGCGGCATGATATGGCTAAGAGTGCACTATGCCAGTATATGTGTGGGTAGGCCACAGTCCGTCTATTAAGATCGAGAATTCTGAACTCAAGGGATTATCCAGAAATGCAGTCCTGCTCTACAGCGGTCAAAAGATAGTGTCCAAACTAGTAAGCTTATCCTTTCACCGCGATCAGCGGCTTTCTCAAAAGGCAGAATCAGAGCTCGCGAACCGGCAGCCAATCAGCAGAGTTGCAGGGGGAAGGGCATAATGTGTGGTATAATGTGTAAGGGACACTGCTATTGTGTGAAATAGTGTGTTATATGGAGCACTACTACTATATGGCATAATCTGTAAGGGCATTACTGTGTGGTATAATGTGTAAAGGCATTACTATGTGGCATAATGTAAAATGGGCACTACTACTGCATGGCATAATGTTTATAAGGGGTACTATATGTGGCATAACCTGAATGGACTCTGTGTTGGAGCAAATGTATTTGTTTTTTTTACCTCTGGGGGGACCTTTTAAGATCTTGCTGTATTGCCCCCAAAGTTCTAGTTATGCCCTTGCATGCAAACACAGAGGGCTGACTAATATACATGGTCACTTTAAAAAGGGCTAATTTTCGATTTAATATGAACTTGCATGAGTCATAGAGTTTGCTCAGACTGTGAGGTTAAAAGGATACATTTGTAGCTTTCACACAGGTTTTTAGCAGACTGATAATTTCCACTGGAGCCAGCCACTGAGCCTACAGTATGTAATTTAAGAGTGCCCCCATCTTTAGAAATTGTGTGACAGTGTGTGTGACAAAGTTCAAACCTAGGAAAAAACTTAATCCTAGTCAAACGACACCACCATGTCAAATTTGATGGAGCTAGGTCCAAAACTCTGGGCGTGCATAAAAGACAGACAGTCACGCTTCCTCGCTTATTGTATCACCTGTGTATATATATATATATATTTGTCATTGCGCTGTGTTTCTATACCTGATACCAGCAGTAATTGATATCAATGACTAAATTCATCTCTTGCAACGGTTTTTCAAAGGTGTAAACCCAATGAGGATTCTATGTTACAAAACAAACTTTTGTTTTGCATTCTCAAAACTGTCCCCATAAAATCAGGTGGCATTCCATTTGAAATAATCTGTTTATCTTGTTTGTGTGATGAACTGTGTGTGTGAGGTACTGTATACTGGCCAATTAAAGGCAATAAAATAGATTATAGAAGAATGAAAAGGATATTAAATGAATGACCTTTCTTTAAAAGAGATACATTTTAGTTTAATTGTACCAGTGTGTACTCATTTGAAGTACCCAGGAATGTGTACCCTGATGCCTGTACTATGTGTGACCCAGCCGACGTACCCCTTAACCTTGAGTACCTTGTTTTCTGTCTGTGTTTTCCATACACTTGGGATAACTAGTAAGTGGCTTGCCAGATCCTCATGTGGCCTGTGGAGAAGAACCCACCATCTTGCGACTCCTCCAACGGTGACCAGGAACCACACACCTGAAACATAAAGCAAAGTAATGAAGAACGTCTCTTCCTGCTGCTCGCGCCAGCTCTACTTACTATTTACTATTTACAGTGGTGCCTCTTTTCCTCTACGTTCTCCTGGAGCCCTTCACATCTTCCTCTCTGCCATGAGCCTGGACTCTCTGCTCATGCTGGGTCATATATTTACTACAATCCACATTTGTAATGCAGATTGTAGAGTGATATTACCGACTGAGGGCCTGATTCAGACCCACTTGCGAGCGGCTGTCCGCTCGCAAGTGGGTCGATGGTCTGCACTGAGCATGCGCACGACGGAGGGAGCTCCGTCGTGCGCATGCGCCAGATGCGAAGAGCGAAGGACTTTCCTTCGCTCGTTGTGTCTGATCAAAGGGGGCGTGCTGTCGATGTTGATTGACAGCACGCCCCCTTTGGTGGGCGTGCCGGGGGCGTGCCTCCCTGACGGGGGCATTCCCAAGGGAACGCCTCCCGTCAGAAGCCGGCCCACTGACATCACTAGTGATGTCAGTGGGAGTGATTTTGGCTCTGATAGAGCCAAAATCACTCCGGGCCTTGCGGTCGAAAACCTCAACCGCAGGCTCCGGCTCGCAGTTTCGATGGTCGCGATGGTCACGACCATCGCGGCCATCAAACTGCACGCTCGTATAGGCTGTGGGTGGTGACCCACAGCTATATGAGCGTCCAGGAGGACGCTCCATAATTAAGGAGGGCGGCCCTCATTCAGAGCGTGCGCTCTGCTCTACCCGTTAGAGCAGGGCAGGAGTCCGGTAACCGGGGGAGACCCTGGATAACGCCACCTCCAGGTGGTGTTATTATCACAGGGCTTTCTCCGGTATTTTTTACAATTTATTTCTAGTAACTCTGGTCAGATCACATTTCCCATTACAATTATGGGAAATGCGATCTGCTTACTAAAAATAATTGATACTTAGGGGTTGGAGTAGAATTTTACGAAACTGTAAGTGAAACAAATAATGTGAAAAGGGTGTGAAAACAACCTTTTTCACTTTATTTTAGTAAAAATAATGTTAATAAATAGAGCCCAATGGTGGCAGGGCATGTGACACAGTGATCCGCGACTGGTCCACATAACGTGTCTTGGACATTCAAAATGCTGAAATAAAATGTACATTTCTTTTTACCTGTTTGTTAAAGCCTCAGATTTTTTTTATAGCACATCCCAACCTAAGAGGCCAGTAGAGTTGGCTGTTAAAGCAGGCCCCATTGCAGCAGGGCTCGATAATAATTACATGGGCTACTATAACTATAGGGATCCCCTTTGATCACAACTGCTGCTATTAGCAACTTCAATTACAGCACAGTGGGCCTGATTCAGAGCCGCTCGTAAGCGGCCGCTCGTTCGCTCCGAGCGATGTTCGCACATCTGCGCATGCGTATGGGTCGTAATGCGCATGCGCCAACCAGTCATTGCGGTCGGAAATCGAGCGCCCGCAAAATAGTGAGTGCCTGCTAATTTGAGTGACAAGATGAGGCGTTTGTGGGTGGTAACAGGGGAAGGTGCGTTTTAAGGGTGTGCGTAATTAACAAAGCAGCGTCATCGATCACGTCACTTGGTTGTCTCTTAGCTTGAACTGTTCGCATGATTGCGGTAGGAAAATCCAACCACAAGCACTGCGAGCAGTTCAGACGCCTTTCGATGTACTCGATTAATCAAATAAATAGTGGAGATGACATAGGATGCGAGCGGCCAGTGGGCGTCTTTACAAAATAGCGAGCGCATGTTTCGTTCGCTCGCTCAGACATAGAGGCATCAACAGACCGCAAAGAGCGAGCGCTCAATTTAAATAGCCGGCCCCTTTTTCTGAACTAGTGTCCGCAAATAGCGTCCGGCTCTGAATCAGGCCCTCTGTATACTATATTTATAGTCTACCTCACTGCTGTCACAGTGCAGCTAATGGCGTGTTGACACGAATTTGCTGACAGTAGAAGGACTTCTGCGTGATGCCTGCTGATATGCCAGAGGTTAACAGGCAAAGCTAAATATTATATATTATTATTATTATTTTTTCTGATAGCCAAAAATGAAGGAATCCTGCAAACAAATCAACATCTTTTACAGCGACTATGAAATTCCAAGTGGTAATTTTTCTACCAATAATGTCAATGCTTGGAGAATTGCAGCCGTCTGTTCAGGTGCTTTCAATCTTCCATGGATGGGAATAATTACCTTGTGCCCTCGCTGGGTAATTGCCTTTTGATTGAGGTTATCAAAGTAATCAAGTCACTGAGAGGCAGAAACCATTGGCTGGGTTAAAAGGAAAACGAAAGGTGTGAAGAATCTATGTAAAAATGGTCAGATTAATATACAGCTCTGACATTTCTCATGGCTGTGTTGCAGAAAACTTGTAGCAAGAGACGGGTCCTTAAAATAGACCCATCCGCCTTTTTATGTTATGCCTTTTCTGCTTTAGTTTTTAAAGGGTCCTAAAATGAATCCTAAGGGGCGCATTCACTAGGCGACTAGGGAAAGACAGTACAATTACAACATCGTAATCGTACCGTGGTTCCCCATCCCCTGCAGTGCCTACACTGAAGGCGATTAGTCATTCAGTATAGGCAGGCACCCTCCACCATCCCCGAACATGGCCAATCTGTCGTTATCGGCAGATTGACCGGCATGTTTGGGTGATGATTGATGTCAGAAACGACCAGCGGGAGCGCGGATCGCTGGTCGTTCCTGACATTTTAGTGCATGATTCATGCATGATTAATGAGCGATTGAACGATAACGATATCATTATCGTTCAGTCGCTCATCAATATCGCCTAGTGGATGTGCGCCTTAAGACATTATTTGTTTTGATGGTGCACCAATATTAATATTCTGAAATATATAATATATATATATATATATATATATATATATACATATAATATACATAAGCAAGTAGGGGTACTCACCAGGGTCTCAGGTATAAAATAATCCAAGTTTTTATCCTTCAAGTTACATCATAACGTCTCAACATTTCGGTCAATATAAGACCTTTATCAAGAGGCACAACATAGCAGCAGGAACATAGTGTAATGAACCTGCACCCAAGGTATGAACATGCAGCATGGTTGCACAGTGGTTGGCATTGTAGCTTCACAACGCTGGGGCCATGGGTTACAACATTCTAATTAGGGACCTACCAGGGTCTCAGGTATAAAATAATCCAAGTTTTTATTCTTCAAGTTACATCACAACGTCTCAACATTTCGGTCAATATAAGACCTTTATCAAGAAGCACAACATAGCAGCAGGAACATAGTGTAATGAACCTGCACCCAAGGTATGAACATGCAGCATGGTTGCACAGTGGTTGGCATTGTAGCTTCACAACGCTGGGGACATGGGTTACAACATTCTAATTAGGGACCTATTTTTGTAGAGATTTATGTTACCCTAATGTTTATATGGGTCACCTCTAGCTGGTTCCTCCCTGGGTCCAAAAACATACTGGTACATTGGGGTAGAAGTAGGGGCTGATGTGAATGATTAAATAATTTCTGCATAATATAGTATCTCAAATGATAATAATAATAATAATAATAATAATAATAATAATAATAATAATAATGTTAAAATCATCCTTCAAAATGTTTTACTTGCTGGCTTGGATGGGCCACTAAAGGGGTGTTCCATCTGCACAACCCCTCCACTCCCTAACCAAAACCATGATATCAGCTCCCCTGATGAGGTGCAGTGGTGCAAAGCACTTATCTGAACTGATGACCTCTGCTGGACACTTGGTGTAATGCTGTTACAGCACAGCAAGAGAGGGGTCTTAAGATACGGATGTGGTTCATTAGATTGACAGTAAAAAGGTACTCTAGACAGACACCAAATGGTAGACAGTCAATAGGTCGACAGGGACAAAAGTTAGACAGATACAAAATGTTGATGCACCAAAAGGTCGACATGGGTGTAGGTCGACAAGTACAAAATGTCGACAGGGTCAAACGGTCGACATTGGTATGGTCGACACAAAAAATGGTCGCTACATTTTTTTTTCTAATCCTAATCTTCACCCTAACTCTAAACTTCCCCTTGGTGCCTATCTCTAACTTTACCTTCTAGGGGCATATCCAATTGGGTGCAAGGTTTAGCAAGGTAAAAAACCTTGCACCCAATTTGGATTACCGCGGATATGCGCGCTCCCGATACCTGCAATATCCAACTAAAAAAAAGTGGTTGCAGCGTTTTTAGAGCTGAAAACCCTGCAGTGCGTGAAAAAATATATATATTTACATATCATGAGGTCTCCGGTGGTCTCTGCAGCTCCTGGTGGCCTCCCCTCCATCTTGACACTGGGGAGGGGGCTGCTGGGGGTCCCGAGGGTGCTGGGCGGCTTAAGGGCTGTTGGGAGATGTAGTTCTCCCAGCGCCGGTTACAGGACACACACAAATGGGGGGTCCGACCCCCGGGGGGGTCACACACAGCGGTGGTCACTCACATACACACACACTCATACACACATGTACAAACACTCACACATCAACTGACATACTCACCCTGCTGCAGGAGACCGGGTCCCGACGCTGGAGGAAGACACCGCTACATAAGGTAGGTAATTAAGGACTAATTAAGCTAATTGGAAACTGCCAATTGCTTAATTTGTCCTCAGGGGGGTACTGCCGGGGTCCAAGCTGATTTTTCCTAAATTTAACAATTTGTGGAAAAATCAGACTTGCTATGTAGATGCAAGGGAAAAAATACGCACCTAACCGAATAGCAAAAATCCTACACCTGCAGGAAGAACTCGGCAGGTGCAAGATTTTTGCTATTCTCAGACCTGATTGAATATGCCCCCTAGTGCCTAACCTTAACCGTCAGGGTAAGTGTCTAATCCGAACTGTCCATCATTGTGCCTAACCCTAACCCTGCAGTAAGGGCCTAACCCTAATCCTAGCCCTAACCCTAAAAACAAGACGAAAAAAAACAAAAAACAAGTCAACCATTTTTTGGTGTCGACCATTTAAATTTCAACTTTTTGGCACTGTGAACCTTTTGTACCTGTCGACCTACATCCATGTCGACCTTTTGTGTGTCCACCTTTTGTATTTGTCTACCTTTTGTCCACGTCGACCTATTGACTGTGAGCCTGATTCAGAGCCGCTCGTAAGCGGGCGCTCGTTCGCTCCGGGCGATGTTCGCACATCTGCGCATGCGTATGGGTCGTAATGCGCATGCGCCAACCAGTCATTGCGGTCGGAAAATCGTGTGTTCGCAAAATAGCGAGTGCCTGCTAATTTGAGTGACAGGATGAGGCGTTTGTGGGTGGTAACAGGGGAAGGTGCTGGAAAACGGGGAGTGGAGATCCAAATGCAGGCGTGCCAAACGGTCAAAACGGGCGTTTTAAGGGTGTGCATAATTAACAAAGCAGCGTCATCGGCCACGTCACTTGGTTGTCTCTTAGTCTGAACTGTTCGCATGATTGCAGTAGGAAAATCCAACCACAAGCACTGCGAGCAGTTCATACGCCTTTCGATGTACTCGATTAATCTAATAAATAGCGGAGATGACGTATGATGGGAGCGGCCTGGGGGCGTTTTTACAAAATAGTGAGCGCATATTTCGTTCGCTCACTCAGACATAGAGGCGTCAACAGACCGCAAAGAGCGAACGCTCTATTTAAATATCCGGCCCCTTTTTCTGAACGAGCGAGCGCAAAGAGCGTCCGGCTCTGAATCAGGCCCTGTGGTCCATCTGGTGTCGACCTATTGCTTTTTACTGTCGATCTTTCAACCGAAACGATATATGCGGCGAGAATCACATCCAGCTTCAGATTGGATGGCTGTTGCCTCTAATGAGGCAACAGCCATTTTCATGGCAGAAATGTCCCTTACCGAACATATTCATCTGTATCACTCAGAGCTTCATAATTCATATTTTGCAAAAAAATTGGGAGTCCGCAGTCAATGACATTTTGCAAAGGGAATGCTTCCATGAAAACACATTTCTATTCAAAGAATTTAAATTGTTAAATGTTTCAGTCTATTACAGTGTGTTTGACCATTTTCTAATATTCCTCTATCTTCCCTGATAGCCGATCTACCACTATAATTACTTGTTAACTGAAAAATGTTATCATTTATTTTTTTTTAAAGTGCAACATACATCATTTTTTGACATTTATATTGAATTTTCTGTAATTTCATGCTAATGCTTAATGGAGGAAAGCACATTTGTCTGCAGTCACTTAGTTACAGCTCATCTGGTGGTGTTATCATGCGCAAAAGAAGATGTAATCTTCACCGGATTCATCTCATTCTGTCTGTGCATTCTGGCTGCCTCTGGGACTCTCTGTAGTGCTTCTTTGGGGTCCAGTTATACAGTGGTACTATGTGTTGTAATGGTATTACAGGATGTCAGTTTGTTTTCCCATCTACTTTCTGCAGTTCCTGTAACACAGTGATTCGGTTCCTGTTCATCTGCCCTGAGTGTTGAATGCATGCTAAAGATACAAATAGTGACAGGAAACTATATAATAGTGTTTATGCAGCAAAAACAACATAAACACTACTATATAATGCACAGCAATGTATATGAAAACTGTAAGATACAGCAATGGAACTTATTTATTATTGGTGGCAGTGGGGATCTGAAAAGTAAAGTACTGTATATTATAGTCACATGATGAAAACCTCTTGCCTCTGGGCTGGGTGTAATGGTGCGTACACACGGAGCGATATAAATGAGCGATTTGAACGATAACTTTATATTTATCGTTTAAATTGTTAATTTTTAGGACCCTACAAACTCTAATTACCAGCGATGTATTATCGATAATTATCGATATCGACCATCGCCCGCGCATGCAGGTCAACTTGATCGATATCGAGCAAGTTACTATAGGGACCCGTGATCGTTGATCGTGGGTCGTTATAGTCGTTGGTAGGTACATGGTGTGCTGGATGATCGATATCGATTGTCCAGTAAACCCAGGAGATCGAACAATGCGTCATGACATCTCTCCCATAATGCAGAGCGCACCAGCCCGGGAGGACTGACGTGCGGACGGCGGCGGCGGGAGCGTGGTTTCAGGTAAGAATTTTTATTTTATTTATTGTTTAATTTCCGTGTAGGGGGGGACTATTACTAAGGAGGGGACTATTACTGGGGTCACTGCTTCAGGGGGGGGACCACCACTACTGGGGTCTACTACTAGGGGGATACTACTGGGGGCACTGCATTGGGAGGGGACTACTACTGGGGGGGATACTACTGGGGGCACTGCATTGGGAGGGGACTACTACTGGGGGGGATACTGCTGGGGGCACTGCATTGGGAGGGGACTACTACTGGGGGGGATACTGCTGGGGGCACTGCATTGGGGGGGACCACTACTGGGGACTACTACTGGGGGGGATACTACTGGGGGCACTGCATTGGGGGGGGCACTACTGGGACTACTACAAGGGGGCACTGCATCAAGGGGGACTCCTACTGGGGCTGGCCACTATATAAAGGGCCCTGTATAGGGGGGACTACTACTGGGAGCACTGCATTGCAGGTGGACCACTACTGGGGGGGCTACTACTGGGGGGGGACTACTACTGGGGGCGCTGCATCAAGGGGGACTACTACTGGGGCACTGCATAAGGGGCACTACTGGGGGCCAGCATAAGGGCAGATCACTCCTGGGGGCACTGTATGAAGGGCACTGCGTATGGGGATCACTACTGGGGGGCTGCATATGGGGGATCACTACTGGGGGCACTGTATAAGGGAACTAATGGCGGGCTGCATAAGGGGGACTACTACAGGTGGAACTGTGTATGGGGCACTGCATATGGAGGATCACTACTGGGGGCCTGTATAACGGGAACTAATCGGGGCCTGCATAAGGGGGACCACTACTGGGGGTACTGTATAAGGGGCACTACTGGGGGCCTGCATAAGAGGCACTGCTGTGGGCCTGCATAAGAGGGACCACTGCTGGGGGCATTGTATACTGGGGGTACTATATAAGTTGTACTTCTGGGGGCCTGCATAAGGGGGACCACTATTAGGGGAACTGCATAGGGGGGACTGTATAAGGGGTACTACATTAAGGTGCAAATGGAAAGAAATGTTCCCAGTGACAAGAAAGGGGCATGTCATGTCGCCACGCCCATTTTTAGTGGCCACGCCCCTTGAAACCACGCCCATTTTTCACCACGCGCACATAGTGGGGAGGGGGGGCGCTCCATTTTAAAATTTGCCCTGGGCTCCAAATACCCTAATTATGCCACTGTAAACCTGTGTTGAAAAACCCAGGTCGGAGCTATGTATTTGCTGGGGCGAATATCTGAAAGGGGTAGGTCACAAAATGTGTGCAAATGTTTGTACAAAAGATAGCATGCAGAAATATTTCTACCCATACTGTATGCAGAGCTTGAGATAGGTTACGGTACCAGTCAGCAAAAGTAGATTTGCACCCAGTGCCGGAATATAAGGGAATACAGGCGGGGTGGTTGCCCAAGGGACTCCACGCATTGGCCCCAGCATTGCCCCCTGGCCATCTCCCGGTAGCTTCACATTGTATTATTGTACATCACATCGGCTGCTGGGAGTTTATGTGCTATGCTGCTGGTAAGGGGTATAGTGGTGGCGGTGGGTGTGTTGTGGTGGGGGTCACAAACTACAGCATAGACAATTACAAGCGGTTCATTAGTGCTGATAAGGGTCTTCATCATCATTATCATTATCTGGAATATGCAACTGCCCCTGAGAACCCACAAATAATCTGACTTTTGCAGGTATATGTGTCTTTCCCGGTTTGCATGTGTTCACAATCGTCCAAATGTGCTCTTATTGCACTTAGCCTACGTTAGAACACCCTAGCCCTGCCCTGATTTGCCCATTTAGGCATAAGTGGCAGAATTCCGCAACTCTACATGGGCTCATAAGAATGTACCCACTGTTCTGGGCACTGTGCAGCTCTCTCTGCTGATCAGATATACTGCATGCCCCGATTCTCAGAGCGATTTTCCCATCAGTGTGCACCACTAAGACTAAGGGCCTCATTTATTAATGAGTTTTATCAGTAAAACGAGTGATACATTTCACTGTGTATGATAATGGTGCTCCAGCCAATCAGCTCCCAACTGTCAACTGTTAGAAAAATGACAGTTAGGATCTGATTGGCTGGAGCACCATTTATCATACACAGTGACGTTTATCACTTGTTTTGCTGATAAAACTCGTTAATAAATGGGGGCCTAACTATTCTGTGCACCGGGGAAGCAAAAACAGGAAATTCTATCACTCTTAATGAATATAGGGGGTCATTCAGACCCACTCGCGAGCGGCAGTACGCTCGCAAGTGGGTCGATGGTCCCCACTGCGCATGCGCACGACGGAGGGAGCTCCGTCGTGCGCATGCGTGAGACCCGGCGAGCGAAGGACTTTCCATCGCTCCGGGTCTCGCACCAAAGGGGGCGTGCTGTCGATGTTGATTGACAGCACGCCCCCTTTGGTGGGCGTGCCAGGGGCGTGCCTGCCAGACGGAGGCGTTCCCATGGGAACGCCTACCGTCTGAAGCCGGCCCCACTGACATCACTAGTGATGTCAGTGGGAGTGATTTTGGCTCTGATAAGGGTTTCCCTCGCAATTCCGATGGTTGCGACGGTCAAGACCATCGCGACCATCTTTTTGCACGCTCGTATATGCTGTGGGTGGTGACCCACAGCTATACGAGCGTCCAGGAGGACGCTCCATATTAATGGAGGAGGGCCCTGATTCAGAGCGAGTGCTCTGGTCAGAGCGTCCGGCTCTGAATCAGGGCCATAGCCCCAATCACCAGCTGATTGGATTGTTCATTTAACCTTTCAGTTTTAAAAGAAAGAAAACAACATACGTTATGCATAAAATAAAAATACAGAGGACGCAACATCAGGCATCACCCAGTTAAAAACATTTTCTTTTTGTGGTGCAACAGACAACAGACTGATGGTGAAGGGGTGTCTAAGGGCCTGATTCAGCAAGGATGGCACCTGCGATTACGCACATTATCGGCCGATTGTTGCGTTCTGTGCAATCACTGCAGTGCGCGACTGCACGTGCGTGAAACAGCCACTGCGATCAGGACTGAAATTGCAGTGTCTACGCAGGCCCATCGCAGAGTGATTGACAGGAAGTACCGTTTGTGGGAGGTGACGGGCGGAGGGGGGGTGTGTCGGCGAAACGCAGGTGTGCCAGTGCCTTTGAACACTGTTGCAGGGGCGTGCATAAATTATCCACTGCGATGCCCTACGCAGCTTGGGCTTTTTCTGCGTCCGCTGAGGTTAGCAATTTCTGAGTCAGACCTTTGTATAAGTGTGCATGAGGCTCCGATTGTACTCGATGTTACCAATGGTTTTGCAGAGTATTACGGATGTGTGTAAAGTAAGGTGGGCATCCTTATGTTGTGCTGCGACGGCATAGTGATCGCAATGGATTAGCATATCATCGCAGTCAGACTGCGTGCGTAATCGCCTGCAATAGGAAGCAGCTACAGAGCTACATAGGAAGGTGCATAGTATTACCTGGAATGAAGCCAGGATTTCAACCTTTTTTTTTCTATCCAGTTATCCAGGTTATTACAGAATGAAATGGAGACATGGGAAGTAACTGGGGTGACCTCTGAAGGTCACACATAGCCGGCTCTTAGACTCAATGTAGAGTCAATTTAGAAGAAAAATCTTAAATTACTAGGTTACTTCAGAAAAGATTTGTATGACAGAAAGTTTCACATCGACGTCTACATCATAAATCATTGTGACAGACCACTTAATGTATTTTATATTTATTTATCCGCCAGCTTTAGAGTCACTGCCATTAGTCCACATAGGCATAATTTGCTGTTTGTACTGCGGTTATTCTTCACCAATTGATCTGCCACAGTCGACGTTACCTTAATTTCTGCTGAGATTAGCGCAAATATAGTTCCCTTAGGACTTGCGCGCCATTTGTGTTTGTACATTTCACCGGCTTGATGGTCTATGCAAACACAGAGAACACCCCAGAGAACACGTTCCTTATCACCTACAACTTCTCAGTTATGATACCATACATTAGTAATTTGCGTTTTCCATTTAAAACTCCTTTATGGATTAATACATCCAATAGTCTTGATGTCTATCATTTACAGGCTGTAATATGTAGCTGTTAATTGAAATATCCTGAGGAAATTTTGCAAGAGATGAGAAAAGGGGGCATTTTGCTGTTATCCAAGTTCATCTGGATAATTATAAATAAACAATAACAGTTTTATTTTTATTTTATACCATGTTGAGCGTCTCATTTTCACTACTACATATTACTGTAATCTGAAAAAAATATCCAATGCACAGTACTCTAGAACAGCCAATAAGATGTCAGCTTTTGGGCAGATCTACTGTACATAAGCCTTTGATTAGAACCAGTGATGTGCAGTCAGGTGAGGTAGGTGAGGCAGAGCCTTTCCTGTCATACTTCAGTATACTCCAGAGTTTTCACTATAAAAATTATAAGAAAAAATAAAGTATTATAAATATCTTCTTTGTATTATTCTAAGAATATTTATAGGCAAAACTCTGAAGTAAAAAGTGTATGCAGGTGAGGCACTGCCTCACATGTCTACCTTTTCTGCACAACGCTGATCAAAACTCACCAAATTTCCAGCACTATATACTGCCGCACCTTTGTATAATGCCCACATGAACCCTCAGGTTCATATATGTATGTGTAAATCTGGCTGTGATACTAGCCAGTGCCTCCCTAGCCATTTACATCACCGCACGGCACTGATTAGAACTTATGATACGCTCAGTTCATACTACTGTATGGCATACTCCGGGAGGGGGCAGCCAGGTCGGCACAGTGGTGAGGAGTAAGGTGGCAATGTAGCGGGAAAGTTGGACAGCGTGGGGGAGATTCCTGCATGATCGCGTCCTCGTGGTTCCAGCCCTGCTATACAATGGAGATAATAACTGCATGGTGAAGAAGGGGGCGTGGCTATGATGACGGGATTCAACACAAATGGCATCATCGGATGTCAGGTCCGCCCACTTTACTTGGGGAAGTGGGCGGGGCCGGGCAGATTGGGGGCCCTTGCGGGATATGTGTCTTTCCGAGTGGCCCGGGACCAGCACCCGATTTTTGAGAGCCTCCCGGCAGTTCTGCGTAGGTAAGCAAGTATGCTGTATAGTCACTGCAATTTCAACATTGTGATTCTTCATTTATACAGTGAAAGAAATATTAGTACACAGCGATAATTTACTAAATGCTTAACTTACCATGAACACAAAAATCATCGATGTTCATTGTCATTCTGTGCTGACATCCGTTTCTTTATAGAGATCTATAAGCTCTCTTTTCACTACATCCTAACGATGGTCATGGCTCACGGTAGTCTAGTAGCATGCCAGGGCATACATGGGATTACCCCCGCTGCCGCCCACAACCACTGTGTGTGTGACGGCATGATATCACAGATTAGGTGGCATGCCCAACGCTCGCCGAGCACCTGGGCTGCTTCCTGGTTCTCCTCCCTGCCCTGTTTAGATGCTGGTGCAGAGTAGCAGTGATTAAATGCCTGTTTTAGGGGGGCTTGCTGGTCAGATGAGGGGACCCCCTCGGACATTAATACGCCTCTGCTTACAATCTGTATGTAAATAGGCATTCATTTCATACACAAGGATAATAATAAGTGCTACATATTGCATAGGGTCTAAGCGGACGGCAGAGATTCATGGTGGCCCATATGATACAGTTACACTGCTATGTTGGCCTGGCCAGTGGGATGTATGAGTGAAAAAAAGAGAACCTTTGTAAAGTTATTTTTAGACTGTGTAAAATGGAGCTAGTTGTGTAGAATAGTCTATGGAGGTTATGCAGGTGGGTCTGGGATTTGATAAGCTGCATGAAGAGATGAGTTTTCAGGAAACACTTGGAGCTTTGGACTCTAGAGGAAAATCTTACTGTGTGTGGGAGGGCATTTCACAGAGTGGGCGCAGCCCAAAATAAAAGTCCTCTTACAATGAAAGGGGGCAGGTAATGAGTGTGGATGACGAAAGCAGAACCTAGCTTTTTGGAGTTTCCACCATTTTTCATCTGCACTTATTCCTCAGAAGGACCTACCTATACTTTCCCTTCCTCTTGCTTATTTTCAGCACTGGTATCTATCCATATCCTTTCTGTTTACCCTATGGTGCATAGGAGAGCTCCCCACGTTAACCTGTTCCTGGCAGCTTCTTTCCTATTGTCTCTCCACCCATCAGACACTATAAAGGAAGCTCTTGAGTAAGTTCTCACATAAATATAACAGTATTAGCTGTGCAGCCACTTATTCATCTCAGTTCTACAACACAGACTGCACATATCAGATTAGAGACAGGCAGATGAAGCCAATTATAATTAAGAATAACACATGCCCTCATGGAAGTCTTGTGAAGACCGAACATGCAGTTGTCAGTGTATAGACAACAGTTCAGTGGATGACACAATCCTGCAAAATAAAAATAAAAGAAACCTGAACAAATAGTCCTAATTACTCACAAGATGTATAATGGAATGTAAATAGCCGCTAGCAGTTTGCAATATATTGATAGTAGCTGGTATCTGTAAATGGAGAACTTCCCGGGATATTCACTTATACTGATACTCAAATAACTCCAAATAACATACTGTATGTGGTTAGCAGGGGTTGGGTATGGGATCCCGGCTGTCGGGATGCCGGCTGTCAGAATACCCGACAAAGGCAACCCGACAGTCACATTCACGATACTGGAAGGTAAGTTCCCTACACCTAACCCTTACCCCTGTCCCTAACCCTCCCTCCCTCCCCGGTGCCTGAACCTAACCCCCCCCCTTCCTGCAGCCTAAACCTAACCCTCCCCCCTTAATGCCTAAACCTAACCCTCCCCTAACCCCTGATACTTACCTTGGGCATGCCGGCGGTCAGGATTCTGGAGCTGGGATCCTGACGCTGTCGGGATTCTGGCGCCGGTATTTAGAACGTCGGCATCCCGACTGCCGGGATGCTGACTACATCCCGCTTAGCAGTCCAGTTTGCATCTGTAGTATCAAATAAGCCGCCGGTAGTTGATAAAGCATCCCAGTAATGACAACAAAGGGCCTGATTCAGAGCTGGACACAGGGGCAGATCTATAATGCGTGCACGGTCCAGGGGGGCCCACACCGCACACCCTGCACCCATAGGTAATTATACTTACCTCTCCGCCGATTCCCGAAGTGCTGCTCTGCAGCGCCGGACCTGCGCTATAGAGCAGCAAACACTCACTTGGAAAATGGCGGTGGACATTTCTACTTCAGGGTCCATAGGGTATCCACAGGATACCTTGGGGGTATAGGTGTGACGTCAGTCATCGGGCACCATAGAGTAAAGCTTTCAGCCTCCCAGGATGCACTAGGGTCCCCCTCCTATACCCCGCCCCCGAGCCAAGGCACCCCAGTTTAGATTGGTGCCCGGCCTGAGTCGGGTGCACCTGTTGGAGTGGGGGCTAAGAAGTTTTCCTGCATGCAGCTGTGGCTGCACATCTGGATGTACAGCATGGACAGTCAGTCCTGACGTCCATGCTGTCTTCCCTACACCGCCGCCGGTACCAGAATGCCGGTACCGATCTGGGGATGCTGGTGAGCATCTGGGGTCACAGCTAGCGGTGACCCCAGATGTTCCGGACCATGGCCAGAATAAAGGGGGACAGCAAGGTAAGCAGCGGGGTCCCACGGTGGGTCCCCGCTGTTACATGGTCCAGAGTCCCCAGGCAGGGGGCTCCCTGGGGACTGGCTGCAGCGTGGAGCCAGGTATGTAACCTACGCTTCCACTACCCCCTGGGACAGCGGACCGTAGCAGAGCGGTAGCGCTGCGGCGTCCCGGGGGTTAAATGCATGCCAGGGGAGCGCGCCTTCCCTGTCTCACAGCCGGCACCTCCCCCGCTGCACACAGCCCTCTCTGCACACTGCCGACTGGCCCTGTGGCAGTGCTCCTCTCCTAAGCCAGCCTCCTCTCTGCTCCTCGGCGGCCATCTTCCTGAACGCATGGTGAACGCTGCTGGAAGCCTGGACAGAGGCATCGTGGTCTGGGTCCCCCCGCATACCTCTCCTCCGCTGTGGTCAGGTCTGTGTATGCAGCGCTGTGTCCTACCAGACTGTGTGTCTGCGTAGTTGAGTGATCAGCGCTGGTTAGTGCAGGAATTGATTTTCTTTGCATTGTATGTGACTGTGCTAGCGCTGCTGCCTGTATCTGCTATTCTGACTGTCAGCTTTATTACTGTCCCTGTTCTTTCTGCTAAGCCCTTGCGGTGCGGTGCTGCAGGGTGGTCTCTCGCCTCTTTAAAATACAATTGGTGAGAGGGGTCACATACTTGGTACCATCATGTCTGAAAGTGATTTTCCTCTCCGGCTACAGTGTACTACGTGTAAAGTACCTTTAGCGGAGGGGGAGGGTAGCGCGGAGGGCCTCTGCCGGCAGTGTTTGTCAATGGCACGGCCTATTACGGTTACAGCACCGGTACAGGAGCCGCCCTGGGCTTGTTTCGCTCTGGCGCTTACAACCTTAGTGGGCCAGTTAGCTCCGCAGCCCGCGTTTACGCAGATGGGTTTGTCCCAGCAGTCAGTGGTGTCGTCACCCATGCAGGGTTTCCCAAGACAATTGGTGGTACCCCGCAGTCTCCCTATTTCCCCTCTCCCGGTTTCTCAGGAGCCGGCGTGGGTTAACTCCCTGACGAGTTCTGTACAGCACTTGTCGGATGTGTTGCAAGGGGAGTCTGTGATGCGGCCACATAAACGGCTGGTGGCATCTCTGTCGGCTCCTTATGAGGATGACGAAGGGACGTCTGATGATGGGGAGATTCTGGATCCTTATGATCAGGAACCTCTCCATACTAAGGACGCTGACGCTAGGTCCAAGGTGTATATTCCTGGACTTATTCGGGCAGTCCGCACAGCCTTGGTGATTGAGGACGAAGTTCCCCCAGCGGCTAAATCCAAGTATGCTTTTTTTAAGGATGTGAAGGGTGACGCCACAGTCTTTCCTCTTTCGGGTCAGTTAGTGGACCATTTAGAGGAGGCGTGGAAACAGCCTGGCAAGCGATACCAGCCGCAGAGGCGCCTGGAGGGGGCTTATCCATTCGCGGATAATTATTTTGCTAAGTGGGAATCCCCTCCACAGGTGGATTCTCACGTGACCCGTCTTGTCTGTAGTGCCACATTGCTGATGCCATCCATGTCCTCCCTTAAGGATGCTACGGACCGCAAGGTGGAGATCTGCCTGAAGTCCGCTTATTCCCTTGCGGGGGGGGGGCAGCGCGGCCGGCTATGGCCATTTGCTGGGTTGCCAGAGCGATGGATCGCTGGGCAGATTCATTAGAGGCATCTTTTGATTCCGACTGTCCGGCCGATCAGGCGGAGTTGATTGGTAATCTCCATGATTCGGCCACTTATATCAACGAGGCGGCCTTAGACATTAGTACCCTGGTGTCTCGAATTTCTTCAGCAGCGGTGGCTGCTCTTCGCACCTTGTGGTTGCGATCCTGGAAGGCGGACGCTGATTCCAAAAGGTTTGGAGGCGTTGCCCTTTAACGGAGTTCTCTTCGGTCCGTATCTGGACAAGATTGTGGCCATGCTGGCGGCAGCCAAATCGGCATGTCTCCCGTCGGGCGCTGCTCCTTCTGGTTCAGGACCATCGTCCTTTCGGTCTTATAGGGCCCAGGGCAGGCCCAAACCACAGTCTTTTCCTCGACAGGCTGGTCCCAAGAAATCGGCCAAGCCCCGGAAGCAGGCATGGAGTACCAGACGTCCGGCCCCTAAGCCAGATGACAAGCCTGCGGCCTGATCCCAAAGTGGGAGGCCGCCTGCTGCAGTTCGCCCGGTGTTGGTCGGTCACCACGACAGACACTTGGGTTCTCGAGGTGGTCTCCCACGGGTACGCCCTCTCTTTCCGGCACAGACCCCCGGCTCGATTCTTCACCACGGGTCTACCATCAGACCGGAACAAGGCCACGGAGCTGCGGAAGGTCTTGCACACTATGATCCAGGCTGGAGTTATAGTGCCTGTTCCATTCTCCCAGTGGGGCCAGGGTTTCTATTCAAATCTTTTTTTGGTGCAGAAACCCAATGGGTCGTATCGTCCGATTCTCAACCTCAAAGCTCTCAACAAGTCTTTGCGGGTGCCGAAGTTTCGGATGGAGACCCTACGGTCCATCATTCTGGCGCTGGAACCTGGGTACTACATGGTGTCATTGGACATACAGGACGCTTACCTGCATGTCCCTATTCTTTTGCGCCATCAACAGTTCCTCAGGTTTGCAATCCGCAGCGACCATTTTCAGTTTCGGGTGTTACCTTTTGGCCTGGCGACAGCACCGCGTGTGTTCACCAAGGTGATGGCGGTCATGGCGGCTTCTCTACGGCTGCAGGGAGTCCGCATGTTGCCATACTTGGACGACCTTTTATTAGTAGCAGGATCTCCAGAGCTCCTTCTACGCCACTTGGACCTGACCATTGCGCTACTGCAACGGCACGGCTGGTTAATAAACTGGCAGAAGTCCACTCTAATCCCGTCTCGGCGGATTCTGCACCTCGGAGCCTTATTGGACTCGGGACAGCAAAGGATCTTTGTGACGGGAGAAAAGATCTCTGCTTTACAGTCGAGGGTGCGCAGTTGTCTGCACAGCCGCCGGGTGTCTCTACACTCGGCGATGAGGTTACTGGGCTCCATGGTGTCGGTGTTCGACATGGTGGAATATGCCCAGTTTCACTCCAGACCTCTGCAGCACCTGATCCTGTCCAAGTGGAACGGGCTGCCTCAGTCTCTAAAGTCCCAGACGATAGTGCTCACCCCGGAGGTTCGCCTGTCCCTTGCCTGGTGGTTGCAGACGACCCATCTCAGCAAGGGACGTCCATTCTGGGTACCAAATTGGGTCCTGTTGACAACGGACACCAGTCTTCGGGGCTGGGGAGCAGTTTCGGATCCACACTTGTTCCAGGGCAGGTGGACGCCGACAGAAGCGGAGCTTCCAATAAATATCTTGGAACTCCGTGCGGTCTCCAATGCTCTCCAGCAGGCACATCGGGTTCTCCAGGGTCGCCCGGTGCAGGTCCAGTCGGACAACGCAACCACCGTGGCCTACATAAACAGGCAAGGAGGAACCCGAAGTCGGGCGGCTCTCGTAGAGGTGTCGGATCCTGGTATGGGCGGAGCGCAATCTTCCGGCCATATCAGCGGTCTTCATCCCGGGAGTGCTAAATTGGGAGGCGGACTTTCTAAGTCGCCAGGACGTTCATCCGGGGGAATGGTCCCTGCACCCGGACGTTTTTCAACTGCTGGTGGACAGGTGGGGTCTTCCAGAGATCGACCTCATGGCGTCCCGGCACAACAACAATTTGCCGGTGTACGGGTCTCGCACAAGAGATGAAGAGGCGTCTCTGGTGGATGCTCTGTCCGTCCGGTGGACGTTCCGGTTCGCATGTCCGTGGACAGTCCTCTGCGGTTGCCGCTACGACCGGACCTTCTGTCGCAGGGTCCTTGTCTTCACCCGGACCTGACTCGGCTGTCTTTGACGGCGTGGCTGTTGAGACAGCCATGTTGAGGTCCAGGGGGTTTTCCAGCTCTGTTTTGCGTACCATGTTACGAGCTCGGAAACCGTCTTCCGCGAGAATATACCATCACGTGTGCCATACGTTGTTCCAGTGGTGTCGACCGAGAGGTTATGCACCGCGTGAGTTTCGTCTGTCTAGGATACTCGCCTTCCTACAAGCGGGACTAGATCATGGGCTTCGCCTTGCTTCTTTGAAGGTACAGGTTCCGGCCCTGTCTGTCTGGTTTCACCGTAGGATTGCTACAATCCCGGATGTGTGCCCCTTTATGCAAGGTGTTCTCCGCATTCAGCCACCCTTTGTTCCACCTGTGGTGCCTTGGGATTTGGCTGTGGTCCTGAGGGCTCTCCAAGGACTGCCATTACAGGTTTGACACCTTTGCCTCTCAGGATGCTTCCTTCGGGCGGCGGATTCTCCTTTCAGTACAGGAGCGTCCCCACCCTTAAAGGATACTGCTTTGGGACATCCCCAAGGTATCCTGTGGATACCCTATGGACCCTGAAGTAGAAAATATGAGATATGGTAAGAACTTACCTTTGTTATCTCTATTTCTACGAAGTCCATAGGGTTCCACAGGACTCCCGCCCTGTCGCACCTGTACTGCAGATGGGCTTTGGTCTGGTCACCGGCTTTCCCATCTCCCTCTGGTGAGAGTGTGATTCTTGTGTGTATCCAGATCTTCTTTCTCTCTCTTCCTTCTCCTCCTCCGGCCTATGGCTTGGTAACTAACTGAGGTGCCTTGGCTCGGGGGCGGGGTATAGGAGGGGGACCCTAGTGCATCCTGGGAGGCTGAAAGCTTAACTCTATGGTGCCCGATGACTGACGTCACACCTATACCCCCAATGTATCCTGTGGAACCCTATGGACTTCGTAGAAATAGAGATAACAAAGGTAAGTTCTTACCATATCTCATATTTTTCCCAGTGTCCCTGGGAAAGTAGGCGCGGGTGCCATTTTCCCGGAGACCCACGCATGCGCTGTAGATTCAGACATGAAGCCAGAATCTACAGCGCTTAGTGCAGCTGAGCCGCCAAAAGAGAGGAGGGGGCCCAAACGGAGGCTGCACACGGCCCCCTCCCCTCTTAAAACGCCCCTGGATGGACGGTACTGCGATCACAGCTGTAACGTAGCTACAGTAATAGGCTAATGGTTGCAAAGATTACCCGAGCATAAGGACGCCCACTGATGCCTTCTCATCTGTGTCGTTACCTGTGTAAATATCGGTAACATTGATGCACATCGAGCAACCATCCTGTCATAAACTCGGCAGCTCTCCTGACATGCAGGGAACTCTCATGCTGCATAGGATAATACAAGGGCAAATTTATGCACGACCATGTAATGGCGTTTAAACAGTCAGACATGCCTACGTTTTTCTGACCACACCCCCTGTTAGCCCGCCGCCAAAGGCTGACAACCTGTCACTCACTATGCGATGGATTCCTCTGTACATCCGTTGTCGCAAAGCAATCGCTGTACATATGCAGTGCGGCTTATTCGCATGTGTGATGACAAACAATCGCTCAATCTGCGTACTTAATCGCCTATGCGGCCATCTCTCAATCAGGCCCAGAGATAGCTAGACCCTGATGCATTTTGTAACCATCTCCAAATCAGTCAGAGCAGACCTGGTGCCGCTACCATTTCCTGATTGAGTCAGCCGTGCAATTAACAAGATTGGGACCCCTGGAGTGGCAATTTTACAAGTCTTTTGCTCCCAGTATTATAGACAAGAGTCCCTAAGACCTGGAACTGCTGCAATAATAATAAACAATTATACTGTCCAGAGAAGTTTATTCAGATACACCTATGTACTCACGGAGCTTACAATCTAATCTACTTCTCACACACCGATAAATAAACACACACCAGGACCAGTGTAGTCAGAAGCCACAACAGTATTTGAGCGGGATGTACTAAGCTCAAAAATGCGCTAATACTCCGGGGGTTCTAGCGCATTTCTCATATGTACTAAGCACTGGCATGCAATGCATCCCGCTGCTTCGACCCGGTGGGTAACGCCATCTTTAGATCTTTAGATGGCGTTACCCAATAGAAGCCTATAGGCTTCCTTTCGGGGCGTCCCCTGAGAAGGATACAATCGGATCCCTCCTAGCTCCCTCCGCGGTGCACTCGCCTGCTCCGTAAACCTGGAAGTTCCTCTATTGCAAAGGACAGCTCTTATTATCGCCGGTATGTACCCAATAATTGGCGGTATGTGCGGCATCGCGGATATGATGCTTATTGCAGCCCGCCCTTTATATGAACTGTGGGAGGGAGGAAACAGGGAAATATGTTATGCAAATACGTAATTCAATTTCTATCTATTGACCACTGTGCTCCTTGGTAGTCAAATTATAGCTTACTTCCCTGGTCATAATGTTAAATGATTCTGACGCCAGTCAATCTCAACAGCATTTCTTTGAAGAGTCATTTTAATTTCTGTTGCTGTTACACAAATGTTGTTGCCGATCTATTTAATTTCAAACATTCATAAACTTCTATCTATGTCAACAACATAAGTGCGTAATGAAAACAAATTTGCCTTAACAGATGAATTTATTTCACAGAAACACTCAGAAAGTCAATAATGACAAGTTTCAGACGGAGTATGCGACTGGAATTTTAGCTTTCAGATAACCAGTTTTGACAAGTATAGTTAGTAGCTTTTATCTCAATTGAAGAATAATTTTGTCAAGTCAGATCCATTTCTTGAAAGCATCGTTCTATAATAAGTGTTTATGGAGGAAAATGATTGATATTTGTACACTAGGTGCATGCGATATCTTTGCATGCTTCTTGATTTGCATGAGGGAGTAATTGAGGAGCTAACATTCGTTTTTCTTAAAATACTTTAGAGATGATGTCATGTTTCCTATCATATAATAGCCCCAAATAAATACACATTTTTGTGGGTTCCTGTAAACCTTCCTGCTGGTGTATATTTCTTTTTTAAGGTCGTTGGAGCATACAAAGGGTAACCCCCTCATTGCATATGTTCTTGTGAGCCAGGAATATTCTCCGAGAGGGCATGATATTCTAAAGTACCGTGGTCCAAAATTTTTAAGTATGACTCTGCCCCTGCCTGTGGGCCGGGGTAACTAGCAAAACTGGAGCATATACAGAGGTAACCCAAGCCCATCATGTTGAAAGAGTAAAGTGTTAGGATACAGACACCTGCCGAAGGGTACCCTAACCCTTCCCCTACCCTATCCCTCCTCCCGGCACCCTGAAACTAACCTCCACCCAGTGCCTAACCCTAACCCTCCCTGTCTTGTGACTAAAGGGGCCTATCCATTAGCAGATGTATTTCTGAGCGATGAGAGACAAAAGATTATCCCTTGAAAATCCCGGTGGCTGTGCTGAACGATATCTGTCATGTACATGACAGATTTTGTCAAACGACGAACGATATCGCATGACATCATTCAGGGAGTGGATTTTTTTTCTCTGCAGCGCTCTGTAGCTGCTGCTAATATCTTTTGTCGTTTACCGCATATAAACTGCCAGATATTGCTAATATCGTATAGCTACATGCGATAATTGACAAACATGTTGGAGAGATGATAGATGCGATTTATTAGCTGCGGGAGTGCGCATCTGTCATCGTTCAATCATTCATTTTATCGTTATATCGTTCAATCATTCATTTTATCTGCTAATGGATAGGCCCCTTTACACTAACCCCCCCACAGTGCCTTACACTAACCCTCCCCCTAGTGCCTAACCCTAAACCTCCCTGTCCCCCCACTACTTACCCCCAGGATGCCGGAGCCGGGTGTCTGTGCCGGGATTGTGACTACATCGCCTGCTAATATATGCGCTCCAGCGATCGCATCTGCAAACAATCCAGGGTCCAAAGCTGCACTGCTCTCTTAATGTATACTGTACAATCTATAAGATTTTAGGGGAGATGTATCAAGTCTTGGAGAGAGATAAATTGGGATAGTTGGCCAACGCAACCAATCAGTTACTTATACCCCTTTTCCACCTAAATTCCGAGTCTGACCCGGAGTTGGAACAAAGTTCCTATCCGGATCAGACCCGGAATTTTGCCGGCGCCAACTCGGGATATTCCCGAGTCGGCGCCGCTCACACCGGAGTTGGCTCTGCATAGACCCGGCCTTTCCGGAGTGAAAGTGGTCGCTTGGAGATGATGTCATCTCCAAGCGCCACTGAAGCCGGATCAATCGGCCGGCTAGCAGCGCACTCCAGGTCATCGTGTGCGCTGTTCTCACAGCAGGGTTTCACGGGCTATGCCCGTGTTAAACCCAGCTAGTAACCTGGGTTGGATTGCCGGGTCACTCGACCCGGCGATCCAACCCTCTCCCCTTTTACACCAGGGAGCTGCCCGGGTTACCCCTGCAATAACCCGGGTTTTAGCTCCGGTGTTAAAGGGGTATAACTGTCATTTCAAAGACTGTGCTAGATCAATGACACTTATGCTGGATACACCAATGGCGATTTATTGATTGTTCGATCAACGAACGATATAGCGCGAGTGCATCTGCGTGTGTGAACACCCGATATGTCTGTCAACGACGTCATTCACAGACATATCAGGTCAGCCCTACAGCACAGCCAATACCGATATATCATGCATCTGGCTGTGTGTAAAGGTAACCCTGACATCGCAATTGGGCGGGCAAATTTAAATGCCTGCCCAGATGTGATGTCTGTCCAGACACCTCGGGTGGCGGATTGGTAAGTGTGTATAGCTCACCAATTGGCCGCACATCCTGTGTTTGCAGACAGCATTAGAAGCTGATTGGCTGCTTTTGGGCAACTTCTCCACTTTTTGTCTTTCCAAAGCTTGATACATCTGGCCCAAAGATTTTCTATATGCATGGAAGAAAAAGTGTTTGAAACGGTTCTGTGTGCCCGTCACATAAGTGAGTTGTAGGGCTTGTTGATGCTTCTACAAGACAGTGGGTAGGGGGACACGTACCTCCCATACGCTATATAATTTCACACAGAAAATGTAATTAACTGCACAATTTTACATGTTAAATCCATGCTCATAAAACCTTTCTGCTCACAGATGATACAGGAGAGAACTCTAATCAGCAAAGCCGTCCAACGTCCTACTTAAGTACTTTCTCTTTCGTTTGAGATAAACTCTGTGGAACCGATGTTAATACAATTAGTGATGATTAAAGTGGATCCCTAAATAAACTGCCTGTGCAGTAAAATGATTTTGCTCTGAAGGTCAAACTTAGTTTCACAGTCATTGCTTTTTAATCAATAAAGTACCATCTTATCAGCACATGTAATTTTTCCTATTTAACATTCGTTTAGTGCTGTAAAGTATTTCCTCCCCTTTAACTAATGACAGCTAATTTTTAGAGAATTAACTAAATGATGCAGAAATTGCTTTTTTTCCTGCTTTTTTGTTTACAAAATACAAATGTAGAGACCCAGGTTGGTTTTGCCTTTTAAATGATTGCCACGTTAAAACATCGGCACACTTGCCAGGATCTCACCGATGCCTGCAATTCGCAGGGTATTACCGTACATTTACCCATTAGTCTGTTTAGGCAAATTTTACATTGTTTCATTAATAGATATCTAGGTATTTCTATTGGTACTGCAGGACGTTAGCATAGAGTAGATCTATTTCTTTAAAAAATAATTGAAAATAGGGAGAAATACAAAATCAAAAGTCTTTAACTATTCTTCATAAAGCTAAAGTAATGATCCTGAAAATGTTTTTTAATTACCTTGCTTTATTAAGTCTATCTATCTATCTATCTATCTATCTATCTATCTATCTATCTATCTATCTATCTATGTGCAAGGCCTAAGCAGAGAACATTGCTGAAATGTTTGCTCATCTCTACCTTGAAGGAACACTGGGCTTGATTCAGACCCGCTCGCAAGAGCACAGCGCTCACAAGCGGGTCGATGGTCCTCCACTGCGCATGCACACCCTGGAGCCGGCTCCGGCGTGCGCATGCGCGAGACCCGGCCAGCGATGGGCGCTCCATCACTACGGGTCTCGCACCAAAACGGGGGCGGCTGTCGATTGTGATTGACAGCTCACCCCGTTTTGGAGGTGGGCAGGGGGGGTGGCTGGCCAAACGGAAGCATTCCCGAAGGAACGCCTGCCGTTTGAGGGCAGCCTCAGTAGTGAGCTTCCAGCTCTATTAGAGCCACAAGGGTCTCATCGCAAGCATGATGGTCGCCATCGCGACCATCACCTGGCCGCTCGCAAAAACTGTGGGTGGTCACAAAAAAATGCACCCTCCTGCACACATGATCCTTCCTGTACACCAGCATAGCCACCCCTGCACAACAACATGCCTCCTCCTGCATAGCAACATGCCGTGCTCCTGCACAACAACATGCCTCCTCCTGCATAGCAACATGCCGTGCTCCTGCACAGCAATATGCTATCTTCTGCACAACAAAAAGCACCCTTCTGCACAGCAACATGCCCGCTTCTGCACAACAATATGCCCCCTCCTACACAACAACATGCCTCACTCCTGCACAGCAACATGCCCCCTCCTGCACACTAAAATTCCCCCTGCCGCAAAGCAACATGCCCCCTCCTGCACATAACCATGCTCACCCTGCACAGCAACATGCTCCCTTCTGCCCACCAACATGCCCCCATCTTGTACAGCAACATGCTCACCCTGTACACCAGATTAGATCCAATATTGCACTTTTTACTTACCTAATTTTCCTGGATTTCTGTCAGCTACACTAGCAGCCTCCATACAGTGTGACTGCAGCAGTCACATGACCATATAAGCAGGGCATCTTCTGATCAGGAAATGCCAAGGCTAGTTCCCTTCCTCAGTGGTCTATTAACCACTGGGGAGGGCAAAAATGCATGTCTCAGACTGCTCCCCCAGCTGGCCCTGGCACCTAGAGCGTGAGCTCCACTTGTTCTGACCATGTTACGCCACTGGTGCAGAGGGGTTTTGAACCATGTTTCTGATGTGCTTTTGCCACAATAGAGTACTAGTTATGTGTCAGGCAGCAATACTGTACATTATTAATATCAGGGATGCCAGCATGCAAAGGAGAACGGGTTTCTACTACTTCCACTAACCACCCTCGACTTTTAAAAAAGAAAACTAAAAAAAACAGTAATATACTGTATGTTGAAAGTACCAGATTTATGCAAAAAACAATGTTAATGTTATGGGTTGAACTGGATTAATCCTCCTCCCCCAAACAGACTTTTATTTTTAAAATCTA
Organism: Taudactylus pleione; assembly: GCA_031769625.1. Taxonomy (NCBI): domain Eukaryota; kingdom Metazoa; phylum Chordata; class Amphibia; order Anura; family Myobatrachidae; genus Taudactylus; species Taudactylus pleione. Next base: position 3,017,063 of record JAUIMM010000710.1, read on the forward strand.
CAATTTTTGAGGAGCCAAACCTGTTTGAAGGAGGCCTAAACCATGTTGTCCTTGAATCTTTGCAGCAGTTGGGTCACTACTAGTTATCTAATGTTAGCTAGCCTACCAGCATACAATATATCATTATTGCCAGCTATCTTTTACTGCAGTAGGGGTGGAAATACAGAAGACTATAGAAGGCAGTCTTTCCGGGCACGAGCCTTGAAGGAGACACATAGACCTCAGTGGCAAACGCAGGATTTTGAAAGAGGGGTTTCCCAATACTCGGTTACTAAACCAATGAAAAAACATCTAGCCACAAATAAATAGATAGACAGAGAGAGAGAGATATATAGATAGATAGATACTGTAGATAGATAGATAGAAACAGCTTATACGGGATTTAGGACCACTACAGAAAAATATACCACTCAGCCTATGACGGGTTACACACACTGACTGACACAGACACACACACCTCTATCAATAAAAAACATGAATGCAACAGGCAAATAAATACAGCCAGCATGATTTATTAAAGACCCCCCCAGTAGTAGTCCACCCTATGCAGTGCCCCCGCAGTACCCTTTATATAGTGCCCCCAGTAGTAGTCCCCCCTATGCAGTACCCCCAGTAGTGCCCCTTATATAGTGTCCCCAGTAGTAGTCCCCCCTTTGCAGTGCCCCCAGTAGTGCACCTTACATAGTGTCCCCAGTAGTGGTCCCCCTATGCAGTGCCCCTTATATAGTGCCTCCAGTAGTAGTCCCCCTTTTATAGTGCCCGCAGTAGTAGTCCCTGCTATGCAGTGCCCCCAGTAGTGTCCCTTACATAGTGTCCCAAGTAGTAGTCCCCTTATTCAGTGCCCCCATAACGGCCACCCCCCTATCCAGTGCCCTCAGTAGCGGCCCCCCTCTTCAGTGCCTCCAGTAGTGTCCACCCCCTCTACACAGTGGCCCCAGTAGTGGCTTCCCCCTATACAGTGCTGTCAGTGCCCTATACAGTACCCTCAGTAGCACCCCCCCTATTTATGCAGTGTCAGTGCCCATGCCCTTTACAAATACACAAACACACACAAAAAAAACTTACCTGAATGCCCGCTCCAGCCGCGACCGCCGCTGTCCGCTCCTCTCGGCCCACTCTGCACTATAGGAGAGACGTCATGACATCTCTACCATCACCTGCTGCGGGGAGAGCCGGAAGGTGGAGCTAATGAGTGAACTCCAGCCGGCTCCCTCCGTGGACGTAGCAGCCAATGAGAGTCTGTCTGACTCTCATTGGCTGCTAAAGTAAACACACTGCCGCCGGGTAGTACGAGTGTACTACACGGTGCTGGCAGTGGTGTGTTTGTTAGTGTGTGCGGTCCACACTACACTTAGTGATCAGCGGGCAGGGGGGGTTTCTGGGTACTCAGAAACCCCCCCTCTGTGGGTACCTGGACCTCCATCATTGCTCTAGGTTCTGCTTTATATGATCAAGAGCAGAAATAAACAGGATGCCCAGGGAGCATGTGCCACATCTTTCCTCTCCCAGGGCCCCCATCCTGGATCCTGTCTCTAGGGACGGATCTCCAGCAAGGAAACTGCACCAATGTACATAATAGGGTCTGGGTAGAGGCCTGAGTGCATAGCCCCTTCCTCCTTAGCTGGTTCTTCCCCTTTACACATGCAAGACTTGCTCCCTCTGTTGTTGCTGTGCATGCAACAAATAGCAAGAATGGAATTCCCTGGAAAGCAGCAGGCAGTGTTTGTGTGCTGGGTGTTTGTCACTATTTGAGGGAGGAGTGTGTGTGTGGGTGCTGCTGCTGGGGTGTTGTCAGTGAATGCAGGAGGACAGTTTTAGTAATGAATGCAGGAGGGTGGGTAGAGTGTGTCTGGGTGCTGCTATTGTGTTGGCAGTGAATGAAGAGGGAAGGGGGTGTGTCTGGATGCTGCTGTAGTGTTGGCAGTGAATGTAAGCGAGAGAGTGTGTGTCTGGGTGTTGCTGGTTTGTTGGCAGTGAATGCAGGGGAGAGTGTGTGTGACTGGGTGCTGCTGGAGTGTTGTTAGTGCATTTGGTTTAGGGGTAGTGTGTGGGAGCTGCAGGAACTGGAGTTTTGATAGTGAATGTGAGCAGAGGTGGAGGTACAGTACCAGCAACTATCCCGCCTCTGGGCTTCTAATATGAACTTATGCCCCTGTACTGCCACCAGACAATAGGGAGAATGGAAGAGAGGGTAACGGCGAAGCATGAGGTACTATGGTATGGTTGGAGGAAATAATTACTTGGCAGCTCAGGGTTATTGGGGAGCAGCCTGGCAGGAGATGGAACTTAATGTAGATGCACACTGCACTGCACAAGGTTGTGAACTAATAGAATACTGGAGCTAAGCACATGATGGTGAATCCGTAGATTACAGGAGCATTGCACACATGATGTATTGGTATTTGGTCTACTGAATTGTACCACAAAGTTAAGCAATGGAGTCACTGTAGCATGGCACACTGATATACACTAATATCCAAGCAGAGAGTCAGCAGCCTATGGAGGTGAGACAAAAATCTGACCCTGGAGTGTTGGCTGAACAGGTTTATACTGTATAGCCCACCCGCTGGAATGAGACAACGTCATTGGCTGAGCTAACCAGCTAAGCTTACAAAGGGGAGATCGGTACCACCACTAACGGCTGCAGGGAAGATGGTGGCTCACACTACTCCCATCCAGGTGCGCACTCACGAACCCACTGGTCTTACCCAGAAGGTGCTTTGCAACCTTAGAGTTAGAAGGACCACTGTCATTCCTAAAAGTGAATGGGTTTATCTGTGACATGTACAAAGTGTGTGATCAGAATGTACACCAAAGTGTGCTCCAATTATAGTATAATCAGCTTTGCAAAGTGAACTAGAAGAGTTTTGCAATGAGCGACGAGCCAATGAGATGCATACTTAGAGCATAGTTACTGCCTTCGCCATATACAGTACGTATGTCTTTTGATAAATTTTCATCCATCCCTTTTCCTAGGCATGAAATGCGTAAAATTGCTATTGTATGGAATAGATCACAGCAGGAGCCTTTATTATGAGTGTTAGAAGCAGAAGTCCATTATACTGCAATTATTACAGCAATAATATTTTGTGACTAAACTGATTCGGCAATTAAACTTTACGTACCAAGAGAGTTAAGTATATAAATGTATAAAACGTTTGTTTGATGTTCTATGTTGTTGAAGTTCTTTAGTCAATCCAACTCAATGACAGATCAATGTGGAAGATCACCCTGACATTTCAGCGTCTTCAGTCTGAGCTCTGGACCATACTGTACTTAACCTCAGCTGATCCCCTGTGTCCAAAGCTTGTATCTCCAGACTAAGCATTGACTCTGTACCATCCTCACCTCATACAAGCACATTAATGGGTGACGCTCACAACAGCCCTCAGATTGGAGACTTTGGCTTAAAGAATTTAAATGTCAGGGTCAGAATTTAATTGAAAGCATTTTGACTGTGGTCTTGCAAATATTTTAAAAACATAAATAAACAAAAGGGCAAATAATCAGAAAGGCGACATAGTATATATAGAATATTTTCAGACATAAGGGCTTATGTAATAGGTTGGAAGCTGCAGCCACTGTGGCTTCCAGCTTGGTTTTGCATTTCAAATCATTGCCACTATAAAAATACAGAAAGACTCGCAGGAGTTCCACCAGCGGCCCATAGACTTCACTGCAAGCATGAATGGTCTTCATGTTCAGGTCGATTAAAACATGAAAGGAGATCTCCACTGACTGTATAATACCCAGTCATGTCTCCCTCTTAAGGTGCAGAAAAGTAAGGTCGAGTCCTTGTTATCTCCACTGCTACAGCAAAACAACCACTTGATGATCTAATACAAATGAGTCCATAATCAGCGGAACATTATTAATAATAATAATAATAATAATAATAATAATAAGGTTATTTCTATAGCGCTTTTCTCCTAAAAGGACTCAAAGTGCTTTACATTTGCCTTTACAGCACAAAATACAAAACAAGCTTAACAATAGACGTTAGTGAAGTGCGTGGGCGAATAGGTGATCTTTTTGAAGGACTCTAAAGTGGAAGCCTCTCAAACTGTGCAGGGAAGTGAGTTCCATAGAGCAGGAGCCACAAAGCTGAAAGCTCGACCCCCAGGCAAATTCCGGGAGATTCTAGGTACTGTTAATAGTCCTTCATCAATGGATCGCAGTAATCGAGTGGGACAGTAAGGAATCAGAAGCTGCTTCAGGTACCTTGGGCCCTGGTCATGTAGGGCTTTGAAAGTTAGAAAGTTAAACTATACAGGAGAATGCTTAGTTCCAGCCTGTACATTTATCTTTCCACTACAGAGTCACTTACAAAGTCTTTATAAAGTTTTATTCATGATGAAAATAACAATGTAGGAGTAATGGAGAGAGGACAAGCAACATGTCAGGTGCACTACTACTAATTTATAGGTTTCTACTCATAATACCCCACATAGTGCTGTCTTACTCAAGTCTTATTGTGCTAGCTCTTCTTCATAATGTACAAGCTACTGTATAAGGGTATACTGGTGGTCCACATACTGCCAGTTGGACAGCCAATTTCTAATCTGTTTTAGATTTATTGTATTGTGTCTTTTATGGGAGATAGCTCAATGGTTGCTTCAACAACCCAAAAATGTAACGCTACCGATGCTGTTAACCGTATTTATGCATGGCATATCTCAGTCATATGTTAGAAGTGATGGTAGTATAGTTGGTTGGTTTAACAAGTGCACCACCAATTAATTTTAAAAGTTAGCTGTTACCATATCTTCTACAGATGAGCGGAACAACAACAGTCAATTAATTCTATTGATTTTGGTTGTTTTTATTTTGGGGGAGGGGTATCGGGCTGGGGACACTCAGGGCCTGACTCTGATTTGCACGAGATGCCGATGTTCACGGAGCATAGCGATTTTCTGCTACTATGTATGCACGAAAAAACCTTAAAACTCTTACTGCGCATGTGTTACTTCACACAGTTTCGGTTGAGGTGCACGGTATCAGAAATGTATTGAAAATGTGCTGCGTGTTCCTGGGCAGTGACTGTTCAGGCGCACGGATATGCACTGTCTGATGGGTATGTTATGAGAGTGTTGCGGGTGTGTTGCTGAACTGGTTGCATATATACTGTACACAGATGCGTAGCCACTTACATAAGAGGCCACACACAGATGGAAGATCTGCACGTAGCATAGGGCTGGTGCATGTCTCGATAATGCAATAGTGGCACTTAGACGGACCAGGCGGTGTTACAGCATCTGAAAATGCTCAAAGTGGGCTTCTCTGTCATACTTGCCGACACTCCCAGAAGTCGCGGGAGGCTCCCGATTTTCCGAATAGCCCCCCTCGCACCCCCGGTAGTGTAGGCAGGTTTCCTGATTCCTGCCCACTTCCTAGTGAAGCGGGCAGGATCGGGAGATTTAATGGAGAATTAGTGGGTCCGAAAGGAGGGGGCAGGGCTAAATGAGCCAAGCCCTTCCTCGCAGACCCACGAATCGCTGAGTTTTCTGGAAAAGGGGTGGGGCCTAATTACTCCAACAGTCCGCACCCACTCCCCCAAACCAGCCTGCAGCAGCAGGTCTCCGGGCTACTCCCGGAAATTATTTCTACAAAGCCGGTGAGTATGATCTCAGTCCTTGCTCATTCAGATGTCACCAGGGAAAGGACTGATACCAGCATTAGCATATATTTGCATGTGCGACTACTCAAAAGACATTAAAGCGGTCGCAGCAGCTCATGACTCTGAATCAGCTCCTTGATGCCAAACGCCAATGCCAAAATGTGCAAACTGAGACAAATATTCCACGCTAATACAATCACAGCTGCGATCCCGGACGCAGCTGTTGTGCAAAAATATTCTACTGCATGCAGCCGCCTGGAAATGTTATTGAGGCGCCCACAGGCGACTTTGCAGATTCAAGCAAGCGCATACAAACACACAGCGATGGTTGCAGGTCCTTTCGATAATCAACCATCTGAGTAAGCCTATGGTCACACAGAATGGCCACGGGAAATTGAGACACTGGCACCATGTTTTCCACATAGGGAATCGCAGTAGTATGCCGAGACACGCCCTAAAAACAAGCTTGCGTTTTTACTGCCTCTCCCCGTAACCACCACCAAACGGTCCCTGAATGTCAATCACTATGCAGTGAAATTCTCCTGCAAGCAGCACCGCTAAGGTATCTTGGCTCATACGCAGTTCGTCGATCACGGACGCATGCTCAGTCTGCTGGGTAAATATTTGCATTGCGTCCACATCTGAATCAAGCCCACTGTTGATGAGTAATCCCTTCTTCCTAAGAGTTAAGGGCCTATTTATTCATCATTACATAATTATCACTAGTGATGATAATTATGTTTTAAACTCGCTGCAAGTTTAAAAAGACTTTTCCGGAGGCATTAATCATGCCTCATTAACAAAAGTATCACTTCCAAAAGCTGCTCTTTTTGCAGAGTCAGCTTCTCAGAATTGTGATAATTTTCTCCCTACAGCTGAGGTTTACATAAGGCTCTCCTCCCCCTTCGTCTGTCCCCCCCTTGCTAATCCCACCGCTGTCTGTAACCATAGACACCCCCCTCAGAATTGCAGCCCCACCGCTGCCGATGTATGTCCCATTAACCACCCTGCCGCCACTGGTGTCCATCTCATCTCCCCCCCCCCAATGGCCGCCGCTGCTGCTCCCATCAGAAGGGAACCAGTTACAGCCCAGAGACAGAGCTGGTGAGATCTGAAAAGATCCCTCTGCTGCACCAGCTACTGTGTAAGCGGCAGCTTGTGAAACTATCGTGGGCTGTATGCCATCTGAAGATGGCGTACAGTGTCAGTAATACTCACAAGTTCTGCAGAAAATGCTTTTACGGAACTTGATGAATTATATAATTTCTACATCCCCAGACTAATGTATGGGGACTGTGGAAATTATCGGGGGAGAATTGTAACCATGCTTAATGTATGGCCCTGAATCTAAATTTTTACAAAAGTACGGGAAACTGTTAATAATTAAGGGATGATGAATAGAACCCAATTACACTGATGACCGTTTCCCTTCTTAATACATAAATTTTAGCTTTGTTACTGTAACTGCAAATGCTGTCAAAGAAATGTGACCATTGCTAAAAGCAGAAGCATTTCAAATGTTCAAGACAGGTACAGTTTTGTCAATGAATTAAAATTGGAATTCCCAGCACACTAAATTCAGCAAAAAAAGCAATTTCATAAAGAAAAATGCTTTATATATTGGAAAGGTTTGGTGGTCTCCAATGATACGAGCTACAGCCTGCCACACACAACATAAATTATATTTTCCTCTGATTATACATTGTTACAGTGATTTATGCTTTTTCCCCTTCTGTTCTTTTATGCTGTGTTTGCAGAGCCCTCAGATACTGTATGTTAGAATTTATGTTATAATTTATAATAAAGTGCTTTGTTTCTTTCCGTCACGATTACTATTATCTTCACTTGAAAAATGCTGGAAGAGTTTTGTCTAATTCATGCGACTTTAGATTTTCATAAAACAATTATGTTAGGTACTCATAGTTTATATTGAACTAAAAATGCAAAGCAAAAAGAAAACGTAACTGTTGTGAAATATAGTAGACGAGGGCGAATTGTCCCAACAACTGCTGAGAAAAAATGAGTGAAAACATCTGGATAATTAGGGAGCAGTATCATGTTGCTCAATGACTATTGCCATATTGTATTTCCGTGCTTGGTACACATTCCTTTTTTTTAATTATTTAATCCATATATAAAGTGTCCTCACAATAGAAATGTATGATGCTGAATATTCTAATATATTTTATTCATGTACAGAATGAGACTGCTTTTAAGTCATTGGGGTCTGTTCATCATCGATAAATGGCCCAGTAACTATGCGGAAATGTTAGTTACCGCATATTTTAGTTACCGGGCCATTCATAATCAGGGGTTTCAAATGGACCACCTGATATTCAGCAAACTCCAAAAACTGAAATTTGTTGGATCCCCGCTCCGTCCTATGAGAAGGAGTTCTGGGGATGGGTAGAGGGATCCAAGGAGATCCCTCCACCGCCTTCTCACTACCTCCCCGTTGGCTTTCCGCATGTGTGACCTCGGGTCGGGGAGGAGGTAAGTAACGCAGATACTTCTGTAGCTGCGATACTAACCGAGGGGACAGCAGCTTTTCGGAGCAGCTGTCTCTGCACAGGAGCAATGATGAATTGCTCTGATGCAAAGTTTCCCCTGCTGCGAGGTGGAGACTTAAGTATCGATCACCGCAAGATCATTACTTAATCATAGTGGGCCATATGGCCTAGATGATGAATAGGCCCCATTCTCTGTTCTGCTGCCTACTGCCAATGCCAATGCGAGTATCCTTCCGTTTATGCTGATCATCTGCCCGTCTTCATTTTTCCGCTTAGTCACCTCCATGTCCCCGCCCAGAAAGGCCCAATAAATTTTTTAAACAATTTTTAGACCATGCATATGACTTAGCATAGCCTGTACTTGTTTGGGCACCTTCCGGAGAAGACACAGTATAAAAACACGCAAGATACTGTATGCTATGCAAACAGGCGTAAGTTCAACATAGCATCGGGCCGACAGTTTGGAGCATAGCTGTAACAAGGGATTTGAGCGCCCTGTGCCAGCCCCGCCCCCTTTGTGCTGGACTCCGGAACCCGGAACTGGAGTAGTGTCGGGAGCATCTTCAAGTTGCTCTGGACAGCTGTAGTTATGAAGCAGGGGCCATGGATGGGGTGCCAAAGGTGCGGCCCCACAGAGCCCTGCGTACCGATCGAACACCCCTAGTTACGGCCCTGGTTTGGAATGAGGAACCAAAGCAAATTTTAAAGGTTGTATCACCGGAAATTTACACCTCTGAACTTCAGTTTCCTCGATGCTAGCAATGTGCTGTCGGAACAGTGTGGGAACGGCGCTCGTTGCTACAACAACAGCACTTACCCTTACCATAATTTGTGTCACATAAGCAGCCGCACGTCACTAAGAATTACATTGCCCCATAGAATAATCAATTATTTCCTGTAATAATACAGAGCTTAGACTGTGTTCTATTTGGCGGTGGTACAGTATGCAGAGTTAAATAGCAAAACCAGCAGAAACCAGCAGAATTGTAATTAAACACTATTTATCCAGGTGTCAGGGGGGAAAGTATCACTTTTCCGAAAAGCCGTTCCACAAAAAGAGCATTTTTTCGGAAGTGATACTTTTGTTAGTGAGGCATGATGAAGTGATAATTATGTCATGATGAATAGACCCCCTTAGAGGGGATGTGGTTAAGATACCGCCATCCGGAATCCCGCCCGTCGGAATCCTGACGCTGGAAGCTCGACCGGGAACTAAAGATCGGCATCTAAATCCCAACGTCTATCTTTAGACCGACGCCAAAATCCAGAGGCCCGGCATCCTGAACGAAGGTAAACCAGGGCTTTCTAGCTGTTAGCAGCAGTCGGGATCTTCACAGTTCGGGTTTCCAGCGTCGGTATTTGGTCCGCCGGGAATAGATCCGGCGGCATTACATACCGATTCCCCTTAGAGGGTGCATCTGTATTTTCTTTTCTTCTGCATTGCACTACAAGTCTCAGCATGGTAGCACATCTTGTTATGTTTAAACTTACGGCATGCAGTCCAGGCTCCCTCCCCCTTTCCTTTACAGCTAGCTAACTTGAGCCCTCAAGACATGTATCTGGCATCCCCTATACACGGGGGAACCAGGTGATAACATTTTTGGAGTTATACTCTTTGCTTAAAAGTAAGTACGAGGGGGAAAAAAAACCTCTAGAATAATGAGTTTTTCTGTGTGATTTTGCCAAATGCTATAAAATAAAAAAAAATCCATTCATCCACTAAACTACAAGATGCTAAGACCTAAGTCTTCGAAGAAATATTTAATATAAAATAAAATAAAAAAAATTGCTCAATTAGACATGATATAACAAAAAAGTTTTCAGTAAGTCACACAAATGTGAAAGTTGTTCCTGTCATTAAGGTTTAAGCTAAAGACGGATTTAACAAAGGGTGCACATTGCTATTTTGACTCTGGAGCTCACTGTCTGCCATGTATTTTTGGCTGATAGGTATCATTATATTATTGAAGATAGCGATCATCAATAAACATTTGATGTCCAGCTGACACTTTTTCATTTTGAACTCTGATCATCACTATTCCTGCAGCAAGGGCCCAGTGTGCTTAATAGCCTTCGTTAGTTACATACTGTATCCACAGTCATTTGCTGCTTCCTAATGTGAGTTCACAAATAAGTGTAGAAAGAAAATAGAGATGGATTAATGAGACTTTTTTTTGTGACAAGCCAAACTCCATAGACTTCTTCTGTATGCTGCATCTATAGAAGAGACTCAAGGCAACATAATTAGTGGATGGGTAAAGGATGGACAGTATGGGGCTTCTTAGTGATCAGGCTGCCTGGCTTTAATGAGAAGAGATACATGGAAAGACAGGCAATCACTAGATCAAAATCTCACTCCCTGGCTGGCTGTTATAAAACACAGTAAACAAAGGTGACAGTAATACTAAATACATCTCCTAACATTTCTGTGTGTTCCAGGGGCGTATTAAGAGAGGAGGGGGCCTGTGAACATTCTCTGTCCGGGGCCCCCTCATCTCCACCTGGCTACTGTCAGCGCACTGAGCGTAGCAGACTCCGGGCACTAGAGTAGACTCTAGTGCTATTCTGGAGTCTACTGTGCATGGGCAGATCACTGGGAAAATGGCGCGGCAGTCATTTGTCCAGTGATCACCTCACTGCACCAGCGCAAATCACCGGGAAAATGGCTGCAGCGGCCATTTTCCAGGCAGTTTCTAGAGAGATGGTACCGCCAACGTGGGACTCTGGAGAGGTAAGTATTAAATAAATGGGTGTGCAGCATGGGCCTTTGTGCACCGCACAGCCTGAACCCATTATAGATAGGCCCCTGGTGTGTTACTTAGAATTACATAGGAGCATATTTATTAAACCAGTTTTGAGGGTAATCCCCCGAAAAACGGGTTTAAGTATCCTCTGGTTATCTGCTTCGGTTCCCCTGTTTCCGATCACAATAGCAGCTCCTAGGTTTCTAAGGGGGGCTGCCATAATGTGAGATTTACGTACCACTCTCCAGCTTGACCCTGTTAGCTATCTTCTTCTTAAAATGACTTTAGCCATTGTGGCCTATGTGCTACATATCACAGATTTGACTCCCTCCTCGTGTACAGAGAGACCTTCGCTAATGCGTTGTCTGATGACTCCGTAGCATAAAGTTAAGTGATCGCCTGTCAGAGCCTTTGTACCAGGATGTGATCTTTAATACATGCAGACAGTAAAGAATTTAAATCGTGGCGATTAGAAATTTTAATTTTCGGGTCTGAAACCTGATAATTAATAAATTGGCCCCTTAAAGTCTGAACAGCCCAAAATAATTTGAAAACTTTTTGTAAGGTTTCTGTTATCACCTTTTATCTTTGTGAGCAGGAATAGTGAGTAAGGGAACCTGGACGTTATGAGGGATATGTACAGTATCAAACCTTCTTAAGAGGACAAGTGGAGAGTGGACAAAGCAACCAATCAGATTCTACCTATCATTTTATAGAATGTACTAGATAAATGATAGCTAGAAGGTGATTGGTCGCTATCCTCCCTAGATGGTTAGATACATCTCCCCCTATAAAAGTTGCATGGGACGATGGCCAAGGCCAGATTTACGTGATTGCAGACTGTACTGTAGGCACAGGACCTTTGGCTCCTTCTGTCCAGCCTCATCCTCCAGGATCTTACCAAAATGATCTGTATTCTTGATGGACCTTTCTCCACTTCTCAACTAAATATTATTGCTCTTGCAAACCTCTTTTCTCATGTGTTAAGCTAATGCAGATTTGTGTCCTCATACATCTAGCGTCTAAATGCCAAACGGCGCGAGAAGCCTGTGGAGTAGCTAGCTCTCTTTGAGATTGTTTAGCTGAGAGCAGTATTCTTGTTCCTTACTTGCCATTTCTCATCTCATTGTGCATGTTCTCAATATTCAATACTCAATGGGCCTGATGCACGTACACAGTTGCTATGCGAAAATATGCAAATGTGGCAGATGCTGTCAGATGTATTGAAACGCCCACCTGTGTACAAAGACTCGGTATCGATCACAGATTATTCGATTATAGCGGTCCTGAGTGAGCCTATGGTTCCGCAGAATGGCCACGGGAACTGAGAAGTCAATGTCAAATTTCTTGCGAACTGGATCGCAGATGCAGGGTGTGACACGCCCCCGAAATGGACGCAACACGTCTACTTTCTTTACCTCCACTCCCTGCTTCCTCGCCCAAACGCTCCCAGATTGTCAATCACACTGTAACGTACCTTGATGACTGCGTAGTGTGACTTAGACAGATCAGCGGTTTACTGATAATCTGTAAACAACGGCTTTGCTTACACCTCTGAATCAGGCCCAGTATAATCTCATTCAGACTTCCATTTATCTTCCATGAATATTTTTCCAATTGATGGTGGTTTTCTCTATATTGTCTGTGATGACCCAGGGTAAGTTAGCTGGTAGATGGGTGTCAGTGGTGCAGTGTCTAAGCTTCTTAATCAGGGTCCACACCTTTTCAGATGTAAATAAAAGACAAGTGCTTTATTGTCAGCATACTGTAGAAAGAAAACAACAAACACCACGTCCCCATTCAGGGCACTGACTCACTTCTTCGCCCTGACTAACCTTGGGCAGCTAGTCTGCAAATAAAATCTCTGCCTGCTTCTCTGCAGGGCTATCATCGGCTCCAGGCTGGCTTGGGTGCCACAGCTACAAAAAACGCAGTTCAGTCTTGGTGGCCTTCCCTGTCTCCTACAGGTATAGGCTCTGGCTTCCTCAGCCTGCAGCTTAGCTGCTTCAATGTTCTTCAGTGTACAGTCTGAGTTTTTCGGTCCTCCATGCCTCCTGCAGTTCTGAACTCTGGCCCCCAGGCACACCAGACTCTGTAGCTGCCAGTCCTCCTTGGACTGATTCCACATGCAGCCTGACTGTAGGTCTGCCTCATTGGCCCTCACCTGAGCTCTCTCCACAAGGCAGCTCCTAGGTGTGGCAAAACTTAGTTTAGCTACCCTGTGTGGGCAGATCCCTCCAGCCCCACACAGAATCCATGTCTCAGTCTCCCCATTTCAGGTGATTCTGTCACACGTCTGAATGCTAATGCTGTGAGAATCTTAATGTTTTATTGGATCTATTTGTAAATTAGTGGTCTTTCAAAATATGCGTATTATGATACGGACCATTCAGAAAGCCCATGCAGTTTCCAAGGTGAAGGGCACAGTGGGCGGCTCTGGCAATTATTCTCTGTCCATCTGCGGCACAGAGCCTCCATAGCGGCTACAATATGTGGCTCAGTGATTGAGTTTGGAGTCCTTACCCTAATCCATACAAGCAGCAGGTCTTACTGGAACACGTGCCACAAAATAATTAATGTCTCTACAGATCTATGATAAACACCAGAAGTCCGCCTGTCGGGGAGCTGTAACAATTCCTCAAAGAAGGCGTGGTCACATACCCATCAGTGCACACCAAATGAGGCATGGTTCCTCCCTCACCCTCCCGCCCAGCCAAATATCCAGGCCCTACATAGCTCTTCACAGCCCTGACAGGATGTAGGACACCGGCATCAAAATACCAACGCCTATGTTAATCCTGATGCCAGAACGCCGAAGGATGCCAGCCCGAACAAGGTAAGTCTGGGGCGCCCCCAACATTAGCCGCCGGGGAGGAGTGTTAGATTTAGGGAGTATAGCAGGGTTAGGGTTAACGTTTTTTTTGGGGGGAAGGTTAGGGTTAGGCACCCCTAGGGGGGAGGGTTAGGGTTAGGCATCCCTCCCCGAGAGGGTTAGGTTTAGGGTGCTGTAAGGGGGGGTTAGGGTTAGGCACTAGGGGGGAGTATAGGGATAGGCACCACTAAGGGAGGGTTAGAGTTAGGGGGGGGAGAGGGGTGTGGATAGGGTACTTACCTGCCCTATCGGGATCTTCTCCCTTCGTGCTGCCGATGTCGGGATATGAACCAGCGGCTATCCAGCCCCCGGGACTTCATACCCATTCCGCCCTGATAATAGTTCACAGTTGTGAACCAAGACGGTAGATTACTTCAATACATAAATAATATGTGGTACTTTCCTCACTGGTACAAATGTCCATGTGTACATAGAAATGGGGGACAAGCAAAGTGGGGGTCATACAAGTGACAATAAGTATATGTATGGCAGGCAAGAAGAAAAGTTAAACAGACATGAGATCAAACATCTATAATGAAATGGAGAGAACTCAGCTTTTTTCTCCTGCAGCCTCACTAGTGGAAATTTGCCCAATGCAGTCTATAACTAACAAGGTCATTATTTATGTTCCAGCTATGTCTTACTTGTTTTATAGTTACATTATTTCTGTTCCAAAGTAACAGGTTTTGTTTGAAGAATGCGGGCAGCGAATGTTAGTGCTGTTATTATATCTATCCCTTTCTGTCATCATATTGGGGAGTGTGTGAAGCCCTAGCACTTTTGTCTTTTTATTATACATTTCTGTACAGCAGTGATGCGGAATCACTGACAAGCTGCGTATGTACTGACAGGGGCAGAGCAGAGGAAATGAGCACTCACTGCCTCCTGTCTCAGGTCTTTGCATGTTTCTATCTTGTAGAATCTCATTTTGCTGTGTCTACTGAACTGCATCAAACAACTCCTTAATATAATAGCAATTTCCTGCGACCTAAAATATAAATACAATCTTACTTGCGGACCTGTCTATTGATAAATAAGCTGATGTTTTTGAGCAAATACCTCAATAAATAAAGTACATAGTGTAGAAATAGTACTGCTCTGGGCATCAGTGAAGTCGGCCTCGCAGAGGTGAGAAGTGCTCGAGCTACAAAAGTTTGTGTTTTAGCTTCACCGCTCCACTTTGTGGATCTGATTTACAGTTCAATATACAGACACCCCATCTTCAACTGAGCATGGATACATTGACCTACAGTATTTGCGTATCATCTACAGTAGCATATAGATGTGCCTGAAGCATTGATGTGACTGTCTGTCATCATTATATACTCCAAAGTCTTGCACTGTGTTTATGCTGCTGCAAAATGTACATGGAGTATTGTAGCTAACGCATTTTATGAACCAGGTAAATTAAATTAGGACGGGTGGGGAGGATGTTTAACATTCATCTACAAAGCCATAGGGCCTGTTTCTGACTGAGGGCCTGGTTCACTACGGATTGCTATTTTGCTAATACGCTCGCACCGCAGTTGCTAATATCAGCGGTGCTATTTAAATATTTGCAATCACATTGCGATCGAGCCTGACATAAGGATGCCCACTTCCCCTTACTCACATCCGTATACTAGGGGAACATAGGGAAACAATCGGTAACATCGGACCCATAGACACACTTGCACAAGCCCTGACCTTACTCAGAAATTGCTAACATGCACGCACGCTATCGGTGCTATGGCTGCTTATGGCCACGTAGTGGATAATTTATGCACGCCCCTGCAACGGCGTTGAAACGCACTGGTAAGCCTGCGTTCGCCCGACCACTCCCACAGTTACCACCCACAAACGGCGCTTCCTGTCAGTCACTCTGCTCTGGGTCTGTGCAGCCTCTGCAATTGCAATTCTGATTGCGATTGCTAGTTCGCTCACGCGCACTGCGATGCATGCGCAGAATGCAACGATCGATCGATTGCGTGCGTCTTTGCAACTGCGTTCCTTACTGAATCAGGCCCTCAGATGCAATGTCGATGTTGGAGTCGCAGTTGCGATTGAGACGAACGCTCTCAAAAATGTCTTGAAACTGTGTTGGGCGTTTCAGGGGGTGACAGCGGACGCATATAGATGGTCCATCTTATGGGAGTGCTGCCGGCGTGTCGCTAAAGTGGCTGCGAACTCAGACACGTAAGGAGAGAACATACACGTAAGAGCACATACAAAATTTTACATACATGCAAATTTAGATAAATATGTTGTGGAAAAGTTTTGACATTTTTACCTATCGTTTTACATTACTTTAGCCAGAGATTAATATTCAGGACAATTTGCCAATAATCATTTTGCTTAGTATTGTATGTTAGGCTTAAAAAATAAAGGGATAGATGCATCAAACCTTTGAACGAGGATAGGTGGGGAAGATGCCTGTAACAACCAGGGACAGGGTCACATGACGCGATTAGCATAGAATCACGTCATTGGCTCCCCCCTTCTCACGGTGCACGGATTCCTGGTAAGATCCTCCCTATTCTGCTCACTTCACTAGGAAGTGGGTGGGATGTGGGAGGAGTATCTACTCATCTGAGGATGCGGGGTGCTACCTTAAATGTTGGGAGCCTCCCGCAGGTTCCAGGAAAGTAGACAAGTATGGTATAATTTAACTACAAGGCTGCCAGTGTAAGGTCCCTATAAGAGGTTTAGGGTGGGATGTAGCATGCATTTTGGATGCAGTACCTCCCGCCACTTATCGGGTACATACCAGCGTTAATAACGTTTCAATTTATGATGGCGGTAAGACTATTTTTGTTCAGTTAATATTTAATTTGTTGATGGGTGCGCTCTCCTTTACCAATGGTATTTAAATGAATATGATTACGTCCCATCAGAGCATTCGGCACTGCCCGGCCGGGTGTGTCAAGTTATATGCCGACATTTGAGTTTGGTATGCATGAATGTTATGTCATGTTCAATGAAGCCCGTTCTTGTTGTCCGCATCCTTACTAACTTAAAGTAATATCTCCTATTGATCTAATTTGAAGCCAACTCTTGTTGCCTGTTTTATTTATTAGTTAAGTGGTTTATATATACGTTTAACATTAAAGGGCAATAATGAGTATAGCAGCATTTGCACCATGATAGGAGGAATTGTGTCACCCAACCTCTATCACTTGGTGTTTACTTGGATGGGTTTTTATGATTATCCCACCGATAACTTGGCGTAAAATACGTCTTTGTGCCACTGCCACTCAGTGTTACGTAATTGTCGCCCACTTGGTGACGAGAATCAATTCCTGTCTGAGTCTAACATGTCCAGAAAGCAAGGTAAGACAATTGTAGGTACCTGTTACTGACATGACATGACTGAGTGCCAGCAAGTGCTTCTAGACTACCCATTGCCGACAGTATTAACTAGAGATGTGCGCTGACCCCCGTATTTTGGTTTTTGATCTGGATTCATCTTTGTATTTTGTTTTTTTGTTCTGGGTTTTTTTTAATGAAAAGTTTTAAAAACAGCTAAAATCATGTACTTTATGCAATCCAACACCTGAAATTCGGATTTGAAACCCGAATTCCGAACCGTGAAAGGATCAAAACCGGATCTCCTCAGGAGATCAGAGCTGCGACACGAGATTTATTCAGATTCACGAAATTCGGCTGGATTCGGATTAGAACCGAACCGCACATCTCTAATATTAACAGGTCAGATCTTCAGTTCTAGACTGAATACATATTTCTTCCTATTAATTTACTTGGCAATAGTTACTACAGTATTCTTATATTTGTCAATTATGCCCATAAACTGGCTGCCTCCATGTGTGAAAGTGTGAAGACCACCGGTATATAATATTTATGGGATAGGTATGGGATGCCGACATCCCAACCAGGTTAAAACTCACGACAGCTCTAGGTAAGTAACCCTAACCTCAGAGCCATATCTAGACTTTTTGGTGCCCTGTGCCAGAGAGAGCATTGGTGCCCCCCCCCCATTTTTAAAATAGGGACATAAGATAGTGAACCTGAAAAAGGGGCATGGCCTCAGGGGGAAGGGCCAGGGAAGAGATAGGCGAGGCCAGGAGATGCTGGGGATAAAAGAAGAGGAAGCTACAAGTGCGAATGATAATAAACAGGAAAATTGACAGGCCCAAACAGCGCCCCCTGCCCTGCAGTGCCCTGTGCCATGGTACTGGTCGCACTACTCTAGTTACGGCCCTGCCTAACCTCTAGGGGTTAGGCACTAAGAGAGGAGGGTTAGAGTGCGGGGAGGGGGAGGTTAGGTTTAGGCACTAGAGGGGGAGGTTAGGTTTAGGCTACCCCTCCCTCCCCAGTGCCTAAACCTAACCTCCCCCTCTAGTGCCTAAACCTAACCTCCCCCTCCCCGCACCCTAACCCTCTCCCCTTAGTGCCTAACCCCTATCCCTAACCCCGCTACTTACCTTCGGAATGCCGGCACCGGTATTCTGATAAGTGTCGGGATTCAGGCGTCTAAATTTTGAATGCCGGTTTCCCCGCTGTCGGATTATGAACATATCCCCAATTTTATATATATCTGCTGTAAGAAACCAAGGGGGAGATGCATCAAACCTTCCGAAGAGATAAAGTAGAGGTGTTGCCCTTAGCAACATATTTTCATCTAAGTGTCATTGGTATAATTTACATATATACAGTCAGAAGATCGACAGTAACCATGTCGACATTCATAATGTCTACACCAGAATTCTAGAATGTCGACATGATTCAAATTGTCGACATGTACCATGTTCTCGTCTTCTGAATGTTGATATGTTCACAATGCCGACATCTGAACTGTCGCTATGTGAAATTATGACAGTGTGAGGAATGCCGACTTTTGGGGTTAAGGGTTAGGGTTAAGCTGCTGGGGGGAGGGAGGTTAGTGTTAGGCAGTTGGGGGAGGGTTAGGGGTAAGGATTATAATTAGGGGTAGTCCGGAAAATACTCACTATCACCGAAACTGATCCTCATGCGACCGCAGGAACATGGAAGAAGTCGCTGGAGCTGCTGCTGTCGACAGCACAAAGTAAGACACACCAGGGACCATTTTTCGACAGTTCATCGTGTCGACATATTATCCATGTAGACATGATTAATGTCACTGTCGACTAGAGATGTACGCCCCCGTGTTTTCTTTTTGGCTTTGGACCCGGATTCATCTTTGTGTTTTGGTTTTGCAAAACCACTCTAACCCTTGGATTTGGATCTGTATTTTAAAAAAAAGAGTTTTAAAAAACAGCTAAAATTACACCATTTTGTCCTGTTAGCATGCAATCCAAAACCCAAGTTCAGTTTCTGAATCCGAGTTCCGAACCGCTGGAAGATCCAAACCGGGACTCGGCTCAGCTCGGTAACCCAAAGTGATTCCGAACTCAGATTCGGCTTGACGCGGAGCCCCTAAATATGGTTGTTGTCGGTTCTCTGAGAACCGGACCCGCACATCTCTACTGTCAACCAATCGTCCCCAACCCCGTGTCATTTTATAGATTGTGCTTGATAAATGACAGCTAGAAGATGATTGGTTGCTATGGGAAACTTCTCAAAATGATCTCTCTCAAAAGTTTGACACATGTCACTTCAATTGCTGGGCGCATTCCCCAAGTCCAAGAAATGTCTGCATGTATTTTGAATGTTGTCCCTTCCCTCATCTTATGGAACTTGTATCTTAGATTTACGTCCAATGTTTGAAATGATTTGAGGACCGAAATAACTCTCTGAATTTCTATCAATATTTTCTTTGTTACATTGCCAGGACAGCTCTCATTACCAGCGCTAAGCTGCTATAAAGCCTTTAAGTATCTTTTAGATATAATTATTTTCATAAAGTTCTCATCAAATAAGGGGGAAAAAAATAGCATATGGCTTGTTCTGGCAAATGACCACATAATATGATCTGTATCCAAATTACCCAATTAGATTGCAGGAAACATTGCTACTGGCAAGGTATGCAGAAGACGGTAACAATGACAGAAAAATTATATTTAGAGCCCTATTAGAGAATGACAGCTGTCAAAATGATGATTGTTAAGCAGAAAGATAGAATTCCTGTCAGCTCAGGAAACTTATTTTTATCATTGTTACGGTAGTTTGGTACTTTACAAGGAGCTGCCATTCTGAGAACAGAAATAACTTATATTTTTACAGCGAGCAGACATATAAAACATGACATTGCAATCGCAGGAGAACTGGTTTATTGTGTTAGCCGACAAAAATTTACTGGGAAGAATCGAGTTTTATTTGGACACCTTTGGAGAAAGTTGGTTCGGTTACACGAGTTCTTTTGCATTTTTTAATTAATTTTGTGACTATTTAAGTATTACTTAAACCAGCCCATCATCCCAATCTCCGACATGTTTGTGCGACCAGGATAGAAGGGAAAAATATGTTTCTTCTCATGTAGAAGTCAGTTACCTCCTGGTTTCTATGAGGTCTATGTAATAAGCCGTGGAGAGAGACAAAGGGCCCAATTCAGAATCGCTCGCTAGACTGCGTTCACACATAGGCTGCCGATGTTTGCAATGTGCGCATGCGTATTTGCCGCAGTGCGCGTGCACGAACCAATCCACGCGATTAGTAAGCGTTCGCACACAGCACATAGATGGCTCGCAAGAATGAGTGACAGGATGTTTGTGGGTGGTGAAAGGGGATGGTCGATGGAAACGGGGGGTTGGTGGTGCGAACGCAGGCGCGTCTGTGCGTCTTAACGTTGTTTCAGGGGCATGCATAATTAAGACGCAGCGTCATAATACACGTCACGTGGCTGAATTACACACTATAGCACTCGCACTGCTTGCGGTAGGGTATGGTCAGACACAAGTGCTGCGTATGGCTCCGATGTTACTCGATGTTACCAATTGTTGCATACACTTCCTGGAGATGATGTGTGTTACTAAGGGAAAGTGGGCGTCTTATGACAGGCTGATGGGCATCCATATACACCCTGCGATCGCACGCCAAGACATAGTGGGCATGCTAATGTCTTACCTTGCGATTGCCGGATTTGCATACTTTTGCAGCTGATGGCTGCGTGTGAACGCATCTAGCGGGCAGGTCTGAATCGGGCCCAAAGTACGAACCACTCAGCTCCTGTCACTTTACAAGCTGCGTTTGAAAGATTACAGTTAGGAGCTGATTGGTAGGTACTTTATCTCCGTCCATTTTATCTCGCTCCAAGGCCAAGTACATAGACCCCTATATTGTTTAACAGCTATGAATAAATATTTGGACACTTACTGGCAAATACGGACATTTCATCCAATTGTTGACACGTAAGGACAGCCCGTCTCAGTTTAGGCATATGAGATATATTTATTATAATATAGTAATGAGTCTACTAGATATTAAGTAATAAGAAGTCATGTGGTTTTGTACTATTTTCTAAGAATCATTGCCGTCGGATAAGCGTGTACATCATCTTGGGGGCTCCTTTTAAAAGGGTAACCTACCCAAAACAATTTTTTCCTTTTTAAAGTTGTGTGCGCATGGACAATTATGTAAATGAGAAAAATACACTTACCTTGGGACTCTGAAAATACTGTAGAACAACTGGAGGATACTCCTTAAAGATGAGACTTTGGGTAAAATGTTACCCATAAAGCCTAAGTTCATCTATAGGCGCACTCCGACTATCAAAGATATGTTAGTATCCAGCACTTCGCCCATGGATGACAGCAGGATTCTTCCCAGAAATAAGGGCTTTTATAGGTGCGGGGAGTGTAAACTTTGTAAAGCCTGTCCAAGTAATTGCCTGAAGGTGACAGAATTTCAAACACAAGGAAGGAGTCCTAAAATGACAGATTTCATCCTGTGTCATACTCAGTATGCCATATACGCTATCGAATGCACCTGCAATATGGTATATGTAGGTAAGAATAAAAGACTATTAAAGGTTAGATGGGTTGTGTTTGAAAGATTACAGTTAGGAGCTGATTGGTTGGCAACTTTCCACTTTATCTCTCTCCAAGGCTTAGTAAATAGGGGCCTCTGTGCTAGCGATCTTCCTCTTGTCTGCTGGAAACCGTCCCTCCCTTACTTTGATGTTGTCACTGTTTTTTGTCATGGTGGTGGTAAAAAACGGTGGGTTATTTGAGTTGTTTGAGTATCTAGAATGTAAGCTCTTACCTTTAGAATGGAAGCTCTTACCTTTAGAATGTAAGCTCTTATGAGCAGGGCCCTCTACCCTCTTGTGCTTCTCCGTTCTCTACTTTCATCTACTTCTTACTCCCCACTAGGGCACCTGACACTTGGTTGCTTTGCTTTGTTGCTTATCTGGATGTTATGGTCGCTAATGTAGCAATGTATATTATCCATGTCCTGTATTGTATTGTACTGTAAGTCACTGGTCAACCTCTTTGTTTATGTACTTTGTAAAGCGCTGCGGAACATTTGTGGTGCCATATAAATAAATAATAATAATAATAATAATAATAATAATAATAATTGTCATTATTCCTTAGTTGGTATGCTTTCCTCAGTCAATGATAAAGGAGTATTGTCCCAACTGGGTATATGTGACATAGCCCGTTTGGGAGTGTCTGACATTGGACTGTTGTCACAAGTGATTGAGTTTGGATTGTATGACTGTCTTGTTTTATGCTATCCGTTCTTGTTGTCCGCCACCATACTAACTATAGCCAATAACAAGGATTTACTTAATGTGTGAAATAAACTTTGACCAATTCTTCATCCAACTGTTGTCCTGTGTATTGATTTGTTAGATAAGTATGTTGTTTATCTTTAAGGGGTAAAACCCTTAACTGTTTAAAAGAAAAAATCATATAACATTAGTATATTAATATAGATTTTTAGCATATTGGTTATCAATATATCAGACCATCGATGATTGGGCCATCACAACATCGTGACTTTGCATTTACTTGCCAGCTGCTCCTCTGAGAAGCCACCAGGTATACACTGGGGAGCTGAGGGCTGCTTCAAATACATTTCCACAGCGGCTGCTCCTCGCTGCAGTTACAGTGGTACTCAGTATTAGTGTGTACCCACCTTCAGTGGCGTAAGATCACCCCAGACGCCCGGAGGCAAGTTATCATTTAGTGCCCCCCTATTTGCAGCCCTAAGTGGGGTGAATATATTGTGGGTGATGGAAGAGGTGCCCCTTTAGTGCTGGTGCCCGGCGGCAGGCACCTCCATTGTCTCCCATACTTCTTGCCCTGCCCACCTTATCTATCTATCTATCTATCTATCTATCTATCTATCTATCTCATATCTATCTATCTATCTATCTATCTATCTATCTCATATCTATCTATCTATCTATCTATCCATCTATCTATCTATCTATCTCATATCTATCTATCTATCAATCTATCTATCTATCTAGCTATCTAGTATCTATCTATCTATCTATCTATCTATCTCATATCTATCTATCTATCTATCTATCTATCTATCTATCTATCTATCTATCTATCTATCTATCTATCTATCTATCTATCTACTGCAGAATGCTGGCATGCAGTCAGTTTAGCTAATACAAGACAGTGCTGGCAGCCCTGGACATTTCTCAGTCCTTAGGGCATGATAGTTTTCACACTTCTCTTCTTCACTCCCTAATCTAGTGAGCGTAATGTGCCAGCCTCCTAGGCAAATAGAGATGTCAGGGAATATGAAAACAGTCCAAATAAATCAAACAATAGTCTGTGCCAATAAACGACGAGTGTAATGTATTAGCTGCCAGTCTCACTGTTACATGCAACGTATTGGTGTTTGGGGAATTGCCCGAACCTTAAAATGTTTTTGTGGCTAAAAATAGAAAAGGCCACGAAAAAAAAAACGCACCTCAGGGTCCCCCTGCCACTGCATTTAACCCTTTAATTGCTAGTGCCCTGCCAGGCTGACTTCAGTGCACTGGGGAATGGTGTGTGGGAGAGATGCCTGTTAATTACTGTTACAGCTGACTGCATCCAGTCTGAAGACACCGGGGAATGGACGGCAATGCTGCAGCTAACATACAGGTGCGCAGTAGTCACTGGTGCGGAACAGAGAATTATGGATACTGATGACCATAGGTGGTCTCACCTCTACATTATGGAAGCGTATTACCCTGGCCACTCAGAGGCTGCAAATAACTTCAACGTAAATAAACGCATCTGACGTGGCAGTCGGATTTATAAAACACCCCCAATACCTGTCACATATCTATAATACTGAATGCTTAGCTTATGGTTTATTATATTAGTAGGCAAAATCCTATATAAGGTACCCGCGTCGGCGCCATTTTCTCACTCGGCTGTGGACAGTGAAGAGGGAGGGTGGGAGTTAGGGCTGTGTAGTGTAGTGTAGTGTAGTGCTGCTGTTGTCCACTACTTCAAAGTCCATAGGGGCTGGCTGTGTTGTGCTGTGCTGCTGTTGTTAATAGGGGCTGTGTCCACTACTTCAAAGTCCATAGGGGCTGGCTGGACTGTGTTGTGCAGTCAGTTCTCCATAGGGGCTGTGTCCACTCCAAAGTCCTGTGCAGTGTCCCAGTCCTAAAGGGGTGCTGTAGTGTTGTCCAGGGGGTGCACTGTCCATCAGGGGTGCTCCCCCCAAGTGCTAAAAAAATAATATATTTTCTGTGTTTGTGAATTGTGTGCGCAGTAGCCGCACGTGCATCAACAAAGTAGTGACAAGCGTGCGCCTGTGTCATAAGTAACGGGCCGGCTGGCTTGACAGTTAAAGGGTGCTGTAACCCCCAAAGTACACTCCAGTCCAAACCAAAAAAATAATTATTTTCTGTGTTTGTGAATTGTGTGCGCAGTAGCCGCACGTGCATCAACCAAGTAGTGCCAAGCGTGCGCCTGTGTCATAAGTAAAGGGCCGGCTGGCTTGACCGTTAAAGGGTGCTGTAACCCCCAAAGTACACTCCAGTCCAAACCCAAAAAAAAATTATTTTCTGTGTTTGTGAATTGTGTGCGCAGTAGCCGCACGTGCATCAACAAAGTAGTGCCAAGCGTGCGCCTGTGTCATAAGTAAAGGGCCGGCTGGCTTGACCGTTAAGGGTGCTGTAACCCCCGAAAGTACACTCCAGTCCAAACCAAAAAAAAAATTATTTTCTGTTTGTGAATTGTGTGCGCAGTAGCCGCACGTGCATCAACAAAGTAGTGCCAAGCGTGCGCCTGTGTCATAAGTAAAGGGCCGGCTGGCTTGACCGTTAAGGGTGCTGTAACCCCCGAAAGTACACTCCAGTCCAAACCAAAAAAAAAATAATTTTCTGTGTTTGTGAATTGTGTGCGCAGTAGCCGCACGTGCATCAACAAAGTAGTGCCAAGCATGCGCCTGTGTCATAAGTAAAGGGCCGGCTGGCTTGACCGTTAAGGGTGCTGTAACCCCCGAAAGTACACTCCAGTCCAAACCAAAAAAAAATTATTTTCTGTGTTTGTGAATTGTGTGCGCAGTAGCCGCACGTGCATCAACAAAGTAGTGCCAAGCGTGCGCCTGTGTCATAAGTAAAGGGCCGGCTGGCTTGACCATTAAAGGGTGCTGTAACCCCCAAAGTACACTCGTCCAAACCAAAAAAAAAATTATTTTCTGTGTTTGTGAATTGTGTGCGCAGTAGCCGCACGTGCATCAACAAAGTAGTGCCAAGCGTGCGCCTGTGTCATAAGTAAAGGGCCGGCTGGCTTGACCGTTAAGGGTGCTGTAACCCCCGAAAGTACACTCCAGTCCAAACCAAAAAAAAAATAATTTTCTGTGTTTGTGAATTGTGTGCGCAGTAGCCGCACGTGCATCAACAAAGTAGTGCCAAGCATGCGCCTGTGTCATAAGTAAAGGGCCGGCTGGCTTGACCGTTAAGGGTGCTGTAACCCCCGAAAGTACACTCCAGTCCAAACCAAAAAAAAATTATTTTCTGTGTTTGTGAATTGTGTGCGCAGTAGCCGCACGTGCATCAACAAAGTAGTGCCAAGCGTGCGCCTGTGTCATAAGTAAAGGGCCGGCTGGCTTGACCATTAAAGGGTGCTGTAACCCCCAAAGTACACTCGTCCAAACCAAAAAAAAAATTATTTTCTGTGTTTGTGAATTGTGTGCGCAGTAGCCGCACGTGCATCAACAAAGTAGTGCCAAGCGTGCGCCTGTGTCATAAGTAAAGGGCCGGCTGGCTTGACCGTTAAAGGGTTCTGTAACCCCCAAAGTACACTCCAAAACAAAAAAATATATATTTTCTGTGTTTGTGACTTGTGTGCACTGTGGCTGCACGTGCATCAACAAAGGAGCAGCGCCAAGCGTGCGCCTGTGTCCCATAAGTAAAGAGCCGGCTGGCTCATTTCTTAAAGGGTGGTGTAACCCACAAAGTGCACTACTCTCCAGCAAAAAAAAAAAAAAATTTTCTGTGTTTGTGTGCGCTTTAGCCGCACGTATATATCAATATAACATAAATGGAGGACCAAACTTTCTCCGATAAAAATAAAATAGGGAAAGGTCAAGAACCACTTCCTCCTAGTGCTGTTGCTGCTGCTGGGAGTTGTTCATCATCCCAGAGAGGAAGTAGGAACATCACTACTTTTACTAAACAATTGACCCTCCAACAGTCCCTAGCAATGAGGATGAAGTACGACAGCAGTCATCCTGAAGCAAAACGTATAACTGAGGCCTTGACTGCTATGTTGGTGTTCGACGTGCGTCCGGTATCCGCCATTAGTGCAGTGGGATTTAGACAATTGATGGAGGTAGTGTGTCCTCGGTTCCAAATCCCGTCTAGATTCCACCTGCATCCTCAAAGTAGCAGCGACAAGCGTGCGTCTGTCTGTTAAAGGGTGGTGACACCCTCAAAGTGTGCTACACAAACAATTAAAATATTGTTCTTTTTTTTCTGTCTTTGTGAAATGTGTGGGCTGTAGCCGCACCTGCATCCTTAAAGCAGCAGTGACAAGCGTGCGTCTGTCTGTTAAAGGGTGGTGACACCCTCAAAGTGTGCTACACAAACAATTAAAATATTGTTCTTTTTTTTTCTGTCTTTGTGAATTGTGTGGGCTGTAGCCGCACTTGCATCCTCAAAGCAGCAGCGACAAGCGTGCGTCTGTCTGTTAAAGGGTGTTGTAACTCTCAAAGTGCTCCAAAAAATAAAAAATGTTTTTTAATGTGTTTGTGACTTGTGTGCGATGTAGCCGCACTTGCATCCTCAAAGCAGCAGCAACAAGCGTGCGTCTGTCTGTTAAAGGGTGGTGACACCCTCAAAGTGTGCTACACAAACAATAAAAATATTCTTCTTCTTTTTTCTGTCTTTGTGAATTGTGTGGGCTGTAGCCGCACCTGCATCCTTAAAGCAGCAGCGACAAGCGTGCGTCTGTCTGTTAAAGGGTGGTGACACCCTCAAAGTGTGCTACACAAACAATAAAAATATTGTTCTTTTTTTTTCTGTCTTTGTGAATTGTGTGGGCTGTAGCCGCACTTGCATCCTCAAAGCAGCAGCGACAAGCGTGCGTCTGTCTGTTAAAGGGTGGTGACACCCTCAAAGTGTGCTACACAAACAATAAAA
Organism: Taudactylus pleione; assembly: GCA_031769625.1. Lineage (NCBI taxonomy): Eukaryota > Metazoa > Chordata > Amphibia > Anura > Myobatrachidae > Taudactylus > Taudactylus pleione. The sequence continues at coordinate 3,044,274 of JAUIMM010000710.1, forward strand.
ATATTCTTCTTCTTTTTTCTGTCTTTGTGAATTGTGTGGGCTGTAGCCGCACCTGCATCCTTAAAGCAGCAGCGACAAGCGTGCGTCTGTCTGTTAAAGGGTGGTGACACCCTCAAAGTGTGCTACACAAACAATTAAAATATTGTTCTTTTTTTTTCTGTCTTTGTGAATTGTGTGGGCTGTAGCCGCACTTGCATCCTCAAAGCAGCAGCGACAAGCGTGCGTCTGTCTGTTAAAGGGTGGTGTAACTCTCAAAGTGCTCCAATAAAGAAAAAACATTTTTTTTAATGTGTTTGTGACTTGTGTGCGATGTAGCCGCACTTGCATCCTCAAAGCAGCAGCGACAAGCGTGCATCTGTCTGTTAAAGGGTGGTGACACCCTCAAAGTGTGCTACACAAACAATAAAAATATTCTTTTTTCTGTCTTTGTGAATTGTGTGGGCTGTAGCCGCACCTGCATCCTCAAAGCAGCAGCGACAAGCGTGCGTCTGTCTGTTAAAGGGTGGTGACACCCTCAAAGTGTGCTACACAAACAATTAAAATATTGTTCTTTTTTTTCGGTCTTTGTGAAATGTGTGGGCTGTAGCCGCACCTGCATCCTTAAAGCAGCAGCGACAAGCGTGCGTCTGTCTGTTAAAGGGTGGTGACACCCTCAAAGTGTGCTACACAAACAATAAAAATATTCTTCTTTTTTCTGTCTTTGTGAATTGTGTGGGCTGTAGCCGCACTTGCATCCTCAAAGCAGCAGTGACAAGCGTGCGTCTGTCTGTTAAAGGGTGGTGTAACCCTCAAAGTGCGCTCCACAAACAATAAAAATATTCTTTTTTTTTTTCTGTCTTTGTGAATTGTGTGGGCTGTAGCCGCACTTGCATCCTCAAAGCAGCAGCGACAAGCGTGCGTCTGTCTGTTAAAGGATAACATCGGTGACAGCATCCAAGTAGGCATGTCAGACAGTCCGTACCTGTACTGGCAGGAAAAAGAAGCAATTTGGAGGTCCCTGTACAAACTGGCTCTATTTTACCTGAGTTGTCCCCCCTCCAGTGTGTACTCCGAAAGAGTGTTTAGTGCAGCCGGGAACCTTGTCAGTGAAAGGCGTAGGAGGTTGCTTCCACAAAATGTGGAGAAGATGATGTTCATAAAATGAATTATCAACTCTTCCAGGGAGACCAGCCTCCAGAACGTACAGAGGGACCTGTGGTTCCAGCAGGGATGAATTAATACTCTGTGAGGATGAGGATGTACACACTGAAGAGGGTGAGGAATCGGTGGATGAGGAGGATGAGGATGACATCTTGCCTCCGTAGAGCCAGATTGTGCAGGGACATATTAATTGCCAGCTTGTTTTGTGGGGGCCCAAAACGAACCAATCATTTCAGCCACAGTCGTGTGGCAGACCCTGGCGCTGAAATGATTGGTTTGTTAAAGTGTGCATGTCCTATTTATACAACATAAGGGTGAGTGGGAGGGCCCAAGGACAATTCCATCTTGCACCTCTTTTTTTTCTTTGCATTATGTACAGTTTGGGGCCTAGTTTTTCAAACTGCCATCCTGTCTGCCACTGCAGTTTCATGCCTAGATGGGTCACGTGTTTGTGCCGCCCACTCGTGTCGCTTAGCATAGTCATCCAGCTACCTCGGTGCAACCTTTTGGACATAAAAACACTATTGTGAGGTGTGAGGTGTTCAGAATAGACTGGAAATGAGTGGAAATTAAGGTTATTGAGGTTAATAATAGCATAGGAGCAGAAAAACCTACAAATTCTGTGATTTTAGCTGTTTTTATGCTTTTTTTCAAAAAAATACAGATCCAAAACACAAAACCCAGAACCCAAAACACGGAAGGGTGGTTTTGGCAAAACCAATCCAGATCCAAAACACGAAGAAAGATCCAGATCCAAAACCAAAACACAAAACACGAAAAGTGGCCGGTGCACACCCCGAATATATATATATATATATATATATATATACATACATACACACATATATATATATACATATATATATATATATATATATATATATATACATACTGTATATACCATATATAAAACAAAAAAATACTTAAACCTGACTTCACCGCCTCCACGAAAAATATCCAACTGGACCGTCTTTGCAATGCTAAGATGAGACGCGAGCTGCATAGGTTTAAGGCTATATAAGAGTCCTTAGTTTTTTGTAATTGGTTAGAATTTGTTCAACTCTTGCTAGGTAGAGTAGTTTGGGGGCTTTATTTGGTTTGTTGGTTTCTGACCATGAGTGAGATCTTGGGAGTGGCTATATGTTGGCTTTATAAGGCTGGTGTACGCCCAGCAGCTTCATTTTTCTGGACGGTGTTTGTCCCTCCCTCCCTCCCCTATCTGTTTCCTATGCTCTTTATTGTGTTGTGTTCTTACTAACACTACTGTATGTTATATTATCATGTTGGGTGAGAAGGTGCCACAAACCAGCGGCCACGTAAGGTGTAAGAAAACGTTGTGGAGCACATATCCTTTGAAGGTATGGCCTACCTCTGCGGGAGGACTGTGGGTGTCCATCTCTGCGGACACGCTCATACTATGAAGTATTATAGGGGGTTGTCTTCACAGCTCAGCTTACAATGGCTACAAGGGGGGGCGTATCAGTCGCTCCCTAATATTGGTAAAGTAATATATGGCTGGAGCTGAGTGTTTGTAGCATCCTTCTTTGCCTCCCAAAAGTAAATTAAAAGCTAGGGTCATACCTTTAATAAAAGCAAGTTACAGTATGACCATTTAACCAAAGCAGTCTGTGTCCGTTTCTTTATTTTACTATAAGTTAGTTGTAAGTTGTTATATTCTGTTGTTATATTGCTTTTGATTGCAATAAAGTTATGGACGCCTTATAACTACAATTATGAAAAGCAACTGCGATGTTATTGTTTTTACTCATAAATTGAGTTCTGTTCTGTTTGTGAAGTTTAAAACCGCAGACCACCAGTATATTTACCCCGCTTCCATGGATATAAAAAACGAACATGAAACAATTACCGAATGCAAGGTCACCCTTCTGTTCATTTGCAGTTAATTTTCTCACAGCGCGCGCGTTTGTCTCATATACATTACTAGCACAAACTGGTGCTCATCCTATAAGCCAGCATTACACAATCAGATTATGCCAGAAAGAATTTAACAAAGTCATAATGATGAACACGAACCAAATGTCAATTGCGCTGATCTCAAGTGGCACGTTCTGCCAGCCAATTTCACCTCCTGCAGAGCAGCAGTTGTTGGCTATTGAGAAACAGCACAAAGTATTTCAGACGCGCTCAGCAGGATTCTCGGCTCCTCCGCACAAATTGTTTGCACAATGCGATCATCATCCTTGCCAAGCCCTCTGCGCCTCTCTCCCCACAGTGAACCCCCTCCCCGTCTCTGAATGTCGAATTCTTCAAGATATCAGCTTTTTGTTGGTTTTATTTGAAACAGACTCCAGCCGTCTACTGCCAGGTGCCAGCACAACATTGCATGCTCTGATAACAGAATACGGCAAATGAGAATACAGTCCAAGCTTTTTCCACAACAGATTTCATTGTTACTCCACTTACAATCCCATTAACAGCAGGGCTGCTATTCAAACCTTAAGTGTTATTTTCCCAGCTCTGCCAGCCTTTTGTTGAGCTGGAAAACTGTACTGGTCACTTTTAGCCTAATAAGGTTAGGGAGCCAAGTAGCTGCTCAACACACATTAAATTGAAAAACAAAAGTGAAAATCAGTTCTGAGGGAAAAGTTTCTGCACATTGGGCTTCAGTGATGTGGTTTTCACATGTGAAATGTGTACTATGGAAGTCATGTACTATGGAAGTCATGTACTATGGAAGTCATGTTTTCCTTTTTAGTCTGCCGTCATGATTTGGTAAGCATTGAGATGATCACCATGAATAATGATGAGGTTTATTTGGGTTTTATGCCAGTCTATATTATGGCCACAGTCATAACAGTCTACTTATGTTTTTTAGGATGTTTTGTGTCCTTAGACACAGATGGGAGTAATGTTTAAAACTTTTCCCCTTGTTTGGTCATAGCCCCTCTAGCACCAGGGCTTTCTGTGTAAAGCATCCCTGCTCGGAGGTAACAGTGCCCCATCCCGTGGTACCCCATTCCGTTCTTTTGTGGCCCAATTTAGGATCTCATGGCACATGTGTGTGAAGCATGCATATTTAGAAGAAACCCCCTCCCTGCTCTTCTGAGGGGGTAAACCTTACCACCAGGCCTCATCTACCATGCAACCTGCAGTGGAGATTATTCCCTCACTGTTGTCAAGTGCTTTCGAGATAATATATCTCATAACAGTACACATAAATACCAAGGTAATAAATAGGACAGCTCAAGTTCAGAACTGGATAAATCAAGGTAAGAACAGGGCAGCTGAAAGTAAGAACTGGATAGCTAAAGGTAAAAACAGGGCAGCTAAAGGTAAAAACAGCACTGCTCAAGGTAAGAACAGGACAGCTCAAGGTAAGAACAGGGCAGCTCAAGGTAAGAACAGGACAGCTCAAGGTAAGAACAGCACAGCTCAAGGTAAGAACAGGACAGCTAAAGGTAAAAACAGGGCAGCTCAAGGTAAGAACAGGACTGCTCAAGGTAAGAACAGGACAGCTCAAGGTAAGAACAGCACAGCTCAAGGTAAGAACAGGACAGCTCAAGGTAAGAACAGCACAGCTCAAGGTAAGAACAGGGCAGCTCAAGGTAAGAACAGGACAGCTCAAGCTAAGAACAGGGCAGCTCAAGGTAAGAACAGGGTAGCTAAAGGTAAGAACAGGACAGCTCAAGGTAAGAACAGGACAGCTCAATGTAAGAACAGGACAGCTCAAGGTAAGAACAGGACAGCTCAAGGTAAGAACAGGGCAGCTCAAGGTAAGAACAGGACAGCTAAAGGTAAGAACTGGATAGCTAAAGGTAAAAACAGGGCAGCTCAAGGTAAGAACAGAGCAGCTCAATGTAAGAACAGGGCAGCTCAATGTAAGATGTAAGAACAGGACAGCTCAATGTAAGAACAGGACAGCTCAAGGTAAGAACAGGACAGCTCAAGGTAAGAACAGGACAGCTCAAGGTAAGAACAGGCCAGCTCAAGGTAAGAACAGGGCAGCTCAATGTAAGAACAGGACAGCTCAAGGTAAGAACAGGACAGCTCAAGGTAAGAACAGGACAGCTCAAGGTAAGAACAGGGCAGCTCAATGTAAGAACAGGGCAGCTCAATGTAAGAACAGGACAGCTCAAGGTAAGAACATGACAGCTCAATGTAAGAACAGGGCAACATAAGATACTTCTTTAGATTAAAAAAAAAAAAAAAGAATATCTTCTTTTCAAGCCACCAATAGCTGTCACAAGAAATATCAGCAAAGGAATCTGTATAACCCATTCACCTTTGTTTGCTTTATTGTATTTAGAGCCTTATTCAGCTAGCTACGAAAATATGCTATTGAATGCAACTGCATGCCAGCCGCAGTACTATACCAAGACACCCATCACTGCATAAAGCCGCCCACTTCCCATTCACAAGTCAGCGAAAACATCGGTAACATCGGAACCATTTGCACAGATGTGCTTGACCTGACCCTACCTCACAAACTGCTAAACTTCCTGTCGCATTTAGAGCTCTGCCAGCATATACAATCGCAGGGGCTTAATTATGCATGCCGCTGTAACGGCGTTCAAACGTACAGGAACACCTGTATTCCTTCGACAATCTCACCTCTCCACCAATGGACACTTGCTGTCAATCACTATGCGATTGGACTGCGTGCTCGCTGCGATCGCTTACCGAACGCATTGGCCGGTTTGTGCATGCGCACTGCGACGCATACGCAGCCGTGCGATCCAAGCTGAATCAGGCCCTTATCTCACACATCTCCCGATACCCTTCTCAAATGCTGGTGCGAGCCCTTTTTCTGGGGTTTATAACCCATGAAGTGAATTGACGAAAACCCCAATAAAAATCGTTACAGCTATTGGGATATTAACTAAGGGCCTGATTCAGAGCCGCTCGTAAGCGGCAGTACGCTCGTTCCGAGCGATGTTTGCCCATCTGCGCATGCGTACGGTTTTTAATACTCATGCGCGAACCAGTCAGTGCGGCCGAAAATCATTTGTTCGCTATATAGCGAATGCCTGCTATTTTGAATGACATGAGGAGGCGTATGTGGGTGGTAACAGGGGAAGGTGCTTGAAAACGGGGAGTGGAGATCAGAACGCAGGCGTGCTTAGTGGTCAAAACGGGCGTTTTATGGGTGTGCATAATTAATACAGCAGCATCACTGACCACGTCACTGGGTTATTTTATAGCCAGAACTGCTCGCAAATTTGTGGTAGCAAAAACCAACCACAAGAATAGCGAGCAGTTCATACGCTGGTCGATGTACTCGATTAATCTAATAAATAGCGGACATGACGTAGGATGCGAGCTGCCAGGGGGCGTATTTTTAAAAAAAACGACCGCAAGTTTGGTTCGCTCGTTCAGACCTAGAGGTGTGAACAAACCGCAAAGAGCGAACGGTTCATTTGAATAGCCACCCCTATTTTCTGGCCGAGCGAGCGCTAATTGCGTCCGGCTCTGAATCAGGCCCTAAGTTGCTTCTTGAAATAGCTACTTCTTCGTATTTCTAAAAGGGACCAGTGTTCAAATTTGGGCAGCAGACTTAGACATCACCTGTGCAAACAATCTCTCTAGTTATCTGTAAAGGAACAAAGTCCATTCATTCATGGTCCAAACTGAAATATGAACTTTTATTGCTCCAACTAACGTTCATGGACAAAAACATTAAGATATATTTGGCCATGTCTAAAATGCAAAATGCAGATCTATCCATATTTCCATTTTACTAAGACCAAAAACCATTAAATCAGACTAAAATCTAAACTGGTGTGGAGTATGCTCTTTATGGACCAAATCGGACTTTATTAAATTGGCAGAATACACTTTATGGATATAATTGCGTAAGGATCTATTATGCTCTTATAAAGCGTCTTGGGCATAGATTTATAAACTACCTCCCGAATGCCTTGACTGTCCTGATTGGTGAAGCCACAAAGAGGCATGGCTTAGGATGAAGAATGTAGGTGTGTTTGGACAGATCCAGGCATGTTTTGAGCAAATCTGGGCATGGCTTGGGCAAACTGGGAGTGGTTTGAGTAGATCATGTGACAGGCTCATTTTGCCCAAATTTCCTTTTTCAAATTTTGGTGCTGCTGTCCATGTAGTTCTGCCTCAGAAATAAATAAATGGTGTCACTAAAGTGGTGGTAGGATTTAATGTGAGGTTTTAGCTACTTCCAAATAAACACTTATCAGAAAGACAGTGGGAAGGATGTACTAAGCAGCGCATTCGCCATGCGGTACATCCGCCTATCTTCGGGTACATAACGCGGTTGATTACCCCGGTATGTACCTAGAAATATGATTTACATTGCAAGGACAGCTCTCCAGATAAGAGCAGTCCTTTGCAATGCCCCCGGCTAGAGGTACTTCCCGATTTATCACCCAGAAGTCACCCTGGTGTCCTTCTGCACATGCGCAGAAGGCAGCGGGCTGCGGGGGGATAATGGGAGGGAACCAATAGCAACCGTCTCTGGGGGAGCGTCCCAATAAGAAGCCCATAGGCTTCTATTGGATAACACCACCTGAAGATGGTGTTACCCACTGGGACGAAGCACCGGAATGTGATAGTACATCTGGAAAATGCTGTACAAACCGCGAAAACTGCATTTTTGGTGGTTTTACCGCATTTTCCACTTTAGTACATCCAGTCCAGTGTGAGAGGACCAAATAAAATCGTTTGTTAAATAGAAGTGCTTTGCAGCTTGCTTTATTTACGATTTCATAACTGATCTGCAAGGTGTTATGCTAAAACGTGTAGTGTACCTTATATGGTTAGCCTACGAGGCTGCAGTGAAAACAGGGAGCAACATTAAAAATTTACTTTAATAATAACCTCTTCTCCTAGCTGTTATTACAATTTTTATTTGTTGGTCTTGAGAGGATCTCCTCTAAATACCATTTTCACTTTATAATTTACCTCAAGCCTCTGCAAATTCCTCACATTTTGCAAAATACATATTTTGCTCTTAATGCGTTCAATCCATACCTCCCGGTAGGCTTTTGTTAGGAGGACTGAACTGTCAGATGCAGTTAAACCTAATCCTGCGGTCTGCTGGCGTCCCACTCGAGTGTTTAAACGGCAAGATTTCCAGAGAGGGGCGAGCCTGCCACTCTGTTTGTGTAAATTCAACAGATCTTATCCCAGAATTAGCAGAGTTCCAAGGCATTAACACTGTTTGAACATCATACTGAAAATACTGTGCAAACAATTGCTTCTGCATAATAATAAATTAAAATTCTGCTAGGGAGTCAATATTGTCCTCCTTTAGTTGCAGATAAATAAAGACTCCCGCCCCCTCCCCCCTAACCTGTTAAAATGTCAAACTTGTTTGCGGCATGTACAGCGACGGTTATACATCTTACATTTAAATCTCCTTCTTTCTCTCTATTTCCCCAGTGTTTGGGCCTGTATTCCTTCTTCAAGATATTAGACTGAAATAAAACTGATTACTTATATGAAAGAGGTGAAGTTAAACTCGACAGCTTGTGGCTTCAGTCAGGTTGGCTCCCAACGCTTGTCCTCTTATTGCTAATCTAAATGCTTCATGTTTAATCTTTCACCATATAATTTAAACAAACAGCGGCAGAGTATGTTCTCAGTGCTGTAGAAATAATGCATGTCAAAAAATAAAATAGTGTTTCTGCTTATAATTTCTTAGTAATGCCCAGTAGGTATAATAATCTGCTGCTAGCAATGGGCTCTTCATTAATCATCAAAGGCAAGTTAACTAAAAAAAAAAGCATTCTGGCTCAGTAACCGATTCTGCACACACCGTCTTGCCGTTTCTCGAATGATTGGGCTGACACAGTAGACATTTATATATATATATATATATATATATATATATATTGTAAATAGACAAGGCAGGGGGCGCCCAATAGTGCATGAATTGTATTTAATAAATAGGCAAAAAATATACTCCATGTATAAGCAAGTAATGCCTGTACCTATTAAAACATCTCTGAGTACCACATGGTATATTTACTCCGTCTGTCATCGGCTGTCTCCTCCGATCACGTCACCACATGTCCCCGGCGGCTGCCAGACACCAGCGTGCCGGATACCGGACTTCCACGCCTGAGACACACGGGTAACCAGGGTACAGGAACAAGCGTCAGTGTAACCACGCACTAACGCGTTTCATATAATACTTCATCAGAGGGCTGACTGACGTTCTCATCAATATTTAACAGGACTGGAGGCCAATCCTGATGCGTCACATCATGTCTCATTTACATAAGTAAACATACTATGTGAACGCTAGATGTATAAGGGGATTTAGTATTCAGTAGTGCCCGTAAGCAGAGCTTCCATCTCAATAATCTTCTTCAAAGTAACCCTTATATTCCCGGGCACGTTTCTCAGGCTGACATGAGTCAACAAAACTTATCACAATGTATTTTACTTTATATAAGTGTCCACAGTTGTATTAATATACTGTATATATATATATATATATATATATTAGGGGTGTGCACCGGCCACTTTTCGTGTTTTGTGTTTTGGTTTTGGATCTGGATCTTTCTTCGTGTTTTGGATCTGGATTGGTTTTGCCAAAACCACCCTTCCGTGTTTTGGGTTCTGGGTTTTGTGTTTTGGATCTGTATTTTTTTGAAAAAAAGCATAAAAACAGCTAAAATCACAGAATTTGTGGGTTTTTCTGCTCCTATGCTATTATTAACCTCAATAACCTTAATTTCCACTCATTTCCAGTCTATTCTGAACACCTCACACCTCACAATAGTGTTTTTATGTCCAAAAGGTTGCACCGAGGTAGCTGGATGACTATGCTAAGCGACACGAGTGGGCGGCACAAACACGTGACCCATCTAGGCGTGAAACTGCAGTGGCAGACAGGATGGCAGTTTGAAAAACTAGGCCCCAAACTGTACATAATGCAAAGAAAAAAAAGAAGTGCAAGATGGAATTGTCCTTGGGCCCTCCCACCCACCCTTATGTTGTATAAACAGGACATGCACACTTTAACAAACCAATCATTTCAGCGCCAGGGTTTGCCACACAACTGTGGCTGAAATGATTGGTTCGTTTGGGCCCCCACAAAACAAGCTGGCAATTAATGTGTCCCTGCACAAACTGGCTCTACGGAGGCAAGATGTCATCCTCATCCTCCTCATCCACCGATTCCTCACCCTCTTCAGTGTGTACATCCTCATCCTCACAAAGTATTAACTCGTCCCCACTTGAATCCACCACCACAGGTCCCTCTGTACCTTCTGGAGGCTGGTCTCCCTGGAAGAGCTGATAATTCATTTTGATGAACATCATCTTCTCCACATTCTGTGGAACCAACCTCCTACGCCTTTCGCTGACAAGGTTCCCGGCTGCACTAAACACTCTTTCGGAGTACACACTGGAGGGGGGGCAACTCAGGTAAAATAGAGCCAGTTTGTACAGGGGCCTCCAAATTGCCTCTTTTTCCTGCCAGTACAGGTATGGACTGTCTGACATGCCTACTTGGATGCTGTCACCGATGTAATCCTCCACCATTCTGTCAATGGTGACAGTATCATATGCAGTGACAGTAGACATGTAAGAAATTGTTGCCAGGTCCTTCAGTCCAGACCAGATGTCCAAACTTGGTCCTGCCTGCCCTGCATCACCGCCAGTGGGTTGCTTAGGATACCTAAGTTTTTTCCTGGCAGCCCCAGTTGCGGGAGAAAATGAAGAAGGAGCCGTTGACGTGTCACGTTCCGCTTTAGCTGACAGTGTGTTCACCAGCAGGTCTTTGCACCTCTGCAGGCTTGTGTCGGCCGGAAAGAGAGACACCAAATAGGCTTTAAACCTAGGATCGAGCACGGTGGCCAAAACGTAGTGGTCTGATTTCAACAGATTGACCACCCTGGAATCCTGGCAAAGCGAATGAAGGGCTTCATCCACAAGTCCCACATGCCGAGCGGAATCGCTCCGTCTTAGCTCCTCCTTCACTTTCTCCAGCTGCTTCTGCAAAAGCCTGATGAGGGGAATGACCTGACTCAAGCTGGCAGTGTCTGAACTGACTTCACGTGTGGCAAGTTCGAAGGGCTGGAGAACCTTGCACAACACGGAAATCATTCTCCACTGCGCTTGAGTCAGGTGCATACCCCCTCCTTTGCCTATGTCATAGGTGGATGTATAGGCTTGTATGGCCTTTTGCTGCTCCTCCATCCTCTGAAGCATATAGAGGGTTGAGTTCCACCGCGTCACAACCTCTTGCTTCAGGTGATGGCGGGGCAGGTTCAAGAGTGTTTGCTGGCGCTCCAGTCTTCGGCACGCAGTCGCTGAATGGCGAAAGTGGCCAGAAATTTTTCGGGCCACCCAAAGCGTCTCCTGCACGCCCCTGTCGCTTTTCAGAAAATTCTGCACCACCAAGTTTATTGTGTGAGCAAAACATGGGACGTGCTGGAATTTGCCCAGATGTAATGCCCGCACAATATTGGTGGCGTTGTCAGATATCACAAATCCCCAGGAGAGTCTAAGTGGGGTAAGCCACTGGGCGATGATTTCCCTCAGTTTCTCTAAGAGGTTGTCGGCGGTGTGCCTCTTACTGAAACCGGTGATACACAGCGTAGCCTGCCTTGTAACGAGCTGGCGTTTCTGAGATGCTGCTACTGGTGACGCTGCTGCTGTTGCTGCGTAAGGTGATACATCTACCCAGTGGGCTGTCACAGTCATATAGTCCTTAGTCTGCCCTGTTCCACTTGTCCACATGTCCGTGGTTAAGTGGACATTGTGTACAACGGCATTTTTCAGGACACTGAGGACACTTTTTCTGACGTTTCTGTACAGTCTCGGTATCGCCTGCCTAGTGAAGTGGAATCTAGACGGGATTTGGAACCGGGGACACACTACCTCCATCAATTGTCTAAATCCCACTGCACTAATGGCGGATACCGGACGCACGTCTAACACCAACATAGCAGTCAAGGCCTCAGTTATACGTTTTGCTTCAGGATGACTGCTGTCGTACTTCATCCTCCTCGCTAAGGACTGTTGGAGGGTCAATTGTTTAGTAAAAGTAGTGGTGTTCCTACTTCCTCTCTGGGATGATGAACGACTCCCAGCAGCAGCAGCAACAGCAGCAGCGGCAGCAGTAGGCGTAGCAATGCAGGATCCTCCGGAGGAATCCCGGATAGGAGAGTCAGTCATGCCAGTGATATGGCCTGCAGGACTACTTCCGATCCTGACTAAGGAGGAAATTGACGAGGAGGGAGTTGACGGTGTGGTTTGCAGGCGCTTGGATACAACAGGACAACGGGATTTAGGTGTCCCTGGACTGCTTACGGTCTGAGCCAAAGTTTCTGAACTTGACAGTAACTTTTTATGAACGCGCTGCAGGTGCCGTATAAGGGAGGATGTTCCTAGGTGGTTGACGTCCCTACCCCTACTTATTTCACCTTTACATATGGTACATATGGCAAGACAGTTGTTGTCCGGATTTGGATAGAAATATTGCCAGACCAAAGAGGTGGAATGTTTGGTCTTCTGCCCAGGCATGACCGTGATGGGCTTTTTCATCCCACGGACAACAACTGTCTCCCCCGGAGCCTGATTTAAACAAACCACATCACCATCAGAATCCTCCTCGCCAACTTCCTCCTCAGCGCCAGCTACACCAGTATCCTCATCCTGTTGTACTTCAACAGTGACATCTTCAATTTGCATATCAGCAAGTGGACTGTGGGTGCTCCTTTCAGCACTTGCAGGGGGCGTGCAAATGGTGGAAAGAGCCACCTCTTCCCGTCCAGTGCTGGGAAGGTCAGGCATCGCAACCACCACCACACTTGGACTCTCTTTGGGGATTTGTGATATCTTCTTAGAAAGCACAGTTCTTCGCTGTGCTTTTGCCAGCTTAACTCTTTTGATTTTTTTAGTGGGAGGAGTGCTTCCATCGTCATGTGAAGCTGAACCACTAGTCATGAACATACTAGGGATCGACCTTAGCCGTTCCTTGCCACTCCGTGTCGTAAATGGCATATTGGCAAGTTTACGTTTCTCTTCAGCTGATTTAAATGTCTTTTTCAAGGTCATTTTCCTGAACTTTGCCATTTGGGATTGTATGTGCCCTCTACTATGACATTGGGCATCGGCCTTGGCAGACGACGTTGATGGCATGTTATCGTCTATGTCATGACTAGTGGCAGCAGCTTCAGCACTAGGAGGAAGTGGTTCTTGATCTTTCTCTATTTTATTTTTATCGGAGAAAGTTTGGTCCTCCATTTATGTTATATCGATTTGATATATACGTGCGGCTAAACACAGAAAATAAATTTTTTTTTGGTTCGGACTGGAGTGTACTTTGTGGGTTACAGCACCCTTTAACGGTCAAGCCAGCCGGCCCTTTACTTATGACACAGGCGCACTCTTGGCACTACTTTGTTGATGCACGTGCGGCTACTGCGCACACAATTCACAAACACAGAAAATAATTTTTTTTTGGTTTGGACTGGAGTGTACTTTGGGGGTTACAGCACCCTTTAACGGTCAAGCCAGCCGGCCCTTTACTTATGACACAGGCGCACGCTTGGCACTACTTTGTTGATGCACGTGCGGCTACTGCGCACACAATTCACAAACACAGAAAATAATTTTTTTTTGGTTTGGACTGGAGTGTACTTTCGGGGGTTACAGCACCCTTTAACGGTCAAGCCAGCCGGCCCTTTACTTATGACACAGGCGCACGCTTGGCACTACTTTGTTGATGCACGTGCGGCTACTGCGCACACAATTCACAAACACAGAAAATAATTTTTTTTTAGGTTTGGACTGGAGTGTACTTTCGGGGGTTACAGCACCCTTAACGGTCAAGCCAGCCGGCCCTTTACTTATGACACAGGCGCACGCTTGGCACTACTTTGTTGATGCACGTGCGGCTACTGCGCACACAATTCACAAACACAGAAAATAATTTTTTTTTTGGTTTGGACTGGAGTGTACTTTCGGGGGTTACAGCACCCTTAACGGTCAAGCCAGCCGGCCCTTTACTTATGACACAGGCGCACGCTTGGCACTACTTTGTTGATGCACGTGCGGCTACTGCGCACACAATTCACAAACACAGAAAATAATTTTTTTTTTGGTTTGGACTGGAGTGTACTTTCGGGAGTTACAGCACCCTTAACGGTCAAGCCAGCCGGCCCTTTACTTATGACACAGGCGCACGCTTGGCACTACTTTGTTGATGCACGTGCGGCTACTGCGCACACAATTCACAAACACAGAAAATAATTTTTTTTTGGTTTGGACTGGAGTGTACTTTCAGGGGTTACAGCACCCTTTAACGGTCAAGCCAGCCGGCCCTTTACTTATGACACAGGCGCACGCTTGGCACTACTTTGTTGATGCACGTGCGGCTACTGCGCACACAATTCACAAACACAGAAAATAATTTTTTTTTGGTTTGGACTGGAGTGTACTTTCGGGGGTTACAGCACCCTTTAACGGTCAAGCCAGCCGGCCCTTTACTTATGACACAGGCGCACTCTTGGCACTACTTTGTTGATGCACGTGCGGCTACTGCGCACACAATTCACAAACACAGAAAATAATTTTTTTTTTGGTTTGGACTGGAGTGTACTTTCGGGGGTTACAGCACCCTTAACGGTCAAGCCAGCCGGCCCTTTACTTATGACACAGGCGCACGCTTGGCACTACTTTGTTGATGCACGTGCGGCTACTGCGCACACAATTCACAAACACAGAAAATAATTTTTTTTTTGGTTTGGACTGGAGTGTACTTTCGGGGGTTACAGCACCCTTAACGGTCAAGCCAGCCGGCCCTTTACTTATGACACAGGCGAACGCTTGACACTACTTTGTTGATGCACGTGCGGCTACTGCGCACACAATTCACAAACACAGAAAATAATTTTTTTTTGGTTTGGACTGGAGTGTACTTTCAGGGGTTACAGCACCCTTTAACGGTCAAGCCAGCCGGCCCTTTACTTATGACACAGGCGCACGCTTGGCACTACTTTGTTGATGCACGTGCGGCTACTGCGCACACAATTCACAAACACAGAAAATAATTTTTTTTTGGTTTGGACTGGAGTGTACTTTCGGGGGTTACAGCACCCTTTAACGGTCAAGCCAGCCGGCCCTTTACTTATGACACAGGCGCACGCTTGGCACTACTTTGTTGATGCACGTGCGGCTACTGCGCACACAATTCACAAACACAGAAAATAATTTTTTTTTAGGTTTGGACTGGAGTGTACTTTCGGGGGTTACAGCACCCTTAACGGTCAAGCCAGCCGGCCCTTTACTTATGACACAGGCGCACGCTTGGCACTACTTTGTTGATGCACGTGCGGCTACTGCGCACACAATTCACAAACACAGAAAATAATTTTTTTTTTGGTTTGGACTGGAGTGTACTTTCGGGGGTTACAGCACCCTTAACGGTCAAGCCAGCCGGCCCTTTACTTATGACACAGGCGCACGCTTGGCACTACTTTGTTGATGCACGTGCGGCTACTGCGCACACAATTCACAAACACAGAAAATATATTATTTTTTTAGCACTTGGGGGGAGCACCCCTGATGGACAGAGCACCCCCTGGACAACACTACAGCACCCCTTTAGGACTGGGACACTGCACAGGACTTTGGAACTGACTGCACAACACAGTCCAGCCAGCCCCTATGGACTTTGAAGTAGTGGACACAGCCCCTATTAACAACAGCAGCACAGCACAACACAGCCAGCCCCTATGGACTTTGAAGTAGTGGACAACAGCAGCACTACACTACACTACACTACACAGCACTAACTCCCACCCTCCCTCTTCACTGTCCACAGCCGAGTGAGAAAATGGCGCCGACGCGGGTACCTTATATAGGATCCAAAACCCGCGAGACTCGGAAGGCGGGATGATGACGTTTTGCCTCGATGTCAGATCCGAGTCAGGCGGGAAAAGTCGAGCCTGACTCGGATCGGACTCGGATCGGGGGGGCTCGGGGGGGTTCGGATTTCAGAAATCCGAACCCGCTCACCCCTAATATATATATATACAATTTTGACCCGGCACTCACTAAAATAATCAATACATTACCCCATTGCACTCTTCATAGCATGTGAAGCACATGTGGTTTCATAAATCAATACAACAAGTGGCACTCAGAGGTTTTTGAACAACATGACAGACTCCAGTTTTGCGTCAATGTTTCAATGTATATCACACATCCTGACAAAAATGTGTGATATACATTGAAACGTTGACGCAAGACTGGTGTCTGTCATGTTGTTCAAAAATCTCTGAGTGCCGCTTGTTGTATTGAGATATATATATATATATATACACACACACCACACAATCCTCCGGCACTCCTATAATAACTGGCTCTGGTGCCCTCCCCAATCCATATAATCCATAATGAAAGGTGGCCATCAGTCTTATAAATCCAAATACCCTCACCGGAGGGATTTATTAATGCAGTTCAACGTTTCGGGGTCTTTCACCCTTTCCTCAGGACAACATAACATATACAGTGCAACAGAACACAGTTAAATACATATTGTGTAATAACAGGAGTGATGGGGGTAAGTGTTTTTACACAATATGTATTTAAGTGTGTTCTGTTGCACTGTATATGTTATGTTGTCCTGAGGAAGGGGTGAAAGACCTTCCGTGTTTTGGGTTCTGGGTTTTGTGTTTTGGATCTGTATTTTTTTGAAAAAAAGCATAAAAACAGCTTAAATCACAGAATTTGTGGGTTTTTCTGCTCCTGTGCAATTATTAACCTCAATAACCTTCATTTCCACTCATTTCCAGTCTATTCTGAACACTTCACACCTCACAATATTGTTTTTATGGCCAAAAGGTTGCACCGTGGTAGCTGGATGACTATGCTAAGCGACACGAGTGGGCGGCACAAACACGTGGCCCATCTAGGAGTGACACTGCAGTGGCAGACAGGATGGCAGTTTGAAAAACTAGGCCCCAAACAGTACATACTGCAAAGAAAAAAAAGAGGTGCAAGATGGAATTGGCCTTGGGCCCTTCCACCCATCCTTATGTTGTATAAATAGGACATGCACACTTTAACAAACCAATCATTTCAGCGCCAGGGTCTGCCACATGACTGTGGCTGAAATGATTGGTTCATTTGGGCCCCCACAAAACAAGCTGGCAATTAATGTGTCCCTGCACAAACTTGCTCTACGGAGGCAAGATAACGTCCTCATCCTCCTCATCCACCGATTCTTTGGATAAAACAGGAAAAAGGGATTTAGGTGTCACTGGACTGCTTACGGTCTTAGCCAAAGTTTCTGAACTTGACAGTAACTTTTTATGAACGCGCTGCAGGTGCCGTATAAGGGAGGATGTTCCTAGGTGGTTAACGTCCCTACCCCTACTTATTTCACCTTTACATATGGTACATATGGCAAGACAGTTGTTGTCCGGATTTGGATAGAAATATTGCCAGACCAAAGAGGTGGAATGTTTGGTCTTCTGCCCAGGCATGACCGTGATGGGCTTTTTCATCCCACGGACAACAACTGTCTCCCCCGGAGCCTGATTTAAACGAAACACATCACCATCAGAATCCTCCTCGCCAACTTCCTCCTCAGCGCCAGCTACACCAGTATCCTCATCCTGTTGTACTTCAACAGTGACATCTTCAATTTGCATATCAGCAAGTGGACTGTGGGTGCTCCTTTCAGCACTTGCAGGGGGCGTGCAAATGGTGGAAAGAGCCACCTCTTCCCGTCCAGTGCTGGGAAGGTCAGGCATCGCAACCGCCACCACACTTGGACTCTCCTTGGGGATTTGTGATATCTTCTTAGAACGCACAGTTCTTCACTGTGCTTTTGCCATCTTAACTCGTTTGATTTTTTTAGCGGGAGGAGGGCTTCCATCGTCATGTGAAGCTGAACCACTAGTCATGAACATAGGGGAAGACCTTAGCCGTTCCTTTCCACTCCGTGTCATAAATGGCATATTGGCAAGTTTACGTTTCTCTTCAGATGATTTACATTTTTTTTAAGGTCATTTTCCTGAACTTTGTCATTTGGGATTGTATGTGCACTCTACTATGACATTGGGCATCGGCCTTGGCAGACGACGTTGATGGCATGTTATCGTCTATGTCATGACTAGTGGCAGCAGCTTCAGCACTAGGAGGAAGTGGTTCTTGATCTTTCCCTATTTTATTTTTATCGGAGAAAGTTTGGTCCTCCATTTATGTTATATTGATTTGATATATACGTGCGGCTAAGGTGCACACAAACACAGAAAATATTTTTTTATTTTTGCTGGAGAGTAGTGCACTTTGTGGGTTACACCACCCTTTAAGAAATGAGCCAGCCGGCTCTTTACTTATGGGACACAGGCGCACGCTTGGCGCTGCTCCTTTGTTGATGCACGTGCAGCCACAGTGCACACAATTCAGAAACACAGAAAATATTTTTTTATTTTGTTTGGAGTGTACTTTGTGGGTTACAGCACCCTTTAACGGTCAAGCCAGCCGGCCCTTTACTTATGACACAGGCGCACGCTTGGCACTACTTTGTTGATGCACGTGCGGCTACTGCGCACACAATTCACAAACACAGAAAAAATATTTTTTTTTTTAGCACTTGGGGGAGCACATCTGACGGACAGAGCACCCCCTGGACAACACTACAGCACCCCTTTAGGACTGGGACACTGCACAGGACTTTGGAGTGGACACAACCCCTATGGACAACTGACTGTACAACACAGTCCAGCCAGCCCCTATGGACTTTGAAGTAGTGGACACAGCCCCTATGGACAACAGCAGCACAGCGCAGCACAGCACAGCACAACACTACTCTGCACTACACTGCACTACACTACACAGCCCAGCCAGCCCTAACTCCCAACCTCCCTCTTCACTGTCCACAGCCGAGTGAGAAAATGGCGCCGACGCGGGTACCTTATATAGGATCCAAAACCCGCGAGACCCGGAAGGCGGGATGATGACGTTTTGCCTCGATTTCAGATCCGAGTCAGGCGGATCGGCCTCGGATCGGGGGGGCTCGGGGGGGTTCGGATTTCAGAAATCCGAACCCGCTCACCCCTAATGAAAACTCACCTACGGTTTGCCCGAATGAGCCACAGACTAAATGAATAGAGATCCTATGGTCTGACGATGCCATGAACAATTTGGCCTCAGCGCTCGGCAAAACCTAGCACTGCACAACAAATCTAGGAACACAAGGGGGTATATTTACTACAGTGCGGGTTTATAGAAGTGGAGATATTGTAGCAACCAATCGGATTCTAGCTATTATCGTCTGGAAGGTGCTAGATAAATGTCAATTAGAATCGGATTGGTTGCTATGGGCAACATCTCCACTTCTAAAAACTCTCACTTTAGTAAATATACCCCTAGCTGTCCGTGAAGAATGATGGTGGCATTTAAATGCTATAGAGATGCTTAAGTGCTTCCAGGGCTTGGAGAGTTGACAAAATGGATGATACTGTATATGACAACATGCGTGATAAAATGCAGCATATGTTGAAGGACACTTGCAGCCTAGGAGGAGGCGTTATCACGTGGACATGGTAAAAACTGTTGATGCACGCAGATATCCCAGCCTTTAGTGCATGCTCAGCTGGGATCTCAGGAGGGGTCAGAGTAACCAGTCTGGCACCACCATAATTTTCCACCACCAGTATTTTGCCCCTGCCCACCCTTGTCTTGGTGCCCTGTATATTAGGTATGCCATGTTTTGAAAATACTGCAACTTTTTTATTTTTTATTACTTTCCCAAATAAATTATTAGCAGTGATTTTTTTTTACAGCTATGGAATATATAAACCCTAAAGCATGGTGGTAAATTTTTTTTTTTTATAGAACTGGGTTTTACCTAATAGTAGTTCCAAAATGAAGTGAGCAGACACAGATTGCATCTTACAGTGATAGATGAGGTTGAATTATTATTAACCCCTCACTCATTTAGTATCAGAAGTATCTTTTGTCTTTGAGCTTAAACCCTTTGGCCAGTCCATTTTTTTTAGCACATTGATAGTGACTGTAGTGTAAACTGAACCTGACACCTGCTGCTCCCTATACATTAATGTGTAAATCAAGTGTACAGAGCATGAATTACACATAAGGGATCTGCATCCGTGTTTAAACTGTTCAATACATTGTATTCTTGTAATATGTGAGTCCTGCGAATGGTTCTTAAAAGCTGTGAAATATATCCTTACTGTATATTTGTCACTCTCTGAGATCAATGGTCATCAATGGTATCAATATCAATTTAGAACACATCTTATACATGCCAGAATGACAGTCCAAGAATTATTTTGTCTTCATTTAAAAACAAAATTTATTTAAATTGGAATATTTGGAAAAATATTAATAAAATATTAAGAGGGACAAACAAATTCCAAAACAATAAAGAACATATTACATGTTCCAAAATAACGTTCAGTCTGTACTGTCTCTTTGCACTGTCATCAAAATTCTATCAAATACATTTATATTTAGAGGCAGAGATGATTGATATTTTGAGCCTATGAAAGAAAGCGTAATTTTGAGATAGCTGCGACTTGCAGTTGCAGGCCCCTTCTCCCCCCTCCTCTGTCTGACTACTCTTCCCTCCTCTCCCATTACTCCACTTTTTCCTGATCTACCCCCCTCTGTCCTATTACCCCAAACCAAACCCTCCTCCTACACTTCTCTCCCTGTCACTTCACCCCACTGCCATCCACATCTCCCTCCCTGCTCACCTCCTACAGGTTGCCTTTCTAGCTCAGGTGCCCGCGCCATCACTAAACTCTATTCATATCGGTCCCCCAAATTAATCTTACCTCCACGTTACAGCAACCCGGATAATCTTATTCACATCTCCCCCCACAAATGCTATCTCTCTATCCTGTGCCCCCTGGAATGCCAGGTCAGTCTGTAATAAACTGGTCCCCAACCATGACCTTTTCATCTCCAACCCCCTGAATCTCCTAGCCATTACTGAAACCTGGATCTCACCCACTGACACCACTTCTCCTGCTGCTCTATCCTCTGCGGGCCTTGCCTTCTCCCACACCCCCCGGCCTGGGGGTCGCCATGGTGGTGGTGTTGGGGTCCTTCTATCCACCAGTTATTCCTACCAGCTAAAACCCTCTGAACCATCCCTTACACTCGCCACATTTGAGGTTCATGCTATACACCTATTACAACCAGTAAACCTCAGAGTAGCTATCATTTACCGTCCCCCTGGCTCTCCCTCCAAATTCCTTGACAACTTTGCTTCCTGGCTCCCTCACTTTCTCTCCTCAGATCTTCCCTCCATTATCCTAGTTGATTTTAATATTCCTATTGACAATCCCACAGAATCCTCTGCAGCTAAACTCCTTACCCTCACCTCTTCATTTGGTCTCTCCCAATGGACCTCATCACCCTCCCATGTGAGTGGGCACTCACTTGACCTGGTCTTTATTCACCTTTGTGATATTTCTGATTACTCCAATTCCCCATTCCCCCCCTCTCTGACCATCACCTTCTCTCTTTTAACCTATCCCTCTCTCCTTCCCCTCCTTTACCTCCTAAGGCTACCACTACTAAGCGTAACATTGAGGCTATTGACACTGTTGCTTTTTCCTCCCTGCTGGACTCTCTTCTCTCCCCTATCTTTTCTCTCTCCTGTCCTGAACAAGCTACTTCCCTGTACAATTCCTCCCTTACTTCTGTTCTTGACTCCACACCACAACCCTGGCATTCCAAATGCACCAGATACCTGCAAAAGTGTTCAAGAATTGCCGAGTGTCAGTGGAGAAAATCACGCTCTAAGGCTGACTTCCACCATTTCAAATGTATTCTCTCTTCCTACAGTGCTCCCCTGTCTCTAGCCAAACAAACATATTTCAAGAACCTCATCTCCTCCCAGTCCTCAAACCCCTGGTGTCTCTTTGCCACTTTCAACTCCCTCCTCTGCCCTTCCCCTTCTCGCCTCCCCTCCTCGCTCTCTGCCCTTGACTTTGCCACCTACTTTACATCCAAAATTTACTCCATACATGAGGACTTCATATCCCATCAGACCCTTAGCACTCCTCCCCCTCCTTGCCCTGACCACCCCTCCCCTTCTATCTCACCAACTCTGACATCCTTCTCCCCTGCTTCTGGAGAGGAAGTCATGGCCCTCATCTGGTCCTCCCCTCCTTCCACCTCCCCTCTTGACCCTATCCCTTCCCGTCTCCTCTCCTACCTGTCTCCTTCTGCCTGTTCCCATCAGGCTCACCTCCTTAATCTCTACCTATCATCTGGCACTGTCCCTTCTGCATTCAAACATGCCCTTGTCTCCCCCATTCTTAAAAAACCTACCCTTAATCCTAACATACTTTCCAACTATCAACCCATCTCTCTTCTCCCTTTTGCTTCCAAACTCCTTGAGCGTATTGTCTACAACCGCCTTACCACCTTTCTTTCCTCCCACTCCCTCCTTGACTCATTTCAATCATTTCAATGACCTCCTTGCTGCCAAATTCAAGGGACACTACTCTCTGCTCATTCTCCCACCCTTTCCTCCTGCAAATCCTTTACTCTCTCTGTTTACGTGGCATTGCCCTCTCCTGGCTTTCCTCTTACCTCTGATCGTTCAATCTCTGTGTCCTCTCATGACTCCTCCTCCCCCTCCCTTCCACTAGCAGTAGGAGTTCTCCAAGGTTCTGTTCTTGGACCTCTCCTTTTCTCCCTATATACGTCCTCTTTAGGTGAACTCATTAACTCCTTTGACCTCCAATCTCTATGCTGATGAGACTCAAATTTACCTTTCAACCCCTGAGCTCTCCCTCTCGCTCCTTACTTGTATCTCCAACTGTCTCTCTGCTGTCTCTTCATGGATGTCCCAGTGCTTTCTTAAACCTAACATGTCTAAGACTGAGCTGATCATCGTCCCACCCTCTTCCACTACATCACTTCCCACAATTTCATTATCTATTGATGGCACAACAATCTCCTCTAGGCCCAAAGTGTGCTGTCTTGGAGTTATCCTAGACTCCTCCCTCTCCTTTAAACCACACATTCAGCACCTCTCGCAGTCCTGCCATTTCCACCTAAAAAATATCTCCAGGATTAGACCTTTCCTCACCCAGGATGCCACTAAACCCCTCATCCACTCACTGGTCATCTCCAGATTGGACTAGTGTAACCTTCTCCTAGCTGGCCTCCCAGTCTCTCACCTCTCTCCACTACAATCGGTTCTCAATGCTGCCGCTTGGCTCATCTTCTACATCTGCTTCCCCTCTCCTTCAAGCCCTACACTGGCTCCCCTCCCTTTCAGATGCCAATTCAAGGTTCTTTCACTCACCTACAAAGCCCTCACCAGATCCTCTCCCGCATACATTTCTGACCTTCTCTCCCTTCACACTCCCGCCCGTCCACTTCGCTCAACAAATGCATGCCGCCTCTCTTGCCAACTGATTACTTTCTCCCACTCCCGCTTCCAAGATTTTGCTCGTGCTGCTCCCTACCTTTGGAATCCTCTCCCTCTCCCCATCAGACTCTCCACCTCTCTACAAATCTTCAAACGGGCTCTCAAGACCCACTACTTCATCAAGGCCTTCCAGCTCTCATCCTAACCCACCTCATGCTCTTTCCTCTCTATGTTCCCCTTCTGTGTCATGTCTGTCTGTCTGCCCCTCCCCTTCACGAACAAGGACCTCTTCCCTCATGTGCTTCTCTTTACATTTTCTTCTACTCCTTACTCCCCATTAGGGCACCTAACACGTGATTGCCAACTCCCGGCTGCTTATTGTGAGTGCTTTAATTGCTATTGCAGCAATGTATATAAATCGTGTCCTTGTCCTGCACTGTAATGTACTGTAAGTTACTTGTTTCTTGTTCACCTATTAGTTCTATGTACTACCATGTTTCCCCGATAATAAGACACTGTCTTATTTTTTTTGGGTTCCAAAAAACACCATAGGGCTTATTTTCAAGGTAGGTCTTATTTTAACTAACATTGACAGCAGTGCCCCTTATGCAGGCCCCCCTGTAGCAGTGCCCCTTATGCAGGCCCCTCCTGTAGCAGTACCCCTTATGCAGCCTCCCTTGTGTAGCAGTGCCCCTTAAGCAGCCTCCCTTGTGTAGCAGTGCCCCTTATGCAGGCCTCCCCCTGTAGCAGTGCCCCTTATGCAGCCTCCCTTGTGTAGCAGTGCCCCTTATGCAGGACCTCCCTGTAGCAGTGTCCTTTATGCAGGCCCCCTTGTTGCAGTGCAAGTACGGTACTTACCTGAGTCACCGCCGTCCGGGATGTCCCTCTCACTTGCGCGCTGACTGGATCTAATATGATCCAGCAGGCGCGGCCGCACAGGATCCTCAGCGTACGGGTGACGTCATGACGTCACTCGCGCACTGCATGACTGGGAACGCTGGTCTCTGCAGCGTTCCCAGCTCAAAAAGAGAATAAGGTAGGTCTTATTTTCGGGGTAGGGCTAATTTTAGACCAGGCTACAAAAGTAAGGGTAGGGCTTATTTTCAGGGTAGGTCTTATTATCAGGGAAACACGGTATGTAAGGCGCTGCGGAACACTTGTGGCGCCATATAAATTAAGGATAATAATAATAATAGTCTGAGAGTACCAGGCTTGTCTAAGGGGCCCAGTCCAGCTATGCAGGGAGAAGAATGCTCCCCTCCGTACAATACTACCCCCAGGATTTATCCACACCTCCCATCACCATCACCCAGACCCGACATTGCTCTCTGCAGCACTGCGGACACCTGAAGCGACTGATTGGACTTTGGCCCTGATTCAGAGCCGGACACTCTAAAAGAGCGCTCGCTCTGAATCAGAGCGTTTTTTTGTTTTTTTTGGAGTGGCCTCCTGGCCGCTCACATAGCTGTGGGTGACCACCCACAGCTATTGCAAGCGGCCAAGATGATGGTCGCGATGGTCAAGACCATCGGGCTTGCGACGAGACCCTTGTGGTAGGGTCTCAGGGTCGCAGGCCCCAGAGAGCTTCTGGCTCTAATAGAGACGGAAGCTCTCCCACTGACATCACTGGTGATGTCAGCCCACAAACGGCAGGCGTTCGCATGGGAACGCCTCCGTTTGTGAAGCCACCCCCATGCCACGCCTCCAAAACGGTGCAAGCTGTCGATCAAAATCGACTGCCGCCCCCTTTTGGTGCGAGACACGTAGCGACGGAGCGCCGGGTCTCGCGCATGCGCACGTCGGAGCCGGCTCCAGCATGCGCATGCGCAGTGGCCTAACATCGACCCGCTCGCGAGCGCAGGTCTGAATCAGGCACTTTTGTGTGTATGTTGTTTACAAAAAGTTTGCTTCTCAAGACATACCTGAAGATGTGTAAACACTGTGTGCTTATAATGGTGAGCAGCGTAGGGAGGACGTGTATAAGGGAATTTCCTAATGCAAAAAATAGGCGGATCCCCTCTAAGGAAAACCAGGCCATTGGCCCTTTCCAATATCAATATGCAAGTACGGGATGTAGCTACAGTACTTCTAATGTTCGTTGCTACCAGTGGAGGCTCAAGAGGTGGGGCTGCAGCACAGTCCAAAATTCAAATAGGGGAGTCACACCAACTGCCAGTGAGTCCCGGCTGGTGATGTTTGGCAGCATTTATAAGGACAGTTGGTGTGGCTCACCTATTTGAATTTTGGACTGTGCTGCAGCCCCACCTCTGGAGCCGCCACTGGTTGCTACCTAGATTTGGCATTCCCATCCGCCTCACTAGGCTTCCACATAGAAAAATTTGATTTTGCCCAAACTTTATAAGGAGCAGCACAATCGTTTTGTGCAGAAATATCAGTATCTTGTGCACTAATTTTTCGGGGAAAAAAAAAAATAAAAGTTGAAATTCAATTAAGAGGCTGTTCCAGTAGTGATAAGGCCCCTACACTCTAGACAATATTTTGAATGATTTGGATGATTTTGACTCATCGCAACACCAAATCGCTCTAATAATCCAGTGTGTACGCACTATGAACGCTCTCGCTGTGTTGTTCGTGGCATCTTTAGATCTTTTGTAAATGCAGGAAGTTCTGTCAGTCTCGTTAACGATTCCCCTCAGATCGTGCAGTGTGTATGCACTACCAAACGACCAGGCGATATGGTTACAGTATATAGTTAATGATCTAGCCACCAAACGATGCACAATATATCATTTGGTCGTTTGTTAGATTGCACCGTGTGTATGCACTAGATCGTTTCCTGAAAGTTCAGAGGAAATCGTTGACGACATTGCATCATTTGCAAGTCGTCAAATGTGTACCTACTGTAGCTATTGTGTCAGAACTTTAAATGGACTATTTTACTATTGTCGGCATTTGAATTCCCACCTGTTACCCCTCAGATGGGCGAAATGGTGTTGGCACAGACAAGACAGTGTCTTACGTGTAAAAGCTTGTAACATTAAAAAAATAAATTAAAAAATTGCAGTGTCTCTTTAAGAATCCTAGAAAGCTGCACATGCCTGAGGAACAATACTAGCTGGTTACATGATCATCCTGAATGTGAATAACATCTCCAGAAAGCAATGTTTAGCACAATAGTCAGCTCGTTGCAGGGCAACACATGCCGGGACAGGTAGGCAATGACAATTAGGCCTGGGTCATTGGGTTAATTAGATATTAATTGGGAGCTTTGGTCTAATGAATAAAGTAACCATGTGTCACTGTCTTCATAATTATGTAATGATAATCAACCAGGTATAACTTTGTTCTCAAGAGAATTTAATTAAAAAATGCAAGTTAAAGGGATAAAGGGAAAACACTATTTATAAAAAGCTACATTCTAATTGTATTTATATCCCAGCATATGTCATTCTGGTCAGATGAGTTATATTGAGTATTTTCATTAATCAAGTGTGAATCAAGTGTGAAAGATATATTGTTTAGCAACTCAAGGACACATTATCATCCACACGGCCTAATTCAGAGATGTCGGACGCAGTGGAACGATTTTTTTGCTACTGCGCTGAAGCCGCACTGTGCAGGCGCAGATTGGTTAGCGATGATGGTGATAGAGAGGACTTATTCGCAAAGCCAGTGACTTATATCCCTTTTACAACAGAGATAAAATCCGGGTTATTGCAGGGTTAACCCGTGTAGCTCCTTGGTGTAAGAGGGGACAGGGTTGGATTCCTGGGTCAAGTGACCCTGCAATCCAACCTGGGTAACTTGCAGGGTTTAACACGGGAATGACCAGTGAAACCCTGCAGTGTAAACGACGCAAACCGGGTCACGATGACCTGGAGCGCCCCGCATGCCGGCTGATTGGCCGGCTTCAGTGGCGCTTGGAGATTATGTAATCTCCAAGCGGCCACTCGATAATATCCTAGGTCGGCGTCGGATAAATTTCGGATCTGATCTGTTCCAACCTCCGGGTCAGACCTGGAATTTAGGCAGTATTATAGTAAACATTTAGAGGAAGTAACTATGGGTGGCTACAAAAAAAGCAGGCTTGTCAGGACTGTTGTCTGGGTGTGCCTTAGTGATCCACTGCAAATTCGTATGCAACTGGAGAGGCATCTTAGGGCCTGATTCAGCACGGAATGCAGTTGCTAATACGCACGCATGCAATCGGCCGATTGTTGCATTCTGCGCATGTGTACACACTGCAGTGCGCATACGCGAACTAGCTATTGCGATCAGAACTGCGATCGCAGAGGTTACGCAGACCCCACGCAGATTGATTGACAGGAGGTGCCATTTGTGCGTGGTGACTGGGGGGGAGTGGTTGGGGAAACGCAGGTGTGCCAGTGCATTTGAACGCTGTTGCAGGGGCGTGCATAAATTGGGTACTGCGATGCCATATGCAGTCTGAGGTATCATAGTGTGTGTGGTTGTTAGTAATTTCTGAGTAAGATCAGTGCTTGTGCAAGTGTGCGTGAGGCTACGATGGTACTTAATTGTACCGATGGTTTCTCTATTCTGCTAAGTATTACGGATTTGTGCAACCTAAAGTGAGCGTCCTTATGTATTGCTGAGTTTGCATTGCGATTGCAATGGATTAGCAAACTATTGCAGTTGAACTGCGTGCGTATGCAATATTGCGTACCGTAGTGAATCAGGCCCTTAGTAGAGATGCTCATTCTAAGACAGCATAGTCTTGCTCAGAAGTTCGATGTCCGACTGAGGTTTCCGATGTTTTTGCATTTTGTACGTAAGCTCCGGATGTGAGTTGCCAGGGTTGGGCATCTCTGTGCACAAGACGGCGGCTGAGTCATTAGCATATTCTAGCATTGTATGAATCAGGCCCATAGGGGTAAATTTACTGAAGGTCGATTTTAATCGATTTAAAATTGGTGTAAATTAGGGGTGAGCGGGTCTGGATTTCTGAAATCCGAACCCCCCCGAGCCCCCCCGATCCGAGTCCGATCCGAGTCAGGCTCGACTTTTCCCGCCTGACTCGGATTCTGAAATCGAGGCAAAACGTCATCTTCCCGCCTTCCGAGTCTCGCGGGTTTTGGATCCTATATAAGGTACCCGCGTCGGCGCCATTTTCTCACTCGGCTGTGGACAGTGAAGAGGGAGGGTGGGAGTTAGGGCTGGCTGGGCTGTGTAGTGTAGTGTAGTGTAGTGTAGTGCTGCTGTTGTCCACTACTTCAAATTCCATAGGGGCTGGCTGTGTTGTGCTGTGCTGCTGTTGTTAATAGGGGCTGTGTCCACTACTTCAAAGTCCATAGGGGCTGGCTGGACTGTGTTGTGCAGTCAGTTCTCCATAGGGGCTGTGTCCACTCCAAAGTCCTGTGCAGTGTCCCAGTCCTAAAGGGGTGCTGTAGTGTTGTCCAGGGGGTGCTCTGTCCATCAGGGGTGCTCCCCCCAAGTGCTAAAAAAATAATATATTTTCTGTGTTTGTGAATTGTGTGCGCAGTAGCCGCATGTGTATCAACAAAGTAGTGCCAAGCGTGCGCCTGTGTCATAAGTAAAGGGCCGGCTGGCATGACCGTTAAAGGGTGCTGTAACCCCCAAAGTACACTCCAGTCCAAACCAAAAAAAAAATTATTTTCTGTGTTTGTGAATTGTGTGCGCAGTAGCCGCACGTGCATCAACAAAGTAGTACCAAGCGTGCGCCTGTGTCATAAGTAAAGGGCCGGCTGGCTTGACCGTTAAGGGTGCTGTAACCCCCGAAAGTACACTCCAGTCCAAACCAAAAAAAAAATTATTTTCTGTGTTTGTGAATTGTGTGCGCAGTAGCCGCACGTGCATCAACAAAGTAGTGCCAAGCGTGCGCCTGTGTCATAAGTAAAAGGCCGGCTGGCTTGACCGTTAAAGGGTGCTGTAACCCCCGAAAGTACACTCCAGTCCAAACCAAAAAAAAAATTATTTTCTGTGTTTGTGAATTGTGTGCGCAGTAGCCGCACGTGCATCAACAAAGTAGTGCCAAGCGTGCGCCTGTGTCATAAGTAAAGGGCCGGCTGGCTTGACCGTTAAAGGGTGCTGTAACCCCCAAAGTACACTCCAGTCCAAACCAAAAAAAAAATTATTTTCTGTGTTTGTGAATTGTGTGCGCAGTAGCCGCACGTGCATCAACAAAGTAGTGCCAAGCGTGCGCCTCTGTCATAAGTAAAGGGCCGGCTGGCTTGACCGTTAAGGGTACTGTAACCCCCGAAAGTACACTCCAGTCCAAACCAAAAAAAAAATTATTTTCTGTGTTTGTGAATTGTGTGCGCAGTAGCCGCACGTGCATCAACAAAGTAGTGCCAAGCGTGCACCTGTGTCATAAGTAAAGGGCCGGCTGGCTTGACCGTTAAAGGGTGCTGTAACCCCCAAAGTACACTTCAGTCCAAACCACAAAAAAAATAATTTTCTGTGTTTGTGAATTGTGTGCGCAGTAGCCGCACGTGCATCAACAAAGTAGTGCCAAGCGTGCGCCTGTGTCATAAGTAAAGGGCCGGCTGGCTTGACCGTTAAAGGGTGCTGTAACCCCCAAAGTACACTCCAGTCCAAACCAAAAAAAAAATTATTTTCTGTGTTTGTGAATTGTGTGCGCAGTAGCCGGACGTGCATCAACAAAGTAGTGCCAAGTGTGCGCCTGTGTCATAAGTAAAGGGCCGGCTGGCTTGACCGTTAAAGGGTGCTGTAACCCCCGAAAGTACAGTCCAGTCCAAACCAAAAAAAAAATTATTTTCTGTGTTTGTGAATTGTGTGCGCAGTAGCCGCACGTGCATCAACAAAGTAGTGCCAAGCGTGCGCCTGTGTCATAAGTAAAGGGCCGGCTGGCTTGACCGTTAAAGGGTTCTGTAACCCCCAAAGTACACTCCAAACCAAAAAAATATATATTTTCTGTGTTTGTGACTTGTGTGCACTGTGGCTGCACGTGCATCAACAAAGGAGCAGCGCCAAGCGTGCGCCTGTGTCCCATAAGTAAAGAGCCGGCTGGCTCATTTCTTAAAGGGTGGTGTAACCCACAAAGTGCACTACTCTCCAGCAAAAAGAAAAAAATATTTTCTGTGTTTGTGTGCGCTTTAGCCGCACGTATATATATCAATATAACATAAATGGAGGACCAAACTTTCTCCGATAAAAATAAAATAGGGAAAGATCAAGAACCACTTCCTCCTAGTGCTGTTGCTGCTGCTGGGAGTTGTTCATCATCCCAGAGAGGAAGTAGGAACATCACTACTTTTACTAAACAATTGACCCTCCAACAGTCCCTAGCGATGAGGATGAAGTACGACAGCAGTCATCCTGAAGCAAAACGTATAACTGAGGCCTTGACTGCTATGTTGGTGTTAGACTTATGTCCGGTATCCGACATTAGTGCAGTGGGATTTAGACAATTGATGGAGGTAGTGTGTCCTCGGTTCCAAATCCCATCTAGATTCCACCTGCATCCTCAAAGCAGCAGCGACAAGCGTGTGTCTGTCTGTTAAAGGGTGGTGACACCCTCAAAGTGTGCTACACAAACAATAAAAATATTCTTCTTTTTTCTGTCTTTGTGAATTGTGTGGGCTGTAGCCGCACCTGCATCCTTAAAGCAGCAGCGATAAGCGTGCGTCTGTCTGTTAAAGGGTGGTGTAACCCTCAAAGTGTGCTCCACAAACAATAAAAATATTCTTTTTTTTATTCTGTCTTTGTGAATTGTGTGGGCTGTAGCCGCACTTGAATCCTCAAAGCAGCAGCGACAAGCGTGCGTCTGTCTGTTAAAGGATTACATCGGTGACAGCATCCAAGTAGGCATTTCAGACAGTCCGTACCTGTACTGGCAGGAAAAAGAAGCAATTTGGAGGTCCCTGTACAAACTGGCTCTATTTTACCTGAGTTGCCCCCCCTCCAGTGTGTACTCCGAAAGAGTGTTTAGTGCAGCCGGGAACCTTGTCAGCGAAAGGCGTAGGAGGTTGCTTCCACAAAATGTGGAGAAGATGATGTTCATAAAATGAATTATCAACTCTTCCAGGGAGACCAGCCTCCAGAACGTACAGAGGGACCTGTGGTTCCAGCAGGGACGAATTAATACTCTGTGAGGATGAGGATGTACACACTGAAGAGGGTGAGGAATCGGTGGATGAGGAGGATGAGGATAACATCTTGCCTCCGTAGAGCCAGTTTGTGCAGGGACAGATAAATTGCCAGCTTGTTTTGTGGGGGCCCAAACGAACCAATCATTTCAGCCACAGTTGTGTGGCAGACCCTGGCGCTGAAATGATTGGTTTGTTAAAGTGTGCATGTCCTGTTTATACAACATAAGGGTGGGTGGGAGGGCCCAAGGACAATTCCATCTTGCACCTCTTTTTTTTCTTTGCATTATGTACAGTTTGGGGCCTAGTTTTTCAATGCCATCCTGTCTGCCACTGCAGTTTCACGCCTAGATGGGTCACGTGTTTGTGCCGCCCACTCGTGTCGCTTAGCATAGTCATCCAGCTACCTCGGTGCAACCTTTTGGACATAAAAACACTATTGTGAGGTGTGAGGTATTCAGAATAGACTGGAAATGAGTGGAAATTAAGGTTATTGAGGTTAATAATAGCATAGGAGCAGAAAAACCTACAAATTCTGTGATTTTAGCTGTTTTTATGCTTTTTTTCAAAAAAATACAGATCCAAAACACAAAACCCAGAACCCAAAACACGGAAGGGTGGTTTTGGCAAAACCAATCCAGATCCAAAACACGAAGAAAGATCCAGATCCAAAACCAAAACACAAAACACGAAAAGTGGCCGGTGCACACCCCTAGTGTAAATCAATCAACATCGATGTTGGGTTTCTGGGCTAAATCGGCTAAATCACTCATTACTATAAGACAATTTTCGATTTGTTTTTTTAAGTGTTAGTACAGTAAATGTGTGATTTAGCCCTAGAAAAACAACATCGATTTTGATCGCTTTAGATCGATTTAAAATCTATTAAAATCTATTAATAATGACCATTAGTAAATTTACCCCATAGTCTCTAGTGAAATGCTGCCCCTAGTGGTCAAATAATAAATAATTATTGATTTATAAGGGTCCACACTCCAAAATGTTAAGTTAATTTTAAGGATCTATGCTGGAGGCATTCATTCATGGGGAAGCATTATCGTCAAATACTTTTCAGTCCTTTTTTAGAAATATGGACGCCTGGTACACCAGACCTTGGAGTCATCACAATGATAACAGAAAAAGAGGACCAGACTGGAAACAGAACTAAAGTCACTTGTTCAAATTGGGGCAAGAGGATGCCACCAGCAAAGCATCTGACTCCCAGGAATGTATAAGGTGATTTAAACTGCCCCCTGCTCCGTCCCTTCTCTACCTGCTCCTCCTCTCACCGCTCTGTCCTGCTCCACCACGTTGACACCAGTGTTTTGGTTTTGGTTCTATATCACTTGTTTTTTGCAAAACCACCCTCAAGTGTATTGGTTTGGTTTTGGTTCTCTTAAAATTTGTTTATAAAAACAGCTAAAATCATGTACTGTAACTTTGATCTGTTTTTATTCCTATAGTATTATCAGCATCAATAACATTCATTTCCAGTCAATTTTTACCAATTTTGGCACCTGAAATTATGAGGGAGGGACTTTCATGCAATCAAAAACATGCAAGATTCGGTTTTTAGATCCAAGTTGCGGGAAGACCCGAGCCAGGACTCAGTTCTGCTCGAAAACCCACAAAGTGACCCAAGCCAGGACTCATTTCTGCTGGAAACACCCAAAGTTACTCAAGCCGGGACTCAGTTCGATATGGAACCTCACAGTTCTGGTGTGCTCATTTTCCAGCAAAACTGAACCACTTATCTCTATTGTCACATTGTACAGTAAGTACCGCTCTGTCCCACCTCCATCTTGCTCTGCCCCCACTCCTGACTCTGTCCCACCAACTCTCCTCTGCAGCTGCATACATACATACTTACCTACCTGCAGGTCCTTTTCTACTGGTGGGGTCTGTCCCATCTCCCTTGCACTAGGAACAGTTGGATGGGTGGCGCAATACATGTTCGTGTCAAAGTTGCGGCACCTTTGACATGAACAACCGAAATCTTCAGACAGGAATAGCTTCCAACGTTTCGGCATTTATTACCGTCTTCTCTGTAGACTGAAAGTTGCAACATAGAGAGACAGATTAACCAGCTAAGCAAAGTATTATTACAATTGAAAAAGAAAGAACTCAGGAGCTAGGGACCGTAATCAATATACACAGCAGTAGTAGAAAGAAGACATGGGACAACATAGAGACAATAATCTATTACCCATTGAGGATATATGGAACCATAACATCCATGTGAGTTTAGCGCCCTGATTTTGTGTTTTTCTTTTGTGTTTGAAAAAGGACAGGTAGGAGCTGATTGGTGTGTACTTAAAGTCTCTCCACTTTATCTCTATCCAAGCATTGATAAATCTCCCCCTTTGTACTAAACTTTATAGACCACAGAACACTGTTGCATTTTGTTCAAAATAGATAAACCTTAGATCATGCAGATTAGCTCCTACTGTATTTAAATGCCAGGATTGGCTATCAGATTAAATTGATAGATATCACTTGCAGGTTTGAACTGAAGTCCTTCAGAATTTTATAGGAAATTGGTTCCTCCCCGTTATCTTACTTGTACTGTACCATTATTATAGATAGGTTAAAAAATGCAATATATAACCAAAATCAATATACATATATTCTTATAAAATGTAATATACTAGACTGGGTTTAAAAGAAAGGCATATGAATTGATGTGGTTCCTATTCCCTGCAGGACCGTAAGTAAACAAGCATGTGAATGCTTCCAGCATAAACCCGAACAGCATAGATCTGCCATTCTAGTCCACCTTCAATAAATTCTGCTTCTAACAAGAGGAGATAAAGAGTTATTTATTGTGCATTATTGATTCATTCCAAAGCAGGACACCATGGGGGAGATTTATGATTCTTAGAGAATTTGGAGGAGGAATTTATTACGTATGAACAAAGAAATCAACTCAGATATTCATTGTGTCAGAATAAGCTGGAGGAAATATAACTTGCTCTAGTAGATGATATATAATAATAGCATCAAGATAACAGTAACACGATACTGTACTGTATTATTTGGTATAGAACATTGTAAACACAAACTAGAGCTTGGCCTTGACTGTGAACGGACCCAAAGTTTTGGAAGAAAGTTGAATTAACGCGATCAATAGTGATATTGGTATTGATACATACCTTTATTTAACATTAATAGTGATATCGGTATTGATACATACCTTTATTTAACAGTGATTTAATGCTACATTAATCATGTTTATTCTGCGGTGAGATTTATTTAATAACTTGGTGAAAAAAGTAATAATGGGCTGTAAACCAGAGCAACCAATCAGACTTTTAGGTGTACATTAATGAAAAGTACTTATTACGTTATTTTATTAAATAAACACTCCTGCATACAGTACTTTGCAAGTTGTCATAGTAATTATAACCAGTCATTCACCGGTCTCTTATATATTGTTCTGAAAGTAATTATTGCTTCCAAAACATTTGGGCGATGATGTCACTCACCCGTCATTGTAAGTTTCTGTGCAAATCACACCACAGTGGCAGCACCAATAGAAGCACAGTACAGACAGGCTTGGACAGGCCCACAGGGGTACAGGGGAAATCTCCGGTGGGCCCCACTGCCTAAGGGCCCACCCCCTCTTCAAGGTGTCAGGTTTCAGACCTCAAATTATACATTGTTACTCTATTAGATGGTCAGTTATCTGGTGGAGCAGTACCACTGATCAATATGGGTGATTGATTCCCTTCTACACCTATTGATTAGCCAAGCATTTTGGATGACTGGCCACACCCCCTCTGATGGATAACCACACCCCTTAAGAATGGGCCACTGCATTCCCCGGTGGGCCCTTCATGCTCCAGTCTGACACTGAGTACAGATAAATTAAAGGAGAACTCAAGGGTCGTAACGAGGGGTGGGCAACCAGTGTCACTACCCAGGGCGCAAAGCTGAGGCACCTTTTTAATTTATGTCTTGCTGCCTCCATTACCATATGGCACACCCACACCTATATCAATGCTCTCACCCCTTTCTCTGATGTCATGACATTATGGGTGTGGAAGGAGCAGTGCCCAGGATGCCTCTGCATCCCGCTATGAAACTACATACAAATGTTATATTCTAAAACATGCATTAACTCAGATGAAACCCCCAATCTGCTTGGCTCCCCCATATCCCTGGGGTGGTTTGGTATTAATATGGCTATAAAAGTTCCCTGCACTTGAGCTAAGACAACTCTAATAACTTGATAAAGCAGGTCTGGTTGTCTCTGCATGCCTCCTTGGTTTATAAGGCAACGTACATTGCATACAGACCCTGGAGAAGGTATTTTGCATGGGACGAGATCGGACTACAGGCCTCTCCTTTTTCTAACTAGTTGTGCAGAACATTTATTGGAAATCATTATGCCTGCTTACTGTATGCATTTGCATTTTCCAAATTAAGCTCTTATGTAGGTTACAGCTATTTGCTGATCTGCAAGAAATATTTGCAGTTGAATTACTACCAAGTCTTTCTATCAATGAGTATTTTAACCGATGGAGTATATTTCAAATCTTTTCCAAAAGGTAGGCTTCTATGAAAAGCTTCTTGCAGCATGTTTAACAGTATTTTCTAAATGTGTAGTAACTAGACTAGATTCCCTGACTAGATTTCACCA
This sequence comes from Taudactylus pleione, assembly GCA_031769625.1. Taxonomy (NCBI): domain Eukaryota; kingdom Metazoa; phylum Chordata; class Amphibia; order Anura; family Myobatrachidae; genus Taudactylus; species Taudactylus pleione. Next base: position 3,080,425 of record JAUIMM010000710.1, read on the forward strand.
CCATACAGTATGTGTTTTGTAATAGAGCTGCTATACATGTTCCTGTCAGTCAGTGGGAGGTTGTCCTGGAAACGCCACACATTTATGAGTGATTAATGGCGGACGTTTCTGGCAGTCTCATTCTAATTCGCAATGGTGTAACACCAGTGGTGTAAGTTCATCCCAGATGCCCGGAGGCAAGTTATAATTTGGTAACCCTCCCACGTCACAGCCGCTGATACTGTAATGTAGCAATTCGCATGCAGACAAGCTATAGATGGACAAAGGTAGCAGCTGATGGTCTGATAAGGAGCTCTCCACTAGTGTATGGTGGCTTCTCAGGTGCCGGGAAGGGGTGCCATGTATTGGACGGCCGTGACGGTACTCTCCGGGTACATAGTTACAGCCCTAAGTGGGGTGAATATGTGTGGACAATGGAGGAGGTGCCCCTTCAGAGCTGGAGCCCGGCAGCAGGCACCTCCATTGTCTCGCATAGTTCTGCCCCTGTGTTACACTGCTTTATGGTCACCTACCTTTATGTACTGAGAGAACCATATCTAGGGGTCTGTGGACCCCTGGCAGGACTTCACTATAAAGCTTTTACTCAGGTGTATCGCCACATCATGACATATAGGGGGTCATTCAGACCCGGTCGTTAGCGCCGATGCGCTCAGACTGGGTCGATGGCCCCCCACAGAACATGCGCACGACAGCGCTGGCACCGTCGTGCGCATGCGTGAGACCCGCTACGACCGACAGCGCCGGTCGTAGCGGGTCTCGATCCAAAGGGGGCGAGCTGTCGATGTTGATTGACAGCTCGCCCCGTTTGGAAGGCGGGCCGGGGGGGTGGCAGCCCAAACGGAGGCACTAGTGATGTCAGTGTAGAGCTTCCGGCTCTGACAGAGCCAGAAGCTTTCCGTGGCTTATGACAAGGGAGACCCTACCCTAGGGTCTCGTTGTAAGCCCCGCTGGTCGCGATGGTCTCTGACCATCGCGACCATCACCAGAGCAGTCGTTAGAGCTGTGGGTGTTAACCCACAGCCTAACGACCGCAACAGAGGCGGGCGGTCAGGATGCAAGTGGCCGCCCAGTTTCTGAGCGACCACTTGCATCCTCCGACTGCCTCTGAATGAGGCCCATAGTAGCATCATAGAGGCTCTGTGACAGAGCCCTGAGCTCTACCCCATAGGTTAAAATCTATAGGTGGCTGGGATGAGTAGCAACCTACTTTGGCCTAGCTCCCTAGTGAGAGACATCCTGGCCGACCAGTAGTTATGGCCTTGGCTACCAGTGAGTAGGGTAATAAAGCCATATTAGGATAAGCTTGGATTATGTTTTTTGTTTTACCCCTATGCCCCATATTTTGTGCCATCAATTGACATCTGTAATGCTGAATATCTACAGTGTCACTCCAATCAATCATGATCCAAAGGAAAATTATGCTATTAGCCGTAACAAAAATAAAAACCAGTATCAAAGTAGTAAATCGAGGTGCTTACCACTAAAGTAGTGCAAACTGGTAAAGATCTTCATGAATATGATACTGGACCCCGCAAGACTCCAGTTATCATGTTTTCACACTTTTTTTTATTACTTCAAAAATAGTATTTAGTTCATTTTTAGTGAAAAAGAATCTCTGAGTTTCCTTCTCTGTCAGGAATGTTGGTCACTTGTCTGTCACTCACAGTCAGAGCTATATTAACAATGGGGCGGATGGAGCTCCAGCTCCAGGCCTCCACATATAAACAGGCCCATCATCATGACAGGATGAAGATGACTGGCTGCCTAGCTGGCCACACAGTCAGCCATAAATCTCAAGTATTAAAATAGTTGTTCTAGTTTTCTTACAAAATTGCGCAATTTCAATTTTTTATGTATTTAAGGAGATAGTGAGGCTGATAGTGTAGGGTGTGTACTGTGCATACCCACGGTCACAGCTCTTCCCTTTCTTAGTATAGGCCCATGAACATTTTCAGCTCTGGGCCCACTTGGCCCTTAATCCGGCCCTGCCTTCCCTTTGGCTCATCTCCAACCTCCATTCAACACTGTTTTTTCTGGGGTTTCAAACGACAAACCCTGACCAGCCAATAGTATGAGCTCCTGTTTGTGCTCTGAGGGAGCAGTCACCACAATGTAACGATTATTGTGACAACTCTAAGAAGGTGAAGGGCTACCATGCTACCATTGTTGAATTAAACCTTCTATCGACTGAAGGTGTCATATGTGTACATCACTCAACATAACTATATTTAACTATAACTATAATAAATAAAGACATGGACAGAAAAATTTGGCAGAATGGGACAGAGCAACATCCATCATGGCAGCAATGATAGCAGGAAGAAGGTGAACATGGATGGGGGGGCGACTATCTGGTGACTCAGGGGCAAGACGCACCTGACCCTTGAATGCCTTCTGTATGAGAAAGCACCACTCCTTCCAAGCTCACCGATATGTCCACATAGTGTTCGGGGACAAAGCTCACTCGGTAAGCTTTCCATGTTGGCTTGATGACCTGCCAAACATAAGAGAGGCAAAGCTGACCAGACATTTCCACCTGAGGGGCTAAAGATCGAAATCTCGCCCTCTGAAACCAAGATGGAGCATCAACAATCTCGTTGCCTAGCCTTAAAGACATTATTGCATCGCAAACAAGTTAAAAAAATTGTGCCAGCAACAGCAAAACACGCAAGGATGAAGCAGTGTGCCAGCGTTTAGCGTGTACCACTCCAAGGTTATCCCACATCAGCAAGCTCCAGCGATCACACAACCACTCGCCCTGTAGCATGCCCCCAGAGTGCGAAGAAATGAGGACATATCAAGCATACATGCCCTCGGACAATGGCCACTCCCCTTGTGATGTGCGGCTATGCTCATTTTTGCTTGTGCGCTCACAGAGAACGCCTGACTCAATGCCGATATTTAAGCAGAACGTGTGATTGTTAATGCGTGGTAAGCAGGGGAGTGGTTAGAAGAACGCAGCCATTACATGGGCGAATATAAATTACGATCTCATGTGTAACACGAGAGCTCTCTGTGTGTCAGGAGAGCCACAGTGTTTGCGGCTGGTCAGACCTGCCACATATGCAGCTTGGCTGCCCGATGCGCATCAATAGAACCGATGTTTAGGCTGATGCACGTCATCATAAGGATATGAGAAGGCATTATTGTAACAAATTATACATGCCTAACCCATAGGCAGGCTTGTTCCAGCTGTACGTATTTACGAGTAGCCCAATACAGTATCTCACTGTCCAGTGGCACTACGATGCCTCCTCCCTGATCTCTCTCTCTTGACTTGCAAGTAGCAGTAGGGAGTAGATGATGATTACACTCATGGAAACTCCTGTCTAACCCGCACAATCACAGATAAGTACCCATATATATGCGGGACAAGCAGACATGGCCCATTAATTGCTAAAGAATAGGTAGATGAGAGGGAAATTATTAATTAGGGGTAAATGGTGATTGGATGCTAGAATAAAACTGCAGCACTGGGACTGATGCTGAATTGGGTGCAAGGCAATAAGTGCAAGTGACTGCACCTTGGTAACACCACGCTGCACTGCAGGGGTGCAGATGTGAAAGGTGCAGAGAGATTTAGATGTGGGAGGGGCCTGTCCAAACTCAAATCTACATTGCAGTGTAAAAATAAAGCTGTCCAGTATACTGTATGTGGGCTACAGATATGCCCAGCTACATCCTTGCATGTAGCACAGCGAATCGCGCCATGCCTTGCGTTAAATGGACTCCCACAATCGGAGATGTGCATTTGCGTCTCAATAAGACTGAATGGGAGACGCATTCCCACGATTGGAGACATGCATTCGCGTCTCCATAGGATTAAATGGAGACACACTCCCGCGATTGTTTTGTGGCGCCTAGCGCGATGCACATGCACGTTTGTGGCGCGATCAGCCACAATTAACCTGGGCGCATCTGTACATGCAAAAGCAGCCAGTATTTACTCTGCATGTAATAATAATAAATGTATTTGCACCCCTTGCATTGCAACATGGTTTCCCCAGTTACAAAGTGCTAGTTACAGTTTTTGCTTTCCTTCCAATTGAGAAAGAATTATCCCCACTGTATTGCGCACTGACACATCAAAATTAATAATGAGCATAATAGAACAGATAAAGTCATTATTAAAATAGGTAGCAGTAGTATCACCTTGAAAAAGTTCTGCAGGTCTCAACGCGCCGGTTTTTGGGCTTCTTTACCTGTATGGTCCAACCAATTGGACTATTCTGAACATATGAGGCAGGGCCGGCTCCAGGGTTCTGAGCATCCAGTGCTGGCTCTTGAGAGAGCGCCCTAACCAAATTTGGGGGTGTGGCCTAATTACCATAGGTCACGCCCCCTGTGTGATGATATTTGGAGGCATGCCCGCATGGCATGCCTCCAAATAACGTCAGGCTCGGGGTAAAGCCCAGCACTCCGTCACTGGCTGGGCTTCCCCCATCTCTCTCCCATCAGTGAATGGTTGCCGCACAGCTGCGGCGGGGTTCCCCAGCCTCCCGATTTGACCACCCGCGGGCCACTTCGGCCCGTGGGTGGAACAGTGGGACTGTACTGTGCCGCTGAAATCGGGATGCTTGGGAGGGGTGCCGCCCTGTACTGGTTGAACACCCCTAGAGCCGTCCATGATATGAGGTACACCTTTTATACTCTCCTGAGGCTTATATTGAGTTTTCTAACATCTGGTTTGGTGCCTCATCGGTGTTGGAGTCTAGACAGTTGTCTTCAGATTAATTTGCATGTGATTAATAAAGCATCCTGATTGTATATAAATATTTGTGGAAGGACTAATTGGGTATGAACTGCCTTAAAGACACACGTGAGTATGGTACGTTCACATTGAAAAGAAACTACTTAAAGTGTGATCATACACGGGTTCCAGTGAGTGGGGTACGTCCCTCTTATTTGTTCTGACCTTCGAATGTGGTAATACCTGTGTCTGGGAGTTTTATGATTATTTTAAAGATACCTTGATGAGTATTCTCATCTATAAGTGAGTACGGTACGTTTAGCTGTCCTAGAACACTTCCTACCATCTAATTTAAAACCAGCCATCATAGAAGGTTCGACACATTGTTGTTCTTCCCTTACATGTTCGACTACACTGGAGAGAAGGAAAGAACAGTGGGGAGATTGGAGACTACATTTTTATATGAACGTATATCACAAACTTTTTTTACATATCTGTTTCCTTTCTTTATGATGCTTATTTGAAGTTGTGTCAGCGCTCACCTCTGAGGACCCAAATTTATTCTAAGTGACTTATTTGTGGATGTTGGGTAACACATGTGCTTCTTGTTGACGTGAGCTGCTTGTAAGTTGCGTAGTGGTGTGGTTTCATTTTAAAATACTAGTATCACTATTGCAGTTGAAAACTGACTTGTAATTCCCTAAATAAACAGCAATGATTGAATATGGCAATGTACATACTGGAAATAAACGTAGGTAACTATTTACAAACAATCTGATCTGATGTTGATATAGTGAAGGAAATTTGGGGTCAACCAGCAATGTTGGCCCATCCTGTATGGTAAGCTCTGCACCAGTGGCAGAAGATTGGCCACAGCACCAGAGGCAGGATCATCCATTTCGGCTCAGCACTCACCCTTTCCCCCAGCCAATTGTCCAATACTGTGCCCCCCCCTCCACACACACATACCATAAAATACTCACCACTGGTCTCGCTCACAAAACTCTTGCCAGTATTCCTCTCCTCCAGCCACACACTGCTCCACATCTAGGGCCTCATTCAGAGGCGGTCGTAGGATGCAAGCGGTCGCTCAGAAACAGGGCGGCCGCTTGCATCCTGAACGGCCGCCTCCATGTCGGTCGTTAGGCTGTGGGTTAACACCCACAGCTCTAACGACCGCTAAGGGAGATGGTCGCGATGGTGAAGACCATCGCGACCATCGGGGCTTACAATGAGAACCTAGGGTAGGGTCTCGTCAACCTTAAGCCCCAGGGAGCTTCCTGCTCTGTTTGAGCAGGAAGCTCCCCACTGACATCACTGATGATGTCAGTGGGGACGCCCACAAAACGGCAAGCGTTCCGAAAGAAACGCCTCCATTTGGCTGGGCACGCCCTCTGCCCGCCCAGCAAACGGAGCGAGCTGTCAATCAACATTGACAGCTCGCTCTGTCTGCTTCGAGCCCGCTAACGACGGGTGATCCGTCGTTAGCGGGGCCTCGCGCATGCGCACGACGGAGCAGTCTCTGTCATGCGCATGCCCTGTGGACCAACATCGAGTCGGTTGCGAGTGCTCAGCGCTCGCGACTGACTCTGCATAAGGTCCCTAGTGCATGCAGTCAAACAGTACTGTTACCTAGCATGCAGAGTGCAGCTACATTTAGGCTTCCAGTTGTCTGGATAAAAGCTCCAGTGTTGGGACCTCTTTAATGTTTGGACAAGTATAGCAGGGCCCCCCAAGAACCCTATTGGATGTTCTATGGTTGTTCTGCAATTGATCAGCATAGTCCAGCAGGGCCAGGAACCTGTTCACTTCTGCTCTTTGGCTTAGATACTGTAGGGTAGTGGTGACCAACCTGTGGCTCTAGAGCCACATGCAGCTCTTCCGTTGTTCTGATGTGGCTTCCCTGCTGTCAGCTGCACTCACTCTCTAGGCTACTCAGCAATTAAGGTACAGTAGATGAGACAAATATTTAGCTAGCTCCTCTCTGTAGCACTCCAGCAATAAGGGAGCACATGCAAAATTCATTATGTGATATATTTAACTTTCTCAAATAATAAAAAGTTTCTGACAGAGTTATTAAGCATTTCCAAAGTCCCGACTCTTTGGCGAATAACTCCTCAATATATATGGACAGCATTTTTTGGTTAGGAGTCAAATACAATTGAAGAGAAGAAAGTACGTGAAAGCCTCACTGCTTTCCCGAGCAAGTTTATGTATCGCAAAGGATGGAAGTATCTCAGTGAAAAGTTATTGCTGAAGATGCTAACGTTTTCACATACTGCATAAAGATATCAGCAGCAAATTGAGCAATCTGCAAAACGCATTAATTTCAAATGAATGATCTCTTGCATCAACATTTACAAGTGAAAACAAATTGAGGAAATAACATATCAAGCATATGTCACACTTGTCCTTGCTGGAAATGCCACGTTTACTGTAGTGCTTTACAGTTATATGGGGTTTAAATTGCAGTTCTAAAGGGTTTTGTTGTAGCCGTGCATATAAGAACTTTTACCATATCGCTCATTACACTTCTACATTTCAGCTCATTACGACTCGTTTTATGCACTCATTTGCATGGCCACATGCAGAAACCAAACTCGTCTATCTTCAATTTAAAATTCTTAAATGTTATACACAGTCTATGTGAACTGAGATTAAAAAAACTCTGCAGTGTCAAGTTCTACGGATGATATATCTGCACACGGCGTATGCAGCAATATAGTTCCTGTGTCAGAAACTGGGCACCACTATGCCAGAGGATTTGTTTTCCTATGGTGTTTTCTCATGCTTAAGCGGTTAAGCATATTCTAGGACTGTTGTAGAGTTGTGCACAATTAGGTGTTGCTTCAATTAAATACTTACCTACTACTCAATGGTGTCCTTTGGGAGATCTGTGTAGAAGAGCACAGGCATGAGTGGCAGGGCATGGTCCTTTGAATCATGTCATTGTTTCCTTGTTGCATACTATTTTGATTTGGCGCATTAAACCGGAGAAGTGTACTGGATCCAGAGGAGTTGTCTACCCCCAAATTCGTGAGACTCCCGGACATTCTTGTAGAGTAGGAAAGTATAGCTTATTTTTATTAGAAATGTGTCCAGAGACCCCCTTTTTTTGGTTTTGGTCCTAAATCATCATCATATTTTATTTTTGGTATTGGCACCCTCAAGTGTTTTGGTTTTGGATTTCTTTATAAATTGTTAGAAACAGCTAAAATCATGTAACTTGGACCTGTCTTTGTTCCTATAGTAATATTAACATCAATCCAGTCATTTCCAGTCAAATTTGACCACCTCGCAGCACCTGAAATAAACAACGGAGGGACTTACATGCAATCCAAAGTACGAGACCTGGTTTTTTTTAGATCTGAATTCTGCACTTGGCAAGGTAACCTGAGTCGGGACTCTGTTCTACTTGGAACCCCAAGTTGATCCAAGCTGGGACTCAGTCAGACTTGGAACCCCAAAGTTCAGGTGTGTTCGGCTTTCAGCAAAACTGAGCCTCTCATCTCTAATATTTATGTCTCCTTTAGGTTACATATACTTACTCATTCCTTTCCTTTAATTCTTCTTCCATTCTAATTGACTCTCCGTCACTAACCTGGCAAGCTTTTGAAGTCACTTGGTTGCTTGTGGCAATGACCATTTGGCCAGTTACTTGATCATTAGGAATGAGTGACCTGTCATGCATCCAACAGTAAAGCCCACAATCCTTTGCAGGAACCTCTGGTTAATACCTCATTTTCTCTTAAACATTCCTTGCTAGGAATACACTGATCTATCTCAAATAGCAAATATTTTTCATTATAAAATACTTTATATGCAAGAACCAGATAAAATATCATTATCTATTTTGCTCTAAGGGACAACTATCACTGTGAAATTTTGAATTAGGAAATCCACTGATTGCACCAAACAACTCAGGAATTTACTAAGACTTTGGTTTATTGTATAGTGGTATGTATATACAGCTGTACTCATGGCTATATACAGTCATAGGAGTTTCTGTATCAAGCAATGAAAAGCATGGAGAAGTGGACCAGTGGAGAAGTTGCCTATAGCAACCAATCAGCTTTGAAGTAGGGGTGTGCACCGGCCACTTTTCGTGTTTTGTGTTTTGGATTTGGATCTGGAACTTTCTTTGTGTTTTGGGTTCTGGGTTTTGTGTTTTGGATCTGTAGTTTTTTGAAAAAAAGCATAAAAACAGCTAAAATCACAGAATTTGTGGATTTTTCTGCTCCGATGCTATTATTAACCTCAATAACCTTAATTTCCACTCATTTCCACTCCATTCTGAACACCTCACATCTCACAATAGTGTTTTTATGTCCAAAAGGTTGCACCGAGGTAGCTGGATGACTATGCAAAGAGATACGAGTGGGCGGCACAAACACGTGGCCCATCTAGGAGTGACACTGCAGTGGCAGACAGGATGGCAGTTTGAAAAACTAGGCCCCAAACTGTACATAATGCAAAGAAAAAAAAGAGGTGCAAGATGGAATTGTCCTTGGGCCCTCCCACCCAACCTTATATTGTATAAACAGGACATGCACACTTTAACAAACCAATCATATCAGCGCCAGGGTCTGCCACACAACTGTGGCTGAAATGATTGGTTCATTTGGGCCCCCACAAAACAAGCTGGCAATTAATCTGTCCCTGCACAAACTTGCTCTACGGAGGCAAGATGTCGTCCTCATCCTCCTCATCCACCGATTCCTCACCCTCTTCAGTGTTGTGTACATCCTCATCCTCACAGAGTATTAATTCGTCCCCGCTGGAATCCACCTCCACAGGTCCCTCTGTACGTTCTGGAGGCTGGTCTCCCTGGAAGAGTTGATAATTCATTTTGATGAACATCATCTTCTCCACATTTTGTGGAAGCAACCTCCTACGCCTTTAGCTGACAAGGTTCCCGGCTGCACTAAACACTCTTTCGGAGTACACACTGGAGGGGGGGCAACTCAGGTAAAATAGAGCCAGTTTGTACAGGGGCCTCCAAATTGCCTCTTTTTCCTGCCAGTACAGGTACGGACTGTCTGACATGCCTACTTGGATGCTGTCACCGATGTAATCCTCCACCATTCTGTTAATGGTGACAGTATCATATGCAGTGACAGTAGACATGTCAGAAATTGTTGCCAGGTCCTTCAGTCTGGACCAGATGTCCAAACTTGGTCCTGCCTGCCCTGCATCACCGCCAGCGGGTTGCATAGGATACCTAAGTTTTTTCCTGGCAGCCCCAGCTGCGGGAGAAAATTAAGAAGGAGCTGTTGACGTGTCACGTTCCGCTTCAGCTGACAGTGTTTTCATCAGCAGGTCTTTGCACCTCTGCAGGCTTGTGTCGGCCGGAAAGAGAGACACCACATAGGCTTTAAACCTAGGATCGAGCACGGTGGCCAAAATGTAGTGGTCTGAGTTCAACAGATTGACCACCCTGGAATCCTGGCAAAGCGAATGAAGGGGTTCATCCACAAGTCCCACATGCCGAGCGGAATCGCTCCGTCTTAGCTCCTCCTTCACTTTCTCCAGCTGCTTCTGCAAAAGCCTGATGAGGGGAATGACCTGACTCAAGCTGGCAGTGTCTGAACTGACTTCACTTGCGGCAAGTTCGAAGGGCTGGAGAACCTTGCACAACACTGAAATCATTCGAGTCAGGTGCATACCCTCTCCTTTGCCTATGTCATAGGTGGATGTATAGGCTTGAATGGCCTTTTGCTGCTCCTCCATCCTCTGAAGCATATAGAGGGATGAGTTCCACCGCGTCACAACCTCTTGCTTCAGGTGATGGCGGGGCAGGTTCAAGAGTGTTTGCTGGTGCTCCAGTATTCAGCACGCAGTCGCTGAATGGCGAAAGTGGGCAGAAATTTTTCGAGCCACCCAAAGCGTCTCCTGCACGCCCCTGTCGCTTTTCAGAAATTTCTGCACCACCAAGTTTATTGTGTGAGCATAACATGGGACGTGCTGGAATTTGCCCAGATGTAATGCCAGCGCAATATTGGTGGCGTGGTCAGATATCACAAATCCCCAGGAGAGTCTAAGTGGGATAAGCCACTGGGCGATGATTTCCCTCAGTTTCTCTTAGAGGTTGTCGGTGGTGTGCCTCTTACTGAAAACGGTGATACACAGCATAGCCTGCCTTGGAACGAGCTAGCGTTTCTGAGATGCTGCTACTGGTGACGCTGCTGTTGTTGCATGTCTAACACCAACATAGCAGACAAGGCCTCAGCTATACATTTTGCTTCAGGATGACTGCTGTCGTGCTTCATCCTACTCGCTAAGGACTGTTGGAGGGTCAATTGTTTAGTAAAAGTAGTGGTGTTCCTACTTCCTCTCTGGGATGATGAGTGACTCCCAGCAGCAGCAACAGCAGCAGTGGCAGCAGTAGGCGTAGCAATGCAGGATCCTCCGGAGGAATCCCGGATAGGAGAGTCAGTCATGCCAGTGACATGGCCTGCAGGACTACTTCCGATCCTGACTAAGGAGGAAATTGACGAGGAGGGAGTTGACGATGTGGTTTGCAGGTGCTTGGATACAACAGGACAACGGGATTTAGGTGTCCCTGGACTGCTTACAGTCTTAGCCAAAGTTTCTGAACTTGACAGTAACTTTTTATGAACGCGCTGCAGGTGCCGTATAAGGGAGGATGTTCCTAGGTGGTTAACGTCCCTACCCCTACTTATTTCACCTTTACATATGGTACATATTGCAAGACAGTTGTTGTCCGGATTTGGATAGAAATATTGCCAGACCAAAGAGGTGGAATGTTTGGTCTTCTGCCCAGGTCTTCACCAACTTCCTCCTCAGCGCCAGCTACACCAGTATCCTCATCCTGTTGTACTTCAACAGTGACATCTTCAATTTGCATATCAGCAAGTGGACTGTGGGTGCTCCTTTCAGCACTTGCAGGGGGCATGCAAATGGTGGAAAGAGCCACCTCTTCCTGTCCAGTGCTGGGAAGGTCAGGCATCGCAACCGCCACAACACTTGGACTCTCCTTGGGGATTTGTGATATCTTCTTAGAACGTACAGTTCTTTGCTGTGCTTTTGCCAGCTTAACTCGTTTGATTTTTTTAGCAGGAGGAGGGCTTCAATCGTCATGTGAAGCTGAACCACTAGACATGAACATAGGGAAAGACCTTAGCCATTCCTTGCCACTCCGTGTCGTAAATGGAATATTGGCAAATTTACGTTTCTCCTCAGATGATTTAAATGTTTTTTTTAAGGTCATTTTCCTGAGCTTTGTCATTTGGGATTGTATGTGCCCTCTACTATGATATTGGGCATCGGCCTTGGCAGACAACGTTAATGGCATGTTATCGTCTATGTCATGACTAGTGGCAGCAGCTTCAGCACTAGGAGGAAGTGGTTCTTGATCTTTCCCTATTTTATTTTTATCGGAAAAAGTTTGGTCCTCCATTTATGTTATATTGATATATATGTGCGGCTAAGGTGCACACAAACACAGAAAATATTTTTTTATTTTTGTTGGAGACTAGTGCACTTTGTGGGTTACACCACCCTTTAAGAAATGAGCCAGCCGGCTCTTTACTTATGGGACACAGGCGCACGCTTGGCGCTGCTCCTTTGTTGATGCATGTGCAGCTACAGTGCACACAATTCACAAAGACAGAAAAAAAAGAATTTTTATTCTTTGTGGAGCGCACTTTGAGGGTTACACCACCCTTTAACAGATAGACGCATGCTTGGTGCTGCTGCTTTGAGGATGCACGTACAGTGCAGACAATTCACAAACACAGAAGAAAATATTTAATTTTTGTTGGAGTGCACTTTGGGGGTTACACCACCCTTTAACAGACAGATGCATGCTTGTCGCTGCTGCGTTGAGGATGCAGGTACAGCTACAGCCCACACAATTCACAAAGACAGAAAAAAAAGAAGAATTTTTTACTCTTTGTGGAGCGCACTTTGAAGGTTACACCACCCTTTAACAGACAGACGCACGCTTGGCGCTGCTGCTTTGAGGATGCATGTACAGTGCAGACAATTCACAAACACAGAAGAAAATGTTTTATTTTTGTTGGAGTGCACTTTGAGGGTTACACCACCCTTTAACAGACAGACACACACTTGGCGCTGCTGCTTTGAGGATGCACGTACAGTGCAGTCAATTCACAAACACAGAAGAAAATACTTTATTTTTGTTGGAGTGCACTTTGGGGGTTACACCACCCTTTAAGAAATGAGCCAGCCGGCTCTTTACTTATGGGACACAGGCGCACGCTTGGTGCTGCTCCTTTGTTGATGCACGTGCAGCCACAGTGCACACAATTCACAAACACAGAAAATATTTTTTTATTTGGTTTGGAGCGCACTTTGGGGGTTACAGCACCCTTTAAAGGTCAAGCCAGTCGGCCCTTTACTTGTGACACAGGCGCACGCTTGGCGCTACTTTGCTTATGCACGTGCGGCTACTGCGCACACAATTCACAAACACAGAAAAAAAATTTTTTTTTGCACTTGGGGGGAGCACCCCTGACAGACAGAGCACCCCCTGGACAACACTACAGCACCCCTTTAGGACTGGGACACTGCACAGGACTTTGGAGTGGACACAGCCCCTATGGACAACTGACTGCACAACACAGTCCAGCCAGCCCCTATGGACTTTGGAGGAGTGGACACAGCCCCTATGGACAACAGCAGCACAGCACAACACAGCCAGCCCCTATGGACTTTGGAGGAGTGGACACAGTCCCTATGGACAACAGCAGCACAGCGCAACACAGCCAGCCCCTATGGACTTTGGAGGAGTGGACACAGCCCCTATGGACAACAACAGCACAGCGCAGCACAGCACAGCACAACAGTACACTGCACTACACTACACTACACAGCCCAGCCAGCCCTAACTCCCACCCTCCCTCTTCACTGTCCAGAGCCGAGTGAGAAAATGGCGCCCACGCGGGTACCTTATATAGAATCCAAAACCCGCGAGACCCGGAAGGTGGGATGAGGACGTTTTGCCTCGATTTCAGATCCGAGTCAGGCGGGAAGAGTCGAGCCTGACTCGGATCGGTCTCGGATCAAGGGGGGCTCGGGGGGGTTCGGATTTCAGAAATCCGAACCCGCTCACTCCTACTTTGAAGTAGCATTTGTCAAGTACAGTCTATAAAATAATAGGTAGGAGCTGATTGGTTGCTATGGACAACTTCTCCATTAGTCCCTTATCCACACTTTTCACTGCTTTTCACATAAACCCCAGAGTCCTGTATGGAGTAGAGCTTGAGCGGAGCTTACAGATCACCAGTGATTACATGTGGGTAGTGTTGCAAGCATAATAAACAGCAGTTGTGCTCTTTTGAAGCTTAAAGAGGCATAAACGTCAGGGTCTCTCTGAAGCTATGTGGATCACTTCTGTGTTCCACTGTGGCGCTCTTACAGAGTGACAAGATGGCACCGCAGAAGAGCAGAAGACCAGACGGCAGCCATCTTGGTAAAGGGAATATACATCCCTGAAAGAACAACATGGAGGCTGCTCAGTATTAATTTTACTAATCCCACTGCTATATTCACTGTGGATAAATATTACTCTGGTACAAAACTGCCCCAAGCTCCCAGGGTGGAAAGTTTAGCAAGTCACATGGGCAATTTGATTATTACTCTGCCCATCCTTAGAGAGGAGAAAATAAAAGTTGCAGGTATGAGACTAATAGCTTTTACATTTTGTGCAAATAAAATTACAGTGCGGGAAAAAACTCCTTAAGACATCGGTGAAAGTCATATGGAAACATGGCAGTTATGTGAAATGAGATTATTTCTATTTCTGACGGCTTGACATGAAAGCAGCGACCCACATACGTTATGTGGCTGCCCTGCCTAAACCTGAGCCATGCACCGAGGCCCTCACACTGAATGAATGGCTAAGCACATGACTGCTGTGAACTGACAGGGATTGTAAAGAATCAGTATACCGAATGGATAAATCTATTTCATTTCAGTGGCAGCAACATCATTTGTTATCTAAATCAGATGTATTTCACGGCTGGTTGCTATTTGCCCAAGTACTTTTTCAATATATCGAAATAGAAATGCCCAGTTCTTTATGTGTCTGTGTGTGTGTGAGTTAGGTATGCCTGCCATTCTAATGGCTGATATGAAAAATAACTGGAGGGGAGATGTATCAAACCTTCGTGAGAGAAGTTGCCCATAGCAACCAATCAGCTACTACCTATCATGCATCTAGCACAGTCTATAAAATGACAGAAGCTGATTGGTTACTTTGGGTCATGTCCCCACTTTATCTCTCATGAAGGTTTGATACATCTGCCCCTGGGACTCTTGACACATAGCGGCCTATTAAGCCATTTAGCCCCATAAAAATGTTGAAACTGCAGTTTACATATGATTTAAGCAAAGTGACTATTTGCCAATGTCTAGTGCAGGAGATATCGCCGCAGCTATCCCTGTGTACTTGTACAATTTAACAAGCTTCAAAAATCAAAACTTTTCCGAGCTGGTCTGGTTAAAGTAACGCCGTCTTCCGCTTACCTCTAGGGCTCCTGAGATTCCTCCCTGGTGGGATGTACTGTAGCTGAACCCATCTCAGCTGCTTCGCTCTGCTCATAAGAGTACATACACACCAGGACGATATCGGCACGACTTGGCATATTGGTACGACAAATCGTGTATATAGCCTAGTGTGTGTGCACTATTGCGCGCTTCCGCTGGTCGCATGCGTTATCGTGTGATTGGCTGTGCTGCACAGCCAATCACACGATATCGCATGTGGTGCCATACATATTAATGAAGGACAAAACAAGTAATCGTTCCGTCGTTCATTAAATTGTGCAGTGTGTACAGGCAATCATGCGATGTCCAGGGTGAAGGCATATCGCCCTGAACATCGGCACGATTGCCGGTCATTTATGTGTGTACCCAGCCTTAGGGATAATGGTTGATTGGTCCAATAAATAAGGTCAGCATTCATAAGGTCGACATTAAAAAGGTCAACATGGCCATTAGATCGACCATCATTCTGTATACATGCATTTAGGTCGACAGGGTTAAATGGTCGACACAATTCATGTAACATGTTGACACTAATCTTTTCAGTTTACCGTTAGGATTAGGTGTAGGGTCGAGCTAAATATCAAAAAACCATGTGTTGACATTTTAGTGTCAACATGTTAAATGTCGACCTTTTGATTGTGTTGACCATCTAAAGCTGTCGACCTAAATACATGTCTACAGGATGATGGTCGACCTAATGACCATGTTGACCATTTTTCTGTCGACATTCAGAACCAGTCGACCTTCTAGTATTGACCTTCTGAATGTCTGGTGTGCTGTCACGCCGAGCACTTTTCCAAAACATCTCTAATACGGGGTGTCGCAATCGCAACTGCGCCCTCGTGTGTACACTCTGTGTATCTCATGCACCATATGAGTTTTTAGGAAGAAACATGCGCGCGCCGCAGCGAAAAAAGCATCTCCAATCCATGCACATTTGCACTGTGTGCGACTCTTAATCAGGGCCATTGTTTATTTTGGGTGGCAATTCTTTAATTGTATGCATTTCTGACCTTCAAAAACATACCCCCCAATAATCCCCTCCACCACCACACTCCAGTTATCCCTCCAATTCTAATATTAATAAGAGCAGTGGCCATGGCTTTCACATAACAAACCATTTTGATACAATCTGTGTGATTGGAACATAACCTAGTATCAAGCACTTAGGGGTCCATTCAGGGGCGTAATTAGGTATATGAAGGCCCTATAGCAAAAGTTTGTAAGGGCCCCTATGTACCACCCAATGGTGAAACATGTATATAACACATGTAACTTTGACAAGGAAGATGGGCTCCCCTCAGCTCTGGGCTCCATAGCAGCTGCACACCCTAACACCTATGGTAGTTACACCAGGGGCATATCTATAATGGGTTCAGGATGTGCGGGGCACACAGGCCCCTGGGTCCAGGGGGGCCCCGCACCGCACATCCTGCACCCATATTATTACTTACCTCTCCAGAGTCCCACGTCGGCACGGGCGTCCGGCGCTGTAAAAATGACTGGAAAATGGATGCCGCGGCCATTTTCCCGGTGACCTGCGCATACTCTATAAACTCTGGGTGCACTCTAGTGCCCAGAGTCTATAACTCTGGTGCTGGCCATGCACAGCTCAGTGCGCTGCCGGGCGCTGGACAGAGAGGAGGGGGCCCGTGTCAGAGACTGCACATGGGCCCCCTCCTCTCTAGAAACGCCCCTGAGTTACACCCATGGGTTCATTCATCATTAGGTAATTTCTAAAAAAAAAGCAAATGTACACTAGTATGGGGACCTAAATTCATCAAGTTCCGAAAATACAATATTTTTGGAGCTTGACTGTGGAGCGTTCGCCATGTTCAGATGGAGTTTGCTGCCACATCCCCGCTCCTTCCCTAAGGGAAGCACTACTGGGTTGAAAAGAGTGATCCTTCCACCCCTGTCCGGCTCCATCCGCGGACATCGGGGCTTTGTGCTCCTGCATGGAGCCCAGTTCACACGGGAGTACAAGCATTGTCAGACTCACCAGTGCTAACCTTCCCTGCTATGAATGAAGCAGTGAAGGGGATCGTGGAGACAGCTGATTTTCGGGTGTGTTGCATTGCACCGGTGAATTGATATCCACCGCTGCTACTCGCAGCGCGTTGGATACTTAATTATCGGGGGCCGTCCGGTCCTTGATAATTAACATAATAAATGGACCCCCAAAGAGAGAGTTGTTTTTCTGATGTATTTACTTTGTGTTAGTGCAAGTTCTTTGTTCTAAAACGTCCTTGTGTACAAGTATATGTAATGTAATGTAAGACAATATACTGTCATTTAATGACTGCAATTAAATAAGCATAGCCTGCCTGTCCCACTCTGAATGTCAAGCTTTGGATGTATTAGATGAAAAAGACATGTATGGATACAAAGGACCTCATTCAGAGTCGGTCGAAGCGGCCGCACGGTCGTATGGGAAAAGGGGCCGGATATTCAAATGATTTCCTCGCAAGTTGCGTCCCTAAGTTCGGATCGGTAGTTGGCCGACCAAGGGGAGGAAGCGGTCGGAAGACAAAAAAATACGCCCCCTTCTCGTACGCATTGCACGTCATCTCCGGGCATATAAGGATTAATCGAGACCATCGGGAACCATCGGAACTGGTCGTAGAGCTTAAGGTTGACCATACCCTCTCTTAAGCTCTACGATCATGTCAGTGTAAAAACCTCCCATGTCACATGTGCCATGACGCTACTTTGTTAATTATGCACTCCCATAATCCGTATGCACTCCCATAAAACGCCGTTCGCATAATGAGGCACGCCTGCGTTCGGATCTCCACTCCCCCGTTTTCAAGCACCTTCCCCTGTGACCACCCACAAACGCCTCAATCTGTCACTCAAACTACCGACCTCGCTGTGTTCAAGGAGAGAGAAATTTCTGATCGTATCGGCTAGGTTGCGCACGCGCATTGCGAACTTTACGCATGCGCAGTATAGCGAACATCGGTGGCGTACGACCGTGCGGCCGCAACGACCGACTCTGAATGAGGTCCAAAGTGCTTTGGGGGTCGAAAATGTATTTCTCCTATGCTTGCCCAGAGGTAATACAGATGACCGCAACTGTACAAACAATATATATACTGTATATATCTTATATGTCACAATTTGCAGTCTGAAATACAATTTAGCCCTACTGTCAGATCTTAATTTTGCCCAGCACTGTGTGGGTTGAATCACAGTCTTATAATAACTATGTGGAATACATGTTGAGGATCTAATTTAGCAATTATGTAAAATCTCAGGAGAGTGCAACTAATCAGGGAAAGCATATGACTAGGTGCAGAAACAACCTGACAGCAAAACTTTATAATTGGTGTCATTGCTTGATACTGAACTATGCTAACTGTTCACCTAACTATGTAGAGCACCTTATGGTATAGTATTTTTGTTTGAAATAGATACTATAAATAGTAGTGTGATACGGTATATTAAATATACCTCAAAAAATGTGTGTGTAAAATGATGTACATGTAGCTGATCTGAAGTTAGAATGTGGTCCTCATCAGCCTTTTTGGTAAGTGATAGAACATATAAACAAGCCTCAAATTGGAAATAGAAATAGGGGTATATTTACTAAAGTGAGAGTTTTTAGAAGTGGAGATGTTGTTCATAGCAACCAATCAGATTCTAGCTATTATCTTCTGGAAGGTGCTAGATAAATGATAAGTAGAAACTGATTGGTTGCTATGGGCAACATCTCCACTTCTAAAAGCCTTCACTTTAATAAATATACCCCATGTTCTCATTGGGTGGTATTCTTTCAACATAGTTTTTTTTTAAATTAATAAATAGGATAAACTAAGTACAAGAAGAATATCTGAAGTCTTTTAAAAGGCTTTCCAAAGGAGGTGACATCTTGCACCTAAGAATTAGTCCATTTGATATATTTTGATTGATTAATGAATTCAATCCTAAGAAAGTCCAGATAAATTATCCAGAGTGCAAGTTAGCATTGAGATGGAGATGACCAATAATGGTTGCAAGAAAAGTAGTCCGGGTCCTACGCGTTTCGTCTGCTTAGAGACTTTATCAAGTATTATTGGTAATCTTCCCCTCACCCTTAAATCTACAATCCACTACTTGTATCATCGTACTGTAGTCATAAGAAAAAAATCAAGTGTCAGATGGCACCCAAAGGTAAAATGTTAGAGACAAACACCTGCTTGGACTGTTAATGGCATTATTTCAGAATAGAGGAATAAGGGGTTACAGGTGTAATAATAATAATAATAATAATAATAATAATAATAATAATATGATACTAATAATAATAATACTAATAATAATAATATTAATTTATTATTATTATCCGTTCACACCGGAGTTGGGTCTGCATAGACCCGGCTTTTCCAGTGTTGAAGTAGATGCTTGGATATTACGTCATCTCCAAGCGTCACTAAAGACTGACCAATCGGCCGACATGCGGCGCGCTCCATGTCATCATGACCCGGAGTGTGCCGTTCACACTGCAGGGTTTCACGGGTTACTCCCGTTTTAAACCCTGCAAGTTACCTTGGTTGGATTGCCGGGTCACTCGACCTGGCGATCCAACCCTCTCCCCTTTTACACCAAGGAGCTAAAACCCGGGTTAACCTTGCAATAAGCCTGGTTTTAGCACCGGTGTAAAAGGGGTATCAGTGTAGTCACAGCACAGACTGTGAAACGACGGCACGATTACAATGTCGTAATCGTGCACTCGTTTCACAGTCTGCTAGTGAATGTGCCCCTTAACAGTGTTATATTACTGTATATATATTCATTTTAAGGTGCTTTGAAGCTCCTTAAAACTAAAAGATAATAATAATGTCACGTAATCACCGCAATTAATTGCAGCATGTCTCTCCCATGCTAAATGTCACATTTGGGTGTAATAAAAGGAACAGTTAGTTGTTTCCAAGTCCTTAGCATTTAATTATGGAGGGTGAGGTTCACATCTCATTTTCTTGCCCAGAGGTAATACACAGATGATCGCATACATGCTATATATATATCATTTGTAGGCGGAAGCACAATTCAGTTTTGCTGTCATAATTATAACTGTGTGGAACACATGTTGAGGATCTCATTAAGCAATTATGTAAAATCTCAGGAGAGTGCAAATAATCAGGGAATGTGTATGGCTAGTTGTAGAGACAACCTGACAGCAATACTTTATAATTGCTGTCCTTGGTTTTCACTGAGCCATACTAACTAATATATACTGTAGCATGTATTTGGTAAGCGGCACTTATAGTCTTGTAAAGTAGGTTATACAGCACCAGTTAGTTTCCAATGTTTAAGTTTATATAAAGTATATTTATATATATATATATATATATATATATATATTTAGATATTTATCTCCTTAAGAAGATAAGGAGTTTTTCTTCATATTAAGAAAATAAAATTGCATGGGAGAAAAGCCACACTGAAGTTTTTAGTATCCATAAAGTGGACAAGTCGGCCGCAGGATCCATCTCTTCTAAGAATTTCTAATACTGCAAATTGGATTACGAGCTTATTATATATTGGACTTCTTTATATATATATTTAATTAAAGTGAACAGTTCGCTATTTGTTTCTTTGGGGCGCATCTTCTATACTCCTCTATAAAATATTGTGTTCTAGCCCCTACTAACAGGATGGTTGTTTTAGAAGGTTTGCAGCCATTTATTATATACTAACAAAAGCTGAGCGCAGGTTAAGGGCATTTCTTTGTGTGTTATATATATATATATATATATATAGGAATTGTGGTTCCAGGATAGCGCACAATGTAGTCACCCCAATGTTTTTTTCCGGTGCAGGTATATTTAAAGTGGAGTTTATATCCAAACAACACATGTGTCCTTCTAATATGAGGAGGCAGCAGTCTTTTCCGTGTAACCGTATGGCAACCATATGGATGTTATCTGGAAAAGGGGTGGAAAGGGCATGCGCCTAATAGTGTGATAAATTATAGATACTTGTGCCCGGGCTCAAAAACAATAATGTGCGTATATATAAAAAAATCTTTAAGGCTTATCTGAGACTTTGCCTAGTGGATCCAGGTGATGGAGTGAGCCCGGAATTCCGGTGACTGGGAGACCTTAATGGGGAGGGCTCAGAATAGAGCCGGAAACAAGAGAGGGAATATAGTGTAGTACTTCCTTTATAGGTTACACAATAATGTTTATAAATGTGTGTACCATAGAGACTCTTGTACGATAGCATGTAATCATGTGTTCCTGGTCGCTCCTCCAATCTCCCTTGGTATTCCAGATAATTCCACATATGTCAGTGATGGGCTTTAGACCAAGCAAAAAAGATCCATCATCAGTAGTGGTATTTTCTCAAAACAAGGGGGCTTTATTACAATATAGCAAGGGAAAGGGGATACAGGAAGATAGAAAACAGATTAATATGAATAAAAAATAAAGTGCTTATCTGCAAAGTAGTCAAAATGTCCTTTAAGAGAGGCTGGTGTGGCCGCATTTTATTTTCTATTTATATTAATCTGTTTTCTATGTTCCTGTATCCCCTTTCCCTTGCTATATTGATCCCCTCCTCTTTGAGTTCTTGGTACTTGCTCAATAATGATTGCACTAAGTAATTCAGGATTGGCCCCATATCAATGTGTGAAATGACGGGCTACACTATGTCTGGTCATGCAATTCATAATAATACGTCTATGTTCTAAGAACCGTAATTTAAATTTCCTGATAGTCCGACCAACGTATTGCTTGTTGCATGGACATGACAAGACATAGTATTCCGACTCACAGGTATTGTAGATGCCAGTCTCAAAGTGCTGTCCAGTCATAGATGAACAGAAAGTTTTTTGTCTATTGGCTATGTGTTTACATGTAGTGCACCTATTGCGGTTACACTTAAAGCACCCAATGGATTTAGGGACCCATGAGATTATACTGGAATCATCTGTCTTTTTACCCTGTGGTCTAAAATGGCAAAATACTAGTTTCCTTTGTAGATTATCTGCTCTCTTAAACACAACAATAGGTTTATCTTGTAGTTTGTTTTTAAACACAAAATCTAATTTTAAGATGGGGAAGTTTTTAATAGCAGTATAACAATAGGAATCGACACAAAGGAAGATTGGTTGGAACATACAAATCAATTTAACCTTTTGGATATAACCATATAGCTATAACATCCTTCATTGATATCTGATTATGCTGGACTGATTCATTATAGCTTTATATGGAAAGGGACTTGTGAAATAAATTTACTTACAGAGCTTGAACAGATGAGTGCACTATTTTGTATTTATACCTATTTTTATTGTTATTATGTACTGTATTCGCCACAGTGATATTAAATTATAACATATTTTTAAAATATCTTTGTGTGGTTATTCAGACACGCGCTCTACCTCTACATTTCTATACCCTCTCTCTTTAGCAGGCAGCAGATCCTCCTGGTTGAGCTTCCAATCTGAAAACCTATATACTTATATTTATGTACTAACTGAGTGAGGAGCGCACCTATCAATTCCTGTTGTTTAATATTAGCAGAGTATAGAATTAATAAAATGCTGGGGTCTATGCACTGGACCGAATAACCTATTAGCAGAGTGTGATAGGCTGGGCATACACTATACAATTATATGTCAGATATCTGTCCAATCTGGTGGTTGGAATGAAAATATGGTAATATATAGGAGCAAATGACAATCGACCATTTGCTCACAAACACCGGAAAACAGATAAAAATGGTTGTTCAAACAAATTGGTTAAAACACACGAATTTAACCAATTTGAACAATTGTTTTTTGTCTGTTCTCCAGTGTTTAAGACCATATGATCGACTGTCATTTGCTCCCATACATTAGCAGGTTTTCATTCCAACCAGCCAGATTGGACAGATATCTGGCAGACAATTATATAGTGTATGCCCAGCCCAGCATTAGCAGAGTAGCATTGCAATGTAATGTGCAGCAGAGTGTGCAACAGACAATGGTGGATAATTGCTTGTCCTTGATAGTTTGTTAACCAGAGTGATGATACACCTGGCCAGAGTTTATGTGATGTTATGTGTTTTGCTCAGTTGTTTGGTTAGTCCACACGTGATATAACTTAACCAGTTCTTAGGTGTATTGAATCAGGTAGAAACAGCAGGTAGCAAATAACACAGGGATTTAACAGGTACAGCTGCAATAGAGTGGAAGCAACCTGGAGCTCTTTGTGGTATTGCTGGGTGTTATAGTGCACCAGGCATCCCTAATACAGAGGTGGTAGTATAGAGTACTTGCGGCAGCCTAGGATGCTGATATTCAGGGTTCCATCCACTCGGTATGAACGACAGGCAGAAAGATGTGCAGAAATGCTTGCTGGCTGTCTTATAGACCGCCAGATCACCCTGTCTGTTTGCCTATGGAATGAGGCTGAACCAGATCACACCTCATTCAAAATGTATAAGCGAGCACAGACATATTTCCTTTATATAGAAAACAAATAGGAGCAGATTCAATTCAGTGTGCGTTGCTGTCAGCAGCTCGTGTTGCACATTTATCTACCAGTTATAGTAGGCAGTGAGCAGAATCTGCCCTAATGTACAAACCCTGGAATATTGTGGGCTCTGAATGAGGGCAACGTCAATTTACTTTAAATAAAAGAGCTATGTAGCCTCATTACTTTTTTTGTAAGACAGAAAATATTGAAACAACCACTATATGGATTTAAAATAGCAGTATTTATTTATACAAAATCCATTAGTTAACTGTGATGTTCAGTCTGTCACCAGACTATCTGCATGAAAATTGGTTATTAAGGCACTGTTACCTTAACAACCAAACATATAAAGTGCAAGATAGTGTTTCAGCAAAATAAAAAAAAATATAAAATATGTAAAATTACACTTCTGAACTAATAAAATATTTAGCAACATCTAAAAAAAAATAAAAACAGCAAATAAATAATTAAAAACTATATAATGAAATGTAAAAGAAGTTCTCACTTTGTAGAGATGTTTTGCAACACGTTTGCCTGTAGACTGACCTCTTCCTTAGACAGTATCTATATTTATTACCCATTCCAGCAGCTTCTGAGCCTAATTGAATCTGCCCCAAAGTGTGCATCACTTAATATTTTGGGTGAAGGAATATTATTCCTAGGCATCCTGTCATTGCTAGCAATGGTGGACCATTCCCTCACCAAATTAGCCATGTATATTTCCATTTGGTAGAATGCCTTGTGTGTTGATAGTCTACCGCTTTGCCGTTTACCCCATTTACATTGGTCACCAGATTTCCACCTGGATGAAGTACAAATTCTAATAGTAATACACATTTTAATGTGGTACTTTTAATTAACTGGCCGTATATGTATTGAAAATGAAATTCTTCTTATTTCAAAGACCTTCACGACCTGAAATAGTAATACTGTAACAATGGGCTAAGCTATAATTTGAATCCTTAAATAAATTCACAAATAATTATTATGAAATCTGTCATAAAAATGGAATTCCTTTCAAAAATATTTGTATTTTTTTAATTTTTTTTTAAAGTTATTTTTAAATTACCACATCACACTTTTTTTATGGAAAATTAGCATATGTATATTGAAAAAGAAAACTTTTTAAATTTGTGAACTAGAGATTACAGATATTGTGAAACATTATCTTGAAAATATGGTAATCTCAGTTCAAACTCCGCCCTCTATCTATTCATGCCAGTTGGCAGTGACAATTAATGATTTTAGCTTATTTTGTTGCAATAATATCTATGCGCTTTACGACACTACAGAGAAGCTGACACATTGAAATTTTACTTTTTAATTATAAAAGCAGAAAATGAATAATATAGCTCAATTAGGGATATGAATTAAATCAAATTGCACAACAACTTTAGCTTTTTCTTATATGTGTTCTAAATGTGATGTTTGGTTTATGCTGCTGTTATGCTGTTATCATTGTAGATTTTCAACATAATTTCTAATGAAAAGGAAAGTGAAATCAACAGAAAACTTCTAGCCAAGCTGAACTAGAGTGTATTCAGAAAATAACATCTTAAAAATGTTGTGTCAGCAAAAACAAGAACACAAAAATAGCTATTAAAATTCTATATTTGCATAATAATCAAATTCTTTCCTCACTGTTTTATTCAAACTATGCAGCAACAATAGATTTAAAATAGCAATTTAGTAAACAGTATATGTGCATTTTATTGTTGATGCGAGCACTTAATACTTAATCCAACTGTGTTCTGGATTATTTTAAAATTGTAAATGAATTTATGTTGATATTGGTTACAATGATACTGCAAAACTAATTTATTTATAGACTTTATAACTAATTTGTTTTCAATTTTAAGTTTATTATTCCAGGATCTTGTTTTCTGTTAGGTACCAGTTTTACCTTTAATGTTTTTTTTTAATTACAGGTATTCTGAACAATACTGTATTTTCTAATACTTTATGCCTGGTATACACATAAAGTTCCCGTTCTCACCTGGGGACCTAGAAGGGTGGGGCTGCTCTTGCCTTAATTAAAGCTAGATTGTGGGCAGAGGTTAGTAAGAGATAATTCTTACTAAAACAGCATTAACAGCACTTGCTAATACATAAGCTGTTTGTGCAATTTGGATGACATTAATGAGGTACACCCACCAGTCCACAGGACATGGGCAGCACCCTGTTCTGCATACATCCTAGGGCTGGGGCCATGCACTCGGCAAAAATCAAGATGTCACCGCAAGTTTTCAAGGCATTAGCGCCCCCTTGCATTGCAAGTTCCTAATTTTGCTAATGCAATGTCAGACAGTACACTCAAAGAGGGAAACTGTATAAGAGAAGATCTTATACTGAGTTGGCCTTTAACCAACATATCCAGTTTTAGAGATATGGTGCCTAGTGACTTTAAATTTGTAGTGGAGGACCATTTTTATTTATGTAGGGATGGGCAGTTGCCAGTTGCCCGAACAATGTGCTCTCCTGTACAGCAAGATGGATATTGGTCACTTTTTGGAGGCCCAATATCTTCATTGGTTCTCCCAGCATGGAGGAAGAGAGCTGGGCACCATAGTTTTACAAGGACATGTCAAAAAATGTACATATCTTGACCACCCATGATAAGCAAATTTTAGGAAAGGTACACCAAATTGGGTACTATTGCTGCATAAAGCACATCTGATCAAAATTCTATTACATTTGATCAGGCTGAGCAAACAAAATGTTGTTGACCACTGGCACTATAGTATATGGATACTGTATGAATATATGTTGGCCTTAACCATCAGACACAACTCTTTCGATGTGATTCTCCTTTTGCTTGGGTAAAAAAGTCACAGATTGGGTGGAGGAGGCCGAACAGATGGATTGCTGTATTAGATAAAAATTGCAACATTTTTGAAATACCCCATCAAGTTGGTGAAAAAGTGATAGTATTGGTCGTAAAGTAACCCATAGTCATTAAAACTAAACCTGAACAAAAATATTTGTTATTTTGTAGAGAGGGTCAATTTTAGACTAGGAGAAGGGCAGTGAAAAAAATGAATTCCACTTCATATACCTTGCCCCTGTCATTCAGCTGTGTTGAAATCAGTTGCTGGACAACACAAAAAAAAGATTTATCCTGCTAGGCACCCCCTCTCGCCAGCTCTGCAATCGGTATTGTAGATATAATATAAATAATCTGAAAATCTTATGTTTTTTGTTCTTTAATATCACCAGGTGGGCTCCTGGGGCTCTGTGAGATGGCCAGGGGTGTATCTATAATGGGTACAGGGTGTGCAGGGCACAAAGGCCCCTGGGTACAGGGGGGCCCACACCACACACCCTGCACCCATATGTTTAATACTTACCTCTATGCCTCTGGAGTCCCACATCAACGCCGGAATCAGCGCTGTCAAAAACACCTGGAAAATGGCAACCGTTGCCATTTTCCCGGGCATTTTGCGCATTCAAAAACACCAGGAAAACACAGGGAAAATGAGCACTGCACTATTAGCCCGTTTACCTGCGCATGCGCTGTAGACTCCGGGCGCACTCTAGTGCAGCCGGCTGCCGGAGAGAGAGGAGGGGGCCCCAGAGAGAGACTGCACAAGGACCCCCTCCTCTCCAGGAATGCCCCCTGCAGATGGCATAATTAATTCCCCAAGTGAGTTACCAACACTTATGTATGACAATTACTACTTAGTGACCCTGCCAAAAGCAGAATGACATTGGGCTTGCTCGGTGTCCCACTTGGAATGGAATGAACAATTAGGCTCAGAGATTTCCACAGTGTTCCAAGGGAATTGGTGACTATAGCCCCTTTCAGGTAGGGCTGTTTACTGGGCTCTTTGTGCAGCGAATCTCCAGGCTGCTGTTCTACTGACAAGTTACAGTAGTGCTAAGTCATCACAATACCACTTCATTTCCCCCCTCCATCACCCCAACAGCCCTGTTATTCTGCACCCCCTTCACTAACCGCCTCCATCACTCTCCCACCCATGTTATTTACCACCCTGTCCATTACTTGACCACCCCTATTGCTTATGGGTCTTTATCAACACCCCTAAACATATTATTATTACTTCTCACCATCCTTCATTGTCCCTCTTGAAACCTGCTGAAAACACTGTTTTACTTTCACTGCCTTCTTACAGTCATGCATTTACAAAAAATAGATATTCGGAGCAAAACATGTCCATTAATAAACAACTCATTGTTACAGCTTCCAGTTAGTTATTGCTGAGATTACAAAATTGATTTAAGTCGGTATAAAATATAATTTATTACTTTCCTATGTATAAATGCCTCCTACATCGAGGTTTACAATAAGTGTTTTCTTTGTGCTCATTTATTTTGGTATTTAGGGCTCGATTCAGACCCCCTCGCTAGATGCGTCTGCAGTTCGCAAATCCTCAATCCTCAATCGCACGGCTAGGCAATAGCACGCCCACTATGTCTTAGTGTCCGATCGTGATGTGTATGCAGACGCCCACCAGCCTGTCTTAAGACGCCCACTTTCCCACGTCATCTCAAGGATGTGTATGCAACAGTCGGTAACATCGAGTACCATCGGAAGCGAACGCAGCACTGCGTCGACCATACCCTACCGCAAGCACTGCAAGTGCTTCAGTGTATAATTCAACCATGTGACATGTACTATGATGCTGTGTCTTAATAATGCACGCCTCTGAAATGCCGTTAAGACGCTCAGGCGCGCCTGCTTTTGCCCCAGCACTCCCCCTTTTCCATCGTCCTCCCCTTGTCACCACCCACAAACGGCTTGTCCTGTCACTCAGGCTAGCGAGCTGTCTATGCGCAGCGAGCGAACGCCCTCCCGGTCGCATGGACTAGTTCGCACAAGCGCACCGCGATGCATACGAATGCGCAGAATGCAAACATCGGCAGGCTGCATGCGAATGCAGCGAGCGGGTCTGAATCAGGCCCTTAGTTCCACTTTAAATCAAGCTACAGGTTCATTCCAACTATTTTCCTACTGACAGGAGAACACCATTAACCAGCACTACTGTATGTTAATAATAGATAACTGATACAAGCAATAGATCATTATTTTTAATGATCACATTCTTCCTTGTTTTCTGCAAGAGTTGATTCCATAAACCATCTCCATAAACCCCAATTTCATCAAACTTTGTATAAATATTTATTTCTTCGATGCCCCCCCAAAAAAAAACAATTGTCAAAAGTTTGACTAATAAATGAGTTTGAATTCAAGGGTTTTTCATTATTTATTCAACATGTGCTTCTGAGTGATTACATGGTTACCAACATTTTAGAATAGTTTCAGGAACACTTTGCAGCTGAGCCGGTGAACTAAAGCTCATCTCACAATACTGTCCCTCCCAGCAATATTCTCCCCTGTGCCTTGATTTTTTCCTTTAATTATGATGTTTTTTACTTTAAATAATTACTAAAAAATATTAAATTGTAAAGTACAGAATTTAAGACTATAGTGAAGAATTGTATAAGAGGCGGGAAAAAAAATAAATGTTAATGCAGAAGTTCAAAATTTGAAAATAGAGATATTTTTACTATAGGTTTAGAAATATCTAGATAAAAATTTGAAAATACTACAATCATTTCTGGAAATTAAGGTTAGTGAAAACTATAAAGATCGTTTATAATTTTAGGTATACGAATACAGAAATAAGTGCAATATTTGACACTAAACTGATATCAACTTTAAGATCAAATAACCACAAACCAGAATTAGAAGTGAATTACATAACCCAAGATACTTCACTTTGATGTATCTTGTTGGTCAAGTGGTGTTTGCAGATTATTTTCTCCAAATTGACCTACAGTACAGCAGTAGGAGAAAAATCTCAATAGTAATATAATGTACAAACCAAAATTAAATAAAATAAAATAAAAAGTCCATGGATTATCTAATATTGAAGTTTCCAATGGTACTCCAACTGCTCCTAGTGCTGGAATTAATGTCAAGTTAAATTTGGGACACTGCCCTCAATGTAATATCTTTACTTAAACAAAGCTTTAATGCACCTTTAGTGGTGTGTGTTTTACAAGATCCTCCAGCATATATGGCAATACATTTCCATTTTGGTGGAGATTACATTTGGAAAAAACAACACTTAAGCTGGCTACACATGGGACCTCATTCAGAGCCGCTTGCAAAATGCGAGCGCTCGCTCTGAATGAGGGTGGCCGCTTTTCTTTTGAAAGGCGGCCTCCTGGCCGCTCGCTAACCTGGGGCTTACCACCCACAGCTTCAGCGAGTGACTAGGTGATGGTCGCGGTGGTTGAGACCATCGCGACCATCGGGGCTTGCGACGAGACCCTTGCGGTAGGATCTCATCTACCGCAAGCCCCAGGCAGCTTCCTGCTGTAACAGAGCAGGAAGCACCCTACTGACATCACTGGTGATGTCAGTAGGGTCGCCTACAAAGGGCAGGCGTTCCTTCAGGAACGCCTCCTTTTGTCTGGCCACTCCCCACCTTGCCTACAAAACGGGGCGAGCCGTGGATCAACATTGACAGCCGCCCCTTTTGTAGCGAGCCCTGGAGTGAGAGAATTTGTGCAGTGCCCCACCATCGACCTGCTTGCGAGCGGGTCTGAATGAGGTCCTTGGTACGATGTGTACCCAGCGATACGATCAAGGATCCGACGGTCAACATTTCGGGCGGTCCCCACACACAAAGCGATCCGGTGCCCGACCGCCCAATATGTATTCTTCCCACTACACTGTCCTGGTAGCCGGGAGAACTCCAACAATACGTTAGCTTCCTGGAAATTTAGGGAGAATGGACAAATATGGTATTTCCAATTCTACATAAATTTCTAACGCACAGTTAATGCTCGAGTATGCAGGCATACGCATACATTTAAACCTGGTGAACACCTGGGGGTATATTTACTAAAGGTCAATTTTGGTTGATTTTCGGTTGATTTTCGGTCGATTTTGTATTCCATGGTCAAAATCACACATTTACTAACAGATGATTTTTGTAAACAATATCTCAAAAATCATCTGTTAGTAAATATGTGATTTAGTGGTGTATATACTGAAAGATGATTTAGGTTGATTTTTGTAACATTTTTGGTCGATGTTGGGTCAATTTTTGGTCGATATTGTGTTTTTAGGGTCTAAATAACGCAGTCACTTATACCCCTTTTACACCGGAGCTAAAACCCGGGTTATTGAAGGGTTAACCCGGGCAGCTCCCTGGTGTAAAAGGGGAGAGAGTTGGATCGCCGGGTCGAGTGACCCGGCAATCCAACCCAGCTAACTAGCAGGGTTTAACACGGGCGTAGCCCGTGAAACCCTGCTGTGAGGACAGCGCACTCCGGGGCACGATGACCTGGAGTGTGCTGCTAGCCGGCCGATTGGTCCGGCTTCAGTGGCGCTTGGAGATGATGTCATGATGACGTCATGATGATGGCGCTTGGAGATGACCGCCGGTTTCCCAACTGTGAAATCCTAGCACGGGACTAATGATAGGTATCTAATAGCGACGCCTATCATCAGACCCATGGCGAAATCCCAACGCCTGGTATACCGATCATAGGTAAGCCGGGCGTCAGGAGCGCTTAGTCACGGGGGAGGGAGGGTTAGGATTAGGGACTTCTGTGGGGATTTAGGGTTAGGCACCCCCCTGGGAGGGTTAGGTTTAGGCTAGGGGAAGGGGTGGTTAGGGTCAGGCACCACCAGGGAGAGGTTAGGTTTAGGTGCCCCCTGGGAGGTTTAGGGTTAGGGAGCGGGGAGGGGGGTTAGGTTTAGGCACCCCTGGGGGGAGGTTAGGGTAAGGCATTAGGGTGGAGGTTTAGGCTAGGGGTTTAGTGTTAGGGGTTAGGCACTAGGGGGAGGGTTAGGGTTAGGCTGCGAGAGGGGACTGTTAGGGATAGGCTTGGGGGGAGGATTAGGGTTAGGCTGCATGAGGGGAGGGTTAGGGCTAAGCTGCGGAAGGGGTGGAAAAGGGTTAAGCAAAAGGGTTACTTACCTGCATGCATCGGGATTTCCACCATCGGGATTATGCTATTGGGATTCTGGCCGCCCGCATTATCAGTGCTGGGATTACATACCCATCCTACCCAATGTGTGTCACTTTAGTCATTACACAGCCTAATCTGAGAAAATGTATACCAAATCTATATCAGAAATAATCTGGTAAGTGCTGAATGTTTTATTCTCTTCTGTTAAATATAATGTTATTTTGAGTTATATTTAACAGACTGAAGTGCCCTTTAACTCTCTTTAAGCCACTAGTAGATGTACCACAGGCTGAGGACCTGAATCAGGTTGGATCACAATGCTGCGTTCGCAGGCAGCCGGCCAATGTTTGCATTGCATCCGCGCATGTGCATAAAACGAAGTGGGCATGCGCGAACCAGGCGCTGTGATCGGGAAGTACGCAGACCCACCACTCAGTGATTGACAGGAAGTGCCGTTTGTGGGTGGTGATGGGAGGGGGGGTGCGAACACAAGCGTGTCAGTGCTATCAACTTCTGCGGCAGGATCATGTAAACCACAAGTGTGCCTGCAGCTCCGATGTTACCGATGATTTTGCATACTTGCACATTAGTACGGATGTGAGAAGAGGGTAAGGGGGCGGCATTATGAGGTGCTGGGCGTCGGCATCTTGTGCTACGATGGCAGCGCGAATGCATTCATTACAGTGGCTGGCTGCGTGCGAACGCAGCATTGCGATCCAACCTGAATCAGAACAGATAATGGTATTAATATAAATGGGAACACAGAGAGGTCTTGTAATAGATATGCTAAAAAAAAAAAAAACAATGCCGGTAGCTAATAATTCTGTGTTATGTATTTAGTCCTTATCTTCCACTTTTTAATATTTCCTTGAAAAATTGTTGTATCTATTTGTACGGGTATATGAAGAGGCTTATAATAATTAGGCCAGCTCTGGTGACGGTTATTGATCTGAAATAAATATACAGTTGTACAGTATGCACTATGCAGATGGCATTTTAGATGAGGCCCGGGTCATGTTGCTGCTTTGATTTTAGCAATTGAAAATGAGTTTGTGTTGCAATTGCTGGAAATACAGGACATTTCCTTCCCTGTATACTGCAATTCCCAAAATGAATGTACAATAAGAAGCACAAATACAATTTACAGCAGCTTCCCGTTAGCTGTAAATATAATAATCTATACTCTGTTGTCAGGGATCTGCTCTTCTATGCAAATACTCCCAATTAATTTCAGGAGTTCTTCAATAATATCTTGATAGCCGGCCAGTGTAATACTCTCAGCTAGTTCTCTCTTCTTGAAATGAATCGTACAGAAGCAGCAAATGTTTTTTTGGCTCATTTCTGTAGGATTTAGAACTGGGAGATTTATTTTTTGTTTGTTAACCAATAATTTTAGTTTATTAAAATGATGGACAGAATGCTGGAGGGCTTAGCCATTGCATAATAGTATTATTACATTATTGTTTCAAAACTACCAAAAAAGATGTAGGATGAGCAGACTGGAAAACGCCTGTTTAATTCACATGAATATATTGATTTATTTGTTACGCTTATCTTTTTTTTTAATGTCAGTTAGTGTTTGTGTGGGCTGTTGCCTCAAGTTATTACAGAAATATAAAGTCCTTCTCTGGTTGGAGGTAGATAAACATATGTGGGGATGGCTGAGGACAGTCTCTAAAGTCCTGATATTGCACAAGTTTATTGTGCCTTGGACCAGTGGCGTTCCTCCCCCTGGAGTCACCTGGTGTGGGGAGGGATGCTGTTACACACTGTCAAAAAGGGGTGTGGCCTCATGGACAGGGGGCATGGCCATGTGGGAAGGGGCGTGGCCTAGCAGCCAGAACCTCATAGTCCCGACTCCATGCTTTTTACTGGGGGAGCAAGGGGGGGTGCAGGAGGTGCGGACTGCCCTGTGTGCAGTGCCGGCTCCCTCACAGTGTTAGTAGCTGAGTGCTGCACTTAACACTACTGTGCAACACCCGGCCCCTGTCACTCTGGGGGAGTCTGCACCTTGGTGTCACCCCTCGGCGAGTGACACCTGGGTGTGGCCCGCACCCCCCGCACCCTCCTTGTGACGCCACTTCTTAGGTATGCTGCTAGTTTTGGGCCTGATTTAGAGTTGTACGCTATTAGCATGGCTGTTGGACGCAGCAGAGGTGCTGAAATATGCTAATGCCACAGGAGGCGTCTGAGGACAAAATACACCCCCC
Organism: Taudactylus pleione; assembly: GCA_031769625.1. Taxonomy (NCBI): domain Eukaryota; kingdom Metazoa; phylum Chordata; class Amphibia; order Anura; family Myobatrachidae; genus Taudactylus; species Taudactylus pleione. The sequence continues at coordinate 3,114,255 of JAUIMM010000710.1, forward strand.
TGGCGTCATCGCAGATCTGAGTGCTGCATCTGAAAATGCAGCATTGGCTCATCATCATGACCATCGGTCGCGACATCAGACGTCTGAGTGAGCCTAAGGCTCTTTCCGAATTAGTGTTGCTGCTCTGTAGCTGAGACCAATAATGCTGCTGTGGAAGACGGAGACACTGGCCTTGCCTCTCCCTTAAAATAGGGGTGACACTCCCCCATTTTCAGTAGCACCGGCCATCACCACCCATTGCCCGCCCCCAAATCACCACACCATGCTTAACATGGGGCACTGCGACCGTAATGGCAGAAGAGACAAGCACATGCACCATTGGGTTTGCATAAAGCTTTGAATCAGTCCAATTGACTGTATTTGTCTAAACTATCAATTTTACAATTGAATTTCCATGGCTACACTCGGATCGGACATGTAGAATATATGGAGAAAGAAGTTAAAATCTATATAATAATATGTATTTGACATGTATGTATGGATTTTCATATGTGGGAATCTACTATCAGTTTTTCTCCAATGCCACATTATATACTTGATGTACACACAGCCAAAGCTGTCCATAGGGGCAAGGGCATCATTACCATAGGGGCAGATGCTATGGGGCCCACAACCGAGTGGGCCCATCTTCCTACGTAGGAAGTCGTTATCGATGAAACGCGTTGGGAGATACGTAACCATGACCTAAAGTGGCCCGAAGGAGCTGTCAACGAGCTCATCCTTTTTAGGGGTGACAGCAAGTTAAAAAAACATCTGAACCACAAAGGCCACAATTTATGTGTGATGTAAGGTTTATGGTTCTTTAAATCTGTTTTTAATAAAACCATGTACAGTAATAATTGAATGGAAACAAAGTGATTGAATGATTTTATTGGGTGCACTATAGAATGAGGGTCTCATTATAGAACAAATAGGAGGACCCATCTTTATCCACATCTTCATAAACCTAAAGTAATAAACTGAAGAAGGTCGACATCTTGATACACACACACACATACTGTGCATATATATATACATATAGAATTCCACCATTTATATGCTTCAGCAACTGGAGGAACAGTAACAAGCCACCCAAATGTACATTGCAAGCTATGACATAGGGAGAGAGGGAACATGTTACCACCTTACTGCAGCAAACTGGAGAATACTCTTGGTTATATGCTGATATGATATTCAAACAATTTGAAATTGTAACCTGTGAAGTGAGTTCAGACACTGCCAGGCTGAATCAGGTCATACCCTTAATTAATCTAATGGAAAAGCAACTAACAAAGCTGAAGGAGATGATAAAACTAATGCTGGTCATACACAGTAAGATTTTCTGTCCAACCATCCAACTAGTTGGTTGGTTGGAATGAAAATCTGGTAATGTATGAAAGCAAATGACAATCATCAATTTGCTCCCAAACGCAGGAAAATGGACAAAAACTGTTGTTTGAACAAATTGTTTAGATCAAACATTTAACGTACTTGTCTGAACGACCATTTTAATCTATTTTATGGCATTTAGGGGCAAATTGCTGATCATCAGTTACTCCCTTACGTTACCAGATTATCATTCCAACCAACCAACTAGTTGGATGGTTGGACAGAAAATCTTACCGTGTATGGTCAGCATAAGCGATTCCACTAAGTATGTTCTTTCTTTGCTTTGCCAGAACCAAAGGGATTTGTCAGTTGTCTTGCAATTGGATCAGTTCATTTTGGCATCCATACTTAATCCTAGGTTTAAGTCCTATGTAATGTCTTTCTTTCCAACTGAGAGATTTTGAGTATATTTACTAAAGCTTCTAAAACAGACAAGTGGTGATGTTGCCCATAGCAATCAATCAGATTCAGGTAATCATTTTCTAGAATGCAATTGAGAAATGATAGCTAGAATCTGATTAGCTTACATGGGCAACATAACCACTTGTCTGTTTTAGAAGCTTTAGTAAATCAACCCCCTTGAGAGGAGAGCTCCATGCGATCATGTTGTCAGCTCCAGTGGCACATGATATGACGTATCCTGCTTTTGCTGCAAATGCTACTGCCAGACAAAACTAACCATTTGCAAGAGACTCACAAATGATGATGATGAGTTATCTGAGCGCACCAGAGTGAATAATTATATCATTATGATATCTGGTCAGGCTTAAAAGATTTGCCCACATATATTGACAAGTTAACCGTGACTCAATCTGATACAATAAGCATCAATAATATGGTGGAGGATTACTTTAATGATAATGTACAATTTATTTTATTTATTCATTTATTAACAGTTTCTTATATAGCGCAGCATATTCCATTGCGCTTTACAATTGGAAACATTTATAGAACAAAACAGGGTAATAACAGACAGATATATAGGTAGGAAGGCCCTGCTCGCAAGCTTACAATCTATAGGGAAATAGACATTGATACACAAGAATAGGTGCTATATATTGCAATTTGGTCCAGCCAGAATGCAGAGTTTCTTGGTGGGCTGCATGATCCAGTCACACAGGAATGTCGGCTAAATGTCAGGAGTATGTGAAAGAAAGACAATGTGTGAGGTTATGTGTGGACTGTGATAGGGGATGTAATAAGACATGGAAGCTGTGAAGGTTATGTGGTCAGTTCTGGAATCTGATAAGCTTGTCTGAAGAGGTGAGTTTTCAGGGAATGCTTGAAGGATTGGAGACTAGAGGTAAGTTTTATTGTGCATGGTAAGGCATTCCATAGAGTGGGTGCAGCCCGAAGAAAGTCCTGTAACTGTGAATGGGAGCAAGTAATCCGTGGGGATGAGAGATGCAGATCTTGTGCTGAGCAGAGAGGTCGGGTTGGGAGATATTTTGAGATGAGTGAAGAGATGTATGTTGATGTGGTTTGGTTAATGGCCTTATGTGTAAGTAACAGTATTTTGTATTGAATACGGTAGAAAACCGGCAACCAATGGAGGGACTGACAGAGCGGGGCAGCAGACGATGAATGTTTGGCAAGGAAGATAAGCCTAGCAACTGCATTCATAATGGATTGTAATGGCGATAGCCTGTTTTTGCGAAGACCAGTAAGAAGACTATTGCAATAGTCAATGCTGGAAATAATGAGTGCATGGATTAGAGTTTTTGCAGTATCTTGTGTGAGATATAATTTAGCATGTTACACAGTCCCTTTGAATATTGGGAGGAAAGAGAGGAAATTTGGAGCCCCTTGTACAAACTAGCTATAGTGTACTTAAGCTGCCCACCTTCCAGAGTGTACTCAGAAATAGAGGAACCTTGTGAATTATAGGCATAGGAAGCTACTTACAAAAAATTTAGGAAAACTGATGTTCATCACAATGCACGAGTGGAGGGGTGCGAGCAGAAATCCTTAACAGTGCGCTGAATTGAATAGCACCGGGAGAGCCCTCCCGGCGCTATTTACTTCTTGATCAATAGAATCGAGCCCATTGTGTTTGTAAACTCACATTTGGATGCTTGTTTTTTAATAGTTTTTTTCCACATCACTAAATACTTAGTACTCCACTTCCATTTACTTGTATTGGCCTGAGACCTGTGATTTGCTGGTTGAATTTAGTGCTCGTAAACTCAAAATATTTTTTTCATGCCACTAAATATTTAGTACTCCACCTCCAATCACTTGTATAAGCCTTGGGTCTGTGATTTGCTTCTAGGATTTTACTTTTAGGCTCTTAGTTCTATACGGTTGTATAGTTTATTAATCTGCCATCCGTTCTGCCACTGCTGTGCTATGTTTCATAGATGTTCTATAGCTATTAAACTGTCATGGGTTTGTGCTGCTGCTTTGTTGCTTAGTTTAGCCAGCCAGCTCACTGCAGCCTTTGAACAATATTGGTGAAAATACAATTAGCTGTGAGGTGTTCAAAATCTACTGCAAGTGACTGAAAATGTATGTTATTGATGTTAATAATACTGTAGGAACAAACAAAAAGATCCAAATTTCATGATTTTAGCTGTTTGTATCAATTTTTAAAGAACTTCAGATCCACAACCAAATAAATATAAATTTTCCGTAAACAGATATTTGAAATGTACACTGGAAACTACGAAAGAGTTTGGCCTTGATTCAGAGCCGCTCGCAAGCGGCCCGATGTTTAGGCACTTTGCAAGCGACGTGTCTGGCGTGCGCGAGCCCCACGGATCGACATAAGTTCAGTCGCTACGGGCAGGGCCAGATTAACAATGGGGCGGATGGAGCTACAGCTCCAGGCCTCCACATAAAAATAGGCCCATTCTCATAAGTAGTAAAATTGTATTTCTATTTACCTCACAAAATGAAGCATTTTTTTCTTTTACATATTTAGGGAGACATTGGGGCTGAGAGTATAGGGGGGTACACGCCCACATGGCACTGGCCACACCCACACAGCACTGGTCACACCTCTGCTTCTCATAATAGGCCTTTGTTCATTTTCAGCTCCAGGCCCATGTGGCCCTCAATCCGGCTCTGGCTACGGGGCTCGCAACAAGACGAGGCGGCTGTCGATGGTGAGTGATAGTTTGCCCCATTTTGTGGGCGGGTATGGGGGGAGCTGGAGGAACGCCTGGTAGGGAGGTCTTGCTGACATCACTACTGATGTCAGTAGTGGACTTCCTGCTCTTAGAGCAGGAAGTCCATTCGGCCTTGCGGCACCCTAGACCCTACTGTATGGTCTTGTTGCAAGGTCGATGGTCGCGATTATCGCGATGGTCTCCTGGTCGCTCGCACAAGCTGTGGGTAGTCTCCCACAGCTTTGCACGTGGCTGGAGAACAAAAAAAAACGCCCACAATACCAGCGTGCGGGCAGCGAGTGGCTCTGAATCAGGGCCATTATACATTCTAATAAACAGTAGAGTATGTACAGTATTGGGGTAAACACCACAAAGAGGCATTGCAATCCAAACGCCACGTGGCATAGCACAGTATTATGTTGGAATTACATTTGCACAATATATGTTTTATCATGGCTTGTCTAGAGGCACGAGTGTCCTTTTTAAAATGTCATAAGTCATTTAAACTAAAGTATGATTCACGGCGACTGCGGATAATTACACAGCAATGACATTTATTAGTTTATAATACACTGATGGATTTATACTGCAGTTGGATGACATATAAAAGCTGGTGTTTGTTAGATGTCGGCAGGGGCGGATTGGGATGGAAAACCAGCCCGGGAAATTTTTGGAAGCAGCCCTAAATGGGTGGTGGGGAAGCCAAGGAGGGGGGAGGAGTCTATGGAGGGGGGGGTCTAAAATCTACAAAGATTAACACTTTACGACTTTCTCTCCTGACTAGCCCCAACATTATTCTGCAACTTGATTTAAACATTTTCCACCTTACTCCAACTAGCCCTGTATTATATATTATCCCCCTTCACTTACACATTACATTAATATTCGTACTATATAACCTTAATAATTTACTTTTAACTCTTTTCCAGGAAAAGAGTTCTCGCAAGCTCTGTCCTTGCACCTAAATATTGACAAATATAAATTTTTGCTTTGCAATTTTGGGGATTATATTATCACATCACAACTACATGAAAACTTTTTTTTAAAAGCCGGCCTACTGGCCCCTCGCTAAGCTGTGGGTTACCACCCACAGATTTAGCGAGTGGCCAGGTGATGGTCGCAATGGTCGCGACCATCGGGCTTGCGACGAGACCCTTGCGGTAGGGTCTCGTCTGCCGCTAGCCCCAGTGAGCTTCCATCTCTAATAGAGCAGGAAGCTCACTATTGACATCACAATGTCAGTAGGGCCGCCCACAAATGGCAGGCGTTCCTTCAGGAACGCCTCCGTTTGCCCAGCCACCCCCCTCCCCGCCTTCAAAACGGGGCGAGCTGTCGATCAACAGCCGCGCCGTTTGTAGCGAGCCCCGGAGCGAGTGAAGTTCTCACTCGCTACGGGGCTTGTGCTCGGTGCGTGCACAGTACCTTAACATCGAGCGGGTCTGAATGAGGCCCTATGTTCCCTACCACATACACACTAGGGTTAATTTTGTCAGGAGCCAGTTCACCTACCAGTATATGTTTGGATAGTGGGATTATACTAGAGTGTGTGAAGGACAACCAAGCACATAGAGGAAGAATATACAAACTCCACACAGATATGGCTGTGGCAGGAATTACACCCATGACTTCAGTGCTGTTAGGCTGTAAATCTAACCATTACACAAATCGTGACACACAGTTTGAGTAGCTTCTCACTTGGGGGTATCTAGGGGGATTGTATTTCCCTTTTAGTCCAGAGCTACTGCCCTCCAGCTGTGCAGCTAGACCCCTCACCACTTTTTTCCCCATCATCCCTAGAAGGCCACTTCCCCGCAGAGCATCTGTGGAGTCCTGGGACCGAACCATGACTGGCACACACTGCTAAAGCTGACAAGTTAGTTCTGTCTCAGGGTTATGCAGGGAGGGACAGTGCCAATTTGGGTAATGCAGGAACATTTTAAGTGTTTAGGGGATAATACTTTTTGCTCAGGAATAGCTGACAAAGGTTTGATACTGAGCTGTATACAGTATTGCTCTGTGAGTTTAATGCTCAACCCTCGTAACACTGCAGCCAGTCCCCCAGCTCCTTACCTCTGCACATTACTGTAACTGCACTTGGAACTTTTGTCCGTGCATCCCACGCTGTTCTCTTCTCACACAGGCTCCTTGTCTCTATCCCAGTACTCTGTGTGCCCCTACAGAGTACACAAAGCTTCTGCACATGCGCAGACATGGTCAATGCTGCCTGATCGGAGCTTAGCTGAGCTCTGATCGAGGCTGTCTGTAGCCACACTGAGCTGAGTGCACAGCCCGGTCGGGGGAAGGTTGTCTGTGTAGTGCGCGGCTGTTACCAGCCCGGAAGGTGTAGGGGCCGGCTGGCTTGCTGGCTGACTGTGTAAGTCCATGAGGGGAATGCTCAGCACGGTCGGGGGGAGGCTGCGTAGTGCACAGCGCGGAAGAGGGAGAGGGGCGGGCTGCCTGTGTCGTGCGCGGCGTGGACCAGCTCAGAAGGGGGTGGTGGGTGACGACTGTGTAATCCACTGAGGGGAGCCATGTGCCGGCCCAGCGGGAACTGTCCCGGTCTCCCAGCGGCCCAATCCGCCCCTGGATGTCGGTTAGTGACACACCAAACGCATGGAAGCAAATTTGGAATCTGGAGTTTAGAGAGGTCCAATCTCTTGTTAGTTAATGCCAGAAACTTCAAATAATGGCTGTCATCGTTATAGCTTACAATCAGAGCCCACTATCCACTTTGTCTTTCTGTTAATACCCTATTTTGTTTTATTGTAGTGTTGCTGTAAAGCAGTACAGAGTATGCTGATGCTATACACTTTAATGTAAAAAAATAAAATAATAATATCAAGAAATTGTACATTAATATGAACATAAAGTGCCGGAATCATAGTCGGATGCTATTGCAGCTGCGACTGCCTCTTTGCCCGCGGCTCAACTCCATCTTTATGCTAATGCCGCAGCAATGGGATTCATACAGAGACGACCACCGCCTGCAGGTCTAATCCACAGTTTTGGGTATTAAGACGCACCATCGGCCGCACAATTGATCATAGCACCAGCCCTATAGAGGAGCAGAATGTCCTGAACGTGGCCACCAAAATCAGTGCAACTATGGCAAAAGCCACAGTCACTGACCATGACATTCCACGTGTCTGGCTAGTCACCCCCATGTTACCACCCAGGAATGCCCATTGAAATCGCCTTTCTCTACATTCAAATTAATTTTGTAGCTTTTGGCGGTAACCATCGGGACGCATGTACAGACTTAAAACATCGGCCACTTGCATCCGACATTGACTCTGCATCCACCTCTAAATTAGGCCGATAGTATGATGCACCTTAACCGATACATAATATGCAAACATATCACAAAGTCTACTTGTGCCTTCAAGGGGTTTCTTTGTTATTTACACATCATCTTTGCTTATTAGTCTATTTTTAACAAAGGCCACTATATCATCTCGAGTGAGTCCTTTATGTTATTGCCCTTGGATATAGCACAGAACTAGTTTGGAATTCTTTGATTCAAAAGATGCAACTGTATCCAAAGCCCAGAACACAGCTGATCTGTGTCATATCCAAAGGTGAAGAGAAAAAAAACTGGATAATCTTATTGGTGGAATTAAAAAGGAAATGAGGATGAAATCCCCTTTAAGTCTCGTAAAAAATTGATGGAGCAAATTTACATTTAGAAGACAGAATTTTCAAATTTGCTAAATAATTTAGGGCAGTTATATTTTTATATGAACAGAAAAGTTAAACCAATTGACTCCTGTGGCGCTGTAGTGACTTATTATAAATCGGTTCATTCAAGTAGCTGCGAGGGGGGCGATTTGCTGTTGCAATGGTGTGAGATGCCGTTAACAGCATCTTCTCTCACCCTCACCTGGCTCAATCTCACCCCAGACCCGTGGATTTTTTGTACCCTATCGGTATCTTCTATCTTTACCCATCCCTGAGTGCCACCTATATCCAGTATCTGCATATTATTCAGGGACGTTCTCTAAGGCTACCAGAGGTGCAACAGGGAGCAGTATATATATTGAATAAGTCTTCAACTCAGAAACGCGTTGGGAGCTCTACATTCTTGCCTTCATCAACTTGTTTTAATTCTGAATCAGATATGCCAACTTTTTATCTATTTACTCATATTTCTATGAATTTCCTTGTCATATGTATATTTGATGTGATGTATTGAGCACTATGTTGGTATTGTCTTTTGTGTATTTAATTATATATACTTTTTATAAATAAATTGCCTATATAAGTTTAACTTCCTTCTTTTTTGTGCTTTTCAAACTAAATTATTGCTGTGTAGACATATTGTGGTTTTGCTGTATAGTGGACGTGCCCTCTGAACTCATATTACTGTAGGCTCATTGCCACCTCATGCACATTTTTTGTACTTTTTACTTAGACCTTTTTATTTTAGTTTGTTGTATTATATTATTTATCCTGGCCTCATAAACACGTTTTGGGGTCCAATTTCACTGTTTGCAATGTAATCCCTTTAATTCCTTATAGCAAATCACCACTGTTATAATTTTATTGATTGAGCTTACACCCATATTATTTGGGGAGTGTGTATGAGATCCATTACAGATTTTACACAGGTTTTGAATGAATAAGAATGTTATTGTTTTCAAGGGTACACTCATTCACAAGTCTATATATATATATATATATATATATATATAAAGGATATAACATCAACTATACATAGATGTAAAGGCACTTGCCAGACGTTTGAAGTCAAAAACATACTTTCAAGCTTTATTAACATGCACATAATCCACAGTTGCCAACGTTTCGGTTCCACTCCGGAACCTTTGTCAAGGCTTCATAAGAATACAAAAGACTGTGGAGTTGAAAAAGTGTGTGTGTGTATGCTGACATATATATATATATTTGCAACGAGAAAAGCACATGGATTGCAATGTTTCAAACATATGTGAACTGTTTATTTGTAACCAAATGAATTTATCCCAAACTTGCATTGCAGAAGCACACTGTACATCTTCAGCATGAAAGAACCACAGGACATGTTCGCTCTCCTTAACCATACTATTTTATGCAGAATTTCCAACTGGGACAGCCGTTCAATTAAATTCCTGAAATAAGCAAATGGCTTCCTATTATTTATAGGTGGTCATTTGCAGCAAATACCCGGCTTGGTGCTTAATATAATGTGCAGTCTATATGATGAATACTCGTTGCCTCACTAATAACGGGAGCCACTGTTTATCTCATATTAGTCGACCTCTAGTTTGCTGTTGTTGACAAAAGCTGCCCCTGAGGCTGATTATTATTTAGGTGAGTTATTCATCATAAAACTGATTAACTAAAAGCTATTAGGCTAGAATGGTCTTCTAGCACCTTTTCCAATGAAGTTTTATCATCTCGGTCTTATTAGGCTTGAAGTAATATCTCGATCCCAGAACATTAATTAATCAGACAGTAGAACAGCTACCCTAAAACTGGTAACATGGAGGACGCTAAGGTGGATTGTGCAGCGTATATGTGGTATGCATATTTGCCGACATTCTGGCAGGCCCCTCCGGGAGGGGGCAGCCAGGTCGGATAAGCAGGGGCGCGTTGTGTGGTAGAGGGGGGCGCGGCTGGGGATACTACCCAGCAATGGGGGCGGAGCAGAAGGCGTGGCCATGGAATTGCATAATTTTTGGCCCCGCCCCCGCTACCACAATGCCAGGAATTTCGGAATTGTGAAGCAGGGGGCCGGGTCATGATGACGCAATTCAGCGGGTGTTTGTCTTGGATTCGTGGGCGGGGGGGTGTGTCCGGGGGGGGCAGCTGCCGGCTGGGAGGTTTACCTACTTTTCCGGGGGGACTGGGAGCGACACCTGATTTTCGGGAGGCTCCAGAACAAATCGGGAGAGTAGGTAAGTATGGTTATATGCACATGCAGTTTGGCATCAATCATTAATTGAGAAATATATAGCTCGGACATAGCAGATGAGCTACTATCAGCACAGTCATTGACTATTTCATAGTGCGTTATTTGTCATTGTTACCAAGCTTACGTATTAGCATTAGATATCCCTGGATGGCGGCTGTTTCGGTTTGCTTTACCCGGTTATAATAAATAAATCAATGCGAAATCTCTGCCATGTAATTGATATTGTTGTAGAATCCACAAAATCAAAAGGAGGCAGGTGTGAGTTCAGATGGTACTGGCAGAGAGTTCTCACTGTATTAATATCCCTTACAACTGTTCGCAGGTAATAGCTTGGATGAATGTTCCGAGGTCTTTAATCACATCTCTTATTTCCAAGTGTCAGCTTGCATTTCGTGTTAAGTGCTTATAGTATCAGGCTTTTTAATTGCTTTAGGGTGCTGCCTCATCCTTTGATTTGCCTATCATATCATTGCCAGATGTGAGTCTTCTATTACGTTCCTCTCTAACTGAGACCTGTCTCCTGTCTCCTGTCTCAACAGGCTACGCTTTAATGAAGGAACGTCAAAACTGCTAACAGTCACACAAACAGGGACCCTAGACCCTAGTGACCGAGGATGGCGTTGCCATGGAAACTGGTTCTTCTCCTGTCAGTCATCGTGGGGTATCTAGCAGGTAAAAAAAGAAAAAAAAAGAAAACGGTGGTAAACTTTGTTTTGTGATCAATAAAACAAACCAAGTTTTTTTTTTTGTTTTGCAAGATATATCTTCTGTTGGATTGTTACAGTGGGTTAGTTTGACAGATCGTATCGTCATACGTGAAAATTAGCAAAGCGGTGTGTTGTTTACAATTTGCAGCCGTGTCACAAGTGGACATTTGTGCATGTAAAGAAAGAAATGATGGTATAGGCAGCTGTTGTCACAGCACATTATCCTGAATCTTTGTTATTGCTATATCCGCCCTTCTCTTGTTATTCGTATTAATTTGAGACATGAATTGAAGTTTGGATTTGACGGGTGGTGCAGAGTGTTCTGATGCAACAGTAGACTGCATTATGCGTAGGCCCTTGAGTCATGTAAGGGTTAATCTGACTGGAGAATGTAGACTGTCGTATACCCGTAGGCACAGAAGGAATTATATTGATTTTGACAAGTGCGATGTTATCAGCGCCTAATGGGATATGATATTGCATTAATTAATTTAACCGATGAGACTACAGGTTGCATACTACCCTAACGTCTATGCAAATGAGAAATTACTGCCCAATTTCAGTCTACATCATTTGTGATGAATATTCTATATGCTATATTTCAAGATGATTTCTATGTAATTAACATTTCTCAACCTTACTCTCTGGGTAATAAATGTACAGTGTTCAAAGGTGTAAGGAGCCCGTCTCTGATCCTTGAGAGGCTTTAACTTTTCCATCGTTAATTAGGCCTGCACACAATTCGCTGCTTTCGCATGTACTGTGTCTGTTTGTTTATGCAAAACAATATTCTCTGTTTTGTTTTTATCCTACAGTAGTTCTTCATATTTCACATTTCATATTTGATTCCATAGTTTCACTAGACTATGATCTGACTACCACATATTTTGGTAATGTTTATTAGCCATATTATGTAACTCCTTTGGGGGTCATTCAATTCTCCATGCTGTGCCACAAGACATCACCGTGCAATGTCCGTCTGGGCACATTACCACTAGAGAAGTGCGGTTCGGTTTTCCTGTAAAACAAACACATCCGTACTTAAGGGTTCCGAGTTGAAACGCGTCCCGACTCGGATCACTTTCGGGGGTTCCGAGTAGAACTGAGTCCCGGCTCAGGTCTGCTGTAAGTTTGGAACTCATTTCTGTTTTTATCAATTTTAAAGCAATCCACGATTTGGCCACAACCATAACACTTGAGGGTGGTTTTGCCAAAACCGGAACAAGGGGTTTGCGCACATCTCTAATTACAACTTATCACCATATAGAATTTCCGCTCATTTGTTCTGTAAACCTATGGGGCAGAATATTCAATTAGGTTCCCACTTATTGCCCCATTATGGCAGCTGAATCTTCTTGTATCTCCATAGGCTACGAGCAAACATCATCTTGAAACACATAAAGATTCTTGCACCTAATTGAATTGTTCCTTATGTGTGCGAGGAAATGCAAGCACCGTTCTTTAAGAGTTGAATTTCCCCTTTTGTTTTTTCACCAGTGCTGTCGCATGTTATGTAATACTAGAATTTAATGAAAAGTTGCAAAAAGTTTTCCTAGTAAAATTGTAAACGTGTAAAAAAACAATTGTCACCCGATAGTTTGCTGACTGGTGTAATCAAAAGATGTGAATATTTTTTGAGAATTGAACTGATTGTGAAAGTGCCTGATTCTCAGTCAAGCAAAGGATTTTTCACTAATGCTGAAACTGAAACATAAAGACATGAAAAAATTATCTGTATTATATTTGTTATTGTATTATCAGTGGCTGTTCAACATTTGCATATCGGTCAACTTTTTGGAGATTGTCCAGTCTTTGTGCAGTTTGCAAATTTACCCAGTGAGGTTATTAGGTATCAGTCAGAAATTGCAGCAATTTATAACATTTAATTGGTCACAAAAGACTGAGAGACCACCTAAGATGAGGACAATTTGGACCATTGTAGGATCTGAAAGTATTTTGACTCATTATTATTTTTGTTATTATTATTATCATTTATTTATATGGCACCACATGTGTTCCGCTGCCACTTACAAAGTACATAAACAAATAGGTGACCAGTGACTTACAGTACAAAATAATACAATGCAGGATAAAGACATGGAAAATATACCTTGCTACATTACCGACCATAACACCCACATAAGCAGCAGAGCATAAGCAACCAAGTGTTAGGTGCCCTAGTGGGAAGCAAGAATTAGATGAAAGTAAAATAAGGAGAAGCACAAGAGAGTACATGGCCCTGCTCGTAAGAGCTTACATTCTAAAAGGGAGGGGCAGATAAACATGTGTGACACAGATGGGATAGACTGGTAGGAAGGAAGATGTAGCAGCAAGAGGATGGGAGCTGGAAGGCTTTGATGAAGTAGTGGGTCTTGAGAGCCTGTTTGAATGATTGTAGAGAGGTGGAGAGTCTGGTGGGGAGAGGGAGAGAGTTTCAAAGGAGGGGAGCAGCACAGGCAAAATCTTGGAGACGGGAGAGGGAGGAAGTAATCAGTTGACATGAAAGGCGGCTTGCATTAGTTGAATGAAGAGGGCGGACAGGAGAGTGAAGGGAGATGAGATCAAAAATGTAAATGGGAGAAGATTGGGTGAGGGCTTTGTAAGCAAGTGTCAGAACCTTGAATTGGGTGCTAAAAGGAAAGGGGAGCCAGTGGAGGAGAGGGGAGGCAGATGTAGAGCATTTGGAGAGAAAGATGAGCCGAGTAGCAGCATTGAACACAAACTGGAGAGGAGAGAGAAGGGATTTGGGGTGGCCAGATAGGAGGAGGTTTCAGTAGTCCAATCTGGAGATGAGTGTATGAGGGTTTTAGCAGCATCCTGGGTGAGATAGGGTCTATTCTTGGAAATCTTTTTGAGATGGAAACGACAGGACTGCAAAAGGTTCTGGATATGTGGTTTGAAGGAGAGGGATGAGTCCAGGATAACTTCAAGACAGTGCACTTTGGGGCTAGATGAGATAGTTGTGGCATCAAGTAATAAAGAAATCGTGGGAAGTGAGGTTATATGGGAAGGTGGGAAGACAATCAGCTCAGTCTTAGACATATTAAGTTTAAGAAATCCCTGGGACATCTAGGAAGAGATAGCAGAGAGACAGTTGGATATACGAGTCAGTAGAGAGGGGGAGTGATCAGGGGAGGAAAGGTAGATCTGAGTAACATCAGCATAGAGATGATAATGGAGGTCAAAAGAGCTGAAGAGTTCACCTAAAGAGGACATATAGAGGGATAATGGGTGAGGACCAAGAACAGAACCTTGGGAAACACCTACTGTAAGGGGGGGGAAGAGGAGTCATGAGAGGAAACAGAGAAGGATCGGTCAGAGAGGTAGGAGGTCAGCCAGGAGAGCGCAGTGTCACTTAGACCAAGGGAGTGAAGGAATTGCAGCAGAAGAGGGTGGTCCACAGTGTCGAAAGCAGCAGAGAGGTCAAGGAGAATGAGCAGAGAGTAATGGCCCTTGGATTTGACTCTTGATCTGTCAGGTATCCTAGTAGCTTTGCTTCTATATATAATTCACTTTCTGTTCTTACTGAGCATAAAAATGATTTTAAAGTTGTGGTATCAGCAGGGGCAGGTCATTCGCGCGACCAAGAAGTTGACATTTTTGGGAAATGTGATGCCCTGCAAGATCTATTGTAAAAGGTATTGATCCATTAGGGGATCATGAAGAAAATATAGAGGCTTGATTCAGAGTTGCACACAATTCGCACACAATGCAGATATTTTGCAACTGCGCATGTGTGAAAATTTCTAAAAACTGCTATGGCGCATGCATTACACAGAATGTATACACAAAGGTGTTGTTGAGATTAGGACAGATGGTGGAAAAGTGATGGCTTTACCTGTGCTGGTGGCTAGAAATGCAGGCAAAAATGGTCCATTCAGTGGGTGTGTTATGGGAGTATCGCAGGTGTTTCATTGCAAGCGGCTGCATTCACAAATGCACAGGCATAGAAGGCCGTGGTCAGACGTAAAAATTGCACTCACCATTGGGCGGTGCAGGTTGGTAGCATATAAGGACGCACCAATCAATATTACAGCGTGCACTAGCGCTAAAAGTCGGCGTCTCAGACCTTGCACAGTCAGACAAACGGATATACACAACGGAAGAAGTTTGTAATGGCATTTGCTTAAAGGTGACCACCAAATGACACTGCTGCGTACAATTTTGAATGCAATTAAGAATCAGGCCCTAGGGGGTATGCTAAGTAACGGTCGATTTTGTATTTCAGGGTCTAATCACTCATTTGCTAAAAGATGATTTTTGACATAATTTTATTTAAATTAAACAATGTCAATAATCATCTGTTAGTAAATGTGGGATTTAGGGGTTTATTTACTGAAAGTCAATTTGGGTGGATTTTTGTTCGATGTTGGGTCAATTTGTGGTCAATTTTGTGTTTCAGGATCTAAATCACACATTCACTTATACCCCTTTTACACCAGAGCTCAATCCCGGGTTATTGCAGGGTTAACGCAGGTTCCTTCTAGGTGTAAAAAGGGCCAGGATTGGAGGGACCCAGCTATCCAACCCAGGTAGCTTGCAGGGTTTAACACGGGAACGATCCGTGAAACCCTGCTGTGTAAACGGGTACCCCGGGTCATTTGACCCGGGACACATTTACAGCATGGGGACTTCCGGGATACTCCAAGCGCAGGGTAAAGTGTTCCACTCGACCCGTGTGCAGTGTGAACGGTGCTGATCCGGGAATAATCCGGATCGGCACTGCACTAGAAAAGTTGTTTGTCCTAGGTCTGACCCATTTTGGAACTGTGTTCCAAATCTTGGGGCAGACCGAGGACTTAGGTGGAAAAGCAGTATTAGAGATGATTTTTTTCACATCGTTTACATTTTATTTTTCAAAAAACATGTTAGTAAATGTGTGATTTAGACCCTGAAACTCAAAACTGTCCAAAAATCGACCCAACATCGACTTTTTGTAAATATACCCCAAGGTGTCTTTGAGGTGCTGTCTCTAAGAAATTGAGAAGATACATGATAAAGTTTGTTGAATTAGTGAGTCAGGGTGGAGAGCTGAATGTTGTTTTAGCTGTTGGTAAGAATGATTTATCTACCATTGACGTTGGAACATTGCAGAAAGCTTATTTCACTTTAGGAAAGGAATTTGGGCAGGTAACGACCTCCGTGTCTCACGAGTTTTGCCTTTTCAAAGGATGGAAGAAGATAGATGGTTTGTACAAAATACTTTACCACTTGGTTAAAGAAATGGTGTTAGGGTGAAACTGTTAAAATTTTTTAATCATGACGGTGGAGTTTAAAAAGATAAGAAATGATTAAAAAGAAAATGCTTGCCTTCTGGTACATGGGTCCCAATTAGGAGTTCAAGTGTTCCATTAGTATTTATTAGATAAGGTGAAACAAAATGTAGAAAGTATAGCTAAATTTGAGAAAGTCAAACAATCTCCTTATATTCGAGCTTATTTGACCATGTTAAAGGCAAGTCACACATGTGTGAACCTTCTCGATTGTGTTCTAAGGTCAGATACCATCAATTAATTTGAACTGTTTTTCATGGCACACGTCATTCCTCAAACACGAATGTTGATGCGAACGTTGGAATTTGAACTTCAAACTTGCAGTTGTTAAAATGCACTTTTTTATCTAAAAATATTATTTTAATTGTGTTTAAAAAATGGCAAACTAAACAGTGAAAGAGAACTGCAATATATGAAATACTGAAGTGTTTGAGTTAAAAGAAAGTTAAAATTATTATTATTATTATCGTTTATTTATATGGCACCACAAGTGTTCCGCAGTGCCTTACAATGTACAATACAATGCAGGACAAGGACATGGATAATATACATTGATACATTGGTGGAAATAACATCCAAATAAGCAACAGAGCAAAGCAACCAAGTGTTTGGTGTCCTAGTGGTGGATAAGAAGTAGATGAAAATAAAGTAAGGAAGAACAAGAGGGTAGAGGGCCCTGCTCGCAAGAGCTTACATTTTTAAGGGGAGGGGCAGACATACAGACATGATACAGATGGGGAAGACAGGGAGGAGGGAGCATGTAGCAGCAAGTTAGGATGGGAGCTGGTAGGCATTGATGAAGTAGTGAGTCTTGAGAGCCCATTTAAAGGATTGTAGAGAGGTGGAGAGTCTGATGGGGAGAGGGAGAGAGTTCCAAAGGTGGGGAGCAGCACGGGCAAAGTCTTGGAGGCGGGAGTGGGAGGAGGTACTTGTTAATTACTTAAATTATTTAAATAGTATTAAAAAACAAAAGCAAACTTATTTTAACATGAGCGGCAAACATGAACCACATATACAGTAGAGCAACTGGAATATTGAAGAGAATCTCTAATTTGAACAGCGAACACAAACTGTGAATGTCTACAGTAATTCACGCTGTACATTTCAATCTGCAAATGCTAGTTGACAATTGTGCCATGAATATGTGAGTCATCTTTCAGAATGTAATAGTCAAACAAATTTCAAACAGATTCAACATTTTCTAGCATGTCTAATGATAGACATGACTAGGAAACAGGTTTAAATGGGTTTACCCTGTTTTATAGAAAATTGAGAAATATAATTTATTTATATGTAAGAAAGTAAGAAGTACAAGCAACTTTAAGATTGAAAATGTATTCTAAAAACTGAGGAGACAGAGTTTTTCTAGAATTTAAAGACCACAAGAGAGAGGCCAGGAAATGGAGATTACAGTATGAAAAGAAGAAATCACTGAGATGCCAAGGGAAAGTGAGGTGATAATTATGGCAGAAAATAATAATTATGTCACGGTAGATGGGAATGGTACTTACTTACATTTTATGGATGCTAGATTTTACTTTGTAAATCATGTATATTTGAATATCACCAATTGTGTTAAATATCTAAGGAACCAGCAAAGTTAAGATTTAAGTCATGGCTTGGTGTGGCTCACAAGGAAAGCATAATTATGTCCACAATATACTCTGTTACTCTATCAGTTAATCAACACTATAGGATGTGGAGAATTACAGAATAAAAAAAGCTAGGTCTCATCTCAATAACAAAGCAGTTTATGTTTTGCTATGTTATTAAACTGTTACTGTTATACATGTTTATGGTTTAAAAGCTATATATGCATTTTTTGTCTAGTTAAGTCATACTTGAATTTGTTTTCCAATTAACCCACCACCACTACCACCACCTAAATAATATATATTTTCACTATATTCACCAACACTGTTACTACACCTGGAGCTTCTCCTGGTGGGACAAAGTATTGAGGCTTAGACTTGTCTGGGGGAGCACCAAAGAGGCGCAACCACACTCCTAAAATGGTGTGCCTTCATACCTGGGCCTTCTGTTTCTCATGGTATCCCTGGCCAGGGTTCATATGAACGTAAACTGGATCCTTTGAAGTCTTGATCATGGCGCTAAATGGGCAATGGCAGAAGCTTGTCCAATCAGATACATCGACAACTTTTTTGTAAACTTTTTCCTGGCTGCGTGCTATGGTGAAATGTTACATGTGTATCTTGCATACTTTGACCGACCAGTTCATTAGATCCCATGGGCCAAATGTAATAGGGTGAGAGTTTAGAAAATGTGAGAGTTTAGCAGTAACCTCTCACATTGGTCGAGTTTTATCTTCAAAATGGGAAAACATCTGGATGAGAGTTTAAATCATGAGAGTTTTTAGTGACTTACCTCCACACATTAGCAGTAGCAATGAGACAATTATTTATTTATTTATTACCAGTTATTTATATAGCGCACATATATTCCACAGCGCTTTACAGAGAACATTTGCCCTTTAACATCAGTCCCTGCCCCTGTGGTGCTTACAATATATATTTCCTTCCACATGTACACACACATACACACTAGGGTTAATTTTTGTTGGGAGCCACTTAAACTACCAGTATATTTTTGGATTGTGTAAGGAAACCGGTGCACCCAGAGGAAACCCACGCAAGCACAGGAAGAATGTACAAACTCCACACAGTTAGGGCCATAGTGGGAATCCAACCCACAACCTTAGTGCTGTGAGGCAGTAATGCTAACCATTACACCATCTGTGCTGCCCAATAGCACAATACAGCATATATTCTACTTTACTGTATATAATAGAGGAGGCTGTCTCGCTACTTTCCCTGTTCAAGTTCATGGATGCAGATTTTTCATGTCTTCCACTTCCCTTTTGTTAAGGTCTTTCAGTTCACCTGAAGTGCTCTTCTATCTTGAAGAACTGCATTATAAATTAACAAATAAATTAAAAGAAGTAAACAAGCTGATAGCATCAGGATTGCCAAACAGAATACTGCGTTGTACCTGCTGTGGGGCTTTGTCTAGGCTACAAACATGATAAACACAGTGCTCAATTGAATCCATTGTTATATAAGCACAATCGTTCCAGCTCTTTTAGGCCATTGAAGAGGTATATTGATTCTGTTTTGCATGCACTTGCAAGTTTGATGTTTAATCCTGGTTTGTTTGATGACCTTGCACATGATGACAGGATAATTGTAACGCAATGACATATGTAAATAGAAGGCCGTGAATAACAGAGGTCATTCAGAAACAATGTAACCCTGCTGCTTAAGAAGCGAGAGGAAACAAATAGATAAAATACTTTCAGGACCTGGATTTGTCATAGTGATTACTAATAATGGTCTTTTTGGATTTTTGATTCATAATAATTGGTGTGTTTTATCCCATTTTAATGTCAAAATATATATTCTGGAATCATTATTTTATAGGGCTACAGTATGTGCGATTTTTTTTTTTTTGGTCATTTGGATGCTTTTTAAAAAGTTTGAGAGATAATTGTAAAAGGAGAGCTCTAAAGTTTTTGGAAGGATATTATAGTCTATAACTTAATGTTTCAATAAAGGAAAATTAATACTTTTTTATGTTTCCTTTGCATATGTCTGCTGTAAACATTGAGGAATAAATGCTTAAAATCTTATTTTGATAGAACTTTGCCCCAAATCTTTGATTTTGTCACTACAACTGAGCTCACCATCATTCATGAGAGGTGCCATTTGTTTTCTTCTCTTCCTCATATTTTTTTTTTCTGCTGTCTATCTTTTTGGGATATGATGATCCTTTCAAAATAAAGTAGGTTAATGGTGTGGCCTTGTAGTAAGTGATATGTAGGACGTGATGGGAGACCAGGTATGGCATAACTGAAGAGGCGAAAGCTATGACAGAGCACACTTGTGGCAGAAATGACCCCAACAGAAAGATAACATGCAATCATGAGGTAAAACCCTCTTGCAGTGCTCTCGCTGGCAAAGTGGCTTTGCCTTTTACATGAAGAAGGTACCATGGGAGCTAGCACTGCCAATCACCCTCGATGATGAGAAACCCACTGAGTTTTGATGCCAATAGATTCCATAGAGAAGCAAATTTAACAAGGAACATGACGTTAACAGTGCCCAGTGGCGTCCCTCCCTGTGGTGTCACCTGGGCTAATATCGCCGCTGTAGCTAAATATTGCTCACTGCCTGAGTGATCATTTATTGGTAAATTGCAGCAATAACAAATAATTTATCACTGTGATAATTATTTATTTTTAATTTTAATCACCGTTTAATAGATATATCCCTGAGTATGAACTGTACAGACCATTGTGCTAGTAACAATTAATCAAAGATTGTGCCTTTTTAATATGCATGCATTGTTGTATTTACCTTAAGCATGGGGCCAGATGTACTAAGCTCTGGGAAGTGATAAGCTGGAGAGTGATAAACCAGCAGCCACTCAGCTCCCAACTGTCATTTTTCAAACACAGCCTGTGAGATGGCAGTTGGGAGCTGAGTGGCTGCTCGTTTATCACTCTGTACTTTATCACTTTTCAGAGCTTAGTACATCTCACCCATAGTACTGTATAATTATGACTAAACTATGGGCCCGATTCAGCAAGGAATGCAGTTGCTAATACGCACGCAATCGTCCGATTGTTGCATTTGTTGCGACTGCTGGTGGCATCTAAAGGCGCACAAAGCATGATTGCGGCGTCTGTAGACACTGAAAGTGTCTATCTCATGCGTTAGCATAAAGTCACAGACGCAATTGCAGCAAAAGACGCAAGGAAGACCGTGACTGTATCCAAATCAGAATCAGGCCCTATGAAGAGGGATCCCGCCCCCTCGACAGACCCCACCCCCTCAATAGACCCCACCCCCTTTAGAGCCGCTTCCATAAATTTTCCGGGCTGGTTTTCCATCCCAAACCGCCCCTGCTGCAAGGGTATAGCAATCAAATAGCATAGCATCGCAGTCGAACTGCGTGCCTAATCGCAATTGCATATGCAGTTGCGTACGGTAGTGAATCAGCCCTATCTTACTTATTTTACAAATAATGGCCCCCATTTACTAACGAGTTTTATCACCAAAACGAGTGATAAATGTCACTGTGTATGATAAACGATGCTCCAGCCAATCAGCTCCCAACTGTCATTATTCTAACAGTTTACAGTTGGGAGCTGATTGGCTGGAGCACCATTTATCATACACAGTGACATTTATCACTCGTTTTGGTGATAAAACTCGTTAGTAAATGAGGCCCAATATATGTTTTGTAGAGTGCATCTTGCTAAATAGGACTCAAATACACACACAGCTCAGTTACACAGATCTAAAGTTATTTCATAATAAGCAAATATGTATTCTACCATTTCTATGATAATTTGGCTCCATAATGCCCTAAGCAAAATGTAAACAACTAATTATCTGGAATGTGACAGGTTCTCTTATAGTTTGATTCTGTTGCACATATAATCCCCCTCAGATCTCGCCTGCAAGCTACAAAATCTGTATCTTCCTAACTGGGGAAAACAAGTAATTAAGCAAGGTAGATGCCAACAGGACTGGATACCTCCTTATTTCTGACTTTTCCAACCATTTAACTCTAAAGGGCGACTGTAGCTAAAATGCGCATTGTCTTACTGTATATTAAACAGCTTTCACTGTCATTAGCAAATAATATACGTGAACGTTTCAGGAGTTTCAGCAAATTGACAGAAGTGAGGAATTTAGGATAAGGCTTCGGTAGATTTGGATCGCCTTGGCCATAATGATGCGATTCACAACAAATTATGCAAGTAGGGCCCATACTTGCCTACTCTCCCAGAATTGCGGGGAGCAGGGGCGTATCTATAATGGATGCAGGGAGTGCGGGGAACACGGGCCCCTGGGTCCAGGGGGGCCCCGCACCGCACACCCTGCACCCATAATATTACTTACCTCTCCGGAGTCCCACATCGGTGCAGGGGTCCGGCGCTGTAAAACGACTGGAAAATGGCCACGGCGGCCATCTTCCCGCCATTTGTGCATGTGCAGTACAGGGAAAAATGGTGGGAAAATGTCGGAGACTGCACACAGGCCCCCTCCTCTCTAGAAACGCCCCTGGCCGGGAGACTCCCGAAAATAGGGTGGCATTCCCGGCCACCTGGAAAAGTAGACAAGTCTCATGCAACTTCCTCCACGGCCTCCTGCTTTTAGGCTTTGCCAGGACAGCTATCCCAGCTTGTTTACAATAATAAATAGACTCTCAAATATAGATTTCTTGTTAGTTAGAGATGTGCAGTTCGATTCTCCAGAATTCCGAATCCACCAGAATTTCATGAATCGCGGTTCTGATCTTTTTGCGGTTCGGAATTTGGATTTTAGATCCGAATTTCGGGTTTTAGATTACATAAATTACATGATTTTCACTGTTTACATTTTTTTTTTATCAATTTTAAAAAAATAACCAGATCCAAAACCAAAAACACTCGAGAGTAGATTTGCCAAACCAAAACACAAAGATGAGTTCAGATCCAAAACCAAAACACGGGGGTCAGCGCACATCACATTTTCTTAGTATAAGCTGCGATAATCATTTATCTTACTTGGCTCACAGACAGGCACGTTTCTAGAGAGAAGGGGGCCCGTGTGCACACGGGCCCCCTCCTCTCCGCCAGGCGGCCAGCAGCGCACTGAGCTGTGCGCAGCCAGCGCCGGAAATATAGACTCTTGGCACTAGAGTGCGCCCAGAGTCTATAGTCACCGGGAAAATGCACAGGTCACCGGGAAAATGGCCACATGCGCAAACGACGGGAAAATGGCAGCCGCGCCCATTTTCCAGTCGTTTTACAGTGCCGGACCCCCGCGCCGACATGGGACTTCGGATAGGTAAGTAATATTATGGGTGCAGGGTGTGCGGTGCGGGGAACACGGGCCCCTGGGTCCATTATAGATACGCCCCTGCTCATAGACCTCTCATCTTAGCCAGCGTACAGCAGTTACTCTTTTAAAAACCTGCAACACACCCACACCAGTGATAGATACAGTAGATAGCAAATATGCATATTGCCATGTATATAAAATACATGGGTTTCTTCCTGAGCAACTGATATTCACTCAGTTATACACTGAGACTGTCATTATCAGCTAGCAGCATGCC
Organism: Taudactylus pleione; assembly: GCA_031769625.1. Lineage (NCBI taxonomy): Eukaryota > Metazoa > Chordata > Amphibia > Anura > Myobatrachidae > Taudactylus > Taudactylus pleione. The sequence goes on from JAUIMM010000710.1 coordinate 3,137,752, forward strand.
TTCATAAATTAATTTAATGCATTTATAAATGTATTATTGGCTCTCAGGAATTATGAATACAGTATATGAGCAAAGATTAATAATTGCCATATTAAAATATATGTAAGGCAAACATCTAATTGATACAGAGCCTAGACGAATTTTAAATATTTAAGCATTAAAATATAGTCAAAAATTTTCATTTTACGAATAATAATCAAAACATTTAATGGCTCCAGCTCTAGTTAATAAACCTTTCATTAAATGCTAAGCCTCTCAGCGTTTGACATATATCTCACTTATTTGCCAACAGAATTCACACAGCAGACTTGTCATTGAACAAATAAATAAGCAATATTAAAAATGGGCTAGCTGAATGATCCTTCAGATCCTCATAATAATAACCTTTACTATTATTTACCGCTTAAATGTATATGCAACAAATATTTTTTATGCACCATTTCAGTGCCCAATTGCTGTCTAATTTTTATATACAGGAAAAACAGGGAGATGAAATGCTTTGTCCCAGCTGACAAAAGGGATGGAACCAATAGCCACCAGCAATTGCCTCAGAGATATTTGTATAGAATAAAAAAAGTAGCGTAATGGTGCATACACACCAGGACGATATTGGCACGATTTGGCCAAATCAGAACGACAAATCAGGCATATCGTGCAGTGTGTATGCCTGATTTGCACGCTCCCGCGGTCACATGCGATATCGTGTGATTGGCCGTGCTGCACAGTCAATCTCACGACATCGCGTGTGAGGCTGTACATATTGATGAAGGACGGAACAGTGATTTTTCCGTCTTTTATTAAATCTTTTAAGTGTGTTCCATAAATCATGCAATGTCCAGGGTGAAGGCAAATCGCCCTGAACATTGGCATGATTGCCGGTCGTTTAGGTGTGTACCCACCCTAAGAAGGGGTGTTTAAAAGAACTAGAGGGCCAGTGTGTAAGGCACACTAGTAGACTCACCCGTTTTTTTGCTCTACTCCCTGGCAGCATGGAACCCAGTGAGAGATGATGTACTAAGCCTTGGAGGGGGAGATGATGTACTAAGCCTTGGAGGGGGAGATGATGTACTAAGCCTTGGAGGGGGAGATGATGTACTAAGCCTTGGAGGGGGAGATGATATACTAAGCCTTGGAGGGGGAGATGATGTACTAAGCCTTGGAGGGGGAGATGATGTTCTAAGCCTTGGAGGGGGAGATGATGTTCTAAGCTTTGGAGGGGGAGATGAAGTACTAAGCCTTGGAGGGGGAGATGAAGTACTAAGCCTTGGAGGGGGAGATGATGTACTAAGCCTTGGAGGGGGAGATGATGTACTAAGCCTTGGAGGGGGAGATGATGTACTAAGCCTTGGAGGGGGAGATGATGTACTAAGCCTTGGAGGGGAAGATGATGTACTAAGCCTTGGAGGGGGTGATGATGTACTAAGCCTTGGAGGGGGAGATGAAGTACTAAGCCTTGGAGGGGGAGATGATGTACTAAGCCTTGGAGGGGGAGATGAAGTACTAAGCCTTGGAGGGGGAGATGATGTACTAAGCCTTGGAGGGGGAGATGATGTACTAAGCCTTGGAGGGGGAGATGATGTACTAAGCCTTGGAGGGGGAGATGATGTACTAAGCCTTGGAGGTGGAGATGATGTACTAAGCCTTGGAGGGGAAGATGATGTACTAAGCCTTGGAGGGGGATAAATTGGACAGTGATAAACTACCAGCCACACAACTCCTAACTTTTGAAAATTGACAGGAGCTTATTGGTTTGTAGTTTATCACTCTCCACTGTATCACTTTCCAGAGCTTAGAACCTCTTTCCCGGAAGAGTTATAAAGTGGAGAGTTGTAAAATACCAGCCAATCAGCTCCTAACTGTAATTATTTCAAACACAGCCTGTAACATGGCAGTTAGGAGCTGATTGGTTGATACTTTAATACTCTCCATGGCTTAGTACATATCCCCCTACACAGAGACAAATGTATTGCAGATGTCGGCATGGACAGGATTAGTGGTTTAACTGACAGTCAGAGAATCTCCTAGACTTGTCCATGATGGCCACACGGATTCAATTAGACTCTGACTGCAACTTTACTAGCAGAGGCAGAGTGGGCGCAAGGTGTGGCACTTGGCCATCCGTGGTGCGGAAGTCCATGTGCACTGAATGAACACCCTGCACCTATTGTTAATATGCAAGTGGAGAAACCCATTCAAAAATCTGAAAAAATTGGGTCGTTCTAAAGTACTCCTCCTTCTAGAACTTTGCATGAATTTGAAGGTATAGAAGAGACATCAAAATACTCTAAGTGGAAAGCTGCATTAAGCAGTTACAGCTAACAGGCAGAGGAGTTAGCCCTGGGCATAATTGTAGTGGGCACGGCAGCCCATCCCCTATGTCACCCTGCACACACTGACAACAGGTGCCGCCAGCAAACGTGATCTCTTAGCAGCGACGATACAGTCAATCTTTCTTCGGAAATTGTCACAATAGCTGCAACATTGCTATTAGGAGAGGTCAGGTCTGCTGATGGCTCCTCAATGCGTCTCCTCGCCATGTAAGCACCAGCAAGGAGAAGGTTGGAGGTGCCAGTAGCATATCATGTGACCTTTCCCAGCAGCGTGAACACATCAGTGCCAGTGAGGAAAAGGGGGCATCAGTTTGTGGAATATTCATTTGAACTAAGGGCAGTAATATGTGGCATGATGTTGTAATCTGGGGGCAGTAATGTGTGGTATGATCTTGTGATCTGGGGGCAGTAATGTGTGGCATTATTATGTGATCTCAGGGCAGTAACATGTGGCATAATCTTGGGATCTGGGGGCAGTAATATGTGACATAATCATGTGATCTGGGGCAGTAATGAGTGGCGTGATCTGGGGGCAGTAATGTGTAGCATAATCATGTGATCTGGTGGCAGTAATGTGTGGCATTATCATGTGATCTGGGGGCAGTAACGTGGCATAATCATGTGAACTGGAGGAAGTAATGTGTGGCATAATCATGTGATCTGGAGGTAGTAATGTATGGTATAATCATGTGATCTGGAGGTAGTAATGTTTGGCATAATCATGTGATCTGGAGGTAGTAATGTGTGGTATAATCTTGTGATCTGGAGGTAGTAATGTGTGGCATAATCATGTGATCTGGAGGTAGTAATGTGTGGTATAATCATGTGATCTGGAGGTAGTAATGTGTGGTATAATCATGTGATCTGGAGGTAGTAATGTGTGGCATAAACTGGGAGCATATATTTGTCTAAAAAAGTGGGTTGCTTTGAGAATCCTGCCGCTCTAGTGTTACAGTGGCTACTGTTGAAAGGAGCTAGCTCAAACTGATTAAACCTACCTGAGATCTACTATGGAGCAAAAACATCTCAGTGTACCTTTCATCATTAGGGGGAAATTTACTAAAGTGAGAGTTTTTAGAAGAGAGTTTTAAAAGTGATGTTGCCCATAGCAACCAATCAGATTCTACTTAACATTTAACTAACACCTCCTTGAAGATAATAGCTAGAATCTGATTGGTTGCTATGGACAACATCACTTTTAAAACTCACTTCTAAAAACTCTCACTTTAGTAAATGTACCCTAGTGTTACTTCTGATGATGTGATAGATGACTTTGTTGCAAGAAAGTCGAGGCAAGTATGACTATAGAACTAGGGCGCCCAAACATACGGCACACAGGCCAAACACAGCCTGCCATCTGCTGCAAGCCAGCCCCCGTGCTCTAGCAGAGCACCTGCGAGAGGGCACGTGCCTCTTGTCCAAACCGCCAATAATCGCTCTAGACTGTTCTGTTGTACCTTTCCTGGCTACTCAAGCTGCCTACATGCGGTCTTCACTTCTGCGTCAGTAACTATAGGAACGCAACTCCTAGCTACTGCTGCATCCTGTGTGACTTCCTTCCTCCCCATTGCTACTGTGACTCACGGCGGATGCGATCCCAGCGGCGAACCACAGCCCTCCTTCATGGTGCTGCTGGCAGCTTAATGTATGAAGCAATATTGTAATGCTCTTACATTTATTAATAATTGGTTAAAAATAGACATGTCTGACTGTCTTTCGTGGTTTATGTTTATAAGCCACATTCTGGTTTCTGACACATACCTCAACACACAATATTATTACTCCCACAACACCACATAAAGGACCATTGATAAAGACACCACACTAATGCTGCATACGCACTAGATGATAAAACTGAACGATATGGACGCCAATGATATCGCTAACTATATTTCGTTCATATCGTTCAGTGTGCTCCTGCGTATCGTTATAGATGTCTTCTATCGTATGAACTTGCAGTCCAATCTGATGATATCGTCAGGAACTGCATGTTCAGGGAAGTGCAGGGTGACGTCACTGAACGATATCGTTCAGTGAGTATGCACAATGTCGTTGGGCCGGGAGTTCAAGGAAAAACACTGATGATATCGCTCATGAAGCATATCGTCTATCCGCCTTAAATTCGAACACACTTACATCCACATCATAAATGCACATGGGTGTAGAATACTTTGTCGACATAAGAATGTTGACATGGTCGTGATGTCAACATGCTTGGCATGTTATCATTGACCATATGAACATTCATAGATTAGAATGTCAACAGAATGTCCCTGGTGGTGTAGTGGTGACTTACATGGAACAGGTGGCTCCTGTGGTGTCTTCTCGGTCCAGCGGTGAAGTCAGGATGACTTTCAGAAGATTCCTGCGTCACTTCTGGTGGAAAGCAAGTCTAACCCTTAACTCTAACCTGCCCCCTAGTGCCTAACCTCACCTCCAGTGCCTAGGGGGAGACATGTCGACATCCTGCACATGTCAATATTTCACCAATGTTGATAAGTGGGGACTATGCAGTGGCTGCAGGCCAGTCTGGAGCCAACACTGAAATTTGGACAGGTGCCCCCTGCCCTTCAGTCTAGCATGTCCCTGATTGCATAAAATGGCTCCTTCCATCATCTGTATATGAAAATTACATCATGTTCGTATTTTGGGGTGTTTTAATGTCTTATTTGCTCTTTTAAACACTGTTAGATTGAGCTCTACATAATTCTCTCTTTAATGATTAGATTTCCTCAGGGTTATGATAACTTCAGATTGCCTTTCATCTACAATAGACAGCATGTAAGTAAGCATCACAGTAAGACACAGTATTTAACTAAATCCAGCACAGTGAAACATTAACCTAAAGTTCAATGCAGCCCAAAGCAACTTGATGTTTAGCTCAACTCTAGCTGATAAAGTAGAGTGTATCAGCTTTGTGATACAGTGCTTCAACAGTATGTCAGGTCAGATGTACTAAAAACCTGTTGTACTAAGAACTACACCCTACAGTATATAAAGGAACATTTTATCAAGGAAAATCTAACAGAGCTTGTTCCAAGTCTACAAGTTCCAGAATCTGTATCATAATTGAAAATTGTAACAGTTGCATCATTAACATTACTGATTAGAAGCCAGGGATGGTTTGAAAAGGAAATGAAAATTATTGCTGCAGAATACAAATTTCCATCTGTTCTGCACATCAAATAGATTCTACAGATTACATTATATAGATTATAAATAGATTATTCAATACAGTCTTTTTCCTGCTACTTGTATCCATTGATAGTGAACCCTTTACTTTACCGGGCAGATGTTCTAAGCCTTGGACAGTGATAAAGTGGAGAGAGATAAAGTGGAGAGAGGTAAAGTACCAACTCATCAGCTCCTAACTGTCATTTTTCAAATACAGTATATCTCTCTCCACTTTATCACTCTCCAAGTCTCAGTACACAGACCCCTACATCACCTGATTGTACATTCATACGACACTGTGGGGCACATGTACTAATATAGCAAACAACGTTGTGCTTATTCTGCTTGTGCTTAGTTAATTATCAATGCGAAGCGGGAAGCATTTTTCGGCAGCATGTGTTAATAAATCCTTTGCCAAGGTGGGGTAGAGAAAACTCACCCCTCCTGCGATTTTAGATGGCGAGAGCAATGTGGTCCCCATTGCTGGCAATGGGGACCTGGCAGCAGCCTTTCTGGCTTCAGTGAAGCTTTCCAGGCACTGCCGGGTCCCCGTCTGGTTAATCAGTCACGCACATGCGCACACTGACCGTCATGCATGCACAAGATAGAGCAGCCTATCGCTGGTAGCGATAGGCTGGCAGCAGGTGAGCGGAGGACCTTGCCAACGAGGAGGAAGTTGCAGGACCTCCTCGCCGGCGAGGTAAGTAATGATGAATACCAGTGGCCAGGGGCGTATCTATAATGGGTACTGGGTGTGCAGGGCACCCGGGCCCCTGGGTCCAGGAGGGCCCCTCACCGCACACCCTGCACCCATAGTATTACTTACCTCTCCGGAGTCCCACATCGGAGCGAGGTTCCAGCTCTATAAAAACTACTGGAAAATGGCTGCCCCGGCCATTTTCCCATCGTTTGCGCATGCGCAGTACAGGGAAGATGGCCGCCGCAGCCATTTTCCCGGTGACCTGCGCATATTCTATAGACTCTGGGCGCACTCTAGTGCCCAGAGTCTATAACTCCGGTGCTGACCGTGCACAGCTCAGTGCGCTGCCGGCCACCGGACAGAGAGCAGGGGGCCCGTGTCGGAGACTGCCCCCGGCACCCTCCTCTCTAGAAACGCCCTTGCAAGTGGCATAATCGTTTGTATCACTGAGTTACTAAATGAAATATGCTGCTGGTATTTAGGTTCATTGTAAAATGTGACCCTCAGTACGAGGCTGATGGTGCATGCACAAAGATTGCAGGAGTCTCAGCTTTCATTTGATTAGTAAGTGCCAGTCACACTTTGCTACCATAGCTGGCTATGCCGGGGATGTTATATACAGAGTCTGAGGCCACAGCTCTAAAAAATGTCGGTGTTTAAAACATACAGTATTTTACAAAAACAGTAAAAACACATTTTTCTGCAAAACAACAAAAAAAATCGAGTTAACATCACTTGCTATGTATACCCCTGTATCTTTCACAGTCCTTCCAATATATATATATATATATAAATATATATATATATATATATATGCATGAACATCTGCCGGAGCAGCCTGAATACACAGCACATCACTGGGCATGCGCAGGATCTCGCAAGCATCGCCAGATCCCACGTGCAGCCGCCACAGCAGGGACAGTGCTGTTCCTGCTGTGGTGATGGGGCAATGCCAACTGCAGCTGTCGATATCGATAGCTGCAGCTGTCGGAACGGCCAGTGCCACTGTGTCAGTGACAGGGTGCATAGCATAACATGCGCTGATACCACTTACTCCCCATACCGACATATAATATTACCCCAGAATGTAACCTACATATAATCTACCCCAGAATGTAACACTACACCAAGGCCATTGTGCTTGCCGTGAATCACCTCCACAGTACCCGGCTAAAGCATACAATAATTCATGCCAGATCTTAACAGCATATTATTTTTGCATGGTGACTCCTACCGAGATTAGGCAGGTCTCCTGGAATGTCCGGAGACTCAGAAATTTCACCTGAGTCTGAAGAGCAGGTTACTCTCCTGGATCCAACTTTCTTGTGAAGAGGATGGGGACCACGATACTGCATCATCACGCAGTGGTGGGCGGAGACAAAATATGCAAAACGCACTGCGTGATGTCCTGACTCGCAGCACTGTAGACGGGCGGGGGCTTAATGACTTGAATCACCTTGTCACAAACCACCTGCTTACCTCTTGTCAATGTGGTGCAGAGAAACGGGAAGCAATCGGGAAGCCGACTGCCTATATACCGGCAGCCGGTTTCCCGACTGTTTTATCCCGGCAAGGGTGAAATGCCGGGCATCTGGATGTAGACGCCCGCATTTCCCCGATGCCGGGAGACCGGCGCCCGGCATCACGATCGTAGTGATGCCGGGCGCCGCGAGAGGACAGCCGCGGGGGGGAGGGTTAGGTTTAGGGCTCCCGGGGGGGACTTAGGGTTAGGCTAGGGGGAGGGAGGGTTAGTCCCAGGGGGGGACTTAGGGTTAGGCACCCCCCTGGGGGACTTAGGTTTAGGCAGGGAAGGGGGTGGTTAGGGTTAGGCACTTAGAGGGGGGATTAGGGTTAGGCACTTGGGGGGAAGTTAGGGTTAGGCACCCCTAAGGAGGGTTAGGGTTAGGGGTGTTAGGTTAGTGGATACTTACCTATCCACGATCGGGATTTTCAGCACTGTCGGGCTTCCGCTGCATCGCACTCTGCTCATGTCGGGCTGCCGCTGACGTGAATCGAACCGCCGGCCATGCGGCCGACGGTATATCATACCCATTCCCAGAGAAACACACATCTAAATTTGCCCTATAGAAGATCAACACACAAAAGAAACAAATTAAACAGGGGGCTGCAGATGAGAATGATTATACTGAGACATACTGAAGCTTTCAGAGGAATAGAATTATAGTATTGGTTGGAGAGACTGCAGAAAGATGTACTAGCGAGTTTTCAATTAATTACAGAGAAATGTCTAATATATAGTGTACGCTATAGTCTGCTATACTAACTACAATAAGCAATAAAATAATGAAACATTATATTCCTGTCTCATACTGTACATTCAGCTTGGATTATATTATGAGCAATAAAGTAGAATTTTTCTGGAGTGTTGCAGGCATTTTAAATATTGAACATGCTTATTTCAAACAGCTTGCTCTTGCTACGCTTATGCGACTGTATATTTTTCTGTCATCGCCGGCTCTTAACGTAGGCCACTACTGTGCAAAAAGCACTTTAGTTAAAACACTGCAGGTATGATCAATTTCGTTCTGAACAAACCTGTAGGTGGCTGGCTACAACTCAGCACACAGCGGCAAATATCAGCTTTTTAGGTCATCACTACCCTGCAAGTTGCAACATTTTTGGTATTCCGAGAGCTATTAAAGATAGCTGTTTAATGCAGCCGTAAAGATGGAGACCATTACTAACTAAGCATGTAATTTAGTGAAGGTTAATGCAGAAGAACAGCGACAAAAAAAAACATAACATGAGGCAATTATTATTCACTCCCAGTTCTTGTGATCATTTACTTCTCACCACATGTAATTTAACAGGAGTCACACATGGAAAAGGAGCTTATTTTTTTACACATACTGTATAAAGTGCTGTCTGTCTGATTACGGTGTAGCGTCAAAGGTCCTTGTACATAAGGAAGTCTTTATGATGTTGGTTTGAAGGTAACTCTGCTTAAAGAGCACTGTGCCTGATTACTGTGCTATCATTAGTTGGGGTAGTAGGAAATTCTAAAATATGGGAATTATTGCCTGAGCCTTTCACTCTTTTCTCTTCACAATAGCATAATTAATGGAACTTCTAAAAAAAAAAAATATATATATATATATATATATATATATACAGTATATATATATACAGTATACATATATATATATATATATATATATATATATATATGTATATATATATATATATATATATATATTATTTTTTTTTGGTTGGGTTACTGTACACCTGTCCTTTAATGATCACTTACCTGCTATCCTACTTCTGTCTCTTTTTAATAATTCCTACCCTATGGTGGAGGCAAGAGAAGGCACGGGTCAATTAATGATGTAAACCAGAGGTTCCCAAACACGGTCCTCAAGGATCCCCAACAGATCAGGTTTTAGATATATCCATGGTTAAGCACAGGTGGTTAAATCAAATTGACTGAGGTACTAATTAAATCACCTGTGCTCATCTATGGATATCTCTAAAACCTGAACTGTTGGGGATCCTTGAGGACCGTGATTGGGAACCTCTGATGTAAACACTACTCACCTCTTTCTGCATTAGTATGGTCAGAAAAACATACATACATACTGCACAGCTCATACATACATATATACATACAAACAGTACATACAGTACAGTACTAGAGATGTGCGCTGACTAGAGATGTGCACTGACCCTCATGTTTTGGTTTTGGATCTGGATCTCCCCTGGTTTTGGATCTGGATTGTTTTTGCCAAAGCCTCACCTCCGTGTTTTGTTTTTCATTTTGGATCTGGATTTTTTCTTAAAAAATCATAAAAACAGATAAAATCACATAAAATGGGCCTTTTTTTGTTCCTACAGAAAATTTATGAAGGAGAAGAAGAGGGGAGGAGGCATTTACAAAAAAAATATGATACATTCACATCAGTCCTTGCCACAGAAGAATCCTTGAGCATGGCTGCTGCTGCTGTTGGGAGTTGATTTTCTCATCCCAGAAAGGGACCAGGAAGAGTGCTTTCCAAAAACAAATAAACAATTGACTTAAATAATCCTTTGCAAATATTCTATTTCCCAACCTATTCAGGGACATAACCAGCACAGATATGTGGACAAGCGTAAGATCTATAATTTAAGGCAGGGGTAGCCAATCCTGGTCCTCAAGAGCTACCAACAGTGCATGTTTTCCAGGTCTCCTCACAGAATCACAACTATAATAATTAACTCCACCTGTGGATCTTTCTAACTGTTTTTGTGAGTAATGAATACACATGTGCACCAGCTAGGTCATCTGGAAAATGTGAGCTCTCGAGGACTGAGGTTGGCTACCCCTGATTTAAGGCCTTACGTTGTGTCTTTCTTTAGAATCCTGCACCTGCTTCTGCGGCTAGGAGTGGATTTCCATCCCAGAAGGGGAGCATGAAGAGTGCTTCCAAAAACAATTGACTTAAATAATCCTTTGCAAACCTTCTGTAAAGGCATTTTCCAACCTGTACAGGGACACAGTTAGTTAGTGGCCTTCAAACTGCCGTTGTTCCCACTGTCCACTTAACCATATCAGATATGTGAACAAGCGGAACCGAGCATTAAATGCAACATTTCAGATTTAAGGTTTAAGTCTTACATTGTGTCTTTCTTGGGAATTCTTTCTTGAGTGCCATGACTGCTTGCTGGGAGTGGATTTTTTTCATTCCAGAAGGGGGCCAGGAACAGGAAGTGTGCTTTCCAAAAATAGATAAACAATTGCCTTAAATAATCCTTTGCAAACCTTCTGTTCTGTAAAGGAATTTCCCAACCTGTACAGGGACATTAAAAGTTAGTTAGTGGCCTTCAAATTGCAATTGTTCCCACTGTCCACTTAACCATATTACTTAGATATGTGAACAAGCGGAACAGAGAATTAAATGCAACATTTCAGTTTAAGGTTTAAGTTTTACGTTGTGTCTGGTGATCATTTAGAAAGCAGAAAAAGAGCTACACCACAAGTGGCAGATGACTAAACTCACACACAAAGGTTTAATAGAAATAGATACAACACCAGATCAGATGTTTACCCTGGAGGATCTGTCTGATTCATCATGGTGCCCCCAAGACCAAGATTGTGCAAATTCTTCCAAAAGAGAGACTGACACCACAGCTAAACATAAGAGTCACCTTCTGGATGTGAATTGTCTCATTTGCATGGGGAACACCCAACCCTCAGATGAGATGGATATCAGCCAGTGGACAACATTGAAATCACCATTAAAAAGTCACAGTGGAAGACTAGAGTGTGGAGAATCTTTCTTCACAGTCAGGAAAGGCCTCAGAAAACATGAAAAAAGATGCTCTAGGTGCTGAACTTCAAGGGATTTCTCCATCATGTTCTGCAGTGTGGAAAGGTTTCATTCACATGTTTTCTATAAAGCAGTTTAAAGTTACAGCCTTCAAAGTGTCTGGCTATAACACCCACCTTTGCCAGGAATTACCAAAGATTATCACAAGCAAAGGATTAATTTTTCCGGAATCTGTCTGGGAATTCATGGATCGTATCTGGCCTGAATGCATTAAGACATCCAGTGATTCTGTGTTCTGTAGCCAACTATATTCCTATCTGAATCGGAAACTGAAATACGGAATAGTGAGCACAGACAACACGGAGGTCTTTGTTATTCCACTGCCTGCATGCCAATCAATACCTCCCATACTACACCTACTGGGGGGACCAGGCCTTGATAATGACCATCCCCAGTTGTTGCTAGGCCTTCTTCTTCCAAACCATCCATCCTGGACTTCCTGTCCAAAAAGGGCGAGCAGGGTACAGAAAGAGGAGTTAGATGTCCCCAATGACATTTTTTTCATCTATAATAGATGATGTGGAGAGAGAAGAGCTTCAGATGTTGGAACAGGGGCTCCCACCTATTTGGCTTACTTCCAGGGAGCAGAGCTCTATTCCTCAGGAAGTGCCTATACCTGAGCTGATGATAGGTAGTCTCTGCCTATTGGTAAACACCCTTCAGGAGTAGGCAAACCAAAATATCAACTATAATAATGTGTCCACTGATAACCAGCCTGATCCCTTAACAGCAACGTACCCCATATGGCCAACTCATAACATGACACCCAGTTTGCAGCCTCCTCTTCCTTATGACACTAATCCAGTCACCATGGTTGATCAATCAGCCATGTGTGGTCCACCCAATTTTTGGCCTTCTACATTCTAACGTCATAATAACACACTATAACACACTAGACTTATAATCTTTGCTTTTGTTTATGTTTTTGAATAGAACAGTTTTAGAATTTAGGATGTCCACTCTATATAGGTTTGTAAATATAGGCTTTAGTTTTTTAGAGCATATAACTTTATAAGCTGTTAGGATAACATTTGTGCTATGCTTAAGATTAATTCATGTTTGTTTTTTTTTAAAAAGAGATTTTTTTATCACTGGTTTTGCTTCCAAAATGCAATAAAACTGTTTAGGGAAAATAAAAAAAAATTGGGGGGGGGGCAGCAGCCCCTCGACGGACAGGAACACAGCACCCCTGAGCAGCTATGCCGATGACAGTGACAGCCAGGTGTGGCTGACACACACACCAAAATAATTGTTTCATTATTTTTTGGGGCAGCAGCCCCTCGACAGACAGCAGCACAGCACCCAGGTGCAGCTATGCCGATGACAGTGACAGCCAGGTGTGGCTGACACACACACAAAAAAATATATGTATTTTTGGGCCAGCAGCCCCCTTGACAGACAGCAGCACAGCACCCCTGCGCACCTACGCCGATGAAAGGTTTGGCTAACATGCCACACAAAAAAATGTGTTTATTTTTTTTTTAACACTGGGATGAACCTAATACACAGGGGCGTATTTATAATGGGTGCAGGATGTGCGGTGCACACTGGCCACTGGGTCCCAGGGGGGCCCATACCCAACATCCTGCACCCATACTTTTTTTTTATACTTACCTCTCCCAAGTCCTATGGAGTAGTGCTACACAAAATGGCTGGAAAATGGTTGCTGCGCCATTTTCTCAGTGTCCTGCGCATGTGCAGAAGACTTTGGGCACAGACTAGTGCCCGGAGTCTACTGCTGCTGTCAGTTCGCTGACGGCAGCCGGGGAGAGAAGAGGGGGCCACAGACAGGGCATTACCACGGGCCCCCACCTCTCTTAATACGCCCCTGCTAATACATACTGTTGAAATCCCGGTGGCCGGAATGCCAGTGCTCAGAATGTCAGATTCCAGGCGCTGGCATCCTGACTGCTGGCATCCCGATGGCAAGTAGTGGGGTTAGTTGGAGGGTTAGGGATAGGATTAGGGGTTAGGGTTAGGCACTTGGGGGGGTTAGGGTTAGGCACTGGGTGTGAGTGTAAGGAATAGGCACTAGAAGGGGAGGTTAGGTTTAGGTTGCAGGGAGGGAGGTTTAGGGGTAGGGATAGAGTTAAGCTACTTACCAACATATGTCGATATCCTAACCCTGTTGCGATGCCGGTGTCGGGATTCTGACTGCCGTTATCCCGAGCGCCGGCATCCCGTACCCAACCCATACAGGAGTTAATTCATTAATTGTCTAGGTCAGGGCTTTGTCTAGGTCAGGGCTCAGCAACCTTGTTCTCAAGTGTGCCAACTAAAATCTAGTTAAGCTCAATGTGCCAGTTCTACATTTAGATACTGTATATGTGATTTATAATAATAGGACCAACAAATAAACTTATTTTTAATTCCAGAATATATGTAATGCATTTCAAACCCCACAACTATAAAATGTGAAAATTAGTGAGAGCGACAGGGTTGGTGGCAGCAGGCAAAACCAATACACCCACGAAGATCATAGGTATTTGTATTGGTTTGGGCCTATTGGTGTTGTTTGCTATCTGTAACTGAGTAAATAAATGCATTGTTCTTTTAATTCTAAATTATTGGGGCTTAAATTTTAGTATGGTATTTACCTATTGGTTCTAGATGATTAATCTCCCGAACCTTCGGCGTGCCACTAAAAACTGTTCCACATCTGGCAAACTTGACGGACATTTCTGATATCTGAACTAGGGCAATAACTTACTGCTAGCCAATGATATTACTGTATTGCATCCCACTTTTGAAATTTCTCCCACATGCAAAATATATAGTAAAATGAACTGCTGATAAAAATTATGTCATCATTGTGGAATGTAATGTTAGAGATGCAGAGGAGAAAGTGAAGAGATGTTGATAGAGAGAGACAGAGTGAGATGAAAAAGGAGAAGTGGGGATACAGTACAATGTTGAGGTGAGGAAGGGAGAGAATGGGGTGAGGACAGGAGAGAGAGAGAGTGATGTGAGAAATTGTCCAGAAGAGAAATGGAGAGAAAGAGAGGGGGGTGGAGACAAAGAGAAAACTAAATAAAGTCAGGTGATTGGGTACCTTAGTATTACAGAAAAATGTAAAGGAAACTATCACAAAATTGAATAGCTACAGTATATTTACTGGTACAGGGATGGAAGATCTACAGTGTCTAGATAGACAGTCAAAAGATCAACACCAGATGGTCGACAGGGTGAAATGGTCGATAATTATAAGGGTAACATGGACTAAGGTCAACAGGGTCGAATTGTCGACACGGTCAAAAGATTGCCGCCGGGTCACTCAACCCAGGAATCCATTGGTCTTTCATTGTTTTTAGGGTTAGGGTGCGGATGAGGATTAGGTTTAGGGGTCGGCACTAGGGGAAGGGATAGGGTTAGGCACCAGGTGGAGGATTACGGTTAGACAGTAGGGGCAGGATTAGGGTTAAAACAATTATAAAAAAAAACATGTGTCAACCATTTGTGGTGTTGACCTTTCCTCCATCTAACATGTGGTGTTGATCTTTTGACTGTCTATATAATACCCCTTTTACACTAAATTCTCGGGTCTGACCCGGTATTTGGAACAATGTTCAAAACTAGGTCAGACCCTGGACATACCCCCTTCAGACCGTTGCACCGACCCAGGTTATTCTTGGGTCGGCGCCGTACACGCTGCAAGGTTGCACAGGTCATTGTTAAACCCTGCAAGCTACCCAGGTTGGATTGCCAGATCATTCAACCCTGGAATCCAACTCTGGCCCCTGTAACGGGTTGGGTATGGAATCCAGGCTGTTGGGATGCCGCTGGTCAGAATACCGACAGCTGCATCCCGAAAGCCAGAATCGCGGCACACATAGGAAGAGACGGTGAGTACTTTTCTAACCCCTACCCTAACCCACCCTCCTCGGTGCCTAACCCTTACCCCCCCTAGTGCCTAAACCTAACCTCCCACTCCCCTCCCCGCACCCTAAACCTAATACCCCCCTCCCCTGTGCCTAAACCTAACCTCCCCCTCCCCGCACCCTAACCCTAACACTACCCGGTGCCTAACCCTAACCCTCCCCCTAATGCCTAACCCCGCTACCTAAGACTAACCTCACCCTAACACCCTGAAACTTACCTTCGGGATGCCGGTGGTTGGGATACAGGTGCCAGGATCCCGACCTGTCAGGATTTCGGCGCCAGTATTCAGACCGTCGGCATACCACACGCCAGGATGCCAACTACATCCCCCCTTTAACACCTAGAAGCAACCCGGGTTAACCAGGCCATAACCCGGGTTTTGGCTGCTAGTCTGAAAGGGGGATATATAATGTAGATCTTTCAATCCACTCCCAGATTTACTCATAATAACAATTAAACATTTAAAATTGATTAGTATAATTTAGTATTGGCTACTATTTATTATCAAAATCATACATGAATTCATAAACAACACACTTGACTGTGGAATCCTGACAAGGCAGTATCTGCACTCAGGTTTTATAGAATCAGACACAAGCAACTGCTTGGTCAAAAAAAGACAGGTTTTGTGACACCTTGTACACCTATTTTTCCCATTTAAGATATA
The DNA here is from genome assembly GCA_031769625.1 of Taudactylus pleione. Taxonomy (NCBI): domain Eukaryota; kingdom Metazoa; phylum Chordata; class Amphibia; order Anura; family Myobatrachidae; genus Taudactylus; species Taudactylus pleione. Next base: position 3,153,826 of record JAUIMM010000710.1, read on the forward strand.
AATTACTGGGCAAAGTATATAATATTTTTATTTATTACTGTATGCAAAACTCTTTATTACTTTTCATCTGTAATATACTGTACTACTCAAGAAAGTTTGCTGTTATTCTTTTCCACTTATAGGTGGAGTGTGTTTGACACCAAAATTGTGATGGGAAGATTACCTATTTCCTGGCTGTCATAGAGCTTCGGGTATGCTGTATGGATAAGCTATAGACAGAAGACATGAGTGAATTATGGAAAACGCCACAGGGAGAGAAATCTATTGAGCATAAATAAAATGACATGAAAGCTTTGGAAAACCGCAGATATAGGAACAGTTATAAAGGAATGTGTCATTTGCGTTATATAAAACATACATATGTGCTGCACGACATTTACAAGTGAAGGAATATTAGTGTTATATTTTATTGTACAGAATAACTGGAGGGGATGTATTAGATCTGTGACACTTTCAGAATAATGTGTGCTCACACACAGATATCCCACATTTCTCCTTTGACATTCACACGGGTACACTGTACACAGATGATGTTTCTGATGTACTGTATGTACAGCATTATTCATAATAATTAGAGAGGAGAGACATTTGCAAAAACTGTTCTACAAAATATGAGGTGTCCATAAATTTATTGCAATTAACCAACGCTATAAACAAACTACATACTGTAGATAACTTAAACTACTAAAATAACCACTCGGCCACAGACTGCATTGGTATAAACTCATATTGTAGCTTTTTTATTGAAAGAATGACCCTGATTTTACTTACATGGGTGGCAGAGAAGGACGCTAAAAAACACTGAGCTCCAGCCATAAGATTTTTACTTAACTTAGGGAGCAACTAAAACGCCTCCCCCCCACCCTGTTAAAATGTAAGCTGTGCTGTGAACTCTCACCACCCCTCATTAAGGCATAGTATGAATATGTCCGAATAGATCAATGCTCAAAGTCCTCCAGCAGAGGTAGGCTAAACTCATTTTCAAAGACTAAGTATCCAACGACGACTTCCTACATCCTACTTGGCTGCTGGTTTGTAGCGCCTTCCCATCCAACAGTATCTTATTACATACTTACTGACTTTATATTATCCCCTTGTGGGGGCAGCCAGGAGAAATGCTGCCACAGACTGGTTCGGGGGGCGGGGCATAATTAGACCTTGCCGCTTTCCTTGGAAAAGTCTGCGACTCATGGGTCCGCTAACAGGGGCGGGGCTAAATGATGCAAACCATGCCATTAAACCCTGCCCCCTCCTCACGGACCCACAAATTCCCCATTAAATCTTCCCATCCTGCCAGCTTCACCAGGAAGTGGGCAGGATGCGGGAGATCTGCCTACATTTCCGGGGGTGCGGTGGGCTACCTGAAAAATTGGCAGCCTCCCACGACTTCCGGGAGTGTAGACAAGTATGCCTGATTAGATTAAAGAGTTAGTAAAACAGACAAACAACACATAAAAACAAAACGAAAAAGTAGGGAAACCAGGAAAACAGCAAGATGGCTGCCAAGCTCACAACCAGCCTTATATACCATAGTACTAGACCTCCTCACACCCAAAGGATCTCATAGGCCACACCTGACTGATAGCAAAAACACCATAACAACATCTGCCTAGTAACTGGTGACAAATTGTTAACTGATTACAAGGACTCTTATATAACCTTAAACTTAAACAGCTCTTTTCTAATCTTCACCTCACTCTGCATTTGGATGCAAAAGTTTACAATGGGGCTTTAAGCAGTGGTTGCTAAAGTCAGTCCTAAAGGCACCCTAACAGTCCAGGTTTTAAGGATATCCATGCTTGAGTACAGGTGGCTTAATTAGTACAGTACCTCAGTCAATTTGGACCACTGGGCCTGGGTTGTTGATGGCTGCTCCAGGGACCAGTGGTGCACTTCTAGATAAGGAAATCACTGCTCTGCTGGTTCTAGCATGTGTGGCCAGTGCATTCTTGGTAATGTTTAAACATTTTGTTTCTGGGCCCAGATGACTAAGAGTTATGCCCCTGCCCAGTGCCGTAACTGTGAGTCCCAGCACCCTGTGCAGGTCACGCCCCCTCTGCATCATGTCATGCAGAAGGGATGGGGCCATAATCACCTGGAATGACAGCAATGCCCAGAGTATCCTCAGGATGCTCCAGGGTGCTGTAAGGGCAGTGGTGTGCACGTCTGAAGGGTTCCGTTCCAGGCACCCTGCTAGCCAGATCCAAGGACCGTGGGTGAGTGGTGTTGCCGCCCAAGGGCTCTATGCCAACTCTGCTTGCACACTCCTAGTTACGGCCCTGCCCCTACTCTAATTAAACAACACTGCAGAATCAATTTACTACTGCCCTGCCATCTCTATTCATAGACTGCACACTGTTTCACAAAATAATTATAGAAATGCATTGCACAATTATTGTGGGTAATGGTGAAGCCCAAGCAGAACACCATGAGCTTTACATCTGTGTAATGACATGTTATTGTTATTATTATTATTATTTATTAATTATGCAAACTGGTCCGTATATGTGTTTGTTCTTTTCCTTAATACATAGTGGTGTCGGTCAGCTCTTATTAATGCTTGCAATCTCTGTAGGAGAGTAGGCACTGCAGCACCGTGACTGAAAGCTAGGAGTGGGGGCTTTACTGTTCAAATGTAGCATTTTATTATGTTGCTTATAATGCAGGCATTTCTTTTATAGAAAAATAATAGTGACTAGGTAGTTACCATCTAGTTATGCCCAGGTCAGCAATTTCTGGAGTTATGCAGAATCAAAAAACTTCAAAGGCATCGTTTCTAAAGCTAGGCATTTCTGCAGAGTGCTCTACGATGTGTTCTGCTGTATTTATTTCCTTTTTCTAACATTTCAAGCAGGGATCATTGGTGGGCATTTTCCTGTGGAATTATTATAAACATTAGGTGAGGATGACTGAGAATATAGTTTTCATTTTACAATTTAACTGTAGACAGAGCCAGAATAATAATGGGGTGGATGGAGCTACAGCTCCAGGTCTCCACATAAAAAAAATCCCATCATCATGGCAGCAGGATACTGACAAGCTGCCCAGCTAGCCACACAGGCGGCCATAAAGCATTACAATGATATTTCTGGTTTTCTCAGAAAATTATGCAATTTTCCTTTTTTATGTTTTTGGGGAGACAGTGCAGGGGGTGTACACACCCACATGGCACTGGCTACACCCACACAGCACTGACCACACCCACATGACACTGGCTACACCCACACAGCACTGACCACACCCACATGACACTGGCTACACCCGCATGGCACTGGCTACTCCCACACAGCACTGGTCACTCCCACACAGCACTGGCCACACCCACATAGCACTGGCAACACCAAAACAGCACTGGCCACAGCACCTCCGCCTCTCATTCTAACATTTTCAGTCTCAGGCCCATGTGGCCCTTAATCCAGCCCTAGTTGGAAAATATTGTGTTACTGTCTTTACTTAATCTATGATACATTTCATTTGACTACCTGGTACAATTTTTTTGTAGAGTTGCTAACCCCAAGGTAGTACCAGGTAGTCAAGTGAAATTTATCATAGATTAAGTAAAGACAGTAACACAATATTTTTCATTAGAACAACCTTATCTGAGAAATATATGCACAATATTTCACATCCTGTGAGACACATTTCTTGGATAAGTTTGTTTTTATGAAATGCCAACATTCAGAATATAGACGTGGTCTGAATGTCGACATGGACGTTATGTTGACATGAGACATGTTGAAATTCACAATGTCAACAGGGACATAATATTGACATTGCCAACATTGTGAATATCGAGAGAGAGTACATTGACAGTTTTAGTGGATTTCAAACCTTCCCCTAAACACAACCTAAAATTAAACCCTAAACATGACCATAAACCTAACCCTAAACATTGCCCTAAACCTAACCCTAAACCTTTCCCTAAACCTAACCCTAAACATTACCCTAAACCTAACCCTAAACCTAACCCTAAACATTGCCCTATACCTAATCCTAATCTTAACCCTAAACTTAACCCTAATCCTAACCCTAAACATTACCCTAACCCTAAACATTGCCCTAAACCTAACCGTAATACTAACCCTAAACCTAACTCTAAACCTAGCCATAAACATTGCCCTATACCTAACCCTAATCTTAACCCGAAACTTAACCCTAATCCTAACCCTGAACATTGTCCTAACCCTAATCCTAACCCTAATCCTAGCATTGCCCTATACCTAACCCTAATCTTAACCCTAAAACTAACCCTAATCCTAACCCTAAACATTGTCCTAAACCTAACCCTAATCCTAACCCTAAATTTTGTCCTAACCCTAATCCAAACCCCAAGCATTGCCCTATACCTAACCCTAATCTTAACCCTAAACTTAACCCTAATCCTAACCCTAAACATTGCCCTAACCTTAAACATTGCCCTAAACCTAATCCTAACCCCAACCATAAACATTGCCTATACCTAACCCTAACCTTGTCCTAAACCTAACCCTAATACTAACCCTAGCCCTAAACATTGCTCTATACCTAACCCTAATCCTAATACCTAAACCTAACCCTAAACATTGACCTAAACCTAACCCTAATCCTAATGCTAAACATTGCCCTAAAGTTAACCCTAATCCTAACCCTAAACATTGCCGTAGACCTAACCCTAATCATAAACCTAACCCTAAACATTGCCATAAACCTAAACCTAATTCTAACCCTAACCCTAAACCTAACCCTAAACATTCTCCTAAACCTAACCCTAATCCTATCCCTAAACATTTCTGTAAACCTAACCCTAATCCTAACCCTAAACATTCTCCTAAACCTAACCCTAAACATTCTCCTAAACCTAACCCTAATCCTAACCCTAAACCTAACCCTAAACCTAACCCTAAACCTAACCCTAATCCTAACCCTAAACATTGCCCTAAACCTAACTCTAAACATTGTCTTAAACCTAACCCTAAACATTGTCTTAAACATAACCCTAATATAGACTGTCAAAATGAGAGATGTGCGGTTCGGTTTTACTCGGATTTACTCAGATATGTTCGGATCTCAAAAACTGCATCATATTGGCTATCTGCCTGTCATGTGTTTTGGAGAGCCAATAAAATAAATGCAAACTAATCCAAACTAGCGCTAATTTAGCAATAAGAACCAAATAAAACCGAACCCGCACATCTCTAGTCAAATATGCGCCTGTTGACGTTCACACAATGTTGACAAATGTCAACGTTATGTCCATGTCGTCATTTTGGTGTTGAAATTCGGAATGTCAACATTGTAAATGTCTACATCATGACTACATACCTTTATTGAACATAGGTTTTCTAATGCATGTACCGTATTACGAGCTTGTGCCACCAGCATCTACAAATTCAGACTGTTTTGTATTGCACACAAATGACACGTTAGCCAGTCATTACTGTATTTTTCTATTCTAAATACTTTAGCTGTGAATGAGCATGTACTGTATCTACAGTACACTATTTTGCCTTTCTTACCATTGGCACAAGCATTGTTTCTTTCTTGAACAATATACGTATCAATTTTGAGTTGTCTGAGCACATTTGTCCTTTCGCTTTGCCAGCTTTAGGCTTTTCCCTTGGTAATCATTTGTTTCATTATTATCTGAGCTGCCAGCATGGGAAAGCGAGTCCATCATTTCTCGTGTTTGACTCTCAATAATGTAACTGAAAGTCAATACAGTAAACTTGATTTTAGGGCTTTGTATCAAGCCTTGGAGAGAGATAAAGAGGAGAGAGATAAAGTACTAACCAATCAGTTTATAACTGTCATTTTTCAAACACAGCCTATATCATGACAGTTAGGGGGTGATTAGTTGGTAGTTTAACTCTCCCCACTTTATCTCTCTCCCATTCTTAGTACATCTCCTCTAAGTGTTTCAAGTAGAGGTATGAACAGACTGATAAGTAACAGTGACAATAGTAAAGAAACTTTGTTTTATTGTCAGTCAGTGGATGGGATGTGTTTACCGCACTTCCATATGTACTAAGCTCTGGCCACCCTTTTTCGGCACGGAGGGTAACGGCAGGAAAACCTGGTGTTACCCAATAGAAGCCTATGGGCTTCTTACCGCACCCCTCTCCCAACAGTTCATCGCCACCTCACCGCCCTGACGTCGGCCAGCGCTGGCCCCCACTCACCTGCACTCCAATGTCGCCGGCCCGCGCTCCTCCTAATTCATCCACCTCCTCCTCCTCCTAATCTTCTTCCGGGTGCATTGAGGAGGAGGAGGAGCCCGGGGCTTCCTACACATGTGACTAGCAGGAAGCTCCCGGGGCTCGGAGGGGGCGTGGTCCCACGGAGACCCCATCACCCGGCGTCGGCTATTTCGCAAAGGGCAGCTCTTATTGCAAGAGCTGTCCTTCGCGATACTAATCGCATATATTAGTACATATGCGATTACTAAGGTTGCGGTGACTGGCGGAATGTTCACCGCAACCTTAGTACATCCCGCCCAATGTATTATAAATAATACACCTGGTAACATGCCAATGGACAGCCTGGATAGCTATACACTTAGGGCCTTATTTGAGATGGATGGAATTGCAGAGCTGCACACAAGCAGCTGTGTAATTCTGTCCATCTCAAATGCAGCAGGAAGTGTCTTTAGGACACAGACACCACCTTACTGCATCTGCGATCCCAGCACTGCGACCAAGGTCGCAGTCTAAAATCACCATGGGAACAACCTTGATCTTCGGTCATGATGGTTGTTCCTTTGGTCAGGCTGCAGTAGCTGAAGCTTACTGCAGCCTGACCAGGTCCTGGTGGCTTTTGCAAGGCCAGGAAATCTTCATCCATTGATGCAGACCCTGGCCTCAGCTCGCTGTGCGGTATCGCAGGACACGTTCTGCATGGAACGGGTCCTGCGCAAGTGCAGACCACTTACCATCGGAGATGTGCGCTAACCATTTGCGTGCGTCAACAACAGAAGATACTGTAAGTCTGACTCAGAATCAGGCACGGTTTTCTAAATCTTGTGTATTATTATAATAGGCTTGTATGCACAAGCTGTGTAAAAACCCTTGCTTAAAGCATAGGTATTTTGTCCACATTTAGAAACGTGTTCTCAAGGGGATGTAGTTACCAGAGCAGCGGACTGCATGCCACCGGTCTGAATCCCGACAGTGGAAACCCGAGACGGGACTTAAGATAGGCGTCAAATTGCCAATGCCTATCTTAATCCCAACGCCGGAATATAGACAAGACGCCAGCCAGAACATGGTAAGCCGTGGGCGTCTCAGATGTTAGCCACAGGGGATGTGGGGGGGAGTGTTAGGTCTAAGTAGCATAGTAGGGTTACCATTAGGTTTTGGTGGGGGGAGGTTAGGGTTAGGCACCCCTAGTGGGGGTTTAGGCTTAGGCACCACTTGGGGGGATTAGGGTTAGGCACTAAGGGGGAGGGTTAAGTTTAGGTACAAAGGGGGGAGACTCAAGTTTAGGCACAAACGAGGAGGGTTAGGGTACGTGAAGGGAGGGTTAGGAGGGGAAGGGGGGAGGGTAAGTATACTTATCCGACCCCTGTCGGGATACCAACCAACGGGATACTGCTGTCGGTAATTTGACAGGCGGCACCCGACTGGCGGCATTTCAACTGATTCCTTTTCAAAGCCTCCCTGCAACATAATGTGCTCCCATACAATTTCATTATATTGTACTAAGCATTATTGCTCATGAATGATGCAAATAACATTGAAAAAATAAATAATGCACAGCAAACACTTGTAAAAAACATCGCTGCACTGTTTGGAACCACACATATCCTCGCACATATCCTGAACATCACCCTATTGGGGGAAAGCTTGTGATGCAGCTGAATGCCATGTGCTATTCCTGAACTGAACATCGTGGTCAAGTCGAGAATAAAATCTCCCCCTAAGGGGTATATATACTAAAGTGCGGGTTTTTAGAAGTGGTTACCCATAGCAACCAATCAGATTCTACTTATCATTTATCTAGCACCTTCCAGATTATAATAGATAAAATCTAATTGTTTGTTATGGGCAACACCTCCACTTCTAAAAACATGCACTTTAGTAAATAAATATATCCCTAAGGGTTAAAATGCATATATCAGGCTTAAAAAAAGTTTACTGAATACAAACATTATTAACGGTTATCTGAACGAGTCCTAAAATAATGTTTGCAAATATAATAGTAACATCAATTGGTGCCTGTGGATAAATAAAAATGAGCGGACGTTCTTTGTAGCAAATATTTGTCATTAATGAAGTAGATTACTGCCTAAAGACCACTGGCCCATGGTTGCATCAAAGGTCCGTGTTAAACCAAGCAGCAGCTACCTAAGTGAACAGCTACAGCTGGTATTCAAGTCATAGAAACAAACATATTACTCAGAGCCAGCTGAAAGGTTGGGGTGCACGCTCTTAAGGGCTTCACATTAATAGAAATATACCACAACTCATCTAACTCATCTAAAAGGAACTTACTGGGGCATATTTATTCATACAAATGTAGGGCTCTGTCCTATGATAGATTTTATTTCTGCAAGCATAGTGAGGTCAATTCCTCAAAGACAGAAAACTAAATAGATTCTGATGAGGTGATCAAAAAATCAATAGAAACCTGCTTTGCATGATGTCAGGTGCTCTTCTGAGTATTATGCCCATGGCTTTATATGGGAAAGTGATTTCACAAATATATAACTTTATATGCCATCCACCGTCACCCGTAGAATTACTTTTTAAAATACAATTTAAACAAAAATCTCTTAATCAGAGGTGATATCATAATTATTTAGGGGCCTATTCAGAATCACTTAATTTCTACAAAAGCAGGTAAAAATGAATATGCAGTTATCAGGCCATTCATTAAGAAAGTATCACAGATATCTCCTGCTTACTTTCCTCTCATGGAATGGCACGCTGTCCCCATACACTAGTATAGGGACAGAATTCATCAAGCTCCGAAAATACAATATTTTCGGAGCTTGATTGTAGGACCACTCGCTATCTTCAGTAGAAGCACCCTCTACAGTGGCCAAATTGCCAAGCCCACTGGATGTCTATTGGACAAGAAGAACGACTAGCGCCATGAAGTAGGTTAGTATGCAATGTACTGTAAGTGAGCGAATGTGTAATAAAGGATTAAAATCTTCAGTGTCTGTGTCCTGCCTTTTTTTATACTCTCTTCGCAGTGGGTGTACAGATGCCAGAGGCCTGGTGGCATTTGTGGTTCTACAAGTGCTGCAGAATAGGCTTGCTGGGACCTGTAGTGCCAGTGTGAAGTACAATAATATTTGTAGATTTCACCCATAACCCCTGCCACCCACCGACTCCAGGGGTGCAGGGAAGATGTTTGATCCTCAGGAGGGGGGGGGGGAATCTCATTTTATCTTTAGGGTTCCCACTTTCCAAGGATTTTCAGCAATGTGCTAACTAGTTTGGGGCTGGTTTACATTATGGCAGGGGGACCCCACACAGTGTGTCTCCCTGCTACAGTGTTAGCCCCCCCCCTCCCCCGCCAACTGGTTCAGCCAAGTGCTGGTTATAGGAAAATAGGGGAGACCCCACATCGGTTTTTCCCCTGATTTAACTTTACCAGAATAGACTCAGAGGGCCAGGACTGATTGTGCTTTTTGGGCTGGACCCCACGATGCCGTTTTCTTTCTTAAAATATAACCCAAAGTGTGAGGTATAGTTACTAAGAATCATGTCTGGCTGTGACTGCATTCCCGTGCAAATTTCTCCTGATTTTCAAATACTGAGGGGTCTATTTACTTAGCAGTGTTAGAAGACAAAGTGAAAAGTGATAAGGTGCCAGCCAATCAGCTCCCAACTGTCATCTCACAGGCTGTGTTTGAAAAATTACAGTTGGGAGCTGATTGGCTGGCACCTTATCACTATCTTATCACTTTTCACTTTGTCTCCTAACACTGCTTAGTGAATAGACCCCTGAGAATTTACTAAAGGCAAACTCGGGTGTAACTAAAAAACACAATTTGATAGACGTCAATGCACCATCAAAGCAACTCGCAACTACTTTCCATAGTCAGGAATACAACAAAGGGATTTACTAATGATCATATTTGCAAATACCATCGAACATGGAGCAAAGGCGGGCCAAAATAGAAGTTTTAAATAGGCCACCTCCTGAGCAGCTTGCTCTGCAGAAGTGCTGCACAGGTCAGTGTCATCTGTGCAGTGCATCCGTGCTATGGGTGTAATAGATAGTGTTTATCCTGGGAATGCCTTGAGAATTTGACATCAATGACCAAAGTTTTAAAATAATCATAAAAATGAAAGGCGCCTAAATTGCTCAATAAATAAGATCAGCTGACAGTGACACATTCTCCCGCTATACTATCTATACTATAGTATATAGGAGCTGTCAGAAGTTTATTGCACTCTCCTCAGTGCACCAGTTAAAAAAAATGTCTTCTGCTGAATAACAAAGCTTTCAATGAGAGATCACTGATAACAGGCTCCTGATGGAGAACATATTATGTGCTATAAATCCACTCTGTTAGAGAAATAGGAGATAGAAAACCTACAGTAGCCCTTGTTCCCCGAGCAGACTGATTTGTATGTACAACTATTATCACTGCCGAATACATAATCCTTATATACAATTACTAAAATGCTGAACTTTGTCCAAGTTTCACATGAAATGAGAATATCTAAAAGCTTTTCTTTAATAGAATGACAGTGTAATACCCGGGGCCTGTATAATTAAAGAGCAAGACATCTGGAGTAATAATATACAAAGTGGTGTTAAGAGAGGCATCCCCGCACAATGCATTTTCCAGTTAATGGGCTAACCCAAGGGAAATCTGAACACTGTATTGATTATATGCTTCAACCAATGGAGAATCTATTGTGGTCATGAACTGTTACCACTGGATCTCCCAGAGCATATTTTAAGGAGTTTTCGCTGGTGGGATGCAGGAAGTTGTGAAAGTTGATCCACCCTTTGAAACAGACAAGCACACAAGGTTGCAGGTGAAAGTTCATATTTACGTTAGCCCTGTGTTAACTCTACGGGATAAAAAAAATTGGAATATTTGCTAAATGATAGTCTGCATGTCTAAAACACAAGTACAGCAACAATCATTTTTCCAAAAACATGGGAACGCTCATTTAATTGTGTTAACTACTTACAGTACACTGACATAAAACACATTACAAGACTAAGTGAAACAAAATGTCATAATCACCTCTTCCGGTCACCCACCAACATAACGCATGAACGTGTGTCTCTCTCTCTTATTGTATATTCATTCCATATTGTCCCTCCGCTCTCGTTCTACCCTCCATATCTCTCACTGCCCCTCCATATCTCTCACTGCCCCTCCATATCTCTCACTGCCCCTCCATATCTCTTTTACTGACCCCTCCATATTACTGTCACTGCCTCATCTATACATTATCTCTGCCATTGCCAATCCATATCTCTTTCACTACCCTTACATTTCTCGCCAACTACCGCTTCATATCTCTCTTATTGCTCCATTTGTATCTCTCTCACTGTCACCTCTAAATCTGTTTCACTGCCCTGTATATCTCTATTACTGACCCCTCCATATTACAGTCACTGTCTCATCTATAGATTATCACTGTCACTGCTCCTCAATATCTCTCTCACTGCCCCCTACACATCTCTGACACTGTCCCTCCATATCTCTCTCACTGCCCCCTACACATCTCTGTCACTGTCCTTCCATATCTCTCTCACTGCCCCCTACACATCTCTATCACTGTCCCTCCATATCTCTCTCACTGCCCCCTACACATCTCTGTCACTGTCCCTCCATATCTCTCTCACTGCCCCCTACACATCTCTGTCACTGTCCATCTATATCTCTCTCACTGCCCCCTACACATCTCTGTCACTGTCCCTCCATATCTCTCTCACTGCCCCCTACACATCTCTGTCACTGTCCCTCCATATCTCTCTCACTGCCCCCTACACATCTCTGTCACTGTCCCTCCATTACTCTCTCACTTCCCCCTACACATCTCTGTCACTGTCCCTCCATATCTCTCTCACTGCCCCCTACACATCTTTGTCACTGTCCCTCCATATCTCTCTCACTGCCCCCTACACATCTCTGTCACTGTCCTTCTATATCTCTCTCACTGCCCCCTACACATCTCTGTCACTTTCCCTCCATATCTCTCTCATTGCCCCTACACATCTCTGTCACTGTCCCTCCATATCTCTCTCATTGCCCCTACACATCTCTGTCAGTGTCTCTCCATATCTCTCTCATTGCCCTCTAAACATCTCTGTCACTGTCTCTCCATATCTCTCTCACTGCCCCCTACATATCTCTGTCACTGTCCCTCCATATCTCTCTCATTTCCCCTACACATCTCTGTCACTGTCTCTCCATATCTCTCTCACTGCCCCCTACACATCTCTGTCACTGTCCCTCCATATCTCTCTCACTGCCCCCTACATATCTCTGTCACTGTCCCTCCATATCTCTCTCACTACCCCTACACATCTCTGTCACTGTCCCTCCATATCTCTCTCATTTCCCCCTACATATCTCTGTCACTGTCCCTCCATCTCTCTCTCATTGTCCCCTACACATCTCTGTCACTGTCCCTCCATATCTCTCTCACTGCCCCCTACACATCTCTGTCACTGTCCCTCCATCTCTCTCTCATTGTCCCCTACATATCTCTGTCACTGTCCCTCCATATCTCTCTCACTGCCCCCTACACATCTCTGTCACTGTCCCTCCATCTCTCTCTCATTGTCCCCTACACATCTCAGTCACTGTCCCTCCATATCTCTCTCATTTCCCCCTACATATCTCTGTCACTGTCCCTCCATATCTCTCTAATTTCCCCCTACATATCTCTGTCACTGTCCCTCCATATCTCTCTCACTGCCCCCTAAACGTCTCTGTCACTGTCTCTCCATATCTCTCTCATTGCCCCCTACACATCTCTGTCACTGTCCCTCCATATCTCTCTCATTTCTCCTACACATCTCTGTCACTGTCCCTCCAAATCTCTCTCACTGCCCCCTACACATCTCTGTCACTGTCCCTCCATATCTCTCTCACTGCCCCCTACATATCTCTGTCACTGTCCCTCCATATCTCTCTCACTGCCCCCTACAGATCTCTGTCACTGTCCCTCCATATCTCTCTCACTGTCCCCTACACATCTCTGTCACTGTCCCTCCATATCTCTCTCACTGCCCCCTACATATCTCTGTCACTGTCCCTCCATATCTCTCTCACTGCCCCCTACACATCTCTGTCACTGTCCCTCCATATCTCTCTCACTGCCCCCTACATATCTCTGTCACTGTCCCTCCATATCTCTCTCATTTTCCCCTACACATCTCTGTCACTGTCCCTCCATATCTCTCTCACTGCCCCCTACATATCTCTGTCACTGTTCCATCATTTATCTCTCATTGCCCCTACACATCTCTGTCACTGTCCCTCCATATCTCTCTCACTGCCCCCTACACATCTCTGTCACTGTCCCTCCATTTATCTCTCATTGCCCCTACACATCTCTGTCACTGTCCCTCCATATCTCTCTCACTGCCCCCTATATATCTCTGTCACTGTCCCTCCATATCTCTCTCACTGCCCCCAACATATCTCTGTCACTGTCCCTCCATATCTCCCTCACTGCCCCCTACACATCTCTGTCACTGTCCCTCCATATCTCTCTCACTGCCCCTACACATCTCTTTCACTGTCCCTCCATATCTCTCTCACTGCCCCCTACACATCTCTGTCACTGTCCCTACATATCTCTCTCATTGCCCCTACATATCTCTGTCACTGTCCCTCCATATCTCTCTCATTGCCCCTCCATATCTCTCTCACTGCCCCCTACACATCTGTTTCACTGTCCCTCCATATCTCTCTCACTGCCCACTACATATCTCTGTCACTGTCCCTCCATATCTCTCTCACTGCCCCCTACATATCTCTGTCACTGTCCCTCCATATCTCTCTCACTGCCCCCTACGTATCTCTGTCACTGTCCCTCCATATCTCTCTCATTGTCGCCTACACATCTCTGTCACTGTCCCTCCATATCTCTCACTTTGCCCCCTACACGTCTCTGTCACTGTCCTTCCATATCTCTCTCACTGCCTCCTAAACATCTCTGTCACTGTCCCTCCATATCTCTCTCATTTCCCCCTACACATCTCTGTCACTGTCCCTCCATATCTCTCTCACTGCCCCCTACACATCTCTGTCACTGTCCCTCCATATCTCTCTCATTGCCCCCTACATATCTCTGTCACTGTCCCTCCATATCTCTCTCACTGCCCCCTACACATCTCTGTCACTGTCCCTCCATATCTCTCTCATTGCCCCCTACACATCTCTGTCACTGTCCCTCCATATCTCTCTCACTGCCCCCTACACATCTCTGTCACTGTCCCTCCATATCTCTCTCATTGCCCCCTACATATCTCTGTCACTGTCCCTCCATATCGCTCTCATTGCCCCCTACACATCTCTGTCAATGTCCCTCCATATCTCTCTCATTGTCCCCTACACATCTCTGTCACTGTCCTTCTATATCTCTCTCACTGCCCCCTACACATCTCTGTCACTGTCCCTCCATATCTCTCTCACTGCCTCCTACACATCTCTGTCACTGTCCCTCCATCTCTCTCTCATTGTCCCCTACACATCTCTGTCACTGTCCCTCCATATTTCTCTCACTGCCCCCTACACATCTCTGTCACTGTCCCTCCATATCTCTCTCACTGCCTCCTACACATCTCTGTCACTGTCCCTCCATCTCTCTCTCATTGTACACTACACATCTCTGTCACTGTCCCTCCATATTTCTCTCGCTGCCCCCTACATTTCTCTGTCACTGTCCCTCCATATCTCTCTCATTTCCCCCTATATATCTCTGTCACTGTCCCTCCATATCTCTCTCATTTCTCCTACACATCTCTGTCACTGTCCCTCCATATCTCTCTCACTGCCCCTACACATCTCTGTCACTGTCTCTCCATATCACTCTCATTGCCCCCTACACATCTCTGTCACTGTCCTTCCATATCTCTCTCACTGCCCCCTACACATCTCTGTCACTGTCCCTCCATATCTCTCTCACTGCCCCCTACACATCTCTGTCACTGTCCCTCCATATCTCTCTCTCTGCCCCCTACACATCTCTGTCACTGTCCCTCCATATCTCTCTCACTGCCCCCTACACATCTCTGTCACTGTCCCTCCATATCTCTCTCACTGCCCCTACACATCTCTGTCACTGTCCCTCCATATCTCTCTCATTTCCCCCTACATATCTCTGTCACTGTCCCTCCATATCTCTCTCACTGCCCCCTACACATCTCTGTCACTGTCCCTCCATATCTCTCTCACTGCCCCCTACATATCTCTGTCACTGTCCCTCCATATCTCTCTCACTGCCTCCTACACATCTCTGTCACTGTCCCTCCATATCTCTCTCACTGCCTCCTACATATCTCTGTCACTGTCCTTCCAAATCTCTCTCACTGCCTCCTACACATCTCTGTCACTGTCCCTCCATATCTCTCTCACTGCCCCCTACATATCTCTGTCACTGTCCCTCCATATCTCTCTCATTTCCCCCTACACATCTCTGTCACTGTCCCTCCTTATCTCTCTCATTGCCCCCTACACATCTCTGTCACTGTCTCTCCATATCTCTCTCACTGCCCCCTACACATCTCTGTCACTGTCCCTCCATATCTCTCTCACTACTATTCCAAAACTCTTTCACTGCCTTCTCCATATCTCTCTTACTGCCCCTCCATATCTCTCTCACTGCCACCTCCATATCTATCTTACTGCCACCTCCATATCTCTCTCATTGTCCCATCCATAACTTTTTTACTGCACTGCACAACCTGCACCCAGAGTATACTTACCTTGTGCTGGCAAGTGGGTCCCTTCTCCTCCATGGCACCATCTTCCCAGTGACATCTTCGGGAAGATGTTGCCATGCAGTGAAAGCAAAGACTCTGGCACTGTGTCAGAGCCTTTGCTCTCTTGAGCGCATGTACCGTTTTTCCAAATATCACTGGGAAGATAGCGCCACATTGGTTAAGGGTCTCACTTGCCAGAGCAAGTAGGGCATGGTGCATTGGGGGACCCTGCTGCCCAGAAGAGGGGGCACGAAGGCTCCCTTGGGCTTTAAAATGTCTCTGCTCACTGCCTAACCATAACGCTATCATTATTCCTTTAATAGCTCTCTCATTGGGGTAAATTTACTAAGAATCGTGTTTGTCCTGAGTTTGCTCGAGCTTTGCCGGGACTCAGGAAAGATTTGTAAAAAGAAATACACACATTTTCTAAGATTAAAATTTTACTTGAAATTAGTTTCCAGATGCTGAATGAGATCGAGTTTCTCCCCGAGTTTCCTGTGTCTGACCACAACCAAACACTCCGAACAAGCAGCTTGCATATATCAGTTTAGGCTGCTTGTGTGTGAAAATTACTAAAATCAAGGGTTAATTTAAAAAAATAGCATAACCAGCCCCGGGCTCCTGAGCCTAGGCCTGAGGTGCTTAGCAGAGAGGGGACCCCTTTATTGGTGGGATCCCCCCTGAGATTCTCTGCCTGGCTAACTAGCTTTGGGTGTTAATGCTTTGGCCGGGGTGACCTGGTGAAAGGGTTCCCTGGCTGTGTTTGAGTCTGGTGCTGGTTTTAAAAATACGGGGACCCCACACCATTTTTCCCCATATTTTTAAAACCAGGACTTGCTCACGGAGCCCAGTGCTGGTTTATAAATTACGTGGGAACCCTACATGCTTTGTTCCCCATTTTTTTTAGAACCAGGACTGGCTCAGGAGCCCGGGGCTGGTTATGCTTTGGTGAGGGAAGGCCAAATTGTTTTTTGTTTCTAATTACAGGCAGAAACATACACAGATCACTCTGATCTGTGTATGTTTCTGCCAAACATGCAGCTTAGCGGGTAGTCTATTTGAAACTTCTATTTAGGACCAAGGGCCTGATTCAGACCCGGTCGCTAAGCTGCGCTCGCTCGCTGCCAACAGGGGCCGGGTATGCAAATCCCGTGATCGCACTGTCTGGCTTAAGGACGCCCTCTGAGTCTTAGAGAGCAACGTCAGTGAGCGTATGCAGGAGTATAAAGACGCCCACCTTTCTCTCTTAGCACATGTCATCTCCAGGAAGACGAGACCCATTGGAGATGCACACAGCACTTGAGGTAGCCCCTACCCCACCGCAAGCACTGCGATCAGTTGAGGCAACCAAGTGACGTGTTCAATGACTCTTCTTTCCTAATTATGCACACCCATTAAACTCTGTTTTGATGCTCAGACACGCCTGCGTTCGCACATCCACTCCCCCGTTCACGTGCACCTTCCCCTGTTACCACCCACAAACGGTGCTGTCACTCAAAGTAGCTCCAGTCTGTGTACTACGAGTGCACGATTCCCAGCCGCAATGACTGGTTCGTGCATGCGTACTTTGACACATACGAAGAGGTGCGATAATCGCCCCTAGCGAGCGAGCACAGCTTAGTGACCGGGTCTGAATCAGGCCCCAAGTTTGTTAACATTACACCCATGATTATAATCACTATTCTTGGTAAATTAACGAGTTGTATTTCTGGCTATGAAAAGTACAGTACCTGCGAGTTTGGTCGATGGTGAATTCATTTTCCGGTTTTCACACGTGTTTTGCAGAGAGTTTCATGATTTCTCACCCGAGTTTGCATTTAGTAAATTTCAGAGTTGTAAAGGATGGCCAAACACTCCCATAATTGTAATCTCGACCAGACAGGGAGCTTAGTAACTTTACTGCATTGTTACTTTCATATTTCTATTAGTGCCCCTTCCATAGGGCTATCATTTCCCCTTTAAACCCATTAGTTGTGACAGACTTCTCTGTTGTTGTTGCTCTGCTCAGACTACAGTGTTCACGCTCCTATGCCATGGAGCTGCTCACTCAGACAGTAAGTAAATGCACAGACACTTCACATGTGATTCTACTGGACAAGAGAACCGACTAGCGCATGGGAGTATGTAGTGTGAGTGTGAGTGCCAGTGAGTGAGTAAATGTGTAGTGTGATTAAACATTCAGAGTGTGTGTACTGTGGCTTTTTAAAACAAAATTCACAGTGAGGGTACAAGTGCCGCAGGGCAGGCTGGCTGGGATTTGTAGTCCCACTGTGAAGAACAACTGTGAAGTACTTGATTTAACCCAATATCCTTGCACCCAATACCACCAGGAGTGCAGGAAATTGGCCTTGGCTGGTTGATCCTCAGGAGAGGGTATCCCATTTTTGGTGGGTCCCCACTTTCTGAAGATTGCAAGCTCCAGCCTGACCCAGGGCTGACCAGTTTGGGACTGGAGAATGGTTTGGCAAGTGGACCCCGCTCTGTGTGTCCCCATAATGTGCCATTTCCACCCCGGCTGGTTCAGCCCGGTGCTGGTTATAGGAAAGTAGGGGGAGCCCCACATTGATTTTTTCCTCAATTTTCCTCTCCCAGAACGGGCTCCGATGTCCAGGACTGGTTTTGCTTTTGGGGGGACCACTTGCCATTTTAAAAAAAAATTAAATCCTTTAAGTGAAGTATAGAACACATAAGCCTGCACAGATCAGACTAATCTGCACAGTGCTTCTGCGCAACACACTGCTGTGGAAGGGGTCTATTTTAAACTTCTGTTTTGTCCCGAGTTTGCTCCATTTATGATCGTGTTTGCAGACATGATCCTTGGTAAATCCCTGTGTTGTATTCCTTTCTATGGAAAGTACCTGCGATCTGGTTTGATAGTGTAATCACTTCTATTTGTGTATTCAGCTGTGTTTTGCAGATAGATTTCTGTTTTTATATCTGTGTTTGCCATTAGTAAATCTCCATGTTTGAAAATCAGGGGAAATTCTCATGGGAATGCTTACTCGGACAAACACAATTCTTAGTAATTTTACCTCTATTTCTGATCTAGAACCTTTTCTTCAACACTTTCTACAGTAGGTAAATAATCTAAACTACAACAGTTTATTAAATGCTATAGAGAATATTACACTTCTACAAGTTTACAAACTTGCCAGCACAGTTCAGTTTCAAAATTAAAAAACGATTCACATTTTTTAATCACTTTTTAATATTTTCACCAAATAAAGACAATAATCGTTTATAAATACTGTAGCTCTTTAAAAAAAATAAAAATAATAATAATAGTAATTAATAATAAATGTTTAGGTGTCTAAAAAGGCATTTTATTATTTGACAATATTTTAGAATAAGTTGTTTAAATTGTAAATTAAAATTGTGATTTAAAATATTTAGTTCAATTACAAAACATTTTTCAGCATTACATTCACAAACCAGTTTAGTGAAAGTGAAACATTAACATTTGTAAACAGTCTTAAATTATATAAATGTTTAATTCGCTTCTTTCAACCATCTTAAATTTTGCAGAGCTGAAAATGTGCTTGTTACTTACTAAACTCTGCTGTTCTCATGTTTCGGCAAATTTCCTGTTTGAATGATACTTCATTCTTCTTCTCCTGCTGTAAAAATGGAATGCATGTATGTGGCCATTTAATATATATATTTTTAATTTTTGGTTGAATTTTTTAATTATTTTTCTATTTTTGCTTTGAATCTATATATTAACCATGGTTTTAGACTCTGTGGCCATTGTTTTGTTCATGTAAAGTGTTGGCAGTAGTAAATGTAGTTTCTGAAGATTAATTGGAAAGGAAAATCCTTGAAATTGGCCAGAGAACATACATCTAATAATAGAAAGCTATTATGTTCCTCATAAGATGTTGGATGCCCTGAATAAATCAATGGATAAAGACTTTTTTTTATAATGAAAAGAAATATTTCAACTCCATAATTGATTGGACAAAAAAAATTGCATTCCAAAAAAAATCTGCTGCATATTTTTTTTAATTCATTTATGTATTTGATACATTGGTGAGTTTACAGGTTTGTGCTCTAATTCTGGCCATACACTAGCACGATTTCGGGCCGATTGCCTGATTTTCGACGCGTCTTAAGATGAATCTTGTAGAAATCGTGTATTTTGTAAGTAGGATACGATCCGATGCGCACTTCCACAGCTCCTAAAATGGGTATGCAATCGGGAAGCCGACTGCCTAAATACCGGCAGCCGGCTTCCCGACTGTCATATCTCGGCAAGGGTGAAATGCCGAGCATCTAGATGTAGACGCCCGCATTTCCCCGACGCCAGGAGACCGGCGCCCGGCATCACGACAGCCGCGGGGGGGAGGGTTAGGTTTAGGGCTCCCGGGGGGGACTTAGGGTTAGGCTAGGGGGGGGGAGGGTTAGGGTTTGGCACCCCCGGGGGGGACTTAGGGTTAAGGCACCCCCTCGGGGGACTTAGGTTTAGGCAGCGGGGAAGGGGGTGGTTAGGGTTAGGCACTTAGAGGGGGGATTAGGGTTAGGCACTTGGGGGGGAAGTTAGGGTTAGGCACCACTAAGGAGGGTTAGGGTTAGGGGGGTTAGGTTAGGTTAGTAAATAGTATATACTAACCTATCCACGATCGGGATTTCCAGCGCTGTCGGGCTTCCGCTGCTTCGAACTCTGCTCATGTCGGGCTGCCGCTGACGGGAATGCGGCCGGCGGTATTTCATACCCATTCCCCTAAAATGTATCGTATGATCAGATGTGCAGCCCCTTATTCGTATGCTGATCGTGCCGTGTTTTTCTCCATGCGATGCATCGTGCATCCGACCGCTGTCATTTCAGTGACATTTTGAATAATGATGATCAGTTTTTCAGCAGGCACATGATCGATCGTAACGTGAGATTGTATGTACATCGTGTTTCCAAAGTGCTTTCGGGACTGCCAGGGAGCTGCCGAGGAGTTCAAGGGAAATCGTAAGATGAAGCTTATCTTATGCTGGTCGTACTAGTGTATGGCCAGCATTAATGTTGTAGGTTTGAACTAAAACAGTTTCTTGCAGAAATTGTGCCAACGCACAGGAAGCACATTCCATCTATCAGGGAATTTAACTGAAAATATAGGGCCTGATTCAGCAAGGAACGCAGTTGCTTATACGCACGCAATCGTCAATTGTTGCGTACTGCGCATGCATATGCATCGCAGTGCGCATGCACGAACTCGCCACTGTGTTCGGGACTGCGGTCGCAGAGGATATGCAAACCCATGGCAGAGTGATTGACAGGAAGTGCCATTTGTGGGTGGTGACGGGGGGATGGTCCGGCAAACGTAGGCGTACCAGTGTGTTTCAACGCCGTTGCATGGTCGTGCATAAATTAGCCATTGTGAAACCAGACGCCACCTGAGAGGACTCATAGCGTTCGCTGAAGTAAGCAATTCCTGAATGAGGTCTGGGCTTCATTATCTGTGCGTATGGGTCCGATGTTACTCAAAGTTACCGATAGTTTTTCTATGTTGGCCAAGTATACGGATGTGAGTAAGGGGAAGTGGGCATCCTTATGTCATGCTGCGAATGCAAACATTTACATATCACCGCTGATATTAGCAACTGTATTGCGTGCGTATGAGCAGAATAGCGATTTGTAGTGAATCAGGCCCATAGTTATTAATTATAACATGTGCTTATTTGCACAGTCCCAAATAAAATGAATAAAATTAATTTTGTTACTAATGTGAGTAGGGAAATTGGCCATATCTAAAGACTTCTTTCTTTTAAAAAAAAAACTATATATATATTTGAAAAGCAAAGGCTCACAGGAGATGTCTTTAAAAAAAACAAAAACTATAGTCCCTTATTTATAAGATGATCGGCAAACATTTTATGGTTAAAAAACAATATTTACATATGTTTATTTTCTGTACCAATGAGGGTTAAAATAAAAAGTCTTGAGGGTCAACTCCAGTATTAGTGAATAGGAATAACATTAGGTAGTGATAAAAAAAAAAAATTGGAAGAAAAGGTAATGACAATACATTGACAATGTTCTATCAGTTGTCGGATTGATATCTTTGTTTAATAGAGTATACTCCCCTTTTGATGCATGCTGTTTTCAAGCATACAGGATTGGGCATATATCTTTAAATTGCAAGCTGACCTACTGTACATGTAAGAAAAAAACAATACAGACAATTATACAATGTATGTATATGTCTATATATGATCTGGTTAATTTCTATATATGTCTATATTTAATGTCTGTACCTATGTATGTCTATATTAGGGGTGAGCGGGTTCGGATTTCTGAAATCCGAACCCCCCCGAGCCCCCCCGATCCGAGTCCGATCCGAATCAGGCTCGACTTTTCCCGCCTGACTCGGATCTGAAATCGAGGCAAAACGTCATCATCCCGCCTTCCGAGTCTCGCGGGTTTTGGATCCTATATAAGGTACCCGCGTCGGCGCCATTTTCTCACTCGGCTGTGGACAGTGAAGAGGGAGGGTGGGAGTTAGGGCTGTGTAGTGTAGTGTAGTGTAGTGTAGTGCTGCTGTTGTCCACTACTTCAAAGTCCTTAGGGGCTGGCTGTGTTGTGCTGTGCTGCTGTTGTTAATAGGGGCTGTGTCCACTACTTCAAAGTCCATAGGGGCTGGCTGGACTGTGTTGTGCAGTCAGTTCTCCATAGGGGCTGTGTCCACTCCAAAGTCCTGTGCAGTGTCCCAGTCCTAAAGGGGTGCTGTAGTGTTGTCCAGGGGGTGCTCTGTCCATCAGGGGTGCTCCCCCCAAGTGCTAAAAAAATAATATATTTTCTGTGTTTGTGAATTGTGTGCGCAGTAGCCACACGTGCATCAACAAAGTAGTGCCAAGCGTGCGCCTGTGTCATAAGTAAAGGGCCGGCTGGCTTGACCGTTAAGGGTGCTGTAACCCCCGAAAGTACACTCCAGTCCAAACCAAAAAAAAAATTATTTTCTGTGTTTGTGAATTGTGTGCGCAGTAGCCGCACGTGCATCAACAAAGTAGTGCCAAGCGTGCGCCTGTGTCATAAGTAAAGGGCCGGCTGGCTTGACCGTTAAGGGTGCTGTAACCCCCGAAAGTACACTCCAGTCCAAACCAAAAAAAAAATTATTTTCTGTGTTTGTGAATTGTGTGCGCAGTAGCCGCACGTGCATCAACAAAGTAGTGCCAAGCGTGCGCCTGTGTCATAAGTAAAGGGCCGGCTGGCTTGACCGTTAAGGGTGCTGTAACCCCCGAAAGTACACTCCAGTCCAAACCCAAAAAAAAATTATTTTCTGTGTTTGTGAATTGTGTGCGCAGTAGCCGCACGTGCATCAACAAAGTAGTGCCAAGCGTGCGCCTGTGTCATAAGTAAAGGGCCGGCTGGCTTGACCGTTAAGGGTGCTGTAACCCCCGAAAGTACACTCCAGTCCAAACCAAAAAAAAAATTATTTTCTGTGTTTGTGAATTGTGTGCGCAGTAGCCGCACGTGCATCAACAAAGTAGTGCCAAGCGTGCGCCTGTGTCATAAGTAAAGGGCCGGCTGGCTTGACCGTTAAAGGGTGCTGTAACCCCCGAAAGTACACTCCAGTCCAAACCAAAAAAAAAATTATTTTCTGTGTTTGTGAATTGTGTGCGCAGTAGCCGCACGTGCATCAACAAAGTAGTGCCAAGCGTGCGCCTGTGTCATAAGTAAAGGGCCGGCTGGCTAGACCGTTAAAGGGTGCTGTAACCCCCGAAAGTACACTCCAGTCCAAACCAAAAAAAAAATTATTTTCTGTGTTTGTGAATTGTGTGCGCAGTAGCCGCACGTGCATCAACAAAGTAGTGCCAAGCGTGCGCCTGTGTCATAAGTAAAGGGCCGGCTGGCTTGACCGTTAAAGGGTTCTGTAACCCCCGAAGTACACTCCAAACCAAAAAAATATATATTTTCTGTGTTTGTGACTTGTGTGCACTGTGGCTGCACGTGCATCAACAAAGGAGCAGCGCCAAGCATGCGCCTGTGTCCCATAAGTAAAGAGCCGGCTGGCTCATTTCTTAAAGGGTGGTGTAACCCACAAAGTGCACTACTCTCCAGCAAAAATAAAAAAATATTTTCTGTGTTTGTGTGCGCTTTAGCCGCACGTATATATATCAATATAACATAAATGGAGGACCAAACTTTCTCCGATAAAAATAAAATAGGGAAAGATCAAGAACCACTTCCTCCTAGTGCTGTTGCTGCTGCTGGGAGTTGTTCATCATCCCAGAGAGGAAGTAGGAACATCACTACTTTTACTAAACAATTGACCCTCCAACAGTCCCTAGCGATGAGGATGAAGTACGACAGCAGTCATCCTGAAGCAAAACGTATAACTGAGGCCTTGACTGCTATGTTGGTGTTAGACGTGCGTCCGGTATCCGACATTAGTGCAGTGGGATTTAGACAATTGATGGAGGTAGTGTGTCCTCGGTTCCAAATCCCGTCTAGATTCCACCTGCATCCTCAAAGCAGCAGCGACAAGCGTGCGTCTGTCTGTTAAAGGGTGGTGACACCCTCAAAGTGTGCTACACAAACAATTAAAATATTGTTCTTTTTTTTTCTGTCTTTGTGAATTGTGTGGGCTGTAGCCGCACCTGCATCCATAAAGCAGCAGCGACAAGCGTGCGTCTGTCTGTTAAAGGGTGGTGTAACTCTCAAAGTGCTCCAAAAAATAAAAAACTATTTTTTTAATGTGTTTGTGACTTGTGTGCGATGTAGCCGCACTTGCATCCTCAAAGCAGCAGCGACAAGCGTGCGTCTGTCTGTTAAAGGGTGGTGACACCCTCAAAGTGTGCTACACAAACAATAAAAATAT
Organism: Taudactylus pleione; assembly: GCA_031769625.1. Lineage (NCBI taxonomy): Eukaryota > Metazoa > Chordata > Amphibia > Anura > Myobatrachidae > Taudactylus > Taudactylus pleione. The sequence continues at coordinate 3,178,527 of JAUIMM010000710.1, forward strand.
TCTTCTTCTTTTTTCTGTCTTTGTGGATAGTGTGGGCTGTAGCCGCACCTGCATCCTTAAAGCAGCAGCGACAAGCGTGCGTCTGTCTGTTAAAGGGTGGTGACACCCTCAAAGTGTGCTACACAAACAATTAAAATATTGTTCTTTTTTCTGTCTTTGTGAATTGTGTGGGCTGTAGCCGCACCTGCATCCTTAAAGCAGCAGCGACTAGCGTGCGTCTGTCTGTTAAAGGGTGGTGACACCCTCAAAGTGTGCTACACAAACAATTAAAATATTGTTCTTTTTTTTTTGGTCTTTGTGAAATGTGTGGGCTGTAGCCGCACCTGCATCCTTAAAGCAGCAGCGACAAGCGTGCGTCTGTCTGTTAAAGGGTGGTGACACCCTCAAAGTGTGCTACACAAACAATAAAAATATTCTTCTTCTATTTTCTGTCTATGTGAATTGTGTGGGCTGTAGCCGCACCTGCATCCTTAAAGCAGCAGCGACAAGCGTGCGTCTGTCTGTTAAAGGGTGGTGACACCCTCAAAGTGTTCTACACAAACAATTAAAATATTGTTCTTTTTTTTTCGGTCTTTGTGAAATGTGTGGGCTGTAGCCGCACCTGCATCCTTAAAGCAGCAGCGACAAGCGTGCGTCTGTCTGTTAAAGGGTGGTGTAACTCTCAAAGTGCTCCAAAAAATAAAAAACGATTTTTTTAATGTGTTTGTGACTTGTGTGCGATGTAGCCGCTCTTGCATCCTCAAAGCAGCAGCGACAAGCGTGCGTCTGTCTGTTAAAGGGTGGTGACACCCTCAAAGTGTGCTACACAAACAATAAAAATATTCTTCTTCTTTTTTCTGTCTATGTGAATTGTGTGGGCTGTAGCCGCACCTGCATCCTTAAAGCAGCAGCGACAAGCGTGCGTCTGTCTGTTAAAGGGTGGTGACACCCTCAAAGTGTTCTACACAAACAATTAAAATATTGTTCTTTTTTTTTCGGTCTTTGTGAAATGTGTGGGCTGTAGCCGCACCTGCATCCTTAAAGCAGCAGCGACAAGCGTGCGTCTGTCTGTTAAAGGGTGGTGTAACTCTCAAAGTGCTCCAAAAAATAAAAAACTATTTTTTTAATGTGTTTGTGACTTGTGTGCGATGTAGCCGCACTTGCATCCTCAAAGCAGCAGCGACAAGCGTGCGTCTGTCTGTTAAAGGGTGGTGACACCCTCAAAGTGTGCTACACAAACATTAAAAATATTCATCTTCTTTTTTCTGTCTATGTGAATTGTGTGGGCTGTAGCCGCACCTGCATCCTTAAAGCAGCAGTGACAAGCGTGCGTCTGTCTGTTAAAGGGTGGTGACACCCTCAAAGTGTGCTACACAAACAATAAAAATATTCTTCTTCTTTTTTCTGTCTATGTGAATTGTGTGGGCTGTAGCCGCACCTGCATCCTTAAAGCAGCAGCGACAAGCGTGCGTCTGTCTGTTAAAGGGTGGTGACACCTCAAAGTGTTCTACACAAACAATTAAAATATTGTTCTTTTTTTTCGGTCTTTGTGAAATGTGTTGGCTGTAGCCGCACCTGCATCCTTAAAGCAGCAGCGACAAGCGTGCGTCTGTCTGTTAAAGGGTGGTGTAACTCTCAAAGTGCTCCAAAAAATAAAAAACTATTTTTTTAATGTGTTTGTGACTTGTGTGCGATGTAGCCGCACTTGCATCCTCAAAGCAGCCGCGACAAGCGTGCGTCTGTCTGTTAAAGGGTGGTGACACCCTCAAAGTGTGCTACACAAACAATAAAAATATTCTTCTTTTTTCTGTCTTTGTGAATTGTGTGGGCTGTAGCCGCACCTGCATCCTTAAAGCAGCAGCGACAAGCGTGCGTCTGTCTGTTAAAGGGTGGTGACACCCTCAAAGTGTGCTACACAAACAATTAAAATATCGTTCATTTTTTTTCGGTCTTTGTGAAATGTGTGGGCTGTAGCCGCACTTGCATCCTCAAAGCAGCAGCGACAAGCGTGCGTCTGTCTGTTAAAGGGTGGTGTAACCCTCAAAGTGTGCTCCACAAACAATAAAAATATTCATTTTTTTTTTCTGTCTTTGTGAATTGTGTGGGCTGTAGCCACACTTGAATCCTCAAAGCAGCAGCGACAAGCGTGTACGTCTGTCTGTTAAAGGATTACATCGGTGACAGCATCCAAGTAGGCATGTCAGACAGTCCGTACCTGTACTGGCAGGAAAAAGAAGCAATTTGGAGGTCCCTGTACAAACTGGCTCTATTTTACCTGAGTTGCCCCCCCTCCAGTGTGTACTCCGAAAGAGTGTTTAGTTCCGCCGGGAACCTTGTCAGCGAAAGGCGTAGGAGGTTGCTTCCACAAAATGTGGAGAAGATGATGTTCATAAAATGAATTATCAACTCTTCCAGGGAGACCAGCCTCCAGAACGTACAGAGGGACCTGTGGTTCCAGCAGGGACGAATTAATACTCTGTGAGGATGAGGATGTACACACTGAAGAGGGTGAGGAATCGGTGGATGAGGAGGATGAGGATGACATCTTGCCTCCGTAGAGCCAGTTTGTGCAGGGACAGATAAATTGCCAGCTTGTTTTGTGGGGGCCCAAACGAACCAATCATTTCAGCCACAGTTGTGTGGCAGACCCTGGCGCTGAAATGATTGGTTTGTTAAAGTGTGCATGTCCTGTTTATACAACATAAGGGTGGGTGGGAGGGCCCAAGGACAATTCCATCTTGCACCTCTTTTTTTTCTTTGCATTATGTACAGTTTGGGGCCTAGTTTTTCAATGCCATCCTGTCTGCCACTGCAGTGTCACGCCTAGATGGGTCACGTGTTTGTGCCGCCCACTCGTGTCGCTTAGCATAGTCATCCAGCTACCTCGGTGCAACCTTTTGGACATAAAAACACTATTGTGAGGTGTGAGGTGTTCAGAATAGACTGGAAATGAGTGGAAATTAAGGTTATTGAGGTTAATAATAGCATAGGAGCAGAAAAACCTACAAATTCTGTGATTTTAGCTGTTTTTATGCTTTTTTTCAAAAAAATACAGATCCAAAACACAAAACCCAGAACCCAAAACACGGAAGGGTGGTTTTGGCAAAACCAATCCAGATCCAAAACACGAAGAAAGATCCAGATCCAAAACCAAAACACAAAACACGAAAAGTGGCCGGTGCACACCCCTAGTCTATATGTATCACTAGCTGGAATACTCGGCATTGCACGGGTTGAAGAATGCACCTTGAAGTATATCTGTAGCCAGGGGCGTATCTATAATGGGTGCAGAGTGTGCGGGCCCCGCACCGCACACCCTCCACCCATAGTATTACTTACCTCTCCGGAGTCCCACGTCGGCGCAGGGGTCCGGCGCTGTAAAAATGACTGGAAAATGTCCGCCGCGGCCATTTTCCCGTCATGTGCGCATGCACAGTACAATAGCCGCGGCTATCTTCCCTGGGACCTGTGTATACTCTATAGGAGCTCGACACACTCTAGTGCCCAGAGTCTATAACTCCGGCGCTGGGCGCGCACAGCTCAATGCGCTGCCGGCTGCCGGACAGAGAGGAGGGGGCCTGTGTCCGGAGACTTCACAGGCCCCCCTCTCTAGAGACTTCACAGGCGTCTCCTCTCTACAGACACCCCTGTCTGTAGCCTTTATTTTTTACATTGTCCTCATCTATAACCCCATTCCATTGATCCTGAAATGTACCACACTGTTTGCTAACATGGTTTTAGCTCTTAAAAGGACTTATTTATCCATTATATAGAGTATATAGACACTGTTACCTCAACATTGAGGTATGAACAAAGCTGTTTGTTTTTCCATTAGGAGCCAGAATGAAAAGACTGTTGTAAGCCCCCACTCTTGAACGTGCCACATACAACTGCCCATGGGAAAAGCAAGGAGTTTGCAGGTCAATGCCTGCTACCTTCAAAGATTGACCTTGGGCCATATTGATGGTCATTGCAAAAGTGAATCAAATTTGAAATTGCAATATCTTGAATTCAAATGGCATGTCTGTTGGTATGAGTGGGATGTGAGGAATGAACACATCCGCTCTAGTACCATATCCTGTTATGAAATGGCTTGAATGGGCTTTGGGAGGTTTTTTTTTTTGCAAAGTCTTGTACCATTGCAAAGCTTTGGAGCATCCAGGTCGAATTTGTGTTGCTGCTGGAGAATCCACGGCTCTCGAGGCTGCAGCTTGTACAACATTGGCTGACTGGCATGTTTGTTTTGCAGCTGGGCACTCCAAGGCCCTTGACATAGCAGTTTGTGCAGCCTTGATTGATTGACATGTTTGTCTTGCAGCTGCCGATTCTATGGCCCTAGGGGCTGCATGTCCAGCAGCATCAGCTGACTGATGTGTTTGTCTTGCAGCTGCCAACTCCATGGCCCTGGATGCTGCATGTATAGCAGAATCAGCTGATAGGTGATCTAGCTTTGAATTGAGTGATTCTCTATCTCAAGTGGCTGCTTGACTCTCTTGCTCAGCTGCCAAGTGTACTTGTACTTCCTCTGGGGTCTCCTTTTACTTTTAGCAACTGAGCAGCTGCGACCCAGACTGGATAGTTTTTTTTTTGGTGGCATGGCTATTCTGAAACTCAGTCTGTGGTTGTGCTTTAACAGTGAATGGTCCAGAAAAGGACTACACTTTTGAAGGCTGAGATGTGACAAAAAAAACTAAACTTAGTTTGAATGTGATATACTAAAAGGGGAAAGCTTTGAAAAGGAAAACAGAAGTCAATCACACCTGGATAACAATGCAATTTAGGAGCAGATGACACTGCAGGCAGGTGTATTCTCTGACTGTCTGAAATGGGGTATACAAGGAGCAGAGTGACTTACAGGACAGAAAATCAGTATAGCTTCCCAAATCACTGTGGTTTCAGAAATCTCTGCAGAATAGAAATAACTGCAGAACAGAAATCATTGCCGAGCAGAAATCTCTGCAGACCAACATTGGAGACCATGGCATATGAAAATGTGCTTGGAGGAAATTAGTAACTGTCGGTGCAGGTGCAGTGTGACAGTTGATCCTCTGAGTCACTGCTCTTCCGATGGAGCTCTGCCTGCCCTTCACTGGTACATAACAGCCGGTGCCTTCAGATCACTGCAGTTTTAGGTACTGGAAGACATCCTGAGCAAACTTACTTAAACAAAAAATTTGAATTAGAAACTCAATGGCCTACTTGGTGGGCACCATGTAGACCTCCATGGCCCCAACGTCAAACTTATCCAAAGACCTAATCCGAAACTACAGCACCATGCCAAATTTGGTGTAGCTAGATACAAAACTCTGCTTATTATATAGATTTCATCCATCCATCCATTCTCAGGAATTTGTTAGAGACATGTACAGTACTGTTCCAAGTCATCTTGGGGCCTATTCATCATCGAAGGTCATATGGCCTCCGATGATGAAGTTTAGAAGTCGCTGCGAGGGATACTTCTTTAGTATCCAACTCACAGCGGAGGAAGCCTGACATCGGAGCAATGCATCATATTCAGCAATTCATAGGGGATAACTGCTTCGAAAAGCAGTTGTCCCCGTGGAAAATATGTGTCAAATTTGGACCTATGTAGGGTACGTCGAAAAAAAGGGCGTCTGTCCGTTTTAGGATAGGGCCCAGTCTGTCAATGATACACGCTTAGTTGATCATAATCTAAATCTACCTTCTTTCTTTTTTCACTTTTAAATTTAATCAACTCGTTATATGATTCTAGTTGCATGTTCAATTTGGAAATCCAATCGCACTGTTTATCAGTTGTCAAGACAGGCAGACTATTTTTTCTTTAGCCAGAGTAATCTCCCTCTTAGACTCCTCTATAACTAATAGCAGCAAGTCAAATGAACACTTGTTCAAAATTGAGGTCCATTTTTTGCAAAACTCAATATTGAACTGGCCGATAGTCGGGACATTCTTTATTCTAAAACCCCTAGGGATTTTTTTGTCTTTGAAATAATTGGACATAGTGAGTCCATGATAAAAATAATCAATTTCTCTCTTTCTCAAGCGTAATAGCTCATTAAACAGTTCTTGTGGTGATGCAGCATTTATATGGTCAGACAAAATCTCATTGAATAATATAGTTTCTGCCTCCGTTTCAGAGAAGCTAAACACTGCCTCTTGTTCCAAAGCAGTCTGTTGGTGCACACCTTCACCATTATCTGTTGCCATCAGCAACACACAGTAGGATTAGAATAAAATAATAACAATAAAAAATGTCACACCAAATAGCTGGATACCACTGAAAGTCACTGCGTTAGCCTCCAGGCAATAGCACAGACCAAAAATTGTGCAGACGCTGTAAATACAAAAACAATTAAGCTAAATAAAATCCAATGGTTACCTGTGAGAACTGCGCTATACATGTAGCTTACTCACAATATCCACGGTTCCTTGATAAACGGACTGACCATCATAATTACCACCAGGTGAAAGTCAGACTGTAATACATACAAGTCCAAGATCCGGCACTCTGTAGGAGAATAAAGCAACTGCGCCGGGTACCTTTCCACAGCAAACCCACTGAGTGGGGTAGCTGAAATATACAACCCCAAAGGAGGCACTCCGGACTCGTAGGAAAAAATTACAGTAGATGCGGCATACAGTGCAACGTTTCAACGCCTTTATTGGCGTTTTTGTCAAGCCAAATATAAAGTGAAATGACTTACCCAACTTTAAATAAAAAGCAACACACCTGCGTGGTCGACGCCACTAGCTGCATCCAGTACCAAACACTGCGATTACAGGAAGTGACTTCAGAACCCCAATGTTACCATGGTGATATACAAACAACAGTAAACATATAGGAAATACAATTAAAAACAAATGGAAATACAGCGTGCATATCTTAATAAACAACATCAAGCTTAATACTATTGAAGCTAACATAGTAATACTATATAAGGAAATCTGTAGGGCGCAGGACTTAGTTAACTGAAAAGGCTAAACGCCATTAACTACATAAAGTCCTAAACCAGATAATAGCTATGAGTGAATGCTACAGCAAACCAACCTGTCACATACAGAGATTAATAGTTACAGGCTAATCAGCAATAAGCAACAAAGGATAATGTAGCAAAGTACCAAACTAATACAATGCTGACTGAAACAAAGGCAAACAACATATATGATGTCCAAAATAACCTGGCTAAAGCATTGTAGCACTAAGGTTTGTATATCACCATGGTAACATTGGGGTTCTGACGTCACTTTCTGTAATCGCGGTGTTTGGTACCGGATGCAGCTAGTGGCGTCGACCACGCTGGTGTGTTGCTTGTTATTTAAAGTTGGTTAAGTCATTTCACTTTATATTTGGCTTGACAAAATCACCAATAAAGGCGTTGAAACGTTGCACTGTATGCCGCATCTACTGTCATTTTTTCCTACGAGTCCGGAGTGCCTTCTTTGGGATTATATATATAATATATATATATATATATATGTATATATATATATATATATATATATATATATATGGGGTATGGTTCGGCACTCAATATTCTTCAAAAAAAGATATGTAACCTGGGTGCTCGCACAAAGAAGGGTATAAGTGTCCAGGGTGTGCTGTCATGTAACAAGACAGGCCACAGCGCGTCACTCCAGGATTTAGAAGAAGAAACTGTTTAATCAACAAATACAAATATTCCTGACGACGGGGCCGGTAGAGCCTTGAAACGTTGATTAAACAGTTTCTTCTTCTAAATCCTGGAGTGACGCGCTGTGGCCTGTCTTGTTACATGACAGCACACCCTGGACACTTATATATATATATATATATATATATATATATATATATATATATAAACACTGTGCAAAAGTTTTTGGCAGTGTGGAAAAATAATATTTTTATCAATTAACAAAATGCAAAGTGAATGAACAGAATAGACATTTAAATCAAATCAATATTTGGTGTGACCACCATTTGCCTTCAAAACAGCATCAATTCTTCTAGGTACACTTGCACAAAGTCAGGGATTTTGTAGGATTATAGTCAGGTGTATGATTAACCAATCATGCCAAACAGGTGACAATGATCATCATTTTCATATGTTGGTTGACACACAGTCATTAACTGACACAGAAACAGCTTTGTAGGAGGCTTAAACATGGCTGAGGACAGCCAAACTTTGCTACAAAGGTGATGTTGTGGAAGACAGTTTTATGTCACAGGTCATGCACCATGGCAAGACTGAGCACAGCAACAAGACACAAGGTAGTTATACTGCATCAGCAAGGTCTCTCCAGGCCGAGGTTTCAAGATGTGCTGTTCAAGCTCTTTTGAAGAAGCACAAAGAAACGGACAACGTTGAGGATAGTAGACGCAGTGGTCGGCAAAGGAAACTCAATGCATCAGATGAAATGCACATCATGCTTACTTCCCTTTGATATTGGAAGATGTCCAGCAGTGCCATCAGTTTAGAACTGGCAGAAACCAGTGGGACCCAGGTACACCCATCTACTGATTGGAGAAGTCCGTCCAGAAGTGATCTTCTTGGAAAAATTGTGGCCAAAAAGCCATACCTTCGACGTGGAAACAAGGCCAAGCGACTCAACTATGCACAAAAACATAGGAACTGGGGTGTAGAAATATGGCAGCAGGTCTTCTGGAATGATGAGTCAAAATTTGAAATATTTGATGTAACAGAAGGCAGTTTGTTCACCGAAGGGCTGGGGAGCAGTACAATAATGTGTCTGCAGGTAACAGTGAAGCATGGTGGAGGTTCCTTGCAATTTTACGGCTGCATTTCAGCAAATGGAGCTGGGGATTTGGTCAGGATTATAGGTGTCCCCAATGCTGAGAAATACAGACAGTTACTTATCCATCATGTAATACCATCAGGGAGGGGTCTGAGTGGCTCCAAATTTATTCTGCAGCAGGACAACGACCCCAAACATACAGCCATGTCATTAAAAACTATCTTCAGCGTAAAGAAGAACAAGGAGTCCTTGAAGTGATGATATGGCTCCCACAGAGCCCTGATCTCAACATCATCGAGCCTTTCTGGGATTACATGAAGAGATAGAAGGATGTGAGCAAGCCATACATCCACAGAAGATTTCTGGTTAGTTCTCCAAGATGTTTGGAACAACCTCCCTGCCGAGTTCCTTCAAAAACTGTGTGCAAGTGTACACACAAACACACACATAGGGGTCATTCCAAATAGGGGCAAGGTTCTCGCCCCGTGAGTAAGTGCAGCTGTATGCCACACTTACGGTACTTCCGGACCTGCACATTTATTTTCGCAGCTACATACTGTAGGGTTGCGAGGAAAAATGTGCAAGTTCAGTTTGAGATTGGGCCGCAAGGGTGGCGAATTGCTATGCTGTTGCCAGCATTTCTATACCATTCCAATGGCAATTTGCCTCCTTTGCTCCTAATTGGATTGACCCCATATATTCATATTTCATATTTAGCAAACTTACAGTGGCGGCTCCAGAGGTTGGGCTGCAACATAGTCCAAAAATTCAAATAGGGGAGCCACACCAACTGCCAGTAAATTCCTGGCCAGCAATGTTTGGCAGCGATTGGGGTGGCAGTTGGTGTGGTTACCCTATTTGAATTTTGGAATGCACTGCAGCCCTACCTCTGGAGCCACTACTGAAATCATATACAGGTTGAGTCTCCCATATCCAAAATGTTTGGGACCAGGAGTATTTTGGATATCGGAATATTCCGTATTTTGCTATATTTGCATACCATAGTGAGATACCTTGGGAATGGGACCCAAATCTAAGCACATAATGCATTTATGTGTTATATACAACTTATACACACAGCCTGCAGGTAATTTTATACAATATTTTCAATCATTTTGTGTCTCAGACAAAGTTTGTGTACATTCATGAAATTCATTTATGTTCCATATACACCTTGTACACAAAGCCTGAAGGTAATTTTATACTTTATTTTTAATAATTTTGAGCCTTAAACAAAGTTTGTGTACATCGAACCATCAAAAAGCAAAGGTTTCATTATCTCAGTCATGCTAAGAAAATTCCGTATATCTGAATATTTGGATATGGGAGACTCAACCTGTACTGCCAGAATATTGAAACATCGGTTTTAATCAGGCACACAATCAGCTTTCTATCTATTTTTTTTTAGCGCTGCCACGCAAGCAAGAGACATCCACACAAATGTATATTTATTTAATCCTAAATCTGCAGTGCTGCCAGGCAGCAAGGCTAACCACTCACCACCGTTCTGCATCAATACATCCAGAATTCCAATGTGATGTTACACACTAGAGAATCACCAACATAGAGCCGTATTCAATTTGAGCCGACTTTGCTTGTTTTGTAGGCGTTAAGGTATCGCGCGCGGGCACGCTTTACCCCGTATTCAATTTCAAAGTACGCGTAAACGGCACAAGGCGATACTGTAACTAGCGGAAAGTACTGTCATTTTTGGGGAAATTAGCCTGTCACCCCCCAAATGATGCTCTGACATGGGGGTTCACTATGGTACCCCCCGATTTGGCTTGCTGAAGGTATTTGATGTTTTTAAATGGGCTCAATAGCTGCTAAATAGCATTTTTCTATACCTGATGCAGAATAGTATTTAGGAGTATTTTTTCCAGAAAATGAGTTATCCCAGCAAATTTGGGGTACTTCAAAATGGGGGTCAGCATATTTAAAGTTGAAAAAGTAAAGTTGAAAAAATCATGAAAAATCCACCTGCAATCAAAAAAACACTTGGGGCATACTTGGGGACCCACCCCCCAGAGTCAAGTTCGCTAGTTTTTAAGTTTGCACCCCAACATTTTTTTTTTTTTAGCCCCCTTTCTCAAAGTCAAATTTTGGGGTGTCCTTAAGTTTTTTTGTTTTTTTTTGACACAGATTACCTTTGGGGGACTGTCTGAAGGCTGCATGAGGGTTCCCGAAACGTTGCACCCCAAAACCCCAATTCTGCTCTTTTTTCGGCCTGCTATTCATAGGCGATACTTTACCGCCTATTACATTGCATTGACTTTCCGCCTAGGCGGAAATTCTTTCAAATTGAATACGGGGTAAAACCAAAACAGGCGATAATGACGTCATCGGCGGTAACTTAACGCGGATCCGGACTTAACGCTTCAAATTGAATACGGGCCATATTATGTAAGATTTCTCTGTAGTGCAAACAGTGCAATATCTACAGTCCAAGCAATTTTCTCTCTCCACTGTTACATTGTACTATGTTTGTCATTGTCAAGAGATTATGTAGGTTAAACCAGTGGGCAGATTAAGTATAGTTCTAGAGGTACAAGCCAATATCATGTTATTTTGTTTTTATATATATATATATTCATGCCGCCTCATCCCTCACAGTCACCCCTTCCTTGTTTTAAGTCTATTTTTTCATACATCGGAGTTATTAGAAAGATGTCAGCTTTACTTTCTAAAAAGATTTCCTAACAGAATTGCAATTCACTTATCACAGCAGGACCTAATATACAGCAAAGGCTTTTAAAACTTTAAGCAATTCTCTCTCCCGGGAAATAAAATAGGAAGCAACAAGAAAACTAGTGTGTTGACATTTTTATTTGCTCAAAGTAATCTGACATAAAGATTGATGACATTTGTATTGATAGCAAGGCTACTTTTAAATCACATGCAAATACATTAATATAATGGCTCCACAACCCATAATAGCCTCGCATTGAAATACGGCGGCAACATAAAGGCATCAAAGGAATGTTAGACGTTAAGGAGAATTGAATCACACAATCGTGTAGTGATGACAAATGAAATTCTATTTATGTGAGTAAAATGTATGGAAATGTCTAAAAGTAATTTTGGAGGTTTATCTTTTATTCCTACTGTAATAAATTCCTTGGGATTCTCACTGATTCTCATAACTACTGTCCTGTCTTCCCAGAGGCAGATTACAGGTTGCAATCAGGTTGTCAATAATTTATTGAATTTCTCTGATTACAGAAGGGTCAAGTATTCATAGAACAAAGCCGTCTTCTAGGGCTAATCTTGGTTTTGATGCTCAAAAGCAGGGATATTCAGATCCCAGCATGCCCTGCCACGGTTTTGCTATTAGTGCATGCTGGGATCTGTAGTTCCACAACACTGGAGTGCCGCATCTTGAATACCCCTGCTCTAGAGGTTGTGCAGGGAGTGTCACTTTAAATAGGTCCCTTTATGCAAAAGTTTTGGAATGGTCGAGTCAGTCCTAATCGCATCGCATTACGACTTAAGGCGCATATCCACTATACGATTAAAATGAACGATTGAACGATAACGACATTGTTAAATCATTCATTAATTGTGCAGTAATTATGCCGGCAACGACTAGCGGTGCACGCTCCCGTTGGTCGTTGACGGTATCTGACATCGCCTGAACATGCACGCCAACCTGGTGAGAACATTCGAGGATGAGGGAGGGTGCCTGCACCGAATTATATATCGTTCAGTGTGGGCACAATAACCACTGCACAGTATGATGAACGATTTAACAAATACGATGTTGTAAATGTATAGTCGTTCTACACTCGTGTAGTGGGTATGCCCCTTAAGACGCATTTTCGGCAAAAAAAAGATGGGAAAAAGATGCCTGGCAATAGCAGAGTCTCATGAGACCAGGTGCACTGAGAAGAGCTGTTTGGCACGACTGCCGCAAACATGTGCGATGGCACATCTGTAGATTACCCACTAAAAATTTAATTGCTATTACCATTCGCTTATGTTCCACCATTCTCTTGTATCTGAATTTTAGTCTGATGTGTCCAGGTGCGGCGCGATGCAGTAAGCGGGGTCTGCATTACAGGAGGGTGCCAGGCTGCAGAGCCTGAAACTAGCCACTGCCTCAAACACTATTTTAAGAAGCGCCGGGCAAGTGGGTGCGCCACCAGTTTAAATTTGTTGCTGAGGACCGGCGGCCAACAGGCAGCAGGGGCTACTTGAACTTGGCGTATGGTGCGAGCCAATCACGACTCGCGGATTGACAGCCAAAGAGGTACCCACGGGGTCTGATTTCAGGCGGGCAATCTTACATCAGATGCTGCCGTGTGGAGCCTTCACTACGGCGGCAGCGGTCAGTAGAAAAGGTTGTCGAAGAGCTCCGGTGACTGCGGAAGAGGCCTGAAGACAGAAGATGAGGACTGGAAAGTGTTGCAGGTGGTGGGAAGCAAAGAACTATTGTAAATGAAGCTCCCCACTGCAGCCTCTCCCAGCTTACCGATAGAGGGCTGTGGCCACTGATAATTTATCACTCCCTAGACCACCAGGTATCGGGCATTATGCCATGGGTGCAACCAGGTCTCAGGCCTATGGGGCATGTTAGGCGGGCAGGTTGCCCGTGCCACAGTAGGCCCAGGTCACTTTATGCACCCTAAGGTAGGCAAGCAATAGCCTGAGCTCCTGGTGAGTGGCTTGGCATTAGACCCAGTCCACTCTTTAGTAAGAGATAGGTAAGTGGGGCCCCTACTGTGTGTGATAATGTCTGTAAGTGGTACTACTGTGTGGCATCATATGAATGAGGGACTATACTGTGTAGTGTATGGGGGTACTACTGTATTTCATAATGTGAATAAGGGGCTCTATGTGGTATATTATGTGTAAGGGGTACGACTTTGTGTCATAATGTGAATAAGGGGCTCTACTGTGTGGCGTAGTGTGGAAAAGGGGCTCTACTGTGAGGCATAATGTGAATAAGGGGCTCTACTGTGAGGCAAAATGTGAATAAGGGACTCTACTGTGTGGCATAAGGAGAATAAGGTGTACTACTCTGCGGTGTATCATGAATAAGACCTAAATATGAAACATATTTGTAGGTGGGTACAAATTTAAAGTTTGCAGGGGAGCACCAAACAACCTATCAAGCCTTGGATGTGTCTATACTGTTAAATTTCTTCTACTTCCTGAACCCAATTTGTTTGATTTTGCCTCTGTCTGCTGGCTCTCTATAGCAACTACTACAAATCTGGTTCCAGCCTGCAGTACGTTTTGACCTTATCTGTCCCGAATATTGGTTATTTACTAAGCCTAAGTAATAAACATCAATAACTGCTGCTATAAGTGAGAAGTACAAGTAGTCTGGGCTGAGTCCTGCTCAAGTATAGTTCAATCAGCTCCAGATGATACAAGTACTGTCTCTGAGCATGAGTTTCTGTTCGGGAAGATGCCATCAGCCCTATATCACCAGCTATCATTGTGAAATCGAAGGTAACATACACAACTTGTTTTCAGGGGTCTGTGGTCTTTCAATTGTTTTGAGACAGCTGTAAACAGTACTTTAGATTAAGAATTTTATCTTCGGTAGAGAGGAACAAAGAGTAGGAGTGATATGCCTTCTGTGAACTGACCCTCATTTTTTGGGATTTAATCTTGATCTTGAGAATCTCATCACAAGGTTGAGTTTTTATCACCTTAGGTCTATTAGTTCCAAATAAATAACAATTTACAGAGGCCAATTTGTTGAATTCTATCGCTGGACTTCAGCCACTTAGTCAATATTGTTTTGAGCTTTGTAAATCCATCAAATATTGTTTGGCTCATTGTCTTGCTACTGCTTGTTTTGAAGTGAGCAATTAAAATAGATAGATTAAAATAATAGAGGCAGGAACACCTAATGGTATATATCCCTCTAACCTAGCTCCATCAAGAGCAGTATCTTCAAATCTTCTCCTGGTTCCATTTTGGAAGAGCTGAACCAAATTGATGACCTGATATAAACACCTGATGAGGAACAATGCTATTGCCCTCTAGACTTTTGTGTACAGTAAATTGTAGGGAAAAGTGTAATATTGCCAACCGTTGCACAAAGAAACAAGGAAACCTCATTGTCTAGCTGAGTCCAGGAAAGATTATTAAGGTGACCAAGCATTTTCTATTAAATTTTTAAAAAATGTTTCCATTTTTTTCCCCCCAAGTCTTGCTCTACCATTTTGAATTGTACTTTTTCTTGTAATTCCTTTGATTTCTTCATCTTTTGCTGATGGTTGGAGAATACCATTTGTTTCTCTAGACTAAATAGTCGGGATATGTGTTTTAGATCATAGTTTCTATCGAGACAGATAATTTCCTGTAGAACTCAAGGTGGCCATTGCTGTTTTTGTTGAGATTAATGTCTAAAAATATGCTTTTATATGATCAATTCACTTTATTTTCCCGTGGTGTTAGGTTATGTTTGGTTCCAATGTCATAACCTGGTTATTTGTGGGAACATTGGGCATTTTATTAAGTGGAGTTCTGTTTTTCTGAAGAATTGCACTATTTATCCTTTAAGAATGGCTTGACTATTCTGAGAAGGTTTGCCTATATATTATAAAGACTGCTCTGATTTTTTTTAGTAAATAAAATCTGCTGATAAATTACCGCATTGTGGATTGTATGATTGTCCTATAGATGTATTTCCTGGAACTATGTCCACTACATGGAAAAATCAATGCTCTCTAGAGGCCGTAAACCGAAGTTATACATTTATATATTGAGGAAAATTTAGAAAAGTAGTTTTTCTAGTTCTCCAGCCTCCTATAGGTTAATTTTATTTTTTTTTGGAAATATGGGGTTCTGCAAATGACAATCAAGGCTTAATTACAATCAATAATAATTAATAAAATATCCTTGATCATTAATATTAGAATTGTGTGGCCAAATAATAGTATCTAGTAATGCAGTTTTGGCTATGTAATGCTCCTGCCATCTCTCAGGAATTTGGTAATTATGTTTTCAATGTTTCATCTGGACTTCATAAACTCAATACGTACCAGTTTTAAAAAAGGTTAAGAGCATACAGGTCACTTTTTAAATTAGACAAATGCATGTTTGAGGTCAACTATGAAATTGGGTACGATCAATTATGTACTGTCTAAGGGGCTTTGGTGACTGAAAACACTTGTACATTTCACAACATATACATCCACACCCAATAAAACATGTATATGATAAATTCTAATACTAGTTGAAATAATCCCAGATTTTGTTTTATGTTGGCAGACAAGAAAATTAAAAATAAGCCTAATAAAATGATAAAACAATGGTCAGTTTTCTGTATGTAGTATACTTAACAAAATCCCTCTAGGAGAGTCCTGGACAGGGTAACCATGTACTGTAAATGTGCAGGGGCAGGGGGAGTTGGTACCACAATTGCGCCATCGCAGCTCTGCCCTCCACTGTTTAAAGCCGGGATTCATGGTATTGTACACTGATGGGGCAGGACCTGGATGACACGATTCAATGCGAATTGCGTTAATAAATCCCCAGACCGTTCAATTCCCGAGTGAGGTTTGAAGCATGCTGGAGGCTGGACAACTCGCTCACGAGGCGGGGAGAGCGTCCAAATTTCGGATTATGGCAGAAATTCCGGGACAGTTGTTAAGTATGCTACGGTATGTTGTCTTGTCACAGATTCATGTCTTTCTGTGCAGCGACAATGGGGAAGGAGCTCACAGGTCCACCATGTCTGTGCTTCTAATAACAATGAGCTGCTATCATGCCTAATATATAGTCCATTGCCATCAAAATAAAATGTCAGATTTTGGTTCACCAATTAAAACAATCAGTTAAATATCACATCTCAGTGAAGCTACTAATTCAGCTTTGTATTAAGATTTCAATTTAGATTTAAATATAGAAATGGCGGATTTTCTCTTTTTTTCCAGCTTATTAAACATTTTCAAAAAAGGTTCTAAAAATAATTTGCGTGAATAAATGATGGTATATTTCCGTATGTGTCACTCTACTATACACAATCAACTGGTTATCATGAAATAGCTTCCTGTGTACATTTTCCTGCTGTATACATCCTAATTTAGAAGGACAATATAATCAAACCTATTTTTTTTTTTCATCCCTTGTCATGATTAAAATTGTTCTTTTCTGGGTTATTTTCCATGAGATGTTGTAAAAAAATTCTCCTGTCCTTCAAATCACCTGTGCTTATTGTGTGTAGACATCTTGTTGCAGATGACTGATTGCTTACAACTTGTGTGATGGAGGGGAACACGCTTTTACTGGATGTGACAGCATAAATTTCATCACTTTTAATACAATCAAATTACAACGGAGTTAATCAGTCATTATTCTGTGCCATATATCAGCCTTTATAAGCATCATTTATTTATGAACTCTAGATGCTAGCACAAAATTTATTCTGTTTCAGGGCACACCTGATTTATATCTTTGATTTTAGATAACTAATATGCACTATTTGGATATATTTAAAAGCAGTCACAATTTAAGAGGCGTATTCATTCATATCAGTGATTGAAAAAGGTAATATTTTTAACATACAATTTAGGATTAATATAACAAAGTAAGAGCTGAATGGAATTTGGAATTAATATAGAAGACAAATACAACCTTTTTGATCACAACTGTTTTTAAAGCAAATACATTATCAACATAAGCATGCTGCAGACGGGGCTGTTATTAGAGGAAAACTAACAAAAAGAAAGGTTTCTTGTAAAATTGGGTTGGGGTCCCTCCTGTGAAACATCCTTTCTTACTTTTCAGTACCGGTTTGAAGAGAAGTAGGAGATGCCATCAGCTCAGGAATTAAGAATAAAAATCAAAGAATTGTCAATAGGGAGGGTACACTTGGTTGGATTCGATCTACGTTGTCTTATATTCTAGATTAATTTTACACTGTGGCATCACCTCTAGAACAAAATGGGATGTACTGTAGGTGCAATAAGGGGTCAAAGTTGAGGATCCCCAACTGTAAGCTTGCTTAGGGAATAAACTACATTTAGATAGGGACAATAATAATAGTAGTGATAATAATGATGTTATCTATATGGCACTTTCCTCCCAAAAGGACTCAAAGTGCTTTACATTTACATTAAAAAAAGAAAGAAAAAGAGACAACATACAAAATTAACTCAACTTTAGTATAAACTTAAATAAATACAGCACTTCTTCAAGATCCTTTCTTCTTTGTCTGTGGGACCTGTCATCTACAGAATCATTATCATATACAGAAGCATTTTGTACTGCTCTTAAACTCTTAACCTACTTTCATAATAAAGATGGCCGTTGACATTATTAGGTGGATACTGTACCAAATAGTGATAAACGTGGGTCATCAACAAGGAGATGGAGATAAACATGGGTCATCAACAAGGAAATGGAGACACCAAGAAACAGATGGGAAAAGGACACGTATTGTGCTGATCGACAAATCATGGGCATTCGGGAGATTCTATCTTGTTCAACCCACTGATGGCTTCACTTCTCATCTCAGAAATTACAGATGAAGAAGTAAAGAGATGTAGTCGGCATCTCAACGGTCAAGATGCCGGCGGTCTCAATACCGGCACCGGAATCCCGCCTTTACAATCCCAACCGCCGGCATCTGATAGTAAGTATTAGGGTTAGGTTTAGGGATTAGGCACTATGGGTAAGGTTAGGCTGTTAGGGAGAGGGTTAGGTTTAGGCTATGGGGGAGGGTTAAGGTTAGGCTGAGGGAGTGGAGGTTTAAGAATAGGCTACGGGAAAGGTGGTTTAGGGGGAGGTTTAAGGGTTAGAGTTAGTATACTTACCTAATTGTGTTGGGATTCTCACTGTCGAGATGCCACTGTCGGTATTCTAGCCACCAGCATCCCGAACGCTGGGATCCCGTACCCAACCTGTAGTGAAGACCGATGCCCTATATTCTATAATCTTGGATTCGATTGTATTATACATTATCTTGTGAAAAGTCAGACATTAAATCCTACATGATGACTGGAGTCCTCCCCTCATTAGTATATATGAAAAATATTATCTAATTTGTATATTACTGATAAAGAAGAGGCCAACAGAGAAAACTGATAAGTTCACCCACTAAAGCTCTATGTGGTATATTACTCTAAATAATTTGCTTTATATATGCTTTGTGGTACTTCCACACCTTGATGCACTTTCATATAGTACTATATATATGGCCTAATACTAAGACATATTTAAATATGTTGTCCAGGGCTTCAGTTTACCTAATAGCGGGTGCGGCGCTATTAAGTTAAAGGAAGACCTGGACAACAAAATAGCCACTTAGTGAGTAGTGATAGTGAGTGTATTGAATGTATTAAACGAAACACTCACATGCTGCCTGCCTGAACCCTGCAGACTGACACTGACACTCTCCCAGTCACAGAGTACATCACTGACAGTGACAGTTGGATAGAGTCACTGTCAGTGCTGGATCTGATACCCAATCACATCTGCCTCACTGACAGGGGCATGGCCCCGCCCCCTGCTTCATCTCCTACACTATTGTCAGCGGGAGGCACCGTTCTCGGTGCCTCCCAAACAAATTTGACTCTGTTTCCACTGTAACAATTATTATTAGAACAATATAAAGCAGATACTTGTAAGTTATGACACAGAATGTTTGTCATAAGTATATTCTTTGTATTATTTTAATCATTAATGACAGGGGAGCCCTGCCTCCCCTGTCTTCCCTGACTCCACGTCCCTGGATTTGATATTAACTAAATTAAGATGTCATTTACTGCTACAAAACTTTGTGTCGGTCTTTGTATGTGCGTGTGTGTGTTATTGTTGCGTGCGTGTGTGTGTTTTATTTTTGTGTGCTTGTATGTGAGGAGTTTAAAAACATATTTAGCATATTGGTTTCCCGCTGGTCTGCAACGTATTAGTCATGTTGGACCTTAACTTCACTACAGCGTGAGCTAAGCCGATAAAATTAAATTGTTTGGCACTTTCATACGTACACGTCAATAACACAGTGAAGTACTGTATTTCTCAGCAGTAATGTATATTATTAAACTCTGCTATATAAAGATATACAGTTGTTACCGCTGAAAAGGCAGGATTACGTGAAAGCAAATTATTTATGTCTGCTCACTGTGTTTAACGTTCTCTCATAAAAGTATCATTCTAATGTCACTGCATAATTCAGCTCCATGATCAGGGGCTTTTATGCCTTTTTAAGGGAAATGTATATAATTTTTACAGCGGTATTTTGCACTTTATGTAGTGTTTTTAAGCGAACGTTGTCTTATTTTATAATACGTGCTGTTTTGTTAGTTCATCATAGTGTAATAAAACTTTTGGGGGAGATGTATTAAGCCTAGGATAGAGATAAAGTGGAGAGTGATAAAGTACCAACCAATCAGCTCCTTTTAAGTTTAAAGGTTTTGTTTGAAAAATGACAGTTAGGAGCTGATTGGTTAATACTTTATCTCTCTCCAAGGCTTAGCACATCTAAGCCTTTGTTACATGAAATGTCTAGTTAGTATAACGTCTAGGAAAAGGCCATGGAATATTTTGCAGGGTATTCCTATATCACCTTGTGCCAATGGGGAATATAATACATTTAATAGTATTTATTTTGTGGAAGAAAAATATATATTGCTTCTTACTTGCTATTATCTATCCTCTGCTGCCCATTTTCTTTGAAACAAATCTCTTTTTAAAGCCCATTGTCTCTTCTATTATGTTGATGTCTCATATCTTTTTCTTTTTTATTTTTCTATTGCAAGTTTCAAATACTGTGTAATGAGTAACACATTTGAACCGCTTAGGAGCTCATGTACTCGTGTTGTACATGCATACGTTTTCTTGCTTGCAGAACTTTTGTTAATTACCTACCCAGGCACTGCGGGCCTAATTCAGCAGTGCACGTGCATTGCTGAGCGCAGATTCCCGATGATCCGGAATCTGCGCAGGTGCCAGACCCGTTTTGCGCATATAAACTGGCAGCAGACTGTCAGTGATTCACAGTCTGTTGCCATTTGGGGGCAGAAAGGGAGCGGCTACAGCCTCTGTTACCCAAGAAGTAGGAGTGTCGCCGCCGTTGGGGGGGAGGGAAGAGGCCAGGACCTCCGTCGCCTGATGGAGATTTCCTGGCCTCTTGCTCGCTGCTGCAACGGCCTCCTGCCTGACACCATGGCTCACCTTAGCCGGCCGATGGTCCACAGAGTTTCCGATGCAGCTCGGATGCGTAATGCAGCAGTCCACGTGATGCCTCTTGCTGCATTAGCATATCAGCGCAGATAGAATTGATAAGCTGCTTGAGAGCAGCTTAGGTATTCCGTCTGAAGCTGGATCAGGCCCAGTGTCTGTAAACAATACAGCAATCAGTTTAATGGTAGAGGGACTAGACCATCAGGGGTACCATGCTAAAATATTCTACCATCTGAGGGGTGTCATGTGTGAACATCATTTAACATAACTACAGTATAGCCTACTAACAACTCTAAATAAAGACATGGAGACATAGATTATGCTATTTATTTAAATATATTTAAAGGAGTATTATGTATGGTGCCAAAGAAAGGACATCCAGCATCAACACAATCCAACAATGCGCACACACAACAACCCAAACAGTGCATTGCAGGCAGATACCACTCAAGGGGCCTGATACAGATTTGGGAATAGAGTAAGAAAGAGCCAGTAACTGTGCATCTTGGTAACACCATGCTGCACTGCATGTGGGGCAGATGTAACATGTGCAGAGAGATGTAGATTTGGGAGGGGCGTGTCCACACCGACATCTAAATTGCAGTGTAAGAATAAAGCTGTCCAGCAGGTGTGGGCTACATGCAAAAGCATCCGGTATTTATCCCACAAGAAAAAAGAAAATTATGTATTTCCATCCATTGCATTTCAGCATGGTTTGTACAGGTACACAGTAACTTGCTCTGTCTTACTGTATTCCCAAATCTGAATCAGACCCAAGGTACATAAACATAAATCATATCACTAACAGCAGTATCAACTCAACCTTCTTACCTGACTGCCCACCGAGTAGGGTGGTGAAGCTACACCCGTTAGGGTGGTACAATTAACTAACCAGCCAATGCATTGAAAATGAGCGCACTTAAACACTAAACAAATTGCTCTGGGACATGAACCTGACTTTCTTTCCCGCTGCACAAATAGCCAATGAGACAACCATTAAACCAACAAAAACATGACGGAGAGAGAGTATGAAGGCAGAAACCAAGAGGCTTTGGCTCAGCAAACCAAAGTCTTAAATAACAGTGCCAGTGGAGTAACTATACGTTTTGCTCCCTCCTGCCAAAAAAGTTTCAGACGCCCCCATCCCCCCTCGGCCATAACAAACACACCCAAAGATAACGTTTATGCCACACCATAATGCCCTTGTAACAAATTATGCCACACCTTAATGCCCCTATAACTCATTATGCCACACTGTAATGCCACGTATAAAACATAATGACACAGAGTAATGCCCTTATAACAAATTATGCCACACTGTGCCCCTTATACAGTGCCCCCTGTAGTAGTCCTCCTGTAGTTGTGCCCCTTATGCAATGCCCCCTGTTGCAGTGCCCATTATGCAAGCCCCATGTAGCACTGCCCATTATGCAGGCCCCCTGTAGCAGTGCCCCTTATGCAATGCCCCCTGTAGCAGTGCCTCTTATGCAATGCCCCCTGTAGCAGTTCCCTATATGCAATGCCCCGTGTAGCAGTGCCCCTTTTGCAATACCTCTTGTAGTAGTGCTCCTTATGCAATGCCCCTTCTAGTAGTGTCCCTTATGCAATGCCCCTGTAGTAGTGTCCCTTATGAAATGCCCTCTGTAGTAGTGCCCATATGCAGTGCCCTCTGTAGTTGTGCCCATATGCAGTGCCCTCTGTAGTTGAACCCATGTGCAGTGTCCCCTGTAGTTGAGCCCATATGCTATGTCCCTAGTAGATGAGCCCATATGCCGTGTCCCCTGTAGTTGAGCCCATATGCCATGCCCCCTGTAATTGAGCCCATATACCGTGTCCCCTGTAGTTGTGCCCATATGCCATGTCCCCTGTAGCTGAACCCATATGCCATGCCCCCTGTAGCTGAGCCCATATGCCATGCCTCCTGTAGTTGAGCCCCCACCACCCAGTACTTACCTGTCCCTCCTGCCGCCACACTGAATGGATATAACATGATCCAGCAGGTGCGGCCACGCATGACTGGGAACACTGGCCTCTGAAGGCGATTGGAGGCATCCTTAGCCTCCGATAACTTCAGAGGCCAGCATGCTCAGTCATTCAGTGGTGAAGCAATGGCCCCCGCTGCCCCCAAGCCACCATGGGGGCCAATGTAAGTCATACTTACCTACTGTCCCAGAACAACAAGGAGGCTCCTGGATCTTGGATGATGTTCCTGGCCATCTAGAAGAGTATTCTTGTCTCCTGGTCTGGAGCTGCTGTTGACCGTGTCCATCTGGAGCCACCCACTTCCTTAGTGAAGTGGGAGGTCTGGGTTGCTGAATCGGTAATCTCTGCATTGTATAGCAGTGGGCAGGGCAACAATAGCAATCATGCCACCTCCCCCCATGCACCACCCACCTATGCCCCCTGCTGTGCTGACCATGCTTCCCTGCTCCCGAAAGAGGGCAGCCAGAAAGCCATCAAGTATGGTGCAAGTGTAGACCCTAATGATGACAATTGTGGCTGTCAGTGTAAAATCAAAGGGTAGCACTGGTTTCCACTTGAACACACACCTTACCTTAGTTGAACGGATACTCACATTAGTATAAAGTAGTAATACAGGTTTCTGCGGCAACATAGCTACATAAACCATGCATACCGACCTACATAAGGTTTCAGAGCTATTATTAATTGACGGATGATTATTTAGGAAATAATACAGAATTTTTAATTATATAGGTGCTAATTAGCTCAAAATGGCTCAACAAAATCTAAATTATTTTTGAATGAGTAGTGTATATTCCCATAAAGACACCTCTATCCTGGCTGATTTTTTGCGTAATCCTTCTTCCATCCCAAATCCTACATTGCCATAGTTTGATGGCCTTAACATCGTCATGGTGTGTTGGGAAGTCCACTCAACAAAATGCTTTAAGCCTATTATATCCACTGTTTGAGCTTCCGCAACCATCATCATTAGCACCAGAATCTCCGTAAGACCCACAATGTGGTTTAAATGATCTATCTGAAGTCGGATTACCATGCGACCTCTACAAAGACGCTATTACATTTTAATATAATCTCAACAGACGCCCGTGACAATTCCATAAAATTGCTATGGAAATTAGATTTACCGTGTGACTCAGTACTCCTCACCCAGTTGCCGCCCATCTCACATTTACCTATTATCATGCAGCGACGGCTCCTGGTCACTTGAGGAGGTGTGATGAAATCAGGGGTGTGCAGAGCAACCACGCCTCCTCTCAGTGAGGTCATACACTCTTATTTTGATCAGTTTACATATCGCACTGGGTGTCGCAGACCACCAAGGCCATAACTAGGGAGTGCGACCAGGGCAGGGGGAGCTGTTCGGACCTGTAAATTTTCCTCTTTATTATCATTTTCACTTGTAGCCTCCTCTTCTTTTATCCCCAGCATCTCCTGGCGTACCCTATCTCCTTCCTGGCTCTCCCCCATGAAGCCATGGTCCTTTTTCAGGTGCACTATCTTTTGTCCTTCTTTAAAAAATGGGGGGGAGGGGGCGCCAACGATCGCTCTGGCACAGGGCACCAAAAAGTCTAGTTACAGCTCTGCAGACCACAGTAATGCCACTGCATGTATTTGCAAATGTTTTTACATATTCTCTTATTAAAGCCTACATGTATTAAATAGATATCTGCTTTCTTCAAATCACTCTATAGTCCTTTCTTAAAATATTAAATAAACTATCAGTGAAAAAGTCTCACTCATCTACAAAATCCGCTTGATCCTTTATAGCGCTCACTAAAATCAGATTATTTAACTTAATTTTATTTTCTGCTTTTGGTTGTTGAAATAATCTGTGCATGAGACCAACTGACATTTACGCATAATTATTTCACGGGCTCGGAACTACAGTAATAGGGCTGATTGAAAAGTAATGAGACTGATTTTTTTATTCAGAATCAAATGACTCCACAGGATCTGAACATTTTTCAAAGTAGCGTCCTTCACATTCAATACATTTTTTGCAGCGTTTCAACAACGATTCAGAGATATGCAGTAGACGGTTTTGTGACATCACTTTTATTGTTGCAGCTGTGACATTTTTCATCATCTGTTGAGAACTTTCTGCGCAGTTGTTTTTTCAGGGTTGGGAATGCCCAGAGATCACAGGGCGCTAAGGCCCTGATTCAGAGCCGGACGCTCTGACCAGAGCACTCGCTCTGAATCAGGGCCCACCTCCATAACTATGGAGCGTCCTCCTGGACGCTCGTATAGCTGTGGGTCACCACCCACAGCCTATACGAGCGTGCAGGATGATGGTCGCGATGGTCTTGACCATCGCGACCATCGCCAGTGCGAGCAGAAGCCTGCGGTTGAGTTTCTCAACCGCAAGGCCAGGAGTGATTTTGGCTCTATCAGAGCCAAAATCACTCCCACTGACATCACTAGTGATGTCAGTGGGGCCGACTTCTGACGGTAGGGGTTCTCTTGGGAACGCCTCCGTCTGGCAGGCACGCCCACCAAAGGGGGCGTGCTGTCAATCAACATCGACAGCACGCCCCCTTTGATCAGACACAACGAGCGAAGGAAAGTCCTTCGCTCGTCGCGTCTCACGCATGCGCACGACGGAGCTCCCTCCGTCGTGCGCATGCACAGTGCACACCATCGACCCACTTGCGAGCGGACAGCCACTCGCGAGTGGGTCTGAATCAGGCCCTAAGTTCCAGTGATGTCCCTTTAATTTCAGTCAGTGCTGCCAATGTAACAGCAGCAACATGTGGTCGGGCATTGTCTTGGAGCAAAAACTACTTTTTCTTCAGCAAATGTGGTTTTTTCTTCCTCATGGCTCCACGCTAATGGGTTTTCAGGATGTTTGCATAGTAGTCACCATTAATTGTCTGTCCATTAATTTTCTGTAGGATCATACCAAGTGCATCAAAGAACAGCAGAAGCGTGACTTTACACACCCTGAAGGAAACACACAGAATTTTTTGGGCGAAGGTGCATTTGTGTGTTGCCATAAACTGGTTTGTTGTTTGGATTCCGGATCATAATGACGAATCCACAATTCCTTCACACGCCACAATCGATGTCGGGAAATCGGGTATACTCTCTGACATTCGAACAGGGGGCCTGATTCAGACCCGTTCACGAGCGCACAGTGCTTGCAAGCGGGTCGATGGTGGGGTACTGCACAGGTGCAGCGCGGCGCTTGTGCAAAGCCCCGGAGCGAGAGAGAAATTCTCTCGCTCCGGGACTCACTACAAAAGGGGCGACTGTCGATGTTGATCAACAGCTTGCCCCGTTTTGTAGGCGGGGAGGGGGGGTGGCAGGAAGCTCTCTGGGGCTTGCGACGGACGAGACCCTACCACAAGGGTCTCGTCACAAGCCCCGATGGTCGCGATACCATCACCTGGCCGCTCGCAAAAGCTGTGGGTGGTCACCCACAGCTTAGCGGGCGGCCAGGAGGCCGCAACAACCAAAAAAAAAAAAAAACGCCCTGATTCAGAAAGAGCGCTCTTAAAGAGCGTCCGGCTCTGAATCAGGCCCACTGTTCTTGCATGATTCCACTCGCCATCGCATCTGCTTTTTGGTGAGATTTCTGGGTACCCACCTGGCACACACGGGATGCATTTTCAGTTCCTTTGTCCAAATATGCTGAACCCGTTGGAATGAGATGCCAACTGAAGCTGCAAGTTTGTGTAAAGTTACCTTCTGTCATTTTGCCACATCTCCGCAGCTTTAGCAATGTTGGCATCTGTAACCGCGGTGGATGGTCTCCCAGAACGTGCTTTGTCAGTCACTCGCGTATTACCCTCTTTGAAGTGCTTCCACCACTGAAATACTGCAGCACGGCTAATTGTTTCTCCACCGTATGCTTGCCGTAACATTTCATGAGCTTTATTTCCGCTTTTTCCAAGTTTAACACTGAGCGTATCGTTAGACTCTGGGCGCATGACCTGCGCCGTCTACATGGCATGCGCAGGTCACCGGGAAAATGGTGTGGCAGCCATTTTCCCGTTGTTTTCCATCCTGCGCATGCACAAAATTCCTGTAAAATGGCCACGGCGGACATTTTCTAGGCATTTTCACAGTGCTGACACCGATGCTGATGTTGCACTCCGGAGTGGTAAGTACAATATGGGTGCATTATAAATACGGCCCTGGCTATGTGACTGAAAATCAGAGACAGTCTCATTAATTTTCAATCAGCCCTCGTAGATCCAAATGACACATTATTATATACAGTAACAACAGGGATTGTTTTGCCCCCATCTTTTACATTTCTTGGCTTATGTATTCTGGCCAGTTAAAAGCAAATTTACAACACGCGCTGTCCTGGATAAAAACTAACTTTAATCAATTTACTTTAATGAAATCTAAGCCATGCACAACTAAAAAAAAAAAAGAAAAAAAAAGTTGAAAGGCCCCTGTGTGTATTTGGAATTTATGATGAAGAGTTAGCAGAACACACCGGCCGTTCCCAGTTACTGCCATTTGTGTTAAAAAACCCGGAAAATATTTACATATCATATTATATGTTTGTACTCAATCACTCAGAAATAACATACTCATTGTTATCAAGGGAGATCTACTTGGCAAACGATGGCAGATACATAAAATAAAAGCTAATTAAAAGTGTACCTAGTCACAGTGGTTAATATTATTCATTCTCATGTAACTTTCTGAAACTGCATTTTCAGTGGGTTGGGTATGGGACACTGGCACAATTCCTGACGCCGGCATCCTTACCGGGTAACAATGCTGACATCTACCGGTAAGTAGTAGGCTAACCCTAACCCTGCCCCTAAATCTAGCCCTCCCTTACTGCAGCCTAAACGTTTCCTCCCCTGCAGCCTAACCTTCCTCCCCGCAGCCTAACCCTAATTCTTCCCCTAGTGCCTAACCCTAACCCTCCCCCTAAACCCCAATACTTACCATCGGGATGTCAGCGGTCAGAATGTGGTGCTGGGATTCTGGGATTAGCTACAAATAATGTTATTCACCCTGATCTGGCCAAACTATGTACTGATAAGCCACTCCCATTTTCTGTTAGACTGCTCCCCTATTCCGACAGACCACTCCCCTTTTCTGACACACCACTCCCCTTTTCTGACACACCACTCTCCTTTTACCACCAAAAATTTTGACTCATGGGAAATATCCTCCTGAAATGCACCGATGTGTCCTCGTACACTGTTTCCGCAGTCACATCAAGCTCCCTTTTTCAGACGTGTCAGGTCCCGGGCGTCTTTTTCACTCAAATATGAGTCTTAGTCGCAACGCAATGCAACAAAACCGCTTCACAAGACCGCACTGATTTAATTTGATATGCGACACTTGTATATATGTGAGTGACTGTGTCTGAATCTGTATACGACATGCTACGATGCAGCGGGCGCCAAATTTTTCACACCACGTTCCGTTGCACAGTTTCAGACTCAGATGCACACAGATATACAAGTGTCGCATGTCAGCTTATTCAGTGCAGTCTCGTGATGTGGTTTTGTCTCATTTGAGCGAAAAAGATGCGAAAAGACACTACATCACTCGGCACAGCTCACTTGCACTAGGCGTCTCACACCACATGGTGTATTGAGGCTAGGTGTATGAGGACACATCTGTATGGTCCTGCAGTAAATGGTACAAGATATAACATAAAACTCAATTTCATACTGTAGGTCAGGGGTGGGGAAACTTTTTTCTGCCAAGGGCCATTTTGATATATATAACATTATTTGCGTGCCTGTTGCAGGCCACGCCCCCTCCATGTGATGTCACACAGGGGCCGGTGATTACAGCAATGGAGCTGTAAGGGCAGCGGTGTGACCATCTGAAGCATCCTAAGGACGCTTCAGGCGGCACTGCTACATAGATTTTGGCTGCAGGGATCCATTCTAGGCACCCTGCTAGCCAAATGAGGCTAGCAGAAAAAAGCTCCGAGGGCTAGGCCAAATGATTCCGGGGGGCTTATACGGCCCCCGGGCCTGAGGTTCCCCATCCCTGCTGTAGGTGATCATATCCAAGTTTAGAGAGATTTGTGTAATACTTGCAGACCCTTCCGGAATGTCTGGGAGACTAACAGAGTTCAGGGGAGTTTTTCCACATTCCCATAACAGTACACCAGACCCTTGGATACTGCCCCTTACTCAGTGAAGTGAGTGATCTGGACATTTGATGACGTGAATAACATTGAATGACATCGCCATCCTCCAATGCATAATGTTGCACAGTGGAGACAGGAGTGCAGTGACACGATTCACGTCAGGTACACTTTTTGGCAAAGGGGGGAAAATTGGCGTTATAGTGAGTGCAGAGAAGGGTGATGCTGGGGCACTGCATTTGACATATAACAGTTAACAAATCCGCTCATAATAACAGTGGATAAATACTGTAAAACAAACTATTTACATCGTAGTAGCTCATCGTCCCTCCTGAACACCTTACAGCCTTGAGCACTTACTGCTGTCAATCTTCATTGCTTCTGGTGGACCTGCATATATTAAAAGCACATAGCCACCTGCATTTTGTCCGTATGAAAAAAGCCTTTACTTCTCATAATAGCTCTTTGAGATTGTCCCTAAATAATTACGCTCTGTGGAACAATGGCAGGGCTTCCACAGCTATATTTCCCTAGGACTGTTTCAAAAATTACGGTTAAAAATTAAATTCTTTACTCATCAAGTTTCTAGAGAGTATTCTCCTTTCTAATAGGAGAATTTCCTTAGCAGCGGCTTCTGTAAACCGCTGCTTCCAGCCGGGTTGCAAGTGAGTGTTTAAAACAGTCAATGTTAAGCACGCCGGGCTTTACACAGACTGTGGGTGCTGTTTGAAATATAGACCCGCAACCCGCCAGGAAGCAGCGGCTTACAGAAGCCACCGCTTTGTAAATTCTCCCCAGAAAGTGATTTTTTATTGTGAAGGAGGTTCTCAGTATTGGGGGATTTGCTGGCAGATTCACTGGTGTGGATTCCAAAAGTGAATTCTCTTTATTTTAAAAAAAAAATTATTGGGCATATATGTATTAAACCTCAATAACAAGATAACTGCTGTAAACTTTGTGTTTAGAGGTTGGATTTGAAACTGCAATGAAGGAAGCTCATGCAACGGTAATGTGCACTCTATCACTGCACATTACCAGTTACTATAACAGGAAATCAGCATTCATTTTCCCGCCCACTTCTATGGGGTGAGAGGAATGTGAGCGAAATGGGGCTGGCGGTTAACACCTGCTCAGCCAATCACAAGTGGCCATCATGTAAACGTTTATTTTGATTGGCTGAGCTTTTCTTATTTATTTATATGAGCAATGCATTTCAATGGTGCATACACACGGGGCGATCGTCAACGATAACGATATCATTGAACGATCTCCCGGGTGTGCTGGATGATCAATATCGGTCATCCAGCACACCTCACCAACCCACCAACGATGGCTAATGACCCGCGATCAATGTGTCCCTATAGTAACCTGGTTGATATCGACCAGGTTGACCTGCATGCATGGGCGATGGACGATATCATTATCATCCATATGTGCCCGCGCATCGGATGTCATTGGTGTGTTGGAGGCACAGAAAAATGCACAATATGAACGCTAACGTTATGATCGATATTGTTATCGTTCATATCGTGCATTTTAATTGTACCAATTTAAGGCAACTTTTGCTCACATTGAAAACGCACTATCTATGCAAAGGAATAGAGAAGGCGACCATTTTGCTTAGTAGAGTAATTGCCCAACAAATCGCCTGACTTTAAAATAAGTAGATTTTTTTTGAAAATCGTAGAGTTTGGGGAATTAATTATTTATTTACAACCTTATTAGATGATATTAACCATTGCACAAATAGATTTAATAGCTTCATTAGCAAGTCAGACCATAATTCTGATCACTTAAGGAAAGTGAGTAATTGTGGGTTACTGCTCATTTACACTTTATTAGTATATCATGGACACTGTTCTTAGTAGATTCCCCTGTGGGCATTACCTTCAAGTTATGTCTTTCTTTCTTATTTTATCATTAACTTATTAAAACGTGTGGATCAGAGAAATGGTGTGCCTTACATCCTAGCATCATATACTGTGGCCTCGCTCAGAAGAACAACGTAATTAGCTGTTGAAGGCAAAGGGATCTGCCATTAAATACGTTCTAAGGATTGCCATGGTCTCAGGAAATTCAAGATCAGTTATTTTATGTTTCGTTTTTGGCACTTGTGTCATTACCATGAAACATTTACAACTCTATCCATTATGCATATCTTTTATCCCGGTGCCTTAGTCACTGCATCTCATTTTTCTCTTCAGCATAGTCATTTTTTCTCTTTAATTTATGAGATATTCTGAATACAAGGTCCCCAGTGAATCTACATACAAATTAACTCAAATAATGCGGTCTCTTTTGCCCTAATTTAAGTAATCAGGTATTTAATATTTGATGTTGGAAGATATTGTACATATTATATATCATTGTTGCAAAGATCTGTTCTCTGAGTCTGGAGATGTGGACAAGAGGAGGTAAGTGTGACCTTTGGTTATTATATGATCAGGCCAATTTCAGATACCAAGCCATAAGTTTATCATACTTTGTATGATGTATTAGATCCATTCTATTCTGTCCAACATTTGATTCTTTCCAACATTATATATGCCATCTAGCATGTACAATCCATAAGAATGCACTCCTTTAGCATGTCCATTTATGCCAGAATGGCAGGTGCCAATCCAGACTTATATGGTACATACATTAATTGTGAAGGTCAATGAATTGGTCTTGTATCTGCTGAAAGGGGTTATGCTGTCTCTTATATACATCCTGTTGATGACCGTTTGGCCTTAATAAAGTTTCCTTGATACTAAATGCAAAAATTAGAGATGTGCGGTTCGGTTCTCCAGAAATCTGATTCCACCCAAATTTCATGGATCCGAACAGATCTTAGTCGCGGTTCTGATCACCTGTGTAGATCCGGATAAATGTGAGTCACGGTTCTGATCTTCCAGCTGTTCGGAATTTGGATTTTAAATCTGAATTTTGGGTTGTGTGATGCAAAAATTACATATTAGCTGTTTTTTAAAACTTTTTATCAGTTGGAAAAAATAAAAAAAAACAGATCCCGAACAAAAAGCAGAACACTTGTCAGTGGTTTTGCAAAACCAAAACATGAAGATGGCTCCAGATTCAAAACCAAAACACAGGGGTCAGCGCACATCTCTAGCAAAAACAGGACAAATTAGTCTCTGCCTTGATTCTTCCAGGCTATGCCCTGACATAATCAACCACATCCTCAATTGTTGTGGCTATACCAGAATCTGATAGGCCAAAGCCATATACAGTACTACTGTGCATCTGCTTTGCCCATGGAAAATCAGGACTGTTTCACTAAGAACTGGACTGTTTGATATTTGCTTTTACATTAGTTCAAAGTAGCCCATTTGCGCAGCGATTTGCATGGTAAGTTTGGTTAAGGACGAGATTTATGAAACCTTCTAAAGAGGACAGGTGGAAGTGTCCATAGCAACCAATTAGATCATAGCTTTTATCTAGTACATTCTATAAAATCATAGCTACTGTAGACTCTGGTTGCCCTGTCTTCTTTAGAAGATTTGATGCATCCCCCTCTCTATATTGATTGGAACTAGAGAAATGTGTGTTCCAATGATGGTCACAATGTCATTGTGAGGTAATTGGCCAAGCATTGGCCCCTAGGATACAAGCTCACACATTGAAAAGCTAGATCTCTCTACGTTGGCCACACGGATTCAGTTGCTTAGGGAAGATTCAGTTAACTGTAGCACACTCTTGCCAACCACTAATTTCTCTTCTCTGGAAGAAGCTCGGAGAGGAGATGAAGATGACCACTCGGGTAACAGAGCTGGGTTCTTCATGTCATTAGCTCTTCCCATCATGGCAAAATGCAGTGAATCATGGGTCTGCGGGGAGGGGCTGAGCTAACATGACATGAAATCTCATTATATTGGCTTTCCGTCCCCCTACCGACCTGCGATTCCCGATATTATCTCCCCATCCTGGCCACTTCAATTATTTTTGCTTGCATCTCATAGAGGTGCAAACAGAAATATGCAATGTTTACAGTACTATAATATTTGGAAATGTTCATACCCTATTAGACTTTTACAAAGCTCCACTGGGACCTAGTGCTCAATGGAATCTCCCCCTAGGTGTTTATGCTAAATGACTGTGGGAAAATCTATGTGGTAATAGTGACTTTTTTTAGGAATCTTTTGAGAAAAGTAATAAAGCATTTTTTTTATCAGTCTGCTTTTCAGATGTAATCAATAGCCAGGCCATACCCCACTGATGTCACATGACATCAGTATACTGTAGAGTGAGGGCTCCAATAAACCCTGTAATGCATAGATGATACATTGAGATAAAAAATGCAAAAAGGGGACAATATTTCAATTAAGTTACACTAGTATATTAGACCTGTCATTTGCTGGGTTGCTAGCTAGCATCTTCCCCCCAACCCCTAGTTCTCTCTCTCTCTCTGTCCCCCATTCTCTATATCTTACCCTATAGTAGTTCTCTCTCTTTTACCCTATTCTCTCTTTCCCCCTCTTCACTGTCTATCTCTCTCTCATCCCCCATTTCTCTCTCTTTCCTCCGCTTCTCTCTCTCTGACCCTTCCCCATTGTCTGTCTATCTTTTCTGCCCTGTTCTCTCTTTCTCGCCTCCTCCATTCTCTATCAGTTTCTCCCTATTCTCTATCTTCTACCCCATTATATGAGAGCCCTTCTCTCTCTCTCTCTTTCTTACTGCTAGTCGTTCTCATCACATGTTCATTCTCTTTCTGTCTCTCACTTCCGCATTCTCTATCTACGTCATTCTTTTTTTTCTCTCTCTCCCCTACCTGTTTCGTACTCTCTCTTCTCCCCATTCTCTCATTTCTGTCCTCTATTTCTCTCTTCTCCATTCTCTCTCTATTTTCTGCCCCATTCTCTCTTTTTCTTCCACCCTATTCTCTCACTCTCTATCTTCCCTGTTCTCTCTCTTCTGCATCATTTTCTTCGATTTCATCCCTTTTAACTCACTCTCTTTTAACCTGTTCTGTCTCTTTTCTGACCAGTACTCTCTTCAGCCCATTCTCTCTCTCTCTACCACAGTTGTCTCTCTCCATTTCCCCTATTCATTCTCTTTTTTCTCCCGTTCTCTCCCCTCCCCCTATACTCTCTCTCCTATCACCATACTGTGCTGATCCATGCACACACATGAGCCATGCAACTATGGTGTATAATTTAAATTATAAGCCAGGGTTCTTTTTAAGGGACTGATACCATACATACCATACTGCCTCCAAGATAGAGGTATCATGAGGAGAGTTAATTTACACATGTATTGTGTAACACAAAGTTATGTGACTGCAGCAGTATGAGTGACTACATGATGTCAATTTCCCAGCAGTAATGTCTGTTGGAGTGAAAGCAGACAATGATGATATTGCTACAGCAATGTTGCAGAATTTAATGCCTGAATTTGATTTCCTAGTTGAGGCATTGAAGGCAAACACAGCAGATAGAGTTCCAAGAATGTGTGTCATGTGAGTTAAGTGCTGAGACTACCGCATCACATACAAAAAGTACAAAATTTAGAAAATTCAAGTTTGAGTGCTATAATTGTCACAAGATAGTTCACAAGGCATTTGAGTGCAAGCAAAAGAATGTGAATCATATCAAAATCAAGAAATTCAACAGCAAAGATGAATCAGCCCTGAGTGTCATAGATAACTGCAGAAAAGATTGTAGGTATATTGATTTAGGTGCAACAAGGCATTTAAACTGTAATTAGGAATTTTTCACCACATTACCCAAATGTGATCCTATCACAATCAAAGGGATTGAAAATCAAGTGCTTGCAGCACAAAAGTTGGAACAATTGAAGCCAGCTTGAAAGTTCGGACAATAATTAAAGTTTAAAAAATTAGAGATGTGCTTTATGTACCAGAAATAGGGAAACATCTTATAGCCAGTGTGCTATAACAGACAGGTCACAGAATGCACTTAGCTAAATGAAAGTGCATTGTGTGAAAAAAGAAGAGAGACAGTAATAGCTACAGCCACAAGGTGTCAGCAATAGTCCTATTCATTACAGTAGAATTTGGCATAGAAGATTTGGTCAGCTTGGATATGACAGTGTTCAAAAGGTACAGACTGGGATGGTCACAGGAATGTCAGTGACTAAAACAGAGAAACTCGTGTGAGAACTCCATCACAGGAAAACAAAGATGTCAACCATTTCCCAAATTAACAAGAAGAGCTACAAAACCACTTTCATATGTGTGTGGCCCTATAGAAGTAAAGCCAGTAAGTGAATACATATACTGTGTGACATCCATAGCTGACTCCACAAGCAAAACACATGTATATTTCATAAGTGAGAAATCTGAAGTAGCTAAGAAAATTGCTGACTACAAAAGATTTGTAGAAAATCAAACCAGTCGCAGGCTCAAGACACTGAGATCTGGTAATGGAGGAGAATTCCTAAACAAATAGGTGGACTTTTTCTTAAGAAAATATAAAATAGAGCATCAGTTGATCATTGTTTATACAGTACTGCTGAGAAAAATGGTTTAAGTAAATGAGCAGGGCCAAGACAAATAGTTTTGGGTGAAAGTCAGATCCACAGCACTTTATTTAAAAAAATGTTCTCCCACAGATGCCCTAAAGGTCATAACACCTATTGAAGCCTTGTCAAAGAGAAAAAAAGACATCTCAAAACTTTGGGAAGTGCTGCTTACATACACATACCAAAGGAAGGAAGATGCAAGCTTAATTAAAAATCAATAAAGTGCATCACAATTGGCTATTGCCATGAAAGCAAAAACTACAGCTTATGAAGTCCAAGTACCAAAAAACTTGCCAAATCCAGAGATGTTATATTCAAGTAAACAATACAATTGCTATTGGCAACTTCTCCATTTGTTCACTTCTCCACTCTTTACAAGCTTGGATAGTACTCCTCCTTAGTCCTACAGTTAATGATCATGGGGTCAGGTGCAATGTTTATTATTGTTTGACTGTATGTCTGCAACCATAAATATACTTCTTGTACTACTGTACATATACTGTACAGTACTTCATGTTTCTCAAACTTTAAGCTCATACTGAGCATCTGACTTATAGATGAATGGAGATGTATAAATGTCATCCTATATCAGGTTTAGAAAATTAATTTAATCTACATAATATAACTCCTCCATGTCACATTTTACCAACAAACTAATATATGGATGACGTTCATGAATAGTCTATGTTAATTGTTTTATTAGATACAGAATGATAAAGGATGCATGATAACACATAGTCCAAATCCCTTTGCTGTCTTTTCATGTACATCAGCTCAGAAAGCTCAGCATTCGCATGAGCGCGGGTGATGAATTCTACCTAATGAAGGGGGATTCAGCTGGAGATGGGAATAGATCTTATTTTTTACAGTATGAGGAAAACTGAGCGGGTTTACATTGGTCAAAACCACAGTATTCTAAAACATTTGTTAGTGGCTTTGGATATGAGTAAAGTTCACATCTGTCACCTTTATGTTAATTCAATTCAGTCCAATCTTTTGACTGCTGGAAATGTTTTACCTTAAACTGTAAACCAGATCAAAAACTATCAGCTTAAAAAATTGCTACAATATAGAATACATTTTTGTTACGATCCTCTAGCAATTGCTAGGACCGAGATGGAGGTGTTGGAGATACATGGCACATCGAAGAACAAACACAAGAAGTATAGTTCAATTATGGCAGTTTACTAAATAAATGATATGATGGACCAGTGAAAACACAACATGTCAATGGTGCAATAAGGAGCTGAAACCATAGGACAGTCAATAGAATATACTGTAGGTT
This sequence comes from Taudactylus pleione, assembly GCA_031769625.1. Lineage (NCBI taxonomy): Eukaryota > Metazoa > Chordata > Amphibia > Anura > Myobatrachidae > Taudactylus > Taudactylus pleione. The sequence continues at coordinate 3,215,195 of JAUIMM010000710.1, forward strand.
TACAGTCCAAACTAAAGTTGTTAAATGGCCAGGAGGCCTAGTAGACAGCAATGCTTGAAACGTGGTGCAGAAGCAGGATTGCTGGATGGCCTGGAGGGCTTAGTAGACAGCGATGCTTGAACCGTGGTATAGAAGCAGGATAGCTGTATGGCCTGGAGGCTCTGTAGACAGCGATGCTTGAACCATGGTATAGAAGCAGGATAGCTGTATGGCCTGGAGGACCCTGGAGACAGCGTTGTTTGGACCCAGGGTACTTGGGTCACTTAAAAGCCAGTGAGCAGCATACACGCAGCATGTAGAAATTATAGCTGGAAGTCTGGATGCACAGAGAGCAGCTTGCATAACCAAAAGTTCCACATGAAAACTCTATAGCAGACAGGGCAGCGACAGTCCAGGAAGATCAAATAGGATCAGCTGCCAATAGGCAAAACTAGGAGGAAACATGTGAAATCCTCTGACGTCTGGGTCTCCTAGCAACCGGCAACCTAGAAGCATGGTCAGGAGCAGGAGGAATACTGGCAGGAGACAAGTCCTGGACTGGACTTGTAACAATCTTATAATATTCACAAGTGTTGATAGATAAAATTGTTGTTGCAAGAAAGAACTTTTCTGTTCGAGAGCCACCATTGCCCTAACTGTGTTGAGTTTGTACTAGGGATGGCCATTAATGGTTTTGCCCCCCTCTAATGGTCTCCCCTGCTCTACTACTTACTGGGCAATGGGCCAATTAGGGATGGTGGTGGGGCGTTGTGGGCCTCATCGGGGGGCAGAGTTATGCTCCGTGTCCTAGCACTATGGAGGAAAAAAATACATTGCAGAGCCATCAACAATCAGTGGTCAACCATAGATAGTTAGTAACCATCGATAGTCGATGGCCATCCCTAGGGATATCCCTAGTTTGTATATTCTCCTCATTCTTCGTGGGTTTCTTCAGTGTACTTTGGTTTTCTCCCACACTCCAAAAATGTAATGATAGATTAATTGGCTCCCAACAAAAAAATTAACCATAGTGTGTGAACATAAGGGAGGAAACAAAGACTGTTAGCTCCACTGGGGCAGGGACTGATGTGAATGGCTAATGTGGAATATGTGTGTGCTATATAAATAACTGGTGCTAATAATAATAATGTATGGAGGTGCTCTTCACTTCATAGCATGGAAGTGGTTGAATGGTGATTGGGGCAATTGGATATGTTTCATAATGAAATCAAATGATCCTGATCCTTTTCCTGCAGTTTTCATGCTGTGCACAATTATCATTCATGCCCATACACTGAACAGTTGTTTCATCTGCTGATCTGAATGATTATCGTTCAGTGTATGACCCGCATTAGTCTCTGTGCTCTGCAGGGCCCTAACAAGGCTGGATTGGCAGTGCAGGGCAGGGTGCGCTGTTCAGGCCTGTCAATTTTCTATTTATAATCATACTTCCTTTTCTTTTATCCCTGGCATCTCCTGGCCGCCCTTCTCTTCTCTCTGGCTGACTCTCACCCCATCTGGCCTCCTTCCCAAGCACCTTCAGTCCCATCTTCTTTTATTTACACACACATTTTAAAATACTGTCATACCCAGGACTCAAACCCATCACCTCTCACATGGCAGTGAGACACCTTACACATGGAGAAATCTGCCCCATAATTTCTGATGGTGAAATCAGAAATTGTGGAAATTTTAGAGCATTGTGGTTGATGTGGTGTTGCACTCTTTTCCTGCAAGGTTGACATATGGGAATTAGTGAGTGGTGATTGGTATGTGGTGGGTATTGAGGGAGAAGAGATATATTATTTTTTATTATTTATTAAAAAAAAAAAATTAGTCTCTCTAATTTTAAATGTTTCTGATATAAAGGGACATATAAGAAGCCTGATACACATTGACAGTCAATGGTGGACACTGATAAGAGCAGAGGAGACAGAAGGACAAGAAAGACAGAAGGAGACCAGCGCTCATTTACTAATGACAGCTGTCTGCGGCACACTGCGCAGAGCAAACAGGAGACCAGTGATCATTTGTTAATTATGTCGGGTGGCAACGGCGCCCCCCCTCGGCCGGCGCCCCTGGCGAGGGCCATCCAGGCCAATAGGAAGATACGCCCCTGTATACCTATTCATTCACACTAGGAACAATGAGATCATTTTTACCACAGACATAATTGAATGTATTCACGGCTGGATGAGCGCAGATTATAATTAACATATGTGGGGAACACTAACTCTACACTATGTACCTGATGTACATGGAAAATTTCTGGTGTGTCCCCACTCTTGGTGGATAGGGAGGTCAACTTTACTAAAGAGATTGGATGTTTTGGCATCTGATAGCACTTGAGATAGCTTGCTCTAGTGTTACTCATGTAACTAGTGGCAGAACTACCATGCGTGCAGGTGGTGAGCCTTTACAGGACCCAGGGCAGAATGGACTGCTCTTCTAAATAGTCCATGTGCATGGCATATTTATGGATGCAGAGTGTGCAGTGCACATGGACCCCACACCCCTGCACCCATAAAAAGTCTCAGGTTCCATGCAGGTTCTTTCAGGTGATATATCTGGCATTGTGCCAGAGCTTTTGCAATCTCTTGTGCTGTGTGAAGGTGCATCTTCCTGAATATCACTGGAAAGATGGTAGAATGCAATGGAGAGCACTGCACCACTGGCACAGTGGGTGCAATGCGCTGGAGATGCCTGCTCAAAACTTAAAATAAGCCCTTTCTTTCTTGTTAGGGGGCCCATGGTCGGGCCCCTACCTAAGTATTGTTATGGGGCCTGGCAATGCACTGCTCTAACCTGCCGGTGACATAGCCTAACATAATCCTAAAAAAAAAACCCTCTATATATTTGGTTCCGTTACCCCATTGAACATTTAATGAAAACAACAAACTGTAACCAATAAAGATGAAAAGGCTAAAATAAATTACCAGTTCAAAATGAATTGATTTACTGTATATCTAGTTTTTTTGAAATGTCCTGTGACATAAATAAATTATGTGCATAATATAGTTTCCCAGTTTAATGTTTACTAATCACAGTTGACAATCCATAATGCTGATTCTCTGTGGTTCTTTGCTATTACCGAGAATGAAAATAAACCTTATGACAAACTAATATTTATTTCTTTTTTTCCTTTGTGTTGTTGTAATAAAATGCTCAAGAGCCTAATTGTTCTTCTTTCAGCAACAGCCTCCCCGGATGATGCAGCGTAGAGCTTTAGGTTTAAATCCCCCAGTCTGAGGATTGTTTTGGCGCCCATGCTGTGTCGGCCGTACAAGCATGTTCCGTACTGCAGCTCGACAATCACGCTAGGGATTTATTCATTTATATAATTTTGCTTTTCTGTTTGGATTTTTCAGCTGAATAAACAATGGGCAATTTGAATTGAAAAACCTAACATAAAAGACTGTCGATTCAGGCTCTGCTCCTGCCATGTGTTTGAAAACGGTGCCAACTGCATTTCAGATGCAGAGCGGAGACTAATTCCGTGTCAGCTACATTTTCCATTCAACTACATTCTTCTATAACTATACAAACTTCTCAAATTGAGTTTAATGTAAATGATGCATAAAGGAATATATGTATGCATTGTAAGCCCACACAGTGAGGAATAAAGTAAATTCTAACTGTATACAGTATCTGTCTCCTAAGACCAATAGTCTACAAGAGATGAGGAGTTTGTGCAGCTGTCTAATTACCTTCCACCCAGTTGATAGATGATAATGTACCTCAAGAGCTTGCAATCTACCACCATATGTCAGGGAGAGTCAACATCAAGGGCAAAATGTACTAAGCGGCGGGTTCTAAACCCCGGCGGTTTGGTGGCGGTTCAACGGCGGATTCTAAATCCCAGGGCTTTGGCAGCAGTGTCTAAATGACAGACCTGTTCTATTCTATTCTGAAATTTGTTTTGACGGTGGTTTTGCAGCAGTTTTGGCGTTAGTAAAACTGTGGAAGGCAAAACCACCGCCAAACCGCCAGAGTTTAGAACCCGCCGCTTAGCGAATTTTGCTCAAGTCTGTGTAAAGTGCTTACTGTGAGCTTTGGACTTTTTTAGTTTTATAGTGAAGAACGTACAGTACCAAGCCACTGGTAACCTGCAGTGCTTAGCTGTCAGGCAAGAGAGTGTTTTATTTTATTATTGTGATTCTCTTGCAATTCTACTACATTATAAATAAAAGTTTATGTGTGTAATAACAGTGCTTACACACAGACATTTCAAGCACATTATAATTCTGTAGAATGCATTAGTGGTTCAAATTGTAGGCTCACAGTGAATAGTTGATTTTGGGAAGTACATAGTTGGCAACTGCCCAGTATTTCAAGGGATAATGGTTGGTTTGGTCTCACTGTACTTTACATTTCCAGACAAAGTTCTTACCTGTTGAGTCTGAGCAAGCCGCATAGTGCTGCTGTTTTTGTCCTCCTATTCTGCCTATCAAAATACATTTTCAGAATCTGCACCATACTTTTCTACTTTTGAAACAGCATTTCAGGGAGATTGTGAAAACAACACCTATGAGCGCACCTTACCGTGGATGTTTACTGCTACGTGTGAGAGGCGTGTCATAAACCTGACTTACATACAACTATAATTGAGCCCCAAAGCAGTTAGTAAGATCTATTTGTCGATGAAAACAAACTTATACTTTTCAGAAAATACATGTAGCCATAGGGATCATTGTGCCTTATAACCAATGAAGAGATATTATAATAATAAATGATCCCATTTGAATGTATATATCTCTGTTTTTTTTTATATAACTGCTTCATAATGGGGGTAAGGTGAAATCACTGAGATTCCTAGGGGTAAATTTCCTAAGCTGGGAGTTCTATTAAGAAGTGATGTTGCCATATCAGATTCTACTTCTCATTTATCTAGCACCTTATAGAAGATGACACCTTGAATCTGATTGGTTGCTATGGGCAACATCACTTCTTTATAGAACTCCCATCTTAGTAAATTTAGCCCATGGACTCTTCAGGGAGTCAGGGAGATTGCTACTATTTCAGAGAGTCTCCCTGACAATGAGGGAGAGTTGGCAAGTATGGTGTGCACGTATTCCATGGGTCCAAATGCTGGACTGTACAACGTTACATAATCTGCATGCACATTGTAAAGTGTGGGGTTTTTTACATTCTGTTTGATTTATTGATTAAGATTAAGGGGCCTATTCATGATGTTAATTATCGGGGTCTGAACGGACACCAATAATTTACATTCTAACTCGCCGCGGCTGCCGGAGCAATCCATCATTGCTCCGGCACGGTGACAGCTGAGGCGAATTCATCTGTCCCCGCGAGCAGCTTCACTGTGCACAAGAGCCCCGGCCACCAGATTCTAGTGATGATTTTATAGAATGTACTAAATGATAGCTGGAATCTGATTGGCTGTATGGGCAACACCTCCACTTGTTTTGTTTAGAGAGTTATATAAATATCCCCCTCAGTGTGGTCACTAGATTATACTGAACTGCAGTATTTCAAAATGGCTGCCACCTCTGTGAATAGGCAACAGCTGCCAATAAAACCTATTTTAATCGTCCTATAAGAGTTTTTACATACACAGTCAAAAAGAGCTCCTAAGTAATCTCATAAAAGGCTTAATAATGTATTACATCTCAATTTGTCTGAAAATATTACAAGCATAAGGTTTTTTATGTCTCTGATCCATTAATAAATGGCATATGTAACCAAATAACCACCATGAAAAGCAATTGTAAAACACCTCACGCAGCATACAAAGTGCTCAGAGTCATGTAGCATCTATATTTCAGGCTACCCTAAGCGGGAGTACAAAACTTTTTGTACAGCAGAAAAATTATTATTTTAATAATAAAAAAAAGAACTGTTTGTGATGAGATCAATTTAAATTATTTTTTTCGTCCTATTCAAAATATTAAAAGTAAAAAGACATTTATATTTTTTGTTTCAAATTGCTGACCAATCTAGGAAAATGGTCTCCATCTGTAGGTCAAGTAGAAATGGGCGCCGGTAATTTGGTTTTGGATCTGGATTCAGTTTTTAAAAACAGCTAAAATCATGTGATTGTTGCAATCCAAAACCAGAAATTTGGATTCAAAACCTGAATTTCAAACCACGGGAAGATCAGAACCGCTACTCTGATCTGTATAGATATCCTCAGGAGATTAAAACCGCGACTTGGATCTGTCCAGTTTCACAAAATTTGTGTGGATTCGGAATTCTGGAGAACCGAAACATACATTTCTAAGGGCAAGTAAGCTAAAATTACAAATAGCCATATATACAGGCCTGCTAGTTCACAGTACATTCCCAGTTATGTGTCTACAGCTTTCAGGAGTAGAAATGGGTGAAAATTCATAAGCTTGGATCTTACGATGATTAAAATAATGTTTTATAGTTCATATTTTATTTCTGTCATTCTTTCACTGTTTTTTCCAGTCTTTGATTCATAAATAAAATGTAAGCGCCACTGTTTTTTTTTTATCTTTCTTCTATTCGCTTATCAGGAATTCCTCTACAGTAAACATTGTGTGATTTAGTTTTTATTATTGTGTGATTTGGATCCCCTGAACCAGCCAAAGTTAGTTGAATAGCGACCCTTGCTGAATTATATAGCTCAACTCTATTCATCAACTTTAAACAACTTATACTTAAAGGTTTTTATCTTAAGCACACCAGACTTCCTGTCAGTAATCCCTTTGAACAATACTGTAGCCATCTTGTTGGGCTAAAATTCAGTATAGAGCCACACAGGGGTGTAGTAATCTCCGAGGGGGTCCGTGTGCAGCGAGTCTGCTTCTCTGAGCAGCGGGGCACCGCATATACTGACCTTGTGCCAGCAAGCGATTCTTTCCTCCTCTGCGGCATCATCTTCCCAGAGATATTCTGGAAGATGGTGTGCGCGCCCTAGAGAGCCGCGGCTCTCAATGGTACAGTGCCAGAGTCTTTGCTTTCACTGCACAGCGCCATCTACCTGAAGGGAGGGAGGAGGAGGAAGAGGACGGAGCCACTTTCCACCACAAGGCAAGTATATCTATGGATGCAGGCTGTGCATCGTGGTCTTCCCCTGGACTCAGGGAATGGTGTGGGCCTCCCACCCTGCACCCATTGTAAATACACCAGTGAAGCCACACCTCATGAACACTTCATAATCTTTTAACAGCTGTCACATTATCCTGGGACATCATAGGTGTTAATTCCATGTATTAGAATTTTAGAACAAGCAATAATAGTATAGAAATGTTGGATCACACAATATTTTGCTGACATACTATTTAAGAAAAAGAGTTGCTTTTGTTCCCAGGTGGGATGTGCTATGTGACTGCGTTGTGGCTGTTTTCCGTTGCAGTATGATGTTGTAATTGCTTTTGTCAGCACAATATAAGCACAGAGTACAATGTTTTCTAGAAGTGGAAGGGGAGGGCAGTAATCCAAAGCATAGGAATGGGCAGAGGGAGCAATATGAAATTGTAATTGCACAATCACTTGATTGTTATGTACCTGTCAGTATAGGAAAAGGCATGGCGCTATTCAACTAGCAACTCTTGTAAGTTGTTTTGTTTTATAAACTTTACAATAGAGATGTGCAGTTCGGTTCTCCAGAAATCCGAATCCATCCGAATTTTGTGAATCCAAACAGATCCAAGTTGCAGTTCTGATCACTTTGGAATTCGGATTTTAAATCCAAATTTTTGGTTTTGGATTGCAAAAATTACACGATTTTAGCTGTCTTAAAAAAAAATTATTCTTTTTTTTTGTTTTAAAAAAAAAATCCAGATCCAAAACCAAAACACAGGGGTCAGCACACATCTCTACTTTACAACATTGTGTTACACATCACTACATTAATACATATTAATTAATGTTGTCCAAGTCTCCCCATCTACAATAAAAATATGTATTATAAACCTCCTACATAAATTTTTACATGCTGATACCGCTGACTTTACTAGTTAGGTCATACTTGCCTACCCTCCCAATTTGGTCGTGAGCCTCCAGAAAATCAGGTGTTGCTCCTGGCCTCCCGGGCCCCCCCCGGCGAATACATGAGAATACATGGGGCCTGTTATACAATTCATGCCGAATCGCGTAATTTTAGCCCCGGTCTTGCTTCACAATGCCAGGATTATCGGCGTTGTGCAGCGGGGACGGGGCCAAAAGGATGCGACCGTGTGGCCATGCCCCCCCTCCACCCACTGCCGCCAGCCACGCCCCCGATTTTTCCAATCTGGCTGCCCCCTCCCGGAAGGGGCAGCCAGAATGTCGGCATCTCTGAGTTAGGTTACTGGTGCAGGGCTAATATTTAAAAGCACGTCAGCACCATAGAGTTTGTTCTCTATAACGAAAACTCATGTATGAAATTTATGATCAGATTGCTTGAAAATTGAGGAATTTAAAAGTGAGCACACGGACAGTGGTTTAGACGCTGGATGCTGGACATACGTGCACTTCCGTCCATACTGGAAATCATTACAGGACTGTAAGAATAATCTAAAAACATCACAAACTGCAGTGGAATTTTCGTTGCTAGAAAATCATTTGACAACAACACCTCAACAATTCCAAAGAACCATTTCTCCATTCACCAATACCATCATACATTTTATGTACTTTGGAGCACCCAACCAATTATATGGGTTAAGTACAGGATCCCGGAAGCCTCGTGCAGCGAATCTGCTTCTCTGAGCAGTGGGGCCCCGCATATACTTGCCTTGTGCCAGCAAGCGAGATGTGTGTACCCACATAACACCAGACATGACAGTGATCATCCAAGAGATGCTTGAATGTAGCTGAGGTCTATGGGTCAAACAGCTGAGGCCAGTAACAACATGCTGTCCTCTCTGGACTGCAATACCCCACTCCTTTAATTGGTTTCCTAGCCAATAACGGCCCAATAACTGTCCAGATTCAGCTGTTAATGCCAAGAGCTGTTAAAACCCCATTAATATATATAAATAATATACCCAAGGCCTACTTTCATGAAAACCCCTGTCCCATTGTATTATATGTTTATTTTCTCCTCTTAAGTATAAGCTCATATAGGCATGGACTTTTATCAATATGAACTGACATATAGCAAACTAACTTCCAAGGTACACAGAATTTGTCACCTAGGGGTCTATTTACTAAGCCTTGGATTGAGATAAAGTGAATGGAGATAAGGTACCAGCCAATAAGCTACTGTCATTTTTCAAACACAGCCTGTGACATGGCAGTTAGGAGCTGATTGGCTGGTACTTTATCTCTGTTCACTTTATCTCCATCCAAGACATCCAGACCATGTGTGGACTAACAGCCACCAGCACCAAACAACTGCACAACATACTCAACATCATATATACTTTGGCCAAGTGTATTCCCTCCTGGTGGGTAAAATATCTGGAGGATTACTACATCCAGCACCACTATTGCATGGGCGTTAATTGATACAGTAGGTCTACAATAAAAAGGTAGACAGGTCGACACCAGAAGGTCAACAGTCAATAGGTCAGCAAAGTCAGTAGGTCAACAGGGACATTAGGTTGGCAGGTAACTGGTCGACAATGACTTAGGTTGACAAGGTTAAAAGGCCGACAGGCTTGAAAGGTTGACATTCAAACAGTCAACACAAATAAAGCCAACACATGTTTATTTTGTTATTTTAGCCTAACCCTAAACCTAACTCTAAACCTATCCCTAAACCTAACCCTAAACCGAACTTTAAGACTAATCCAAAGCCAAACCTTAACCCTAAAAAGCATGAAAAACCATGTGTCAACCTTTCTGTGTCGACATTTTAACTCTGTTGACCTAAGTCACTATTGACCAATTACCTGTAGACCTAATGTTCCTGTCGACCTTTTTACCCTGTTGACCTATTGACTGTCAGCCTTCTGGTGTCGACCTATTGACTGTCTAAAGGGGCACATCCACTAGCAGATAGTGGAACGACAGTACGATTACAACATTGTAATCATACAGTCATTCCTCTTCCCCTGTAGTGCCTACACTGAGCGATATGTCGCTCAGTGCAGGCACCCTCCCTCATCCCTGAACATGGTCAATCTGTCATTATCGGCAGATTGACCAGCATGTTCAGGCGATGATTGACGTCTGAAACGACCAGCGCAAGTGCGCATCGCTGGTCGTTTCCGACAATGTAGTGCACGATTTGTGCACGATTAATGAGCGATTGAACGATAACTATATGGTTATTGTTCAGTCCCTCATTAATATTGCCTAGTGGATGTGCACCTTAACTTTTTACTGTAGACATATTATCTGGATACCCTGCTACACACAGCACTGTTACACAGTTCTGCTAATACACCTACTGATACTCTGCTAATAGGTTCAGCATGTAGAGATGGGCCCAAGTTTGGCTGATGAAGTCAGTATCGAGTCAATAACTCATTTTCTATTGCCTCATAAGTAGAGATATTGCTGATTCTTAATAAATAAGGACCTCAGACTCATCTTACACAGCACCCTTCTCAGAAATTACACATTGCAGAATGTTTAACTGATTGATCTATCATTGCTTGTGTTATCCCAAGGGAATCTGGAACGGTTCTAGAGCTGTGTCAATTCTATTCATTTTAACATTTCAAATAAGGTACAAAGGAACTTATTTCACTCCACTGCTTTAGAAGTTAATAAAATAGATACAATAAAGATACTATAGTAGTGGGGAAGTGCGTGGGAATCTCTGCAAGCAGTGTCAGAAGATTGTGTGCATGTGAGTAAGAGTGTGACTCTGAGTATGTGCATTGTTTTCTCATTCTTGCTATAGTGATACACCACGGAAGCAGGGATATAGTGGTAGTGACCTCCAAAGTTAAGGGGTACAGAAAGGTACCCAAAAAGTTGAGAGGACACAGCTCCTCCTTACTGCATCCTTGGCAATGGTTCATTATATTTATATAAAGCTTCAGAGTGATAAAAATTATGTCATCACTTTGAAATTTAATGACAGTTGGTATGAAGTCTCCTCCTGCTAGTGTCAGTGATGTCACTTCCAGAGAGGGGTGTGATATGATATATCGGCAGTCATAATGTCAACATTCATCATGATGAAATGTCTACATGTTAGTATGTCGACATCTCTACCCTGGTGGCGCAACGGCTGCAGTGGCTCCAGCTCGACTTCCGGGTCCTGGCGGTTACATGACTATCACTTCTGGGTCAGACCTTCAAAGTTCTAGTGTTTAGGAGAGCATTCCTCCCCTATATCTAACCCTAATTCCTACCCCAAGCCTAACCCTAATGCTGCGTACACATGCGATACGATTAAACAGGACGATATGAACGATATCGTTATATTGTTATCATTCATATCGTCCTATTTCTGGCCCCCTCAAATGACCAAACGATGGTCGATGTGCGGGCACGAATGGTCGATATAGATATCGACCATCGCCCGTGCATGCAGGCCAACATGGTCGATATCAACCATGTTAGCCTGTTTACCATAGAGACCCGCGATCGTTGATCGCGGGTCATTATAGTAGTTGGGGGGCTGCTGCATGTGCTGGATGTTCGATCCAGCACATGCAGGATGATCAGACAATGATCGTCTGATTGTTGTCTGATCAATAAGTCGCTCCGTGTGTACGGAGCTTAACCCTCCTCCCAGTGCCTAATCCTAACCTCTCACCTCCCGCAGCCTAACTCTAACCTCCCTCTAATGCCTTACCATAATGTCAACATTCTGACAATGCCGATGCATTTCCTGTTGACATTTTAACAACAAAAAATGCTTGACATTGTGGTGTCGACATAATGAATGTAAATGCTGACCTATTGACTACATCCCCCACAGTGTTCCACGCAACCACAGTCTCCAAACGCTTTTGTTATTTCCCCAACTTACTCATCACATACCTTCTCATGATGATATAAAGAGTAAGACAGTCCTAAAAAACAACCAATAACAAAATCAGACCATCATCCACAACCAAAATGTATAACAGTATAAAGGAAAATGACGCACAGGGATGCATAAGCCACATACAGAAATAAAAAAAAAAACACCATGTAGAGAAGAAAAGGCAACAAAGTACCAAAAAAGTACAATAATAAAGAAGAAAGGAAAAAAAATTATTGTTAAGGATAATATATATATATATATATATATATATATATATATATAATAAAATCAAGTTCTGATAAAGAGAAATGGACATACGAGGGGCAAGGGAGAGATGGAGTAAGAATGAGTGAAAAAGACGGATAAAAAGAGTCAGCAGAGTGCTGAAAGAAGAGAGCAGGAAAGATAACCACAGGCAGCACAGAGGACAACATCTAGTAATTAATGAAAGCTCGTCACCACAATTGTCTCTATACAGCTTAATATACAGTACTAAGTTACTACCAGTATCCTTTGCTCGCTGTCTACCAGAAAGGGCTCTATGACATTGTTAATTAAATGAAAATGGTATCCTGGTCATGTGATATGGCTCTTCATCGCATTGATGTACATTGATAATTAGCTGAGGCTACATTCATTATTTCTCAGTTGAGACTACAAGTAAGCTGCTTTTATAATGATATTCATTGATATTTTACATTAACACATTGAAGATAAGGAATTTGGGGGTCTATGTACTAAGCCTTGGAGAGAGATAAAGTAGATGGAAATAAAGTACCAACCAATCAGCTCCTAACTGTCACTTTACAGGCTGTGTTTCAAAAGTGGCAGTTAGGAGCTGATTGGTTGGTATTTTATCTCCGTCCACTTTATCTCTATCCAAGGCTTAGTACATAAACCCCATCATTTGTAACAACTAATTTAAAGAATACTGATAAGTGACCATTCTGTCTAACTCAATGTGCCATGTAATGCATTTCAGTGTAGATCCTATAGAGCAGTGATTCCCAACCTCGGTCCTCAAGGCACACTAACAGTTCTGGTTTTAGTGATATCCATGATTGTGCACAGATGGTTTAATCAAAATAACTGATGTACTAATTAAGGCCCTCATTCAGAGCCGTACGCTCTGAGCAGAGCGCACGCTCTGAATGAGGGCCGCCCTCCATAAAAATGGAGCTTCCTCCTGGACGCTCGTATAGCTGTGGGTCACCACCCACAGCCTATACGAGCGTGCAGTTTGATGGCCGCGATGGTCAAGACCATCGCGACCATTGAAACTGCGAGCCAGTGCCTGCGGTGGAGGTTTTCAACCGCCAGGCCCGGAGTGATTTGGGCTCTATCAGAGCCAAAATCACTCCCACTGACATCACTAGTGATGTCAGTGGGCCGGTTTCTGACGGTAGGCGTTCCCTTGGGAACGTCCCCGTCAGGGAGGCACGCCCCCGGCACGCCCACCAAAGGGAGCGTGCTGTCAATCAACATCGACAGCACGCCCCCTTTGATCAGACACAACGAGCGAAGGACTTTCCTTCGCTCGTCGCATCTGGCGCATGCGCACGACGGAGCTCCCTCCGTCGTGCGCATGCTCAGTGCAGACCATCGACCCACTTGCGAGCGGACAGCCGCTTGCGAGTGGGTCTGAATCAGGGCCTAAGTCTCTTGGGCTCAAGTATGGCTATACCTAAACCTGAACTATTAGTGTGCCTTGAGGACCGTGGTTGGGAACCCCTGCTATAGAGGAGTGAGGTCTCTTATCTGGACTCCTTGGTACTTTTTCAGATTACTGTATGGCACTTTTTCTGAAATTAGTGACACCATTCTAAGTAAATGAAATAATCACAATGGGGTACATTTACAATTTTTTTTATTTTATGAAATGGCCCATAGCATCCAATCAGATTGTAGCTATCATTTCTCTATTACATTCTAGAAAATGATAGACAGAATCTGATTTGGTGCTATGGCTAACATCATTACTTCTCTATTTTAGAAGCTTTAGTAAATCTACCCCAATATTCATGTTTTACCTAAAAATGCCCCCATCTTTCCCATTCTCAGATAGATTGTTTAGCAGTGCTCCTCACAATGGCTGCAGGAGGTGGCACCTGGTGACCATGGACCTCATTCAGACCCGCTCGCAAGCGCCTATGCGCTCGCAAGCGGGTCGATGGTGAGGGCCTACGCACGTGCAGCACTCGCACTGCGCGTGCGCAAGCCCCAGAGCGAGTGACAAATGCACTCGCTCCGGGGCTCGCTACAAAAGGGGCGGCTGTCGATGTTGATTGACAGTTCGCCCTGTTTTGTAGGCGTGTTGGGGAGGTGGCCAGACACACGGAGGCGTTCCTGAAGGAATGCCTGCCGTTTGTAGGCGGCCCTACTAACATCACCAGTGATGTCAGTAGGGTGCTTCCTGCTCTGTTAGAGCAGGAAGCTGCCTGTGGCTTGCGGTAGACGACACCCTACCACAAGGATCTCGTCGCAATCACCGATGGTCGCGATGGTCTCGACCATCGCGTCCATCACCTAGTTACTCGTTAAAGCTGTAGGTGGTAAGCCACGGCTTAGCGAGCGGCCAGGAGGCTGCCTTTCAAAAGAAAAGCGACCACCCTAATTCAGAGCGAGCGCTCGCATTTTGCGAGCTGCTCTGAATGAGGTCCCATGTCTGATTGTTGAACATATTTACCAAATAGGAGCAATTGTTTTCTTTTTTTGTTCCTTTCTTTCATTAATTTGGAATTACCAGAATTATTGCTTTATTCGGGTCAGATTCTTACAGTGCTGCAATGTAGCTACGATTTTGTTTGCTATAACGAAGTGATTGTGTGTAAAATAGCACCCTTCTTTAACAGAGCCATCATAAGCAAAATCGCAACTGCGTACACATTTACAGCCCATACGCAACTTCTCAGAATATCTCCCCCATGTGAATAACCCTATGGTCAGGCAACATGGGCGTCTGTAATGTACGTAGGGGATCGCAGACGCCTGCTGAGACCCAACCGCAAAACAGCACCGACCCATCTACGTTTTTTGGACCACTTCCCCGTTTCCTCCCCCAGACAGTGCCTTCATGTCAATCACAGTGAGTTCCTGATTCAGAGCCGCTTGCTCTGAATCAGGGCCGGACTTTTATTTTTTTGTAGCAGCCTCTTGGCCGCTCGCATAGTCACCCACAGCTATTGCGAGCGGCCATGATGATGGTCACGATGGTCAAGACCATCGCGACCATCGGGCTTGCGATGAGATCCTTGTGGTAGGGTCTCGTTCATCGCAAGCCCCAGAGAGCTTTCGGCTCTAACAGAGCAGGAATCTCTCCTCTGACATCACTTGTCAGTGATGTGATGTCAGTGATGTCAGTGAGGCCGCCCCCAAACGGCAGGCATTCTCATGGGAATGCCTCCGTTTGGGGAGCCACTCCCCCCGGCCCGCCCACCAAAGGGGGCGAGCTATCACTCAACATCGACAGCTCGCCCCCTTTGGTGCGAGACCCGGAGCGACGGATTGCCCGTCGCTAGCCGGGTCTCGCGCATACACACAACGGAGCCGGCTCCATCGTGCACATGCTCTGTGGGCCACCATCGAACCAGTTGTGAGCACTCATCGCTTGCGCCCGGTCTGAATCAGGCCCTGAGTTCCTTGAAGGTAGGCATGCGGGTGCATGGTGCATGTGCATTTCAATGCAAGCGCTGTTCTCTGATAGTCGCTTAACTACATATCAATTGGAACAGCATACATCTCTGAATGAGGCCCTCAGTAATATATCCCAGAGTTGTTTTTCCCGAGAAAAAGCTTGCCATCTGCACAATATAAAACAATCCAACAGGACATTTTGCTTTTCTACGGATTAAAACAAACCTCACATCACCAGCTCAGTCCATTTGTTTTGGTTGAGACAATTTTTTCGTATTGATTTTTGTCTGCGTGACATACTGTAGTCCAGGAGCTCCAGTTTCCAGCTAAAACCCTTTGTCAGAACGGTTTTACGTAGTTCCCAAACCACTTAGATTTTTATTTCTCTTGTCTTTCGTAAGGGATTCCATATCGCATCAAAAAATATCTAGGCCTCACTTAATCACACGTAAAAAGGAAAATAACTTATTTATGTGTTTATAGTGTCTTAGGAAAACCAATATGTGTCACACTGGATTGTGTTGATAAGTACAGTGACATTACAATCACTGAAAAGTCAAAGCCAGATTTAATTATATCAAACAATTTTTGTCCTATTCCAGCATTGAATTTTCTGTATGACCGTATCATATGCATCTTTTAACTCTTGTTGGGTTCTTCTGGGATTTCCTGAATTATTAAAGATTGTTATTGTAAGGACAAATGCGGAAATAATAACATTGAACATCACATCTTCTAGTGGGAAATCTTGTTTGCTGTTGCAGCTAAGTAATAAACCGTATTGTAAGAGTATTGAGAAAAAGAGAGAATGAAAATAGAGAGGTAAGATAACTAATTATGTTAGGGCTTCGCAGAGCCAAATCAAGGTTTGTGGGGGCCCCTATCAATAAAAGTGTCAATATACTGGCAATGTTATTAAAAAGTTTGATGTGTAAATACTCTCAGCAGCACAAATGTATTATTTATTTATTACCAGTTATTTATATAGCGCACACATATTCCGCAGCGCTTTACAGAGAATAGTTGGCCTTTCACATCAGTCCCTGCCCCAATGGAGCTTACAATCTATGTTCCCTATCACATGCTCACACACATGCACACTAGGGTTAATTTTTTTAGGTTTTGGAGCCAATTAACCTACCAGTATATTTTTGGAGTGTGGGAGGAAACCGGAGTACCCGGAGGAAACCCACGCAAGCACAGGGAGAATATACAAACTCCACACAGTTAGGGCCGTGGTGGGAATCGAACCCACGACCTCAGTGCTGTGAGGCAATAACGCTAACCATTACACCGTCTGTATTGAATACACTGTAGAGCCTACAGTTCCCATTATGCCACATAGTAAATCTTGTTTACATTTTGCCACAAAGTGTCTACAGTTCACATTATACCATACAGAACTCCCAATTCACATTATGCTACACAATGCCCCCAGTTTACATTATGTCACACAGTGCCTCCAGTTCACATTATGCAACACAGTACCCCGGTTCGCATTATGTCACACAGTGCCCCAGTTCACATTATGCCACACAGTGCCCCCAGTTCACATTATGCCACACAGTGCCCACAGTTCACATTATGCAACACAGTTCCCCCAGTTCACATTATGCAACATGGTGCCCCAGTTCACATTATGCCACACAGTGCCCCCAATTCACATTATGCCACACAGTGCCCCTAGTTCACATTATGCCATACAATACCCCATTTCACATTATACCACATAGTGCCCCCAGATCACATTAAGCCACACAGTGCCCCCAGGTCACATTATGCCATACAATACCCCCAACTCACATTATACCACACAGTGCCTTAGGGGGTCATTCAGACCCACTCGCAAGCGGCAGTATGCTCGCAAGTGGGTCGATGTTCCCCACTGCGCATGCGCACGACGGAGGGAGCTCCGTCGGGCGCATACGCGAGACCCGGACTGCGACAGCCAAGCTGTCGCTCCGGGTCTCGCACCAAAGGGGGCGTGCTGTCGATGGTGACTGACAGCACGCCCCCTTTGGTGGGCGTGCCAGGGGCGTGCCTGCCAGACGGAGGCGTTCCCATGGGAAAGCCTACCGTCTGAAGCCGGCCCCACTAACATCACTAGTGATGTCAGTGGGAGTGATTGTGTCTCTGATAGAGCCAAAATCACTCCAGGGCTTTTGGCAGGGAGACCCTACCGCAGGGTCTCCGTCACAAGTCCGATGGTCGCGATGGTCAAGACCATCGCGACCATCTTTTTGGACGCTCGTATATGCTGTGGGTGGTCACCCACACCTATACGAGCATCCAGGAGGACGCTCCATTTTAATGGAGGAGGGCCCTGATTCAGAGCGAGCGCTCTGGTCAGAGCATCCGGCTCTGAATCAGGCCCTCAGTTCACATTATGCCACAGTGCCCCCAATTCACATTATGGGGCATATTTATCAAAAATACTTTTACTAAAAATATTTTGAAAATGGGTGTTTCACACCCCTTTCACATTATTTTAGTATCACATAAATGTATTAAAAGGCAATTGGAGTAGTTTTCGTGAAAAACTACTCCAATCCCTCAAGTCACACAAAAAAAACACTTATCAGCACTGGGACCAGTGATTGGTGACCTCCTTTGGCAGTTGGATCAGCTGATGACTGCTGTCAGCTGAGATGTCGTAAAATGTCAACTGGCGGCAGTGGGGGGGTAGTGGCAGCAGGGGGCAGTGGTGGGGGATGAGGGCAGCAAAACCAGGCAGCAGTAGGGGGCCAGATCTATTACAAGTGGGGGCAGGAGAGGAGGCAACTGGCTGCAGTGACAGGAGAGCTATGGGAGGCACATGCATAGACACCTCACTGCTTTTTTTTCCTGAAAAATACAGTGAGAAGTGTGTGGAGGGGATTCGCTGGGGCAAAGCTTTATCACAAGCCCTGTCCAGGTATGTGGATGGTTATACATCCATGTGATAACTTAAATTATCACTGTGCGATAATAATCATTGTTTTCACTTAAAATCCGCAATTAAATTGTGGATTTTAATAAGTAAGGCCCTATGCGACACAATGCCACAGTTTACCTTATGCCACATTGCCTCCCACACTGTTGATGTAGCTTTGTGCGGAGGGGGGCAGACACCATGTTATTTATCCAGCACTGGGGCTACAGGGGGACAGTCCTTGTACAGGATGAGAAGTGAAACTGAGAAGCCATTAATACCACATTAAGGGAATTCTCAGTGTCAGACTGGGGCATACCAAACGAAGGTAAGCCAGCCGCCGGAAGCGGACAGCCACGGGGGGGAGGGTTAGGTTAGGTGCTGCCGGGGGGACTTAGGAGGGGCTCCCGGGGGGACTTAGGGTTAGGCACCCCCCCTGGGAGGCTCAGGGTCACAGGGTCAGGCTAAGGGAAGGGGGGTTAGTGTCAGGTACCCCGGGGGGGAGGTTAGGGTTAGGCAACCCCCCGGGACGGTTAGGCTTAGGGTGAGGGGAGTAGGGGTTAGATTTATGCACTTACAGGGGGGAGTTTAAGGTTAGGCACTAGGTAGGGAGGTTAAGGTTAGGCAGCCCTAAGGGAGGGTTGGGGGGGGGAGAGGGTTAGGAGTAGTTTCATTTTGAACCGATTCCATGCAAAGAACAGGGCATCTTTTGTAAGGAGGAGACAGGTGTGGGTAAGGACCACCCACTTTGATTGGCAAGAGGGCTAATCTTGGTGCAGTTTCCATAGAGACAAATTAAGCACTCAAGATCATCCTTGATCCTGCTCAACCCCTAAAGGAAGGGGTGGGGCCCCCAGGCAGCGGGCCCACAGGGGATTTCCCCTGTACCTGTGGCCCAGTCCGACCCTAGGGATACTTACCAATTGTGACCAGATGGCCTCAGCCTCCACTCCTGATCACAGGTTTGGCTTTGATCCCCGCTGGTCTTGAGGTATCAGGGATTCCCACTTACCATAAGTGACTGCCTGTCACTGACTCCACCCACTGCGCAGTGGGCAGGTAACGATGCTGCCACCACCAAACTCTACCAATGGTGTTTGGAATCGCTTCATACAATCAGGCTCCTACCTCCGGCACCTGGAACTGCTGCTGCTGCATATGCATCGACTAGCTGTGGCCACACCTCCTGATTGGTGTTGGTTGATTCCTCCTGATCCCTTGTAATGGACCTGGCTCTGCACGGTAGGTGTCAGAGGGCTTGAGCTTTGGAGAGACTTGGCTCAACCCAGAACAGCAGGAGAACAGAATAGCATTTTGCAAAATTCTGTTGGTCACAGGATGCAGATGCAGTCGTAGTCAGGCAAAGATGTTTATTGCTCAATGGTCTTTAAAAAGACCCTTCCTCTTAGCTTCAAGAGGGTACAGCATACAGAGGTCTTACATCAGTCTTGATCTTCATAAGATATACAAAGATGTACACATACACAGGCCTTTTTTATCCCATTCCTACACAGAATACCACAGGGGATAAATCCACCCTGTGTTTCTTTTAGCCAATCATGCTTTCTCACTAGATATAAATGATAAACACATCTTACATTTTAAAGGAACTAACAATATTTTCCCAAAAAAATTTGTCTTTCCTAAGCACAAATTGCGTTAGCATAAACTGTCTCTGAAAAGGTAAATATAATGCAAATTTCTATTACATTTGTCCTTTCACATGTCTATGACTAAAATCAGTTTTGGCTTGTTTACAATCTTAACACCTTCTGAGTTCTTAGGAAGTTCCATCCAAAAGGGGCTTCTCAAAAACAAACAAATTGTCTTTCCCAAACCTGCAGGGTATTGTACCGAGAGACACACAGGAGCCTTACTAGCCCGTACTTCCAAGGAAAGGCTTGTTCAGTCAACACCAACCCTCCACTACCAGGCTAGGGCAATTACCATATCAATCCCTCTGTGAGGATGTCTAAAGAGCAGTTTGTCTCCAAATTTCAATACCCTTTACATTTCTATAAGCCTTTACATTTCTATAAGTGCATAGCTTGTATATTCAAACATATTTCCCCAATTTTAAAACAGCGCACAGCCCTTTAAATGATAAAATGCAATATCACCCAAAAATCTACAGTACATGGCGTCCTGCACCTACATTGTCCCTTTAAAGATGCTGCCGTGTAATTAGGGTTAACCCCTTCAGTCCCGGGGTGGTGATTTTAGCCACGTGTGGTCCGGCCACACCAATTATCTTGACTTTGTTATTAGTGGCTGGGGTCAAGCTCTGGAATGCGAACCTTGTAAATCCGACAGTTCAGCAGCTCCCACAAAAACCTATGAGGGCTGCTTTTAGGGTCAGAAATGGACAGAGCTTGGCAGATATGGGACATATCTGCTGCAATCCCTCCCTCTTAAAGTCTAGACATCCTTAATACTTACAGGCACTCCCACAAATATGCTTTAATAAACATGCCTCTAAGAATATAACAATTCAGTGGTGCATTATACCTAGGAGTTATACCCAGGACTGCAGCCCCCCCGCAGTAAAATACACTCCCCCCACCCTGCCCCAGTGAGTATTTCTTGGCTCTGCTAGGGGCTATTTTCTCCCCCTGGGCCTGCCAGTCCAAATGGAAGCCACTCCTCTGCCTTGCAATGAGCCCTATCTGTCTCCTAGGGGCTGTAGCCAATGCAGTCCCTAGAGGCCGGTGCTTCAGAGCATGTGCCAGTCGCGGGCCCTGCCAGAGGCTCAAAGGTGATGAAGATAACAGGAACTGGCCGGGCCACAGCCCCCCTGCCATAAAGGTAGGAGCCGCCTCTACTACAAATGCTACGCTACTTCATAGAAAAGATTTACCATCAGTCTAGAAAGAAGAAGAAAGGACACTACCCCATTATGTAAAATAAATGTATATCATTTAGCAAAAACGTCAAGGTCCAAAGGTTGAACAGTAAAATAAACAACAACAACAACACTATTTGCAGTGTTCACTGAAGCTTTTAAATCTACTGTTCATCTTTCATTCTGAAGGGAAAATTCAGGATCCTAGGCCGGCTGTTAGTTATATTACATTCTAGAATTGTTTTAAAAAAAAAAACTCCAAAAACCCACAGAAACACAAAATTCTAATCAGTTTGCTTTGTGCAGAGTAGCAGTAACTAAGGGGAAAAAATTAGATCATGAAAAGTTTAGTGCATCGGGACACACAACCGCAAATCATTCTAAGCCGATTAATTTATGGCAACAGTAAAATCTCTACGAATTGAAGAAGCTTGTAGTTTATAAAATTTTACGGTTGCAATATTTTGTAGTATGCTAATCATATTGATGTAAGCTCTTCAACAACGTACGAGAACCTCTTTTTTTCTACAAATACCCATGTGGGTTGAAGAAATATATGCACGTTATACTAGGTACTTGATTAACGTAAACATGTATAAACATACATGGGTTTTTTTTAGGGCTCTGCTGGAGTCTTGATTAATGATGTTTGTTGTAAGGTGCACTCTGCATAAGATTTATGGGTAATGAATACAGTACATTACACCATGTGCACCTGGGCTGTCATTGCCCGCTACTAGATAGGATTTAAATGAGGCTCACATGAGCAGTGGAGGCAATAATTGGCTGAATAATTTGTCACTTGTTTTTTCGCATGTACTCAAAGTAGATCAGAGGAAAAAATTAATGGGAAGAAAGGGGGTTAAAGGTGACTTTAAGACAAAGCACCTTTCTAGAATATGAATATAATTATTAATTAATGTCATGTGCGCAAATAACTTATTCTTAAGAATACGTATCAAATAAAAAAATGAACATATTTTCATTTTTAAGATGACTAATTACTGTATTTCTACATTGATAATGTTTAATGATTAATACTGGTTCTCCCTGATGCTGGTTGCAGAAGACATTTACCTGCATTGTCTCCCTGTCTTTTTTCAACATGGACACCAGTGGCAAACGCAGGATTTCCAGAGGGGGGTTTCAAAAGGCTTAATTTTAGCCAATTTATTGGCCTGTCAATGAAGAGGGCAGAATTAGTACATAACCAGCTTTAATAAGTGCCATACAAAGTGTATTGTGTATATTAATTCCAGCATATACAGGACCAGTGATCACAATAAGCCATTAATTGCGCCAGTAGGCCATCCTGCCTGAGCTGAACGTATTTATTTTAGATGTGGGCACCATTCCAGACTATTGGAGCAAGTCCGGGAGCCTGGAGGTGCAGCAGAAGAACCTAGCACTGCCCTGGACAAACTGTATATGTACATATTGGGCTCTACAGCAGTGCATCTCTAACAGTGCATGTTTTCCAGATCTTCTAGTTGGTGCAGAAGTTATTTACTACTGGCTGATACATGTTAAAAGATCCACAGGTGGTGTTAATTATTTTATTTGTGATACTGAGAAGAACATGCAGCACTAGTAAGATTCTATTATATTACTATTTCTATTGTGGTCATAGTGTGAGCTGGGGAGGGGGGTTTCCAGGCAGATGGAAACCCCCCCTGCATTTGCCTATGCACACAGTTTATTCATGTTGACTTCAACCTAAAGTTGTATTGACAGCACGGTTGGCATAGGTGTGTACATCTATAGGTAATATAGATTGTAAGCTCCACTGGGACAAGAACTAAATATTATCTGTAAGCTTCTGTGGAATATGTGTGTGTTATAGAAATAGCTAATAATAATAATAATGAAAAAGTGTGCACTGAACTCATGTTTTCTAAGATGCTGCGTAACGCTGCCCAAAAACGTCCGCAGCCTGTCAATAATCCTTCAGCTGCAGTGACGTGTGGTGAGGTACTGTAAATGGTTGGGGAGGCATTGGCATCAGCTACTATTGGCTATTTACAGATATGGACCTGAGGGTTCATGTGGGCATTATACAATTATTATATTATACAAAGGTGCAGCAGTATATAGTGCTGGAGATTTGGTGTGCTTTGATCAGGGGTGTGCGGATAAGGTAGACAGGGGAAGCAGTGTCCAAACTTTATTAACCACCGGGCAAAAGTGACAGAGCTCAATTCTGGAAATTCCCGCTTCTCACTTGTCTTCACTTGAGGAGAAGGTGATAACGGCAGCTGGAGGTAACGAAGCCGGCACTGAAGAAGACAGCTGACAGTGAGTGACATCTCACCTCAGTAATAGCCGGGTCACTTACCACCACCATAGTTGCCAATTTTCTAACCTGCTAACATCGCTTGCAGGCTGAAGACAGAGAAGTCTCTTTGGTACATACTGTGTAGAGAAGTAAAATGTACAGGGATTGTGCCCCCTTATCTCCCCTTAGTACATAGAGCCCCATGCCACAGTCCATTGCATTCTTTGGTTTCTGACTTGTATACATTAGTATCAATTGCATGCTTTGATCTTCATCTACGTTCTGTGCACAGCTTAGTCTGGTAACATCTGATGCGATCATGTCAGGCATGTGATTAAGAAATTATTTATCCCCTAATACATAGGTTCCCAAACGTGGTCCTGAAGGCTCCCCAACAGTTCCGGCATTAGAGATATCCATGGTTGAGTACAGGTGGTTAAATCAAATTGACTGAGGTACTAATTAAGTTACCTGTGGTCCAGCATGGATAGCCTTAAAACCTGGATTGTTAGGGTGACTTGAGGACCCATTTTGGGAACCTCTGCCCTAATAGGTTAAATGGTGATCTTGATATTGGATAATGTGTAACCATTTCATATTATATTACATGGAATCACAGGAATTAACTAAATGTTTTGCTCTTTATTTAGTATTAACTTAATAGACCAATAATTTTCATTTAAATTGTTGTACAGTATTTAATTTTAAATCATAACTTCCTATCTGTATTGATGTTACTGTTATACATTTGCATAATACATTTTCCTTATATTATCCTGATCCAACCACCACTTACTGCATCAACATCATATTCTGATCATCAATTAGAACCATTTAAATATGGACAGCCTGTCATTTAAATAGACACATTTCCCAAGTGAAGTCCAAATCCTTTGGATGACATTGACAAAAGGACAAAAAAGCTTTGGTTACTATTGATTGATTTGACACGATTTCACTTGCGTCGTTGCTCACCCCTCCTCAGCCGCCGAAACAACTCGGAAAAAAAGTTACTTTTTTTTGGTTGACTTTTCTTTTTATTTTAAATAAAAACACAATAATCTCAAACAATTGTTACATTTGTAATAGTTGACTTGCGGTTCTCAGAAATCACATATTGCCGATGGAATTGCATCAAATAAATCTTTCTCCTTTTTTGTGGCTCAATAAACTCTCGACCAATCAAGATTGTAAGTGAGGACTGGTTGTTCCTCTTCGGATCTTATTTCTCCATTTTGCTGGTCCCCCTGTTCTTTCCACATGTTGTGTATGTACACCGGTCTTTGGGTCCACAGACTTGTACCTTGGATTAGCCTTGAAGTGAGCGAATCTGACCTCTAGCACTTCTTCTGTTTTGTATGCTTGCCGCCAATCGGAGTAGATAATAGAACCCTCTGCAATGTTATCCTTTATCAGGAGTGTGGTATGAAAAGTCGATAAGCAGAATGTCGACGACAGTATGACGACATCTGACATCTGACTGCCGATGGTCAGAATGTCAACATTGACATTAGGTCAACAAGCAATATATCGACATTCACAAATGTTGAAATGGTAAATGTCGACATGGTCATACTATCGACATTTAACATGTCAACACCAGAATGTTGACATAAAGTTTCTTGAATATTTTAGCCTAAACCTAACCCCTAATCCTATGCTCAACCCTAACTCTAAACCTAACTATAAACCTAACCTTGACCCTAAAACCTAACACTGGGCCTGATTCAGAGATTATACGCTAACGCAATGGTTAGCGTACATCTCCGATAGTGATTGGTCTGGGCATGCGCAGGACCCGTTCCGCACATGTGCAGAACAGGTCCCACAATCTCACCCGCAGACCCTCCCAAGCCGCAGCATGATTGACATACTGTGGCATTTAGGGGCCAAAGTGGGGACATGGCTGGTCACAGTATGCGTCAGGGGATGCAGATTTCCTGGCCTCACAAGTGACCAGGAACCAGCTAGGCCGTGGTAAGCTTCAGTCTCCGCATCAAAACCATGGTGATCCCAGGCTGCGACCTCGGTGCTGCATTTGAATTTTAGATGGACAGGATTGCACAGCCGCTTGTGTGTGTCTCTGCAACTCCATCATTCTCTGAATCAGGCCCACTATCCCTAAATAATAACAAAAATGTATTGTTGACATTCTGGTGTCCGCATGTTAAATGTCGACATTATGAACAAGCTGACATTTTAACCTTTTTACATTTGTATATGTTGACCTTATGTCCATGTCAGCATTCTGGGCATGATTCAGACCCGCTCGTGAGCGCTCGCAAGCGGGTCGATGGTGCCCAAGTGCACATGTTCATGACGAAGGCGGCTCCGTCGTGCGCATGAGCGAGACCCGAATAACAACGGCCAAGCCATCGTTAAGGATCTCGCACCAAAGGGGGCATGCTGTCGATGGTGATTGACAGCACGCCCCCTTTGGTGGGCGTGCCGGGGGCGTGGCTGCCCAGATGGAGGCGTTCCCATGGGAACGCCTACCGTCTGGGTCTGGCCCCACTGACATCACTAGTGATGTCAGTGGGAGTGCTTTTGGCTCTGATAGAGCCAAAAGCACTCCTGGGCTTGCAGCAGCGAGACCCTACCGCAGGGTCTCGTCGCAAACCCGATGGTGGCGATGGTTTTACAAAGCCCTCTCTGCATTGGTTTTTCTTTTTGAAAATAAGATTTCAACTATAATATTTTGGTACTTAAGTATTACTGATGCTTTTCTTTGTTATTATTTCTTGCTTCTTGTTATTTTATTTGTATAATACTTAAGTACCCTAAAACCGTAGTGTATTTACTTTTTATTCAACACAGATCTGGGCAAAGTATAATGCAAGTAAGTAGCTGGCGAGTTAGCTCTATACATACCTATCTCCAGTCAGTGGTCCCATCACTACAGTACGGTATGTTCGATTTCATGCCTACATCAATGTTCACTGCACAGATTAAATGGAGCTATGGCTGGATCTTTGAATGCCTACAACCATTATATATCTCAGCTGAAGAGGATATAATTAACATTTCCCTTAAAATAGATTTCTCTTGCTTACAGTACTTTTATTCACTGTACTCATGGCTGAAGAGCAGCCTGGACATTTATTGGGTGGTTTTGTATCTTATCTGCCACTACAGTATGTTATTACACTGGATACAGTATTTAAATTATGCTAGAGTCCCTTTCATATACTACTTTTATCAATGTTTTATGAGATCTAGTTTGGTTAGAAAATACATTTGCCGTATTGTAGTGAATTATTTCTTTTTATGTATTATTGATTTTTACTCTATATTTATTTACACCACATAAGACACCTATACAAAAATTTGTTCTACATGGAAAGTACTCCCAAATAGCAAGATTATGGGTTCTATGACACATGCTAGGAAGTGGGTCACTTTGTGTCAATGCCATGGGCAAGTTGAATACAGATTTGCGTCAGTTGTACAGCATTGACATCAAATGTAGGAGAACACTGTCCCCAATAATCCCTCTCACTATCCGCATTACAAAGAAGCATATTGTCACCACCACCAGCCCCAAGGTTGCTGTAAGAAGACAACTTTACCATCATGTAGTCCTCTATCATCTCCCAATACAGATTCAAAGGGGTACAGATGTGTCTTCTTGCATCCTTGCTACTCACGTTGCAAACATGTGCACGCATCGCGCCATGTGATTTGCCGTGGCTGCGAGCACCACAGTACGCCATGCCACGTGCTGCGTTTGCACCATGCTATCCTATGTGGGTCACAGGGGCAAACGCATTGCACGTACGCGTGGTGTGGAGATGCAACTGGACTCATGCTGGACGCATATCTGTATATTTACTAAAAGTCGATTTGATCAATTTAAAATCGATCAAAAAACCGATGTTGTGTTTCTGGAGCTAAATCATGTATTTACTAATACTTAAAAACCAAATCAAAAATTGTCTAGCCAAAGAAACACACCGTCAATGTCGATCGGTTTTGATCAATGTTAAATCGATCAAAATCCATTAAAAAAACGACTTGAAGTAAATATACCCCAAAGTCTGTTGTATGGTCTTATTTTTATATTATAAAAAAATATATATTTTGTTTACAGAAAGTTTCACTTCTATGGCTAACTGGTTAGGAGGGTGAAACATATACACAATGTGGTGTAAGAGGCTCTCAACTGATCCTACTGCCCCTACATGAAAACCACTGGCTAAGGCTAAATACAAAAGTGCCACAGCAGCATAGAATAGTTGCTCCCGGTCCTATCTGAACATTGCTGCATCTAAGGAAGAACAACATACTGAGGCTGAGATTACCATAAAAACTCTAATAAGTAATGATGATGATGATGGTAAAAATTTGTGTTCTTCCTGATCTAGCATGTGCTACGATGGTATATTGGACCTCATTCAGAGGCGGTCGGAGGATGCAAGCGGTTGCTCAGAAACTGGGCGGCCACTTGCATCCTGACCACCTGCCTCTGTTGCGGTCATTAGGCTGTGGGTTTACACCCACAGCTCTAACGACCGCTCGGGTGATGGTTGCGATGGTCAGAGACCATCGCGACTATCGGGGCTTACGACAAGACCCTAGGGTAGGGTCTCAGTTGTCGTAAGCCCCGGAGAGCTTCTGTCTCTGTCAGAGCCGGAAGCTCTCCACTGACATCACTAGTGATGTCAGTGGGGCCTCCCCCAAATGGTAGGCGTTCCCATGGGAACGCCTCCGTTTGGGCTGCCACCCCCCTGGCCCGCCTTCCAAACGGGGCGAGCTGTCAATCAACATCGACAGCTCGCCCCCTTTGGAAAAAGACCCGCTATGACCAGCGCTGTTGGTCGTAGCGGGTCTCACGCATGCGCACGAGGGAGCCGGCTCCCTCGTGCGCATGCGTACTGGCCAAACATCGAGGCGGCCGTGCGGTCGTAGACCATACGGCCGCCTCTGAATAAGGTCCATTGTCCCTTTCAGTCTATAATTTTGCTCTCTCTCTTTCCATATTTCTTTTTCTCTTGCTGTTTTAACTTCTCTTCCCCCCTCCCCCCTCTCTATGTTTAGAGTGACTGAGCAGCCTTTTACAGTTTTAAGCGCATACACACTAGACGATAAGTTGGACGATAGAAACGATAACAATATTGTTCATCGCATTTAATATCGTCTAGTGTGTATGCAAGACTTCCTTAACGATGCACGCTCCCAGGAGGGAGGGTGCCGTCACTGAACGATGTCATTAACGATATCATTCAGTGTATATGCTCAATGTCGTTAACAACATTGAGCCCGGCAGTGCAGGGGAAAAACTTAACGATATCGCTCACGGAGCATATGGTTAAGTGTGTATGCGGTTTTACAGTACACACCATGCAGAGTGGAATGGAATATGTCATGACACCAAACAGAACAAATTAAGTAATTATTAGTTCTGTTTAAATCCAAAATTGCATCCAGCTAGAACAAAAATTTTGGGTGGGGATTCTGGGCCAAATTTCCACCAAAGAAATGTAGAAAACACTGCACTCAAATGCCAAATGAACTTATTATTCCAGAAAAGTTTGTTCATTGCTAGTTGTAATTCATGACCTACTACTTTAATACCACAGAATGACCAAACAAACATCTTCAAGATTCAATACTGACCAATGGCACCTTTCTTTCTACTAATAATATGTCCCACCGAGATAATCCGCTGAACCTTGTCAGTTCTGTTTCTGCAATCCTTGAGTTTCTTGGCTGCTGAAACCCCCGTAGTCCACTTCCAGCTAACGGGCCTGACAAGTAATGATTGTGTGCAAGTTGGGAAAAGAAGTAATTTGGTCAGCAGAGGCATCTTATGAAGACTGTGTTCTGCAGCATTCTCAGATGTCTGCGCACTGAGGACAATAATGGGGTGCATGAGGGAATTCCATGGTTACTGTTCGCAAAGTTTAACTTTTCTTTCACTTGCTCAGATGAGCAGTGGATACACTTATACATTACTATTTATTTACAGTATTACTACATTTATATATTTGGTTTATAGTATAGTGACTGTTAAAGTATGTATAGAGTGTGTGTGTGTGGGGCTGGGGGTTGAAGTGTGGTTGTAATCTACTAGAAATTAATTTTTTAATCAACATCAACAGAAATAAGTGAAATTATTGGTCTAATCCACGTAGAAGCATTTTTTGTTTGTGAAGAAGGCAAATTAACCAGCCATGTACACAATCTCAGAGGTTTTATCGTTCACTTCAATGGGCCTATACATTTCAGTGGTGCTACATTTTTTTATCTGTGTGGGAAAGGTTCTGTAAATTGAGTTTTATGTTACTAGCCAAGCAGAATAGTTATAGAAGAGTCAATATACATTTATAAGCCTCTGTGGAGGTGTCGGGTGAATTCGACATGATCAAGCCCTTTTACACGCCCCAACATTAATTGTACATTTTTAACCACATCAATAAAGTCTTTCGGGCTTATTTATCAATGAGTTTTATCATTCACAATGAGTGATAAAACTCATTGCGTATTATTAATGGTGCTCCAGCCAATCAGCTCCCAACTGTCATTTTTCAAACAGATGACAGTTGGGAGCTGATTGGCTGGAGCACCGTTGTCATACGCAATGAGTTTTATCACTCGTTGTGAGTGATAAAACTCGTTGATAAATGAGGCCCATTGGGCCTAAATCTGAGTTGGAACCAGTGGCTTTGTCGGACGCAGCGAAGCGATGTTTTTTGTATGCCCATTGATCTCGATTTTGTACATGCAGGCCTGAGTTAGAAATGGACGATAATGCTGTCGCAGCTGCAAAATTGTACGCAGCAGCTGTGCAAAAATATGCAAATATCGCAGCTGCTGGGAATTGTATTGAGATACCCACAAGCAGCTTCGCAAATCTAAGTGGCTGCGTACAACTACAAAGACACAGCTCGGATGCAGATCAGTCGATATCAGACTTCTGAGTAACCCTATGGTCGCGCAGAATGGCCATGGGAACTGAGACCCCGGAGCCACTTTCACTTTGTATGGGATTGCAGTTACAAGCAGAGCCATGCCCCCAAAATGGTCGCATTTGAGTCGCCACCTCCCCGTTGCCTCCCACAAATGGTCCCTGCCTGTCAATCACTTTGCAAATAAATCGGTAATGAGACTTGACCACATGCGCAATGTGACTCAGGCGCACGCGTTGATTACCGATAATCGCTCAACTGCGTAACATCTGCATTGTGTTCATCTCTGCATCAGGCCCAGAGTCACAGTACAGATTTGAATGCATTGTAGGAGATGTGTTTTGTAAATGTGTGGGGTGTTCCTGGGTGGTGACTTGGCAGTAACATAGGGGTGGCTAATCAGATGCACGGAGTTGTTGTGTCTTATGGTAGTGACCATTGGCATATTTATAATGGGTGCAGGGTGTGCGGTGCACATTGGCCTCTGGGTCTAGGGGGGCCCACACTGCACACCCTGAACCAATATAATTATTACACTTACCTTTCCAGAGTCCCGCGTCGGCCGGTGCTGTAGACTCTAATCACCGGGAAAATGGCAAGGTGTCCGCTTTCCCGGTGATTTGCGCATGTGCCATAGAGATGTCTCCAGGAACATAGTGCAGGTGCCATGTTCCTTGAGACCTTCTCAAGCACAGCAGACTCTGGAACAAAGCCAGGTTACGGCTCTGACGGAGAGGAGGGGGTCTGCATGTAGGCTGCACACGGGCCCCCATCTCTCTTAAACCACCCCTGGGAGAGTTGCAGGTGTTTCACTGATAGTGGTTGCATTCAAAAACACAGAATGGTTCACATAAAAGGCAATATTCAGATGGATAATCTACACCTGCCATAGGGCTGGCACAACTTTATGTGGTGCGATTGATGGTGGCATCTAAAGATGCACCAAGCAGTATTTGAATATCTAAGGGCCCTGACAGTGGGCGTACCAGTCCTTGCACATTCGGACACACAAATATACACCAGGGAAGGACTTCGTAGTGGCATTAGCAAAAAAGAGCTGCAGATGTGACAGCTACAAACGAATACTGAATACAATGCTGTAGCAGTGGACGGTGATCCGTGAGAGGCTGGCCAATCAGGCAGTGTAAACAGTCACTCCTCCAGGTGCTTGAAATGATCACTTTGGGCCTGATTCAGACCCACTCGCGAGCGGCTGTCCGCTCGCAAGTGGGTCGATGGTGTGCACTGCGCATGCGCACGACGGAGGGAGCTCCGTCATGCGCATGCGCGAGATGCGACGAGCGAAGGAAAGTCCTTCGCTCGTTGTGTCTGATCAAAGGGGGCGTGCTGTCGATGTTGATTGACAGCACGCCCCCTTTGGTGGGCATGCCAGGGGCGTGCCTGCCAGACGGAGGCGTTCCCAAGGGAACGCCTACCGTCAGAAGCCGGCCCCACTGACATCACTAGTGATGTCAGTGGGAGTGATTTTGGCTCTGATAGAGCCAAAATCACTCCTGGCCTTGCGGTTGAAAAACTCAACCGCAGGCTTCTGTTCGCACTGGCGATGGTCGCGATGGTCAAGACCATCGCAACCATCATCCTGCACGCTCGTATAGGCTGTGGGTGGTGACCCACAGCTATACGAGCATCCAGGAGGACGCTCCATAGTTATGGAGGTGGGCCCTGATTCAGAGCGAGCGCTCTGGTCAGAGCGTCCGGCTCTGAATCAGGGCCTTTGTGTGAAGACAAAACTGCTATAGACATTATACTGTACTGATTATGGACCGTTTGTACTGTATACTGTCTCTACATTGTGTAAAGATGCCTGGCCTAAAGACACATGGGTAGTTTATTATTCTAAAAGTACTCTGCTCAACTTTATGCATTGATTTGCACTTTCCACATCCCTTCATCTCTATGTTATGTCACTCAGCGGCATTAGACTCTAAGCCACTATAGACATTGTATTGTACACATTACTTGGTGTAAAGACACACGCTTAACATGAGATACACCCCAGGTATAACAGCTTTCCATAGCCAGCTCCTTAGGTTCGAGGCCTGTAAAGGGACAATATCATTTTGTAAATCTGTATTTTTTATTTATTTATTTTTTCAATCTACTATACAGGTTTAAATGAGGGATTAAATAATTTGGTGTGTGAGTCCTGTGCTTTATAAAAATGCATATCTGCCTTGGTGTGAAGACACACGCACAGCATTTAATAAAGACAGGGAAATTCAAGTTCAATATTCTTAAGGTACTCTGCCGAACTTAATACATGTCTTCAAACTCGCCACCACCTCTGATTTCTGTTTTGCCACCCAGCTGCATTTTACTATAAATAGCTATAGACATTGTATTATACTCATCACCAGCTGTCCGTACTGTACAGTATACTGTCACTACATGGTGTAAAGGCGACTGGCCTAAAGACACATGGCAGTTTCTCATAAAGAGAGATCATTTCAGGTTCAATACTCTTAAAGTACTCTGCACAACTTTATATATTGTTCTGCACTTTCCTCATCCCTTCATGTTATGCCACCCAGCTGCATTAGAGTCTAAACCGCTATAGAAAATGTATTGCTGTATTACAATGTATTACAAATCTCACAGGGGAGTGGGGGCGGGGAAGTTGCCTACAGTATGAAAGTGTTACATACTGCGATTTGTGCCATGCTCTTCAGTGGCAATTTCAGTCGTTAGGGAGCGAAGTAATTTTGTAATAAATATTATTGTACCTTCAAAGCTTTAAATCAAAGCATATCAAATTATGTTCACTATTGTATGTGTACTGTGTGGAACTCACTGCATGCTTCTGCATCTCCATGTGACAAGTAGTGCACTGTTGGGGATGCAGTCAAAATGCAGACAGCCAGGAAACCGTTTTACTAATCCCAGTATCTAAATCCCAGTGCGGGACTAAAGACAGGGGTCGAAATCCCGACGCCCGTCTAGATCCCAATGCCGGAATCTAGACAGATGGCTTCCCGAACAAAGGTAAGCCGGGCAGTGTTAGAGCTTAGCCGCAGGGGGGAGAGTTAGGTTAGGGAACCCCCAGGCGGACTTAGGGTTAGGCACCACACCGGGAGTGTTAGTTTTAGGGTGCGAGGTGGGGGGTTAGGGTTAGGCACCACCGGGAGAGGTTAGGGTTAGGCACCACCCCGGGAGGGTTAGGTTTAAGGTGAGGGGAGGGGGGGTTAGGTCTAGGCATTACCGGGGGGGAGGTTAGGGTTAGGCACCACTAAGGGAGGGTTAGGGGGTGTGATGAAATGAGATGTGTGTTAAAAATGTATTTGCAGCATCTCATTCCCTGCAGCGATTAATGAACTTTTTAGACCGTTTGTTCCCCTATCCATCTGCTAGTGTATGTGTGTTCATTCACAGGACTTATACTTTTGCAGTAGCAGGTATATTATATACTGTAATAATGTAAGGAAATGTAATGTTTAAAACTTTGTAAGCCTTGTCCATATGCATGTTCTATTCATAACCAATAGAGCAATGTAACACCTTACAGGACAAAAGATCTTGTTGGTTAATTTGCACCTCCGCAGGGGACACTCAGGACTTACCCCTCCTTCCAATTGCCTGCCTTTGTCACTCACTGGAGTCTGGCAGACAAAATGAAGCCAACCCAGCAGTTGTTCGTCAGGAAAGTAATATCTGGGGGAGTTAGGAGGAAGTTAGAGGATAAGGGACCCACACCAATCAGGGAATGGTGCAACTCCCCTGGGTGGTCATAAGGACCGTGGGAAATTGGAAGGTTTCAAAAGAGGTCACCAAAGGCAGCTCCTCATGTTAGTCACTGACTTTGGCTAAGAGGTAATCTCTTCCAAAGTGCTGAGTGGAACACGTCGCCAGTCTTGTGTGGACGTATACGCTCTTCACTGCTGTGTGATCGGTGATAGTTTCGACTGTGTAGTATCCCAGAAACACTTGGGTGGACTCATACGCTATTCACTGCTGTGTGATCGGTGATAGTTTCGACTGTGTGACATCCCGGAAATGTCTAGGTGGACTAATCCGCTATTACCGCTGTGTGGATTTGGTAATAGTTTCTCCTGTGGGGACTGTGTCGTTAGCTATTTTGTGGACTTGTCCTGGAACTTTATACTCTACAGGGACTGCCTCTGTCTGGACTGCTACCTGCATATTGCCTGTGTTTACCTCTTGCCATTGCATATTACCTATGTCTGTGTGTCGTGAAAAATAAACCATCACTTTGGTTTAATCTGCTCAGTGTCTGGGTGATTGAGAGAACCCCGTATCCTCACAGGGGGGGGGGAGAGGGGAGTGTTAGGGTACTTACCAGTCCCAGTCAGGATCCTGACGGTTCGGGCATCCAGTGTCGGTATTTAGTCCGCTGGCATTACATCCAGCGGCATTACATACCGATTCCGACCAGGTGAATAGTGTCAATGATCAGTGTGCATGCAGCTTGCTACTGTGTCATACGGTGCATATGAATACAAAGAGACACTTACTGTGATTGAGCTTTTGTGCTTTTATTTTGCTCCTAAATTGAGACACAGGTGATACTGAAAATGACAGTACTGTATGTAAAGATTTATACAGTCTACTGTTAAACAATAGTACTGTACTGTATGTCATTTTAATGTACAGTATGTTGCCTGACCTATAATTGCCTTTAAACAAAGTAATGTGTACAATACAATTTGAATAGCGGCTTAGAGTCTAATGCAGCTGGGCGGCACATCATGGAGATGAAGGGAGGGGGAATGTGCGGAGCAATACATAACGTTGAGTATTGTACCTGAAATGATCTCTCTTTATGAAAAACTGCCCGTGCGTCTTTAGGCCAGGCGTCTTTACACCATGTAGTGACAGTATACAGTACGGATGGCCTGTAATGAGTACAATACAATGTTATAGTGGTTTAGAGTAAAATGCAGCTGGGTGGCATAAAATAGAAATTAAAGTTGTTGGCAAGTTTGGAGCAATGTGTTAAGTACGACAGAGTACCTTAAGAATATTGAACTTGAATTGATCCGTCTTTATGAAATGCTGCGCATGCATCTTCACACCAATGCAGATATATATTCTTATAAATCACAGGACTCACACACCAAATAATTCAATCCTTTAATACACAGTCAACCGCAAATCTGGATTCATGACAACATGCACTTCAGTACTACTTTATAGTCTAACGAATGATAAGTTCCATCAGCCAATCTGCAGGTGGCACTACAGAAGCTTTGTTGGCTATTTGACGCATGCACAGTGCAGTTTAGGAAAAGTGACATCTGGTGGACAGAAAGTTGTATTATACTCTCCGGTTTTTCCAGCGCCTCAATACGTTACATTGCGACGTACTGCAGCAAGATGTGACTTAGAATGCCAAGCAGCGGCACGGCAAAGCGCGAATAGCATGGTGTGCTACATGACGTATGGAGTAAAAATGGAGCAGGACACATTTTTTAGCTGAACATATATAGGTTTGGTAATTAGGATCTGGTCATTAATAGACTTGGTGATTAAGAACTGGTCATTAATAGACTTGGTGATCAGGAACTGGTCAGTAATAGACTAGGTGATCAGGAACTGGTCATTAATAGACTTGGTGATTGAGGGGTCTACTTGGATGGAGATGTGTTTTAAAAATGACAGGAGCTAATTGGCTGTCACTTTATCTCCATTTACTTTATTTACATCCAAGGTTTAGAAAATAGACGCCTAAGAACTGACCATTAATAGACTTCGTAATAAAGAACTGGTCATTAATAGATTTGGTGATTAGGAACTGGTCAGTAATAGACTTAGTGATTAGGAACTGGTTATCAGGGCTCTAGAGAGCCAGGCTGGGCCCAGATAATGACAGGGGAGATGGCCTAATGTAAGGAGACGTGGCCATCCGGTTCATGCACCACGGGGGCACCATTTTGCCCCTCAAGCATGTTCAGATCCAGGAGGAGAGCATGATTAGTGCAATCGATCTATCCCTCCTATCTGGTGCATGTTGGTGCACTCAGTGGCAGCAGGAGTCTCTCTCTACTCACTGCAGTCCAGTGCTGCTGCTATTGACAGGAGGGAAGAGCAGCGGATCTGGGTCACCACCGGGCCCATTCAGCAAGCCTTGGCCTGGGTAAACAGTACCCTCCCCCCCTGTCAGCACCCCTGATGGTTAATAATAGACTTGGTGATCAGGAACTGGTTATTAATAGACTTGGTGATTAGGAACTGGTTATTAATAGATATGGTGATTAGGAACTGGTCATTAATAGACTTGGTGATAAGGAACTGGTCATCAATAAATTTGGTGATCAGGAAATCACAATAGAGAAGTATATCACTATTTCTGCAAATCAACCGTGCTTGATTGGAAACAATGGGGGAATTTCAACCAAGAGGGATGGACGCGATGTGCTGTTCCAGGACACAACATTGCTTCCAGTGACACTGCAAGTTTTTCCCTTGCATCACATCATACCTACCTAATCACCCAGAATGGCCGGGAGGTTCCTGAAAATTCCCCTGTGCATTCGCCTGTTTTGCCACGGTGAGAAATTGCTGGTTATATCCCTAACTCTACATAATACCCAATGGGAGTAAGTGGCGGTTTCTGCTTTCATAAACCTGTAATTTCATGTTTCAAAGTTATGTACCGGCATAGTCCCAGCTTTTACAATTTGTCTCTGGAATATTTTAGCCCTATAAAATGTAAATATCCCTATTTATCAATAACCAACAGTGCAATAACATTCTCTTTTTTTCTGCTTGTTATATGTGATTCATTCGGAATATTTTTTTGCTGTGTTTTAATTTATTGAAGAGGAGTATTTAAATAAAAATTAGCATTCTGTAATGTTCTCTGGAACATTTATTGAGAGCGTGCCAATACTCTGGGAGGTCGGATTGAGCTTTGTTTTGCATACGGAGGGGGTGGATGCTTAAGATAGAAAGCATAGAATTCCAGGAGTAGAAGGCTAAAAAAAAGTCTGAATAGATTCAAATTCTTGAAACTGTTCCAAACTTCATTGGCGCAATTTGACCATAAAGCCCCAACCGCACAGCAGAATACACTGACCATCATCCTGCTACCTCTTGCCATCTACTATAAATTCAGCTGTATTAAACATTTTAAATACATTACGGAATGGCATTCCACGGAATAACGAAAAGAGAACTCGAAGATGTATCACTGGAAACCTGTACCTCCAATACCAGCCTGTTCTGTTACTAAGCTTTGCTTGCGCAACTTCACTCTGGTGTAAAATGTCCTGTACTTAGTGTTATTTATCATTTCCTTATATTTTGGGTTCTCACTCACAAATGTATTATTCTGAAAGTTCTGAAAACAAAACATATCTATATAATTGCTGTTTTATGGCTTTTATTTTTGCCAATAATGTTATGCATACTGATATGATCATTGAGTTTAATAAGAAAAGGAGGTTCCTGGGGTGGGAGAATGAGGGGTAGAGGGGTGCACTGACCCCCAAGTTTTGGTCTTGGATCTGGATTCATCTTTGTGTTTTGGTTTTGCAAAACCTCCCTCAAGTGTTTTGGTTTTGGATCTGGATTTTTTATTTTTTTTCAAATGATAAAAAGTTTTTAAAAACAGCTAAAATTATGTAATTTTTGCTATCCAAAACCTGAAATTTGGATTTAAAATCTGAATTCCAAATCTCTGGAAGATCAGAAACGCGAATCTGATATATCCGGATCTCCTCAGGAGATCAAGGGGCCTATTTATCATTATTATTTTTACTAAAAAAAAATTATTTATCAATATTATTTTTACTAAAAAATTATTTTTTTAGTATCATATACATTTACTAAAGGGCAATTAGAGTCGTTTTTATGAAAAACTACTCTATTCCCTTTAATTCGCATATTTTTAGTATGCAGATTGCATTTCCAATACTTGTAATGGGAAATGTGATCTGCCTGAGATTTACTAAAAATATATTGTAAAAAAATAAGTGGGAAAGTCCTGTGATAATAATGCCACCTGGAGATGGCATTATCTGGGCTTTCCCCCTGGTCCCCAGACTCCTGCTCTGCTCTGATAGGCAGAGCAGATCCGGGAGTCGGCCCTGTCATCAGCTGTGTGATCACTGGGCAAAAAAATAGTAAAAAAAAAAAAACCTGATTCCTGAGACCGGAGTTCTAATGATGTCCTCTGGGGCTCCGGTCAGCTAGTCTCCAGGCTCCTGCACTTTGACCCTGGTCAGCTGTGTAAAGCAGCTGACCTGGGTCACAATGCAGCAGCTGGGAGACCAGCTGACCAGAGCCCCAGAGGACATCACCGGAGAACCAATCACTGGGGTAAGTGTAAGTGAGAGGGGGGTTCGGGGAGAGGAGGTTCGGTCGCGGGATGGGGTTGGTGAGTCTGCAGCGCATGCACAGACACTTTTTCACTGTATTTTTTGCCAAAGATATAATGAGAAGGCTGCGGAGGGAATTCGCAGGGACAGAGCTTTATCACAAGCTCTGTCCCTGCACGGGATTTTTGATAGATTCCTGTGGTATTTCCTAAATTCACAATGCAAATTTAAGCGAAAATACAGTATCACACTACAACTGCATTTGAAACGCGGATTGTAGTAAAATAGGGCCCTAAAACTGAGACTCGGATCTGTCCGGATTCACGAAATTCTGAAGAACCGAACTGTACATCTCTAATAAGGGGGTAATTTTTTAAATGTAATTTATTATGTTTTAGACATTGTAATAATAAATTGTATACCTGTATTTCTATCGTAATATTGGAATAAGTTAGCCTCTCTCAGCTTATTTATTTCTTTTGGGTGATAACAAGGTCTTGTGATTTTTTTCCTCTGCCCGGTACTTAACACCTGCGAATTTAGATGGCATATTTTAGTGCTCAACCTTTTGTTAGTTCTGAAAGGTCGCATAGAAAGCATTACATTGCATTTCTAAACTGCTCAGTTAGCCATTCTTTATGGTCCATATATCATCTTAATTACTTGTGTTACTTGCAGACTGTCTTCTTCCAAAGATTTGTAAATTAATAATACTATATACAAAGAAAATGCAAGAATAAAAGAGGATAAGAAATAAATAAATTTTCCATTATTTATTCAGTGCATTGTATATATGCATTAATCATTTTCTGAATGATAATATAGACATTTATTAAACAGCCTGTGCATATTTCTTGCAATTTCTTAGCAGTGCAAAAGTTTGTAGAAAGTGAATGTGACAAGATGGTGGGAGGTGTGAGACCTTGGAAACAGGGCTTGCTGGACCCCCCTTCTCATCCAAACTGTGTTTAATATTGCTTATATTATTGTTTGTTAACCATATATGTGAGCATTTTAGGTCTGTTGTATAATTCTTAAATGTTGGCAGGTTAGACTGCATACATTGTACTGTTATTTGCCTCCTGGTCTTTGCATCTACAGTATATGCAGACAGCATATGCATGCCACCTGCTTTAGCAGACATGCTGGAGTCACTCATCGCAGGGTGTCTGCAAGTGAGCTGAGGACTAAGGGAGGTCCATGGGCAGCACCTTACTAGTGAGAGCATTATAGAGGTTGACAAATAATACACAGGGCAAAGGGGGGTCTTTTTTCAGGACAGTGCTGTCTGTGAGTCACTACTCCTGTTGAACTTGTCAGGAAAATTACACATACTGTATCTCTTACCTCCAAGCTTTTCTAATGAGAGAACTATCATACGTGAATAAGATATATTAGATCTGGGAGAAGATTTAGGTATTTTTGGGAAGAGATGGCAAGCAATGGCAACTTTACAACAGCGTGTCTGCTTTCACGGAGTGTAAAAAAGACTCCTGAATTCCGGAAAGTTCCTCAGACTCCTGGGAGAGTAAACCAGCTTTCCAGATTTGTACACTTCTCCAAATTGGTGATTTGAGGTGGTTGATGATGTGATTGTAGATTACGACTGAAATGAAACCTAGTATATATAAGAGATGTGCGCAGAATACTGTTTTGGTTTTACTTCTAAATCATCATCGTGTTTTGGCTTTGATAACATCACCCTCAATTTGGTTTTGAATTTCTTTAAAAATACATAAAAACAGCTAAAACCATGTAACTTGGACCTGTTTTTGTTCCTATAGTATTATTAACATCACTCATTTCTTGTAATTTCCAGTCACTTTTTATCACCTCACAGCACCTGAAACATGAGGGAGGGCATTACATGCAATCCAAAATGTGCAAGATGCGGTTTTTAGATTCGAGTTCCTAACATGAAGAAGAGAAGACCCGAGTTGGGATACAGTTCTACTCAGAACAGCACAGTGAACCAAGTGGGGACTCAGGCCCTGATTCGCTATTTGCGAGCGCTCGCTCTGAATCAGGGCGGGCTGGAACCAGGCCGCTCGCTATGCTGTGGGTGACCACCCACAGCTTTAGCGGGCAGCCTGGCGATGGTCGCGATTATCACGCCCATTTGACTTGCAGCGAGACCCTTGTGGTAGGGTCTCGTCCACCGCAAGCCCCAGTGAACTTCCTGCTCTAATAGAGCAGGAAGTTCACTACTGACATCACTGGTGATGTCAGTAGGGCTGCCCACAAATGGCAGGCATTCCTTCAGGAATGCCTCCGTTTGTCCAACCACCCCCCCTGCATGCCTACAATACGGGGCGAGCTGTCAATCACAATCGACAGCCCCCCGTCTTGTAGTGAGCCCCGCAGCAAGTGAAAAGTCACTTGCTATGGGGCTCGCGCACATGCAGTGCACCCGCGAGCGGGTCTGAATCAGGCCCCCAGTTCAACTTGGATCCCCAAAGTTCGGGTGAGTTTGGTTTCCAACAGAACTGAATCGCTCATCTCTAGTATATATGTATGTGTATGCACTTGTATGTTATAGAATTAGAATGTCAATTCCAATGGGCCAGAGACTGATGTGAATTCCAAATACTCTCTGTACAGTACTACAGAAATTGATGGTGATATATAAATTAATTATAACAATCATAATAACCCAGTCAAAAAAATTAAAATTGTTGTATTATTCTGAATTGTGTTATACTATTTACTTACAAGGAGTATATTTCTTCCACAAATTGTCTCTAAATAACATACAGATCATAGCATAATACTGTTTTATGATGATTTTTCAAATATAAAGGTCGGAATACACTAGATGCTGGGAAGTTATTATTTCATTATCTCATTCCACCACTAAGGAGATTTGGCAGGTGTGGAAGTCCAAGTATTTTCAGATCAATTTCAGAAGGACCATTGATGCGTTTCACAGGGGCCATTCCTCAGCATGATCATGATTATTTTTTTTAAGGTCAGGATTGATTCATATTGTAAATCATTTGCTTTCTACATGTACATAGGTATGTGTACATTTTGTGTAGGCTTTACATACAGTATATCAAAATATAGTGTTATATTTTGGTCAAACGTATACTTTGGCATGAGGAAGTTCCCATGTAATGTACATATCAAATATGGTATTTACCCTGTTCACAAACTGCTGAGCGACAGTGGAGGAAATCGCGCTCAAAAGCTGACTTTCTCCATTTAAAATTTATGCTTTCATCCTACAGTGCTGCTCTTTCCCTCTCTAAACAGTCATATTTCAAGAACCTCATCTCCTCCCAGTCATCTAACCTCTGGCATCTCTTCACCACTTTTAACTCCCTCCTCTGTCCACCCCCTCTTCACTCCCTCTCCATAGTCTCTGCCCTTGACTTTGCCACCTACTTTACACCTAAACTTGAATCCATACATCAGGACATCATGTCCCACCAAACCTCCAGAACTCCACCCCCTCCCTTCCCTGATCATTTTTCCCCATCCATCTCATCTACTCTGACATCTTTCTCCCCTGTTGCAGTAGAGGAAGTCATGTCCCTCCTCCGGTCCTCCCCACCCTTCCCCCTCCCCTTTGACCCTATCCATTCCCACATCCTTCGCTACCTCTCTCCTTCTGCTTGCTTCCATCTTGCCCACCTCCTTAATCTCCCCCTCTCGTCAGGCACTGTCCCTTCTGCATTCAAGCATGCCCTTGTCTTACCTATTCTTAAAAGACCTACCCTTGATCCTAACACTCTTTCTAACTACAGACCCATCTCTCTCCTCCCATTTGCCTCCAAGCGCCTTGAGCGTATTGTCTGCAACAGCTTTACTAACTTTCTTTCCTCCAACTCCCTGCTTGACCCACTTCAGGCTGGCTTCCATTCTCTCCGCTCCACTGAAACTGCCCTTACAAAAGTCAGCAATTAACTCCTTATTGCCAAATCCAAGGACCACTACTCTCTGTTAATTCTCCTTGACCTCTCTGCTGCTTTTGACACTGTGGACCATCCTCTTCTCATGCAGATCCTTCATTCACTTGGTCTACATGACACTGCCCTCTCCTGGCTGTCCTCCTACCTCTCTGACTGCTCCTTCTCTGACTCCTCTCATGTCTTGTCCCCCCCCCATTTCCACTAATGGCAGGTGTTCCCCAAGGGTTTGTTCTTGGACCTCTCCTATTTCCCTCTATACATCTTCTTTAGGTGAACTCATCAGCTCTTTTGGCCTCCAATATCATCTGTATGATGATGAAACTCATATCTACCTTTCCTCCCCTGACCTCTCCCCCTTTCTCCTCACTCATATCTCCAACTGCCTCTCTGCTATCTCTTCCTGGATGTCCCAGTGCTTTCTTAAACTTAACATGTCTAAGACTGAGCTGATCATCTTCCCATCCTCCCGCATAACCTCCCCACAATTTCATTATCTATTAATGGCACAACTATCTCCTCTAGCACCCAAGTGCACTGTTTCATAGTTATCCTTTAAAACAAAACTTTATTCGTCTGTGCAGCCAATCAGAATACAGGATTACTTTTCTTCTTTTTGTGTTTTATAATCTGTAAAATATGTCTCCCATTCCACTGCGCAAACTCAATTACACAGGTTCAGGAAGACATAAAATAGAACACAATATATAATGCAAAACCTTTAGGAAACACAGGTTTTAATTTACAAGTTGCACTTACAAAAACAGATTTAGTACAGGCATATCAAATAGGATCCGATATTGGCACACAGCAGCTACCTGGATGGGAGTCCTGGCAGTCCAATGATGTTATGCAGGACGCAACCTGATCAGAGCTCCGGATACTCCAGCCAGTTCCAGGTAATTTCCCCCAGTGCAACGGATGCGACAAAACGGAAATCCAAACATCATAAAAAGAGCCACACTTAACGCGTTTCAGACAGTCAATGTCAGTTGCGTGTAGTAGGCTCTAAAGTCACACTATCTAAAACCTCTATGGATACTTTCACAGGTGAGGCCGATCGCCGCTGATCGGCGTCCTTCCTATAGTGCATCAGCGCTGGTCTCCGAAAACAGGAAACAAGATAGCCGCCGTGCATTCCAGTTGCGTTCCAGCAGCTAGGAAGTTACTAGTAATCCATCCCAAAGGTATAATTCTCACATTGTCATCCAGTAGTAGTCCATCATATCATCCGCAGAGTGGGAGGAGTCACTTTATAAGAAACAAATAGATGTCCATTATGAACAAAGTCCTCGATAGTGTCCAAAGGTTTCCAATATGAAAAATAAAACATAAGAGTAGAAAATTAAAAACATTAAAAAACCACATAAAAAAACAGAGAATGTGCAAAACTATCCAATTAGGTGCAAAAGATGCATAAAGTGTACCAAAAAGTGCAGAACGAATGTGCATAAATGAGACTTGGATAAGGGACAATATCAAGTGAGGAAGCATTTTAATTTGAAGTCCCCGTTTAGTCCCCTGGAAACAAGGGTCCCCAAATGATGAATCCATTTAATCTCAACTTGAGAGAGTCTCCTCTCAATATCCCTTGTGCGCCATTTAGGGGTAACTAGCTGAATCCCCCAAAAGTTAGTAATATAGCACTCCTTCGAATCATGATGTCTTTTAAAATGGGCAGAGACCATGGGCTCGATCCAATTAGGTGCGAA
Organism: Taudactylus pleione; assembly: GCA_031769625.1. Classification (NCBI taxonomy): domain Eukaryota; kingdom Metazoa; phylum Chordata; class Amphibia; order Anura; family Myobatrachidae; genus Taudactylus; species Taudactylus pleione. The sequence goes on from JAUIMM010000710.1 coordinate 3,259,505, forward strand.
TTGCAAGTAGCGAGTTTGTGTCTTTAAACTCGCACACATCGCCACAAAGCGCGCTCCCGAGAATTCTCCAATCCAATTAAAAATGCCTATTCGCACTACTCGCAGCAGAAGGGAGCGAACTGACTGCCAAATGAGATCTGCGAGAAATGCATGAAAATGTGGGGAGACCATCCCGGACCCCCCAAAATGGATAATTTTGTTAGCAGGACTGTATAGACGGCTGTTTGTGGCCATTAGGAAGTTACTGTAGGTTTTGAAATGGTGTCAAATGGCTGATTTGTGCTTTTTTTTTTAAATGCAAGAAAATGATAAAAAACAAACTTTTTTTGTTTACTCTCAAACTAATTAAACGAAAAATTTAAAAAAAAGTAGGAAAAAGGGTGATTTTGGGGTACTTTGAGGGCACCTTGAAAAATGGGAAAAAAATGATGAAAACAATTATTTTTAAGCTAAAAAGTTATTGTAATTAAATTTGGGGTGTCTAAACTAACGAAAAAGTTGATTTTGGGGTAATTTGAGGACATTTATTTTTTTTACCGAAAAAAAATTACATGTAATTATTTAGTATAAGCCGAAAAATGTGCTGAAAAAGTACTCCCTCGGCTTATACTCGAGTGAAGTGTAGCGCTGACCGGACGGAGTTCGGTCAGCGCTACACAGCACAAACACAGCCGCCGGAGCCGGCAGCTGCGTGTTTGCTGTAATCAGTAGCCGATGAGAGTCTGTCAGACTCTCAGCGGCTGCTGCTGTTCCCACAGGGGGCACTACCAGGGGGCGATTACTACAGGGGGCACTACCAGGGGGCAATTACTACAGGGGGCACTAAAAGGGGTTATTACCACTGGGGGAACTACAAGGGGGGGATTACTACAGGGGGCACTTAAAATGGGGGATTACCACAGGGGGTACTACCAGGAGGGGATTACTACAGGGGGCACTAAAAGGGGTTATTACCACTGGGGGAACTACAAGGGGGGGATTACTACAGGGGGCACTAAAAGGGGGGATTACCACTGGGGGTACTACCAGGGGGGGGATTACTACAGGGGGCACTAAAAGGGGTTATTACCACTGGGGGAACTACCAGGGGGGGATTACTACAGGGGGAACTACCAGAGGGGGATTACTACAGGGGGCATTACCAGGGGGGGATTACTACAGGGGGCACTAAAAGGGGGGATTACCACTGGGGGCACTACCAGGGGGGATTACTACTGGAGGCACTGAAAGGGGGGATTACCACTGGGGGAACTACCAGTAGGGATTACTACTGGGGGCACAACCAGGGGGAATTACTACTGGGGGCACTACCAGCTGCTGCCATTTCTCACCCTAGGCTTATACTAGAGTCAATAAGTTTTTCCAGTTTTTTGTGGTAAAAGTAGGTACCTCGGCTTATATTCGGGTCGACTTATACTCGAGTATATACAGTAAATAAGCTAATTAGAAACTTCCAGTTGACTATTTAGTCATTGGGGGGGGGGGTCCAAGGCGTTCAGCACAGTGTCCCCACATTTTAACCTTAAGATAAAGATTTTCCTTTCCATCTCTCACTCTCAGGGAGGTGCGAGTGTAAAGTTGCGAATTCAGTCTGACTGATCAGTGCGAGTTGCTAATTGGATTGCAAAATGAATTCGAAGTGAAAATCGCAACTCGCACCTCACATCTCGCAATTCGCCCATGATAGGATTGACCGCTTACTTACAAATTTCTGCTTGTTTTTCCTACTTCGCAGGACATGTGGCCACGGCCCTTTGAGAAAAAACCTTTTGCGCTGCGCTGCACTCTGTTGGGAGGGGCGCTGTGAGACCCCCAGCCCAGCGCAAAGCCAGGGGGGGCACAATCAGTGTGATCGCTCCCCCCCACAGGCATAGGAGACTGCTGTGGCCAGGGCCAGATTAAGGTCTGTGGGGGCCCCTGGGCAACAAACTTGTGGGGGCCCTTATATACCACTGTCCCCTGCAGTAATGCCCCTTATGCAGTGACCCCAGTAGTGGTCCCCCTATGCAGTGCCCCCAGTAGTGCCCCTTATATAGTGCCCAAAGACCCAGTAGTGGTCCCCCTATGCAGTGCCCCTTATATAATGCCCCAGTAGTGGTCCCCTTATAGAGTGCCCCCATTAGTGCCCCTTAAATAGTGCCCCCAGACCCAGTAGTGTCGCCCCCATGCATTGCCACTTATATAATGCCCCAGTAGTGGTCCCCCTATACATTGGCCCCAGTAGTGCCCCCAGACCCAATAGTGGTCCCACCTATGCAGTGCCCCTTATATAACTCCCCAGTAGTGGTCCCCCTATATAGTGCCCTCAGTAGTGCCCCTTATATAGTGCCCCAAGACCCAGTAGTGGTCCCCCCCATGCAGTGCCCCTTATATAGTGCCCCCAGTAGTCCCCCCTTATGCATTGCCCCCAGAAGTAGTCCACCCCCTATACACTGCCCCCCAGTAGTAGCCCACCCCTATTCAGTGCCACCAGTAGTTGTCCTATGCATTGCCCCCAGTGCCCCCATGCAGCGGCTCCCCCATGCAGTGCCCCTTACACACAGCCGGAAGAATGAGATCAGAGGTGAGCTCCAGCCAGCTCCCTCCGTTGAAGCAGCAGCCAATGAGAGTCTGTGTGACTCTCATCGGCTGCTGTAACATACACACAGCTGCCGGCGGTGGCTGTGTGTTTGTCACTATGTAGTCTGGCCGCGCTCACTGCACGGTCTACACTACACTAGCGGCAGGTGAAGTCATCGTCTGCACTGCTGCTAGTGGGGGCCCCTTTATGTGTGAGGTCCCAGGGACGACCACCCCTGTTACCCCTCCCTTAATCCGGCCCTGGCTGTGGCTGCTGCTCAGCAGCCACGAGCAGTCTCCCACTACAGATCAGCACACGCTGTGTGCTGGGCTGCTGTGATGGAGAGAGAAGGGAGGGGGGGCGGCGCTGGACCCGGGCCCCTGCCGAGCCTTTCAGGAAGCCCGGTCCCGGGTAAATAGTACCCCCCCCCTCTCAGCGTCCCTGGCCACAGGCACACTCCAGAAAATAAATTACATTCTTTGAGTGGAATGTGACAAAGGGCTTGATTCAGACCTGCTCGCTAGATGCGTATGCAAGTTCGGCTAAGTGACGGCAAGGCAGGCGATCGCACGGCAAGGCATTAGCACGACCACTCAGTGGCAAACGCAGGATTTCTAGAGGGGGGTTTCCAAATGCTTGATTTTAGAGCGAGTGTGGCCAGTCCATGAAGAGGGTAGAATTAGCACTTATCCAGCTTATATGTTACATACAAAGTATATTGTGTTACATAATTCCAGCATATACAGGATCAGTGATCACAGTAAGCCATTAGATGCGGCAGTAGGGCCATCCTGCCTGAGCTTAATGTTTTTATATCAGATGTGGTCACCATTCCAGAGCATGGGAGCAAGTCCGGAGTCTGGCGGAGCAGCAGAAGAACTTAGCACTGCCCTGGACATATATGTACATATTGGTCTCCTTATGTACTGGATAGAGTATTATTATACAGTATTAATAATTATCCCTATTGATGGTCTATAGCAGTGCACCCCTAACAGTGCATGTTTTCCACATCTCCTAGTTGGTGCACAGGTATTTTTATTACTGGCTGACACATTTTAAAAGATGTTGCTAATCATTTCATTTGTGATACTGAGAAGAACATGCAGCACTAGTAACATTGTATTATATTACTATTTCTATTGTGGTCATGATGTGTGCTGGGGAGACGGAAACCCCCCCTTCGTTTGCCTATGCGCAAACTATGTCTTGGCGTGTGATCGCTTTGTGTATGCAGACGCGCGAGTTTGACTTTACCCTACCGCAAGCACTGCGAGCACTTCAGAGTGATATACAACCAGGTGATGTGTACTATGACGCTGCCTGTTAATTATGCACGCCTCTGAAATGGCATTAAGACGCTCAGGCACGCCTGCGTTCGCACCTCCACTCCCCCGTTTTTAATGGCCAGCCCCTGTCACCACCCACAAACGGCTTCTTCTGTCACTCACTCTGCTGGGCTATCTATGTGCAGCGAGCGAATGCTTCCCGATCTCTTGGACTAGTTCGCGCACGCGCACTGCGATGCATACGCATGCGCACATTGCGAACCATCACCATCTACAAGCGAACACTTCTTAGCGAACAGGTCTGAATCAGGTCCAAAGTCTCTAATTGTGTAGGTTTTACCGTTGACCGTAAAATCTATCAATTTCCGATTATTAGATTTACAAGTTCTACACATTAGACATTCACCACAGCGGTGGAACCCCTTGGTTCTCATACTCTGTCTAATATCAGTATCTATACTACTTTTAACTAGAGATGTGCGGGTTTGGTTTTATTCGGTTCTTATCGCCAAATTATCGCAAGTTCGGATTAATCTTATTGGCTATCCAAAACACGTGACAGCCAGAGAGCCAATATGATGCCGTACTTCAGATCCGAACATATCCGTATAAATCCGAGTAAAACCGAACCGCACATCTCTACTTTTAACTAACAAGTTCTTTAGAACTGGTACCCTTCTATAGATGAAAGTTTTTTTTTTTAGGGATAATAGGTCCTAACACAGGGTCTTGTTTCAATAGTTACCAATTTCTATTGAAGGCCTTTTAAATTTCCTTAAAAGATGTACTATATTGGCTAATAAAAACCCATTGGAATTTTCCATCTTTATCTATTGTAGTATCTTTGATTTTCAATAGCTCAGACTTATCCATAGAATCAACTTTCTCTCTAGCTTTTCTAAGGAGGGCATTTGAATAACCTTTAGCCCTAAAACGATCAGAGATTTCATTTAACTGCCTTTTACACACATCTGTCTCCGTACAATTTCTCTTCACCCGTGTGAACTGACTAAAAGGGATCCCATCATGCCAATTCAAATGATGTTGGCTAGTTTTCTCTATGAATTATGTTTTAATATAAAAAGTCAAGCCAGCTATTTGTTTCAACAAAAGCCCACTCACTGGACAAAGGGAGACATTGGCACAATATTGCATGTATTGGAATTTGTATTTCCTCACATACAGTACATAAATTACTTTGCACCTCTACGTCTGTTCATCGCCCTTTCACTCCTCTCTACGCAGGAGTAAAATTGTCACCTTTCCATTGTGCCAGTATTTGACTATTAGTCAGCTTGAAGTACTAAATTGGAAACTCATAATACATTTTGCATATTCTGCATTATCTCTAAATTATTGTACAATTTGCAAACCACTTTAAGAAGCACTTTGAATTTGCTGATTGTGTATATTGGTCTATTGAAAGATGTTTTGTGCTAATATGTTCCCATCTACAGTTTGAGTCCTAATTTGACATGTTCCCAAACTAGCTATGTTGAGTTGAAGAAGTTTTTAGTTTAATTAATTATAGTATAATTTAAGCTACAAATACTATTTACTTTATAATTGTTAGGTTGAAAGGTGCTTGCTAATTGTATACTACAGATTATTTTACAATAACGCTTTATGGACGGAAATAAAAGTTTAGTGTTTAAAAAGTTTGCCCACATTTGGCAAAAAAAAAATTGAATACACCATCCAACCATCCAACCTTTGTTTCTCAGTAGTCTTGCAGCCTTGATTGGCCACCAATGTATTTTTTACCTTCAGTTTAATTTTTTTTATTTTATAGTATTTGACTCTCATTTCTCTGATTCATGGTGTCTGGGAGAAGTTACCATCTTGCAAGTTCTTTGACTGGTTTGTTCCCCTTTCTTCCTCCCACAAGTGGGTGAATAAACCACAGGGTCCAAGAGAGATGCTGACCCACTGCCAGACTGGCACCTCCATACTATTATTGTTTCCAAATATCTCACCAACAGTTTATGCAGTAACTTACAGAGAATTTTTGAGATTCATATCAGTCCCATCCCTATGAAACTTATTGTCTAAAATCCTTAACATACAAGTGCACACATGAACACTTTGGTTTATTTTTAACAAATTCAAGTTAGCCTACCAGTATGTTTTTGGAGTGTGAGAGATAACTGGTGCATCCAGGCAACGCATATGTTAACACGGAGAGGACATAAAAATTCCAGACAGGTAGGACCATGATTGTTAAATGAACTCATGAACCCAGTGTGTTGAGACAGTAACGCTACCCATTATGCCACTGTGCTACCCATAGTGCAGCTGGTGCAGTATCTGTCCAGTCAACACCACCCCATGTGCTGAGCTCCTTCAATTGGAGATCAGCTTACACTGCTTTGACGCATCGCCCCACGTCACTGAGGCTGAGTGAGGAAGGAATGGGAGTAGAGTTGGAGAATAAAGCAGGAGGAGAAAAAGGTGGATGGTAGAGAAACATTAAGGAGGAAGAGGATAGAGAAAGATGAAGAAGTTAAATGAGGTAGGAGATTAAAGAAGGACGTAGGAGAAGGAGGAAAAGAAGGAGAAGGAAGAAGAATAGGGAGGATAGAAAAAGATGAAACAGGAAAAAGGAGGATAGAAAAGAATGAAGAAGTATGATGGAGGAGAAGGCTTAGGATAAAGAAGAAATAGGAGGAGGGTAACTTCAGCTTCCTTCTCTTAGTTTCCATTGCATGAGTGGACCTCAGTGAGCACAATCCATGGTGCAAATGGTAAAGCCTGTGGACTAGTTAAATATAGTTGAAGAAAGAAGGAGGGAACAACATGCAATTGAATCAGAGAGAAAAAACAGCTTGACTTATTTATCTTGTAAGTAACTTCATGGATGCTTTCTGTATTGTATGGGCTTCTCTTCGGAGCTCTCTGTATTGTACAGTGTCACTAGGATTCTCATTGTTTTGTGTCACTAAGAAGCGGTCTGGATGGTCACTGGGATACTCTCTGTATTGTATATAAGTCACTAGGGTGAACTAAGATTGTATGGTCGTCTCTTGGATGTATTCTGTGGGGATGTGGTTAACTTACCGTCGCCCGGAATGGTGGCCATCAGACTCCTGGCTCTGGAAGTCTGAACTGGTACTAAAGATAGGCGCCTAAATCCCGACAGCCGGCATCCTGAACGAAGGTAAGCAGGACTGTTAGCTGTTAGCTGCAGGTGAAGGGTTAGTTTTAGGCACCCCTGGGTGGACGTAGAGTTAGGCACCCTAGGGGGAGGTTAGGATTAGGCTAGGGAAAGGGTGGGTTAGGCACCACTGGTGGGAGGTTAGGGTTAGGCACCCCCCTGGGAGGGTTAGGTTTAGTGTGTGGGAAGAGGGTGGTTAGGCATCACCGAGGGGAGGTTAGGGTTAGGAACCACTAAGGGAGGGTAGGTGGGGGAGAGGGGAGGGTTAGGGTACTTACCAGCCCAGTCGTGTTAAGATATTGATCGCCAAGTGTCAGTATCCTAAACCTGTCGGGATGCCGGTGTTGGTATTCTTACCACTGGATCCCGAGTGCTGGCATCCTGTACCCAGCCGGTTGCAAACAGGTGATACCATATGCCATGTGACTGTGGTTTCCATGGTAGTCACATAACACTATGGAAAATTGGAAGAAGTATCCCCAGTGCATACATTTCAGGGAAACTTGATAATTGCAGGTACTCGCTGGAAAAGAGGTTTTTCAGGGGATATCTCACATAAATATTCATTGGTAAGTAGGCCCAAAAGTAGCCTTCTATCCAGAAAACTATAGCTGCCCACAGTGTATATTTTTGGAGGTCAAGCCCATGTAACCTTTTAGCACAGTAGGATTTTGTTATGACTGATCTTATTTTTCCTTCCTTATAAGAATAATGAGAGTTATGAGAAAACCCTGGGCACAAGCTTACACAAATCCTACGGATCCCTCTCCCGGTAAATTGTGTGTTATGTAGCCCATCTGAAGCTTGGTAAAGTTGACAATAAAGCAGCCCCCACAGAAACTTATGGGGATTGCTTTTGCAGTTAAAAAAAAATTTGCATTATGGACTGTACCAGTGATACTTTCACCACAAATAGGATGTTGGCTTTAGCATTATCTCTGTTGTCCAGCACTGGCAAGTGTTTATAATGTGCACAGAATATTGTGTATATGGCACATAGTTGACAACTGTGCCTAATTTCCAGGGCCAATACCAGATTGATATGTTAATAGTGACCAGCTATGGAGAATAGTTTTCTTATTCTGTACACTATCTGCAATTGCCATTACATAAACTTTCCTGGACTCTATATATTAGTGAGCGGTATTCTTAATATTAATAATAGTATTAATGAGCGGTATTAAAAATATGCAAAGATGACATTATAAGCATGTTCACAGTAGATTTTCTAGGATGGATTGTAGTGCACTAGATGAAAGTGTATAATATGTAGATCAGGAACGGGCAACCTTTTGCTGTCAGTGTGCCAGCTAAAACCTAGTTACCCTCCAATGTCTTCACATGCCCCTTATACAGTATGCCATCAGACTCCTCCAAGCTTCCCTTATATACCATCACATATATCAGTATGCCCTTTATAAACCATCTGACTTCCATCAGATGCCCTTTAAATGCCATCTGACCCCACAACATGCCGCTTACATGCCATTAGACACCTCTTCATGCTCCTTATATGCCATCAGATATCTTTCCTATGACCTTTTATATTACATCAAACCCCTTCACATGCCCATTTTTTGCCAACAAACACCTAATCCATCCCACCCCACTCCTCCGCACACCGCTGAAGCCCGTGCAGAGAGAGTTGGGACAGTACAGTTTCCTCTTATAGCCTTCACTGGAATACAATGCACTGACTGTGACCTCCGGCGTTATGCTGAGGAGGTCACATGACACTCCCGCAGGTCCTCTACCAAACACATAAAAAGCACAATAAAATTGGGCAAATATCAGTTAATGATACCATTCTCACCACTGTGTTCTAATAACGTAGAGGTGCAATTAACATAACAAAACCCAGCCCCATTTCTCATGCGATAATGCTCGCAACTTGTACTACTTGTACAATAGATTGCATTGGTAAAAGGGCGACCCAAAAAAGCACCTGAAATGCCAGAAAAAAAAGGTCTCACCAAAATGCTTCCAAGGCCAGCATTCATTTTCTTGCGCCATAATCCATTTCCCCTGTGTATACATGTGAACAAGCCTTGATAGCGTAAAACAGGGTATAAAAAAAACTCAAACATCTTAATGCATCTTGAACCTCAGTGATTTCCCAGCTGAGCCAAAATAAAAAAGTCCAACCGAATAACACAGATAAATATAGAACTGGCCCGGTGGCTGAAATTAATTTGCAGAACGAACCTCTCATCTGGAGCATCATCCATTCTCTCATACCCATTCACCTGAGGCTATTATATTACTACTTGTAAAATGATTGACATGACAAAATGGACTGTGTTTGTGCACAGACCGTACTTACGAGCCTGCGGTTCATTACTCCGATACAATCTTAGCTTTCAGAAGAATTGGCACATTGATGAGCATCACTCTCAGCCTATGAATGACTTGTATGTTATCATAGGTTACCTAGTGTTCCTTGCAGAAATGTACATTATCCTTGTGTCACGATTGAGAGTGTTATCTTTTTTATTTTCTTTCTTATGCTATACAATGCCTAAAAAGATAGGGATTTATGTAAGTGGACTATTTCATAATCAGGGAGCTTTAGAGTTCACTCAATGTAATTCTATTAAAATATCTCAATTATAGTTGCAGACAATAGCTAATCACATTTCCATCAGCCAGACTCGCATATCTCCAGCACTAGGATTATTAAAATCTATATTTTACAATACGCTCCGTGCTTGTGAGATTACTTTTCTAAGGAGCGATGCACCTGTAATAAATATCTCATATCGGTTATCCTCGGAAATACTAGTGCTGTCAGAGATTAAAATGCATGGTGTGAATTCATAAGTAGACTGCGTTTTGCAAGGGGAATCTGAGTACATAATACTTGACCTACATTCTTCTTTAGATCAGGGATCTACAGTTGGGCCTCACATATACATTTCAGGATGAATCAGATGTTCTACAAAACCATTTTGAGAGCATCTGGCACAAACGGCAAAGAGGGTTTTTAATTTGTCTTAAATCGCAATGCAATATACAGTATGGCAGGCACAGTGGGCCTGATTCAGAGTTGGGAATAGTGGGCCTGATTCAGTAAGGATCGCTATTGCGATCGCAATAGCGATTACACACACAGTTCAACTGCGGTAGTATGCTCGTTCATTGCGATCACTAAGCCCTCGCAGCACTACATAATGACGCCCACTTTAACTTATGCACATCCATAATGTTTAGCAAGCCTGCAAAACCATCGGTAACATCGAGTACCATCGCAGCCTCACGCACACTTGCACAAGGTTCTAACCTTACTCAGAAATTGCTAACTTTAGCACACGCTATGAGGCCTCAGGCTGCGTAGGTCATCGCAGTCGCTAATTTATGCACGCCCATGCAACAGCAGTTAAACGCACTGGTACGCCTATGTTTCGCCGACCACCGCCCCCCGACACTACCCACAAATGGCGCTTCCTGTCAACCACTATGCGATGGGTCTGCATATCCACTGTGATCGCAATCCCGTTCGCAGTGAGCGTTTCTAGCACACACAGTGCGATGCATACGTATGCACAGTACACAACAGTCGGCCGATTGCGTGCGTATTAGCAACTGTGATCCAAGCTGAATCAGACCCAGTGTAAGAAATAGCAAATAACTGCACCTGGACAAACCATGTTGCTATGCAAGGTGTGGAAATACATACATTTGTTTTGCATGTGGGGTAAATACTGGCTGCTTTTGTATGTAGCCCACAAACACTGCACAGCTTTATTATTACACTGCACTTTAGATGTCAGTTTGGACACTTACCTCCCTAATCTACATCTCTCTGCACATGTTATTACACCGACATCAGAATCCCGGCAAGGGATTTAAAATAGGCATCGAAATACCGACACCTCTCTTAATCCCGACACTGGAACACTGAGGACGCCATCCCGAAAGAAGGTAAGTCTGTGGCACCCTTAGCATTAGGCGCCGGGGAGTAGAGGGTTAGGATTAGTGAGTCTATCGGGGTTAGGGTTAGGTTTGTGGGGAGGGAGGTTAGGGTTAGGCACCCCTAAGGGAGAGGGTTAAGTACCCCCAGGGGGAGGTTAGGGTTAGGCACCCCCTGGGAGGGTTAGGTCTAGGGAGCGGTAAGAGGGGGTTAGGGTTAGGCACCCCTGGGGGAGGTTAGAGTTAGGCAATAGAGGGGGAGGTTAGGGTTAGGCACCACTAAGGGAGGGTTAGGGTACTTACCTGCCCCAGTTGGGATCTTCATCCTGTCGGACATCCGCTGTCGGGATTTGAACCGGCTAAACAGCCTCTGGTATTTCAAACCCATTCTGTTACATCTGCCCCAGCTGCAAAGCAGCATGCTGTTACCAAGATGCACAGTAACTTCCTCTATCTTACTCTATTGCCAAAGCTTTATCAGGCCCAGAGTGTGAAGCACTTTCGCAGAATGCCTGCACTATATAAATAAATGTTACTAAATAAGTACACCGTAGTCACAATATTTTTTATTCGGAATAGTAATGTCCATTAATACCATATACAGTATTGTATGCATTTATTACGATGAACTCCATATGATCAGGCTCCATTTGCGGAAATCATACTTTGAATGTCCAGGGGTTCCTGAATTATTGTGGAGTCCTGAGGACTCCTAGAAAAATAGGCTACTCTCCCGCATTCCAGCCACTTTCTAGTGACATGGACGGGATGGGGCACAATGACATAATTCTCTAGTGCCCCTCCTTTCACAGACCTTTCACAGACCTGCAATTTGGAGCATTATGCTGCAAGGCCTTTTATAAAGGTGCATACAGTCCTGCCCCCGCCCCCCCCCCTCACACACACACACACACAGTGATCAGATGATCTCCTCTAGGAGAACTCTCTTGAGGGGAACATTTTAAAGTTGGCAAGTATGGCCTAAAATGCAAAACGTCAGACTCTGTTTATAGTAATGCCACTCATGTGAGTGGTCGGATTGGACAGATCCGGCTCTTTGGTACACCACTGACCATCCATATTACCATGGTCGATAAATTATGACACACCGGCAAATAGATCAGTGGTTCTCAACCTCGGGACACCACACAGGTCATGTTTTTCAGGTCACCCAGCAGGAGCACAGGTCTATTCATTACTCACTGACACATTTTAAAAGATTCACATGTGGAACTAATTTTTCAACTTGTGATTCTGTGAGGAGACCTGGAAAACATGCACTGTTTGGGGTCCTGAGGACCGAGTTTGAGAATCTGTGAAACAGAGAGACTCTGCTGGCCGTAATTGCAGGCATGTGTACAAATCCAGGGTCTTGGTGCAACTTGTCTAGTATTCAGTTCTGCTGACACTTATTCACTTCTTCTGGCTTATCTCAGCCTCTTCTAGTGATCATCATGTTGTGTCTGTTGTCATTCTAACCAAAAGAAAACCTGTGATTTGTTAACAGTGTACTGTAGGCTGTTTCCTATTGATTACTTTTACTATGTTATCAGCCATTCACTTGTCAGTAGAGGGCGTTTCAGGAAGTTAGATACTGTAAGTAAATAAGTAAATAGCTTCTTGATCATGGTGGTCCTTTAAAATGGTTGCCAATGGCAACAAATGTCTAGTTTTGTTGCCAATCTGCTTTATCAGACCTTGGGAGCAGAGCGCAAGAAACATAGTCCATCTGTGCATCTTTGTAACTTCACTATCGACTCTCTGCACTGTTGACCTTTTGTACATGTCGACCTTTTGTCCCTGTTGACATACTGACTGTCGACCTTTACACGGTCAATTTTTTATACCACACCCTGTCATTGCGCTCTATAGCAGGCTTTGTTCCAAACCTTCTGTAATGTACCCAAGTTATGTATCTCTACACTTGGGACAAGTATCTGATGACATTTTGGGGTAGATATTAGTCATATTGTTTACTGTTTAATTAACAAGGTGAAGAGGGAATGTTCTGCCTGTTTTTGCCTTTTATATCTCTACCGGTAATAAATAAATACAATTATCATGTGTATACTAAGAAATTCTAAATGTATTCCCCATGGAATAGCAACACTGAGTAAATGTGATCAGCCTGTTCTACATTGTCTAAATGTAAGTATCAGTCAATAAGTGGTTAATCCCAATATGAGAATCATCTGGGCAACCACATGGCAGAATATGAGAATGTTCCTTTAATGTGGAGAGAGAGCCATCATAATAGGACCCCTCAGTGCACCAGCAGTGAAGGTACAGAGCAGATTAACATTTATGCAGTGGACATAGGGCCTCATTCAGCAAAGGATGCAAGGGAGAGCACAAACTTGGCCGTTGATTTCGCACCGCGGTGCCTATGCATCGTGCGCAAACTAGCCAGTGTGATTGGGTAAAGGTACGTAAACCTTTCCGATATTGATTGACAAGAAGTGCCGTTTCTGGGTGTGTTCAAACACACTTTACAGACTGTGTTTGAAAATGACAGTTAGGAGCTGATTGGTTGGTACTTTATATTTCACAATTTTACATCTCCCCCTAAATCCGAGTTCCAAACCGCGGGAAAGTCCGCACTTGGTTCGACTCGAAACCCCTATATTCGGTTGTTGTTGGTTCTCTGGGAACCGAACCCACACATCTCTATTTTAAATAGACCCGTTTACTCTTTCAGTATCCCCTGTCATTAAATACCATACTGAGATAGCCTTCATAAAACAGGTATTGAGAAGATGTGCAGCTATACTACTTGATAGTCTCTCGTACGCAAACACTGGTTATAGCCACTTGAAAAATAAGTGAGAAAAGTCAGGTGACGGATAATACACCTGTTATCACCAGGAATAGTTTTTTTGTTCTTTGATATATTGGCCCCCAAACTTCTTAAAACATCTGACCTGTAAAACACAGAAGTCCTGTCTCGTGAGGATCCGGGTACTTCCGAACTGTCCTCCGGCAGCGAGAGGCTCGAAACACAATTAAGACTTTATCCTCACTATCTGTACAGATGAACTGAATAAAATAGACTGAAATCTCATTTATTCTGGCACAAGCTCCTGCCCTCAACAAAGACGTGTGATGCTCGTACATGGTCTGCTGGCTGCATCATCACATGGCCATCTGTGGGAATGGCGAGCTGCCTACTCTGAAGGTGGCATAGCATTTTATTACTGGAATAGCAGTGGTAGCCAAAATAAAAGGTTAAGATGGGCACCAGGCACACTTTTACATTACTAATGCCATCTGTTCTCTTTTCATGAAGATCTTTGCAAATAATATCCGTATATTCTTCAGAGCACATCTACTACTGTTCATATACCTGTGTTTTTTTCTGTGAGTGGGGAAACACAGAGTGATAGAAATATGTTGTTATTTGTTTGAATAAGGGACCTCTATATGAAGCAGTAATAAACCCTCTCTCTGTATTTTCTTTTTAACAGAGAAGGAATATCACCACTTCCTTCTATATAAGATGAATGATACTACATAGAAATTACTGATTTCTCTTGCAGTCCTTCTTTTTTTCACAGTGTGCCCAGGGCCGTAACTAGGGTTGTGAGGGCAGTTGCGGCCCTACAGGGCAGCACCGTAACTACTCCATGACACCTGCATTTGGCTAGCAGGGTGCCTTGAGCCTCAGCCTGCTGCCAGTAGCAGAGCTGTTCAGAGCGTCCTAAGCACTCTCTGGTCAGTGATGTGTTTCCTGGTGCTGGCAGATGGGGGCGGGGCTGCCAGCACCAGGAAGTACATCGCAGCCCAGGGAGAACTTAGTACACCACGGGCAACTCTGCAGCTGTGCTACTAGCTGCAGGCTGACGCTCAAGACAACCAATCAGCTTCTAGCTATCATTTTATAGAATGTACTTGACAAGTGCAAGCTACAGGAGCTCATTGGTTGCTATGGGAAACTTCTCCACTGGTTCGCTTATCCAATCTTTAGAAGGTTTGTTACATTGCCCACTTAATAATAGGTTCTGGGTCTTCAGGGGCTGTCACTGTACCATAAACTGCCTCCCTAGTGCACTGACAGCTCTGACCTCCAAAGAAGATTGTTCTTGATAGTGTACCTTAACCCTCTTCCTGCTGTAATTTACGTGCAGGAATTGGGATTATATTTTTGGGGAGACCGCTGTGCAGGTTAGATCTGTAAGGAAGCATTACATTGTATATTTTACCATTGTGTAAATTAAAGTTCTGATCATTTGGAAAGACAAGATCATTGATAAGTTCTTCAACAGAATACATGGTCAGATCTTGAAATATCTAAGCTTACATGCTGGGGATCATTGATTTTGTAGAAGTTCCATTGATTTGGCATCTGTCTCTCTTATACATATTGTCAGGAATTCATGGAGTCCAGCTGTTAAAGCCTCAGAATTTGTTATGTAGACTGAGTTTTGCGATTGCTACTTTATCTCTGAAGAATGGATGCAGTTGTTGCTGATAATGAAGTAGATTTTACTTACATAAAGGATGTAGACAGATTACCAATGGTCAATAATTCAAACAATGTTGATACTTGTGTAATTGTTTACATTTACTGCCATTTATATTGTTTTACTAATTCACAGAATTCTTTTTTTTAACTGTACTTTTCTAACTATGCCTAGGGCAAGGGTGGCCAACTTGGTCCTCGAGATCCCCTAACAGTTCACATTTTTCAGACCACCTAGCTGGTGCACAGGTGTAGTCATCATTACTAACTGCCACATTCTACAGATCCATAGGTGGTTTGGAAAACAAGAACTGTTGGGGGATCTCGAAGACCGGTTTGGCCACCCTTGGCCTAGTGTCTGCGTACAAAAATCTGCGAGTCCGGGGTGAGATTCGCGTGAGGGATGAGTTGTGGTACCATTGCTGCTGTTTCTATGCTGTTGCAATGGCAACTCACCCTCATTGAGGCTAATAGGACTGATCCCTAAGGATCTTGATAAAAGTCACACCGACTGAAACATTGAATGCAGATCCTTTGGAGTCGTGAGTCTCATTTATTTCAAGTCCTGTGAGTGCCGCTGTTTTTCTTTGTATATGCTTGGTTTGATAACCATTGGAGGGCACCCAGGCGAGCATTACCTGTATTGTGGAGTGCCGACGTTACTACTATATATATATATATATATCTCAACAAAAAATAATTAAATCACAATGCGCAATGTTAGTCCAGCATTTTTAGGTTAGTGGAAGTGAGTCCTTTATCAGCAATCAATTCTCATTCACTACTTGCAGCTCCCTTGAAAGCGTTCCATCTCCTCAGGAGTCACTCAGAGAATTTCTAATCAAAGAAAACAGGGTGCACACCATAGTGAGTAAAAAGTATTTACATTTAATAGCAGCACACATAGAAACTTACATCTAGGTTAAAATAAGTCAGCATCAATTATGCCTGCCAAGTGGGGATGCAGTGTCCACAGGATTGCAGCAGCAGCAAAATGGAGGAGTCTAACAGCAGCTGTGCAGTCTGTTTGAAAAACCTGCCTCCTTACTCCAGCCCCAGCAGAAGGTCTCACTTCCTGTTCAGTGAGTCACGTCACAGCAGCATTACATCACCAAGCCACGCCCCAAACATGTTTCGTCCACACAGACTGCACAACTTTTTGCTCACTATGGTGCGCACCCTATTTTCTTTGATTATATATATATGTATATATATATATATATATATATATAAATATATTTACATATATACTAACTGATGTACCCGGTTTTACCTGGGTAGACCTTAGATATTTACTGTTTCCATTTCCATCTCACCACTCCAATAACCATTAATCCTTCACCTCTATAATAATGCATCATTGCTATAGTAAGACATTACCCTCCTTCACCTGTGTACTAACCCATTCCACTCCCTCACCTCTGTAGTGATGCATTATCCTCGCGCCCCTCAGTAGTAACACAGGCCCTGATTCAGAGCCGGACGCTCTGACCAGAGCGCTCGCTCTGAATCAGGACCGTCCTATTTAAATGTGGAGCGGCCTTTTGGACGCTCGCATAACTGTGGGTTACCACCCACAGCTTATGCGAGCGTCCATGATGATGGTCGCGATGGTCAAGACCATCGCGACCATCGGGCTTGCGACAAGACCCTGCGGTAGGGTCTCATGGCCGCAAGCCCTGGAGCCAAAATCACTCCCACTGACATCACTAGTGATGTCAGTGGGGCCGGACCCAGACGGTAGGTGTTCCCATGGGAACGCCTCCGTCTGGCAGCCACGCCCCCGGCATGTCCAACAAAGGGGGCGTGCTGTCAGTCACCATCGACAGCACGCCCCCTTTGGTGCGAGACCCGGAGCAACAGCTTGGCTGTCGCTGTCCGGGTCTCACGCATGCTCACGATGGAGCTCCCTCCGTCATGCGCATGCACATTGGGGTAACATCGACCCACTTGCGAGCGTCCTGCGCTCGCGAGCAGGTCTGAATGAGACCCACATTTCCCTCCCTCACCCTTGTTGCAACACATTCAACATTCCCCTCCCTCACCTGCATAAAAATGCTATCCCTCCCTCACACCTGCAGTAACACATTCCCCTCCATCACACCTGTAGTAACTTATTCCCCTCCCTCACACCTGGAGTAACACATTCCCCTCCCTTGTCCATGTTGCAACACATTCCCTTGCTTCACCCTGTAGTAACACATTTGACATTCCCCTCCTTCACCTGTGTACTAACACATTCCACTCCCTCACCTCTGTAGTAACACATTATCATCGCTCCCCTCAGCAGTAACACATTTCCCTCCCTCACCCCTGGAGTAACTTATTCCTCCCCTCTCCCCTGGAGTAACACATCCCCCTCCCTCGTCCATGTTGCAACACATTCCCTTGCTTCACCCTGTAGTAACACATTTGACATTCCCCTCCTTCACCTATGTAGTAACAAATGTTCCTCTCTCACCTCTGTTGTAACACATTCCCTTCCCTCACTATTCAAATAGGGAGCCACACCAACTGCCAGTGATGTTTGGCAGCACTTGGGATGACAGTTGGTGTTTGAGGGGTCTATTAACTAAGCTGTGTTAGGAGATAAAGTGAATGGAGGTAAGGTAACAACCAATCAGCTCCTAACTGCTATCTCACAGGCTGTGTTTAAAAAATGACAATCAGCTCCTAACTGTAATTTTTTAAACACAGCCTGTGAGATAGTTAGGAGCTGATTGGCTGGTACCTTACCTCCGTTCACTTTATCTCCTAACACAGCTTAGTAAATAGACCCCTGAATATTGAACTGTGCTGCAGCCACAATGAGACAGGACAGGACAGGTGGGGTATTTAAGCCCATTTAAGCCCTTTTCAGCCCCATAGGAGTCGAATTTGGAAAAATCCCTACGTCATGGGAGGAATATTCTCCCCGATTTTCATGATTCTAGGTCCAGGGGTTTGGGCTGGGCGTTGATCAGTCAGTGAGTCAGTCAGTGAGTAGGTCTTAAGATTGCCTTGTAGTTGACATTAGTCGTTTTTCCTCCTGTCGTCAACACAAAAATATTTACTTTTGATGTGACACGCAAACAGGCCACGTGAGGTTGTCCGTGAGTAAAAAACCCCTCTCCACTCGCCATGTTAAGTGTCTGTCCCTATGCTTTATTTATTGTCACGCCAATGCAGACTTGTATAGGGAATTGGGCTCGATTGAAATTAAAGAATTGGTTTTCACATAAACGAAACAGAAACGGAAATAAAAGGGAAAAACTGAAAATTTGTATCGGTAAATAGGGCTTACATCGATTTTTCCGGAGAAACCAGATAATACTGTACATATAAATCTCTACATGGTATAAAATAAAGTCCATTGTACATCCAGGCACATCAGCTTATATATATATATATATATATATATATATATATATATATATATGTGTATATATATATACAGGTTGAGTCTCCCATATCCATAATGCTTGGGACCAGGGGTATTTTGGATAACGGAATATTCCATATTTTGGAATATTTGCATATCATAATGAGATATTTTGGGAATGGGACCCAAATATACACACAGAATACATTTATGTGTTATATACACCTCATACACACAGCCTACAGGTAATTTTATACAATATATTCAATAATTTTGTGGCTCAGACAAAGTTTGTGTACATACATGAAATTGATGAATGTTTCATAAACACCTTATACACGGAGCCGGAAGGTAATTTTATACAATATTTTTTATAATTTGTGCCTTAGACAAAGTTTGTGTACATTGAACCATCAAAAATCAAAGGTTTCATTATCTGAGTCATGCCAAAATAATTCCGTAGTTTGGAATATTTGGATATGGGAGACTCAACCTGTGTACAATTTATATATATATATATATATATATACATATATCAATTCGCATATAAATTTGTTTTATATGTGCCTAACTATGTAGCTGCTTTGGGGTGTATTCACCATTAGATGTGCTGTAAGTACATTTTATGACATGTCTCTCAGCCGAACCAGTACATGACCGCTTCATCACTGCGCACATAGTTATTACTTTTGCAGTCTCCCTGAAATACCCTGATTCCCATATGGATTAATAGGGTCCACTGCAGATATAAGGGACAACGGCTACAGTCCCATGGCACAGCAGTCCCCATATGTTTCTATTAAGCTGCAATATGGCCACATGCGTCACTAGATGGACTTGACTATTGCAGACTATGGGCTACTTTGTGCAAAATTCATCCCTCTCTGAATAGCTGATTATCACACAGATATCCCTGAATAAAGCTATGACGGTTGAGAATAAAAGCAGTGTACATTTAGCTCGTTATGCAATGAATGCTACATCTTGCCCTATAAATGAATGCACTTTAACATTTATTGGTAATCATAATAATAACTGGTAATGATAATAATAATCCTTTTTCATGCGGGATTACAGGTAAATGAAGCCGGATTTAATATTTATTGCATGTTAGAAGCTGCTGCCTTTTTTCCCTAAACAACGAACACATATGTCATCTTTCTAGTATGTGCAGCATTTAGTCTGGCTGATGATAAATAGCTATTAGTTGCATGCTGAGTGGTTATTAAGATTTTAACAGAGCTGTATTCCTCAGAGACAGCTATGCTGAAGCGAGTATTTCACTGTAATGTACTGTCAACAGTTAAGGTTAAATAGTTGGAAGTGAATGATAGCACAAACAGTTGGGGCATGCAATCGCCTCTAAGTATAAACCAGAAAATGTGGCTGGTTGTTTTAGGTTATTTAAGCAACAGTATATTTTGTTTTGCAAACACATGAGGTTGTTTTATTCTGGTACTGTAATATATAACCTTTCTCCAACGTGGTGGTAAATGGCAAAGCCAAAAACGTCCCTTATAGGGTCATCATCGGCAACATGTAACTAGATTTCATTTTAGCTGTTTGGTGGCTGTTGTGGAACTACAGGACCCAGCATGACTTGATTTTTATTTGGAGACTCTAGGAACCTCTATCACCCTCTTTTGTACAGAGATCCCCACCACTGGTTTCTCAAATCCGGTGCTTGTGTACAGAGACGCAGCATCAGGCAAACATCGGTAACACCATCGGACCTCTGAGCAAACCTAACGTTGCTCAGAATGTCCGTTGCAAGTAAGACGCCGGGAGCAGAACCACTGAGTTAGAAGATTCAGTCTCTGGCTGCAACATCCTGACACGCCTGCATTTGAGTCACCCCTGTGACCTCCCCCAAGCAGTTGCTTCCTGTCAATCACTCTGCGTCCTAAACCACAGTGATTCATGAACACAGCCTCTGACTTTAGCATTCCCCTGTTTTCTGGAACGCTGCCTGTTGCCGCCCCCAAATGCCAGTAGTATGTCAATCATTCTGCAGTATTTGGAGCACTCTACGAGCGGCATTGCAGAAACAGATTGGCACGTGCGCAGTGCAGCTTCTGGCACAGGCGCAAATCTGCAACCATCAGAGATTTGCGTAATTATCAGACTTACGTAAATATCTGAATCAGGCCCTTTGTACACAACCACTTCCAGCGAGACGCCCACAACATGCCAGAAAGAAACATTTCTGGGCCTTTTTTTGTTTAGCCACACATCGGTTACCTCCCGGTAACCATCCAGGAATTACATTTCTGCTTACATTTCTGATACTGTGCCTCAAAATCTATACTGCAAACCTGGAGGTATGAAATCAGGATGCATGCGATTTAGGAGCATGCACATGTGAAAAACATTGTTCCACTACGTCCGACATCGCCGCCGTGCCAAATTAGGCCATAATTTTATTTTTAATGGCCAGCGGTTCTAATCCCGGCAGCGGCAGCCTGGCAGGGGTGAAGATCCCGATCATTAATTTGGGTAAGTATCGCTAACCTTACTCCCTACCCTAACCCTCTTTTAGGGGTGCCTAACCCTAACCTCCCCCCAAGTGCCTAACCCTAACCCCCCTCTTAGTGCCCAAACCTAACCCCCCTTCCCCGCAGCCTAACCCTATGTCTCCTGGGTGATTACCTAACCCTAACATCCCCCGAGGGGTGCCTAACCCTAAGCCCCCCTTTCCCTAGCCTAAACCTAACCCTTCCGGGGAGGGTGCCGAAACCTAAAGCCCTAAAGCCTAACCCTCCCCCCCGCGCGGCTGTTTGTGCCCGGCTTACCTTCGTACGTTATGCCGGGCGTTGGGCTCCCAGTATAGGTTTAATGGCAGGCGTCAGGATTTCGATGCCTGTCATTATTACCTTGCCGGGATTAGACAGTCGGGAAGCCGGTGGTCGGCATTTCGACCGTTGGCTTCCTGACTGCATCCCGGAATAGACAGTGTATTAGGAATATACAAATGACTTTCCATAAATGTGCGTCTGTGCATATCCTTACCCAGCGCTGCATTTTCCTGAATCACTGATAATTCCCTACCATCCATATACTGTATGCAATCATTCTAAAATGCTGTAAGTTGCTAATAATATTTTCTTTGCAGCGATTTAGAAAATGATTTAGAAAATGATTTTAACACAGTGTTAATGTAGATGTAACAGCAATTGAAATGGCAAGATAATTTACACCTCTGAAGTATGGAAATAAGTTGGAGGTTTGCAAGGAAAATATTATTCAAACAGTAACAAATTACCCTGTTTATATAACATTTTATAGAGGTTACAGAAGCTTTCTGCCAGGATGAGTGACTCACATCCGCTTCCTTTGCTACATAACATAAAAATTATTTATACTGTATATATTTATACTGTATTTACACGTTTGTGAGACCCAGGCAGCAACGGGAAGCGGAGGGTAGGTGGGGGTGGTTTAGATATGGAGAAAGAATTGGTGGAAATATAGTAGTCAAACCAGTAGAGAGCTGAGTCGAGAAGCTCAAACCAGTAGCGAGTTTGGAAAAGGAAGGGTGTCAAATGCTGTTGTGAGTTTAATGAATATGAGAATAGTGAACTGGCCTTTGGATTTGACCATAAGGATGTCATCAGTCACCTTAGAGAGGGTCTAGGGGTGAGAGGGAAGAATGAAAGCGGTGGGATGGTTGTACACCACCTGCTCAAGGAGCTTAGACGCAAAGGGGAGGGAACAGTTGGGACAGTAGCTAGCAAGAGAGAAGAAGTTCTAGAGAGGGATTCTTAAGAAAGAGAAATGTGCGATTAGAAAGAAATTGTCACGACCCTAGTTAGCTTGTCACCTTTTTGCCTTGAGACTTACCCCTGTCGGCTGTCCTGTGGATCTGTGTGTGTAATTTGCCTGGAGGATCTTCTCTGATCATGCTGGCTGCAACACTTCTCTGTATGAATTCCCTTCCACACTGATTGTTCACATGGGCTCTCCTCTGTCTGTGAGCATTGCTAGTCATGATTGGAGTCGGAGGTGTGGTTCTGATTCTCAGTGCTGTAGAGATGAATACTCCCTCTGCATGTTGTGCCTTCCACCACTCAGAATGCTACTGCCAGACCACCTGTCCGTATCCACCAATTGCTGCCAGACCCAGGGTATATATATCCTCCCCTGATGGCATTCTGGGCCTGAACATCTTGTTACTTCCCGTGGTGTATGGTTCTTGCTGCTACTGTGTACTAGTGTATCCCGGGCTCCTGCTACTGCAATTCCTGGCACTCCAGAAAACCTGCTACTGCAATACCTGGCAATCCTGAAAACCTGCTACAGCAATACCTGGCAATCCAGAAATCCTGCCAGTGCATTATGTCCATTGTTGTTGCATGACTTATGATCCTAAGTTCCCTGTATGTTACCAGTGCTTCCTAGCACAACCCACGATACTCCATTCCGGAGGGCTATTCCAAGTCCATTCCACAATACTCCAGTCTGGAGTGATATTCCAAGTCCATTCCATGACACTCCGGTCCAGAGTGATATTCGAAGTCCATTCCACGATATTCCAGTCTGGAGTGATATTCCAAGTCCGTTCCATGATACTCAAGTCCGGAGTGATATTCCAAGTCCAGTCCACGATACTCCAGTCCGGAGTCCTATTCCAAGTCAGTTCTCATTACTCCAGTCCAGAGTCAACTTCCACGTTCATCAGTTCAATCCACGTTATTCCATTCCAGAGTCAACTTCCAAGTTCATCAGTTCAATCCATGTTATTCCAGTCCAGAGTCAAGTTCCAAGGTATTCGGTTCAATCCATGTTATTCCAGTCCAGAGTCAAGTTCCAAGTTCGCTAGTTCAACTCAGCAAGTCTTCCTGCCGGTCCCGGTCCGGTTCCTCCAAGTCTTCTACTAGTTCCACTCCATTGTTACAAGTTTCTTGTTCTTGTCAATTATCATCAAAGGCAGTTCTCACTACTATACAATTCTTTCGCAAATAGAGCTATTTACCTCAACCATTTTTCCAGTCAAGCCGGTCTCTGCTGAATCCACTTCAACACCTGAGTCAGGTAATTCTAAAGCACCATTCGTGACAGTATGTTCAGGCCTAACGATGGTGGTGGATCAAGCATATAATACTGAACCAACTGCTCTCCGTTACCTGGTCGCTCGCCTGGATTCACAGGAGGCCGTACAGCATCAAGTGCTACAGCTTTTGCCAATCCTGAATAATCGGCTAGATGGTACTCAAATCACAGCTGATCCTCTAACTACCTTCCATCAACTGCTGGAGCAGCTACAGACTTTACTTATCAAAAAATTTCAGATCATTCCCGAGTTTCTTGGAGCCACCCCTGTCTCAACTAAAATCCCAGCCTTGGAGTCCCTAAGAACCAAAGATTCTTCCATACCAAGTGAAGTGAGACATTGAAGTTACCCGCGCCCCAAGCTCTCTGTGGCTGAACGCCAGCTGTGCAAAGAATTACAGTTCTGTCTCTATTGTTGAGGTTCTGACCACTTCATTAAAGACTGTTCCCTTTGCAGCTCCAGCAGTGGTTACAAGTGTCAGCGTCTCAGTGCCCGTTGCGGTCCCAGCCCAGATTCTGCCCATTCCGGTCCCAGCCCATATTCTGCCCATTCCGGTCCCAGCCCGGATTCTGCCCTTTCCGGTCCCAGCCCAGATTCTGCCCATTCCGGTCCCAGCCCGGATTCTGCTTGTCCCAGCAGGGGAGTCCAGTTGGCAACCCCAGGAGGGGTCTCCAGAGTCTCAGCCCCAGGAGGGGCTTCAAGTCTCGCACCCCAGCAGGGGGTTCCAAGTCTCGTACCCCAGGATGGGGTCTCCAGTCTTGTACCCCAGGAGGGGGTTTCAAGCCTCGCACCCCAGGAGGGGGTTTCAAGTCTTGCACCCCAGCAGGGGGCCTCAAGTCTCATAACTCAAGAGAGGTTTTGAGTCACTCACCCCAGGAAGAAGTCTCTGTTCTCATGTCCCAAAAGGGGGGTTCATGTTCCATACCCCAAAAGGAAAAGCCGAGTCAGCTTCCCCAGAAGGGGATTTTAGGTCCCATACTCCAACAGGGAGTGTCAAGTTCTGTACTCCAGGAGGGGACCTTAAGTCTCTCACCCCAGGAGAGGGTTACAAGAATTATGCCCCAGGAGGGGGTCTCAAGTCCCGCACCCCAGGAGGGGGTCTTAAGTCCCACACCCCAGGAGGGGGTCTCAAGTCTCACACCCCATGAGGGGGTCTCAAGTCTCATACCCCAAGAGGGGGTTTATAGTCCCATTCCCCAGCAGGGGGTTCCAAGTCTCACACCCCAGCAAGAGGTTTCAAATCTCGCACCCCAGGAGGGGGTCTCAAGTCTCATGCCCCAGGAGGGGGTTTCAGGTTCCAGTTCCCAGGGAGGAGTGTCATGTGCTACTAATTCCGATTGTGGTTCCTGTTCAGCATCCCCTGTGAATATCGTTCCCGTGAACGATGATCTCTGTAATCTGTTTTCAGCTTTGGTTGTTGATCCTACTGACTCTTGCTCCTCTGGCCTCCTTCCAGTTCCATAAACTGGTCCTAATACCAAACATCTATCAGCTTCAGTTATTTTGACTCCCCATCTATCTGTGCATCCTCAAGTTTCCTCCAGCCCTGCAGCTGAATGTGCCCCACAATCCTCGAACACACAGAATTCGTCGGATACTCCAGCGTGCAAATATTTTGATGGGGACTTATCGCAATACTTTGCATTACTGGAGCAATATGCTGCCATCATGGAAGCAGATCCAGCTTGTGGTATCACTCCTATCAACTTTACTAAGTACCTTCTCTCTTCCTTTAGAGGTAAGGCGTTGGACTGGGCCAATCCTATCATCAAGTCTAAAGATCCTATGCTTCTAAATATAAAGACTTTCAGTGAAGCTGTTATTAAAGAATTTGGTCCTAAACCTGTCAAACAAAATCTTAGTGAAGTTCCCAGTTCCAAAATTCTATCCAAACAGTCTGTTGGTTCTACTAAGGAATCATCCTCTGCTACGTCACCCACTCCTTTGAAGTCTGAACAATGTCAAGTTTTAAGGGCCATCGTGCTGAATTCCAAGCATCCAAGGAAAGTAGCACTACAGATACAGCATCCCTGAACATGAGATGTGCGCACACCTCCTTGTTACCTTCATACAACTGTACCTCCCAAAATATAGACTCTGACAAAGTTTCTAGTAAGAGGTTGTCACCCTCTGATGTTATGCTCCTATATACCACTTGTATGGTACAGAATGAAACACTCCGAGAGAAGAAGTCTCGAAGGACCTTTAGGAACCAACCTTCTAACACCATTAGAACTGGTCAAGTTTCGCATAGATCCTCCCAGGTGTCCTATCTGTCTTCAAGCCATACTAATTCTTGCATTTCACCTTTAGACACTGACTTGGAATCTGAGTTTGATCATGCACACGATAATTCTCCATTCTCTGAAGACCATTTGTTGTTTGACCCTGTCCTTCCCAGTCATGTATTTCCTCAGGAGTTGCCCGAGAGAGCTACGGCTTTCCGGGGGAGACGATCATCTTCCCACCTCAGATACCAGCGAAATAATGCTGGTTCTACATCTTCTAATACCAAATCTTTGTGTACTACATTCCCAGAAGAGTGTCCTCATTTTGGGATTACTAAAGACTTCCTAGGTGATGAAGGCTCCACCTGTAGTGAGAAAGAATGGTCTATGTACTCTGAGGATGAAGATGTCTGAAGAAATGTTTCAGAGTGATGATGCTTCTATGTTTGAAAGAAAGCTTTTTCTGGTGTATAATTTTTCATATTCTCCTACGTGTTCGGAGTGCACCCATAAAGAGGGGGGTACTGTCACGACCCTGGTTAGCTTGTCACCTTTTTGCCTTGAGACTTACATCTGTTGGCTGTCCTGTGGATCTGTGTGTGTAATTTGCCTGGAGGATCTTCTCTGATCATGCTGGCTGCAACACTTCTCTGTATGAATTCCCTTCCACACTAATTGTTCACCTGGGCTCTCCTCTGTCTGTGAGCATTGCTAGTCTTGATTGGAATTGCAGGTGTGGTTCTGATTCTCAGTGCTGTAGAGATGAATACTCCCTCTGCATGTTGTGCCTTCCACCAGTCAGAATGCTACTGCCAGACCACCTGTCCATATCCACCAATTGCTGCCAGACCCAGGGTATGTATATCCTCCCCTGATGGCATTCTGGGCCTGAACATCTTGTTACTTCCCATGGTGTATGGTTCGTGCTGCTACTGTGTACTAGTGTATCCCAGGCTCCTGCTACTGCAATTCCTGGCAATCCAGAAAACCTGCTACTGCAATACCTGGCAATCCTGAAAACATACTACAGCAATACCTGGCAATCCAGAAATCCTACCAGTTCCCAAGCCAGTGCATTATATCCATTGTTGTTGCATGACTTATCATCCTAAGTTCCCTGTGTGTTACCAGTGCTTCCTAGCACAGCCCATGATACTCCATTCCGGAGTCCTATTCCAAGTCCATTCTACAATACTCCAGTCCGAGTGATATTCCAAGTCCATTCCATGATACTCCAGCCCAGAATAATATTCCAAGTCCATTCCACGATATTCCAGTCTGAAGTGATATTCCAAGTCCATTCCACGATACTCCAGTCCGGAGTGATATTCCAAGTCCGTTCCCCGATACTCCAGTCCGGAGTGATATTCCAAGTCCATTCCACTATACTCCAGTCCGGAGTGATATTCCAAGTCAGTTCTCATTACTCCAGTCCAGAGTCAACTTCCAAGTTCATCAGTTCAATCCACGTTATTCCAGTCCAGAGTCAAGTTCCAAGTTCTTCAGTTCAATCCACGTTATTCCAGTCCAGAGTCAAGTTCCAAGTTTGCCAGTTCAACTCAGCAAGTCTTCCTGCCGGTCCCGGTCCGGTTCCTCCAAGTCTTTTACTAGTTCCACTCCATCGTTACAAGTTTCCTGTTCTTGTCATGTATCACCAAAGGTAGTTCTCACTGCTATACAATTCTTTCGCAAATAAAGCTATTTACCTCAACCATGGTTCTAGTCAAGCCGGTCTTCGCTGAATCCACTTCAACACCTGAGTCAGGTAATTCTCAAACAACATTCGTGACAGAAATTAGTTGACCAGGTGTGCTATGTGGGAGCAGGTGTAAGAGAGAAACGAGTGGAAGAGGTTAGAAGGGTAATAGCATCAAGGGGGCAGGTAGCAAGTGGAGGGGATGGAGGGGATAGTAAGGGCTTTAATCCTAGAGACCGATCTGAAGAAGGACAAAGTTGGCAATCCCATAAGAAAGGGTGGAGGAGAAGGAAGTGGGTCCTGAAGAGTGTTAAGTTGTCATAGCAGATGGACTCTATTTCGGAGGTGAAGTGAATAGCAAAACCAAGCTTACTGAGTGAGGAAGTAGTTGAAGATAGTGAAGAGGAGGTGGGGGAGGCTTGGGAGGAGATGAGAGCTTTCATGTAGGATTGCTTAGCGAGTGAAAGGGCAGAGCTCTAGGATATGGGAATGAAGTATAAGTGGAGAAAGTCAGCAAGAGAGCACGACTTCTTCCAGTAGCACTCAACAGGCCTTTAATATTTATATACTGTATTTAGGTATGTACCTAGTCATACTGATGCCTGAGGGGAATAACTGGTACCACTTCTAGCCCTTTTTTCAAGTTCACCAGGCATCCCTAAGCCATTCTGCGCTGCAATAGTGTTTCTATTGAGTGCATGGGGTTAGTACAACATAATCTAGCACAACCTCACCATCTATGGAAGCGTCAAAACGTACCATGATCCATTTGTATTTGGCTTATTTCTTCTTTGTTTAGATAGACTTTATTTGTATCTAACGCCTCCTCTCCACCTCAACGTTTATCATTAATTTCATGGAAAACCATTTGACCTGCAGGACAATTTGGTTCTGTGGAACACCTTCTCTTCGTCATTTATGTGAATTCAATAAGATGGAATATTACTATTACCTTATAATTATATAGCATGTATGTACTCTGCAGTTCTGTACAACAGAAATATTCACTCCCTGCTCTATTAGAATGTACTTTCTGATTGCACTCCCCCAGATGCACATACACCAAATCCAGTTAACTTGCTAGTATTTCATCGAACAATGGGAGGGAGGTAGAGTACTCCAATGAAAACCGCAGGAGGGACATACAAACTCCAAACTTCACCATTCTACAAAGTAGGTCTGAGTGCAACTTTAAAACACTAGTAATATAGAGTACAGTATCATGTTCTAAGTATACTGTCCTATTTCAGACTGCATTGCTCCTATAAGTATAGTACATGAAGCACCATGTTCTTTTACAATATGATGGTGGCATATGTGTTACTATTTTGCTCCTCCATAGAAGTGGAGACATAGAAAAGACCAGAAACAGTCCCACAGAGGTATGGAAAATGTGTACCTACCACATCATTAGTCAGAGGTGTGGACCTTCCACGTGGTCTCCACATCAATACTAAGGGGATGTTGCTTGCTTTACAATATACTTTTTCCTGAATTAAAACTCAAAGTTTGTTGTGCTGGTCCTTGTTATGACTCCTTGCTGGTATATGGATTACAAATTGGACTACATATTTATCTTGACAAAGGTCCCTGCTTAGGAAGGAACATTGGTGTGATATGCTATGACTTCTATGTGAATAAGCTCTGTTGATTATGTTCATGTCTGGTGAATGCACCCCATTATTTGTGTTTTTGCATTGTCGGAGCCTTTAGACTCTTTTGGGTAGCCACCCCAGCATTATTATGGCTTTTAGGTGAGTGTGGACCACTTGGAAATATATATAGAGTTAGATACATTATCGGCAAAAGAAGATTCAAAAAAGATGCCCGGCCCTAGCAGAGTCGCAGGGAGCCTGTCGCATAGAGAGGGGCTTATATATACTAATTTGTTTGTATATATATATATATATATATATATATATACTGTCTATATATACAATTTTTTTGTGTTTATATATATACAATACATATGTATATAGAAATAACAATTAGCGCTGAAAGAGTATATACAACAGAAGTACAGTGAATTCAAAAAAATCCCAAAAGAAGTTCCAAAAAAGTCCACAAAGTGTCCAAAAAAATCCAAACAAATATGTAAGTGCATAGGAAAATCCAAGTATAGGACGGCCAAGCTCCTTGTCTGGATACACACCACCTCCTCCAATCTGAAATACAATAAATGGCAAAGGCGCCTTCTAGTGCAATAAAGTGCAAATGTCACCAGTGTGAGCAGAGTAAAGTTTAGAAGTGAACCCGTACCATATGGATAAAGTAAATAGGATTATCTCAAAGTTTCACATAGGACCACACGAGTTCATCCAAAGTATGGTTTTTCATATGTTTAATAGAACTCCAAAAACACATACAAGATAAAGGCAAACATACATAGTGCAAGATGGTTTTTCAGAATGAGAACACAATAATGCCTGTACAATAGATAGAGAAAATAAAACAGCTTATCTGAAGAAGATTGATCAGCAAGTATACCCAACGCGTTTTGTCTGGATGGAACTATGTCTCATCTCCTAGACGTCATTACCCCTGAGGGGTAATTAAGATATTGTACGGGCATTTATGCACATAACTGTGTTCTCAAAACTAAATCTAAATCTCTTTGCATGTGGGTACATAATTTGGTGCTGTCATGCATCTGGCTTGCACTGAGCAACGATGACCTCGTTCTGCCCAACTGCTTTCTTCAAAGGGTTATAAACTTTGCACCCCTAAAGATTTAGTACAAAACTGATACAACGTTGCACTTGCAAGAGGAGTTTTTTTATACAATCATAAATTATCCCCGAGATGATTAGTTATCACTCTACAAGCCTTACCTGTAAGACTATAGTTACCACATATACAAATGAAATAATATTCATTGTACTTATTTACTTTTGTCATCCTTGATTTTTCATTCCTGCCACTGGTTTTTTGCAAACCTCAACCTGATGTCAACATTATTTTACTCCCTTCAGGTCTATATGAGCTGTATCTAGAATGCAGGTGGCCTTTAAATATCGCTGAAGCTTTACTTTCCAGATCATGAAAAGACCGTAGTACAGCACTTTTCCCCTTTAGAATCCCTCTATGATACTACAGTAGATAAATACCTATATTGACTCTATAAACTCAATTTAGAAATATAAGAGATTTTTTTTTTAATCTCATCTAATCCTCCAGCAAGAAGGGAGACGTTTATGTACATATGAGAGTAATGACTCCCACAAGCTCATTTTTACATAGATTTTCCTCTCTCAATTCACATCGGTGCTAATGCAGTTCTCGGAGAAAGATGGAAAAGATAGAGAATTAAAAAAAAAAAAAATACCTAAACCAGCTGGAACCTAATTTCCCACGGGACTGATAAGGCTTGCCATATTTTCTTATACTGCTCTTGTTATTGTGTTACAGGCTCTGAAACAGAGAAAAGCTTCTTTTTTTTTTCTTTATTTTACTGTGTGTTGGGAAAACAGAGGAGTCTACCTGTCAATTAATTATGTGGCTAAGTAAATACTACGTTACTTTGGTTAGAATAACCAACAATAATTTATTAGAGGATAAGTAAAGTAATATGGTCTCATTTACTATCTTTCTACAGTGAGTGAAAAAAAAATATTAATGTATAGTATGTATCCTGTCTTCTTATTACACTGCCCTGTTGTCTCATTGTCACCTTCTTCTCCTTTCTCTGTCCACCGTCTGCCATCCATTCCTTTTTCCCTAACTTTATAGTTTGCTCTGGCTAGCCCCCTGGGGTGGGATGATATGGGTGGGTCTTACGTTTTGGCCTGTTAATCCCTTCACACCCAGAGCATACAACATCAATTTGGTCTCAGAGTCAGCAGGGCTGTCTTAACAGCATTGTAGGCCCCAGGCAAAGCAATGACTGGGGGCCCCTACCCACCCATTCACAGGAATAAAAATGTAAATGACCACTAAAATTAAATCTGATGATGTAAGCGAGGATTATGGATTCCAGCCCCCTCTTCTCCATCCGACAGTGTAGTTCCTGCTCTGCACAGCAGCTGTGTTCAAAGTATGGGGTGGTCACTGAGAAAGGGGGCCCGGGGGATATGTCCCCTTATTCCGACTCTGTGGCTGCAGGTTGGGAGGCAGGTAGAGAATTCTGCCTGACTGCTCTGTTTGTTTGTGATCAGATGGTCTGGGGAGCCTCTTTCTATGCCTGTCTCTCAGCTGGCTGTCCTATGTACGGAGCTAGTGGCCGCACACTCCATGTAGATGCCCCCACCCAGCCTGCCCCTGCTCGAAGGTTCCTAGAATCGTTGGTCCCTGAGCAGCTGCCCAGTATGCCCATACGTTAAGATGGCCCTGGATCTCAGGGACTATGCTGCTCTAGAACCTGGAGAAGCAGCAGGTAATGCTGACCTGAGAAGGCCTGAAAAATCTTTAATGTGAATAATTCTTGCACTGAATGCTATTTTTGATTTTTACTTTGATCAACTTTTTTATTGGTAGATCAGCAGGTACTGTAGTATCACATAGAAATAGTAACAGAAACTCAAAATTTGAACAGTTGAAAAAAGATTTGTAGATCTATCTACTGATGCATATTTTTAATAACATTACTGAAGAGGAGATGGATAGGTACTACCCATGGATTATAAACTCCTTGCCTGGCATGGTCAGGTCAGATGCGACCACGCCCAGTCGAGCTTTACCTGATATGGTCGCATCTGATGCGACTGTGTCATCTCTCCAATTTTAAGCTAGCCGTCAGGCTATGCACATGCTGCCGGCCCTCTGTTGTCGGGTCAACCTCTCCCAGGCCCCTCCTCCCACCCCGGCCACAGTGATAGGTGATCCTCAGGAATGTCCATCCCCTTCTGCTGGCTGCTCTTCTTGCAGGATGGCGGGTTTGTTGAATCCCCATTTCTGTGAGGACCATACTGCTAATGCCATCTACAGTACAGGTGCAGCGAATGGTGTGCTCAAAACGCATCAAGAATAGTAGGATATATCCATTACAAGGCGGGACCCTGGAACCTGATAACCGTTACCCGTTGGTTAGACACTGCCTGACATTATCCGGATTGTCAGCAGTGCAAAAACAACGCCTATAACATCTTCATTCTGGTACGCAGGGCCTAGAGCACCCATTGTTTTAGTAACTGGCTTGGGCATAGCCTTATTAAGTTGACTGTTTTGTTTTGATGGCCATTTAGAGCCTAATTATATGAGTATGTCTTTGCATGTTACTTTTTATCCATGATATAATAAATGTGTCTATGTAGGCAATATTACACTATATTTGGAATTTGTTATTTTCTCTCCACATATTGAAAATTGCTTGTTATACTATCCTAGAAGGGAACAAAAAAGAAATTACAAGTATTTGTTTCTTTTATGGTTTAGTGCCACCCGGTGGTCACACATATATTGTATATTTGTCACGAGTTTGTTTTAGGGGAATAAGGTACCCACGTGTATCCGCTAGATGCTGCTTTACCTGGATGCTAACCTGCAATTAGCTGAGTTTAACACTGTTTGCTAAATATACTGTACAGATGCCAAAGGGGTTATCAATCATTCTTAAATTGAAACCATGGTCAGGGAACTCGAAAATGTTCATTGTAAATACCATGCGGTTCGTGGATGGGGCAGGTCTTAAGGTTCCAAGGGCTATGGGGTATATTTTCTTAAGTGAGAGTTTTTAGAAGTGGAGATGTTGCCCATAGCAACCAATCAGATTCTACTTATCATTTATCTAGCACCTTCTAGACAATATTAGCTAGAATCTGATTGGTTGTTATCGGCAACATCTCCACTTCTAAAAACTGTCACTTTAGTAAATGTACCCCTATGTATCTACCATCTTGAATCATCAAAATCCTCCATACAATTCTAAGATCTATAACTCTCTAACTGCCCAGCACCATGTTTTGAAGCAAAGACATTTAAAATGATGAGTTTCTGAACTCTCAGGGAACCATATTTTAATTAATTGCATCTTTTTTTTTTTAAATGTTTGTTGAAATGTTAGATGTGTGTAATTAATTTAGATCATCCCCGAACAGCCAGGGAATAGACTTGCAAGTGCATATTAATGTCCTGCTTGCCAAGGAAGAACTGAGTGTATCCCTGGTGCGTTCACTCTATCTGGAGTCACACAAACATATTTCTCTTACACAGAACAGTGAATTATTGAAATCAAGTTGGAATTATAAGATCTGTTCTTGTAAAGGCTTCATTGTCAAGGCATAGCATGCTTCAACTGAGTATCTAATAAATCCCAGCCCTTCTCCTCTGTGTGGATAGTACCCGTTGGTTTCTCTTCTTTTCCTTCATCCATAACTAAGCCAAAAGGCGTGACCCAGCACCATCCAGATAATTCTCTATTTTTACCCTTTGTGACAATGAAAGTAAATATCCTACCTTTTATATTATTGTCCATTATTACCTCTACCTGTGTCTTTGTTTCCCAACAATTTACAGTCTACTGAGCGCACTCACACAGAGCCTGATTCTGAATTGCACACAATTTTGTATGCCAGGGGTTAAGCTAGGCTTTATGTCACCTGGGGCAAACATTCAGCTTGGCACCCACTCCCTAGTAGATAGTAGTTTTCCTCTACCTATATGACCACCATAAAATGCAGTGAACATCAGTGACCACTATATAATAAAGAGACTATCAGTGACCACCATGTAGTACAGAGATCATTGGTGATCGTCAAATAATGCAGACATCAGTTACTACCATGTAATAGAGTGCATCAGTGACCTCCATATATTACAGAGAACATCACAGTGACCGCCATATAATACAGAAATCATCACAGTGACCACCATATAATGCAGAGAGCTTTGCAGTGGCTGCATTGTAATACAGAGAGCATCACAGTGACTGCCATATAATACAGAGAACAACACACTGACCATCATATAATACAGAGAGCATGCCATGGCCACCATATAATGCAGAGAACATCACAGTGACCTCCATATAGTAGAGAGAGTGTTGGTGATCACCAGATAATACAGAGAACTTCAATGACCACAATATAATAGAGAGCATCAGTGACCACCATGTTATACAGAGAGTGCCTTTAATTGCCTTTCAATAGCATTCCATCACCAATAATTAAGACCTCATCAAAAGCATTAACTACTTCACCTTCATAGTGACAACCCCATATAAAAAGATAATATAATGAACACCATCACAATAATTAACTTCATAATCCCTATTATTCATTAGCCCCAACATCATAAAATTATAACATTTATGAACATTATACCCCTAATTTTCTCATAAAAATCCTAAGGCTTAATTAAGGCCATTACATTATTAACTCCTTACTCTTACTATTATCAACCATAATCTATACACCCCCTCCCTAACTTACCTGCTGGAGATCTCACCTGTTGTACCAAACATCAGCATTCAGGGAAGCAAGAAGCAGCAGCCTATCTAGCAGGTCCTGCTGAGACTGAGAGGGGGGCTGTGCAGCCTATTGCTACAGGGCACAGCCCCCTGGAGGGGATAATGGTTAACTAATCATCCTCCCTCTCTGCTCATCTTGCTTTCTGGGACCGCAGCTCCAACCCTGTGGTGCCATTCTCCCTCCATCAGTCAGGGCCTGTGTCCTGCCTGCCCTCCCCTAGTTGCCCGGCCATATGCAGCTCTCTCTAGTGATTGCTCGCTTATTGTGTAAGAATCCCGGACACATAAGAGAACATATTGTGGGTGTGTTGGGGTATGTCATGGGCATGTAGCGAGAATCAATATTGTGAGCCATACCTATGCACTCTGGATGCCAAAATCAGACAGATCTACTGCACTTTACATGGGGTAGGTGTAAGGGCTCTAATATCAATGGTCAGAATGTCGATATGGACATTAGGTCAGCAACTAATATGTCGACATGGTCAATGGTTAAAATTTCATCACGTTCATAATGTGTAGATTTTTTGGCTTATTTTTAGGGTTAGGGGTTATGGTTAGGCTAAAATAAGAAAAAAAAAGGGGAGAGCACTAATGGGGGCACTAAAAGGGGGAGAGCACTACTGGGAGCACTAAAAGGGGGAGAGCACTACAGGGGGAACTACAAGGGGGAGAGCACTACTGGGGGCACTACAAGGGGGAGAGCACTACTGGGGGCTCTACAAGGGGGAGACCACTACTGGGCACTACAAGGGGGATTACTACTGGGGGCACAACAAGGGGGGGACTATTACTGGGGGCACTACAAGGGGGGATCACTACTGGGGGCACTACAAGGGGGGGACTACTACTGGAGGCACTACAAGGGGGGACTACTATTGGGGGCACTGCAAAGGGGGGACTACTACTGGGGGTACTACAAGGGGGGCACTACTACTGGGGACACTACAAGGGGGAGAGCACTACTGGGGGTACTACAAGGGGGGGACTACTACTGGGGGCACTACAAGGGGGAGACCACTACTGGGAGCACTACAAGGGGGAGCAGTTCTAGGGGCACTACAAGGGGGCACAACAAGGGGGTGCTACTACTGGGGGAACTACAAGGGGGGATTACTATGGGGGACACTATAAGGGGGGACTACTACTGGGGGCACTACAAGGGGGGGCTACTACTGGGGGCACTACAAGGGGTGGGACTACTACTGGGGTACTACAAGGGGGAGACCACTAGTGGGAGCACTACAAGGGGGGGCCTACTACTGGGGGCACTGCATAGGGGGTACAACTACTGGGGGCACTATATAAGGGGCTTACTACTGGGGGCACAAGGGGCACTGCACAGGGGGGACTACTACTGGGGGCACTATATAAGGGGCTTACTACTGGGGGCACAAGGGGCACTGCACAGGGGGGACTACTCTGGGGGCACTATATAAGGGCTTACTACTGGGGGCACAAGGGGCACTGCACAGGGGGGACTACTACTGGGGGCACTATAAAACGGGCTTACTACTTGGGGCACAAGGGGCACTGCACACGGGGGACCACTACTGGGGGCACTGTATAAGGTGCACTGCATAATAGGATCACTGCTGGGGGCACTACTGGAGGCCTGCGTAAGTGGGTCCTCTCCTGGGGCACTGCATATGGGCACCACTACAGGGGGCTGCCCCTAATCTTTACTTTGACTTTACATTAATTCCATATGGACCCGCCTCCTCCTCCCTGGAACACTTGAGGGGGTGGGGGGAACCGTAGCACGCATGTGCTCCGGGGACCCTGGCTACAAACTACTCCTCTGCCAGGACCACCTGCATGCATTTGCCCCCCAGGCTAAAAGTTGCCAGCCAGCCCCTGACCATAACCACTGTAAGTGCTGATAGTAATAATGACGGCTGCTCTCACTTACAGAAAACAGCGGGGTGGTTCGGTCGCATATATGTATAGGCATTAGGACATGCAGATACTCACGCTGGCATTTTATTTGCAATCAATTCTCATTTATAAATGGCGGCTACTTTCAATTGCATGCAACCCAGAATCAGGCGCACAGTCTATACAAGCAGTACTAAATGTTAAGGTTAATATTTCTGATTATGCTGCAGGAGGACACACCTGCCGGCTTATCATGGCTTGTTTGCCTAAAGCTGCCTTCCTAATAAAGATGTGCGGTTCGGTGCTCCAGAAATCTGAATCCACCTGAATTTTCGTGACTTTGGACAAATCCGGTTTTGATTTCCTAAGGAGATTCGGACAGTTCCGAGTCGCAGTTTCGAATCCAGATTTAAAATCCATATTTCAGGTTTTGGATTGCACATCTTACATGATTTTAGCTATTTTTAAATAGTTTTTATCATTTATTTAAAAAAAAAAAAAAACAGATCCCAAACCAAAGCACGAAGATTAATTCAGATCCAAAACCAAAACGCGCTGGTCAGCGAACATCTCTTCTTCCTACCCTTGAGGTGCTGTGTATACAAGCACTTTTATCTCATCAGATGCTACTTGCAGTTAAAGGTTCATCTACTTTCTTGCTGTTGCAAACATTGAACTATTGTATTAATCAATTTAATGGTTTGTTATCATCCTGCTCTCATCATTGTTGTACTAAAATTGTATTGTTTAAAACTGTAGCCTGTGTCACCTCCTATTTCCTGTGTGTCAACAGACTCTACTAGACTAGTAGTACTAGTACAATAGATTATATTGTTAGAAGCTCAATGCACAAATAGGGTTGCTGGGGGGGGTGAGCAGGGATTGATTACCCGGGTCCGGGCTTGCGGGAGGGTCATTGGCCCCGCACTCCCCTCCTCTTGGTTCTATCAGCAGCAGCCCAGAACATGCTACAGTGAGTGTAGCAGCAGTCTCCTCCGCCTGCACCGGACAGGAGGGGAGATAGCGATCGGTGCCCCCCTGTGGAGCATGCGGTATCACAAATACTAAGGTTTTGTTTTGTTTTTGAAAGGAGGTGTGGTCATATCTCCATACATTAGGCCATGACCATTGCCAGTACCTGAGCTCAGCCAAGCTCTCTACAGCCCTGTGCATTTGTAACACAGTACATTAGCAATAAATCTTGCATAGTTTTCATTTGTTACTACTGATTTTCCTAGCATAGTTGTGTGAATGGGCTTTTAGTAATACGAACATTGTTAATTGTTGACAGCTATAGTGGTATCTCTTTAAAGCTATTATCTGGATGTGGACTATGAACATGCAAAAGACACTTGAGTTGGGTGTAAACGAGATAGTCAATTTATTTACCATTTTAGTAACATAGAATTTTTGCGAGTAAAGCAAAATCACTCTTGTCCCTCCAGCTTGTCATTACTAAACAGTGATGCTAGTGTGGCACTCCTGATAAGTCAGGATGATTATTCCTGTGGTGCGGATACAAGTTGGAGTGACTTCAGGAAAGGATGGATCTTCTATTTTCTATTTATCTTTCATACAGCAGAAACAACCACACTCAGCAGAAAGGCAAGGGTTCCCACTACCCAAACACAGTAAATATACATTTTTAATGGAAAAAGATTACCGGTATCTCTTTATTAATTTTTTTTTTATCTTAAATTATCCCAGTTATAAACTCTTAAAATGGGTAACTGTTAAGTAATTTTTGCACTAGAAATCTGAACAAATTTCCATTAATAAAGGAAACAATGCTACCATACAATAGCAAAATATTACATTATCATTACTACATTCCACTGGTACAACAGTGAACCATACTTTTGTAATGGATTTTGTACCCTAAAAGGTCACCTGTTCTCTAAATAACTTTTACCTAACCTTAGCCCCAACCCAGGCTCTTTAATAAAATCCTTTCTATATAATTCAAATTATACTTAGGCTAAACATCCTTAACTTCTATGACTTATTACAGATTTAATTGTATATATGTAATTTGACCAAGAGCTTTGTGGTGGACTTTAGTTGTGTTATTTTTCTTTTTTTCTTAGGTAAATAAGTACGTACATTACAGATCCTGAATTGGTTAGGGGGTGAGAACTGAAGTTTCATTTTGATCATTTTGAAGTGGCATAGTTAGTGTAATAAACTCCCTTGACAGGAGTTGAGGTAGAAGTCTCCCATATGAAACGGCTGACAGATACCTATTTATTTGGATCTCTCTGACTCTGAGAGGATGTTTGCAATAGTTCCAGTTGTTATTTAAGGCAGAAATAAAATCCTGACAGACCTTATCACCAAAGTACTTCTGTCTTGTATGTTCAAAATGCCTCTCATTCATTCTGAGTGTAGACATAAAGACAGCATACAGATGTGTCCTCTCTCATCTTTGCCACTGCTGCGACTTGCCACGGCACCCATGTGCTGAGTCGCGCGCCTGAGTACGGGCAAGATTGTCTTTTTTGCTCCCGCGATCCATAGGATTGCATGGTGCGAATGCTGCTGTGCCCTTTTATACTGTGGCTTAAGCGTTCTCAGCAAATCGCATGCCGCGATGCATGTGCGCGGTTGCTTCAGAAAAGCCTATCAAATTCCAGAGCACCCCACTTCACTTCCGGAAGCTATTCTGCTAATTACTTTCCCTCTACACAGTCCACACATAACTTTATGTTTTCTTTCTACACTTACACATCCCACTGATCCAGGGCACAACATTCCTGGATGGACAGATATGCAATATGTAGTACTTATCCTTGTTTATCAATGCCTATATCCCAATAGATTGCAAGCCCTCTTACCTCTTTATCTGTTATTACCCCTCTTGTGTTATTACTGTTCTATTACTGTTTTGTTCCTAACTGTAAAGCACATTGCAATATGGTGGTGCTATATAACTAAATATTAGAATTTTTTTTTCTCCTTTCTTGAACCATTCTAGTTCAAATTCATACAGAAATGCACCATCTTAATTTATCAAAGCAGAGATTAGCCAGGACTCTTTTATAGCAGCCAATCACAAGTGTTACCATCAACTGGCTGCTTATGATTGGCTGCCTGGGTAGGGAATTACTGGGGATTCCCAGCATACATCATTTCAATGTGGCAGTTTGTAGCATTTAGATTGGTCATTTTAAGGGTGGAATGTTGGGGGAGGGGTTGTATTATTTATCGATTTGAACTAAAATGGCTCAATAAAAAAGAAAATAACATCTTATTTTCCATTTGGACTACGACCTTTTATATTTAATAATGGTGCATCAGTGCTTCACTGGGAAAGTCCTAATTCCACCCATGTCCTTCCCTCTTGCTAGATAAACCATAATTCCTCCATAAATGTGGCAATCTTGTTCCACAAACCTATGCGCCCTGGTGGTAATCTACACTCAACTGCGCAAGTCGACAAGCACAACTATCCAAAACTGTATTTGCTCTACTGTCCTACTGTATTGTGCTTCCTAAACTGCTTACTGTGTAGTTTTAAGCATAATCTTTGTACAGGATTTATTTTTTAGTATCCTTTTCTGAAAAATTATCTTTCTTGTGTTATTTATGTCTGTATTACAATTTCATTGGGATGAGTGTAATTAGCAATAAACACATCATAACATATTTATGCTAATATGTACTTTTGATCACTTTGCCCTTTTTAGAGAACTTCTAAATATCATTATCACATTTAAATCACGGTGCAGGGAAAAAAATGTTTGATAATCATCACTTAACCTTTCTTGTTCTGAGTCAGTCTAGAATGGTCTGTACATACATTTAACACCTGTAAGCCACTGTGGTGCTGTAACTTGGTTTACTGATTGACAAGTCTTTCTCACTTCTTATGGAGGGTGTCTATTAAGTAATGGCATTTGTATTGAAATGCAGTCATGCTGCAACTTTGTAGACATTTTGTGTCAGTTGCAAGTTTGATAAGCAGCAATATTCAGTAAAATAGGATGTCAGTAAGCAATAATAAATAATGTACAGTCTCCTTTAGGATTGAAGGTGCTACAAGTTTTGATGTACCTTATGGAGCCAGGCAGTGGTTTCACTTTTGGGTTCTTTGTTCCAATACAGAAAGGAATCTACTACCATTTCCATGTGTCATTGGGACATTCTTAAAAATTGTAAGAGCAATGTGCAATGATGCTTTGCGGTACTTTAGAGCATGAAACCACATTCTAAGGGAGAGATTTATCAAACATTCTAAAGAGAACAAGTGGAGCTGTTTCCTATAGCAGCCAATCAGATTGTAGCTATCATTTATCCAGTATATTCTATGCAATGTTAGCTAGATTCTGATTGGTTATACAGCAGCAGCACCTTCACTTGTCCTCTGTTTGATAAATCTCCCCCTTAATTCTAGTAGAAGTTCTGTGAGGTATGTACATGGTTTAGTGCATGGGTTCCATGTATTATCCACTGGTCTCTCACATTTGCACCATGGTATAAAGTTTATTATCCTTTATTAATTTCATTTCATCACATAATTAAATATATGGCCACCAATTTCATACCCAAGCTTAGGATAATGTCATGAATCGTAATGCCCAGTGCAGCCATTTTGATAAGCAATTTGATGCCAAGGTTCCGATTTGTGTGCCCCATACCAGCACAGCTTTCCAAAGGTCGATTTAAACTGAAAAAAGGATCAAGTCGCTTTTGCATTTTACTTGCACACATCATCACAAATTGACCAGCGTTTGACAAAGGAATATATTTGAAGACAACACATCCATAATAGCCACAAAATCAACAACAGGAATTATATACTCTATATAGCCTTCTAACATTACTCTTTAGCTATTATCGGGAATTGTGACAATGAATTAGCCATTTCATACTGAGGAGGCACACGCTACCAGAGGACCATATAAATAATCTACTAAAAGGTAAACAACTTCTAAGATAGTTCAAAGTAAACCAAGGTTATATTTGGAGGCACTGCTAAGATTGAAAATTAGACAGAGGGGTAAATCTAATAGCATGCGGACTGCAGGCATCGGCGAGTTCCGTGCAAAACTGCCCGATGCTTTAAAGTAGCAGTCACTTAAAAGCAAAATCAAGTTGGAGCCCAGAAAGAGAAACAAAGGACCAAGAAAGTGCCAAAGGGCAAGGAAGTGATATTTAAACTTAACCAGCTTGATAGTAAGGAAAGTATTAAGGAAGAATTGATTAAATCTCTGAACCCTAGTATCTAATCCTAGTTTACTTTGTTCCATTTTAGAAGTGGGTTACCTGATAGCATATGATTTCTATGGTCCTCCAGTAGCGAGTGCTTCCTCAGTTGCCATGGCAACCTCCCTTTAAATTGACCAATTCCAGTTACACTTACATTAACCACCTCATTGCTGACATCAGTACAGATGACAATGTGGGTTACACAGATTAAAGTAAATAAAAACTTGGAAGAAAACCCATTGAAACTTCTGGAACAACCTGTCCATGACATCCACAACAGCTGACCTACTTGTTATTGTGTTGCACTGACAGATGACTGTGACACTCTTTTGGATGTTGCAAAACACATTGTTTTTCTTTTATTTAAAAAAGATTGTGTAGATTTCAGGGATACTCCTTGCAGCTAGAACATCTTCTCTGCTGATCTCAACTTTCTTACCCTTGACTACATAGTACCATACCTCCCAACATGACCCTCTCCAGGAGGGACACAATGCTCTGGACTTCCCTGGTAATTATGATTGGTGGTGGCTCCAGAGGTGAGGCTGCAGTACAGTCTAAAATTCAAATAGGGGAGTTACACCAACTGCCAGTGAGTCCCAGCCAGTGATGTTTGGCAGCTTGTGAAATGACAGTTGGTG
This sequence comes from Taudactylus pleione, assembly GCA_031769625.1. NCBI lineage: Eukaryota > Metazoa > Chordata > Amphibia > Anura > Myobatrachidae > Taudactylus > Taudactylus pleione. The sequence continues at coordinate 3,302,340 of JAUIMM010000710.1, forward strand.
TGGCTCCCCTATTTGACTTTTGAACTGCGCTGCAGCCCCACCTCTTACCAGGGAAGTACAGAACAAGAGCATTGTGTCCCTCCTGGAGAGGGTCATTCATGTTGGGAGGTATGTAGTACAGAAGGTAACCAGCGTGAGACAAGCCTGTGTGCAGCAAGTTACAGTATATGTAATATACAATGCAATAGACAGAGGAGAAGGTCAGTTTTGCTTTTTAAATTGTTGCTGCTTTAGATCTACAGGCTTAATCACCAAGATAATGCCGCTTCCAGGAAATCACACCCTATTACATATTTATTGTAGACCTACTGTAACTACAGCATGCTCAGTGTTTGCCAATTAGCATAAAGGGATACAGAAGTGGCTAGAAAAAATAAGGGTGTAGCAGTAAAGACAATTCAGGGCCAGATTAACAAAGGGATGCATGGGACTACAGCTCCAGGCCTCCACATAGCAATAGGCCCATCACCATCACAGCATGATGATGACCAGCCACCCTGCTGACCACATGACTGGCCATAAATCATAAATATTACAATTGTATTTCTGTTTTCCACACAAAATTATGCATTTTTTCTACTGTTATATATTTAAGGAGACATTTAGGCTGATAGTTTAGGGGGAGTACACGCCCACATGACACTGGCCACACCCACACAGCCCAGGTCACAGCTCCTCCCCTTCACACAATAGACCCTCAATCATTCTCAGCAACAGGCCCATGTGGTCTATAATCTGGCCCTAGGACTGTTAAATGCAAAGGACATTTCTAAATAAATGCACAGTTTCCATTATTCCAGTGTTGTAGATTATCCACCTAAATATAATATAATGTAAATAAATTTATACAAAGTAATAAATAGCATAACTATTGTTTCCTTTACCATAACATTTCATCAAATAAACATACTTTGCTCAGTGAGGTATTGGTGATTTTATAAATGTAGCTCTTTAAATTTTTTATTATAATAAAAAAAAATTAGGAATATCTCAGATCACTTGTTTCTTATAAGGAAACCCAACAATTTTATTCTTCAGCAAGTTACACAGTATTTTACCTCTTGGCATTGTCACATGTACGTGAACTAACAATTGCTATTCCGGTTAGACTCTGTTAGGTCAATATATCAAGCAGACTACATTAATGTCCTGCAGTGTTGGTACTTGAGAATTCTTTAGTATCTTAGGAACAAATTATTAGAAAGTTTGATACACTGGTTTCTTGGATCGGAATGTTAACACCATTCTTTTATACTCTGTATACAATACTTTGGGCCAGTCTACTAAAATTCCAAACATAATATAAAATGTAGATGATATGAATTTGTGATAATAATTGGCAACTAGTAATTATACGTATCTACTGTATAATACTGTTGTGTAATGCTGTTTCTAGGCTTAATGGGACAACATTCTAAGCATTTAAATTATCCCTGAACCCCCATGGGAGAGAAAAAAAAGAAATGTAACCTCCTAAGCTGCCAGTCCAAAAACATTTTTATTATACAGTATGAGTATTTTTTATTATGTAGTTGTTTAATCATCCTTTGTTACCTAAGTTCGCTGTCTAGGTGTCATCCTCAATTTTTCCCTTTCATCTTCTCCCCATATTCAGTCCCTTCTCCAATCCTGCCATTATACCGCTGTAATATTCCCTTGATCAGACTGTTTCAAGCTACTGTCATCTACACAAAGCTAGTACTGTGCAACAGCCATGTACAGGTGAATGCCTAGGGTGCCATTTTTCTAGGGAGCACCCAGCAGTCGCACCATCCCACCTGCCACTTTCTTTAATTGGCACCAGCTAAACTCTTGCCCAAGGCACCAAATTGGTCATGGTCCTTCATCATCCCTCACCTATATTACCGATCTCCTTCTTTGCCCCTTCAGTCTATTTTCAACTCAGCTGCTCACCCCATTATCCTCCGCTGTTGCTCCATCTCTGCTGCCCCTCTTTGCCAGTTGCTGCACTGTCTCCTTGTGCCACTCAGAATCAAGTCTAAACTCCTCTCCCTCACCTACAAAGCTTCAACCACTCTTCTCCTTCCTACATCTCCTACCTCTTTCCCACACACTTTCCACTCACTCTCCTTAGTAAATAGGAGCCACCTCTCCTCCTTCCTGCCACCTCTCTCCACTCTTGCTTTCAGTAATTTTCCTGATCTGCTCCCAATCTTTGTAATACCCACCAACATTCTATCTTACACTCATTCAGCCTTCTCATGACATTAGCCTATCACTCATCATCCTACTGTAAATCTCCAGCCTCTGCACTAACCAGCTCTGCTCCCAACTCCCTTTATACATCCACACATAGCATCTCTAGAATGTAAGCTCTTGTGAGTAGGGCCTCTCCCCTCTTGTGGACTCCTTGGCATTATATATGTAATTATGCTTACAGTATTTGTAAAGTTGTGAAAGTGCTCAATAATGCCCTGTTTGTTCACTCCCCCTTATTATGTAATGTTATGGTATATTATACTTACAGCACAGAAGAACAATTGGTATGGAATATAAATAATATTTCATCAAGGTGCATGCCTGTTCTCTACTATCTGCTGTTCCATACTTAATGATGGGGCTCTGCAAACATTGCCATCTAGCTCCATAAACCTACTGTATGAAGTTTAATTAAAACTTTGTGCAAATTAAGGCTCATAGCAGATAGAAAGAGGACTGTGTTGTACGCCTTGGCCATTGTGTGCTTTGCAATTAAATTTTTCTGTTTAAAATAGTACATTATGTTTTCTAACATTTATGGAAGTCAGCAGGTTGTCATACATCAGGATACATTATTGCATTCTCTATATCAGTAATTACCAAGGACTCATTCAAGAAAGTTTGGACTTTACTGCTGAAAGTCTGCAGGTTGCTGCCCTCTGATCTGATCTGCAGGTTGCTGGTAGTAAGCGTAAGTCTGGAGGTGAAGAGATGGAAGCCAATGGGGGAATCAGAAGAAGTTGAGATTGGGAACCAAAACACATAGGGCCTGATTCAGTGTGCTCTGGTGAATGCAGATTCCCAATAGTTGGGAATCTGCACATGAGCAGGACCCATTCTGTGCATGTGCAGAGTGGGTCCTGCATGATCAGACTTAGAGCGACAGCAGACTGTCAGTGACTGACAATCTTCTGCCATATGGGGGCGGAGAGGGGGAGGTGACGGCCACTGTTTTAAAAAACGGAGGCATGACTCTGCGATTGGTGGAGAGGGAAGAGGCCAGGATCTCCATCCGCAGATGGAGATTTCCTGGCCTCTTCTGCGATGGCCAGCCTGCGTGACCCCATGATGTCTTAGCCGGCCAAGTTTCATGCAGACAGGGCTGGCTCTAGGGGTGTTCGACTAGTGCGGTCGAACAGGGGCGCCACCCATAGAGGGCGCACCTCTCCCCACCATCCCAAATTCAGTGGCACAGCACTGTCCCGCTGTTTCACCCATGTCCGAAGTGGCCCGTGGGTGGTCAAATTGGGAGGTTGGGGACGCCCACCACCGCGCGGCATCCGTTCAGTGATGGTAGAGGGCTGGGGGAAGCCCAGCTAGTGAGGTTCCCCCAGCCTGACTTTATTTGGAGGTGTGCCATGCAGTCCCGCCTCCAAATAACATTATGTAGGGGGTGTGGCCTATGGTAATTAGATCATGCCCACACTGCCGCGCGCAATGTTTGGGCGCACTGTAGAAAGCCGGCACAGGGTGCTCTGACCCCTGGAGCCGGCCCTGCACGCAGATGATCCGATAGTGCATCCATGGATGCAGCTCAGATCATTAATGCATGTAGGAGGCGTGACGCCAAGTGCTGCATTAACATAATAGCAAGGACGAAATTGCAAAGCTGCTTGCGTTTGAGCAGCACAAAATCAGGAAACTGAATCATGAGCAAGTTGCAGTCACGATGTAGATGGTCACAATATCTACAATAAGAATGTTGACATCAGTAGGTTGACATTCATGATGCTGATATGGTTAAAATGTCAACATCACTAATGTCAACATTTGAAATTGTTGACATTGACAGAATGTCTACATCGGAAATGTTGACACTGTCATAATTTTGACATTTACATTAGTCTTAGTGGGAATTCAATTCAATTCAATTAGCTGTGGGAACCCCAAGTGCTAATTACCAGAGGCAGGATTTTTCCTCGCAGCCTCAGTAGCTGCAAGAAAAAAAATCCATGTTGAAATGCAGTTAGCGTGCGTTGACTTAGTGGTTACTGCGCGGGGAGAAGTCTAATTAATTAAATTGTTATTCTCCGCACGGCACGATCAATTGGCTGCTGGGTAAATCCAGCGGTTAATTGAGTTCTCCCTTTAGGGTTACTGTAGCATTAAGGTTACTGTTAGGGTTAGCATTAGGATAAGAGTTACCATTACGGTTAGCATTAGTGTTAGGGATAAATGTACTGTACACTCAAAACACATTAAAGTTAGAGTTAGCATTAGTGTTAGGGATAGAAGTACACTCAAAACATATTGTCGACATTTTAACACTGTCAGCATTACATCAGTGTCGACATGCTGAACTGATGACTGACAACATTATGAAGGTCAACAAAATTTACCACATCCTTTGTAAATTAATTTACATCATTTTACACCTACAGTTCTTGGCCACAGACTACAAACACATACTCCCAATCAAAATCAACATGTGATCGGGAATATTAGAATGCACTTTGGAACTAGCAGAGATTGCGGTTGGACAAAGGCCCTACTTAAAGTGTTATGATCATCATCCAGAGGCTCTGTCTGTGATCAATGGAATCTGGTTGTCTGGGTCAAATAAAAAAATAAAAATGCCGAAATTGGGAAATATTTGTGCGAAATGTTGGTAGAACAAGTCGGGGTGAATAGAAGACTTACCTTAACTCTAACTATTTAGTAGAATTATAGCAGAATTATAATAATGGAAAATGGAACACAATATGTACTTGTATTTACAGGGTTGATGTGTGGAAAATCAGAATAAATAAAAAACACTACATACAGTATGAATGCAGCCTACAAATTAAATTTCACAATAAACTTAAGTGAGGGCTCTGCATCGCCATCTAATGGTTGGAAGCAGGTGTGCAGTTATTCCTTAGAATCTTTCAATTATTTGTTCTCCAAATACTCCAATGGGTAGAGTGAGAATTTCCTGGGATTTATTGATGAAACATAATATTAATGTGAAGCAGTTTACGTATTTACTAGTCATAATCATGTAACGGAGTCACTGGTTAATGTAGACATTGAGTAAAAGACACAGGTTTATTAAACTCTGTTATTGATGTGTAGAACCAGTAAGGAAATAAAAATACATCCGAAATAAGATTTTCATTAGTTGTTTTGTGTTGAAGACACATGATTTGTACAGTATGTTATTTCCCAGTATAGGACATTATTTAAGTCTGTTCAGCTGAAAGAAACAGCGGCTTTCTGCACTAACAAGTGGCTTCACAGCATCTGGGGAGAGAATTCCTCCATCAGTAAAAACAACAGACTGTGCAGTGCTATGCTTGAAAAAACATATTTATTTTATGTATGAACCTTTCTCTATCTCCACACAGTATCGACATGTCAATCCGCATCTCATAAACACACCTGTCAATAGCCAACTTCCAAACACCACTATACAAAATAATACCATTCATCATCTTTCATTGTGTTTGAAGGATGACTGAATGGATGTACATACTGTGTATATCCTGGGAGCAATAATTTTAATGAATCTAAAATATTTTTCTTTTTTAAATGTTGTATATTGTAATGTATAATATTACATAGCAGTGATAGTCCCAGGGGTCAGTACCATACCCTCTACAATCCAGAATTTTGGCAAATGTGAGGATTTTCGTACCAATAGTATGAAGGTGTGGCTTCCCTAGATGGGATGGGGGGGATCTTTGTCGATTTGGGCAAAGTCTTGGTAGATTTAGTAGCAGCCTAGTGTGTCTCCATTTTTCTCTTGGGTATTTTGGAGGGTATGTTGTAATACTCCTACTTGGGCCTTTGATACTGAGCAAAGACCAGTATTGCCGATAGGAGCAGCTTTGTGTGTGCACCAGTAATATTTGTGCTGCCACTAATCATGCCTATGACTTGGGGTTCCAAGTTGAATCGAGTCCCGACTTGGAACACTTTGGGATTCCAAGTAGAACCAAGTCACGGCTCGTGTCTGTTGTATGTTTGGAACTCAGGTTTAAAAAACAAATCTTGGGTTTTGGATTGCATCTAAACAGTTTCAAATGACATGATTTTAGTTGTTTTTATCAAGTTTATAGAAATCCCAAACCAAAACAGAATCTGAACCAAAACACTTGAGTGTGGTTTTACCAAAACCAAAATCCACGAACATCTCTAGTCTTCATCTTCAAACCAATGGATTTACTTTTCATTGGTGTGTAGAGTTGGGATATAGTTATTATCCTAGTGTTCGGGATGCCAGAATCAGAATGCCAGTGCCAGAATCCTGACAGCTGACATCCCGACAGTAAGTATTGGGGTGAGGGGAAGGGTTAGGGGTTCAGGTAAGGCTGTGTGGGGAGGGTTAGGCTGCAAGGGGGAGGGTTAGGTTTAGGTTACTGGGAGAAGGGTTAGGTCTAGGTTGCAGGGAAAGAGGGTTAAGTTTAGGGGGTCTATTTACTAAGCAGTTTTAGGGGACAGAGTGAAAAGTGATAAGGTGCCAGCCAATCAGCTCCCAACTGTCATTTTTCAAACACAGCCTGTGAGATGGCAGTTGGGAGCTGATTGGCTGGTACCTTATCACTTTTCACTCTGTCTCCTAACACAGCTTAGTAAATAGACCCCTAGGAGTAGGGTTGTAATGCCGGTGTTGAGATTCTCAGCACCCCATACCTATATAGTCAGTCTCAAACTGTCAGCAGTGTCCAGCGGTTTACAAATATCTAAGCCAGCAGTGGTTTGGTCAAAAACACTGGGGAAAATTGATAAAAAACCCATAAAATCCCATAAAACCCCCATAAAACTTAACAGGAATACCTGCATTGTTCCACTCCCTCTGTATTGGGAAATTATCTAACACACCACTGCTGTTAATTCCACTGTGGTACTGCTTGTCCAAGGAAGTGTTATCAAGCTACTAATATGTTTTGTTTCCGATTCATGGAGACTTTTTGAAATTCAACTCATTTGACTGTAAATGTTAAATATCATGGGGCAAACAACCCCGCCCCCCAATATATGTTCATTTATTCAATGGTTTGCACTGAATTACAGGTCAACTTTTATCTATGTGTACACATGCCAAAATGTGAACTAATCAATATAGCAGTATACTAAAAGACAAATAATCACTATAATTATAAGATTTCACTTATACCCAATAAAAAAAGTAAAATAAAATAAAATGGGATTGAGTACATACAGCTTCCTGTTACAACACTTGTTACAAAACTTAATTAGGTTTTTCATGTCCATTTTCCTACCATCCAGTCTCATTCCCATGGCCATCCCGAGAGCCTGTAAATCATAAAAAGTGTCCTGAATAATAAAATAGTTACAGTATGTGTGAGAATGAAATAGTATCCAGAAGTGAGGCACTATGGCTGGTCAAGATCACACCATCTTTGGAAAGGTTAATTATATCATATGAGATGTTGGTGTACAGAGCCAGTGAATCTTTAGTGATGATCCCATAAGAGGGCTTTTGAACAATGTGTGCCAATTGCCTAATGTAAGTAGGTGAATCATATCCTCTATGTGAGATCTCATGGAGGAAATGTAAAACTTAAGAAAGTGATCAATATAAAGGGAATGATTAGAATTCAAAGAACCAACTTTATAATGTGTTGCTTTTCAACCACCAACCTGGCAATGTTGTATGGGATGTAATGACAGGCAGGTGGGCTTTACCTGCTGCCGTTGCATCCCATGTGACCACAGGCTCTGCTGCTTGCCGGTGTCCTATAGGAGGAAATACTTTCCTCTTCCTGACCACCAACATTACATGCTTTTTGTGCACCCCAGAATGCCTTGTGAACAGCATTCTGGGGCTGCTCTCTGGCACCCTGTAAGAGGAAATATTTTGTCTTCCTGAAGGGGCCTGACTATGACATTGGCGGTTAGTGACCACTAACACCACATGATTTTTGTGCACCCCATAATGCATTGCAATCGGCATTCTGGGGTGGTCATTCAGGAGGCCAGCTGGAGAGTGACTGGAAGGGAACTAAAGTTCCCCTCTGGTTACTGATTTCTGCACAGAGAGACTGATGTCAACCTGCTGATTAGTACCCACTGAGTTGCATGCTACACACTCTGCTGCTCTGTGCAATAAGGTGAGGGAGCAGGGATACCTATGATACAGGGGAGGGGAAGTAGTAGGGGTCAGATAGGGGGGAGTCATTTTTTGGCACTGGGAGTGGGTAAGGCGGTGGGTTATGCTGCCCCTCAAAAAAGCTTTTTTGGCCAGAGAGAAATATATAAAAAAAATAAAGAATTATGTATACAGTGAAACATGGGGAAGAGGGCACTAATACAGTGGGGGTTCATTGACACTGGAGGTGAGGGTAGGGGCTATGTCACTGGGATTTATTACTACTAAATGGGTGAGAGGTAATAAGGAGGGGCAATAATGCTGGAGATCTTTTGACACTGGGGGGTTATTTTTGATTGGGGTGGGAGGTGATTTTACAATGGGGGCCTATTAGTATGGAGGGGAGTGAAAAACACCCCTTAGGTATTTTTTTTTAAATAAAATATTTCAATATTTTTTTTAAATATCCAAAATGTATTAAATAAAAAAAATGCCAATTTGTAACCAGTTTTTGAGAAAGAATTGTCAATTAAGTAGTTGATCACTTATGTTGATCCCCCTCCCTTTAGAAATCTTGCATTTGCCTATGTAGCATTACAGCAGAGGACAACATTTCTTGTTTGTGACATGATTACTTCTTTCCCTTACAAAAAAATAGATATACCTGTACATACTGTAAAATTTGTAAAAATAATATTTTAAAATTCTCAAAACACTTGTGCAACACAAGGAGAGTCCAGCTTGCTCTGGAATTCTGCTATCCGATTGTGTTTTCTTCCAAATAATGATTGTCATCAATATACCATTTATATACTATTATGGACTTCCTAAAGGATTCTCAAACAATGTACTAACAAAGTTTTCCTCCCAGTCTCCTATCAACAGACATGCGAAATGGCATGAAGGCCGTCCCCATCGCAGTTCCGCATGTCTGAAGTAAGAATTGGTTCCAGTGCATCGTTAAAGAGACTGCCAGATGTTACCTGCAGTAGGTAATATCTGAAAATACGATTAACGACCCACGGTGGCCGCGCATCAGATCATTATCGCTCAGTGGAAACTGCACGATTTGCTCAAATTTATATGATTTAATGTTATGATGCATCGAAATCTTGCAAATCGTGCAGACAATTGTCTAGTGTGTGGGCACCTTATTAAGCTTTCCATGGTCTTACAGGCCTTGGAATACAATACATAACTGAAGTACTATAGGGGATAAATAAAATAGGGGATAGTTATGAAAATAAAATTACAGTAATACAATGTTCTACTTCCACTTTTGCTTAGTCATTGGACAGAATGACCATTACACGTTATGGGGCTGATTATGAGATGCATGCAAGCCCATTTTACAGTCAAACCTTGTAATTTTTCGCACTGCGCATTCCTTGGAGATGATCGTAGTGGCCTTTTTTCAACTACAGGAGATTCAGAGTCATGCACATCTCAGTCGCATCACCACTTGCTGCCAATTAAGTGTAGCTTGGAGGTTAAGTGGTCTTAGAGTTTGTCATGGATGTGTATGCGGAATCACGGACTATTAAGACCTGAGTATATGTAGAGATCTGTCTGATCTCATATAGATCTTTAACACCAGGTATATGGCTGGTACAGAAGTGAGCGGATGGTTAATCACAAGTGGATGGGACTGCAAAGATTCAGCTAACTGTGTTTGCAGGCAATGACAGGCAATTATTACCAAGCATGCAATGCGACCATATGTGCAGCCAGGCTGCAAGCAACTATAGATCAGGCCCTATTTAAAAAAAATATATATATATGGACTATTTATAGATGGTAAGATGGTGGCACTGTATATGTGTTCTGGCAGAAAATGCTTAAATGCAGACTGAAGAGACTAATCCATTGAAATGTTTCAATAAAATTGCCCCCATCCCTAACTGCAACAAAGTTGGTGTCTCCCAAACTAACCCATCCGATGGTTGCTATGCTTTTGCTGCAAGATGAATAAACTGAGCCTCTTGTATTGTCATGTATCACACTGTAAAGGGTTACTTCCAGGATGTTTTAGTAAGGATTGTGGTAAATACAAGTTCCAGTGTAAGGTAGAATTCTTATCTGCCTGTCCGGGTGCTGTGTAACTAACATAAGGATGTAACATGAACTGTATAAGATGGGTACTGTCCAATGACATGCAATAATTGGCTGGTGCAGCCTCTGGAAGGTGCGCATAATAGAATTGGTATGTAATGCCGGCATGACAGCGGCATCCCAATGGTTGGTAACCTGACAGGGGTCGGGTAGGTATACTTACCCTTACACCTTCTCCCCCTAACCCTCTTTTCTTGTAGCCTAACCCTAACCCTCCCCACCACACACCCTAACCCTCCCCGTTTGTGCCTAAACCTAAGTCTCCCCCATTCATGTCTATACCTAACCCTCCTCCCTTAGTGCCTAACCCTAACCTTCCCCCCTAGGGGTGCCTAACCCTAACCTTCCCCCAAAACCTAACCCTAACCACGCTACGCTGCCAAAACCTAACTCTCCTCCCTTAGTGCCTAATCCTAATCCCCCCAGTGGTGCCTTACCCTCCCCCATAGGGGTGCCTAACCCTAACCTCTCTCCCAAAACCTAACCCTAACCTCGCTACGCTGCCTAAACCTAACCCTCCCCAAGGCTAAAATAAGGGCGCTCGGCTTACCTTCGTGCGTGCTGTTATCCTCCTGGATTCCGGCATCAGGATTAAGATAAGCGCCGGTATTTCAATGCCTAGTCCCTTGCTGGGCTTCCAGCTTCGAGATAGCAATTGGTATGTAATGCCGGCTGTCGGGATGCCCACTGTCAATATACCAATAGCGTCTCACAACTACATCCTGTGCATAATCTATTTACTTGAGTTACTGTATATAAGGGAACTTGGGAAGCTGCTATATGAGCATTTTAGGTAACGTATATTGAGATGTAAATGCTCCTGGCCTAAATAAACTACCACTTTTTTTAAAAAGAGACTGACTAAAGACATTGATATTTTACAACATTTTTTTAAAGTGCATTTCACAAGGGTCACTGTACTTTTCTCTTATTACTGTTCACCTTCTGCCCCGGAGTGTCCCCAGTTATGAAGTCAGCGGGGATAAAACAGCTTTCAGCTGATTTTGTGTAATGTGGTGACCTGTCCACTCTTGTTATGGAGAACATGGCTGCATGTAACAATGGCACGTCTCATGATGCAAGCCTTGCAAATGTTCTGATTTAGGCTTGAAAGTTCCAAATTGAATGGACCACCCTCTATCCTTGGAATCAGGGCTTCATTCCTGATTCCAAGACAGTTGGATTATTTGCACTTTCTGTCACATTAAGTTATAGCAAGTATGCTGCAACAATTTATTTCAGATTTGCTGAAAGCTGTGGGCAAAGCGGAATCAAAGCACACGTTTAAAAGCCACGGATTATTTGCATTGGAGGTCAAAGTCCAGGAAATCCAATTTATCAAACAGGAGCAGGAATAGCTAGATTATGAATAAATCTCAATAGCAAGCCATGTTTGAGCCTCACTTCCTGCCTTTTATCCCCACAGCCTGCAGAGGATTGTCTGAGGCCAGGAAGTGGTAAAAACATACAATTCATGGTCAACTATACTGCGCTGGTAGCAAGGATACAATATCTGCTGTTGCTCAACTCGCAAAACACAAGCCTACAATGCAACAGGTCACAGGTTCAAGTCCCACATGGAGCGTAAATCTTTCCTGCATGAATTTGATATCTCCTTTTTGCAATCACACAGCATTGAAAGGTTGTCTTGAGTGGAGCAATAGGGAGATGGAAGCAGGTACTGTGGCCATATCCTTTACCTGTGTGCATGTGTGGTCATACCCTCTACGTGTGTGCATGCTCTCCTAATTCGGGAAACCTTAAAGTTGGGTATATATGATATGAGCAAGGAATTGAGGCAAGGAGGAAGCCGCATAGCTAGATAGTAGACGAAGCAGGATCATCACAAAGAATACAAAGCACCATATTTTCAAGAGAAATTCCCAGTAATCATCATGCAATACAAGGAACATCCCAGTGACTGCCATAAAATACAAAGAACATCCCAGTGACCACCATACAATACAGAGCGTCCCAGTGACTGCCATAGAGTACAATACACAGAACATCAGATTTGTGAATTGTCACACTAATGCAGGAAGATTTGTCATGCAGGTAATCTCTATATGAAATAAAAAAATCATACACCCAACTTGATCTAGAGAACAGATGTCTGGTTGCTACGGATTACCGCACCTTTTCTCTAAACGAATGAGGGTTCTTGCTTGAATGCTTAGAAGTATCATAAAAGTGGATCTCGTTTTGCTTTCTTTGCCTGTAACCAACACATAAAATAAATTAACACAAGCAGTAAAAACATGCATGCAAACAGCAGATTTGATCTATATCTGTAAACTTCTTCAATCAGTGCTATTTGCGTGATAGATGCTTGACATTATTGTCAAGAAAGTGAAATTGTATTCTTACAGCATAAGTGAAATAGCCATTCATCAGCATAACAGCAGCTTGAAAACTAGGCAAATGAGACATTAAAATCAAAGGCAACATAGATAATTGTCTAGGAATGACATTTCCATACTTAAAATGACTTACTGGCAGATGCCTCAAATTTTAGTTGCGAAATTTCTTATAAATCAAATATTTTACTTCAACGTATCCTTCTTTCTTGTCAACAATTTGCTTTGCCGTCTTTATCCCACGGAGTGAAAGAGGAAAGAAATAATAAGAATAATTTTGTACCTCATACAGCGTTCGTTTTAAAGTTTTCATTTGCAGCAGAAAATAAGATTTAAATTTGGCGAACCTTGCGCGCAGCCGAGCACCTGGAGGAATGTTAAAACATAAAACCCATCCTCGGATAATTTCCATGTTTTTATTAAACAGCTCAGCTGATTAGATTCTAATAAACAAACATCAACTAATCTGCTAATTGCTCTATAAACCTGTTTTGCCTGTGGCAGTGGATTGTGGAAGATACAGTATTGTGAACCTGGGTTAATTGCATTTTTCAGTTCTTTAGAACATGAATAAGCTTATGCTGAATGCGACTTTAATGTGTATTAATGGGAAATTCTGCTTTTTTTTCTTATGACCTGCAAGTATAATGTAATTCAATAATGGCTGTAACCTCCATTTTTGTGGCAACTATTACCAAACACATTAACCTTACTGAACTTTGCAGTTATATGTCCTAAATGTTTTAATGCTTTAAAGTCCAGAGAAAATTGAGGTGGCTGATTAAAGGATCTTACCTACAAGTAAACAATGCATTTCTTAGAAGCCTGAGAATGAATTTGCCTGGATTATTTAATATAACTAATATAGTATAGATGTTAAAGGGGAACTCCGCATTCAGACAAAATTGTCTCCCAGGCAGAACTGTTTATTTTTATTGACGTTAGAGATGTCCATTGCCATAACAATGGATGAGCGAGCGGTGCCACCACACAATGCGTAGAGGAGCCCTGTTTGGGTGGCACTGTCGCTCACCCACGGCCCCTGCATCAGGCTAGCAGGGTGCCTGGCATGACACCCTGCAGTCAGGGTGCTGCAGACATGTGTACTGCAGCTCTTACAGTGCCCCTCCTGGTCAGTGCTGTAAATACCGGTGCTGCTGCCCCCGCCCTCTCCGCATGACATCATGATGTCATGTTCCTGGGGGGCGTGGCAGGCACAGGGAGCAGAAAAGCCCTGTTAAGGCCCTGGAGATGACAGATCTGTTTTGTACAGTAACTGTTTTTAACGCACACACTTTATTTTATCTCTTGTTGTATCCAACAAGTATTAACAAATCTGCATGGAAAATAAAATTGAGAGAGGCGTTCCCCTTTAATGAATAATTATTTTTCCCTCTTGAATATGAGTTTGCTCACATTTTCCTATTGGACTGCTTTAAAAAGATGGAAGGACTCTTTTCTGGTTGATATGTTAACAAAATTACAACCAACAGCTAATACGGTATATAAAAATAAATAATATGCTCAGCATTTATCAGTGATCGCCTTCTATAGCTCCTATCATCCCAAGTCACAGTATTGTACATCTTACAACTGATTGGTTTCTGTAAAAGAATAAATTACAAAGTATCCAATAGAAAACATTATTTTATAGTTCTCAAAACAGGTCCTAATTCGGTTTATGCCCAAAGTCCTATTAATAATATCAATGGCTTTAACTATGTCCAAAGTAAAAATTTTGATTTATCATTCATTCGATTTGTTGCTGATTTGACTATTCCCATTCACACCTTGCTGGTTTAATGAGTTGAGTGAAAGTCAGTGATAATAGCTATCTTTAAACAGGTTATAAATAAAAAAACAACAACAACAAAAAAACTTTGTGTAGTTTGCTCAAATTGACCTCACTAGTTACTAGTAATAGACAGAAAACGCCAGTAAAATCTACACCAAATGTATTATTTTCTTTTTTTATGAAGGTGGGATTTTTGGTACATTGGGGCTACAACAAGAAACAGTGGGGCAGATTAACTTAGCCATGGTGTTTAAAGCACAGAGCTATCCATAGTAAAAATTTAAATTGAATAAATAGTATATATCCTAAACTGGATTTATTTTGAATCTTTGACTGGAATTATTTTAAACTGTTTTCCTTGCAAAAATTTCCTATGGGAATTCTGCTCCTATCTACTTCTGATTCTGAAATTACAGTACACAGCAGTCACTCATTTCAAAGTTCAAGGGGATTTGCAAATCTGCTATATAAATGAATAAACTTCTATAAAAAAAAAAGGTACATTGCACTATGAAATATTGAAGGTGTACTTTAAATATAAATATTCCAGTCTGTCCCTCCCACAAGGTAACATGAGAACCTTTTCTATGGTTCAGAGACATCTTATGAGCAGAAGGAGCCTGTGAGCAATGCCTTACCACCACCACTACACCACCATGTGCCAGTACAGATGCAGCGTCGAGTCATTTGTACGATCTCAAGGATTACGGAGCCATTAAAATTTTTCTGGTGCTTTCTATGTTGTGTATGCTCATGTCTCTGGGAAAGTGTGCCGCTTTCACTGAGACTTCTTCTGAGGCGGACACACAAAGTAAATATGTGATACCCTGCAGTTGCGAGGTACCACCTAACCTTTATCCCAATGCAGCTGTGGCTGTTGAAGGCATGGGAATCACAGCTGTCTGACACTGCGCACCCCAGGATGCTCTGGGGCAGTGCAGAGAGACAGGCACATGTGCTGTGTATGTTAAGAGAGTGGAGAAAGCAGACAAAAGGAAGAGAGGAGCGAGCCATGGAGTAGTGAGCCAACAGTGGGTCATGTCTTGGATGCCTCTGAAAGCAGCAGCACGCGGCTGAGGATTGGCAGCTAGGGCAGTTAAAAGGACTCAGAGTTAACTAACAGGAGAGAGAGATTTGCTTTGGAGTGACAGAGAAGTAAGTGCCAGAGAGAAACCTGGCCAGGAGGGAGGAGAGTACCTCCATACGGAGCCAAAGGAGACAGAGAGATAGGGCTACAGAGAAATCCAGAGAGTCCAGCTGCAGTTAGGAGTCTAGGGGGAGATGTACTAAGCTCTGGAAAGTGATAAAGTGCAGAGTGATAAACCAGCAGCCACTCAGCTCCTAACTGTGATATATCAGGCTGTGTTTGAAAAATGACAGCTAGGAGCTGATTGGTTGTTAGCTTATCACTCTCTACTTTATCACTTCCAGAACTTAGTACATCTGCCCCTAGGACTTGTAGTGCCACAGCCAGTAGCAGTGTCCCAGTGTATGCCATACCTAGCTTTCGGAGGGAAAGCTGTGTCCTTCTTTAGATCTTAAATTTGGTCAGAGAAACCCATTTATTACAACTAGCAGGTGTGATAGACATTGCTACTATTAATCTTCATAACAGCGCTGTAACATTCCAGTGTCTGCATGTTAAAAGTCGACCTTTTAATTTAACCCTGTCGACCTAAATACATGTCTACAGAATGATGGGTGACCTAATGACCATGTCGACCTTTTTACTGTCAACATTGAAAACCAGTCAACCTTCTGGTGTCAACATTCCGAATGTCAACCTTTATTCCAAACCCCTCACTTCTATGGGGCAGGGGCGTATCTATAAGGGGTGCAGGGGGCCCACACCGCACACCCTGCACCCATTAACTCTTTATACTTACCTGTCTGTTGTCTCCAGTAGTCCGGAGCAGCAAAAGTCACTTGAAAAATGTCGGCAGACATTTTCACGGTGACTCGCAAATGTGCAGTACTGCTGTTCCTGGGAAAATGGCACGGCACCATTTTCCCGGAGACCCGTGCATGCGCAGTGGATTCTGACACTAAGCCAGAATCTACTGCCGTACCACCACTTGGGCCTCCTCTGGCTGGAAAAGAGTTGGAACAGGAGAGTTGTAGCAAGCAGTCTTTCTCTCCTCTCAATACACCTCTCACCGTGAAAGTCACAGCACTTGCTCCTGCAATGCAGCTAGTAACCAGTAGGGTATACAAGTGCTGCCACAGGACGCACAAGCGGATGGAAAGCTCCTGTTGATAATGCAGATCTATGGATTGCTTATTACATACCAAATACTGTTCGGAACTTGATTTTTCTTTGCTCTACAATACATTACAAAGTATCCAATGGAGAAATGAATTTTATGGCCCTCAAAGCAGGTCTTAATTTGAAATGTTATGCAACATATGGTCTATAAACTATGAAGCACTTTCAAAGTTTGCTAAATATGGCCCCATATTAGCTGGCTGTTTTTACTTTAGTGAGACAATATACCATGCGAATGTTTCTGCTCTGCAATGTAACTGCCTATGAATACCAAACTCAGGCAATGCAATCAGGTATTGCACCATATTGTAAGCATAAATTTCACACCAGGGATGTTTCACTCTTAACAAAGGGATAAATAGGCATCTTTAAAAAGCGAATGTTCATTCAAATATACGTATTTCCTCTCTCAACATAGAACATGCTTTTTTTTCATTCTAGATTTGAACAGCAATGTGGGTTTGCTTCTGAAATAAATGGCAAACTTAGTGTATATTATCACATGTAAAGACTTAATAAGTTGTCGCTCCAGAAAATTTTGAGGGGGTTATTTGTGCCCTGGATATCATTGTAAGGTGCAGCTCCTTACTTTGCAATGTGACATACCTCTATGTCGGCTGTAAACAGCGCCGGATTAAAGCATGTGTGGACCCCAGCGCAACTAAGTTGTGGGGGTCCCCTTCAAGCCACAAGGAGCCTACCCCTCCCACTCCCCAACCAGCCACACAAAGCCCACCAACCCCTCCACCCCTCCCCCAAAGCCACACTGAGCCCTACTGCCTCCATCCCTGCCCCTGATTACTCACCTGTCATCCTCCCGATTCCGGCAGATCTGCTCCCTAGTTCCCTCATCAGCATCACTGACGTGATGTGATGCATGCAGTAGAACACAGGTTCTCAAACTTGGTCCTCAGGACCCCAAACAGTGCATGTTTTCCAGGTCTCCTCACAGAATCACAAGCGAAATAATTAGCTCCACCTGTGGATCTTTTAAAATGTGTCAGTGAGTAATGAATACACCTGTGCACCTGCTGGGTGACCTGGAAAACATGAACTGTGTGGGGTCCTGAGGACCGAGTTTGAGAACCAATGCAGTAAAACATAGCTATGGCAGCTGAACCACCATTCGGGAAGTGGGGCCACTGGGCACCTGCACGCCGACCCTGTGTGTGGGCTCCGGGGCTGCAAACCCTGTCATCTACCCCCCTTAATCCATCCCTGGCTGTACATACATACAGGAAGAGCTGATATCCAGGTGCACAATGCAATTCTGTGTTTTTAAGTAGTTTGTTGGCCATGCTTTGCATAGCCGTTTGCGAGATAGCAGTCTGTCGCAGCAGCGCACATGTGGACAAAAGTACGAAATTAATTTCAAAAGCTTACTATCATTTTCAATCTTCCCTTAATTTAGTACAACTTTTTAGAATACTGCTCACTGGAATTATTTTTAGAAATGCAATTTTTTTTGTATACATATGTCTGGATGGTGTAGAGGATATTTTATTGAAAGTAATGGCTGTTATACATCAGAAAGATCTAAATTTCTTTATACGTAACATCACCATCTTGACTGACCAGGAGGGAATGGGGAGAGGTTGTACCAAGCCTTGGAGAGAAATAAGGTGGAGAAGTTACGCAAAGCCACCAAATCAGCTTCTATCATTTATCTAGAACAGTCTATGAAATAACAGGTAGAAGCTGATTGGTTGCTTTGAGTAACTGCTCCACTCTATCTCTCTCCAAAGCTTGATACTTCTACCCTTAAATCATGATTTAATATGGGTATATACTGATTGTGCAAAAGTAGTCACATGATAACACATCAGAGGAAGAAAGAGCATTTGCTTGCGACTTCTTTATTTTCGCTTACTCATGAATTACCCTAATTTAAAAAAAAAAAAACAACTTAATTTTATTAACAAAAAGTTCTGTTTAATGGCTCAAAAAGTTAAACAAAAGTCCTATCTATCACATGCTCATCTACTGGCTTATTTACATCTATCAGCAATGTAAGTTATAGGTTTCTTCTACAGCCCAATGTCTAAGCAAATATATTAGTGTCGTTACACACAATAAAACATCTGTCTTTAAGGTATTTTTGACATTTCACAAAATATCAGCAACTGTCTCCTACACAAGTGAAGGTCACATTTGCAAGTATTAGATAATTACATTTTAATTAGTGTACTTAGAAATGTCAGATGAGAAAGCCACTGACCGACTGTCACTTACAAAAATATGTCATTTAAAAGTCATAATCCTGTATTTTACCTACTGTAAGTACAGTATACAACAAAAACAAAGCAACTTTATATGCTAAAAGTAATACTTAGAGCCAAATGACAAGTTGTTTGTCTGTCTGACTCTCATTGGCTGCTAAAACAAACACCGCCACCGGGTAGTACGAGTGTACTACCCGGCGACAGCGTCGGTGTTTGTTTCTGTGTAGTGCGGACCGCACTCACTGCGTTCCGCGCTAATCTAACCATTGGCAGGCCACGGGGAACAGCTCCACGGGTTGAAGACCCTTGGTCTAGTGCACCATTTAGTTTTTTTATTGTCCCTGTAGCATCCTTACATTACGCGCCAGACACTGATTTGGCGGTGGAGCAACCGGCAGCTTATTACCTCTGAAACAATGAGCAACTAAAGCTCTATATATGATTATTCATATGACAAGCTCCTCTAAACAATAACGTATGTACACTCAGCAAGATTGTAAATTGTTTAAATGAACCCTACATAAAATATACTATCTATACATATCAATTCACCAATAAATAGTGTTCTGAGAAATAAATATTCATTTAGCCCAAGTTTCCCTACAGGAAATATTACTAAAACTCATAACAAGTAACCTGATTTTTGCTTATATTTTCTATACTGCTTCACAGAAAGGATACTGTATGAGTTACAGAATAGTGCCAGGCTTATACTGTAAGTGTCCCCCGATTGACACTTATACCTAATCTGTGCTTGAATTTGATTGTAGTGAATAAGGCCTAAAAATCAGAAATGAGAACTATAAGGTATCTGTCCGCTGGCTTAAAAAGCTATAACATGAATAGATTTGGATGTAAAGTGCCGCAGTCACTATGATCAGTGTCGTTAAACACTCCAATGATGTTTGCTTGCTCGAGTCCAGAGTGTGATTTTATCCCTAAGTATTTTTGGCTGCACTGACTGAGCACAGTCTTCTAGTAATGTCACCAGATAAGAAAATGAGCCAAAGAGGGAATCTTACAAGGTAAAGGCTACAGCAGAGTAATGATCCTAACAGACTCAAACACAATTCCAATTACAGTTTACAAGAGTGGATAATTACTGAAATTAATATTCTTTTCTTTTTTTTAAAAAAAAAAAAGGAAAGTGCAGATGTAACATTTTGCAACTTGGGTTTTGTAATAGGTATATTGTAGTCTAATCTCCTGTGAGCCTTTATTTGATAAGAAGGGATGGGTACATGATGCCGGCGGTCCGAATACCGACGGTCAGAATCCCGATGCCTGCATCTCGACAGGGTTAGGATACCGATATCTGTCGGTAAGTATCCTAACCCTATCCCCAACCGTCCCTCCCCGCACCCTAAACCTAACCTCCCCCCTGGTGCCTAACCCTAACCCTCTCCCCCTAGTGCCTAACCCTTCCCATAGTGCTTAACCCTAACTCCTAACCCTTCCCCTAGTGCCTAACCCTTCCCCTAGTGCCTAAACCTAACCCTCGTCCCCTAGTGCATTACCCTTCCTATAGTGCCTAAACCTAACCCTCCCCCTCTAGTGCCTAACCCTTCCCCTAGTCCCTAAACCTAACCTCCCCCCTGGTGCCTAACCCTAACCCTCTCCCCCTAGTGCCAAACCCTTTCACTAGTGCTTAACCCTAACCCTCTCCCCCTAGTGCCTTACCCTTCCTATAGTGCCTAAACCTAACCCTCTCGCCCTAGTGCCTAAACCTTCCTCATTGCCTAAACCTAACATCCCCTCTAGTGCCTAACCCTAACCCTCTCCCCTAGTGCCTAACCCTAACCCTCCACCTAGTGCCTAACCCTAACCCTCCCCCTAGTGCTTAACCCTAACTCCTAACCCTTCTCCTAGTGCCTAACCTCCCCCCCTAGTGCCTGACCCTAACCCTCTCCCCCTAGTGCCTAACTCTTTCCCTAGTGCTTAACCCTAACTCTTAACCCTTCTCCTAGTGCCTAACCTCCCCCCTAGTGCCTGACCCTAACCCTCTCCCCCTAGTGCCTAACCCTTTCCCTAGTGCCTAAACCTATCCCTCTCCCCCTAGTGCCTAACGCTAACCCATTAAAAAAGCCAAACAAACACTGTATTATGCTTGTAATGTAGTTTTGTAACAGAAAATAGGTAAAAAAAATATATACAACTACATAAAACAAAATATATTTAATAAGTTCTCAACGAAAATCAATTTATCACAAAAATCAGGAAACTGCCATGGTTCCCAGTGACTGTGATAATGTACCACTAATCATAATAATCACCTGATGGTTAGAAATTTGCTTTAAAGTGATCTATTGCTGCCATTTTTTTGCAACAATTTAAAACACATAATTGAACAGATTTCTAATAAAAGAATAATTTGTGTTTATGTATAATTTAAAAAAAAAAAAAAAAAGTGGGGGGGGCAAAGAAAATTGATTACATTTGGAGAAATAATAGCTTTTAAATTATCATTTGCTAATGTACTGTGGTTTGTTTCATTTTTAAATTGCTGTCAGTTATTATGATAACAGTATTGTTGCAGCATTCACTACTGGCGGTAATCTCGGCACTGTTCTAGCACTTCTTTAATTTAAGAGTAGTAATTTTTGTTCTTTAAGTTTGTTATTCCTTTGAATGACACAGGATTAATTTGTGTTTAATTTTTTTAAAAGAGGTGCTCTACTAATTAACCTTCATATAACGTAACATGTCATTACCTTGTGATTTCCCAATACACTGTCCTGTGTATTTAATTAGAATGCAGTAGGTGGAAACCAGATGTTAGTGGCCTTTGTTGTGTTTATATGACTATGTGCTGTAATCCTATGAAGGTGCAGCACTTGGGCTCCACTATTAGAGTGGAGCAATTTTGAGTTGTCTTAGAGGTAACAGCAATTGACATACATCAATTGTATGTGGACCTCGCAACCAATTTTAGATTTGTACGGATAAACGCTGCCAATACCTGCTGTATCCATTAAATAAAATCCTAGCGGAGTTTTCTGTGTTGAAATCCCCGATGTACGAGAAAATAACTCACCTGCTCTGGATGCTCCTTCGCTGTCATCTGCGCCCGGCTGCCGCATCCTACCAAAGGCTGGACCGGCTCCTGCGCTCCCCTGTATGAGAAAGGAAGCCGGCCATAGAAGGTAAGTGTAATGTAGTGTGTGTGGGGAGGGGTCTGCAGGGTAGCGGCAATAGTGTAGTGTGTGGAAGCGACAAAACTACTTTGTTAGATTACACTGATCAATTTTCTGTGCGACATCGTATATCTATGTGCAACTGAGCCTGAATCTGTATAGGAAGTGCTACGATTCGGGGGACGCATTTTCTTTTCACTCCAAGATCCATTGTGCCTCATCTGGGACTTTTTACTTTTTGAAAACTGATTCCTGTGCAGATAAAGTCGCAGCGCAGTGTCTGTAGTTTGCTGCGAGTGGTGTTTTCGCCGCGAATACGACGCAACACACGCACTCACGCACCGTATGGTGTACAGACGTGCTAGGTGCATGAGGACAAATCTGTAGCTATAAAGACTATTAGTAATTAGCAATTTACTGTCGGCATGCAGTTGGAATGTCGACATTGACTATGTCGACACCAGAATAATACCTGGAAATGGTCAACATACAGAATGTCGACGGTGTCAAAAAGTCGACATTACCGTTAGGGTTAGTGTTACCATTAGGTTTAGGGTTACTGTTAGGTTGGCTTTAGGGTTACCATTGGAGTTAAAGTTAGGGTTAGGTATAGACTTGCCTAAAAACCACAGTGTCGACATTCTGACCAAGTCGACATTTCATCACTGTTAACATGCTCAACATGTCAGTCATGTTTAATGCAAACATAATGACCACGCCAACATTCATGATAAATCTCGACCTAATATACAGAACCCTTACATGTTCTATATATATATATATATATATATATATATAATTTGTTTTTTTTAAAATGTCCTGTTGGTAGCTGTCTAATACTGTACATTAAGCTCTGATACCCTCCCCCCATAAACAGTCCTAACCTCTGCTGCACACAGGGCCGTAGCTAGGGTAGTGCGGCCGGCCATCACACAGGGCACCACAGGGCAGGGGGCGCTGTTTGGGACTGTCAAATTTCTGTTTATTATCATTCTTACTTGTAGTTTCCTCTTATTCATCCCCAGCATCTCCTGGCCTCCCTTATCTCTTCCCTGGCCCTTCCCCATGAGGCCAGTCCCCTTTTTTGGGTGTATTATGTCCCTTTGAAAAATGAGGGGGGCGCCAATGCTCTTTCTGGCACAGGGCAACAAAAAGTCTAGTTACGGCACTGGCTGCACAGGATATATTGCTTTGAGGGTATGGCCTCCCAATTTAAGGTTGAGATTTAGCGGATCAGGGGAACTGCTAGGCAGAATGTTTCATACCATACATGACCGGAAAGGGTAAATTTAATACGGGTCCATCCTTAGCACATACACTATGTAGTTTAAAAGTTATTGGACACTGACAGCAAATAGATCAAATAGATTTTATTGACATCAGTACTTTGTAGGTCCCCCACGTGCAGTGATTACTGCAGACACCCTTCTTGGCAAACTGTACACAAGTTCCTGGACAATAGCAGGCAGTATGTTTGGCCATTCTGTCTTATGTACAGTGACCAACTGTGACTCTGAAGAAGGTCGAGTCGGCCTGGAATGCACCCGTAGCTCCAATGCATCCCAGAGGTTCTCAATGGGGTTAAGATCTGGACTCTGTGCTGCCCAGTCCATCCAGGTTACGGAGTTTTATGTTTACCAGTCCCCGGAAACATGACAGGTATCATTGTCACCCTGATAAAAACATTTTTTATTTGTTTAGCATTGCAAGTGCATGGGCCTCCCTACCAAGTATTCTTATCGAAACCACCACATTAATGGCCATTTGGAACTCATATACAATGGTATGCATTTCACAAGCGCAGGGGTGTCCAATTACTTTTGTCTACATAGTGTATTTGCCCATTATGATGTGGACTGTGCAAATATAAAGTCACACTTTTGCACACATGTATAATGAAACAAAACCATGGTACTAAACTCTTGTGATATTTATTGCTTTACATTGGGCACATATATAACATTCATATACATTCAGTATTTTCACTGACAAGTGAAATAGAACCGAAGTCAGCAAGATAAGTTTATCACAAAGGACACAGCTGAATTATCCTGCTGCCAAGCCGCACAGAATGCAGGAGATATTACAGGAATACATCATTTCATTTCAATGTTCCTGTACAGCCCATAACCCAGTTCTAACAGTCCTTGTTGATCAGGTTGTAAAAAAAAAAAGGATAAAGTATTAAATTATGAAAAATGTGTTTTTAATACAAAAATAAAGAATACCTAGAGGCGAAATCCATTTCACTTTTATTTCCTTTGATCTGAACTTTCTGTTTTATGTATAGAGAGGAAAGCTCTGTGCTAATACTTTCATTTACATCAGAAGTGCAGTATGATCTTTGCGGTACATATATTAAATGTGTCTCTATATCTGCTGGCCTTACCCCGAATAATATTGCATTATATACATAATAGAACATAGCCTGGTCAAAATGGCTTTGGTCACAAGATCAATACTAAGTTTTTTAGGAAGAGATCAAAAGAATGATCATTAAATAGTGGGGAAATGTAACATTCTTTTGCTCGGCTTTAAGTTCAGCTACATATAAAATTCAACACCCTTATTTCTTGGTTGCTGTTGTATTACTTGTTATTCCACAACTCTGCTGAATTGGTAACAGGGAGCCGGTGCTTTCCCTGGGAATGGTATACTAGGTCAACATTCATAATGCCGACTTGAGAATGTCAACGTGGTTGAAATATCGACAATCTTCATGTCATCATGGCTGAAATATCGATATGATAGAATATTGACAAACCATCCCTGGTGGCCCAGCGGTCACTTACCTGGTCCTGCTGGCAGCGGCGTCTCCAGCAGTGGCTTCCTCAAGTACCTAACCCTAACCTCCTCCCTCTCCTCAGCCTAACCCTAACCTCACTCTAGTGCCTAACCCTAACCTCCCCTTAGTGCCTAATCCAAACCTCACTCTAATGCCTAACCCTAACCTCCCCTTAGCGCCTAACCCTAACCTCACTCTAGTGCCTAACCCTAACCTCCACTTAGCGCCTAACCCTAACCTCACTCTAGTGCCTAACCCTAACGTCCCCTTAGCGCCTAACCCTAACCTCACTCTAGTTCCTAACCATAACCTCCCCCCCTCCGCAGCCTTACCCTAACCTCCCCTTAGCACCTAACCCTAACCTCACTCTAGTGCCTAACCCTAACCTCCCCCCCTCCACAGCCTAACCCTAACCTCCATCTAATACCTAACCCTAACCTCATCCTAGTGCCTAACCCTAACCTCCCTCTCAAAGCCTATCCCTCACCTCCCCCTAGTACCTAACCATAACCTTACCCCTAGTGCCTATCCCTAACCTCACTCTAGTGCCTAACCCTAACATCCCCCTAGTACCTAACCCCCCCTAGTGCCTAACCCTAACCTCCCCCTCACAGCCTAACCCTAACCTCCCCCTAGTGCCTAACCATAACCTCCCCCCCTCCGCAGCCTAACCCTAACCTCCCCTTAGCGCCTAAGCCTAACCTCACTCTAGTGCCTAACCCTAACCTCCCCCCTCCACAGCCTAACCCTAACCTCCCTCTAATACCTAACCCTAACCTCATCCTAGTGCCTAACCCTAACATCTCCTCTCAAAGCCTATCCCTGACCTCCCCCTAGTACCTAACCGTAACCTTACCCCTAGTGCCTATCCCTAACCTCACCCTAGTGCCTAACCCTAACATCCCCCTAGTACCCAACCCCCCCTAGTGCCTAACCCTATCTTCCCCCTCACAGCCTAACCCTAACCTCCCCCTAGTGCCTAGCCATAACCTCCCCCCCACAGCCTAACCCTAACCTCCCCCTAGTGCCTAACCATAACCTCTCCCCCACTGCCTAACCCTAACCTCCCCCTAGTGCCTAGCCATAATCTCCCCCCCACAGCCCAACCCTAACCTCCCCCCGCAACCTAACCCTAACCTCCCCCTAGAGCCTAGGTATAACCTCCCCCCCACAGCCTAACCCTAATCTCCCCCCGCAGCCTAACCCTAACCTCCCCCTAGTGCCTAGCCATAACCTCCCCCTAGTGCCTAACCCTAATCTCCCGTCACAGCTTAACCCTGACCTCACCCTAGTACCTAACCTTCCCCCAATGCCTAACCCTATCCCCCCCCCTCAGCCTAACCCTCCAGTCCTGCAGCCAAGCCCTAATGTCAACATCCATTCACATTTCAACAGTTCTGATGTTGACACTGTAAACATGTCAACATTCTGAGGATGTCAACATGCTCAAAAACAAGCAGAAAAAAAAGAATACTCTTTTTAGGGGAACGCTCAATATTAAATAAGCTTAAAATATAGCTTTTAATAAATACAGTTTAAAAAAAAAATAAACTATATATATATATATATATATATATATATATATATATATATATATAGTGTAGTGGTAACTCAATATCATGCAATCAAAAAAACAATGCAATACAAATAGTACAGTATCTGACAAACACTGATCCAGGTATACTAAATATGACTCCAGCTGCAGCCTATGTATCAGTCCAGTAACCTGAGGAAAGCAGTTATATGCTATCCTGAGCACAGTTCTCCACAAAGGGGCACAAACAAATGAATAATTATTATTGTTGTACAACGTGTCCAGATCGTTTTACAATGTTCCCATTTGCTACAATGGTATCAAAACATAGAGCATTACATATGAACGTGTATTGGTACAAATTGCCTGAAATAAATCAATTAAGGTAATAGAAATCCTAAATTCACGAGATGTAAAAAAAAGAAAATAGGGGAAGACATACTAGTACATATATTTAGGAATATAAAAAGTGAGCATGTGAAAATGTGGGGGGTCTCTCATATCCATGGGGGCGTTCAAGTCACCGCGCTGTTTGGTCAGACTTAGGGATTTCTTCTCGCACCCCCCTGGGAATGCGAGGAGATATCCGACTAAAGTGCGTGGCGATGACAGCTGTGCGGCCGACACTTTAGGGCCGTATTCAATTTGGAGCGAAACGCCATTTTC
This sequence comes from Taudactylus pleione, assembly GCA_031769625.1. Taxonomy (NCBI): domain Eukaryota; kingdom Metazoa; phylum Chordata; class Amphibia; order Anura; family Myobatrachidae; genus Taudactylus; species Taudactylus pleione. Next base: position 3,329,468 of record JAUIMM010000710.1, read on the forward strand.
GCGTGTTTTTGGCGGAAAAGTTTCGCTGATGACGTCATTTCGCCAGGTGGAAAAGTATCGCCGTATTCAATTTGATAGACTTTATGCTCGGGTGATCTTTGCTAACATTAGCATATTTTTGCGGCTGCGTTGCGTATGGGAACGCAGTTGCGATCGCATTAGCGTCTGTCTCTGAATCAGTCCCTATATGTGCAGATGATCTTTATTGAAAGAAGATGCTGTATAATGTGTGTGATGCAGTAAATGTGTTTGTTGCAGCCGGATAAGTGATTTATATGTGGTTCAGAACAAATACAAGAGAGCAGAAGACATACGATCTAATTAACTTGTGTGGTTTGAGGATATCAGAAACTACTGGTCTCTTGGGATTTTCATGCACAGTTGTATTTAGAGTTTACAGAGAATTATTTTCAAAAAGCATCCTGTGAGTGGCAGTTGCGTGGGCGAAAATGAATGTTAATGAGAGAGGTCAGAGGAGAATGGCCAGACTGTTTCAAGCTGTCATTAATATGCAGAAGCAGGCACGGCGACAGGGGTGCACTAAGGGGTCACATGTACCAGGCCTGGGCTTCCGAGGGGCCCTGCCACAATCTTCTCCAGATCCCCAGTAAAAGAAACTGGCAGCTAAGCTACCTAGCCTACACCACGAATGCTTCACATAACAAGTGAGCAGCAACGCCGCGGGGACAGACAGCAACAGCTGAGACAGCTCCTCCCATGCAGATGTGGATGGCACTGGGGCTGCTTGATGCAGTGCTTTTTTTTTGCTATAAAGTATTCAGGGCCAGGGCAAATCTGGGCCGTCTCTGGTGTATTTTTGGCAGCCCATCACTTACATAGATACCGTAGTGCTACACTGTACTTCCTGGTGGCTGGCTCTCCTCAGGGACCAGCCATCTTACAGCATGGGCAGCCCTATTCCTCTTCCCGCCCGAATATCTGGCATGGCCCCCCACAGGTGCCACTACTGGTAGGTAGTGATGGGGAACCATCACTACCAGTTGTACTCTGTCATGCCACAGATGCAGACACTACAGCTCGGCCGGTGCCTCAACCTCCTGCAGGTTTCCACACAGCATACCAGGCACAGGCTATTGACTGTTGAGGTTGTGAAATACTGTAGAGGTGAGAAATAGTAACACTATCAAGCTTGTCTGCTGTGTTGGGTTATCTTTCTTTTTTGAGATCTGGCAGTCTCCTGTACAATTACAATTGAAGGCATCATGTTGCATTTACTGTACACTATGTAGACAAAAGAGATTGGACACCACCACACAAGTTAAATGCATATCATTGCACACAAGTTCAAAATGGCCACTAATGTGGCAGATTCAAAAAGAACACTTGGTAGGGAGGCCCATACACTTGCAGTTCTATGGAAACAATAACTGTTTTTATTAGGATGACAATGCCACCTGTGATGTCTCCAGGGCGATGCCAGACCGGTATACAGAAAATTCGGTAACCTGGATGGACTGGCCAGCCCAGAGTCTAGATCTTAACTCCATTGAGAACCTCTGGGATGGATTGGAGCAATGGGTGCATTCTAGGCCAACTCGACCTTCATCAGCATCACAGTTGGTCACTGTACTTAATGCTGTTGACCAGGAACTTGTGGGCAGTTTGCCAAGAAGGGTGTTTGCAGTAATCACTGCACGTGGTGGGCCTACAAAGTACTGATGTCAGTAAGATCTCGTTGATCTATTTGCTGTCAGTGTCCAATCACTTTTGTCTCGATAGTGTCATTTGATTTGGGGGCATCATTTGGTGCTTTGATTTTGAGGCACAGTGCAGCATATAATGTGATTCGGGGGCACTTTGTGGAATATGCTGTAATTTAGTGGTGCAGTGCAGCATATAATGTGATTATCAGGAACAGTGTGACATATAATGTGGTTTTGGAGCGCAGTGGACCATATGCTGTAATTTAGGGGCACCGGGTATTCATATGCTGTGATTTGGGGGCATTGTGTGGCATATACTGTGATTTGGGATTACAGTGCATCATATAATGTGATTCTAGGGCACAGTGTGGCATGTAATGTGATTTTGGGGCACTTTGTGCCTTTACTATGATTTATGGCATATTATGTGCATTAGGGCACAGTGCAGGATGGAGGCCCCAAAAATATGTGTGTGCCTGGCCCCAAGATTTCTGTTGTCGGCCCTGTGCAGAAGAGCATCTCTGAATGCACAGCACATCGAACCTTGAATTGGATAGGCTACATCAGCAGAAAACCACACCGGGTTCCACTCCTGTCAGCTAAGAACAGGAAACTGAGGCTACAGTGGTACAGGCTCACCAACACTGGACAGTTGTAGATCGGAAAACATTGCCTGGTCTGACAAATGTTGTTTTCTGTTGCAACATGCAGATGGTATCATCATAATGTGGCAAACCACATGAATCCATGAATCCATCCCGCCTTGTATCAATGGTTCAGACTGATGGATTTGGTGCAATGGCATGTGGAATGTTTTCTTGGCACACATTAGACTACCTGAAGCCACCTGAGCATTGCATAATTGCCATAGACTACCAGAGTATTGTTGCTGGCCATAAACATCACTTTATGGCAACTGTCTACTAATCTTCTAATGGCCACTTCCAGGAGAAAAATGTGCCATGTCACATAGCACACGTCAGCTCAGGCTGGTTCCATGAATGTGACAATGAGTTCCTTGTACTTCTATGGCCTTCACAGTCATTAGACCTTAATCCAACAGAGCATCTTTGGGATGTGGTGGAACTGGAGATTTGGAGTATAAATGTGCTGCTGACCAACCAGTAGCCACTGCGTCATGCCATCTTGTCACCATGGAGCAGAACTCTTAACACTTCCATTTCTAAATAATTCAGTCTAGTCAGAGAGGTGCCGTTACTGCCTTGTGACTTAGAGGTCTAGTTACTAAGCAGTGTTAGGAGACAGAGGGCTTCATTCAGAGCCGGACGCTATTTGCGGTCGCTCGTTCAGAAAAAAGGGGTGGCTATTCAATTGAACCGTTCGCTCTTTGCGGTCTGTTCATGCCTCTAGGTCTGAATGAGCGTACAAAACATGCGGTCGTTTCTTGGAAAACTACGCCCCCTGGCCGCTCGCATCCTACGTCATGTCCGCTATTTATTAGATTAATCGAGCACATCGACCAGCGTATGAACTGCTCGCTATTCTTGTGGTTGGTTTTTCCTACCGCAATCTTGCGAGCAGTCCTGACTATAAAATAACCCAGTGACGTGGTCAATGACGCTGCTGTATTAATTATACACACCCTTAAAACGCCCGTTTTGACCTTTAAGCACGCCTGCGTTCGGATCTCCACTCCCCGTTTTCAAGCACCTTCCCCTATTACCACCCACAGACGCCTCATTCTGTCACTCAAAATAGCAGGCATTCGCTATTTAGCGAACAAACGATTTTCGGCCACACTGACTGGTTCGCGCATGCGTATTACGATCCGTACGCATGCGCAGTTGTGCAAACATCGCTCGGAACGAACGAGCAGCCGCTTATGAGCGTCTCTGAATCAGGCCCAGAGTGAAAAGTGATAAGGTACCAGCCAATCAGCTCCCAACTGTCATCTCACAGGCTTATCACAGGCACCTTATCACTTTTCACTCTGTCTCCTAACACTGCTTAGTAACTAGACCCCTTGGTATTTCAGGGATTTGCTAAGCTGTAACAACTGGAAATCTTTAACTCATAGCAAAGTTCTGTCTAAACTGAATGACTGGAACCTTAAAGTGTCTTTAATTAATCTTATCAAAACTTAATTCTGGAGAGCTGGATTGAGAATCTGATGATCAGAACAATGATGAACATATTTTTCTCTCTTTTTCTAAGTGTCCAATTTTAACATCTCAAGCACAGTACTCTCCATTACTTTACATCAGTGACAAATGACAGCATACATGGTAATGAGGAGTCAAACTATACGCCAGTGTATCATCAGTTGAGGATCTCAAGCACTTGTCAGAAAAAAGCTGAATCCTATTCACAGAGCTATAAAGATGCAACCAGGCTTCTCTATCTCGTTACATTGCAGGTTGCAGGCCTTTGAAAAGGGCAGGTGCAGTTCCATTGGGAGACAATGCTGAAAAGTTTCTAACTTAATAAGTGCAAAAGTCTGACACTCTATTCAAGTCATACCGTTCAACTTCACTCACTCTTACTAAAGATACATAGAAAGCTCTCCTAAAAAATAGTGATTATATATACAGTATACAGTATATATATATATATATATATATATATATATATTGTTCCAAAGGAAGCACTCACCAGTTAGATGTAGCAAAAAGATGATTTATTCCAACAGCAAAAAAGTTAGACTGCATAGCGACGTTTCGGTCAAATCCAGACCTTTTTCAAGCCAACATCACATGTCAACGATAGCAACCATCAAATACATGAACATTGTACAGCCACAGCTCAAAGAACTGTCTTACCTTACTAGTGCAGCACCATAAATACCCGCAGTAATCACACCAATTAGTCTCACCAGCGGCATCCTTCCCCACGTGCAGAGCGCGCGCACCGGAAGTGATCTCACTTCCTCCATGCCGCGCTGTAACCCCAGCAACACTAGCTTGCGTTCCACACTCTGGAACGCACAGCAACTACCATCATACCACCACAGTATCTAGCTTATATATCCAGCGTGCCTCCAATCATCTCAATGCTGTTTCACGGTCCCCACCCCTCACCAGTGGTGGCACCCAGTCAATGAGTCTACATCTAAGAGAGGACATCTGATGGCCTTCTTGTATCCAGTGCTCAGCCACTGGTTTGTCTGAACACCCAGTATTGAGTGCCTGACGTATGGAGCTCCTGTGATTTGCCATCCTCTCCCTAAAGTTCCTCGTGGTAAGACCCACGTAGGCAAGTCCGCATGGACATGTTAATAGATAAATAACAAAGTCGAGCGTGCAGTACAAACGATGTTTAATTGGTATCGCCACCCCACTATGCGGGTGAGGGAAAGTAGTTCCTGATACCATAGATCTACAAGTCATACAATTCGTACATTTAAAGCATCCCACTTTCATACGTGGCAGCCATGTCTCACTCGATTTTGCCGATGCAGTAGCTGATGGTTTCATAAGAAGCTGTTTGAGGTTCGGCCCACGTCTATAAGCCATCATCGGCCGCTGAACGGTATCCCGCTTCAAAACCGGATCTGTTGCCAAAATTGGCCAATTAAGTTTATAGGCTCTAGAGACATCATGAGACCTACTAACAAAACGACTGGTAAAAATCATTCTTTTGTTATATGCTACATCCTCCCTGGGAGGCTGACCCATCATTCTTTGTCTCGCTTTTGTTAGGCATCTATCAATAGTCCTCTTGTCATAACCACGTTGTTTAAACCGTTCGATCATCTCACGGATTTGTTCCTCAGCCAATTCAGAATCAGTATTAATCCGTAACACTCTTAAAAATTGTGAAATCGGGAGGCTCTCTTTTAACATCGGTGGATGTTGGCTGGTTGCATATAATAATGTATTCCTATCTGCCTCTTTACGAAATAAAGTTGTTTGCAGCCTTTGGTCTTTTTTATATATGGAGACATCTAAAAATTCTATTGATGTCTTACTAATCTTGGCGGTAAACCTGATCGGACTGGGCAACTCATTCAAATAATTAACCATGTTCCAAAAATCTCTTTCCGTACCATTCCAGATAAGGAAAACATCGTCGATAAAACGATAATAATGTCTCATTTTTTCACCAAACAAAGGAATGATGTATATACTCTCATAAATATGCATATAAATATTAGCATAAGCCGGTGCAAGGTTCAAACCCATTGCTGTCCCGGACCGCTGTTTATAATATTTACCAGCATATAAAAAGTGGTTTTCTTTTAATACAAGTTCAAGAAGTTCTAGGAGGAATTCAACAGGGGGCCCCACATAGTCACTCATACTGTCAAGTCCCAGCAAGGTACTAATGACAGACGTCAAAATCCCGATGCCTGTCATTAGAGTTATGCCGGGAGCCCGACGCCCGGCATACCGAAAGAAAGTAAGCCGGGCACCGGGCGCGGACAGCCGCGGGGGGAGGGGTAGATTTTAGGGCTCCCAGGGGGACTTAGGATCAGGCAGCCCCCCGAGAGGGTTAGGTTTAGGCTAGGGGAAGGGGGGTTAGGGTTAGGCACCCCCGGGGGGAGGTTAAGATTAGGCAGCCCTCTGGGAGACTTAGGTTTAGGCTGTGGGGAAGGGGGGGTTAGGTTTAGGCACTTAGAGGGGGATTAGGTTTAGGCACTAGGGAGGGAGGTTAGGGTTAGGCACCCCTAAAGGAGGGTTAGGGGGGGTAGGGTTAGTTAATACTTACCTTTGGAGCTGTTGGGATTTTCACTGGAGCCGGTCTTCCGGCGTCGGGATTTGAACCGCAGGACATAGGTCCAGCAGTATATCATATCGATCCCGTCTGTGCACAGGTCACAGAGTGACAGAATAGGATAGCCTACATAGCAGTCTGTGCCAGGGTGCACAGTGACAGAATAGGATAGCCTACAGAGCAGTCTGTGCCAGGGCACACAGTGACATTGGTGTGAGTGGTGGGTGAAGGCGCTGCTGCCCTCAGCCCTCAGCTGCTGGTCACGTGGGCCACTCCCACAACAGGGCCCCTTTGCAAAGCAATACAACTAGAACACCTCAAATTTAAAAATAATTTGGCATTGTAGGCAAAGCCGCGGACAACTGCTAGTATATATATGTTGTATATTTACATATCATATACATTTGCATTTAACTGCATGGCTGGCTGTTGGTGTCTGCTGTAAACACTTTTGTAGATTCACTTGGTCACTATAGTGTAATTTCAAGGTGCATATGTAGAATTAAAAAATTGTAACTCTGCTTTCATTGGATGCAGTCAAAGTTTGACAGTGCCAATGGCAACATTCATAATGTCATAATGTTAACACCACAATGTCGACAGGCAACATTAACATTGTTAAAATGTTGGCAGAATGTCAACATTAGGGTTAGGCTTTGGGAGGTAGGGTTAGGCTGAGGGGAAGGACCGGGTTAGGTTGCATGGAGGGAAGTTAGCGGTTAAGGCTGTGGGGGGGAAGGTTAGAGTTAGGTTGCTGGGAGGGGTTTAGTGATAGGCTGTGGGGGAGGGTTAAGTTGCAGGGAGGATTTTAGTGGTTAGGCTGTAGGGGGAGGGCTAGGGTTAGGCACTAGAGGGAGGGGTAGGGATTAGGGTAACGGATACGGGATAAATACCCAAATGCCACAGAATCCAGAAGTCACAGTCACATGACCACTGGGACCCAGAGGACGCCACTGTAGCCGTCGACAGCAGGTTAGTCACCACTGGGCCACCAGGGATGATATGTCAACATTTTAACATCTCGACATTTCATCACTGACTACATGGTGAATGTCAACATGGTCAACGTCATCATTATGACCATCGACGTGAAATTATGACTATCAACATATCGTACCCTCAGTAGCATTAGAGATCAATTTACTTCGCACACAACACAGGGATGGGCTCTGATAGGAGCCCCTGTCTCTGCATGTATTTAGTGATACTGGCGATCCTTAATTAACCCCAGCAATATATGGTAATAAGAAATTATAATTATTGGGACCAATTTTCAATGATTAATACATATACCCCACAGGATTACAATGGTGTGAGGTGCAGTAGAAATAGCTATAAATAATTATCTGTCTGATATGAATCATCATTAAATCATGAGGTTTTACAAAAGAGTTTCTGGTCTTATTCCTAAAATATGTTTTAAAAGTACTGTAGCTGTATTGTTAATCTGTATGACACTCGTGAAAGAGGTTGAATCACAAATTGTATTACGTCTACTATTAATCTGAAAGACATACCCTATAAAAAAGTACTACATTGGTATTCATCTAGTTTTTTCACTGAAAATTACATTTATTATTATTATTATTATTATTATTATTATTATTATTACTATAATACATTTTTATTTTAGACAAGATTACACTAAATAATGATTACAGTCACATACTGTTGTGTTAGGTATAGAATTTAGGTAAATAATGCTACATTTTTATGATTAAAACTAGTTTGGCTTGGCTCAGAGCATGTTTTTGTTACCAATTGACTCATCACAATGGTTACAGCAGCACTGAGTGTTTCAGGAGCTGAATGTGCTGATCTTATGAAAGGCAGTGAGGATGACATGTCCAGTTATGTGAGGAGTGAGCTACATGTGGCATGATGTGAGGAGGGGAATGGAGGCAGCAGGAAGTCACAGACTCAGAGTTATATTGTATGAAGAGCGTAGTTTCCCAGCAGCACAGAGTATATCACAAGATTATTGATGTGTTAGTGAGGACAGGGTTGCATGTGACAGGGGCAATGCATGATATGAGGAGGGGAATGGAGGCAGCAGGGAGCCACAGACTAATGGTGCGTACACATAGTACGATTAAAATGGACGATATGAATGATGATGATATCAATCATATCGTTATCGTTCATATCGTGCATTTTTCGCACGGGCACGTATGGTCGATATCGATATCGACCATCGCTGGTGCATGCAGGCCAACCTTGTCGATATCAATGAGGTTACTATAGTGGTTGGTGGGTTCATGGTGTGCTGGATGATCGATATCGATCGTCCAGCACACCCATGATTTCGTACAATGATATCATTATCGTTGTCGATCGTCCCGTCTGTATGCACCATAAGCGTTATATATTGTAAAGAGCAGGGTTCCCCAGCAGCACAGGATATATCAGGAGATGAATGATGTGTTAGTGAGGACAAGGCTGCATGTGACAGGGGCAATGCATGATACGAGGAGGGGAATAAAGGCAGCAGGAAGCCACAGACTAAGTGTTATATATTGCAAAGTGCAGGGTTCCCCAGCAGCACAGAGTATATCAGGAGATGAGTGATGTGTTAGTGAGGACAAGGCTGCATGTGACAGGGGCAATGCATGATACGAGGAGGGGAATAAAGACAGCAGGAAGCGACAGACTAAGTGTTATATATTGCAAAGTGCAGGGTTCCCCAGCAGCACAGAGTATATCAGGAGATGAGTGATGTGTTAGTGGGGACAGGGCTGCATGTGACATGGACAGTGTCATGATGTGAGGAGGGAAATGGAGGCAGCAGGAAGTCACAGACTGAGAGTTATATATTATAAGGAGCAGGGTTCTTGGCCGTTATTTTTGTAAATTATTTGTATTCAAAATATTTTGTATTAACATTTTGTTTTAATCTGCTTTTTTCAGACTTTGCAAGCGCTGTTCCTGGACAGCAGACCTCATATGCTGCAATATTAAGACGAAAATCAGGGAGCTCATATATGTCATTATTTAACTCCAAGAACAGACCGAGATATAGTGGTTCCTCATTGGAAACTCTTGATCAACCGATGCAAACCGGGAGAGAAAGAGCAAATCACTACAACCCTCCAACATACCTCTACCACCTTTCAGATGGTTTTCGGCAAGATGACCGTGAGTCTAACCATTTTTATTGTGAGATTTATATATTTTAAATGTATGAAGCTTTGTGTCTTGTGCTGGTTTGCGCCTGGAAACTTTAGAGGTAAAATAGTTCCATATATTAAACTACAGTAATGCTTCTTTGGGCAAATTACAATAAATAAAACGAAGGAGAACAAAATAAAATATATATATTATTGAGCCTGTTCAAAGCAATAATAGCTTGAGGCATACCATTCGACTACCTAGATTTGGTAGGACAGTCCTCATTTGCGGACTAGAAAAGGGGGAGATTCATCTAAAAGTGGAGGTTTATGGGCTATTCATGCAGGGTTTGGATGGGTCTGAGTGGACATTTGTGGGGATTCAGCAGAGAAGGGGGCGGCACTTACTTTTGTACATTACTCTAACTTTTTAAAGTGTTGTGTATTGCAGTATAGATAAAGTAAGTTTCTTTTATACCAGTAGTAATATATGTTTTAGATTGGTAGAACCCAGAATGCAGTGGGTCGCGATCATTGAGGAATATTTACTGACATTCCAAAAGAGATATTAACTGTAACTACTTAAGCTCCGGGCTGTTTTTGAACATTCATCATTAGGATTATGTTATTCTTATTTTGAATGAGTCACATACTGTGTGTGTATATATATATATATATATATATATATATATATATACAGGTTGAGTCTCCCATATCCAAAATGCTCGGGACCAGGGGTATATTGGATATCACATTATTCCGTATTTTAGAATAATTGCATACTATAATGAAATATCTTGGGTATAGGACCCAAAACTAAACACAGAATGCATTTATGTTCTATATACACCTTATACACACAGCCTGCAGGTTATTTTATACAATATTTTTTATAATTTTGAGCATCAAAAAAAGTTTGTGTACATACATGAAATTCATTTATGTTTCATATACACCTAATACACCCAGCCTGAAGGTTATTGTATACTGTATTTTAATGAATTTGTGCTTTAAAACAAGTTTGTGTACATTGAACCATGAGAAAGTGAAGGTTTCACATTCTCAGTCATACTAAAAATATTCCGTAATTCGGAATATTCCGTATTTCGGAATATTTGGATATGGGAGACCTATATATATATATATATATATATATATATATATATATATATATATATATATATATAAAATGCCATTTGGAATGCTTTTACTTATTTGGCAGTACTCACGAGCATTAAACAATTAGAAATCCAGTAAACATTAATCTGTGTGGTGACATGGCTCTCACAGGTCAGCCTTTAGCACATTTTGTAAAGTACAGTACTTTGTAGTGTTTGGGGAATCAAATTGCTAACAGGTCGAGTTATAATCTTATTTGAATAGGGTTCCCTTGTTTCATGGGTGTCACAGGGAAGTCCTCATTTTCCACTAGAAATATTTAACACAGTGGGCCATATGTAATAGGGTGAGAGTTTAGAAAATGTGAAAGTTTAGCAGTAAACTCTCACACTTTTTAAACTCGGCCAATGTAACAGAGTCCGAGAACAGGCAAACTCACATATTTTTAGACTAAATTAATTTAAACTCTCATCCAGATGTCTTCCCATTTTGAAGATAAAACTCAACCAATGTGAGAGTTTTTGCTGCTAAACTCTCGCATTTTGTAAACTTTCACCCTGTTACATTTGGCCCAATATAGTTTATTTTACAATAACTGAGAATTCTCATGCACTCAAAGGGTTGTGTTCATTAAAGGTCGATATTAATCGATTTGGATCAATTTTAATCTAGATCACACATTTCCTAATAGACAGGTTTTTTTAAGTATTAGTACAGTAAATGTGTGATTTAGCCCCAGAAATACAATATCGATGTTTGATCGATTTTCATCTATTTTAATTTGATCAAAATTGATTAAAAAAGACCGTTTCTTGCGGAATGATGACGGGTGTTCCAAAGGACAGGGCCACTCTAGAGCTGTCCTCAAGACAGAAGTGAGAAGAGGTGATCACTGTGCAGGAGACCTCAGTACTTGGTGATATTGGGGTCCATGCAAAGTGGCCAATTCGGAGCAATACGCAATGGGAGTAACTGGCTGATAGTAGGGTGTTCTCATGTACTGTAGGCTAATTCCAGTGAGTGTGTGTTGAGCGTATGTTTGCCGGAAATTGTGGACTTTGTATGGACCTGATTCTGAGTCAGACCCAGGTGGAAACTTAAGAAGGATCTCGGCGATATCTGCATAATGCGCATGCTCCATAGAAAGATATCACAGACTGTGCTTTCACCGGATAAGACGTATGCACATGAATGGACATTGCAAGTGCGGATTCATCCGTCCGCTCCTTGGTGGTAACTGGGCAGCAACCATGCGGACGCCTGGAACTGTCCCATCTCGTGGGAGTGTCATGGGCATGAAAGTCAACACCCATGCTTGATCGTGCAGTACGAATGGATATAGGACACCTGGATCAGGCAGATCTTTTGCTCCTAGCGTGGGGTGGGTTCAAGTCCAAATACTGATGATGACGGCTACAGCTGTGGACACAGTGGGCGTAATGGCCTTCTACATGCAGAAGCACTGATCATTGGTATACATGGACGGATATGTACAGTAGGAGTGTGTGTATGCGGAGATCCTCTGTTCTCAGGTAGATCTATTGCACCAAGGAGAGAAGTGGTGCAAGTGGGCTCTAATAATGGTGACGGCTGTGGAAGTGTATGGGTGGGGGTGGTGTGGTTGTATGGATGCTTACAACTCGTCATATGGGACAAATATCAGCATTTAGCACCATGCATGCAATGCAGGTGTAGTTACCCCTGACTTCAATGCAACTCGGAATTGGCCCTAATTTATGACATAAAGTAGCCTCATTATAAATTCTAAAAGTAACTGAAGGTCATGGTAAGCCAGTGGCTGTGTGATACTGGCGATCATGTATCAATCCTACTAAAGAATGAAAAAGCGGGCAAGTGGAAAAGTCGCTTATACTGTAGCAGCCAATCAACTTCTGCCTATCATTTTATAAAATGTACTTGATAGATGCTAGTTAAAAGTTGATTGGTTGCTAAGGGAAACTTCATGTTACCTTTTCTCACCTTTGTAGAAGGCTTATTACACCTCCCCCCCATTATTCCTTAGACTACGAAAGCTTTCCTACTGACCGCTAAAATCAGGGCCGGCTCCAGGGGACCAACCCGAGAAGAGACTGACATATCCGAGCAGTGATGGATGAATGGGAAGGGATGGGGATTAATCAGTCATAATGGAATGGAAAGGAGCAAATCCGTTCAATTGGAGGTTGCAGAGGAGGCTGTAGACAGGGGCGTGATAAGGACATGAGCAAATATTTTAGCTGTCTCAAGCGTAAAGAAAGGCCAAACACAAGTGATGTTTCTAAGTTGAAAATGGCAAATGAAAGATTTGCAGTTGGAAACCTAAGACGGTCTAGGGAAAACCAGACATACGGGAGCTCTAGCCACAGGATCCATCTATAGCTATCTGCAATTGCAATGCTTTAGTGGAGCTTGGTAAGTGGCATTTTTAATCAGTAATAGAAAAGCACAGAGAATTGCTTGTGTGGAACGTGCACTCAACAGAACAGGGATCTTGTAAAAAGCCAATCTGTCACAGCAATGGCAGAGAGGGTTCATGAAAGCACAGATAAGAAGAAAACTTAAATCACATGAATGCAAATCAGCCTCTTAAATGTGATTACTATTTAAATAAAGAACCCTTCCTAGAGCCCGTATGATGTTGATGTTTACCTGCTAAACATTATTAAAATGCACAGTTAAATTACTTCTTAAGAGCTATAACAAATGTGCACATGCATAATGTGATTAACTGCAAGCTCTGGAATAACAATATGAATATCAATATACAGAGTTACAAGAGCACAATGTCTTATTCCATGTCAAGTTCTTATCAGGTAATATTGTTACCGCTGTTCATTTATTATGGTTGGAGCAAAACAAATTGCTTTGCTTTTTAAGGAATATTAGAGTGATTTCCAAGCAAAAATGTTAGAAGGGTCTAGGATGGGATTGTCCTGGGGGTTTTAGTACAGTAAGTTATCTAACCCAGGGGAAGACTTATCAAACTTTGTTGAAAGAGAAAGTGGAAAGAGTTACAGTACCAACCAATCAGCTCCTAACTGTCCATTTTACAGGTTGTGTTTGAAAAATTTCAGCTAGGAGCTGATTGGTTGGTACTTTATCTCTCTCCACTTTTTCGCTCTGTAAGCTTTGATAAATCTCCCCCTAAAGCCTTTAACACCATACATATGGCACAAGTAGGAACTTTAAGGTCTGAAGGCTAGAGGGATTTAATTCAAATTCAGCTAGTTACTATCATATACTGTATGTACACATACTGGTGTCCTCCTCCAGAACGAATGGGAGGCCCGCAAATATCCATTGGCGCTCCTGGCAGCCTGGAAAAAATGGGCAAGTCTCCCGGCCAGCTGTCACCTGCCTGCATATCCTTGGACCCCCCCAGCACCCCTACACACACACCCGCAGCAGTGGGTGGGGGGGGTTGTGTTGAGATTCGCGCTGTCACATTATCGTGGTCCCACCCACTACTGATGGGGAGGAGCCACAATGATGTGATTGCGTGGTCACACACAACTGCTCCGCCCCTAATGCTGGGTAATGTCCCTGGCCACACTCCCCATATGTAGTGTCATGCCTCCCCACTGTGGCGACCTGCCAGAATGCTGGCAAGTATGTATTTACTTACTGAGTGATGGTGAAGCATACTGTATATCAAATTGCCAACATTTTAGTGTCATGTATTATACTATATATCCCCTGCACTATATAGGTAACTTTAAATATACTATACTGTAAGTATTGAAAAATGTAGTTAAATAATCCTATACAGTAGGCATGCCATATTAGTATAACCTCTTTCTTTTCATAGAGATTCCACAACCAAAATATAAACAAAAATAAAAAGTGCCATCAGCAAACCAGTAGTTTTCCAATCTTATCATATATGCACAGCACAAGCCGGCATGTAGTAATTGTATACGGTCACATCTTACTGACCCCGCCCACTCAAATACAGTATAGTTTATCTATCAGTGCAGCTTACTTTATGCTCCATGTGACTAGTACAGTATAGGCTTGTACCATTTGCCTAAAGCTGGTCACACATCTAAAGATTATCTGTCCAACCAGCCAACTAGTTGATTGGTTGGAATGAAAATCTGGTAAGGTATGACAGCAAATGACAATCAGCAATTTGCTCCCAAACGCTGGAAAATGGACAAAAACTGTTGTTTGAACAAATTGTTTAGATAAAAAATTTAACAAACTTGTCTGACGACCATTTTCATCTGTTTTCCGGCATTTAGTAGCAAATTGCTGATCATCAGTTACTCCCATACGTTGCCAGATTTTCATTCCAACCAATCAACTAGTTGGCTGGTTGGACAGATTATCTTTAGATGTAGGGCCAGCTTTACACTTGCTATATAAGTATGCAGAGGTGGGGTGCTCAATGCATTTCATACTGCATCTCTTTATTAAAGATCTTAAAATGTGCTTTAATTGGAAGCTCACATCCCACCTCCGCTGGATAGCGGCCCATGCAGTGATACTTGCATCATGTGAAATTGTGACTCATTACAGATCTCAATATACAATTGTACTCAATGGATTATTAAGTCAAAACTACTCTTGACATTTCTCACCTTACTTGAAACATTTTAACAATCTTCCCCATGTGGAAAATAATACCAGTGCTGTCTTCATTCTTACATACCTATGTTCTTCCTTTTTCATTTTTATGTCTACATTTTGTCACAAATCGGTTCATTGTAGGCTTCAATAAACTCAGACCTTGCCTTTAAATCGGATAAATCAGTCCCTGCTAGTTACATAAATTAGGTATGTCATCCAATAGGTGATCTTAGATAGGAAGATGTATTGTGCAGAGATTTATAAATCGGTGGGGGCACTAGATTCCTTTTAGGTAAGACCAGATCTCTCCTTTGTAAGCCCTGGACAGCTGATCAGGCCAGCCAATGACATCTTCTCACTCTAGCAGACAGGCTTTTAAACTTTCTCAGCTGGCAGTTCTTGTCAGATCTTTGTCTCACCGTCCTGGGTGCTTCACACTCCTATGTGTTGTGCTCTAGCACAGAGGTTCCCAAACTCATTCCTCAAGGCGCCCTAACGGTCCAGGTTTTAAGGATAACCATGCTTGGGCACAGGTGACTTAATGAGTACATCATCCTTTTGATTTAACCATCTATGCTAAACCATTGATATCCTTAAAACCTGGACTGTTACGGTGCATTGAGCGCAGAGTTAGGGAACCTCTGCTCTAGTATCTGAATGTCACCCTGTGTGGTGCTCCTGAGTCTTAATATAATACCTGTGTGTTGTGTTCCAGCATTCCTACAGTGCTTCTGTATATAACACTCAAGCATTCTTACTTGCACCATGCTGTGCTCCGGAATCCCCTGTCTGTTATGCTCCAGTATTCCTATAGTGCCCTTGTGTATAGCCAGTGCCGGACTCGGGCATGAAGAGCCCACCGGGGCCCATGCGTAAGGGGTGTGGTCATCCAACAGACGGGGTGTGGCCAGCCATCACAGATAATTGGCTAACCATTAGTCAAATCTTGGTGTAGTTTCTATAGAAGGGAACCAAGGCCCTCATTCAGAGCCGGACGCTGTGAGCAGAGCGCACGCTCCTCCATAATTATGGAGCGTCCTCCTGGACGCTCGTATAGCTGTGGGTCACCACCCACAGCACATACGAGCGTGCAGGTTGATGGCCGCGATGGTCTTGACCATCGCGACCATCGCCAGTGCGAGCCGGAGCCTGCGGTTGAGTTTCTCAACCGAAAGGCCCGGAGTGATTTTGGCTCTATCAGAGCCAAAATCACTCCCACTGACATCACTAGTGATGTCAGTGGGCCGGCTTCTGACGGTAGGCGTTCCCTTGGGAACGCCCCCGTCTGGGAGGCACGACCCCGGCACGCCCACCAAAGGGGGCGTGCTGTCAATCAACATCGACAGCACGCCCCCTTTGATCAGACACAACGAGCGAAGGAAAGTCCGTCGCTCGTTGCGTCTGGCGCATGCGCAGTGCACATCATCGACCCACTTGCGAGCGGACAGCCGCTCGCGAGTGGGTCTGAATCAGGCCCCAAGTCCCATGCTGATCAGTGGATCTGCTCCATCAGGTAACTAGCCGTCTAATAGAGTAACAATCTATAATTAGAGGTCTCGAATCTGACATCCAGAGGAGGGGGTGGGCCCACAGGCAGTGGTGCCCACCGGGCATTTCCCTTCTACCCCTGTGGGCCAGTCCAACCCTGTGTACAGCACCCCAGAATTCTTACTTGCACAAGCCCATGTTGTGCTCCAGTCTCCTAAACAAACACCTGTGTGTTCTGCTTCAGCAAGGCTGCAGTGCAGCTACATATAGCACTTTGTTAAATACCAATGTCTAGTGATTCAGAATCCTGTGCTGCTTTCCTCAGTCAATCCAGCTGTCATTTAGTACCTCCTACCTCTCTGGTACATCTTTTCCATTTTCCCTAAAGTTGTGTCTGGTGCTCGCCCGGGGAGCTGCGAACTGCTGAGTCTCTGTTCTGTAGTCTGAGCCTGCTTGTGGGCATCCCTGGCAAAGCCCAGTTCATCCTAAGACTCCACGCCTCTAGGAAAACAGTGTCAAACCAGGACTGACCAAATGAATCCCCCACATTCTGGTGCCATTATGACCGGTATTTAGCTAAAATAAAAATAGAATACTGTGGCCACAAAATATCATGTTGACAAATAAACTTTGATCATCAAGAATGATTTTGATGTATACTGTACATGTAAATTTTGTAATGCATATATGTATATTGTTATTGAAAAGCTGTCTGATACAGTGTGTACAGTACATTGCTATGTGATGTTTGTTCGTATGGTGCTATGGAACCCTCATGGCACCATATAAAACAAATATAATAATAATTAAGTGTGAGTCTGGTGGAATTGTGTGTATATAAATGTATAACAACTACAACTTCTCTTTTGTTGCACAAATAAACATACATTCATACAGGACAGTTTTTTTGGGCTGGTTTTATATAATCTTATGTTGTATTTTGCGAGGTTAACATTTTACAAGTCCAACTTTTGAACTTCATAAAAAAAAAGCTCTGGCACTCATTACTACGCTGTCAGATTTCAGGCCAGAGATCAGACACTTCAAGATGGGAATCAGACTGTTCATTCCAAAACATGACAGACATGCTCATTATCCATAATCAAACTGTATGTGATGGACTAAATTAAAATTATCTGGAATGTCTGGATGGATAATAGGTAGCAGTTATTATTACTGGTATGTAAGGGAAATGTAAGAGCAGAAGCATCCCACGGGGCAGGACAAACCCGGGGTACCTGGAAACGTGGAGCAGGTACAGGCAAAGTCTGCACATTTTATTGCAGTGATCAAGTTATAAGAAGTTAATGTTAAGTAAACTAGAAATGAAACTCTTAGATTGACGTGTTCACTGTTGTTGCATTTTAATCAGATGCGGTGTGGCTCCGTAAATGAAGAATTCTTATCGCCGCAAATTACCCCAATAAAGAGTTGTACTGCCTAACTGTATCCATTTGCATCACTGGAACATGGGCTCAAATAAGAGATGCTGTGCCGCTGCCAAAAAGGGGGCATGGCCACACGTAAGTAACATGGTCACGCAGGAAGGGGCGTGGTCACGCGGCCCTTACCCCGTGCCTATTACTTGAGGGGGAAGAGGGGCGTGCAGAAGGTCCCTGTGTGGAGTGCTGGCCGGCTCTCTCAGTGAAAGGAGCCGAGTGCTGCACCCTGCTCCTGTCAGTGAGGGGGAGTCTGCATGAGGGGGGGGGAGATCTCACAAATATCTGTAAACTGTGCATGTTCCATACCACGCATACACACATGAACTGAGAGTGGGCCTGATTCAGAGATGAAAGCAATGGCGATTCCTTACGCAGATCAATGCCTCATGAGGGCGTGCAGCGAATCACGAGAGTGTGGCCTCATGGCAAGTCCCTACCTCTCAGTGCGCGGGCCGGGCACTGGGAGGTGGAGCATCAGGGCCAGGCTCTCGGGCCTAACCGGCCCATCAGGCCCTTGTGCTAGATGCCCAGTCCACCCCTGGCGGGTGGCGCGGCCTTCCGCACACAGATTGACAGATAATTGGCATAGATAGGAGGTTACTGCAAAGGGGCAAGCATGCTGCCGTGGCCCAATGGGGAAAATGGCCACGGACACATGCGTTTCAGAAACAGGCCCCATATCTCTATTGAATGAAAATTAGCAGTGAAAGAGATCTGATTTCCATATGCAAGATGTTTTTTTGAGGGTCACCAATACAAAAACAGCTGCATTGTACGCAATGTTCAGGATAGTATCCCCTTGATATATGTGTTTTTCATTGTGTGTGTTTAATTCTACTTTATATTCTGTTGACCAATGTTCCAGTTGTGCACATGATATTAATTTTCCCATCACTATTTTTGAAGAGTATTGCCTTGCTTTGCTCTTGTTAAGCAGGTTATTGCTGGAGTTATGCCTGGGAGCCATGTTTAGATGTACAGAACTTGTAACATGTCAGCTCGATATCAATTTCTATAGCTCAGCGTAGGGGAAATGTATGAAAGTAGGCGCTGTTGTAACCTAAACACTACAACCTACATCATACGAGTGGAACCTGTTACAGTATACAGTATGTGTAAGTGTAGATAAATTGAAACGCTTGGGAATTAAGCGAGGTGTACTTGACATTTCACATTTTGAGTTATAAATAATGTGTTTGAAGTCAACAGGGCTTTTAATTGCATGATTCTGTAACAAACTGACTTAGGGGTCTGTTTACTAAGCAGTGTTAGGAGACAGAGTGAAAAGTGATAAGAAAGTGATAAGGTGCCAGCCAATCAGCTCCCAACTGTCATCTCACAGGCTGTGTTTGAAAAATGACAGTTGGGAGCTGATTGGCTGGCACCTTATCACTTTCTAATCACTTTTCACTCTGTCTCCTAACACTGCTTAGTAAATAGACCCCTATATGTAAAATAAGGGTTAATTTTGCTTGGCAGTTGGGGCTCGATTCAGACCCACTCGCTAGATGCGTTCGCACGCTAGATGCGGATGCAAATTTCGGCAAGGCAAGCGATCGCATGGCAAAGCATTAGCACGCCCACTATGTCTTAGCGTGCGATCGCATTGTGTATGCAGACGCCCACCAGCCAGTCTTAAGACTCCCACTTGCGCACGTCATCTCCAGGAAGTGTATGCAACCATCGGGAACTTCAAGTACCATTGGATGTGAACGCAACACTTGTGGTTGACCATACCCTCTCACAAGCACTGCGAGCGCTTCAGTGTGAAATACAACCAGGTGACGTGTATTATGATGCTGCCTCATTATACACGCCTATGAAACCTCCACTCCCCCGTTTCTAGCAGCCAGCCCCTAGCACCACCCACAAATGGCTTCTCCTGTCACTCAGTCACCCGGGTAGTCTATGCGCAGCGAGCGTACGCTTCCCAATCACTCACACTGGTTCGCGCACTGCAAAGCATATGCATGCACAGATTGCAAAAATCGGCTGTCTGCGTTCGAACCCGATGGTTTGCATACGCGCATGCGCACGCTTTGTTCTGTGTGAACTACTCTTTGCCCAAAACTACTCTTTGCCCAGCAAAGTGTGAAATATAACCAGGTGACATGTACAATGACGCTGATATGCTAATTATGCACGCCCAAAGAACGCCGTTTGGACACTCCGACATGCCTGCATTCGCACATCCACTCCCCCATTTTCCCAGGGCTTCTCCAGTTACCACCCTTCTGCGCTTCCCCATCGCACAGACTGGTTCGCACATGTGTATTTTGCCGCATGCGCAATCACCCATAGCGAGCAAACGCGGCTTAGCGTCCGGGACTGAATCAGCCCCTTAGTACAGCATCCAAGTACCAGTTAATTTATTTATTACCAGTTATTTATATAGCACACACATATTCAGCAGCGCTGTACAGAGAGTTTCTTACCAATCATATTTGTCCCTGCCCCAGTGGAGCTTACAATCTATGGCCCTGATTCAGACCCACTCGCGAGCGGCTGTCCGCTCGCAAGTGGGTCGATGTTCTGCACTGAGCATGCGCACGACGGAGGGAGCTCCGTCGTGCGCATGCGCCAGACGCGACGAGCGAAGGAAAGTCCTTCGCTCGTTGTGTCTGATCAAAGGGGGCGTGCTGTCGATGTTGATTGACAGCACGCCCCCTTTGGTAGGCGTGCCGGGGGCGTGCCTACCTGACGGGGGCGTTCCCACGGGAACGCCTCCCGTCAGAAGCCGGCCCACTGACATCACTAGTGATGTCAGTGGGAGTGATTTTAGCTCTGATAGAGCCAAAATCACTCCGGAGCTTGCGGTTGAAAACCTCAACCGCAGGCTCCGGCTCGCAGTTTCGATGGTCGCGATGGTCAAGACCATCGCGGCCATCAAACTGCACGCTTGTATAGGCTGTGGGTGGTGACCCACAGCTATACGAGTGTCCAGGAGGACGCTCCATTTTTATGGAGGGCGGCCCTCATTCAGAGCGTGCGCTCTGCTCAGAGCGTGCGCTCTGCTCAGAGCGTACGGCTCTGAATGAGGGCCTGTATTCCCTATCACATGCGCACACACATACACACTATGGTCAATTATTGTGGGGAGCCAATTACCCCACCTGGAAACCGGAGCACCTGGAGGAAACCCACGCAAGCACAGAATATACAAACTCCACACAGTTAGGGCCGTGTTGGGAACCGAACCCATGACCTCAGTGCTGTGAGACAGTAACGCTAACCATTACACCGACTGTGTTGCCCAGTTCATAATACATATCTCCTGTGCCAGTTCTATGTCTGAAGCTACATTGTGCATACTTAGGACCTCATTCAGAGTCTCTCGCTAGCGTTGTGCATTCGCAAGCGGCCCGATGGTTTGCGTACATGCATGCGCACGCTTCGTTCTGTGTGTGTGTGAACTACTCTGTGCGATCGCAGGCCGCTCGCCCAGCAAAGACAGCCCAGTGAAATGAGTGACAGGAGAGGCCGTTTGTGGGTGGTAACAGGGGCAGGACACTAATAACGGGGGAGTAGAGGTGCGAAAGCAGGCGTGCCTGAGTGTTTCAACGCCGTTTTAGAGGCGTGCATAATTAACAGGCAGCGTCATAACACGTCACATGCCTGTTTTTTACACTGGAGTCCTCGCAGTGTTTGCGGTAGGGTAAGGCGACCACAAGCGCTGCGATCGCTTCCGACTGTCCTCGATGTACCAGTGTTTTAATACACTTCCTGGAGATGATGTGTACTGGTGGGCGGCTCTGCCTGTGTGATTGGGCGTATGCTGGCCGCTCACTAAGACATGGTGGGCATGCTTATGCCTTGGCAAGCGATCAAGAGCGAGCAAGAGAGCCCTGCCAGGCCCAGGTGATGAGGGGGCGTGGCCATGCCCCCTTGAGCAAAAAACAAAACACACTTTTGCAGCGCGCTAGGGAGGGGGGCGCTGTGAGCCCCTCAGCCCGGTGCAAAGCCAGGGGGGTGCGATCAGTGTGATCTCTCCCTTTCACAGGCATAGGAGTTGCTTTGGCTGCTGCTCAGCAGCCATGAACAGTCTCCCGCTGCAGCTCAGCAACTCAACACACGCTGTGTGCTGGGCTGCTGTTAGGGAGGGTGAAGGGAGGGGGGTGCGGCACCAGACCCAGGCCCCCACCAGGCCCCACTGGAAGCCCGGGCCCAGGTAAATAGTACCTGCTACCCCCCCTCTCTGCGCTCCTGAGCAGGGGAGACGCTACAGACAGCACTGCTGCAACGATGCTGGCTGCAGGGCACCATTACAGGCACCCTATATATAAAGAAAAAGGAGGTTGAGTATAAGCGCTCCCCTAAAGGCTTGATGTTAAAGAGATGCTGCTGCCAAAAAATGAAGGATGTGCAATTACTTCAAACAAATGTAATAGAAGGAAAACATTGGCTGCGCTTCTCATTACCAAATAAGAATTTTTTATTACATATAAATTGTCATAGATTATTAAAACTTATGAGCATTATAACTCTTCAGAAATATAGAAACAATTGTGCACATGAATATTATACAATTCCAGGTATTTACAGTCAATATAAAATTATAAAAAGTGCGTATAAAAAATATGTATTCCCTATTTATCTAAAATGTTATAAATGAATTGATGAAAAAAAGTTCCATAAATTGAAGTAGATAGTTCTTGTCTATTTGAAAAGACCTTGCAAAGCAGCTGGGCTACATGCGATATAAGTACACAGCAGTATGAGAATTTGAGTTTTTATGCCGGCATATATATTATGAAAAAAGTGTCTATATAAGTAGGAGTGAGCTCACCCGTTTGAAGTATAGAGTCACAGCGTCTATAGGGTATCCTGGTGACTATCCCAAACAGGTACACAAAAAAAATAGTATGTACACCCGTGTACCTGTGTAGTGAGACGGTTGGGCTCTCCTAGGATGTGCCTCCAATAGATTGAAGCTATCAACACACCTATTGACCCGGTGTGTTCATCTTCAGGGCATCCAACCAAGGGATCCTGCTAAAGCCTATACAGTGAATTAACGGACCCCCTGTGCCGACCGCACATCCTAGGAGAGCCCAACCGTCTCACTACACAGGTACACGGGTGTACATACTATTTTTTTTGTGTACCTGTTTGGGTTAGTCACCAGGATACCCTATAGACGCTGTGACTCTATACTTCAAACGGGTGAGCTCACTCCTACTTTTATATACACTTTTTTCATAATATATATGCCGGCATAAAAACTCAAATTCTCATACTGCTGTGTACTTATATCACATGTAGCCCAGCTGCTTTGCAAGGTCTTTTCAAATAGACAAGAACTATCTACTTCAATTGTGTCATTATATATAATTTATGGAACTTTATTTCATCAATTCATTTATAACATTTTAGATAAATAGGGAATACATATTTTTTATATGCACTTTTTATAATTTTATATTGACTGTAAATACCTGGAATTGTATAATATTCATGTGCACAATTGTTTCTATATTTCTGAAGAGTTATAATGCTCATAAGTTTTAATAATCTATGACAATTTATATGTAATAAAAAATTCTTATTTGTTAATGAGAAGCGCAGCCAATCTTTTCCTTCTATTACAGGCACCCGGCGGTCAGAAGCAGGAGCCGTGGGCTGGCGACGGTGCCGCCTGCAAAGCCCTGCACTCTGGCCGCACACCGCTAGTTACGGCCCTGTAACAAGATAATGTGGAAGACATAGTTAAGGTCTTGCTACTGGCTACTGTGGCTCAGCAGGAAGCCACCAGGGCTCAGCAGGAAGCCACCAGGGCTCAGCAGGAAGCCACCAGGGCTCAGCAATTGGCCGTTGAGAAGACCCAGGGGCATCAGCAATTGATTATAGATGAACTCTGCAGGCAACATCACCACAACCGTGAAGCCGTATAAGGTGGTGCAGCATCTAGTAGCACTGTCAGGATTCCGGCACCGGTGTTCTCTCGGTAGGTCGGTATTCCGGCGCCGGGATTTCGATAGCCGGCATCCCGCTCGGTGGTATAATAAGTACATCCCACGCAGAATGCTGTTGTTTGCTATTTTGGAAAGGTGGATTAATGTCAAAACAAGAACCACAAAGTCATTCTTTGTTTAAAAAAAAAACATTTTTTGCTTTTGGTACACATTATTGAAATGTCAATAAAAAAAAAACACCACTTTGGTTACATTTTATTTGATGTGGTAGAAAGAGCAAAAAGACTAATGGTATTGTCTGAAAATACAAAGTATTCTGGAAAAAAACAACCCAAGGTATAATTTGTGTGGGCACTGCATAAAAATCAGTGATATTGATGTTGGATTGTGACGAGCACTAATGACGGAAAATGGTCTCAGCACAGGGGTGAAAAATCCCTCAGCAGTGAAAGGGTTAAGATACCACACAGCCAATCATGAACTCCCGAGCAGTTTGCAACTCGCCTAAAAAAAACATGCAACTTTCATAAATCTCAGGCTATTATATTTCCCCAAAGTATCTCTAAAAAATCCTAAAGCGCTCAAATTTACGGTGCAGCTCTTTGTACAAAATAACCTGCAGGCTGCACACAGCGCCCAGATTGAAACTGAACCCCCAGTGCCGAGATTTAGCAATGTTTCTAATTGTGCCACTGTGTTGCCCGCCTGTGCACCACTAACTTGTGGCATTTCAAAGTTTTTCTTATAACTTTTAAAATGAATTTGACGTAATTTAGTGAAATGTGACGCAGACATACCTAGGTCTATGAGAAACATGAGAAAGTTGTAGCAAATGTTCGCCATTATCATCCAAGCCAGCTGTTCACACATGTGCCAGGTGAGGGACAACTGTTCACCACTCCAATCAGCCAAAATTCAAATAAGGGAGCCACACCAACTGCCAGTGAGGATATAACCAGTGAGGATGGCAGTTGGTGTGGTTCCCCTATTTGAATTTTGGTCTACAGTACACAGCAGCCCAATCCCTGGAGCCGCCACTGCTAGTCACTAGGTATTCCTGCTTCTGACAGTGGTGTTGTGTATTGAGGCATGTGTATCGTATCTGTGTGTTACATTCCCCATGTGAACCTTTATCGTCTGGACAATAAGCGTTGTTTAGCTGAGTACCGGTTTATATCGGCACGTAACACACAGGCACGAGGTGGGGCTGTGTCAAATTTCACTCAATTACGTCTATTACTTTAAAAGTTACAAGAAAAACTTTGGGGCCAATAGTGAGTGAAACCCTATATGAATTGTTTGATATTTGAGTTAGTGGACTTTTTATCTTGGCGTTATGAGGAGAATCACTGTGACGGTTTTCACTCTTCTAGTTTCGGCCATTTTGCAAAAAGTTTGGGAGATAGTCTCTTGCAGTAGTTCTGCTTTTGCTGTTGTATGGAACGCCTTACTGTGCTGTAGTTCTACTGTATACTTACCTGTCATGAAACTCATAATCTAGAAATAATTCTTTGTGGTGTGGCTGGAGTACTACTGGGAACATTTACGGCCTAATTCCAAATTACTAAATGTCTGAAATTTCAGAATAATTGAGAAAATTTCACTCATCTCTAATATTAGCAATGTCATGAAATTTGGTATTTGCTGGAACCTTCGTAGCTGACTATAAAATCTTAATAGATATAGACTGGCAGCATTATGTGGTGGTAGCTGTTCCAGTCAGAATATTCTGCCACTTAATTCGTCTCATCTACAGTATTCCCCTGTGTAGAAACCTGACTTTTTCAAGCCTACCCACCAGCGTTTGGAAGAGCTACAGTGGATCCCAGAGGAGGTAACTTATTACGAACACAGGCTCTAGTTCCTTTCCCCAGCCTGACATGTACTTGTTCAAAGGGGTGATAAAAAAAAACAACACTTTTATTTTGACTGCATTACATTCTCCGGTGCGGATTGGAATTCAAAATTGTAATTGGATGCAAGAAAGTCTGACTGAATTAAAATGATTGAATTACTTTTACAGCAGTTGTCCACACGCTGTGAGCACTATTTCTGAGTTATCAAAAACTGATTAGGGATTAGACTTGCTCATTTCGCAGTAATATAGGTTAATTGAAAGACCTTGAAGAGTCAGCACCTTAAGTACAGGGAAACTGAATGTGGATGGAAAACGGATAGTTGTGTAATTACTAGTATGGCTGAAACACAATGTTAAGGCAACAAGTGGAAACTTGTTACCCATGTTCCGTTTATCAAAGCCATTAATATTCATTAGGCAAACTTATATTGTGACGACTTGTTATCTTGACAGTAAAAACTTTTTTTTTTTAAACCTTTTTTTCCCCTTTTTGTTTAAACAAGCAATTTGATTATATGAGGTTAGCTAAATATAAAGGTATGTGTCCATTGTTATTTATCTCCGTATTTATCTCCGTGATTATATTCCACCATGACAGATTTTTTTTGAGCATATAATTATGTAACAGGAGAAATGTGTGTTACTTAATTCTTTAAAGAAAAAGGAATATTTCATGTACAGCTGATCGGTAGCTTATTGTAGTGGAAAAGATAACAAGATACAAGTTGTCACAAGATAATGCATCGTCGTTTTTGTTGAGTTCTTAGTCATGGTGCATTATTCAGTACAAAAAATGCCTCTCCAACTGTAGAGCTACGATAAAACAAGCAAAAAATGAAAAAGGTTGGGTAATATTGGCAAAACAGAGTTGGTTGAACTTAGTGGTCCCTTAATGCTGTGATATCTGGAAGTGATAACACGGAAGGTTTTTTTCTTAGAACTATTGTATAGGCTGGCTGCTTTGTGAATCTGATGTTCAGCACAACCCTCCACAGTGGATTTTATATTCCAGCAAGCTAAGTTATAAAAACCATTATTTCCAGCTCAACTTAGAAAAACCATTGGAAAATCTTTAGCCTCTACAGGATTGATTCTAATGGCTATTTTCTAAACTCTGCCAGCGGTAGAGGCTTTGAATACGCACTGGTGGGGGGTATTAAAAGTGAAGTAATGTTTGTTGCTTTTTTTTTTTTTTTATTTCATATTCACTTTTGTCTTATTCTCAAAATAATTGCAATTCTTTTTCT
This sequence comes from Taudactylus pleione, assembly GCA_031769625.1. NCBI lineage: Eukaryota > Metazoa > Chordata > Amphibia > Anura > Myobatrachidae > Taudactylus > Taudactylus pleione. The sequence continues at coordinate 3,356,551 of JAUIMM010000710.1, forward strand.
TAACTTTCAGTAAATATCAGCAACCAGTTTTGGTTAAAAAAATAATAGTGTTCTGCATTATCCAAATGTGATTGTGTTATACGGAGTACTAGTAGTAGTGTAAACTTTTATAATATGATGTTCCACTAGAATCAACAGCACACTTTTTACTTGTTGTTGTGATCTTACCTTATCATTTATTTACAGCAAAACCCAGAGGCATAAAAACCAATCACACATGGTGAATTTTCATAGAGGCCAGCAATGCTGCTCCATTTGTTCCCTGGATCTGCTGTTCCATGCATGAGTCCTGATTGCCCGTCGTTGCAGTGTATAGGCGGCCTAACCTTTCCTGGCTGCAGAACTGAAACAGTTACAGTCCCAGCCGTGAATTTTTAGCCAAACCACTATTAGATCTTTTCATTTTGGCCTTGGCTTGTAATCGCCAATGTATTTTAGCATGTTCTGCTAAGCATATGCTTATCATAAACTCATTTTAGTATAATGGTAGCATATTCAACTGTAAGCACAATGCAATCTGCTGTTTATAAATAATTAATATTCACATATTTCTATTTCCTCCCCTGCTTATACAATATTTCCACTTTGTCACCATATTATTACTAAAATGAATAACTGTAATAGAGCAATTGGATCTATGTTCAAAATACAATCCATTGCCTATCATTGTAGTTCAGTGTATCTCACCTGTACCTGAAACCAAGGATAGTCAGCAGTCTGCTCTGTCTTTGGTGTATTACTTCTCTGGTTACAGAATGAAGGTGGACATATACTTTAATATTCATATGTAATTTCATTCTTATAGGGCGCTTTTCCAGAGGGAGTAAAGTCAAACAGGATTATTGCTGCTTCTCCTGAAGCTTTTCTTACATAAGTTCCCTAAATTACATAGTACCACCTAGAATCCCGTATTTCAAGGGATGGCCTTAGCTTTGATCTTTGCAGTTCAGATATGTGACCAAGTTGTGAAAGATGGGACCACACTGTAGGCTGTAAAGGAAACAATGGATAATTGTTTAAACAGTGAAGAAAAATACGATACTGGGGTACAGATACAAATATCAATATTTATTTGTTACTGTGCTCATATTACAATTGTATTTATGATAGGTTACCACATACCAATAGAAGACTGGTATTGACCAATTATCTAAATGAGATGAAAAATGGTTTTATGATTTCTATGGAAATAAAACTATAAATAATAATAATAATAATAATAATAATAATAATAATAATTAGAATAATTAGAATAATTAATTTTATTTATATAGCGCTTTTCTCCCATAGGACTCAAAGTCACTTTACAGACATCAGAAACCATGGTACATTGTACAGGGATTTGGTATTGCAGAAAATAGAAAACCACACAGAGATAATCAAAACAACCGAAACCTAGAGAGCACAATAAGCATATTGCAGGGTTGGTGCAGACATTTTGAGAAATAACTTCCACGGGTTATATATTCCACCCACAAAAGGGACTAGATGAGGCAGCCATCTTGGGCGCACTACGTAGGATAACCTGGGTGGAATAGCTAACGCCTAGAAGAGATGACACAAAATAGGTGGTTGCAGTGTCCTAACACTAGGAGTAGGGACGATCTTATAATTTTATTTAGTAATAAAAGTTAAATAAAGTAACATTGTAAAATGATTGCTTTTCGTGGCAACCTTGAATTTTCTTCTCTACTGTGATTCTGAACTGATTTCAAGCCATCCAATCAGGCCAGATGTGCATTATAAAAAATGGGTGTTTTAAAATTTTTATCCAACAAAAAGTTTTCATTAAACATTGTTTTTTTATAAATTTTTTTGCTACTCGGACGTTAATATTTTCCATGCAGATCACCACAGTGCTATCAATTTGTCTCCATAGAGACGCGGCCTTGTGACTTTGGGTAGGTAACAGAAATTGTAGAGCCCACGGCCTCATTGACTCTCTAAGTGTTTCCCAATCTGTATTGTAAGCAGCTATAAATATCAGTGTGAGAACATAGCCAACCAGTTATGTGGTAAGAAATCTTTTTTTAATCTCTTGGTGACATTTCTGCTATGTTACATATTATATTGTTTCACTTTTAAATGTTTCACAGTCATTGTAATTACAGAAAAGATGCAATGATGTATGCAGGGAGTGAACTGTAGCCTATTGGATTATAGGTCCACTAAATCCCCAAATAAAAACTTTCAAATACCAACCATGAATTTAAAACACATTGTTCAGTGTTATTGTGATATTTTCTTTCATTGATGAGAAAACTAAAACAATACCCCAACAACATCATTACAGACCATTGCACCTCCTCTCATATTTTTAAGGCCAATGTCCTAATGAGATCCGATATAAGTAAAAAAATTGACAATTTAGTTATCCAAAGTATATTTCTGCAAAGTAAGTGTGCCAAGCTGTGTATCAGCTCTGCTATCATTGTCACCATCATCAATCATTATCATCACCTCTATCATCACTATAATTATCATCACAACCACTTTCACCATCACATATAACTTTATTATCCTCACCAACATCATTATTATCACAACCATTATCATCATCACTATTATCACTACCACCATTATCATCACCATCATCATCACTATTATCACTACCACCATAATCATCACCAACATAATCATCATCACCAACATAATCACTATCATCATCACCACCAACATAATCACCATCATCAACATCATCACTATTATCACTACCACCATAATCATCACCAACATAATCATCACCACCAACATAATCACCATCATCATCATCACTATTATCACCACCACCATAATCATCATCACCATCATCACTATTATCACCACCATAATCATTATCACCATCGTCATCACCAATATAATCACTATAATCATTATCACCACCAACATAATCATCATCCTCCTCACTATTATTGCCACCACCATAATCATCACCATCATCATCATCATCATCACTATTATCATCACAGCCATAATCATCATCACCATCATCTTCACCAATGCAATCACTATCATCATTATCACCATCATCACTATTATCGCCACAACCATAATAATCACCATCATCATCATCATCACGCAATGTTACGATCCTCTAGCAATTGCTAAGATGGAGATGGAGGTTTTGGAGATACAAGGCTCATCAAAGAACAGACAAAAGCAGTATATCAAAATCATGGCAGTTTACTTTGTAAGTAAAATGGCAGACCTGAAGGGCCAGTACAAACACAACATGTCAAAGGTGCAGTAAGGAGCTGATACAATTGAACAGTCAAATAGAATATAGATTTTCAGTCCAAAGTAAAGTTGCTGGATAGCCAGGAGGGCCTAGTTGACAGTGATGCTTGAAACGTGGTGTAGAAGCAGGATTGCTGGATGGCCCAGAGGGCCTAATAGACAGCAATGCTTGTAACGTGTTATAGAAGCAGAATTGCTGTACGGCCTGGAGGGCCTAATAGACAGCGATGCTTGTAACATAGTAGTGAAACAGGATTGCTGGATGGCCTGCAGGGCCTAGTAGACAGCGATGCTTGAAACGTGGAATAGAGGCAGGATTGCTGTATAGCCTGGAGGGCCTAGTAGACAGCAATGCTTGAAACAGGTATTGAAACAGGATTGCTGGAGGGCCTATTAGACAGCGATGCGGCTAACGCAGAAGATTGTGGGTCACTTAGAAGCTGATCAGAGTACATGCTGCATGTACTGATTATTACTGGCAGTCTGGATTCACAGGAAGCAAGTAGCATAACCAAAAGTTTCACATGAAAACTCTATAGCCGACAGGGCGGCGACAGCCTGGGAAGTTCAAATAGGATCAGGTGCCAATCAGGTAGCACTAGGAGGAAACATGTGAAGTCCTCTGACGTCTAGATCTCCTAGCAACCGGCAACCTAGAAACATGGTCAGGAGCAGGAGGAATACTGGCAGGAGATAAGTCCTGGACTGGACTTGTAACACGCCACCACCATAATCATCACCAACATTACTATCATCATTGTCACAAACTTAATCATCAACAACATAATCATCACCAACGTAATCACTATCATCATTATCACCACCAACATAATCATCATCACAATCATCATCACCAACATAATCATCATCACTATCACCAACTTAATTATCACCATCCTCCTCCTGATCATCATCATATCTTCTGTATAACAGTCCGAATCATTACCATTACCACCATCTCCATCATAATCATTTTTATCACATCAAGTCATAACCAACATATGTATCACCTCCATAATCATCATCATTACCCTTATCATTACATTACACCCTTATCACCATCACAATTATAACCATAGTTATCATCACTATGAAATCATCTTTATCAAAATCATAATCATCACCATCATTTTTATCACCACCATAAACCTCATCATCACCATGACATCTTCAATATCCCCACCACAATAAACCTCATCATCATCATCTCCACCCCCGGACCATCAGCATCTCCCTGCTAACATGGCATCCTTATGTAAAGGAGTAAAAGAGAGTGTTCTGGACTGTTTTAGTTATGCATAAACATTCCATTTATATCATGCTTATACCTCACATCCAATACTGGTACAACCTCTTTGGCTAGGTGTACCTTCTTCCATGTATATAAATATGGAAAACTGTGTTACTGTATCTGCACAGAAACACAAATGGCTTTGCTTAAAGTCCAGTTAGATATCAAGGTATCAGTTTCATGAGGCCATCTACTGAGTCTCATAAGTCTGTGTTTATCTTGGAAAGACACTGTTCCTTGCAAACAGAGTCAGTGCAAGTATTATTATTACATTTTATTTATCAAGCAACATAATTGTATATAACTTTGTACATGATGACATAAACAGCTAAAGTACAGTAGCCCCTAAAATACACATTCAGAGATATAGGACGGGGAATGTCTTGCCCGTAAGGGCTTAAAATTTGAGGATAAGGATAAACAAGACACAATGGTAAGGAAGATTGCAGTTGCAGTTACAGGGTTAAGGTTTAGAAAATGCCAGTTGTGAGGAGCACTGAACTGTTAGTGGTGCATGACAGCTGCTGTAGTATAAGGCTATGCTTGTTTAAAGGGATGTGTTAAGAAAGCTTCTAGATAATCTGATATTGTGAGGAAGTGAATTCTATAGGTGAGGTGCTGCACTGGAGAGGTTCTAATTCACCCAAGTCCCAACTCCCAGTTAGTTGTGTATCTTTAATGGGAGCATGGTGTGTGTTATATACTTTGTGCTGGTGGCACAATGGTTTCTTGCAATGTCTTCAGAAAGTTGACTCTGGCACAGGAGACAGCAAAGACTCTGGTACTATAAAAGAGTCTTTGATATCTATGGTACAGGTGCCATATTTTTGAAAACATCACCATAACATGGCCCCTCAGCCAACACTTATGCACATAATCCCTCCCCCACACTTCCTGTCTTATAAAAAGCCCCTGTTCCCAACAGTAGGTTTATTAAATCTAAAATAAGAAATATAAATGTAATGGATTGTAAGCCTGCCATCCCTACGGTTCTTCTCAGGTGGCCAGGCCTTTCCAGAAATCGGTATGCTGTCGGGAAGTTGGCGGACCTAATCCTGACAGCCGGCTTCCCGACTGCTTAATCCCAGCAAGGGTTAAATGACAGGCGTCTAAATCTAGACGCCTGTCATTTTACCGACGCCGGGAGACCGGCGCCCAGCATCCCGATCAAAGTGATGCCGGGCGCCGAGAGCGAACAGCCGCGCAGGGGGGGTTAGGTTTAGGGCTCCCGGGGGGGACTTAGGGTTAGGCACCCCCCCGGGAGGTTAAGGTTAGACTAGGGGGAGGGAGGGTTAGGGTTAGGCACCCCCAGGGGGGACTTAGGGTTAGGCACCCCCCATGGGACATAGGTTTAGGTGGCAGGGAAGGGGGGGGTTAGGTTTAGGTACTTAGAGGGGGGTTTAGGGTTAGGTACTGGGGGGGAAGGTTAGTGTTAGGCATGCCTAAGGGAGGGTTATAGTTAGGGGGTAGAATTAGGTTAGTGAATACTTACCTAGGGACGATCAGGATTTTCATCCTTGTCGGGCTGCCGCTGTCGGGATTTCAACCGCCGGCCAGGGGTCCGGCGGTAAATCATACCGATACCCCAGAAATCTGTACCATCAAAGCGATTGCAAATTCCTCAAACAGAGATGAGGAACCGCCTCATGTTATGGAGTTGTTTCTAGATTTAGCAAAAGCAGGCTGGAGTATTTTTTTGTGTTTTTTGGATTTTGTCCAAAAATTTAAAGGTGATGAAAAAACAAAATCTTTATTCTTCCCACTTTAGAATTTACATACAGATGTGTCCTCATAAACTATTGCAACAATCATGCCAAACAGTCCCTTTTGTAACAAGGACCCGTACGAATCTGCTTGCGCCATCTTTTTCATCCAAAAATGCATATTTATCTCAATGTAATGTGATTAAGATGCACCAGGAGACTGCACTGTTTATGATATATGTGACATTTGTATATATATGTGCGACTGAATCTGTATACGAAGTGCTTTGATGCAGCGGGTGCACAGATTTACAAGTGTCGCATATCAAATGAATCAGTGCCGTTTCCTGTGTGTCTTTGTCACAGCGCATTACAACAAAGACGCATTTTTGGGAGAATAAGATGCTCGGTGTGAGAAGAATCACTTACGCCAGGTATCTCACGCCGCACGGCATATTGAGGCAAGTTGTATGAGAACACATCTGTACCATACATTAATTTACAATCTATTTATAATTCACAATTATCATTATCAGTGTTGAGAGTCTCGGTCACATTGACCATAGGCTGCAATAAGATGACAGATGGAAAATGTTATTTCCAGTAGAGCTGCCCTTCGCTCCTCCGCTCCATCCTTATGATGTACATTAAGCCGGACATACTTTACACATAGTAAAACAAACCAAGTACTTTAGCCACAGGACTGTCACTTGAATACTCATGAAGTGCTTTGCGTTTTTGGTTAACAATAAATAAATAAATACTTGTTCTAAAAGTTTAAAACTCACATTGGAAATATCTATACTGGAAGTTTTTGGAACTGAGTCAATGTTATGTTTACAGCACATGAATTACATCACTGGAAATGGTATTGAACATACAGCATAAGTGAAACAAAATAAGTGAAAAGAGCTACCTCCTTGGATAATAGAATGGCAACATAATACCAAGGGTCTGATGGGCAAAGACCAGCATTTCCTTGTATTACTGTAGTAGATGGCATTGAACTCACTGGTAGATTATAATATAAGGTTGGTGAGGTCAACAAACGGTTGCTGGGTCCTTATGGTGGCCTGTAGCTCTTGACCCAAGTATCGGCAGAGCCTAGTGGATGACTGAGCGGCCAACAACAGAGCCTGAGGCTACCACTTAGCAGCCATAAGGCTAAATGATCGCAATTTTTTTGTGTGTGTGTTTGTTGCACCTAAATTGTACTCCCAATCACGTGTGTCTTATGTAAGGACAACTGTAGTGTCTTTTCTCTTGTGTCATATGCTAGGTGTAATTCTGAATGATTCTACACAATTCACATCTAACATAGCGTTGATTTATTAATTATTTCATTTTCTATGCACATAAAACAGATATATAGCGCAGTCTCCGGTAGACGGTAGAGTGACGGTATAACATAAGATTATGGAAATGAATAATAAATAGAACAAGATACTCCTTCATCATTCTTCTAATTCAGAGTGGGCACCTTAATCAATTTGCCCCTCTTCTCATCAGCGCTGATGTCACCAAGCTCATCGTCCATTATAACAGTGTCAGATTCTGAAACTCAGCTGTAAAAACCATGGACACACTTACTCCCTCCTTAGGGTTAAGTGAAGCTTCTGTTGGTTCTTCTCCAACATCTAAGTGCTGATTGCCCATTTTGGACAGCTAGAAGGTGATGCATGAGATGTTACAGAAGAGGCAAGACCTTGGTGGCCTCTCACTAGTACTTACTGGGCATCCTAGTACAAGCAGCAACAGGATCAGTGCTAGTAAAAATACATGTCTGCAGTCTGAGCCGTTTCTAGTCCCTGTGATTGCTGTATATGATGTTGGCTTTGCTCTTTTTATCTACTTCTTTTTTGTCTCTGAAATCCATCACAACAATTATTATCATCATCATTATACTATATTTTTCCTCAAATGCAAGTAAGAAAGCTGGTTTTGGGAGAGATCAATATGTATTTTGGAGCACTCTAAGGCTTTCCACTAACATGACCTTCACAGGTAGGAGAAGTACAAGCACTGAGATGCCCCTGTATAGTAGACAGACCAGTGGCAACAGCAGCAGAGCCATGTACTGCAGGGTCACTGCAAAATAAACCAAACAATAAACAATAGTGTACTGTCGTGTCCACCACACCAGAAGAACATACAGAGCCTGAAGGCATAAATTGCAGTCACTAAAATAAAACGCAATTGCATGCATGTGTCAGGCATACTTAAGTTACACTTACACCCATGTTTTAAAACATTTGGTTTGATAGCAAAATACTGATTCGCTATTTTTTCTAATAAAAAATAATCTCTCTGATAGAGCAACAAAACAAAATGAAAATGTAAAACCGGACCCCTCTGCGTGCTTTTCATTGACTGTAGGTGCCTTTTTAAACTTTCACCTTCAACCCGTCGGGAAGTAGCATCTTGTTTCATAAATAAAGCACCTGGTATCCTAGCTAAAAAGTCCACTTTTGTTTATAGCGTAGTCTACATTTACTTTGAACAAGGCAAAGTCAAACTCTCACGCAGTAGGCTGAAACAGACAGACAGAGAAACACACTGACCTAGAGTCACAATAACATATAGAGTACAAGACCCCATCACTTCCTTCTTTCTATCACCCTTGGCTGCTGGTTCACTTTGCTGTGCTGTTTTTTAATGTCATCTAAACTTAATGAGCATCAAAGACAGTACAAAGAAAAAGCATAAAAACTTTAAAAGAAGATCTATAGAGACAGACTGTTCAGTGTCTTAAAAAAATATATATATAAAAATCAAAGCCTCACTTTGTAGTACACTTTTAAGCTCTTCTGTGTCTTCTCTGTAGTTCTATTTACCGTGGCGCCATTTGTATCTATGGTGATCTATGTTTTAGCACAAAATTGAGATGGTATTTGTATTATTAACCAGTAGATTTTCATTCTTTCAGAGAGTGTGGATTATGGGCCAGTGTTTGTCCAAGAGCCAGAAAATGTTATATTCCCCACGGATTCTGGAGAGAAGAAAGTGGCTCTTAATTGTGAGGCAAGAGGTGCGCCTGCTCCACTATATAGGTACATCAGCCGACCGTTCCATTACAAAAAGTTATTAATAAATTAATTTATGTAAGCTTTCATTCCTGCATTCACTCATTCATTCATGATCACCTATTTTTTAAAAATGTCATTAATAAAGTTCATTAAAAAATGTAATTAATAAAGTTCATTAAAAAATTTCATTCATAAAGTTAATTAATAAAATTAATTCATAAAGGTTATATACTGTAGCAGCCAATCAAGTATTAGCTTTCCATACTTTTATTTACAGTAAAATGTCAAAAGCGAATAACTATTTAGTTTTTATATTTTGCATTACGCATGTGCTGTTAGCACGATTTTAATAAATTTAGGCACGCCGGACGCAATGTTTCAAATCACAGCCAATGCCATAAATGGGGCATGGTGCAAATGGAGCGATTGTTGTCCTGTTATATTGTCGTTTGTGCTCCATCTTTAGGTAGGAACTGCTAATAGAGAGATTTTGTACTATATTTGCCAAACGTACAGTCGGCAGAGACTAACATCAAAGTAAAAAAAGTTGTGTGTGTGTAAAAGTCGCATCCTAATGATTCAAAACTAAATACATAGGAAAAGATAGATACATAATAAATTAGAGATGTACAGGCTCAAATAAATTTGGATTTTCCCATTAAATTAAATTTTTTGTCACCAAATTTCTGGTCAGAAAGAGACAAAACGTCAGAAAGATGACGTTTTGCCTCTGTCTGAGATCTAAATTTGGCGGGAAAATTTTAACTAATCCGAGCCTGCACATCTCTATAATAAATACACAGAAAAAGCCGGACCCACAGAAAAAAGCTATATCAATACTAAAAACAAAGCCAGACCCAAAAGTGAGATCCACAAAAAGGCTACATGCACACTAATTACATACCGTGTTTCCCCGATAATAAGACACTGTCTTATTTTTTTTTTTGGTCAAAAAAACTCCATAGGGCTTATTTTCGGGGTAGAGCTTATTTTAATTAACATTGACAGCATCATACCCCCAGTCCTGCTTTTATCCCCATCATGCCCTCAGTCCTGCTTTACAATTCTTTACTTACCTTTATTTTTTTTCCTCTTTTTCTCTACTCTCCTCTGCGGCGCTGCTGTAAATGACGCTGCCATGAACGCCAGCTGCCAAGCGCTCACTGTGAGAGAGTGAGACGCTGCAGCTGTGATTGGATGCCAGTGTTAAATCTTTAACAGCGGCATCCACTTCATGTGGGGGGCGGAGCTGGGGGCATTTTAGTGTAGCGTAGGGACCCGACAAAATGGGGATTTTGTTAGGGCTTATTTTCGGGGTAGGGCTTATTTTGGACTATTTTTCAAAAGTATGGGTAGGGCTTATTTTCGGGGTAGGTCTTATTATCAGGAAAACACGGTAGATAAAACTGGATCCACAGAAGAAAAGCTAAATCCATAGAAAAAGGCCAGAACCACATAGAAATCTATGCTAAATTCCCACAAACACACCCAAATCTATTTAATATGGATCAGGCTTTTACCTTCTTCTGTAGATGACAGTACATGTAGAGAATAAGGATGATCATCACATGTAGTGAATAATTAAGTACCTGTTTTAAGATGGATTAACACTATACAATGTACAGCTTTAAAAATACATGCCAAGTCTTGGCTGCATGGTGGCCTCGCACCCGCTATACAAAACCACTATACAAGCGCAAATCACGTCATCAAGCTGCCCAGACATCCCAATTCACTACGAAAGTGGGCGTGAGCCGCCAGAGGGGCACAGATTCTGGGATAGGTCTTAATAAGCTCCACCTCTACACCGAGTGCTGTTAATTACTTTGAGGTTAAATCTTTCAGTCAGAGATTTATGGTCACTGATATATTAGCCTTAGCCTATAAACTTGAAACAAATTGTGACACAGTCAGATTAGGGGGTCCCTCTCCTGGGTAGGGGACTCCTTCCTTACACACACAGCAGCCGGGAAACAGTACGCCAAACTGGATTCGAGTACAAGCTGGTCGGCGCCAGTCTTTATTGTGCAAAACAGAAATAACAAAAGGAAACCATAAACATAAATCCTAGCCCTGGCTGGGCTCTAACTTTACAGGTGGTTCCCTCACTACCAGAACCTGGCAGGGCCTAATGCCCTCACCAGCAACAAAGGCACAGCACAACACTCACAGATAGGTTTTTCAAGTGTCTCTGAGCAAACTACCTGCCTGCTCTCCCAGGTGAGACACTCAGCCCTAAACACACTAGGCTTATATTGGCCACTCTCAGGTGGAAACCCTAACAAGCCTGTTACCAGGCTGCAAGGCCCAAAACCTGGAGTGGCCGTGGGTGGAGCCCTCCCTCTCCGCTCACCCACAACCCCCAGGTCCCAAACCGGCTTTTCAAAAAGCCGAGACTCAAGCCTGCTACACTGCAGACTTTCTCCTGGGGGTTTAAAACACATAAGACAGGAATCTGGGACAAATGTACCTGCCACAGACCACTTTACCAGTGATCCTATCACATATCCCCCCCCTTTGTTTCGACCTGTGGGGCGGAACAACTGAAGCCCCCAAACAATGAACGCGTGACAACGCATCTGCATTGGCCTGCTGGCTTCCTGGCCTGTGTTCCACTGAAAATTTAAAAGTTTGTAATGCCAAGAACCATCTCGTAATTCTCGCATTACTGTCCTTATTTTCAGACATCCACTTCAGAGGGGCATGGTCAGTGATCAATTTGAACTTTCTTCCGACCAAGTAGTACCTGAGAGCCTCTAACGCCCACTTTATGGCCAACGCCTCCTTCTCCACTGTGGCATAGTTTCTCTCATGTACATTCAACTTTCTGCTTAGATAGAAAATAGGGTGTTCCTCACCCTCCTTGTTCTGGGACAGGACCGCTCCTATACCTACTTCTGATGCATCGGTTTGTACTATGAATTCCCTGTCAAAATTAGGAGTCATCAGGACTGGTTGGGAACACAACGCTACTTTCAACTCCTGAAAAGCTTTTTCTGCCTCAGGACTCCATTCTACCATGACTTTTTGTTTGCCTTTGGTCAGGTCAGTCAGTGGGACTGCCATGGTGGCAAAGTTGGGTATAAACCTCCTGTAGTACCCCGTAATTCCCAAGAAGGCTCTCACCTGCTTCTTATTCAGAGGCCATGGCCAGTTTTGTATGGCATCAACCTTATTGAGCTGAGACTTTATCAGGCCTCTGCCAATGGTGTATCCCAGATATTTTACTTCCTCCATGCCTAGACAACACTTTTTTGGGTTGGCTGTCAAACCTGCCGTATAGATGGAGTCCAACACTGCTTGTACCCTGGGTAAGTGAGACTGCCAATCAGGACTATGAATGACCACGTCATCCAGATAAGCAGCCGCATACCGTCTATGGGGCCTTAGAATCCTGTCCATCATTCTTTGGAAGGTAGCAGGTGCCCCATGTAGCCCGAAGGGCAACATCTTGTACTGAAACAAGCCCTCTGGCGCTGAAAAAGCTGTCTTTTGTTTGGCGCTCTCGGTTAGTGGTACTTGCCAATACCCTTTGGTTAGGTCAAGAGTGGTTAAATACCTTGCCGTCCCTAGTCTCTCAATCAGTTCATCCACTCTTGGCATCGGGTAGGCATCGAATTTTGAAACACTGTTCAACTTTCGGAAGTCATTGCAGAAACGCACACTCCCGTCGGGCTTTGGAATCAACACAATGGGACTTAACCATTCACTATGTGATTCTTCAATAACCTCTAACTCTAGCATATTTTTAATTTCTTTCGACACCGATTCTCTTTGTGCTTCAGGTAACCTATAGGGCTTTAGATTAACTTTCACCCCTGGGTCAGTGATTATGTAATGTTTAATGACGAGGTTTTCCCAGGTACGTCAGAGAACAGCACCCTATTTCTGATCAGAAACTCCTTGACCTCTTGTTGTTGAATTGCCGACAGAGTTTTTGCCACTGTCACTTCGGGAACTAAGGGCCCTGGATTTACTGGAGGGGCTCGGACGGCCGACAGTACCGTTCTATCTTTCCAGGGCTTTAACAGATTTATATGGTATATCTGTTCCGGCTTTCTTTTCCCCGGCTGGTAAACTTTGTAATTGACCTGCCCCACTCTTTCTAAGATTAAGATTTCAAAGGGCCATTGCCATTTAGCCAAAAGTTTATTTTCCACAGTGGGAACCGAGCATTGCGGTTGTATACCCTCTGCTGTGCCTGTTGAGCCTGTTCCAGGTGCTCTCTCACTATCGGCACTACCGCAGCAATTCTCTCCTGCATTTGAGAAACATGCTCAATCACCGTTTTGTAAGGACTAGACTGCCCCTCCCATGTCTCTTTGGCAATGTCTAGTAACCCCCTTGGGTGTCTCCCATACAACAAGTCGAAGGGTGAAAACCCGGTGGGGGACTGGGGAACCTCCCTTATGGCCAACAATAAATACGGCAATAAGTAATCCCAATCCCTACCATCCTTGTCGACCACTTTCCTAAGCATGTGTTTTAACATCTTGTTAAACCTTTCGACCAGCCCATCGGTTTGGGGGTGATAAACCGAAGTTCTTAACTGTTCAATTTTGAACAGGCGGCATAACTCTTTCATGACTTTTGACATAAACGGTGTACCCTTGTCAGTTAGTATCTCCTTAGGTATACCCAGCCTGCTAAAGACATGAACTAGCTCTTTGGCAATGGTCTTGGTTGACGTATTGCGCAACGGGATCGCTTCCGGGTACCTAGTAGCGTAATCCATTATGACCAGAATATACTGGTGTCCCCTGGCAGACTTCATTAAAGGTCCAACCAAATCCATCGCTATTCTTTCAAACGGCACCTCTATAATAGGCAATGGGACTAGTGGACTTTTAAAATGTGGTCTGGGAGCATGATACTGACACTCAGGGCAGGATGCGCAAAAGTCAGATACCTCTTTATGGAGCCCAGGCCAGAAAAACCTCTGCATTATTCGCTCAGTGGTTTTCTCTACCCCTAGATGGCCTGCCATTATATGACCATGGGCCAGATCCAACACTGTTCTTCTGTAGGCTTTGGGAACTATTAGTTGTTCCACAACATCTTCCCCCTTCTTAGTCACCTGATATAACAAATCCTGACACATTGCCATGTGGGGATAGGACAAAGGACTATCAGGGTCTACGGGTTTACCATCAACTACTTTTACATTCTCCCTGGCTTTTACCAAAGTAGGGTCATTCAACTGCTCCACGGCAAAGACCTCTCTTCTGACCTCTAAATCAGGCAGACGATCAACTGGCCCAACAACACTTCCTACCTCAATGGGAGGCACATCAGTTGGCGGGCCACCGTCACGCTCCACATTCTCTAGTTCGCCAATCATAGTAGAAAAAGGGAATAACTCTGACTCAGAAGAAACTCCCTCCTCCACTACATCGACAACCTTCTCAAATGGATCGGGGTTGTTCACTTCTGGAACAAAACGGCTTTCCCACAACTTCCAGAAGTGAGCAAAGTCTCTCCCCAATATTGCATCGTACATCAGACCATGCACCAAACCCACAGAAACTATAGCAGAACCACATGGTGTCTCGATGTTCACCTCGGCAGTAACATAATATCGAGTATCCCCATGTATGCAGGTCACACCAACAGTTTTCCCCTTACGCCTCAAGGGGTTCACCAGCTCAGCTTTCATAAGTGTCACCAAGCTACCAGAGTCTAACAGTGCCTCTACTCGGTTGCCCTCTACAGTGAGTACACACATGTGCTTATCAGTCTCAGCCTGCCGGTCAGCCAAACAGGCTGTCTGTGCAAAGAAAGACCCCCTGCGGTAGACATGAGCAGTATCACATTGCATAGGTTCAGTTGTAAGTGAACAATTAGCGGCAATATGGCCGAAGCCACCACATCGGAAACACTGAGTCATATTAATGTCTAGTCGTTTATGGGGCAAGAACCTTCCTGGCCTGGCAGGCCTGTCTTCAGGTTCTACACCCTCAGTCTTAGGTACATTTCACCGCCCAGCACCCTTCTCCCCTGGAACAGTCTTACCAGTGTCTGTGGGAGTTCGCCGGTGCGCAATCGGGGCTCGGTGGGGCATACTCATCAGCTCCTCAGCTGCCACGTACCTCTCCACCAGCTCGACCAACTGGTCCGCGGACTTAGGGTCTGCATGGCTCACCCACTTGCGCAGAGTCGCAGGTAATGATCGCAGGTACCGGTCCATCACGACCCTTTCCACGATCTGTGGTCCCGTCAGCGTCTCGGGCTGTAGCCGTTTTGAGGACAGGTGGATGAGGTCATGCATCTGTGAACGTGGAGGCTTGTCCATATGGAACTCCCGTTGGGCACGAACAAAGGTGGTGACTCCCAAGTGAGTTAGGATCTCCTGTTTTCGTTTTTTATAGTCCTTGGCATCAGCCAGGCAAAAGTCGTAATAGGCCTTTTGTGGCTCCCCAGACAGAAAAGGTGCCACCAGACTTGCCCACTGCTCCTGGGGCCAACTCTCCCTTTCGGCCGTTCTTTCAAATGCGGTGAGATAGACCTCCACATCATCACCCGAAGTCATCTTTTAGAGGAAGTGACTGGCTCGTATGGAGTGAGTGGTGGTGGGAGGACCAGTAGTAACATCTCTGGGCCGGGCGACCAGGTGCTGTACCACCTCTTTTATGGCCTGGCTGTTTTCCGCTAAGGCCTGGCGGGTTTCCTCGATGGCGACCTGTTGTTGCCTCTGGGCTGTCTCCAAGGCCAACAGTTGCACCCTGGTGGATTCCTGCTGAGCCCTGGTAGATTCCTGCTGAGCCCTGGTAGATTCCTGCTGAAGTTTGTTCGTCTCCTGCTGAGCTGCTGTAGCTTGGAGCAAGGCCTTAATAATATCCTCCATTTTGTCCTGGGGTGTAGGTTGGAAGCTGAACCTTGCCTCTCTGAGCATTGGCTGACGCCTCCTCTATGGGACTCCAAGGACACAGCGTTATTTCCACACTCACAAATTGGGTGTCTGTCCCTTTAATTTTTAAATGGAAAGTTTTCCTCTCGTTGCAACTTCAGTGTGTGTGGTTGCCCGCATTCTCCACCAAATTGTGACACAGTCAGATTAGGGGGTCCCTATCCTGGACACACAGCAGCCGGGAAACAGTACGCCAGACTGGATTCGAGTACAAGCTGGTCGGCGCCAGTCTTTATTGTGCAAAACAGAAATAACAAAAAGAAACCATAAACATAAATCCTAGCCCTGGCTGGGCTCTAACTTTACAGGTGGTTCCCTCACTACCAGAACCTGGCAGGGCCTAATGCCCTCACCAGCAACAAAGGCACAGCACAACACTCACAGATAGGTTTTTCAAGTGTCTCTGAGCAAACTACCTGCCTGCTCTCCCAGGTGAGACACTCAGCCCTAAACACACTAGGCTTATATTGGCCACTCTCAGGTGGAAACCCTAACAAGCCTGTTACCAGGCTGCAAGGCCCAAAACCTGGAGTGGCCGTGGGTGGAGCCCTCCCTCTCCTCTCACCCACAAACCCCAGGTCCCAAACTGGCTTTTCAAAAAGCTGAGACTCAAGCCTGCTACACTGCAGACTTTCTCCTGGGGGTGTAAAACACATAAGACAGGAATCTGGGACAAATGTACCTGCCACAGACCACTTTACCAGTGATCCTATCACAATATTGATAAGCATACAGTATTGTCATGTAAAGCCTGCAATTTTTGATGCATATGATTTTATGTCCATTAATGGTTCTTTGGAGAACAGTGCTCTAAAAATGCTAGTAATCAAAATGTAGGAAATGAGTGAAGCACTGATACATTCACATGTTACTATTTGAATCATAGCTGAGCTTTGGAAGAACTGACAGTAGATAAACCTTGTAAGCTCCACACTATGAGTGATAAACCCCGCCTTCATTAGACAAGAATTCCCAGCTTTTACATTTAATTAAATACTTTTGATCTGTGGAATTCAGCTGACATGTATTAATTCAGTAATCTGGGATCGCACATTCTCCTCCCTTAATTATTATCTACAGATAACTTTGCAATTCCTGCTTACAGTAGCTGAAAGTTGCATTACCAGCTAACAATGGGGAACATATTTCATTCACCAAATTAAAATAGTTGCTGGGGGTGTGGCTTCTGGTTGGTCTTCTCGCACACACAACCCCCACCCCTACTGCATTATCACATAGCATCATGGCTGTGGGGCGAGCAGCGTGACCCCCCTCCCGAGGTAGCAAGGACTTTGATACTGTGGCGGAAACTTTCCATTCTTCTATGTACTGTAGGTGCCATCTTTCTGAATATATCACCAGAAAGATGGCACCCCCCAGGACAGGTATGTGGGAGCCTGGCACATAGCTGCCCCATACCTCCCAACATGACCCTCTCCAGAAGGGACACAATGCTCTGGTCCTGGACTTCCCTGGTAAGAGGCGGGGCTGCAGCGCAGTTCAAAATTCAACTAGGGGAGCCACACCAACTGTCATTTCACACACTGCCAAACATCACTGGCTGGGACTCACTGACAGTTGGTGTGACTCCCCTATTTGAATTTTGGACAGTGCTGCAGCTTCACGCCTGGAGCTGCCACCAATCATAAATTACCAGGAAGTCCAGGACCAGAGCTTTGTGTCCCTCCTGGAACGGGTCATGTACGGAGGTATGCTGCCCTTCCCAGGTCTTGAAAGACCCTTGATAGCTGGATCATCCTTTATGTAACTCCTGTCTAGGGCCCACTCTTCACTCAGGGACACAGAGTATCCTAACCCATATTTATGTTGTTTTCTATTTTTTACAGTGGTTGGATGAGGGTCCAAACCACTATGTTACCTAGGGCCCTGTCCAGTCCAAGTTTAAAGTAGACAGGAAACAACTTTAGCATCTGCAGTCAGACATTGTGTGAGGCAGCTGCTGGGAACTAGAAACAGGAATTCACTTTTCTGCTTCAGGGTCCATAGGGAATGGGATCCACAGGGATACCATGGGGTGTAGGTGTGGATAAGGACCAGACACCAAACAGTTAAGCTTTCAACTGCCAGGATGCAATGGTCCCTCCCCCATAAACCCCACCCATGAGCCTGAGGCAAATCAGTTTTGCTTGGTGTCTGGCAGGAGCTCGGATCACCTTTATAACAGTGGCTGCCCCATGCAGCTCAAAGCTTTATTTTCATGATTTCAAATTTTATTTACCTCTATTACTGAGTGCGCAGCATCATACTGTCCGTGGAATGTCTGTGCTGCCAGTCCATCACCCCTCCGGGCACCGCAACACCATAGCATCGCTTGGTCATTTCGGCAGGGCTCCCGGGGTCCTTGCTAGCCAGCACCGCGGAGGACCCCAGACTGCAACTCAGATGCAAGGGACAAGAAGGCAGATTAGCGCTTGTGGTAGCAGTCTTACCTCTGGTCTCAGGGGACAGACCGGAGGTGCTGAGAGTGAACACCGGCCTCGACTGTGTGATCCACTAGACCACCAGGGTACATATGGCGCGGGAATCCAGCATCCCGTTGGTCAAAAATCAGCCAGGGGAGGTCAGCTTTCTCTATTACAGTATGCTAGGCTCCTGGCCTCTAGAGCATCTGCTATGTCAGTGTCTACCCGCCGCAGTCTTTGGCTATGGTCATGGAAGGCGGATTCAGACTCTAAGAAGGCTTTAGAATCATTACTTTACACTGGTGAGATCCTGTTTGGTCTAGATCTAGACATGACTGTAGCCATTTTGGCAGCATCAAAAACTGCTTTTCTGCCCTCAGCAACTACTGCAAAGCCTCAGACAACATCCTTCAGGTCCTTTCATTCCCAGGGAAAGCCTAAGGGCCAGTCCTTTCCTCGGCAATCGGCTTCCACAAGGGCCGCCAAGCCCAGGACCAAGCGGATCAATGATTCTCTCTCCAGAGGTTTGTCTGTCCCTCTCCTAGTGGTTACAGCTTTCCAACCTAACCAAGGGTTGCCCCTTTTGGGTCCCAGAGTGGGTACACCTTACAATGGACACAAGCAGCTGGGTGCAGTGACCAGTCAACACTCCTTCCAGGGCTGTTGGACATCAATCGAGCTGACCCTGACTATCAATGTAATGGAACTCCGAGCCATCTACAGAGCCCTCACTCAGGCTCAGGACATTCTTCAGTGCAAGCCTCTACAAGGGCAGCCCGACAATGCCACAGTAGTGGCCTACATCAATCATCAAGGAGGCACTCAAAGTCGGTCAGCAATGGCAGAAGTGTCACGCATTCTCGTATGGGCCAAAGATCACCTCCCAGTCATCTCTGTGGTGTTCATTCTGGGAGGTTTCAACTGCAAAGTGGACTTCCTCAGCCATCACGGTGTACATGCCGGGTAATGGTCTCTACACCCAGAGGTCTTTCAACTCCTAGTGGACAAGTGGGGCCGGCCAGAGGTGGACTTCATGGCCTCCCGACACTGCTGCCGGTGTATGGGCCCAGAACAAGGGACGCCAAAGCAGCCTTCGTTAATGCCTTGTCTGTGAAGTGGACTTTCCATCTGGTGTACCTATTCCCTCCAGTTTTCCTTATTCTTCAAATCCTTAAAAAGTTCAAGCAAGACGGAGGCACTGTCCGCTGGTGGCTCAGGCCTGGCCCAGATGACATTGGTACACCGACCTTCACAGCCTCTCCATTGACGCTCCTCTCCTACTACCTCAATGTCCAGACCTGTTATCTCAAGGTCCATGTCTACAGCTGGACCTGGCACGTCTGATGGCGTGGCTCTTGAGACATCCCTCCTAAGGTCCAAAGGATTTTCTAGCTCAGAGGTCCAGACTATGCTCAGAGCACGTAAGCTGACCTCTGCCTGGATCTTTCACAGAGTGTGGCACATATACTCCCAGTAGTGTGCTACCAGAAGTTTTGAGGGTCTCTAGAGTCCTGGCCTTCCTTCAAGCAGGATTGGACCTTGGGCTCCACCTGGCCCCCCTGAAAATGCATTTCTCTGCTCTGGCCATCTGGTTCCAGTGCAGAACTGCTCCAATGCTGGATGTTCACACCTTCCTTCAGGGTGTCCTCCGTATTATTATTATTATTATTATAATTTATTTATATGGCGCCACAAATGTTCTGCAGCACCTTACAAAGTACATAAACAAGTTGTAGACAAGCGACTTACAGAACAATACACTACAGGACCAGGACATGGATAATATATATTGCTACATTAGCGACCATAACACCCAGATAAGCACCAGAGCATAAGCAACCAAGTGTTAGGTGCCGTAGTGGTGAGTAAGAACTAGATGAAACTAAAGTAGGGAGAAACACAAGAGGGTAGAGGGCCCTGCTCGTAAGAACTTACATTCTAAAAGTGAGGAGAAGACAAACAAGGGTGACACGGATGGGGTAGATGGGGAGGGAGGAGCATGTCGCAGGGAGTTAGAGATAGCTGGAAGGCTTTGATGAAGTAGTGGGTCATAAGAGCCCATTTTAAGGATTGCAAAGAGGTGGAGAGTCTGATGGGGAGTGGGAGAGAGTTCCAGAGGTGGGGAGCAGTGCGGACAAAATCTTGGAGGCGGGAGTGGGAGCAAGTAATCAGCTGGCATGAAAGGCGGCATGTATTAGTTGAACGAAGAGAGCAGAGAGGAGAGTGAAGGGTGATGAGATCAGAGATGTATATGGGAGAAGATTGGGTGAGGGCTTTGTAAGTGAGCGTGAGAACCTTAAATTGGGTTCTAAAAGGGAAGGGGAGCCAGTGGAGGGCTTGTAGGAGAGTGGAGGCCAATGTAGACCATTTTTAGAGGAAGTTAAGCCATGCAGCAGCATTAAGGATAGACTGGAGAGGAGAGAGATGGGATTTGGGGAGGCCAGATAGGAGGAGGTTACAGTAGTCCAATCTGGAGATTACCAGTGAGTGTATGAGGGTTTTAGTAGCATCCTGGGTGAGATAGGGTCTGATCTTAGAAATATTATTGAGATGGAAACGACAGGACCTACAGTGGTGCTGTGGGATTTGTCAGTGGTTCTCATGGCCCTTCAGGGCCCTCCGTTTGAACCCCTGGAATCTGTGGAACTCAAGTGGCTCACAGTGAAGACTCTCTTTCTTCTGGCTCTTGCATCCACCCATAGGGTGTCAGATTTAGGTGTGCTTTCCTGTCGCTCCCCATTTCTGATTTTTCATCAGGGCTGTTCTTCAAACTTGTTCTGACTTCCTTCCCAAGGTTGTTACTCATTTCCATATTAATGAGGAAATCGTAGTCCCCGTCTTCCAATCACCAGACCTCTCGGCAGGTGAAGCCTCCTTGGATGTGGTCCATGCTCTCAGGATCTACGTGGACCATACAAGTTCTCTTCGGCAAACAGATTCCCTTTTTGTCCTCTATGGATTCCACAAGAAGGGCTGGCCAGCTAACAAACAGACTATAGCCAGATGGCTTTGCATGACTATCTCACAGGCTTACACACAGACGGGCCTTCCAGTGCCGGCTACTATCTCTACTCATTCCACTCACTCTGTGGGACCCTAGTGGGTGGCTTGCCATGACGCATCCGCTGAACAGCTTTGTAAGGCGTTCACGTGGCCTGTCCACACCTTTCTTAGGTTTTATGCCTTTGATACCTTTGCCTCTCAGGATGCATCATTTGGACTTGGGATACTCCTCTAAGCTGAGGAGCATCCCCACTCTTGAATACTGCTATGGGACATCCCCATGGTATCACCGTGGATCCATATGGACCCTGAAGAAGAAAATGGGAGTTATGGTAAAACTTACCTTTATTCTTCGAAGTTCATAGGGTCCACAGTGCTTCTACTCTGACGCCCCTGGCTTCTCTGTGTTGGGTTTTCTGGTCACCGGTTTCCCGTCTGTTTGAAGTGAGAGTGTGATTCTTCTGTGTACAGATTTTCCTCCTCTCCTCTCCTCCTCCTGCCTTAAGCTTGTTAACAAACTGCTTAGCCTCAGGCTCAGGGGCGTGGTTTAGGGAGGAGGACCATTGCATCATGGCAGTTGAAAGCTTAACTGTTTGGTGTCCTGTCCTTATCCACCACCTACACCCCATGGTATCCCTGTGGACCCTATGGACTTTAAAAAAGAGAGTTAACAAAGGTAAGTTTTACCATAACTCTCATTATCCTTACATGGTGATGGGCAATGAGCATCTGTAACAATTCGTTCCATCCCAGATAATATTCTGTTCATTATCCATCAATCAGGTAGGATTTACTCAGCACTTTGGAAATTAAGGGAATTACAGTATAAGCCTCATACAATGAGAACTTAGATAAAGGGTTGCATTAAGTCTGCTGATTACTGCAACCCTGCCAAATGGATTTGTTATAAGAAATCTAATTTTTAACACTATTATCTCCAGATTGCTCAGCTTATCAATGACAGTGCTTACACTCAAAGCTAGACAGGAACATTTCAGATTTTAGTTACTATACAGTGTATCAAAATGCTGATTTGCTTTTTATTTATATATTTTGTTTTACTTTTATTCATTAATTTATTGTTTATTTTTATTTTATTTTTTTAATTTTGTCCATCTTTTGTTTCTTTTAAAGATGGCTTCGCAATGGAACAGAAATAGACTTGGAAAGTGATTATCGCTACACTTTAATAGATGGGAATTTAATTATCAGCAGTCCAAGTGAGATGAAGGATTCTGGGCAATACCAATGCATAGCAGCCAACAACTTTGGCAGAATCCTTAGTAGAGAGGCAACACTTCAATTTGCATGTGAGTAACATTCTGATGCTATGGTGCTTCCAACTATTAGTTTTTCTTAAATATATATTATTTTTTTAAAAAAAACACTTGATAAATGTCGTTTTTAGGTTTAGAAATTGTAATATTTACAACATAATTGCAGCTAAATACATATCTATTTTTGCCTCTATGAAGCTAATATTCCCGTTAGACTAAACAATCTAAAAGTGAAAGAGTTGAAATCTTCACTCAATGAGAACTCTACTTCTTAGGGATGCACTGAGAATCTGCTGTATAGTGTAATCTGTTACAATGTATTTCACAGTATAGTCAGTTTCTAACACTATCATCAGATTATACAGTAGCTAAGAAAAAGTGTCAATCACCAGGACAAACAAGTGTTGAAGTTAGACTCTCACTAGACGTCAATACTCTCTATATCAAGCCCCATTACTTTCTGCTGATTGACTCGTTCTATTTTCAAGCTTGGTTTTTAAAGGCGATGACCTCACAGGAACTTAACATCTGCCTATAAGTATATTGACCAGCAATGTGGGTGGCCCTCTGAATGGTGATCAGTAGATTCCTCAGTTCACGGTGTTGACTTCAAATAGAGCCGTTGAGACATCCACGGGGACTGGGATCTGAAGGGGGGAAGGGTGTCTATACCCAGAGATGTGCCCACTGTCCTGGGTCTATGGGCATGGACAATTAGTACCCATCCCCTGCCGGTTTTGGAACCCCTGACTTCAAAAGCTTAAAAACAGCACAACTATTAAGCCTACTGTATCTGCCCAGTTTAGTAATGTCAGTATTGTGATATATCAATCCATCCAATCCACATAGGGGGAGATGTTTCAAACATCGGAGAGAGATAAAGTGGAGAGCGATACCAAGCAAGCAACTCCCAACAGTAATTTTTTCAAATGCAGCCTATAAAATAACAGTTAGGAGCTGATTAGTTGGTATTATAGGGCCCATTTATCAATGAGTTTTATTATACGCAACGAGTGATAAAACTCGTTACGTATGATAATGGTGCTCCAGCCAATCAGCTCCCAACTGTCATCTGTTTGAAAAATGACATCTGGGAGCTGATTGGCTGGAGCACTATTCGTCATATGCAATGAGTTTTAAAACTCGTTGCATATGAAAACTTGTTTATAAATGGGCCCCTTTATCTCTCTTCAAGCTTTGATACATTTCCCCCATAGTCACCAATTACTAATTTAGGACCATGAATGCAGTACAAAGGACCATGAGTAATTGTCAAAATACACAAATGCAGTAGCGCACGCAGAGGGGGTTTCATTCTGAGTACATAGAAACTCCCCCTGTGCACATACCGGCAGCCCGAGCCTTCCTCCGCACGGGCTGTCAAAAACCTAGTACCTCTGCTACTGTAGCTATCGCTGAGGCAGGGAAGGGAACCTTCTCTCTGCACTCAGGTTTCTGAACCCTCCCCCTCTACACAAGCTTCTGCACAGCTCTCTCCACAACCCGGACAGTCACAGTGGTGAGTTAACTCTTTGAAAACCTTGATGTTTTCTAGTGTAATTCCTTATGAATACATGGGTGCTCTTCCAATACATCAGTAGCCCTGGCATTATTACAAATAAAGGAAGTTGCCTATTTCATATTTTCAATGTTGTTGTTTTTTTTTTTTAGCTTTGCTAGCTATATACATGTAATTGTGTGTATATATACTGTGTATATATATATATATATATATATATATATATATATATCTACACACACACATATATTTATATATATATATATATATATATATATATATACACACACGTATATGTATATATGTACAGCATGGGTGTATATATATATATATATATATATATATATATATATACTGTATGTAATCTTTATTAAAACATATGTCTTTTTTCTGAGATTGGAGAATCAGAAACCCCCCTTTAATTATCCTGCGATTGCCCCTGAAATGTCCCACCGGGTAACAGCGACCGGAAAAACAAATGATTGTAGCTTAATAACTTCGGGGCCTATTTATCAATATAGCCCAAATTGCGTTGATAAGTGACAATAAAAAGAAATCAGCTTTGTCATTGTGATAGAAAATTAGTTATCTATACAGTTTAACAAAACAAATTCCCTGGGGCAGCTGAACGGTAATCAGCTGCCAGACATATTGACATGTTATCATGTTGACATTACAAATGTCGACAAAATATTCTACAGCCCACCCCAAAAGTCTTGGTTCTTCAATGGGTCTAAAAGAGAGTTAAAAAAAAGTGATACTGAATATTGTTCCCTGGATTCAGCAACCTCATAGCAGAAGCAAATGATCTAGGCACTGAAATGCATACAAAGAAAAGATAATCGCCAATTATTGTACAGCGCTATTAGTTACACATTGTTAGTACATTTCCTCCGCGCCCTCTCATCACGCTGGGTAGTTGCAGATTTTGTTTGTTTGCAGATTTTGTTTGTTCACAGATATTGTTTATTTCCAAAAAATAAATAAATTACAAACATTTTTGAATCTTTCGCAGAGCAGCCCAGAATATAAACAATCAATCTAGACAAACTCAACACTTGTTTAAACAGGAGAGATGTCTATCCCAGTAATTGTTACATCGACACGTTACTAACTAACTGTTATGTTCTGTTCCCCTGCTGAGTTATTCATTGATGGAACACAAATCCCTATTCCTTTGGCTTTTTCTGTTCAGCTAGAACGAGATACATATTAAATGTTTCGGTCAGATCCATTCATCTGCAAATAAGACACATTTTATGTTATAGTAGAAAACAAATCCCAGAATTCAGATACTTATTATAGTTTGTGTTCAGCCTGTGCAGACAGATTGGATTTATGATATACAGTACCTGTTATATTGTGTAAATCTACCCTGCGGCCTGATGACGCCACACTGGTAACACAACTTATAAACACACAGTGTAAAAAAATACAAACTACAATATATAATAGTTTGGCAGTGTGCAGATGGATGTATGGGAGAAGTTCTCACAGACAGTACTGTAAAGCCGCATATCCACTACACGCCTAACGAACGTTTGAACGATAATGACATCGTTCTCGCTCATTATATTGTGCAGTGGACATTGAGGCCCTGATTCAGAGGCGCTGGCAAAAAGTGAGCGCTCGCTCTGAATCAGGGCGGACGTTTTTTTCTTTCATCCAGATTCCTGGCCGCTCGCTAAGCTGTGGGTGACCACCCACAGCTTTTGCGAGCGGCCAAGTGATGGTCGCGATGGTCGCGACAATCGGACTTGCAACGAGACCCTTGTGGTAGAGTCTCGTCCACCGCAAGCCCCAGTGAACTTCCTGCTCTAATAGAGCAGGAAGTTCACTACTAAAATCAAGTGTGATGTCAGTAGGGCTGCCCCCAAATGGCAGGCGTTCCTTCAGGAACGCCTCCATATGACCAGCCACCCAACCTCGCCGCCTACAAAACGGGGCGAGCTGTCTATCAACATCGACAGCCGCCCCGTTTGTAGCGAGCCCCTGAGCGAGTGAACTTCTCACTCACTCCGGGGCTCACACACGTGCATTGCGCTCGCCGCACGTGCGCAGTGCCCCACCATCGACCCGCTTGCGAGCGGGTCTGAATGAGGTCCAGAGCCCACACTGAATGATATATCGTTTAGTGCCGGCACCCTCCCTCATCAATGAACCTGCACAACCTGACGATATCATCAGGTTGGGCAGCAGGTTCAGGCAATGACAGATGCCGACAACGACCAGCGGGAGCGCGCGTCGTTGCCGGCATATTCACTGCACGATTAATTAACGATGAAATGATAGCGACATCATTATCATTCAATCGTTCATTTATATCGTGTAGTGGATATGCCATGTGCATGCTGGCAAAAAGGGGGCGTGGTCTCAGAAAGGGGTGTGGTCTCAGGGAAAGGGGCATGGCCTCGCGACCACCCGAACCCCTGGCCGTGATTATCAATGGTGTGGTGAGGGATGCCCGCACCCC
Source organism: Taudactylus pleione (assembly GCA_031769625.1). NCBI lineage: Eukaryota > Metazoa > Chordata > Amphibia > Anura > Myobatrachidae > Taudactylus > Taudactylus pleione. Next base: position 3,383,410 of record JAUIMM010000710.1, read on the forward strand.
CCTTGTGACGCCACTGGATTCCTATATGTACATACAGAGACGGATTCAGAGGTGGACCATAATGTAGCTATCTTTTGCGGAGTCGAAGTGGCGATATTATACAAATGCTGATTTCAGCCGCCTCCTTGCGTATTAGCGTGCGCTGGAATGTGCAGGCACAGAGAGGCCCACTTTCACTGCCTGTGCACATGCAACTCCGCCGATGGTTCTGAGCGCTCCACCATCGGTTCATCATCACGTTCACCATAAAAACTTGCCCCAGGCCTATGGCTGAAATCATTATGGTTGCATAACTGAAAAGTAGCCTCATGCCTGTTACCTTCATTATGGTAAATAATAATATTTCATCATAAATGATCTTTAATTAAGTGCACATTTCGAGCCAGTGTAGAATATATCAGAAATTGTCTCAGCTTTAGATCCACCGAAAGGCAGGGATTTACCGATAGAATGGTAGCCCACGCTGTTCCTACAGGCCTCGGAGGCACAAAGGCCACGTGAGCTTCATGGCAAATAATAGCATATGGCACTTTGCATGCCCGAGTATAGGGAAAATGCGCATTTATAGGGAACTCATTTCTAGCACGCATGGCTGGGTTCCCAAGATGAGGTACAAATCTGGTACAAGGAACCCAGATCCAGTCCTATCCAAAGGCCCAATCTATCATGGAGGCGCAGCCGAGACCACCATGACAGCGTGCCCACACCCACTTCAGCGGAAAGAGCAGCATTTAAAGAGCATGCAGTATTCACAGCGCGGTGTAACAATACCTACGACACTCTTGGCCACACTAGCAATATGGCCCGAAGGATTCCCCGACAGCCCAGCACACGAGAACTGGTTTGCTCTGGGAAAGATGCTACAGCAAACACAGATCATCAGTGTTCATGGGTCTGGAACATAGGGGAGATGTATCAAACTAACTAAAGAGGGCTGGTTGGGAAGTTACCGATGGGAACCAATCAGCTTTTTTATATCATTTTATAGACTATACTCAATAAATGATAGCTAGTAGCTGGTTGGTTGCTGTGAGAAACTTCTTCACTTGTCCTCTTTTTAGTTTGATACTTCTCCCCCTTAGAGCTTAGATTCCCTGCTATGTACAGGATAGCAGCCTATAACAACAAGGCTAATGCATTTGGCTTGGATGTAGTCACCATCCCGCGAGTCGGGATTCCGGCGCTCAGAATACTGGCGCCAGAATCTCGGCTCCAGAATCCCAAACTACATCCCCACAGTAAGTATTAGGGATAGGGGGAGGGTTAGATTTAGGGTTAGGGGTTAAGGTTAGGTACAAGGGGGAGGGTTAGGCTTAGGCTGTGAGGGGGGGGAGTTAGGGTTAGACTGCGAGGGGGGGAGGGTTAGGACTAGGCTGCAGGGGGGGTTAGGGTTAGATTACGGGGGGAGGGTTATGATTAGGCTGCAGGGGGGTGGGGTTAGGGCTAGACTGTGGGGGGAGGGTTAGGATTAGGCTGTGTGAAAGGTGGGTTAGGGGGAGGGTTAGGAGTAGGCTGCGGGGGGTTAGGATTAGACTGCGGGGGGAGGGTTAGCATTAGGCTGCAGGGTGGGGGTTTAGGTTAGAATGCGGGGGGGAGGGTTAGGATTAGGCTGCGGGGGGGGTAGGGTTAGACTGCGGGGGGGGGTTAGGATTAGGCTGCGTGAAAGGTGGGTTAGGGGGAGGGTTAGGGGTGGGCTATTTACCTTCAGGAATCAGGGTTCTGATTGTAGCTATCGTGCCTGCCATGCATCCCGACCACCGAGATCCCGTACCCTACCCATTTGGCTGACCCAGTGTAATGTTGTGCAGAGAGATGAGGAGGGTAACTTTTGCTATGAGTCCATAGTCTTCCTAGTTACACCCATGGCACAGGTCATACATGTATGTGGGGGCACAGGAACAGTAGCAGAATGGTGGAAGTTCTGTGTCCGGGACCCCTGCACCTTGGGAGATCTTGCTCCCAGCAGTGCTGTCACACCATACATTACCTGTGATTTTAAAGTATGCCAAAGTGTTTCTGTAGTATGTGTAATATTCATATGGTAAATTGCTATGTATTGCTGAAAATGTAATTTGGGATTTGGCAATCTGGGAGTACTGCTGTAAAGGTCGCCCCTCTGTCATATACCTGCTCTTTTCCACTTTTATATAATTTGATTTCCTTTAAAAGGTCTGATTTGAAGATGTTGAAAATCAATTGGATAGAAGAAAAGTTTTGGTAACCATGGAAACCTCTTTTTTTTCACATTTTGCTGAGAATGGAATGATAACGACCTTTACCCATTATAATTTGTATAGCTATGTTACTGCATAATATGGAGGAGGCTCTGTTGATTGTTTGTGTGTGAATTTAATCAGTATACTTATCTACAAATAATCCATATACATATAAATGTAATACATACCTAGCTGGTAATATGAATGTAAGACAAATTAAAGTTCCATGTTTACAGGCATCAATTGCTCTGATTTAGCTAGAATACAGATCACATATAGGGTTAGGCATTAGGGGGAGGGTTAGGGTTAGGCACTAGGGGGGAGGGTTAGGCATTAGGGGAAGGGTTAGGGTTAGGCACTAGGGGGAGGGTTAGGCATGAGAAGGAGGGTTAAGGTTAGGCACTAGGGGGGAGGGTTAGGCATTAGGGGAAGGGTTAGGGTTAGGCTCTGGGGGGAAGGAATAGGCATTAGGGGAAGGGTTAGGGTCAGGCACTAGGGGGGAGGGTTAGGCATTAGGGGGAGGGTTAGGGTAGGCACTAGGGGGGAGGGTTAGGCATTAGGGGAAGGGTTAGGGTTAGGCACTAGGGGGAGGGTTAGGCATTAGAAGGAGGGTTAAGGTTAGGCACTAGGGGGGAGGGTTAGGCATTAGGGGGAGGGTTAGGGTTAGGCACTAGGGGGGAGGGATAGGCATTAGGGGAAGGGTTAGGGTTAGGCACTAGGGGGGAGGGTTAGGCATTAGGGGGGAGGGTTAGGCATTAGGGGGAGGGTTAGGCACTAGGGGGAGGGGAAGGCATTAGGGGGAGGATTAGGGTTAGGCATTAGGGGGGAGAGTTATGTTTAGGATGAGCGGAGGAGGAGGTTAGGATTTGGCACTAAGGGGGGGTTAGGTTAAGGAGCGGGGAAGGAGTGTCAGGTTTAGAGTGCGGAGAGGGGGAGGTTATATTTAGGCACTACGGGGTAAGGTTAGGGTTAGACACCCGGGAGGGAGGGGTAGGGGTAAGGGTTATTCTTACCTTCTGTCCTTATGGGTGTTGGGATTCTGACTGTCGGTATTCTGACCAGCATCATCCCGACCGCCGAGATCTCATACCCAACCCGTTTACTTTGTTTGTTTATCTGAAGCTTGTATATGATTCAATTACTAATGTGGGGACGTGTTTGATAACATTTATTTTTATTACTTTTTCATCAGCAATAAATGCAAAATTAAATCACTCAATTTTAGTAAAACTTTTTAGTGGAAAGATAAACTTATCTCCCAGGTCTTATGATGAAAGGTGCAAGGAAAGATAACCATATAATAATTTGTGCTATATAATAATGTTTTAGCCCTGGCTGTGCAGATAGACTGTTGTTGCAAATAATGCCATGGTAATGTTTTATGCAGCTAACTCAAATATCCCAACTAATTAGAGAATTGTCACTTGATGGCATATAGCAGCCTTTTAAAGGAGAACCCTAGGATCACTAATATGTTAGTAAATTCCCCAAACAGTAGAGTTGCAGGGTATTCCCCTCTGCCAGTTCTCAACTTTTGAAGCCAAAGAGATCATGACATATGTATCAATGTCTCAATCAAGCCGGTGTGACAAGGTGTTCAGACGTTGGGGCTGATTCTATGTTGGTAGCAAAGCAATAAAAAGCAGGTAACTTTGTATCTGGAACAAACCATGCTGCAATGCAAGGGGTGCAAATGCATTTATTATTTTTGCATGCAGGGTAAATACTGGCTGTATTTGCATGCAGCCCACAAATGCTGGACAGCTTTATATTTACACTGCAATTTAGATATGAGTTAGAACACGTCCCTCCCAATCTAAATCTCTCTGCGCATTTACATCTGCCCCACCTGCAGTACAAGGGTGCAGGGGCGTATCTATAATGAGTCCACCTCTCAGAAGTCTCACATCGGCTGTAGCAGCGCTGCACTAAACTCCTGGAAAATGGCCGCCATTTCCCAGTGACCTGCGCATGCGTTGTAGACGCAGGGCACAGACTAGTGCCCAGAGTCTACTGCTGTGGTCAGTGCACTGCCAGCCGCCGGGAAGAGAGGAGTGGGCCCCCTCCTATCTTAATACACCCTTGCCAAGGTGTACAGTTACTTGCTCTATTTTTTTGTTTTGCCCCCAACTCAGAAACAGCCCCATTGTACACTGTTTGCTTAGATAAATACAGCTCCATCAGCATATCATAGATTTAAGCCATTGGCTCTGAGCTTGATGGTGCTCATAATGACATTATTTGAAAGTTCCATCCTACTGTATCTATGAGCTCTTGATGAAGTAATTATGAAATGAGAAAGACATGAGAACCTGACATCTAAACACAGGTGAGCAGTACACACAGACCTGCACATACAAGATCTAACCCAATGTATGTTACATTTACCGCTTGTATAGTGTTTCATAACTGCATGAACTTAGCTATATTCTTGGCAGCTGTATTCATTCGTAAATAAAGCAGATTTCCGCCTATATTCATAGTCAGCTGCATTTTAGAGACTACACCACCCTCCAGCCATCCGCAGGTGGAAGTAGCTGTCATTGTCACCAGTGAGGAGTAGCACCAGCCCTATCTGTGGTGCAGGAAATGTGACTGGAACGTTCACCACTGAGTATGCCTCAATTCTGTTAGCATGCCCACAGAATACTTAACTAATACCCCTTTTACACCAAAGTCCCGGATTTGACCCGGGATTTGGAACACGTTTCTAACACGTATCAGACCCGGGGCAGACCCCCTTTTACAACGTGGCGCTGACCCGGGCTATGCCCGAGTCAGCACCATTCACACCCGAGCCGGGTCAGCACCCACCCGGCTCTCTGGTGCAGGTGAGCAGCGCTTCTTACCCCCCCTCCCTCTCCACAACCCCCTTACCTTACTCTGAAGCGGTCCGGAGGCAGGAAGGGCGGTTGGGGTGCGCTGCTTCATTCTGGTCGGCCCGGCAGTAGACGTATGAAGATGTCATCTCCAAGCACCACTGAAGTCGGCCAATCGGGCGGCATGCAGCGTGACCCGGGTCATCATGACCTGGGTTGCTCCGTTTACACTGCAGAGTGACATGGGAATGACCCATGCTCAACCCTGGAAGCCAGCCGGGTCGGATCCCCGGGTCACTGGACCCGGGTTGATCCGTTTACACAGACAAAAATCCCGGGTTGATGCGCATTCATTTACATCAACCTGGGATTTTTAAATCGGTGTAAAATGGGTATAATATGCCAATGCCCCATTGCCATCAAGTAGCACCCACTCAGCTACAAGTGGAGATACGGCTGAAATCCATATGGCTCTGGGACAGTGGCGTCCCTCCCCACGGTGACACCCGGTGCGGGGAGGGACGCCGCACCCCCCGCACCCGCCTTGTGACGCCACTGCTCTGGGACGGGCACAATTGCTATAAATTGCGTATGCAGGCCCTGACGCATGTGTGGTTAGGTTAGGAGTTAAGATTAGGCTTAAATTTGACTGTTAACATTATGTACCTGTCAACAGTTTGGCAGTGTCACTATTTGTATGTCAATACTGTGGTTGTTGTCATTCTGAAATAGTCGACATTTTGTTTGTCAACATGTTTTACCTTTAGTATTGTTTTACCTGTCATCATTATGGTGTCTGTATAATGACTGCTGACATTGTAATTGTCGACAAAACACACTGAAACCAGGTGGAATTGTGTGGAACTCTGAATCAGGCCTCCAGTGTCCTGCCAGGAGCATTCTCAGTGCTGATACGATGATTACATGACTTTACTGACAGGTATTGCTGCTTATAACAACAAATCTATTAAATAATGCATATGGCTTTAGTGACAAAGAGAGGGAGGGACACTTTTTTCTGAATTGTATCAGCAATTCTATGTGTGTTTATAGCTATACATTGCAGGGGGACTTTTACTTAGACTTCATTACTAATGTCCAAACCGCATAACAGGTGTACATTGAATATGTAACAGTTCAGTTTTAGGTTTGGGAGAAAAAGTGGTAACATTTTGTACTGTGACATGGGGCTGTATTTACTACAATCCGCATATTAAATGCAGATTGTAGTGTGATATTACCGAGTGAATTCGCATTGCGAATTCAGGCAATATCACAGGGATTTACTACAAATCCATTACAGGGACAGAGCTTGCGATAAAGCTCTGTCCCTGCAAATCCCCTTCGGAGCCTTATCACGGTATTTTCGCAAAAAATACCGTGATTAAGTGCCCGCACATGCGCCGACCGGTCACCACTGCTACCCCCCCGGCACTAAGCCCTGCCCCCGGCGCTAAGCCCCGCCCCCACGATCACGGACCCCCCCGCGACCCCCCTCTCCCTTAATTACACTTACCTGCATGTTCCGGGCCTCCAGCTATGTTCTTCATTCCTCCAGTCAGGTGATCTCCCATACTGCACTGGGGCCCGATCACCTGATGACCGGGCAGCAGTGCACTATGGGAGACCAGCTGACCGGAGGGGAGTTATCACCGGAGGCCCGATCACCGGGCTCTGGAGTCAGGTAAGTAAATTTTTTATTTTTACTATTTTTTTTTCTTTTTTTTACAGTAATCAGCTTGCGGTCTGTTTAGACCACACAGCTGATTACTGGGACCGACTCCCGGCTCTGCTTACCCCGTTAGAGCAGGGCAGGAGGCCGGTAACCGGGAGAGACCCTGGATAACGCCACCTCCAGGTGGGGTTATTATCACAGGGCTTTCCCCGATATTTTTTAACATTTTATTTTTAGTAACTCTGGTCAGATCACATTTCCCATTACAATTATGGGAAATGCGATCTGCTTTTCTAAAAATAAGTGATACTTAGGGGTTGGAGTCGAATTTTACGAATTATACTCCAATTGCCCTGTAATAACTATAGGTGATACTAAAATAATGTGAAAAGGGTGTGAAAACACCCTTTTTCACTTTATTTTAGTCAAAATAATGTTAATAAATAGAGCCCTAAGGGTGGAATGTATTAAAGCCATTTTGCAGTGAAACCTCTGAAACAATTGCCATTTTTGGAGGTTATACCTGTTGGAAATATGCATGTACAGGTTTGTAGGTTTAACAGAGTTCCAGTACACACTAGCGGATGTCCTGATCCTACAAGCAGCCCAAATGCTTAATCAGTGGAGTGGTTTTATTAGTGTTAGATGAGATACAGCCGTACTCACTGTTATACACTGGTTTGATGGAGTGGAGCAGAGTGCAGGGGTGGATTGGGCCCCCGGGACAGTGGAAAGTTCCCGCTGGCCGTTCCCATGTTCCCTGCTCAGCCTCACACTGTCACACTGGTTGCTAGCCCAGATCAATTCATACTGGTGCTGGACTTCCGAGATTTGCGTTCTACTGTGGAACGCAAACCGGAAACTGTCATCTGCTCCAGCTTGAAGACACTTCCGGGTGCCATTAGCCGTGACAGATGGACCACCAGAGGTCTTGCGTGCAGAGCCTGCCCAACAATTGAGCGCAACACTGAGGAGGGCTCCACCACTCCACAGCTCAACATGGCTGCCACAGTTACTGTCACTCACTAAGTCCCCTGCTGTGCTGCTATTCAGTAAAGCCACTCAAGGAACCATTGACAGGTCTGCGGCAGCTAAGTTTTCTGGAGTTAGTGGGGAAAGGGGTATTGTGATGGGAGATGGGAGAAAAGTGCTGAGAGGAGTGCTGTGCAGAGAGAATTGTGCTGGTATGGGAGGGGGTGGTGTACTGAGAGGGGTGCTGTGATGGGAGAGGGGTGCTGTACTGAAAGGGGTGCTGTGATGGGAGAATGCTGCTGTGATGGGAGAGGGGTGCTGTGATGGGAGAGGGGTGCTGTGCAGAGAGAATGGTGCTGGTATGGGAGGGAGTGCTGTCCTGAAAGGTGTGCTGTGATGGGAGAATGGTGCTATGATGGGAGAGGGGTGCTGTAATGGGAGAGGGGTGCAGCAATGGGAGACGGGTGCTGTGCAGTTAGAATGGTGCTGTGATGGGAGAGGGGTGCTGTACTGAGAGGGGTGCTGTGATGGGAGAATGGTGCTGTGATGGGAGAGGGATGCTGTGATGGGAGAGGGGTGCTGTACTGAGAGGGGTGCTGTGATGGGAGAATGGTGCCGTGCTGGCAGAGGGGAGCTGTGATGGGAGAGGGGTCCTGTGTAGAGAGAATGGTGCTGGAATGGGATGGAGTGCTGTACTGAGAGGGGTGTTGTGATGGGAGAAGGGTGCTGTGAGGGTAGAGGGGTGGTGTACTAAGATGGGTGCTGTTATGTGAGGGGTGCTGTACTGTAAGGGGTATTAGGTTTCCTTAACAAACATGGCAATGTTATTAGGAGGCATATACACATTTTGTATACTAACCAGTAGAATGTACATATAATCTTTGGCTAAGCTTGGTGGGTAATTGGAGGACGGTGATTGGAAAAGTCATTGTTCTCTACTATTAGTGGGCATATTATGTACTGGGGGCATTCTGTTTTTTTTCCCTATGGGGGGCCAATGTGTCTGTTATTTTTTCTTGTGGGGGCAATGTGTTTGGGTTTTTTTCTATGGGGGCCAATGTATTTATTTTTTTTCCTGTGGAGTCCCATGTTTTTACCTTGCCCCTTTTGACTAACCCCACCCCTTAGCAGACTCCACCTCCATTAGGGCTGCTTTAACAAAAATTATGGGCTGGTTTTCCATCCCAATTCGCCCCAGGCAGAATGATATACTTCTCACCAGCCGGTGAGTGTGTCTCGTGACTGGGCAGCAGTCCAGGGATGTTAGATGTTGTTGATGGTGGTAATACCGGGGTCTCTCAGGAGCTAAGTGGGAGACTACTGTCTCCCACTGTGACACTGAACACAGTGACAATATGGCGCCAGGCATGCCCAGTAGCTAAGTCCAGCAGTCGTCTTGGAACAGGGAATGAAACAGGAAATAGAGTGTTCGCAGTAGAGCTCCCCGCTTTCAACATTACCAAACCATACACATCATATGTAAGAACAGTGAAGCGACAAGCCCCCATTTTCTGGAATGGAGATCGGCCCCACCCACTCCCCGTCCCCAAACAGACCAGGCTGCGATTTGGGGGAACTGCGAGAGATCTCACAGAGGGAGAACTGCACATGTGCAGTACAGATCCTCGGCATGCACGGGTCTCTTACACAGTGGCGTAACTAGGGTATTTGGAGCCCAGGGCAAATTTGAAAAGGGAGACCACCCCCTCCCCGATGTGTGTGCGCTGAAGGGGCGTGGTCACTTAAAAATGGGGCGTGTCAACATGACACACCCCTTTATTTTCACACTGAACATTCATATCCATATGCACCTTAACCCCAGTAGTGCCCCTTATACAGTACCCCCAGTATGCAGTTGTGGTCCCTCTTATGCAGGCCCATAGTAGTGCCCCTTATACAGTATCCCCAGTAGTGGTCCCCCTTATACAGCCCCCAATTAGTTCCCCTTACTCAGTACCCCCAGTAGTGGCCCCCCCAAATGCAGTGCCCCATGTAGTGTTCCCCCTTATGCAGTGCCCCCAGTAGCAGTCCCCACAATGCAGTGCGCCCAGTAGTGGTATCCCCTTATGCAGTGCCCTTTATATAGTGCCCCCAGTAGTAGTCCCCCCCTATGCAGTGCCCTTTATATAGTGCCCCCAACAGTAGTCCCCCCCATGCAGTTTTCCCAGTAGTGGTCCCCTTTATGCAGGCACCCAGTAGTGACCCCCCCTATCCAGTGCCCCCTGTAGTGGCCCTTCCTATTTTTGCCCCCAGTAGTGGTCCCCCCAGTGCAGTGCCTCTAGTAGTAGGCCCCTTTTATAATGCCCCCAGTGGTAGTTTCCCCCCCCCAAGTAGTAGTCCCCAGTAGCGGTTCCCACTCCCGATTAAGTGCCCCCAGTAGTAGCCACCCCTCCCCCATTGTGCCCCCACCCCCAGTAGAGGTCCCCCCTGTAGTAGCCACCCCCCTCCCCCGTTGTGCCCCCAGTAGTTCAGACAGCTTTAAAACATATATATTTAAAAATATACTTACCTGAATCCACGCTGCTGCTGCTCCGGTCCGCGACACCGCTCCCGCCGCCTGCCAGTCCTCCCGGGCTGGCGCGCTCAGCATTATGGGAGAGACGTCATGATGTCATGACGTCTGTCCCATTACCCACTGCAGGAGCCGGACGGAAGCCCGCTCGCCCTGCCCTTGTTACGCCACTGCTCTTACAAATTGTATTGTACGCAAACTATCAGGCCCATAGTTTGCTATTGCATATGGATTGATCCATCTATCGATGGTGCACACTGAATGTAAAATGTGCATTTGTGGGCGAAATTTGGGCGGGCGACCATGTGAACGCACTGAACCGTTCCAGAGTGTCATGAGTGTGTTGTGGGCGTATAATTCAGCTTTGATGCTCAATCCTTGCGAGCGGACTGGAATTTCAAAAGGATCTTTTGCAGCTCTGATATGAAATATGACGTAAAAAGACGTAAAAGCAGTGGGTGGGATAGGCTTCCTCATGCAGGTGCACAGATCAGAACAGTATGCAGAAAGAGTGCAGGGGGTTAAGGCTGAACCTACAATAGATTTCCATTTTAATTAAATATTGCACTAAAAGTGTAAATTAGAAATTAGAACTGAAAGGTAACAGAACTGCAATGAAAGCGATATGAACATTGATTACAAAAAAAGCCAAATACATACAATAGCTGAAGAGATCTATGTAGAGATAAGTGTGACACTCATGTAAAAGATATTTAACTCAAGTCAAGGATCATTTAATTTGTATAATTCTTTTATTTGTTTTCTATAATAAAGAAATATCTAAATTTCTTTCCTTTTTTTTAGCGGGGGAGGGGGCTATTACTTAATCAGTATAGTTTGAGGACATCTAAAAGAAATAAAAGTTTGCTAAAGTTAAATGAATTTGTATTAATGACTGCTTAGGGCCTGATTCTGAGTGGGACTGAAGTGGAAATGCAGATGCATCTAGCGGATTTCAGCATTCTGCGCATGCGCCAAAGCAGGAAATCGTTAACTGCACATGCGGCCAGTCAGGCCCCCGCACACGGACAGAGGGCCTTATTCCCTACAGAACGCAACTGGGAATGCAATAGCGTTTACACACGCAAATCAACGGCAATAGTATGCTAATCCATTGCGATCCCAATGCCGCCGCGGCACTACAAAAGGACGCCCACGTTACCTTAAACACATCCGTAATGTTCTTTCTTAGCTCTGATCTTACTCAGAAATTGCTAACTTCCACGCACGCTATCAGGCCTCAGACTGCGTAGGTCATTGCAGTGGATAATTTATGCACGCCCCTGCAACGCCATTCAAACGCCCTGGCATGTCTGCGCTTGGTCGACCACCCCCCCGGTTACCACCCATGAACAGCACTTCCTGTCAATAACTCTGTGATGGGTCTGCATAGTCACTGCTGTCGCAGTCCTGATTGCAGTGTCTGGTTCGCGCACTGTAATTCATACGCATGCGCGGTACACAACAATCGGCCGATTGCATGCATATTAGTATTCCTTGCTGAATCAGGCCCAGAGATTGCAAGTGTGACCAGTTTGATCCATCCGTCAGCAGATCACACTTTTCGGTGAAATGGGCATTCCTGCAATCGCCCTACAGACCCAATGCACACGGCCCATGGGGCCCCATATCGGACACCCTGTACCCAGGACTGACCACTCTGCTTGAATCTGTGGCGCACCAGCTCCCTATGCTTCTACAGTGTCGCCATCTTTCTACCGATGTAATCAGAGAGATGGTGGCGCACAGGAGTGAGCAGAAACTCTGGCGCTGTGTCAGAGTCTCTGCTCTCTTCTGCCATCTTTCAGAATTTATCACCGGAAAGATGGCATCGCCAACAAGCAGAGGGAGCCGACGCACTGCACAGGCAAATAATTAAAAAAGGCATGAGGGTGGCGGTGGGGGGTTCTTCATGGTGGTGGTGGGGTGGGGGAGCCGCTGCACATGGGTCCCCTCAGCTCTTCATATGCTTCTGGATCCGTCTTGTGGGAGTGTCATTGGAGTGTTGTTGGAAAGTGAGATGACTTATTTGTCTAATTGTAGTTAGAGATGAGCGGGTTCGGAATTCAGAGATCCGAACCCATCCAAATTTTGCAGATCCGAGTCGGATCCAAGCCGGCTCGGGTTTTCCCGCCTGACTCGGATCTCAAAGCGAGGCAAAACGTCATCATCCCGCTGTCGGCTTCTCAGGGGTTTTGGATTTTATAAAAGGTTCCATGCTCGCCGCCATTTTCATTCCGGCTGTGGAGAGTGAAGAGGAAGCAAGGGAGGGGCTGTGCTCTTGTTGTCCATAACAGCTGTGCTGTTGCTGACTTGCTGTGCATAGGGGCTGGCTGCTGTTGTCACTTGTCATAGGGGCTGGCTGTTATCCATAGGGGCTGGCTGTATTCCATAGGGGCTGGCTGGCTGTTGTCCAGGGCTGTGCTGTTGTCCATAATGGCTGTGGTGTTGTCCACAACACAATGTTTGATACGTCCCTTAATGATGCGATGTCCTGGTAAGATGATGTCGGGACTGTTATGGTTCTGTCGCTCTCAAAGTTCACTCAGTCGATATAAACAAATAAAAATATGGAAAAAGCAATGTGTAGTCATTTCTTTTAAGCAAAACGATAGAGTTCTTATTTTTCCCACTGTATATAATACCGTACCCCACTCACAATCGGATCGGGGAATATCTACATATCAAGGTATCTTTTATAAATAGTCTGGTGAAGTCCAATATACAATTAAAGGGTTTTTTGAAAAGAAAAAAAATCTGGTTGAGTGTACCCCAACTCACAGTATATAAGCAGTGTATGTTCTCATCAAGGTATCTTTTTATAGAGTAATTCAATATAGCGTACCCAAACTCACACAAAATTCGGAGATAAAGAGATCATAAAGGTACCGTATATACTCGAGTATAAGCCGAGTTTTTCAGCACATTTTTTGTGCTGAAAAAGCCCCCCCTCGGCTTATACTCGAGTGATGCTCCAGGACCAGGGCCGGTTCTCCCGTTACGCAGCTGAGTAGGGCGCCACATATTGGAGGGCGCCTCACTCAGCTGCATACCATGCGGGCCGCGATGCAGACTGTGTCTCTGTGACACAGCTGCACCGCGTGTGTAGCGCTGACCGGACGGAGTCCGGTCAGCACTACACAGTGCCAAACACACAGCCGCCGGCGCTGGCAGCTGTGTGTTTGTTGTAATTAGCAGCTGATGAGAGTTTGTCAGACTCTCATTGGCTGCTGCTGCTCCCACTGCGGGAACCATCTTCCGGCTCCCGCAGTGGGTAATAGGAGAGACGTCATGATGTTATGACGTCTCTCCCATAATGCAAAGCAACCGGAGGAGCCGGTAGCAGCGTCGGGACCAGGAGTGGTGTTTTCAGGTGTTTTTTTTTTTTAGTTTTTATTATGTCTCTCTCTACTGGGGGGGCTACTATTGGGGCAGAACCAGGGGGGGATTACTACTGGGGGCACTACCAGGGGTGGATACTACTACTGGGGGCACTACCAGGAGGGGGTTACTACTGGGGGCACTACCAGGGGGGATTACTACTGGGGGCACTACCAGGGGTGGATTACTACTGGGGGCACTACCAGGGGTGGATTACTACTGGGGGCACTACCAGGGGGGGGGGGATATTATTGGAGAAGGGGTACAACTACAGGGGGCATTGAAGAAGAGGCACAACTACTGGGTGCATTGCAGGGGGTACAACTACAGGGGGCATTAGAGAAGGGGCACAACTACTCGGGGCATGGGGCATTGGAGAAGGGGCATAACTACTGGGGGCATTGGAGAAGGGGCATAACTACTGGGGGCATTGGAGAAGGGGCACAACTACGGGGGGCATTGGAGAAGGGGCACAACTACTATATGCGTATATATATATATGATATATATGTGTGTGTGTGTATATATATATATATATATATGTATATGTATATATATGCATAGATGCATAGATAGTGTTACACAACAACAGACATGCATAGTGTCACACAAACGCAGACATGCATAGTGGACTGAGTGAGCTTGGTTGCTAATACGCACGCAATCGGACGATTATTGCGTTCTGCGCATGCATATGCATCACAGAGCGCGAACTAGCTATTGCGATCGGGACTGCGATCGCAGAGTCTACGCTGACCCATTGCAGAGTTATTGACAGGAAGTGCCGTTTGTGGGAGGTGACGGGGGTGGTCGGATAAACGTAGACGTGCCAGTGCGTTCGGACGCCATTGCAGGGGCGTGCAAAAATTATCCCTATGCAGCCTGAGGTCTCATAGCGTGTGATAAAATGAGCAATTCCTGAGTAAGGTGTGACGGCATTGGCACATCAGCAACCCTGACTTCGCCTCTAAATTAAACGTTTTAATTTGCAGTCACGTGCTGGTGCATATTGAAATATGGAATTTAGGGGTGTAAGTGAGGCTGATGTGCACACTGCAATCCCGGCATTGCAGGTATCACTCCTAATCGCAAATTTGCGGACTGTAACAGCTCCACCCAGTTATCTGGACTCCACAGTGCATGCAGCCTTGCCCCTCTACTCATACTTCAGCCACTCCTATCTCCCATCCCATGGTGTTTGCAGGAACTGAACTACACAGTGCATGCAGCCCTGCCCCCTACTTAGACTCCGTCCCCTCCTATTTTCCATGGGGCTCGTTGGAGCTGGACTGCACAGTGCATGTAGCCCTGCCCCTCTACTCAGACTCCACCCCCTCCTATCTCCCATGGTGTTTGCAGGAGCTGGACTGCACAGTGCATGTAGCCCTGCCCCTCTACTCAGACTCCACCCCTCCTATCTTCCATCCCATGGTGTTTGCAGGAACTGAACTGCACAGAGCATGTAGCCCTGCCCCTCTACTTAGACTCCACCCCTTCCCAATCCTCTCCTGCTTACTGCTCTGCAGCTGTAATTTAATGTTGCTGGACGTGATCATGTACCTTCTGTGCTCTCTTCTATATGTCTCTGTATAGTTGGGGCATACCTGCCATTACCCAGGCCCCCTGCAAACACTCTACTTGTCCACCTTCTGTTTTTTAACTACCCCTGTGAAAAGCCTCTGTGGTACTATTCATAGGTTTGTGGATATAACTGGAATTGCACATGGTGCAAAAGGTTTAAATGTCACGTCAAAATGTATTCTATGACTGTAGCACTATTTGAAGACAACAAACTTAAATCATATTAACTTTCAGTTCTTCTCCTAACATCTGCTGGGTCTCTGCTGATTTCTGTCACAGATTAATCCGGCTGAGGGACATTGGGATGGTCTTTGTTGGAGGCGTCAGTTTTGTGTGTTTTATTGATTCTGTTGCATTGTGATTGATATGTGCCTAGGAATAAGCTTTGCCATGTGTAAAAGCAATCCCCCTGAAAGTATAGGCTGAGAACTGGTTTCCATTATTGCTGAGAAAGTGTAAAATGTAAGTTATATTGCAGGGAGAAAAATGCTCTCCTGCCCTTTATAAAACAGGAGCACCCCCTTCAATGAGTCTCCCCCACCATTTTAATGTCATGGGGGTAGATGTACGAAGCCTTGGAGAGAGATAAAGTGGATGGAGATAAAGTACCAACCAATTGGCTCCTAACGGTAATTTTTCAAACACCTGTAAAATGACAGTTAGGAGCTGATTGGTTGGTACTTTATCTCTCTCCAAGTCTTAGTACATCTCCCCCATGTCAATAATCACGTTTCTGCAACATGAAAGGCCTGATCGAGAGCCACATGCATTGCCGATCTTCATGTACTGTAGTTGTGTGGTATTTTTACTACTGTGCTTGCGTGGAAATCCCTGAAAACGTCTATGGCGCAGAAAGGTGCTGTAGAAATCGAGATGAACAGTATCAGAAAAGTATTGGCAGAGTGACGGGCGGTGACTTTGAGGTGGCTCAGCGCATATATGGAGATGGCCCATTTTATGGATGTGTGCTCAGTGCTGCACAGTACTTTGGTGGGGATGTAGTTGGGATACCGGCATATAGAATGGCAGCGCTCAGCATCCCGGTGCTGGATTCCCGACTTGGGTAGGAATGCTGGCACCAGCATCCCATCGCCTGTGATCCCAACGGGTAAGTATGAGGGTTTGGGTTAGTCTGCGGGAGGTGAGGGTTAGGGGAAGGCATTCCATATCCAACCTCTTTGGTGTGCCCAGTACTATGGTGTACCCAGTGCTGCGCAATACTATGGCGTGCCCAGTACTATGGTGTGACAGTGCTGCACAGTGCTATGGAGTGCCCAGTACTATGGTGTGACAGTGCTGCTCAGTACTATGATGTGCCCAGTGCTAAATGCTACCTACTGCCAATGTGTCTGTTTACTCCTCATGAGCTGCTCAGAAATGGTGGCAGCAGATACTGCTAGTAGCTAGGTCCAATGGGTATGTAGTCAAGAAGCCCTCCCCGCACCCTAAACCTAACCTACCCCCGGGGGTGTCTAACCCCCCATCCCCTAGCCTGACCCTAACCCTCCAGGGGGGGGTGCTTAACCCTAACACCTCCCTACCGCGGCAAGAGGTCCCGAGGCCCAGCTTACCTTCGTTCGATATGCCAGGCATTGGGACCCCTCCAATGTCCACTGCTGATAGTGGACCCAGCAGGATGAAAGATATTTCTACCTTTACATTCATTAAGCAGCAGCAGTCAGTCTGAGGTAGGGATGGTTATTAACAATTGATGGTTAACAAGCAATAGGCCGACGGTGTTGCCATTGACGGCGGAGATCCACTCGACGGCACAGAGTCCTGTAAAGGTTTTCGTTTCAGCCTGATGTTGGGACACAGAGCCTAGCTCTATCTCTGATGTGACCCAGATGCCCCACCCTCACTTCTGGTTGGCCCATTGCCCAGTGACTAATAGAACAAAACACCAGTGGTACCATTGATAGGAAAACCACCGATGGCCATCCCTAGTCTGAGTAAAGCATGGGCAGCAGGAATCTTAACAGATTTCCTAATAAGCCACCTCCTCTCTTTCTCTCTTCAGCCCCTTGGGTTTCTGGGAAAGGAAATATGTCTCCACATTGGGCAATGGTTGCCATCTTTTTGTAGCCTGCTATAGGGGCAGACATTTTCTGTTAGCCCCTTTAGCTCTGCTAGATCTCTCCTAGCTGGCAGCCAGCGGGTTACTCATGCTATAGCACAGAAAGGCCATGGAGCAGGTGTATCCTCTGCCTACCTGTCAGGTGGATCACTAAAATTGTACTGGTCCCTCTGTGTGGGCATACTGGATAGTGCCTCAATTCCGACACTGTCAGGCATAAAAGTAAACAGAGAAAGGCTACCTGAGTAAATTTACAAGAGCTGAGGTAGCTGTGAAGTGTTGCCCATCTCAACACATAGAGGGCCTGATTCAGACCCGGATGCTAAGCCGCGATCGCTCGCTATGGGTGACTGTCAACCTGTCTGCAAATGCTTATGCATCGCAGTGCGCATGCGCGAGCCAGTCAATGCGATCAGGAATCGTGCGCTTGAAGGAAAAACTTTTAACGCTACTTTGAGTGACAGATAGCGCCGTTTGTGGGTGGTAACAGGGGAAGGTGCTTGTGAACGGGGGAGAGGATGTGCGAACGCAGGCCTGTCTATGCGTCTTAACAGAGTTTTATGGGTCATTGCAGTGGTGGAACTCCCGGAGACAATGGAGTCATTTGCCGCCGGACGTCAACCCTGAACGGGGCACCTGGATCCATTGTTCCGGGAGCTGCATGGAGAAGGAGCGCCGCTGATCGGCGCTCCACCTCCATTGGCGTAACTATGGAGGGTGCAAGGGGTGATGTCGCACCCCCTGCACCCTCCATTTGCCGGGCGCCCGCTGAGTGTGTTACCAGCGGGCGCCCGGCTCCTATTCAAACCCCCGTCGGCAGCCGGAGGACGGAGCTCCCTCCGTCTTCCGGGTCCCGCAGTGTACTATGGGAGTGACGTCATAACGTCACTCTCATAGTGCCAAGGAGCGGACGGCGGGGGCGGAGCTCAGGAGTGAGCTCCGTCTTCCGGGTCCCGCAGTGCACTACGGGAGTGACGTAATGACGTCACTCCCATAGTGCCAAGGAGCGGACTCTGGGGATGAACGGCAGCAGCACTGGAGCGGGGATAAAGGTAAGTGTTTGTTTTGGGGTTTTTTTGTGTGTGCGTGCGATCACTACTGGGGGCAACTACAGGGGCTCACTACTGGTGGCAACTACAGGGGCCTCACTACTAGGGGCAACTACAGGGGCCTCACTACTGGGGGCAACTAAAAGGGCCTCACTACTGGGGGTAACTACAGGGGCTTACTACTGGGGGCAACTACAGGGGCTCACTACTGGGGGCAACTACCGGGAGCTCTCTACTGGAGGTACTGCATAGGGGGACCATTACTGGGGAGCACTACATAGACGGGCACTGCATAGGGGGACCACTACTGGGGGCATTATATAAAAGGAACTGCATAAGGGGGTGGCGGCAGCTGGGGCTGGCATAGGTGCTGGGGGATGGTACATTTTAGTTTGGGGGGGGGCACCAACATTTATCTTGCCTCCGGGCACCTGGGATGAAGTTACGCCACTGGTTCATTGTACACGTCACTTGGTTGTATTTTAGCCAGCACAGATCGCAGTGCTTGCGGTGGGGTAGGGTCTTCTTCAAGCGCTGCGTGCAGCTCCGATGGCTCTCGATGTCACCAATTGATCACACACTTCCTGGAGATGACATGTGCTAAGAGAGAAAGGTGGGCATCATTACACCGGCGTGCGTTCTCTTTAAGGCATAGAGGGCGTCCTTCCACCAGACAGTGCGATCGCAGAATTTGCATACCCGGCCCCTTTTGGCAGCGAGCGATCGCGGCTTAGCGTCCGGGTCTGAATCAGGCCCAGAGTACATGTGACAGAGGGATAGGCAGGGTACATTTATACACAGTGTTCTTGCTACTGAACATCTGCCCCTTATATGAACTATATGAACTACAGTATTTAGCTGATGCTGAACTGCCTTTCCTATGATGCCTGCTTAGCTACCCATGTCTTCACATTATCTATTACATTGGTGTCACACTTTAAAAATGTCAGTGTAGGATACTTAGTGGGCATAAAACATACAACATTCTGCTTTTCTGTTCTATTTATTAATAAATAAACAACAAAACCAGCAGCATAAAATGCCTTTAGCCAATCAGATTGCAGCAGAGGATACCTTTGGTATGCAATGATTAGAAGATGATAGACGATATATTCTCTGAAAGAAGAAAGAGATATAAAAAGACAACTTTGGACCGAAGATAAAAAGAAAATGATTGAGTCAACGCTTGGATTCTGCAAGTTTTGTTTAAGAGGAAATGTTTGTTTGAAATTCTGCAGTCACTTCAAAAGCAAAAGAGAATATCTGTGTGTGTATGTGAAATATTGCCTCTAAATTAACACTAGTGCAGGTTTTAGCATCTCTCATAAATTTGCAACGTTAAATTAGAAAATGTGTAAAATCTAATAAAAGCTGTTACATTATAGTGATGGCAACTGTGACAGTCTGGGCATTGTAGAGATGACAAATAGCTTCCATTAATAATAATTAAACTAGTGTTCAAATGTTAACTGTAATTACAAACTTTTTCTAAAAGTAAGGTCATTGAGGGCAGGTTATCTTAATGGCCTTTTGTTAGTTTCTGTTATTATGTGGCATTCATCACCCACTTAAGGGGGTCAGGGAATATTAAAGTTATTGAATGTAGATCACATGGAAGGTTTTCATTAATACGCAAATCATCGAGGCAGCAATAGAGGGGGACTGGTGTCGTTTAATTAAAATTCACATCCCTTATTGTATCCTATGAGCTTGAAAATCAATTAACTGGACAGGACAGGTAAACAAGGCCATTGTCTATGGGCCTGATTCAAAGTTGCATGCAAACCATAAAGTTTGTGTACTACGCCGATATTTCCTGATCGGCTCATAGAATATGTGTGGATGTGAGCCCCATTTTCTAGGTGTGCCAAGGCCACTATCTGCATTTTCAGATGCAACTTCACTGACCCTGGCTGCATGAATTTCATGGCCATCCTGAGTAACCTGTGGGTTACTCAGATAGCCAATCTTCATGCAAGTGATCTTGTAGCTGCATACTCAGATACAGCAGCATATCACAGAAGCCGTCAGGAAGCATCTATTTACAAAAGACGCCTCCAGTGGCAGTAGAATATTATTGCACAGCTGCTGCGTACACAGTCGCAGCGGCCGTACACGCCATACAAATCAGGCCCTATGTCTGCATATAGATTACTATGTAGCTGGCATCAAGAAAAGCAGAGGAATCCAAACAGCAGTCTGCTCACCAGGTGTAACTGAACATAGGCAGAGATATTATTGATTAAAAAATTTATATTTCCACCACAATTAGGAGTTACCAAAATCATAGAAATATACCTAAAGTCTGTATGCTAGGCTGGTGTGATTTGAGGGCACCTAGGGCATATGGTTTGGGAGGAAAGAGGTATCTAACCAATTGCACATCCCAGAGCAGTCTTGTTTACACTCATTTTGTAGCTTAAATAATATAGAATTATGTAAACATACCATAATTCATGTGGCTACTATACAGAGGAAATTACTGTACGTATAGTTATTTGTATGTACTGTAGACTAAAAGTTACGTGGGTGGTCCTGGTATTTTCCCTGAGCTAATTAGGAAGCCAAGGGACTTGGTCGGGGGGAAAGGGGGGGGGGGGCACTTGGTAGAAGGTATGGAAGACAAACATATGAAACAGCCAGAATTATACACAACATGTATAATGAAGATACAGCAAAAATACAATGTAACAAATTGCTGTATGGGAATAAAATACAGGTTGAGAATGGAATATTCCAAAATATGGAATTTTTTGAGCAGACTGAGATAGTGACACCTTTTGCTTTTTGATGTTTCATTGTACACAAACTTTGTTTAATGCACAAAATTATTACAAATATCGTATAACATTATCTTCAGGCTGTGTGTATAAGATGTTTATGAAACATAAATTAATTTTGTGTATGTACACAAACTTTGTTTGATGCACAAAATTATATAAAAATATTGTATAAAATTACCTTCAGGCTGTGTGTATAAGGTGTATATGAAACATAAATGCATTGTGTGCTTAGACTTGGGTCCCATCCCCAAGATATCTCATTAAAGTATGAATATATATCAAAATTTGGAAAAATACGACATCCAAAATACTTCTGGTCCCAAGCATTTTGTATATGGGAGACTCATCCTGTACAAAGATAGTTAAACCACTTTTGTTTTTTTTACTTATTGTTGCTTACTGTAAAACATACAACATTAAAACAACAGCTAAATGGATTTCTTAAGAGCGGTTGCACTTTTTTATATGGAATTTTTAGTCCACATTTCCACGGCCGATTTGAGCAGATGCTATGTATAACAACAATTTGTGGGCTTTTAATTTGTTCCTTTATAGTGGCTCAATGCTACCACCAAATCTAATCTGCAAAACAAAACTTAAAATCTAATTTTTGCATTTGTTCCCACTTGCAATAGTTTACGTGATGCATGTTCAATATATTGAGCAGAACATCACGCATTTCGCAATTGACACCACAAATTGGTGCATTTATCCATAAAAACAATGTTCGACCTAGTAAAACAGGTGCGTAATGTCACAAAATTGGAAAAAGCAGCCTTTGTCCCATAGTCTTGTATTTTACTTTATGTGTAAATAGTCCTCACTGTGAGAAAAATTGTCAGTTTTACAATCTAGTCTTCTAGTGAGTTCCTATCAGTTTAGTAACGCCTTAGACCCTTCTCTAAAAAGAGGAAAGAAAACCTCTTATCCTTCAACTGTGACTGTAACATTGCTATTGATTCATGCACAAACAAACATTCATCTGTAAACATAATTTAAATTAATTTGACAATGGACTATAGCAGTGGCAATTAGTGCTTTTTATAAGTAAGGATCGTTAAGCACTTTCCTCTTCAGTAATCTACTGACATTAATAAAATGTATGTTGCCTTTCATATGGCAGATTAAATAAATAGTTGCAAACTTTGAAGATCGTTTTCAGTGTTTTGTTTTTATCTAGAGTAAGGCCAATTAGCACAATTTTAGACAGGTTTTTAAAAGACTACAAGCAGGATGCGATTAAGCCACGTGTGAAAATGACAATGCTTAGTTTATTTTCGCTTTCCCTTGAAATGATTTACTAGTCGTAAGCAGTTAATATGCAGATGAGAATTTACATCTGTAAAACAGCTCTTTGGATAAATCTGGTGTGCAGGTGGTACAGATGTAGCCACGCTCATCTATCCCGCGATGCGAGCACATTGCGGCATGGATGGCGCGGCTAGCGTGCCCGCGTCTATGGTGTGTGCGTGCGTACACCATAGACTGCAACGGTTGGTGATTGCTGCGCTTTGCCACGATACATGCACACCTGCGTGCCATCGCGGCAAAGATGAGGCTGACTACATCTGTATTTTACCCAATTAAGATTCAAATATTTTTAAATGACAACCAAATCTGAATAAATATTGCTATTGTAAACTACAGAAGTCGATATCCAAATTGGCCACTTTCCCAGAGCTCAGATGATTTAAATGAATCACCCACCATCAAAAATTGTTTCTGGTGCCATAAATGTTGTGTCTTTTGGAGAGGCCATTACTCTGTGGCAAAGGGTGTGGTATATTATGTCGACATGCATAAGCTCGATGTGAGAATGCTGATACAGATGACATTTTGACATGCTTAGCGTGTCAACAGCGACCATGTTGACATTCATCTGCATGACTACATGGGTGACATGTCGACATGATAGAATGACAACAAAATTTCCCAGGTGGTCCAGCGGCTACTTACCTGGTTCCCATGACAGCAGCATCTACAGCGTCATCTTCCGGTTCCTGGTGGTCATGTGATGAGCAGTTTTCTTGCCCAGATGTCTGAGAAGCAGTGGTTCTGGTAAGTTTTACTCCCTCTATCCCTAATCCTAACCCTCCCCCTAGTGCCCAGGGACATACAGTCAGGGTAGGCTTGTCATACCCCTTCCCCTAAAAAACTCCCTGTCATGCTCCAGAGTTTTGATATAAAAAATGTGTTTGAATACATATGCATGTCACTGCTAGTGCCTAACCCTGACCACCGACCCCTGCATCCTACCTAACCTCCCCTAACGAATAACCCTACCCCTCCTTGCGGCGCCTAAACCTAAGGAGTGAATTTACTAAGATGGGAGTTCTATTAAGAAGTGATGTTGCCCATAGCAACCAGTCAGATTCCAGGTATTATCTTCTAGAAGGTGCTAGATAAATGAGAAGTAAAATCTGATTGGTTGCTATGGGCAACATAACTTCTTAAATAGAACTCCCATCTTAGTAAATATACCCCTAAGTGTCTGCATTTTGAGAATGTCGTCATTTCATATGACAACATTCCAGATGTCCACGTTGCAACGATTTCGAAATTCTAAGGGTGTCGACATGGTGCATGTCGACATGTTGGACCGTCGGACCAGCACTGGCAGCAGAATTGTAGAAATCACCAGGTAAATGGCCATCGCGGCCATTTTCCGGTGATTTGCGCATGCATAATAGATATGTCCCGGAAATACGGCATGGGCGCCATGCTCCCAGATTCCTGCGCATGCCAGAGTCTACTGCACCACCAGAGAGGAGAGGGTTTGATTGGCCCCTGCACACAGGCCCCCTCCTCTCTTAAACTACCTCTGAATGTGCCCCTACATCAAAGTACATGTTTTTTGTATACGTTTATTTATTATACTTACGTTCACGTTCTTTAGTCCGCCTTCATTCCATTACCACACTTAATCGCTCCTACAGAGCTATATTTTGTCTGGTACCCTTTTACTTTTCAAGTTATGTAATATAACAAAAACAGGTAAATACGGGAGCAGTGTTCCAGCACAAGCACAGAGAAACATTCAGAAACACAATTCACACTCTTCCTTAGCTTTCATACGAAGCCTCTCTCATATCTGCGCTTGGAACGGATCGTTTGCCTTGTTTGTGCAGTGTTTCATTTAGCAGTCTGGAGAATAAATCAATGCGGTCAGACAGTTTTTCATTATTTTTTTGGGGGGGTAGATCCATATATTCAGTTATCGATGTTGATGTTGAGGCAAACAACCTTAGTGTTTTATTGAAAGAGAGATGTCGCCATGTTCTGCTGTCGCCCTACTGTATCTGGCATGAGACTATAAGCCTTGCAGCCTCAGTACAGTTATTAATGTGATGGGATTGAAATACAGGTATGAGAGCTCTTATCTGGAAACCTGTTATAGAAAAAGAATTCCTAACACCATAAAGGAAACAAAAGTAAATAATAGTAATTTGTTTTGTTTTTTCTTTTGAAAATGTCACATTCAGGGAAATTATAACATGACTATTCTTCCTGCAGTCACTGTGAGGAGCACTGCTGAACAACTTAATAGGGAGGAAAGTAAATGTATGAGTCATGGAATTACGGAAAATGAAAAAAAATAGTTATACGCATGACCTTAAGGGGTCTATTTACTAAGCAGTGTTAGGAGACAGAGTGAAAAGTGATAAAAAAGTGATAAGGTGCCAGCCAATCAGCTCCCAACTGTCATCTCACAGGCTGTGTCTGAAAAATGACAGTTGGGAGCTGATTGGCTGGCACCTTATCACTTTTCACTCTGTCTCCTAACACTGCTTAGTAAATAGACCCCTACAGTATGTCTCAAACACAGATACAAGGCTCTGTACTTGTATAGAATGTATGATTGTCCGATCCTGTGGGATCACTTAGATACTTAGATAACATACCAGTGATGTGTGATTATCATAAGCAGTCCTCCCCTTTATCTGCATACTCATACAATGGGGGTCTTTCTAAGACTAATGCCGTGTTTAAGTATCCAGGCATCTCTTTATAATGGGATGTAGTAAGCAAACCGGCGGCCGGGTTTACTGCCGGTCTAAAGTCGACACGGGACTTAAGCTAGGCGTCAAAATACCGACGCATATCTTAATCCCGATGCCGGAAAACAGACAGACACCAGTCCGAACGAGGTAAGCCGGGGGTGTCTTAGCTGTTAGTCGCGTGAAAGGGGAAGGGGGGTGGAGTTAGGGTTAGGCGCTAAGGGGGGAGGTTTAGGTTTAGGCACTAATGGGGAGGGTTAGGGTGCAGGATGGGGAGCATTAGGGTTAGGCTATAAGAAGGGAGGGTTAGGGTTAGTATAATTACATAGGGATACCAACCATCGGGATGCCGCTGCCAGTATTTTGACAGGAGGCATACCGACTATCGGTATTACATACCCATTCCCTTTATAATATGTCAGCCACTAATGAATACACCTGTGCACCATTTAGGAGATCTGTAAAACATGCACCGACAAGGTTGCCTGAAGACTGGGATTGGGAAACACTGGTCTACAGAAATAGTTGCCTTAAGATTTGAACGGGTCTGTATGGGTTAAATACAGGTCCTCATAAATTCTGCCAAGAAGGGGTCCTGCTATGGTGCCCTTTAGGCTTCGAAAACTCCTTCACTGTGTAGGAAACAGTATGTTCTACAGTATAACATTCTGTGGAACCTAGCAATATATTCCAATACATTTTGGTTTATTAAAATTGTATCACAAACTCTTTATTCTCGCTCAAAAAAACATAGCAAGCGTACATGAAGCAATAATGACTAGTCACAACAGCTGAGAGCATAAAATACATTTAACATCTGAATTAAATTACTGATCTGTCAAATATTGTCTATGATGCCTGCATAACGCTTTCTTTTCTCACTTCACATATTTCAGTGCAGCGGGTACTGATTTTTGCTTCTCGGGCTTTCAAGAGAAATAACTAAATCCTACGGTCTGTGAGACAATAATAAATGATAACGGTAGTTCTGGACCCAAGTTCACCTAAACAATCCAGACAGTTTGAGAAATCTTTAAAGGGGCAATAAACAAATAAATCAATCCCGATCAGGTGAATAGACTCATGACGAATCCCATTTACAGTACCCAGTGGGTTTTTAGAGCATGGCACGAGCTTGTGCTGAGACAGAATATCCACCTTGGCAGAGCCGGTGTTGCCTATATTAGGATCCTCAGTGCAGGATCGGATTTCCTGATCAGGGCTCTAAAACAAACCAATAAGACAAGTTAGGGAGTTATTTCAACACAAGCCAATGTCATGCTGTAAATATCAAACTATTAACGCCATAATTTCATATCACCCAGCCACAAGGTTATATACAGTAAGTAGCTTCTTTTAATATTGAGCCCAGTAAGAATCAGAATCAGTGTTAACCAATGTTTTCTGATTGGTTCTACAACTAACACCCTGCCTGCAGTATCACACAGTACAGGTTTGCAGTCAGATGAACCATGGATCCTGGACAAACCTCTTCTATAGCTCTGGGGAGGGGAAAGCTCAAGCCATTCATAGGTGCATTTCATTTCTCACAAATGGGGCTTTCTGACCACAGAAGTAAAAAAAGAACACTTCAATGTCCTGTCTACTTAATTATTTTGAACTTTTACAAATTTTCTCCTAAAATACTGATCATTTGTATCTTAATTGAATCATGACAATAAAGAGATTTTGGGACTGTCTTATTATAGGGGTCATAATTTGTTTCAATGTACAAATTATATTGATAACTGTGCACATAGCAAGGCATTTCCTGCATTAATGTACTGTACCTGTTGTAAGTGAAAAGTGCAATAACTGCCCAGTTGAAAGTATCGCCACACTCCAGAACACTGCCACCTCCAAACACAGACACAGGGGCATATTCAATTAGGTGCGAAAAGTCCCATACTTTTCGCATGCTGGACTTTTCTCCGACATCGCTGGTTTTCCATGTGGAAAAGTATCGCGCTTGTCCCCGCTTATCCCCGTATTCAATTAGAAATCGGCGAACACGGAACCCGGTGAATTCGGACCTGGCAAAAAGTCCTGTTAGATTTGGGGAAATCAGCCTGACACCCCCCAGAAGATGCACTGAAATTGGGGATCACTATAGATACCCCCGAATAGCCCTGCTGAAGGTATTTGCGGTACTTAAATGATCTCAATAGCTGCTAATTGGCGTCTTTGCAGAAGTGGTGAAGACTAGTATTTAGCAGTTTGTCTTGCAAAAAATAAGTAGTCCCAGCAAATTTGGGGTACACAAAAATGGGTGCAAGGATATTTTAAAGTTGCAAAAGAAAAACGTTAAACACCCAGTAAAAACAGTATAAGAAGTAAAGAGAAAGAACTAGTTGACTGATATGCACTAAGGGATCGATTGAGACCCGGACGCTAAGCTTGTCGCCTGTCTGCGCATGCGTATGCATCGCAGTGCGCTTGCGCAAACCAGTAACTGCGATCGGGAATCGTGGACTCTTAACACAAAGACTGAGTGCTACTTTGAGTGACAGAATGCGCCATTTGTGGGTGGTAACAGGGGAAGGTGCTTGTGAACGGGGAGGGATGCTGCGAACGCAGGCGTGTCTGGGCGTCAAAACGGAGCTTTATGGGTGTGCATAATTAGCATGGAAGCGTCATTGTACACGTCACTTTGTTGTATTTCAGCCTGAAGCGATCGCAGTGCTTGCGGTGGAGTAGGGTCTATCTCAAGCGCTGCGTGCTGCTCCGATGGCTCTCGTTGGTTCTGATTAATCACACGCTTCCTGGGGATGACGTGTGGTAAGAAAGAAAAGTGGACGTCTTTATACTGGCGCACGCTCACTCTGCCGTCGCTCTCTAAGACATAGAGGGTGACCTTACACCAGACAGTGCGATCGCGGAATTTGCATACCCAGCCCCTTTCGGCAGCGAGAGAGCGCAGCTTAGCGTCCGGGTCTGAATTGACCCCTAAGTGCACTCCTGTCTCTGCTCTACTTATATGTGTGATTACCTGTAAGGTATAAGCAGTGGCACCTCCTACAACTCACCAGCAAGCTATTTGTTTGCTGTAGTATTAGTGGAGTACATTTTGCATTGTCTTTGGTGCAGTGAATTTCTCAAATACGTCACAGCCAAACCAGAGGCCCCAAGGGGGAAGGCCCAACACAAATTAACCATTTGCCGTGACCATGTCCCCTGAAGCTTGCACCATACATACTGTATGTACTGAAAAAGGGGCATAGCTACTTTCCCTCTTATGCCCTTCTGCTCCACGGGAGGTTTCAGTCCTCCCTGAGCTCGCCTTAGGATACCTGCGTTACAGTTTGACAGGTGTACCGCCCCAGTCAAACTCCCCACCTGCACCCGGGTCCACCAGAATTCTTGATGGCCCCGCTCCAAACACACGTTGTAACATCAGGTTATTTTGCTAAGGGAGGGAAGCTCTACGGTCATCACGCCCTCTAATATACTCCCCTTCTTAGGGGTATATTTACTAGTGTGCAGGTTTTTAGAAGTAGAGATATTGCCCATAGCAACCAATCAGATTCTACTGAACATTTATTTAGCACCTTCTAGAAGATAATAGCTAGAATCTGATTGGTTGCTATGGGCAACATCTCCACTTCTAAAAACCCACATTTTAGTAAATATACCCCTTAAAATACATTTTAATATCTGTATCTGTAAACATGAAACATCATTTTGAATGATAGTGCACAGTGAGGGATTTACCTGCGATTATTCTGTAAACACCTCCATTGACCCCGCTCCTCCGCTCATTTAATAACATTGCATTTTGGGAAAAAATGTGAACTGAACCAAAGCAACCAATCAGCAATTAGCTTTTATCTATCTAGTGAAAGTCAAAGAATGACAGCAGGTGTCTTATTGATTACTATAGTATAGTGCAAATTTTGAATAAAAAAATGCAATGTTGGTAAATAAGTCCCTAGGAACAGTATCCTAGCAGGGAGTCATAGTGCCTGGACCAAGAACATGTTGTGTCATCCCTCTCTTTCCCCTGTGATGCAGATGGCATGAGCAGCATGTGTGGGCAGCACATGCCCACACATGTAAATGAAATAGCTTGTGAGTTGCAGGCAAACGCAAGACTTAGGCGATATACTGTAGCTGCTACTGTAGATTTGAAGTAGCAATATTTTTGAAACGATCCTGATTAAATTATTGCCAATGCTGTTTAAATAACCTTTTTGTAGCTGCCTGCAACTCGCTGCCTATTAAATTTACCCCAACAACCATATTGCCTATATATACTGACCATGCCAACTGCACATTCCACAGCGTGAGTGTTTTAACAGAAGAGTCTTCTGATGAACAACTATGACAGCCAGGCTCCTGAGTACCTCCATCGCTTGATGACATTATCACTGATTGATTGTAGGGGGTAAATTTACTAAGACTCGAGATAGGTCGAGATGACCATCTCAGGAGAGTTTAGGAATGATTTTCAACTCACAAATGGACTACAGGCAAAGTCGGGTGAGTTATGATTTCTCTCATCTCACTCGTAAAACTCGGGTCAGATAGCAAACTCGAATCTTATCACCATCGGGCAAACTTGGAAGTACTTTTCACCTAAAAGATACAGCTCGCAAATTTACCAAGAATCGAGATGACAAGCTCTGGTGAGATTAGAGCAAACTCTTGGCCAAATTGAAGTTTGAACACTCCAGAGCTGCAAGTTTGGCTGAAACATACACTAATCATTGTGATTTGTGTATGTTTCTGCCTGTAAATCTTTTAAAAAGGGGATGTTTTTTTTTTTTTTTAAATATCCCCTATTTAAAATATTTATAGGCAGAAACTGTATTCATAACTCCCCAGGGATCCCTGGCCTGTGCTGACTAGTGGTCAGGGCTGATGCTGCGGCTGGGGGGCCCGGTGAAAGGGCTCCCCTGGCTGTGGCATCAGTTCCCCGCTAGAAAGGGTTCCGGAGCTGGTTTTAAATATAGAGGAACCCCCTTCCCCCAAAAGGCTAACCAGCCACGGACTTGTCAGCCTGTCCTGGTACCTAAAATTACCGGGAACAAAACGAGTAGGGTTCCACCGTAAATTAGGTACCAGCACCAGGCTGCAGGGCCAGATCTTGTTTCAAATATAGGGTGAAAAAAATTTGCGTGAGGTTCCTCTATATTTAAAACCAGCTCCGGAACCTTTCTAGCAGGGAACCGATGCCACAGCCAGGGGAGCCCCCCAGCTGCAGCATCAGCCCTGACCGCTAGTCAGCCCAGGCCAGGGATCCCTGGGTAGTTAATGACCCCCCAATAAAGGTGTCCCCCTCTCCAGGGCACCCCTGGCCTAGGCTGATAGCCCGGGGCTATCCCCGGGTGGGTGGCAGGATGATAGTGAAGGTGTAGTGTAATAATAGAGAAGTTTTCACATTGTCTTTACAGTAGAGCCAATCAGCGGCGGCTTCACATTAGCGGTCGCTCATTGGCTGGGACCCACGTGGACTCAGCCAATGAGTGGCTCCTCCAATGAACGATATGAACTATATTTTGTTGAACTTTATCGTCCATATCGTTCATAAGAATCATGTAGTGTGTATGCGGCTTGAGTCTTCTTCCCTTTAGAGATAAAGAGGCCCAGGAATAAAGGGGATATTAGAATATTCTGATTGCAATATGTTCTCTTTGAGGAAATGAAGACTCTGACTGACAAGCTGTCCACTGCTGTTTGCAAACCCATATTGCACAGTTAGAATAAGACTTGCAGAACACCGAAATCCCTCTGGCGACATTTATTTAAAGATAAAAATAGAAGGTGTTGATATGTCACACGGAGTGCTCACGGCAGACCTTAACTTGTCTGTTTACCTGGAAAACCAGGAACCTTGTTTTATGTTGAGGCTTTAGATTTGACAGTGAACGATGACATAATTTTTGGGAGGGTTGATGCGCTTTAAAATCACAGGAGAAGAGGAGGAATGACGTTCTGGTTTGATGGTTGCTCCTGTCATTACTTTTCATGAAAGACTTGACTGAGTAAAAGAAAGAAAAAGGTGGAAATGCTACAGAAACTCGTCCTTTCATATCCGTCTGTGAGACTGAGATGAGAAGCCGGCACAGAACATTCAATAGCTCAGTGTTTCTCTATTGAAAACCAAACCTCTCTCAGTATTATGGGGTCACAGCCTTTCACAGCGGTAGAAGTGTCTGCAAAATAGGAGTTACGTACATATACTGTAGATGCACTCCTCTGCCCGGCCACCTATCGTAGCACCGTACCGTCTGGCTAGATAAGATACTCTGGAGGCACAGGTAGATCTTACTCTCATTATAAAAGTAATGTTTGAGCAATTTCATATCCTGTCCTGACTCCGATTTCATAAAATGTATATTTTCTAGAATAACTGGGGCCATTTAGTACTGTCAGAAATTGAACGTACCCTGGGGCTCATGGTGTAGCTGTCATTTGTGGTCCCAACATTTACTACTGTTCCGGATAATGATCTTTAGGGGCGTGATATCTAACCAATATATACAGTATCTATATCTGTAATACAATTTGATTGTAGACGCTGATAGGTAGGATTCGTATCAGTGGCGTAACTAGGGTATTTGGAGCCCAGGGCAAAATTTAAAATGGCACCCCCCCCAATATGAGCATGCCGAAGGTGCAAAAATGGGCGTGGTTACAAGGGGCAGGGTCACTTGACAATGGGGCGTGTCAACAGGACACATAAACCCTTTCTCGTCACTCTTAACATTCCTTTCCATATGCACCTTAACCTCTGAAGTGCTCATTATACAGTCCACCCTATGCAGTGCCCCCAGTAGTGCCCCTTGTACAGTACCCCCAGTAATGGTGCCCCTTGTGCAGCTCCCCATTAGTTTCCCTTATACAGTACCCCCAGTAGTGGTCCCCCTTGTGCAGCTCCCCATTAGTACCCCTTATACAATGCCCCCAGTAGTGGTCCCCCTTATGCAGGCCCCCAGTTGTGCCCCTTATACAGTGCCCCCAGTAGTAATCCCCCTTATGCAGTGTTCCTCCCTATTTAGTGCCCCCGGTGCAGTGTCCCTTGTGCCTATAGTAGTAAGCCCCTTAGATAGTGCCCCCAGTAGTAGACCCCCCCTTAGGCAGTGCCCATTATATAGTGCCCCCAGTAGTAGACCCCCCCTTATGCAGTGCCCATTATATAGTCCCTCCAGTAGCAGTCCCCCCATGCAGTGCCCCCAGTAGTAGTCTCCCCCTATGCAGTGCCCTTTATATAGTGCCCCCAGTAGTAGTCTCCCCAGTAGTGGTCCCTGATGGAGTGCCCCAGTAGTGCCCCCAATTACTGACCCCAGTAGTAGTCCCCTCAATTAGTGCCCCCAGTAGAGGTATCCCCAATTACTGCCCCCTGTAGAGGTCCCCCCAATTACTGCCCCCAGTAGTAATCCCCCAATTACTGCCTCCAGTAGTAGTCCCCCCAATTAGTGCCCCCAGTAGAGGTTCCCCCCAGTGGTGCCCCCCAATTATTGCCCCCAGTAGAGGTTCCCCCCAGTGGTGCCCTCAATTACTGCCCCCAGTAGAGGGTGCCCCCAATTACTGCCCCAAGTAGAGGTTACCCCCCTCCCAATACATAGCAAAAAAATAAAAAAATTATAAAAAACTTACCTGCATCCACGCTCGCCCTCCCGGGCTGGCGCGCTCTGCATTATTGGAGAGACGTCATGACATAATGATGTCTCTCCCATAACTCACTGCAGGAGCCGGACGGAAGCGCGGCTCTTGCAGTGGGCGGTGTAGCAGCCAATGAGAGTCTATCTGGCTCTCATTGGCTGCTGTTTACACACACATCTCTGACAGCACTGGCGGAGATGTGTGTGCGCAGCAGCATCCAATGAGAGTCTTTCTGACTCTCATTGGCTGCTGAATAACACAGACATTGCTGCCATGCTGGCGGCGATGTCTGTGTTAGCACAGCTTGAGCCCACCTGCCACCCTCCTCCTGGCTTTATTGGGCAAGCGCTCAGGGGGAGGGAAGGGGCTCAGCTGTGCAGCACAGGACCGGCGCTGGAAGCCTTGCGCCGGTCCTGTGTAAATGTGTAACGCTGACCGCACTCACTGCGGTCGGCGCTACACTGGCTAACTAGGGCGGGCCGGTACCGTGGCCGGCGGCGGCCCCCGTGCCACCAGTCCCAGGGCGCCCAGAGCACGCACCCTGCTCGCCCTGCCCTAGTTACGCCACTGATTCATACATTTCATACAATTGTTGTGTGCATTTAACATCGGGTAGTCTATTCATTATCACTTAATTTCTACAAAAGTACTGTAGGTGACATTTTCACCTACTTTTGGAGAAATGAAGTTATGGGGCCATTTGTCATAAAGGTAATGCAGGTGATATCACAGATCTCTCCTGCTCAGCTTTCCCTCCCGATGTGGCCCGCTGTCCCCATACACTAGTGTGGGGACCTAAATTCATAAAGCTCCAAAACATACAATATTTTCGGAGCTTCACTGCGAGAGAATTCGCCAACTTTAGATGGAGTTTGCTCCCGCTCGCAGTACACACCCCGCTCCTTCCTTATAGGAAGAAGTACCAGGTTGCTAATTTTCACTGCTCCAAAAGGAGAAGTGAAAATGTGCGGGGAGGCAGCTGATTTTCGGATCAGCTATCTTCTCGCCAGTGCAATGATGAATTGCTCCGCCACTCGCTGCAAGTTAGAATGTTAATTATTGGGGTCTGACCGGACTTTGATAGTTAACATAATGAATAGACCCCATGGTATTAGACAAAAAAATGCAAGCTGTATACATTGAGCCAGGAGCCAATCACTAGGACCGATAGCAGATTTTGGTGGAGCAGGGGTGCAATGCATGACCACTACTGGGACCTGAGCATAAGCAATGGAGGCTCATTTGGGGATTTTCGCTCCTCTTTGGTAATTATTATAATTCTGGAATTGAAATTCCCAGTGGGGCGAAGAGGGGCCGCCACAGTAGATGGACATGCATCTCCTAGACCCCCTCTGTGGCGGGCCCCATAACTGCTGCAGGGTCTGCTATATCTGTAGTAATGCCCCTGGATAGAATACTATTTAGTCCCAAATAATTACTCTTTATATTTTAGGGTGCATCAATTACTATATTGGGTTACAATGTTTTGTAACAAGATAAAGGACAGAGGATCATTACTGTCTGCTAGCAGTCACCAGGATGAGGTTGGATGTGTCTCTAACGGGCAAAAAAAAGAGCGTGATAAAATTACATCACAATAAAAAAACAAATGTAAATGAAATCATAAATAGAACCAGTAGGTATAAAGCCCCGACCAATGGTCTGTAGTATCAGAGTCGCTTGATACAGTTTGTAGTGTAAAAATATATTTACATGTTAAACTATATATTTAAACATTTTCTTTTTTTATTGTGATGTACAGTAATTGTATCATGTACTGCTAGATGTGAATAAATGTTTACATTTTAAAGAAAATTTTCTCATGCATGATATATTCTCATTTTCTCATGTTGTAATACCAATCTCACATTTTTGCACTGTTTTTGTCCTACATTTTTCCATGCTCTTTAAGGATCTGATTTTGAACAGCAGCATGTGAAGGTATCTAACATCATAGAGCTAATATTAATTGGGTCTATCAACTTATGTGTGCCCTATGAAACTGACATATATTTGTCTGTAAACACTGACGTGGCACTAGACAAGGCAGCACTTGTGGCACTAGACAAGGCAGCACTTGTGGCACTAGACAAATCAGCACTTGTGGCACTAGACAAGGCAGCACTTGTGGCACTAGACAAGGCAGCACTTGTGGCACTAGACAAGGCAGCACTTGTGGCACTAGACAAGGCAGCACTTTGGTTTTCTTTCCAATTTCAGAAAACAACGACAGCGCCTGGTCAAATTAGCCTAATGTAGGGAACAAGAAAGTTGTCAGAGAAAGGGGGACTTGGGTGGAGCTCAGACATCTATAAACTTTCTGTTTCCTATGGGCAGGGCAACCAATGGCAAACCAGTTGTCTAGTGACTTGCAAGCTAAGGGTCACTTTTCTCCTATTATGTACAGTTTGTTATGTAAATCATGGGACTCTCCTTCTTATATAACCTTATCTGACTTTGGGGGAGATGTGTCAAATGTTGGAGAGAGATAAAGTAGTCCCCTGCGTGTAGCTGCCGGCCGGGTAAGTCACAGCCTTGATGACCGCCATACAGGCACTGGCAGTAGTTCCGCCCCTTGTTTAGGGTGTGGTGAGGGGGGTTAGGTTTAGGCACTCCCCGAGGGGACTTATGGATAGGCACTGCCCCTAGAGTTTTAGGGATAGGCTCCAGCAAGGGAGGGTTAGGGGGGAGAAGGTTAGGGTTAGCCTACTTACCTACCCCGTCGGCTTCAGGCCTCCAGCGTCGGCATTTCAACCGATGAATATACAGCCACCGGGATTTCATACCCAATCCAGAGTTACAGTGTGTTCGAGCACCTGTTGCATAGAGGACCATAGGAGGGGTAACAGGTTGAACACAGCGCACTGGGTGTCACCAGCCCCAGTGACGTTACTGGTGGGCGGAGATATTGCGTTGTTACTATGCATACTATTAGTTTGTAAGGAAGAGCCAAATGACACAAGGAAACATGTTGCATCTGTATATATCCTGATACAGGATTGCTGAGAGCTTTAAAGATGATGACCTGGAAACTTGCAGCCAGTGGTAAATGGTTCATCATCAGTAAATAGATTTTAGCAGTCAGATTTTGACCTAGGTAAAGGCTTGTCAGCTTAGCGATGTATAAGTTGGTAAGTACCGAGTGTATTAAGGTTGCCTTGGTAGGAGCACAGAAATTCACCCTCCCCACTGCTCCCCTCTCCGGTGGTTGGTGGTGCTGCTCTAAATCGGAGGTCCAATATCAAATCACAAGTATGGACCTTGCAGGTCCTTTTTGGTCCTCCCGCACAGCACAGGGGTCGTATTTACAATAGTGAATTATGATATCTCCCACAACTGAGTACTAGATCAGTGTGTTTGTATTTATATTATGCTACCTACCTGTGAGGCCTTACTCACTTATATGCCATTTCTGCTATATTGGAGCTAAAGGGGATTGATATGAAATCCCGACAGCGGCATCCCGACTCTTCAAGATCCCGCCAGGGGTGGTAAGTATGCTAACCCTAACCCTCCCTTAGTGGTGCCTAACCCTAACCTCCCCCCGGTGGTGCCTAACCCCAACCCCCCCTTCCCGCACCGTACACCTAACCCTCCCGGGTGGGGTGCCTAACCCTAAGCCCCCCCCCCAGTATGCCTATCCCTAACCTCCCCTCCCCGTAGCCTAATCCTCCCCAGGGGGGTGCCTAAACTTAAACCCCCTCCACCTGCAGCTAAGATCAACAAAGCCCCGCTTACCTTCATATGGGGTGCCGGCTATCGGGATTCATTGTGGGGCTAAGGATAGGTGTCAGGATTTCGACGCCTATCTTTGGTCCCGGGTCGGTCTTCCACTGCCGGGATTCCGATGGCCGGATTCCCAGCCACTGGTAATCTCACTGCATCCCGAGCTAAGGATCCTGTCCTAAGCCAGAGGCTGGCAGGTCATACTGGGATTTGTGGTTCTACATTGGCTACCCAAGTCTTCAGAGAATAAAACAAGATGAAACAAATGTATTGTTTAATGGTCTGAATAACATTAAAAAAAAACACACACATTCCACAAAAAGTAGTAAATGTTTGCAAAATGTTAATCTTAATTTAATGGTGTGTATTTAATCATTAGCACGGTTTACAGCAAAAATGAATTTTATGTACTGCAAACTTAGAGAGCAAACAGTCACTGCTACAACATAAATAGACAGACTAATAAAAGGGCATAATATTCCGTACTTGGGATAATATACTGTGTAATTGTACGGACACTAACAGTAAAATTTAAGCTTGCAGCATGTCACAATTTGAATGTTTTCCAATCGTGTATAATGACTACTTATTTCTCTGTCTTACAGTTGTGAATTTGAATAGAAATATAATTTTGCTCTGTGTTCTGCATTAGGGGGTAATGATGTGTGCTGAGAAATGTCGTTTTTGGGTTTTTTTCCTCATGTAATGAATTTACACCTCTCATGGAGGATTTGTGACAAGGGTAACATTAGATGGGTACAATCTAACTGACATTTTATTGTTTTAAATAAAGAAGAAAATTAGTTTTTATGCCAAACTGAGCATAGTTAGTGCCCTTATAAAATACTATAACTATTGAGAAATGTTATACATTTTAGTGGGGGACAAAGGGTTTAGGGATTGATGTATCAAACATTGAAAAGTGTGGAGAAGTGGACTAGCAACCAATCAGCTTGGAGGAAACATTTATCAAGTACAGTTTATAAACCATATTTACCTACTCTCCCAATTTGGTCGGGAGCCTCCCGAAAATCGGGTGCCGCTCCCAGCCCCCCCCCAGAAAAGAAGGTAAGCTTCCCGGCCAGCTGGCAACCCCCCAGACCACCCCGCGAATTCCCCCGCAGTGGGGAGGGGGGCGATGATGCGATTTGCGCTGATTCACGTCATCCTGACTATGGGCCTGATTCAGAGCCGGACGCTCTGACCAGAGCGCTCGCTCTGAATCAGGGCCCACCTCCATAAATATGGAGCGTCCTCCTGGACGCTCGTATAGCTGTGGGTCACCACCCGCAGCCTATACGAGCGTGCAGGATGATGGTCGCGATGGTCTTGACCGCAAGCCCTGGAGTGATTTTGGCTCTATCAGAGCCAAAATCACTC
The DNA here is from genome assembly GCA_031769625.1 of Taudactylus pleione. Classification (NCBI taxonomy): domain Eukaryota; kingdom Metazoa; phylum Chordata; class Amphibia; order Anura; family Myobatrachidae; genus Taudactylus; species Taudactylus pleione. Next base: position 3,421,184 of record JAUIMM010000710.1, read on the forward strand.
CCACTGACATCACTAGTGATGTCAGTGGGGCCGGCTTCTGACGGTAGGCGTTCCCTTGGGAACGCCTCCGTCTGGCAGGCACGCCCCCGGCACGCCCACCAAAGGGGGCGTGCTGTCAATCAACATCGACAGCACGCCCCCTTTGATCAGACACAACGAGCGAAGGACAGTCCTTCGCTCGGCGCGTCTCGCGCATGCGCACGACGGAGCTCCCTCCATCGTGCGCATGCGCAGTGCACACCATCGACCCACTTGCGAGCGGACAGCCGCTCGCGAGTGGGTCTGAATCAGGCCCTATGCCCTCTGCTTTACAATGCCGAAACCCTCGGCATTGTAAAGCAGGGGGCAGGGCCAAAAATTATGCGATTTCGCAGCCACACCCCCTGCCCCGCCTCCATTGCAGGGAAGTATCCCCGGCCGCGCCCCCTCTATACACGTCACTCCTTCCTGCTTGTCCGACCTGGCCCCCTCCCGGAACGGGCTGCCAGAATGTCGGCAAGCCTGCTATAAACTGATAGGTAGATGCTGATTGGTTGCTATGGGCAACTTCTCCACTGGTCCACTACTCCACACTTTTCACTGCTGTATGGAGATAAAGTTGCATTTTGCAAGCAATAGCCAAGTAAATGAATGGCATGTTACCCATGCAGATCACAACAAAGTGTCACATCTCCTTATCAGTAGGTGTATTGTATATTTTACTGTACTCAGACCTTAATGCAAAATACGGGTGATGATGACAATCGATTGCCACTTCTGATTGGCCGAGTCCATCTTGATCCCTCCCACTGATGCCCATACTATTATTAGTGTAGCTGCTGCAGTCTATTCACATTATTTATTTGACATTTGCATTCACTCCAAGGCACAAAAGCAGATTCCTTTTTTCTTAAAGAGGAATACAACTGATGGTTTTGATTTAATTTAGCTTAGGATCCGATTCAGAGATGTTAGCACCGCCGCTGGGTCCAAGGATATAGCATCGGATCAACTGCGTGACCATCGGATATCTAAGTAACCCTCAGGTCACTCATGATATACGGTTAAATCACGCAGCTAGAGCCGGTGAAGCTGCTTCCAAGGTTGCAGCCACTGGCTTCGGCATGCCCATAAAACAGGGCTGACACCCCGTTTTCTGAAATACTTCCTGATGCCACCACATTGCGCCCCCCCCGAATGCCAGCAGCATGTCAACTGTGCTGCAGCGTATGGGACACTGGGAGCGACATTGCAGCTGCACATATGCAGATCTAAAAATATCGGAGATGTACGTAAACGTCAGGTTGAGGCCCTTCAGTACTATTTTTATACTCTATTTGTGTCTGTATTTAATTGTATTTTATATTGTAAATGGAAAACAGAGTCTTTTGTATATACTTCATTAGAGTACTATATTGTGTACACATTATTTTTACCTTTGCAGAGCTCCTCTTCAGGTGGCACAATATGTTCCTTTTTCTGGCAGTTTACTCCTGTGTTTTGAATGAAAAATGCATCCAACTCTGCTATTATAGATGTAGTTGTTTTTTTTTTTTGGGGGGGAGGAGGGTGATAGGGACGGTTGTCCCAGGGCTCCCACACATAGTGTTGACGTGACCTTGTCGAGAACTGGTGTCCAGCGGCAACCGTTCCTGGATGGGGGTCGGGTTCAGAATCCGCGGCTGTTCTATTGCATGCAGCACAGACTCAGACCGGCTCCCGAGTCCCCTCAACTGCGTCATGTGACACATGTCCGTGACGCTGAGGAGGGAACCCAGGAGCAGCTCTACCGGCCGGGATACATCAGGCGAGAGAGGCTCCGTATGGCGCGGGATGTAGGCACAGACGCTGTGTGGCTTTGGAGGGGGGAAAGAAGTAGGCACAGGTGCCGTGTGGCTTGGGGGGGAAGGGTAGGCACAGGCGCAGTGTGACTTGGGGAGAGGGGGTAGGCACAGGCGCCATGTGACTTGGAGTGGCCCCCCAAAACTTAGTTTCCCCGAGGCCCCCACAAGCCTTAATCCGGCCCTCGGCTTAGTCATATCACTGCTAGGTGATTTTGTCTTTCAAAATATTTTTATTTATGTCTAACAATTGTTAATACTGTGGCTTTGAATTCATTTGTACCCCACCTACATGTGAACATTTCCGCTGATTTGCATCAAGTGTGTTTGTAAAGATTGTAGCGCGAACTCACACAGTTCCCTCTGTCCCCCATTTACTACAACAGACCTTGGCCAGCATGGTTGAGTTGTTACTATATTGCAACAATGTTACAGCACTCTCTGCAAAAAGATGGTGGCTCTGAGGCTGTTACATTTATTCATTCATTTATAGTTTCCATTTAAAGACCACAGAATATTACTAACAATGGCCCTCATTCAGAGCCGTACGCTCTGAGCAGAGCGCACGCTCTGAATGAGGGCCGCCCTCCATAAAAATGGAGCGTCCTCCTGGACGCTCGTATAGCTGTGGGTCACCACCCACAGCCTATACGAGCGTGCAGTTTGATGGCCGCGATGGTCGTGACCATCGCGACCATCGAAACTGCGAGCCGGAGCCTGCGGTTGAGGTTTTCAACCGCAAGGCCGGAGTGATTTTGGCTCTATCAGAGCCAAAATCACTCCCACTGACATCACTAGTGATGTCAGTGGGCCGGCTTCTGACGGTAGGCGTTCCCTTGGGAACGCCCCCGTCAGGGAGGCACGCCCCTGGCACGCCCACCAAAGGGGGCGTGCTGTCAATCAACATCGACAGCACGCCCCCTTTGATCAGACACAACGAGCGAAGGACTTTCCTTCGCTCGTCGCGTCTGGCGCATGCGCACGACGGAGCTCCCTCCATCGTGCGCATGCTCAGTGCAGACCATCGACCCACTTGCGAGCGGACAGCCGCTCGCGAGTGGGTCTGAATCAGGCCCAATGATAGGAAAACATCACTTTTGAAATAAAAAAAATACATTTATTAGAATTACAGAAAGGGATTCATTAAAGGATAATGTCTTCATTATTCATATTTTATTGTAAGGAAAACCACATTATACAATTACATCCTTTCTTTAGCATTTGTTTGTCTTATCTATTTGTAGCATACTGTATATCTATTACATAGCAGGTTTCATGACTACTAACCTCAATGGAGAGTTTTATACAACGCTCTTCTTAGAAAAACTGTTACCACACCTGATTAGATGGGCATAGCTGTATCATCCAGGTGACAACATCTAACACCTTTCAGAATCTGTTGTCAGGCTGTCCATATGATGGGTATTCCGGGACAGGGGCGCCTAGGTGTGTGTGTGTGTGTGTGTGTTTTTTTTCTTTATTACAAGCAAGAAAAGAGGTTTTTGTGAAAAATAAAATAAAAAACCCAATAGTGTTTATGATTAGAGAAGAAGGAATGTCCTAAGGTTCTTCCTGTAGTGGAATAAAGTTATTTTATTTGGAGTTAATTAAGATCAAATACATGACCCAGCAGGTCCCCTCTGAGAGTCTAGCACTGTGACGCCCTCTCCTGGTGTAATTAGGCAGCAGTACTGCTGGTGATGGTTCATGTACCTCACATAAAAAAGCAAAAGGGCTTGAAGGTCCAGATCAGTAGGAGAGAGGTTGGCAGCTCTGGAGTTTTGGAATTTCCACAGGGATTGGCTGAATCAGAGGCTAATGCAATCGCAGCTGCAATTCTGTACACACAGCTGCTGTGTGGAAATACGTAAAAATATGCTAATGCATACAGCCACCTGGAAATGAGTATAGGAGCCCACCTGCGGCTTCGCGGATCCAAGCAAGTGCGCACAAATACTGTATATAGCAGCGGTTATAGATCCTTCGATAATCGACCATCTGAGTAACACTACTGTATGGCCGAGGGCTCGCAGATGCAGGCTGATATACTGTACACCCCTAAAATTGGTCACGGCGCATCTGCGTTTTAGCCACCACTCCCCGTAACCGCCTCCAAATGGTTTCTGAATGTCAATCATTTTGCAAACAAAACCCTCACTGCGAGCGGCATCGCTAAGGTATCTTGGCGCGCAACGTGCGACCGTGATGCTTGCGCAGTCGGATGATAATTGCTCAACTGTGTAAATATCGGCAATTCGTACACCTCTGAATCAGTCCCCCTGCACTGAAGGTAAATACAGCTATATATTTTATTCTGTCTATAGGAATTTACACTTGTGTTTTGGGTGGAATACTTCATTTTGCTAAATTGGCTGGAGTTAAAAGTGTGTATGTAAACAATGGGGTATTTTGGCACATATGCAGAGCATTGCATACCCAGCGATACATCCGGAACTGCATGCAGAGCATATGCAAGTGTTTTGCTAAAAGTCATCATCATTAGTGGGTACTTGCACTTACCCTATACCAGGTGCATATTCTTACATAATAAACTTAATAAAACCGTTTCAAGAAAATGCCCTCACTGAACTGTAGCCTATGCGAGAACGCCCCTTCATGTCAACATGCCGACTCTCCCGTCATAAGTGTAGATGCAATAGTAGTAATAACATAGATGCAAAACAATATTAGCCTGGGCTTATTTTGTGAGCATGCTCTGTGCAAATTCATGCAATATATGGTACACAAAGAGGCGTACGTTAAACACATTTTCTCTTTTTTGTTGCTCTCTATTAGGTGTCCCTTCCCAGAGACAAGAGAAATCTCTTGTGTCAGCCAAGTTCATGTTACGCTGCCTAAGTGTTCATTAAGCAGGTCTGTGTCACATGCTCATCTTGCTGGAGTGTTCCACAATGGATGTTGAACATTTGGTGGAGACAAAATACACCTATGCTTGTTATACAATTTAATTGGGACAATTAATTTAGTCATTTCTTTTGGTGTTTTGAGGTTTAAATGGAGGGAGGCTAGATAAAAAGCACACAATATACCACACAGTGATATTGCAGACTTTGTTGAAATCAGTAAATCTAGTGTTTCAGGACTGCTTAAACCTCATAGCAAAACCAGATTCAGAAACATATTAGAAATGTGAACGGAAACATAAAACAAGTATCCGAACTGACAAACAATTGATTAGAAAGGTGTTATTTGTCTAAAATCAGTAGTAACCCTTTCACACTGCCAAAATAACCTGGGTTATTCCCGAGTCGACCGGAGTTGCGTCTTGATGTGAAAGGGTCCCTGAAAAATAACCAATGTCAAGTGACCAAGGAATCCAACCTAGTTAGCGACCAAGGTTAGATACGGGAACGACCCGGGTCAGGGTGCAGTGTGAACGGTCCGACCCGGGTTATCCGACCTGGGCCATGCCTAAAATGATCTGACTGGCGGCTGTGGAGCAGTCAGCATTCACTTTTTATGACCTCACAAGTTTAGCAGGGCAAACCTGAGTTCAGTGTGAACGGGGCCTACCCAGGAATAACCCGGTCAAAGGTGCAGTGTAAACGAAGTCTGGCCCAGGTCTCGTCTGGCCACGGTCTAGTCTTGCCCAGGTCTGACCTGTGTTCAGTATCCCGGGTCAGACCCAGGAATTTGGTGTAAAAGGGGTATTAAAGAGGCAAGGACTTTGTAGCTGGTGTTGAACTGATTGACTCTACAATAGTGTTGCGATGATTTCTAGAAGTGGGAAAAGTCGGATAAAAAAGCAACTCCTTACAAATAAAATGAACAAAATTATCGCAGCGAAGAGTGGTCCTGTTAATTATTGATCGTATGTAAATAATAATTTATTTTTAATAAACAAAACACGGGAAAAAATATCAACCCTTGTCCCAATTAATTTCTGCAGCACTGGAACATACACTATCTGCTTTTTGTTGTTATGTTATTTGAGATTCCGCTAATAGTTTAATTAATTCTAATTTTCTCCAGTGAGAGATGATGCATCTGTCTTAGTAATAGAAAATCATAACTTATAATATTATGTAGGATTACATAGTTTTATAGAAGTGAATGGGAGTCAGAGAAGATTAGCATGCAAAGTTATAATATGGTGTACTAATCGTAGTGCTCTGGTAAGAGTTTCATATATCAGGTCATTAAGTTCCTACCACCTAAAGAGATTAATCAGGGAACGGATTAGAAACCTGCTGCAGTGAATCATGAATCCAGCGTTCTGATTAAGGCTATTGTTCATCCAGTTATATCTCTATGTATTTTCCTTCTTACCTTTCATTATTAACACACGGATAATCCAGACAAGAAGAGTCTTGTGTAGCTAAAATTACAGTGGTTCTGATAGAATAAATGATACACTTCCATTACATATACACTGTATATATGGTTTACATTGGTTTTTGGCACCTTAAATAGACATTTTAAACAAGTGACAGCTAGAACTGCTGAAGTTAAATGCATAACTGATTCTAAATATAATGTCATAGGAGTTCACCCTAGAATATTTGATTTTGTATTAATGGATAGTTGGCCTGATTCAGACCCTCTCGCAAGCGGCCGCTCACTCGTATGCGGCTGATGCTATGCATTTGCTCATGCATATGCGTTGTAATGTGCGTGCGCGAACTAGTTCGAGCGATCGAGAAGCGCTCGCTCGCCCAGCAAAGAGAGCCCAGTGGAATGAGTGACAGGAGAGGCTGTTTGTGGGTGGTAACAGAGGCAGGGCAGTAGTAACGGGTGAGTGGAGTTGCGAACGCAGGCGTACCTGAGTGTTTCAACGCCATTTCAGAGGCGTGCATAATTAACAGGCAGCGTCAGAGTACACGTCACCTGGCTGGTTTTTACACTGAAATGCTCGCAGTGCTTGCGGTAGGGTAAAGGCAAGCGCTGCGGTCAGATCCGATGGTTCCCGATGTACCGATGGTTCTATATACTTCCTGGTGATGACGTGCGCTAGTGGGTGGCTAAAGACAGACTGGTGGGCATCTATAAACACAAAGTGATCGCTCGCCAAGACATAGTGGAAGTGCTTATGCCTTGCTGTGTGATTGCCTGCCTTGACGTCACTTAGCTGAATTTGCATACGCCGGGAGCGAGCGGCCGCATCTAGCAAGCGGGTCTGAATCAGGTCCAGTGTACGTGATGGGTATTCAGCTTTTATTTTTAGTGGGCCACTCTAAAAAGATTTGGACATGAGGGGTCAATCCAATTGTTTTTGAAGGGTGCAATGTGCCGTTGCCACGGTGTTAAAGCACTGACAATGGCACCGCATCTCGCAGCCCGCTCCTAGCCTGAATTCGCATAATTTTGCTTGGCGCTGTGAGCCCTTTTATGCGAATTCAGGCTGCCGTCAAGTGAGATTGGCACACGCAAGATCATCGCAGGCAATTGGATCGAGCCCTGAGTTTTACTACAAAGAATATTACTACTATTATTTTGTGTCCTTGTTGTCTATAACCTATTTGATCTATAAATGTTAATTCTGTGCAGCCCCTAACCTTTAACTTCCTCACTTGTAAGCTCTCATCTCCATCTTCTTCTTCTGATTCTTCTTTCTTCTTTACATCATGACGTTGGTCTCGTCTACCGCAAGTCCGCACGTGCATGCGCTAAAAATTAATAAGCCCAGCAGAACTGCAATGCGGGACAAGACAATATTAAAAATTAAACTGAAAATCAGCAAGCCCAATTTGGTTTGTTATAAATGGATTTTGCATATATGTGTTGAACACGATCATTAATGATAGCTGCCAGGAATTTCTCGCGGGCCAGTTTGCTTTGTAGCATGGGCGGATTTGACCTGTGGGCCACCAATTGAATAGGGCAACTGTACAAATAAGTTTCTTCCATGTAATACTGTACATTAGTCGCAAATGCAGAGCATGAGTCCCCATGGGAACCTAGGCAAGACACTGGTTTTTGCACGTTCCTCCCACCACATAAAACAGGTTAAACTAATTTAGACCCAACTGTATCCACTATGACCTAGACACAAGCATTGAACCAGCTCAGCGCAATAATATATTTTTAAAGTAGGTTCTAGTTATCTTTACAATAGCAGCTGCTGTACAGTGATGCATCACTTTGGCTCACGGTGACACACACTGTTTAATCATAGCTTCTGGAGCCAGGTAGTTTATTGATAATACTGCAGGATGATAACAGCCAGGGGCAGAAGTATGGGAGACAATGGAGGCGCCTGCCACCGGGCGCCAGCACTGAAGGGGCACCTCCTCTATCACCCACAATATATTCACCCCATTTAGGACTGTAAATATGGGGGATAGGGGGGCACTAAATGATAACTTGCCTCCGGGCATCTGGAATGAACTTACGCCACTGATAACAGCTAGTGCTTGTTACCACTTAAGCTGCATACACACACAACGATTTAGTAAATTAACGATTTTAGTAAACGACTTTCGTTAATTTTTTCAAGGGAAAAATGAATGAAAATCGTTTACTACAATCATTCATTTACTAAATGTAATGAACGATTTTTTTGAACTACAAACAATTTTTGCCTATTCCCTTACTGAAAATCGTTGAGTTGGTCAGTCTGACTGAACTACAAACTACAAACGTGAACGTGAATGAACGATAATCGTTCATCGTTTTAACTCAGAAAGTGAATGATTTTTTAAACGATTGAACGATAAACGATATCGTTAACGATAATCGTTCAAAAAATCGTTGTGTGTGTATGCACCTTAACAGATGCAGGCGTTACATGCTTTTAACTAATTAGATTTTATTTATTTTAATCAATTCCCATAATTTTGGTGTCCCTTGTTCAATCTGGTTTCCAACTATGGGCCGTATTCAATTAGTTTCGCACCCGCGATACTTTTTGCAAGCCGCACTTTTTGCCGACTTCACATGTTTTAGCCGCAGAAAGTTATCGGGCGCACCCCCGCTATTCACCTTATTCAATTCCGAAGGACGCGAAAACGCGTCCCGGAGAAACTCAAACAGGCGAAAAGTGCTGTCAGATTTGGGGAAATCAGCCTGACACCCCCCAAAAGATGCTCTAACATTGGGGATCATGGTAGATGCCACGTATAGCCCTGCTGAAGCTATTTGGGGTACTTAAATGTTCTCATTAGCTGCTAATTAGCGTCTTTACACAAGTGGTGAAGAATAGCATTTAGGAGGTTTTTTTGGTGAAAATAGTCCCAGTAAATTTGGGGTACCTGAAAATGGGCGCAAGCATGGTTAAAAATCGCAAAAGTAAGCATTTAAAAAAGATGAAAAACGCACCTTCAGCCGGCACCTGCAATCCAAAAATCACCTCCCGCTGGGTTGATTGCATTGTGTTTCCGCACCGGCGAAAAGTAGCAATAATTGAAAATTTAATACGGGGATAAGTTTTCACCTGGCGAAATGACGTCGCAGGCGAAACTTTTTCACCGAAAACGGCTTTTCGCACCTAATTGAATACGGCCCTAAGTCACCTTGGACTGTTTTCATTCAGTGCCTGATTTTGAGTCACGGCAACCTGCTTTGCTACCCATCCGCCTAGGCCAAATATCAGTATCTTAGTACTTACACCCCACCCCATGCTGAGTACAAAGATGTATCTGAAACAGCTGTGTTATCTCCATCCAGACGCTGCAAACAAGCCCAGAAGTCGGCTGAATGGACCAATCCGTCCGCACTTTCTCCTTCCATTGTGCGTTGGCATGGTGCAGCACAAACGCAACTAGCGACTGCTTTATATGGTACATGCGCAGTTTTCAGGAGATCCGTCCACATTGGGACTTGCACCTGACTCAGACTCAGGCCCTCTGTGATGCTAGAATCATTATGCAGTTAAAGCCCACGGTCACTTCATGCGAGATAAGAGACATAGCATTGGAGGCCAAGGACATTCCATTTTCAGGTTTGAGTGCCAGTGGAACTGAGAGGGGGGTATCAGATACTAATTACCTGGGCTCAGGCCTATTGGAAGAGCTCACCAGGGCCCCATGCCAGCTGCTGAGGGGGACAAATATCCCCCTTTGGCAGTTTGCGGCATCGTTACCGGTCCTGCACATATTAGTTTCCACTGGTTTTTTTTGCCAAAAGGGTGTGGCCAAACCCCCAGATTTGGCCACACCCCCTTCAGTACCTGGGCCCTGCGGCTGTTCCCACACTCCTGCTGATTCCATAGTAACTATATAAGAGGACTTTGACAAAAGTAAAGTACATTTATTCCATACATTTATTAGAGATGGATTTATCATTTCATAACACACACAGTAACACACACAAGGGGTCATTCGGACCCGCTCGCGAGCGCCGGATGCTCGCAAGCGGGTCGATGTTCCGCCACTGCGCATGCGCACGATGGAGGGAGCTCCGTCGTGCGCATGCGCGAGACCCGGCGAGTGACGGGCTCTCCATCGCTCCGGGTCTTGCACCAAAGGGGGCGTGCTGTCGATGTTGATTGACAGCATGCCCCCTTTGGTGGGCGTGCCTGCCAGACGGAGGCGTTCCCATGGGAACGCCTACCATCTGAAGCCGGCCCCACTGACATCACTAGTGATGTCAGTGGGAGTGATTTTGGCTCTGATAGAGCCAAAATCACTCCAGGGCTTGCGGCAGCGAGACCCTACCGCAGGGTCACCGTCGCAAGCCCGATGGTCGCGATGGTCAAGACCATCGTGACCATAATCATGGACGCTCGCATATGCTGTGGAGGAGGGCCCTGATTCAGAGCGAGCGCTCTGGTCAGAGCGTTCGGCTCTGAATCAGGCCCACAGTACAGTACCACACAAGACATGTTAGCTGTAAATTTATTTTGTTGTTATCTATTTATTAATATTTTAGGTTTGTGCATTGATCTAAAAACAACACATTTCTTCAGATCACCATTTTCCCTTTTAAAAACTGCTTTTAAAGCAATCTGTGAGGGAATATGCTGTAAATAAACACAATTACCTATAAACACTGTATTTTCTAGTCATTTAAACCTGAAAAGACAGCAGTACAAGTCTGATACAAAGGGCAAAAATCAGCGATGGGCGGATTTGCAGAGCCACACACAAGGGGCTGTGCAAATTCGTCCATCTCAGGTGCAAATGTAGAAGGAGGTGTCAGACACCTCTTTGCTGCATTAGCGATCCCAGCGCTGCAACTGATGGTCACTATGGTAACTCCTTTGGTCAGGCTACAGGAGCTGAAGCTTCCCGCAGCCTGGCCACTGCCTGGTCACACAATATGCCAGAAATCTGTGCCTGCCAACGCAGACCCTGGCCTTGTCCCTCCCGGAAAATGGAGGCAACATGCCTCCGTTTCCAGGAATGGTGACCAGGCGCGCCCCTGCTCCACCCCCCAAACACTGTAGCATATCAATCATGCTGCTGCCTGGGGGGGGTCTGTAAGCGAGATCGCAGGGCCCGTTCTGCACATGCACCAAGCCCAAATACAGACGGATACCATGGGTATCAGCAAGCTAGTCCTGATGCTAATTATGGTGGCTATGTCTGTGGCCGGAAAAACAGTGGGCGGCGTGGCCATCTGCATGAATCTGGATGGATATTCGGAATAGACAGACAGATATTTGCATTAGCATACGGTACATATGGTAACAAACAGGCTACCGCATCTGACCTGAAAAACCGCCGCAGAGATGTCCAACAAGAGGCCATTAATTTGTACAGTCTTGGACAATTTTATGCCGATTTTACAGGGTTGGTTTTTTTTTATTTTTTTTTTGCTTTTTTTGCCTCTTATTTTGTTATTGCAAATTTTCACTTGTAATATTACTATAAACATATCTATTTATATTGATGTACAGTGGTGTCCTCTTGCGGAAGTACGCAAAGGGCTGTATTTACGAAGCGGCAGATTTTTTAAGCCACCCCTTCTTGAGTTCCAGGTGCAAATTTAAAGTGCCATCACATTAAGGGGTCTATGTACTAAGCGTTAGCCTTGGAGAGAGATAAAGTGGACGGAGATAAAGTACCAACCAATCAGCTTCTAACTGTCACTTTACAGGCTGTGTTTGAAAAAAGACAGTTAGGAACTGATTGGTTGGTACTTTATCTCCGTCCACTTTATCTCTCTCCAAGGCTTAGTACATAAGGCCTGATTCAGAAAGCAGCACAAAGGAGAAAACGCACGCACTTGACCGATGTTTTTGTACTGTGCATGGGTAAGCGTATGCAGACTACACGCAGCGTGCACGCAGACCCCTTCCGATATCGATTGACAGGAAGTGCCGTTTGTGGGTTGTGATGGGGGGGTGGTAGTGCGGACGCAGGCGTGCCTGTGCGTTGGGATGCCGTTTTAGGGGTGTCCATAATTAAGCCAGTGCGGCAATGGACACACTGATGAAGTCTAGTCAACCACTATTATGCAAATGTGATCGATGGTTCTCGATGTTACCGATGTTTTTGCTATCTTGCGTACTGACCAGGCTTTGAGAAAAGGGAGATGGGCGGCTTAATATAGGGTTGGGTGTCTGCATCTTGTGCTGCTGTCTCTGTACGTATGCATTGATTAGCATATTCTCGCAGCGGCCGGGTGCGTGCGTTCTCTCCTTTGCGTTGCTTGCTGAATCAGGCCCATAGACCCCTATGTGTAAAGCCCAACATGCTGATTTAGAGGTGGACACAGACACAGTTGCGGCTTTATGATAATGCCGGGACCAATGATCTTCCTACTCTAACGCCCACTGGCTGCGGCGCTAATCCGTCTTGATGCATATTTAGTCGCACCATCGTTCATATCATCAGTTTCACCATCAAAACTTTTACCATCCCTATGGCAGGTGCAATTTCTCCATCTGAACACAGTGTTCTGCCTGCCCTACTATGTGTATATACACAGTCACGGACAGCGAGATGGCCGCAATACAACCCCGTCTGCCTACCCACCCCCCCCTGTTACCTCCCAGGAATGCCCACTGATGGCTCTTGGGTCCGAATTCGTTTTGCCTCTCCCGGTGGTAACTATTGGGATACAGATGCAGTGCGACTTGGACGCATATACAGTACTGCCAACATCAGCCAACTGAGCGATTATCAGCATTGCGTGCGCTTCAGCATTACGTGCACCTCTAAATCAGGCCCTTAATGTGAGTATCTCTTTACATTTTCCATCTGATACCCAAAGCGAAACAACGGCTTCTAAATGCCGCCGCTTCATAACTTTTGCCCAAAGTGACATTATTTTGCAACCAGAAGTTATTTGTCTGCGCCCAAATTGAAAAATGTATTTAAAGCCAAATTAATGTACTGTAGGGTATTCCATAGAGTGAAAATAAATAACCCAGGTAACCCAGGCTGGCATTTATAATTTATTTTCTATATAAAATCATCACAACACATACAGGTACAAAATATACAAATATAATTAAATATACACTTAACAAAAGGATGGAGAGTAACATGGGGCGTATGCTCCAGGGACTTCTAGGGCCTGATTCATAGTGTTGATATCGCATGCCAGAAGCCAATGTTTTCAATCTATGGGATAACCATAGCAACCAATCAGATTCTAGCTATTATTTTCTAGAACAGGGATGGAGAACCTCAGGCCCGGGGGCCATATAAGGCCCTCAGAATCATTTGGTCTGGCCCTCTGAACTTTTTTCTACTAGCCTCATCTGGCTAGCAAGGTTCCTAGAATGGCATCCTGCAGCCAGATTCTATGCAGCAGTGCCGCCTGGAGCGTCCTTAGAACGTTTCAGACAGTCACACCTCTGCCCTTATAGATCCTCGAAGCATCCTCAGGATGCTACGGGTATTGTTGTAATAACCAGCAATTGTGGCTCCTCCCCAGTGTGAAGTCACACGGAGGGTGCATGGCCTGCACCGGTCCGCCAATAATGTTATATATACTGTATATACGGTATAAATGGCCCTCGGCAGAAAAAAGGTTCCCCGCCACTGTTCTAGAAGGTGCTAGATAAATGTTAAGTAGAATCTGATTGATTGCTATGGGCAACATCTCCATTTCTAAAAACTCTCACTTTAGTAAATATACCCCTATGTGTGCAGGCAGGAGAGGAGACGGACCAGATTACGTACATTATACCCCCCCTAGTACTGCCCTGATGCTGATGGTCACATACTCAGCACTGCTGGATCATGGATGCTCTCACCTCACTCGACCCCAGTCCAGTGGGTGATCAGACGGGATAGCCAGCGCAGCAGGGTGACAGTAAAGTCACAACTGCAGTGGGAGACTAGCTGGCCAGGTCCCGGCAGCTCATCCAATCGGGGAAGGTCAAAGAAGAGAGCCTGCTCTCCATTCTTCTGTTTCTGCTCTGCTTCAATGGGATCCAACACCTGCAAGGCAAGTTGAGGAGAGCTCAGCTGAGGTGAAAGATGATTTGGTGGAGACTGAAGGTATATAAGTTGTGGGGACCTCATATAAGGGGCATGTGGAGAACATCTGATAGCATAATAAGTAGGATTTATTATGAGGCTGAAGGGGTTAATACTTTAATAGAGTTAATGAAGTTGAGGAGGTTAATACTTTTATTTGGTGTAATTAAGGGGAAGGGTTTTTTTGATTAGACTGAGGGAGGTAATGTGTGGTTAAATAATATGAATCAAATTAATTGATGATGCAGAGCAGTGGCGGATTTTGCCTAGGGCCTGCGAGGCTGCAGCTCCCCGAGTAAAATCTGCCACCTCAGTGTAGTCATTGCAGTCCGTGACTGCACTGGCTACACTGTGTCTGGCAGTGGCTACCTATTGGAAGCTCCACCTGCCAGTCACATAACTAGCAGGCAGTCTCTGGGGTAGGTGTCTCCTTCCCCTGGGACTGCCAGTCCAGGCTGCTATTAGCAGACAGCAGCTTACAATACGAAGCCGCTTCTCTGCCTTTCCGCCAGCCCTATCCGGCTCCTTGGGGCTGCAGACGATGCAGCCCTTTGAAAGCCTGTGATATGTGCATGCACGGCTAGTGCGAATGCACCGGTCCTGGCGCCCGTCAGGAGAAGCCGAGTGAGTGGTTTTCGGCAGAGGCAGCCCCCCTCTTCTAAGAGGGTAGAAGCCGCCGCTGATGCAGAGATTTAATATTGTGGATAAGGGGTTTAATAATTATAAAGAGGGTAATTAATGAAGAGGGAATGATACTGTGTGGCGGTCACAAAAATACTCTGTGGTGTATGACAGTTTAAAAAATTATCTTTGTGGTGTATGACAGACTTTAAAATGCTATGAAAATTGGAAGTCGGACGAAAAATTGTCTCTGTGGTGTACGCAATCTCAAAAATGGTCTCTGTGGTGTTTGGCGGTCTCAAAAATGGTTTCCGTAGTACATGACGGACTTAAAAATGCTCTCAGTGTTGGATTGTGGACAAAAAATTGTCTCTGTGGTGTATGGCTGCCTAAAAATAGTCTCTGTGGTGTATGACCATCTCAAAAATTATCTCTGTGGTGCATGGCAAACTTAAAAATGCTCTCAGTGTTGGATGGCGGGCGAAAAATTGTCTCTGTGGTGTATGGCGGCCTCAAAAAAGGTCTCTGTGGTGTATGGCCATCTCAAAAATTGTCTGTGTGGTGTAGGGCGGCCTAAAAAATTGTCTCTGTGGTGTATGGCGGTCTCAAAAAATGGTCTCTGTGGTGCATGGCGGACTTAAAAATGCTCTCAGTGATGGATGGCAGCCAAAAAATTGTCTCTGTGGTGTATGGCGGGTGAAAAATTATCTCTGTGGTGTATGACAGTCTCAAAAATGGTCTCTGTGGTGCATGGCGGACTTAAAAATGCTCTCAGTGTTGGATGGCGGCTGAAAAATTGTCTCTGCATTGTATGGAGGTCTCAAAAATAATCTCTGTGTTGTATGGCAGACTTAAAATGTGCTCTATTTTCTTTCTATTGTATGTTTGTCATAAAAATACTTTCCGAAATGATGGCAGTCACCAGGTGCATGATGTTCACACACTGTAGAAAAACTTTACATCACGTGTGCATTTTTTTAACCTGACTTATGTATTGCAAAATATGCATGATTGGAGCCAATTCTTTTAACACAACCATCTGCTATATAATTTGAATATTTACAGTATATAGATATAATTTATACCATATAAATACAGATCCCTTTTTTCCCTAGCTCTGTTCTTCTCTCCAATATGTTTTAAGGACATGCCCCTTTTCAGTGCCTGTTGATGGTCCGGCTCCCTGCCAGACCTAGAATGATCACTAAGCACATAACAGGAGGGGGTGGCATTTAGTAATTTAGTGGCACCAAAACAAAATTATATCATGCCCCCGCTTCCAGCCCAATAATGTTCTGATGCCCTTGCCAGTGACTAAGATGATTGTGTCCCATTGTGGCGAAATTACTTCCTTTGTCTTGTTTTCCATTTTTTGATTGTTGTGTGTCTCTTTTGATTGCGATTGTTTTTCGTGTGCAAGTTTCAATAAAGATTTGTATATTTTTATATATACAGTCATTTATTTGTTTTTATTAGTGTGTAGTTTTCCATTGCATTTGGTATTTAACGTTCATATGTTTCTGTTTGAATTATATTACATTCTTTTACATTCGTTCTATAAGTATGATAATAATATAACAAATCACTTCTATAGTTTAGACTGCTGATTGGTCTTCAAAAGAGCTAATGTACATAACTTTTATCTTGAAGCTTTGATTAATTAAATCTTGCCAGACTTCAATAAAGGCATTTTACATATCAAACATCTGTATGAACAACATAAAAAAGATAACTAAAAGCTTTTTTTTTTTCTATAGATGTTAACCCCTAACAATATCTAATGCAACGTTTTTTTTTCTCTCCACATCTAAGAAGTACCTTAATTTGTTTCCTTATCATCACATAATAGCCTCGGAGCTCTATGATATTGATAAGAAATCCTGGACCATGCTCTGCAGATTACGCTGTTTAATCTCATTACACGAGTGTTATCATTTTACAAAATGACACAGATAACTGATATAAAAATACAGCTTAGAACAACTGTGTTAAAAATAAAAATAAAAAAGCAAACAAAAGGAAAATCTTTCTATTAAACAATGTAAAAATCCAGAGCAAGAACAGCTGTATTTTTAGTTATAAATCAAGTTGAAATGAAAAAGCTTTTGATTAATATCTACAGCCGTTACCATGACAGTAAAAAGCAAAGCAACGGGTACGGCATAGCTATGAATCACTGGGTTTGTGGCACAATTGGGAGGAAGTACCATATTTCCACACCACTGCCAGGTCCATCAGCGAGGCCGCTGTGTCCCTACCCAATATTCATAGCTACAAAACTAAAAACATCTTTACCTCTCTGGCACTGGATCTCTAAATAGGTGCCAAGATGTTTCAGATTAAAAAAAAATAATTATTATATATATATATATATATATATATATATGTAGTTATATATGGATATATATATATATATATATATAATATATATATATATATTAGATGTGCACAAACCCCCGTGTTTTGGTTTTGGATTTGGTTCTTCTAATTCATCATCCTGGTTTGGTTTTGGTTTTGGCAAAACCACACTCAAGTGTTTTGGTTCCTTAAAAAATCAACAACAAAAAAGATAAAAAATGAATAAACAGCTAAAATCATGTCATTTGGACCTGTTTATATGCAACCCGAGTTCGGTTTTTAAATCCAAGTTCTGAACTGATTTTTAAATCCTAGTTCTGAACTGACTACAGAACCAAACCTGTACTCGGATTAACTTGGAGCCCCAAACTGATTCTGGACTGGGGCTTGATTCGACTTGGAACACCTAAGTTTGGGTGTGTTTGTACTTCAGGAAAAACGAACCACATATCTCCATACAGATTGAGTCTTCCATATCCAAATATTCCGAAATACGGAATATTCCGAAATACGGAATATTTTTGGCATGACTGAGATAATTAAACTTTTGATTTTTGATGGTTCAATGTACACAAACTTTGTCTAAAGCACAAATTATTAAAACTATAGTATAAAATTACCTTCAGGCTGTGTGAATAAGGTGTATATGAAACAGAAGAGTTACTGTAGCACAAATTGCAGAAAAAGTAAATGCTGGCTATGATAAAAAGGTGTCGGAAGACACAGCGCACCGCAGCTTGCTGCATATGGTAGCCGCAGACCACTCAGAGTCCCCATGTTGACCCCTGTCCCCCACCAAAAGAGCCCATGATGGGCATGTGAGCATTAGAGCTTGGCTTTGGATCAGTGGAAGAAGTTGGCCTGGTCTGATGAATCATGGTTTCTTTTGCATTATGCAGATGGCTGGGTGCGTGTGCGTGATTTACCTAGGGAGGAGATGGCACCAGGATGCACTATGGGAAGTAGGCAAGCCGGTGGAGGGTGTGTGGTGCTCTGGGCAGTGTTCTGCTGGGAAACCTCGGGTCCTTCCATTCATGTGGATGTTACTTTGAAACGTACCACCCAGCTAAACAGTGTTGCAAACCAAGTACACCCCTTCATAGCAACAGTATTCCCTGATGGTAGTAGTCCTGTTCAGTAGGATAAATGAGCCCTACTACACTGCAAAAACTGTTCAGGAATGGTTAAGGGAACATGACAAAGAGTTGAAGGTATTGACTTGGCCTTCAAATTCCCCAGATCTCATTCTGATCAAGCATCTGTGAGATGTGCTTGAAAACCAAGTCCAAGCAATGGAGGCCCCACATCAGAACTTACAGGACTTATAGGATCTGCTACTAACGTCTTGGTGCCAGGGTTGTCTTCAGAGCAGTGTGAGCGGTGGGCAAAGCAATGCACTGGGGCCCCTACCCACCCATTCATGAGAAAAAAATGTAAATGGTCAATAAAATTAAACCCTCCTGCATTCCCATCAGACCTCCTACATATGCAGAGAGACTCTGTCTGACTGGTCTGGAGCCGGTGGATGAAGTAAAACTGGGACTGAGGTGAGTACTTGTCCCGGGGGGGGATGGGGTGGGGGAGGTTAGCTCAGAATACAGTGCACCGGCGGCCGGCTTATAAAAAATCACAAATTTACCAACTGGCGGTGCAAGGGGGTGGGTTGCTGAGTCCCTACAAGCTTCGGGCCCTTGGGCAACTGTGCAACAAGCCCAATGGAAGAGATGGCCCTTGTTGGTGCCAGGTACCACAAAACACCTTCAGAGGTCTTGTGGAGTCCCTGCCTCGATGGTTCAGGGCTGTTTTGGTGGCACAAGGGTGACCTACGTAATATGCAGGTGGTTTTAACGTTAGGGCTGATGGGTGTAATCGACACTACAACAACATCCATCTCTTCCCTTGTCTTAAAATATCTCCCAGCTTGATCCCTCTGCTTGCCATATAATCTCTGATCCACATGCATTTACCTGCCCCCATTCACAATTACAGGCATTAATTCCCTCGCACAACAAGCTTTTCCCCGGCCCTCAAACCTTCAATTGTACCTGGAAAATTGCCATCTTCAGTCAGCAAATTGATGAACCACCCACTTAATCTACCTAGGCTGTTCTACCTCATTAATACCCCTCTATTCTAACCTGAACACCACTCCTACACACAGTTCACGCAAACCTTAAGGGGTCTATGTACTAAGCCTTGGAGAGTGATAAAGTGGAGAGAGATAAAGTACCAACTAATCAGTTCCTGTCATTTTTCAAACACAGCCTATAACATGACAATTAGGAGCTATGTGGCTGGTACTTTATCTGTCTCCCCATTATCACTCTACAAGGCTTAGTACATCTCCCCCTAAATGTGTTCCCTTTCTATGCTCATATAACCCTCTGACCCCCTTACCAACATTTCTCGATTATATACAGTATTGTAGAAACACTAATCACTTTGTACTGTAACTGGATTGAACCTATATGCAATATGTGGCACTGTACCTCATGTATCACATTCTTCTTGTCCTATAGATTGTAAGCTTATGGGCAGAGACCTCTTTCTCTTTGACTGTCTGTTAAAAACAAGTCTCTTTATTTCTGTAAGTAAAAGATGGCTGAGTACTTTGGTGCAAATATAATTTACAGCCAGCTTCACACTTAGGTGTAAGTGCTACTGTATCTCACTAAATCAAAATTTATATGTGAAATGGTGTGTAGTAAATTAGCCAGGAATAATAACATCACCAGCCATGGTGTAATTTCACAGCAACAACATTATTATCATATATACTGTAAACAAGTAAAGTTTGTGCAGGGTCCATAAAAAATGTCCTTCAACACCATAAATAAAAATTTAACCTGCGGCTTGTCTCCATCCTGTGGCAAATGCAAGATTTTTACAGAGGGGTTTAGACCACACACACACACACACACACACACACACACACACACACACACACACACACACACACACACACACACACACACACAGACTCTCTCTTTCTCTCCCCCTCTTTCTCTCTCTCTCTACATCTCTCTCTCTCTATCTCTCTATCTCTCTCTGACTCCAGGGGTAGCCGCGCCCTGTGCCGCCTGGCTAGATGTCGCGCCGCGCGTGTCCAAAAATGTGGAATGGCCTAATTACCATAGGCCACACCCCATAAATTATGTTATTTGGGGGCGTGCTCACACAACACGCCTCCCGTGTAACGTCAGGCTGGGGGTGAGCCCAGAACTCCGTCACTAGCTGGGCTTCTCACATCCCTCTCCTTGGCCACCCACGGGACACTTCGGCCCAAGGATGGAATAGCGGGACAGTGCTGTCCCACTGAACTGTGGGTTTTGGGAGGGGTGCGCCCTCTGCGGAGTGGTGGCCATGTTCGACCGCACTGGTCGAACATGCCTCGAGTTGGCCCTGCATACACACATAGATATGCACACACATATATAAACATATACAATTACATATGTTACACATACATTAAACACACATACATATATACATTCTACACACACCCTTATCTGGCAGGCTGGCACCATGTCATTATGCCTCTCCCCCTAGTGTTAAATTGTCACAATCGTGGGTCAACCAGGGAGGGGGCAGAGCCACAAGATGCGACTTTAATGGAATCGCATCATATTGGCTCCACCTCCTCCCGATTGACCTGCGAATCGCTGCATTTTTCCGTGAGGGGGCGAGGCTTAAGAGCATGATGCCTGCTCTCGAGTCTGTAAAGGGGGCTTCTGGGTACTCAGAAACCCCCCGTGCGTGCGCTACTGTCGTTGGTACAGATGTGTCCTCATACATCTAGCCTCAATACGTCAAAGCAAGGCGATTTGCCTGGCGTGAGTGAGCCCCCAGATACCGTACTACTCTGCTAGGGTCGGGCGTCTTTTTTTTTGCCAAAAATGCATCTAAGTAGCAATTTGATGCGTCTAGGACTCACCTGGAGTCTGTGCTGATTAATTTGCTATGTAACACTTGTATGTCTGTGAGCCCCTGATCATGTGTGTGATCCGCAACAGAACTTGGAATGAAAAAAGCTGCATTGTAGCACTTCTTATACAGATTCAGAGACTCAGTCGCACACAGATATACAAGTGTCGTATATCAAGTTAATCAGCACAGCCTGCTGATGCGTCCTAGTTGCATCACTCTGCGGCTTAGATGCGTTTTTTGGCAATAAAAGACGCAATAACGATGTCCGGTGCTAGCAGAGTCTCACGAGTCCTGGGATAATGTATAAGGACACATCTGTAATCTGTCATTCAATCTGAAGAGCAGCTGGGAATCTGGATTCCATGTAGTAAGGACTCCTGATGGTGCTTCTACCTTATATATATCCCAAAAATGATACTTAGAATTATAACTTGGTGCAGAGTGAAGAGGTGTTACCCCCAACACAGCACCTAGGGGCCTATTTATCATTAAATATATGTGGGCTATTCCCTGAAAACAGACGTTTCCAGGGGTACCCACAAATATTAAGTATCTTCTAGATGTACTATGGAGGGACTGCAGCAGATATTTCCAATATCTGCTGCAGTCCCTCCAGTTTTTGTTGCAAATGCAGCCCCCATAGGTGTCAATGGGGGCTGCTGTGCTGCCGGAATTACCATGCTCCAGAATGCAAAACATTCTGGAGCTTGACCCTAATAGGATAACATCATCTCCAGAAGGCTTTACCCTATTGTAGCCAACGGGCAACTAATTCACAACATTTTCCGCAGAGGAAGTCCCTGGCTCCCTTTCTGTCTGCCCTGTCTGCAGGGGACCTGAACCAGGAAGCCGTGTGCTAGCATTATGGTGCCTACACACGTAACAATCATCCAGCGGTACGATATAGCTGGCTGACCGTTAGGCTATCACACTGGTTCGGAGTTGTGTGCTAATACTCCCACAGCTGCGATTTTAGTGGAACTGCGGATGTGCAAAAATATGCTAATGCAGCAGCAACCAGAACTTGTACTGAGACACCCACCATTGCCATCGCAGCTGTCCGCAACTGCGTACACATACGTGGCATCGGACGCAGATCGGGCAAACATCAACTCCTCCGGTGAATCAATGGTCACCTAAAACGGCTGTCGTAACTGAGACGTCGGAACCCTGTTTCCTGCATATGGGATCGCAGACGCAGCATGTGACACGCCCCCAAAACAGTTAAGACATGCTCCCTGCTGCCACCCCCAAACGCCTCCTGCCGGTCAGTCACACTGCGATTAAAGACATGTGCAGTGGCATTTGCGAAAACATCGCCATAGAATACAACTCTGAATCAGGACCATGGGGTATGTTTACTAAAGTGCAGATTTTTAGAAGTGGAGATGTTGTTCATAGCAACCAATCAGATTCTAGCTATAATCTTCTAGAAGGTGCTAGATAAATGTTACGTAGAATCTGATTGGTTGCTATGGGCAACATCTCCACTTTAAAAAAAAAACTTACTTTAGTGAATATACCCCATTGTGTATTATTTGTATACTATTTAGCTCAGTTATACTCTACATATACTGTTACCGCCCAGTTGTGGATGTGGTTACTCTTTCATTGAATACCCTATATGGCCATGTACTATTACATTGACATGATAACAGTGGGCCTGATTCAGAGCCGCTCGTAAGCGGCTGCTCGTTTGCTCCGAGTGATGTTCGCACATCTGCGCATGCGTTTGGGTTGTAATGCGCATGCGCCAACCAGTCAGTGCGGTCGGAAATCGTGTGCTCGCAAAATAGCGAATGCCTGCTAATTTGACTGACAGGATGAGGCGTTTGTGGGTGGTAACAGGGGAAGGTGCTTGAAAACGGGGAGTGGAGATCCGAATGCAGGCGTGCCAAAAGGTCAAAACGGGCGTTTTAAGGGTGTGCATAATTAACGAAGCAGCGTCATCGACCACGGCACTTGGTTGTCTTTTAGCCTGAACTGCTCGCATGATTGCGGTAGGAAAATGCTACCACAAGAATAGCGAGCAGTTCAGACGCCTTTCGATGTACTCGATTAATCTAATAAATAGCGGAGATGACGTATTATGCGAGCGGCCAAGGGGCATCTTTACAAAATAGCGAGCGCATGTTTTGTTCGCTCGTTCAGACATAGAGGCGTCAGCAGACTGCAAAGAGCGAGCGCTCTATTTAAATATCCGGCCCCTTTTTCTGAACGAGCGAGTGCAAATAGCGTCCTGCTCTGAATCAGGCGCTGTATTTGTCTGTTATTAAAATAATATTGCTATCTCTTTACCTTGTGGAAATTCCTTGATAATCCTGTTATATTGGATATTGATATTTTTCGGAACATTCACAGTTGCAAGTTTATGACAACAAAAATGAAAGAATATACCCGCTGTAGGTTTATTGCAGGTGGCAAGGCGTGATTATATTAATTATGTAATTGAATGTAACAAATATTGTTGGATAACAAATGGCAGAAATGTATTTTCTAACTTATTTTGAATTTTTAATCACTTAGCTCAATGATGTTTAAAAATAAATGGACATATGTATTTTTTGTGTGCATACGGCCCTTTAATATAGGGATGAATATTAATACTATACTGTTTTGCTTTCAGATCTTGGAAATTTCAGCGGTCGTGTACGGAGTGCAGTGTCGGTGAGAGAGGGACAAGGAGTGGTACTGATGTGCTCTCCCCCACAGCACTCACCAGGTAACAGCACTGTATTCTATTATCAGTTATTTTTTGTAATAACTATCATTTCAGAGTCTATAGATTCTCATAGTGATTGTCAGTGTCCACACTGTGACCCTAATAGATCAATTAGATTGTATGACAGATACTTTTTCAAGTGAATGCTGAAAATATATCTCTTGGTTAGAGACTTTGGCCCTCATTCAGAGCCACTCGCTAGCGGCAGTACGCTCGTTCCGAGCGATGTTCGCACATCTGCGCATGCGTACGGTTTTTAGTACGCATGCGCGAACCAGTCAGTGCGGCCGAAAATCGTTGGTACGCAATATAGCGAGGGCCTGCTATTTTGAGTGACAGAATGAGGCGTATGTGGGTGGTAACAGGGGAAGGTGCTTGAAAACGGGGAGTGGAGATCCGAACGCAGGCGTGCTTAAAGGTCAAAACGGGCGTTTTAAGGGAGTGCATAATTAATACAGCAGCGTCATTGACCACGTCACTTGGTTTTTTTTAACTCAGAACTGCTCGCAAAATAGCGGTTGAAAACACCAACCACAAGAATAGCGAGCAGTTCATACGCTGTTCGATGTACTCGATTAATCTAATAAATAGCGGACATGACGTATGGTGTGTGCGGCCAGGGGGCGTTTTTATCAAATAAACGAGCGTATGTTTTGCTCGCTCGTTCAGACTTAGAGGTGGGAACAGACTGCAATTTGCAAACGGATCATTTGAATAGCCACCCCTTGTTTTTGAACGAACAACCACAAATAGCGAACGGCTCTGAATCAGGCCCTTTATTTTTTAATCAATGTTGTAAAAAAAAGTTATGGTGCATACACACGATCAGATTTTTTCTTCAGATATGGACGATAACGATTTAAAAATCGTTCAGTCGTTCATATCTGATGAAAAATCGTTCATATCTGACATGCCTGAACGATGGACGATCAACGATGCGCGTTCCCGTTTGTCAGATAACGATATCTGACATCTGATGGGTTTGCAGTCAGACTTGGACGATTCCATTCATTTTAATGCAGTTAAAAATCGTTCAATCGTTCAAATCGTTCAAATCGTTCAAAACTTTGGTCAAATCGTCCAAATCGTTCAAATCGTTTAATCGTTCAGTCGTTCATCTGACAAATCTGACAAGTCTGACAAATCTGACCGTGTGTACGCTCCATTAGCGTTCATATTTTTTTTATTTTGTAAATATTTCTTTTGATTTTAAAACAAGCTCATACTTCTTTACTTGTTGCAATGATTTTACCGTTAGTGTGTGATCATTAAGTTTTACATGGCAGGTGTGTGTTGTTTGGGGTGTCATAACATCCAAAAGCCTAGTTTGAAATCTAGCATTTATCTTAAACTTTCTATCGGCTGATGTCAGCCTACATTTCTACACCAGGGGAGTAAAAGAAAAAACAGGGAGACATATTGCTGGGAAAAGGGTCAGCTTTATTTATTTATTGAAAGAAGGGAAAATGTATGGTGGCGAAGAAGGAACGGCCCTATAGTATCGCCATCTTGCCCAAATAAATTGATAAAAGGTGTAGATGGGGGCCAATTACCAGCCCATCACCAGCAATAAAGGATTATATAGGGGCCAACTGCCAGCCCATTGCCAACAACTCAAAGTTTAGCTGTAGACCAACTTCCAGCCCATTGCCAACAACTCAAGGCTTAGAAGGGGCCAATGGCCAGCCTAATGCCAACAACTCAGTGCCTAGATGGGAGCCAACTGCCAGCCCATCGCCAACAACTCAGTGCCTATATGGGAGCCAACTGCGAGCTCATTTCCAACAAATCAAGGCTTGGATTGGGCCCAATTGCCAGCCCATCGCCAACAACTCAAGGTATACAAACTCTTCTGCCAATAACACTAAAAGGCCCACTGGGGACTGGTGGTGTTGCTGGCCCCAGCAGGCTAGTATCATCCTAAACTTGTATTGCTGGGGAGAGCATTCAAGACCTAAAACAAGATATTCACTTCTACAATTCTTTCCCGCAAAACAATAAAGCCAAAAATAACCCTAGGTGGGTGGGGGGATGAGAACTTTCAAAGAGACCTCCCAGTCAGGAAATCACTATTATTAACTAGCAACTCAGGCCCAAAACTCCACCCCTTAACTGTAATAGGAGTACACAAATCAGAGAATAAAAAGGGGGCACTCCTTTAATATTTAACCCTTGCTCCTAAAAGTATTCTAATACATACCAGTAGTTTAAATTACTCCAGGCATATAAAATCCATTCTGTCTTCCTTCGGGTCCTAGGTGAAAAACTGCTATATACTGTATACAGTATATACTTACTGTACATAACAACATTTTGCCATTTCAGGACACACATCACCCATGACAGGTAGTGACAAATATAATGCACTGCTCATACATTGTGTTTTACCTGGGGCTTTGGTGTGACATTGCTCTCTATTTTCATTTAAACTAGCAATGTCCTGATTCAGAGACGGATGCAAATCTCATTGCGACTGATCTCCTATGCAGCAAAAATATGCTAATGACTCAGCTGCCATCTTGTGCACTGAGACGCCCACCTCCAGCATCTGACATCTGCCGTTTGCGCACAAAAGAGGGAACATCGGAGACACACATCGGCCACACATCAAGGGCCTCATTCAGAGGCGGTCGGAGGATGCAAGCGGTCGCTCAGAAACTGGGCGTCCACTTGCATGCTGACCGCCCGCCTCAGTTGCAGCCGTTAGGCTGTGGGTTAACACCCACAGCTCTAACGACCGCTCGGGTGATGGTCGCGATGGTCAGAGACCATCGCGACCATCGGGGCTTACGACGAGACCCCAGGGTAGGGTCTCACTTGTCGTAAGCCCCGGAGAGCTTCTGGCTCTGTCAGAGCTGGAAGCTCTCCACTGACATCACTAGTGATGTCAGTGGGGCCTCCCCCAAAACGGCAGGCGTTCCCATGGGAATGCCTCCGTTTGGGCAGCCACCCCCCGGCCCGCCTTCCAAACGGGGCGAGCTGTCAATCAACATCGACAGCTCGCCCCCTTTGGAAAGAGACCCGCTACGACCAGTGCTGTCGGTCGTAGCGGGTCTCACGCATGCGCACTGGCAAAACATCGAGGCGGCCGTGCAGTCGTAGACCGTACGGCCGCCTCTGAATAAGGTCCCAAGCCTCTGAGTAAGCCTATGCCGTCTCAGAATGAGCGTCTCACCTAGAATAAGACTGCAGGGCCTCTGCAGCTGCGAATGAATTTGTATAGGCTCATGAGGCACACCATACTGTCCTTTCTTTTATTCCATCCCCTCCCAAATTTCTAAACAGCATCCTCATCAGAAACATTTACCACAAAGCAGCTGCGCTGCACAGAATTAAAGCTAAATGATATTGAATGTAATATATTTATTTAATACTGACATTTCATATATAAATACAAAACACTACTAATATATGTTACGTAATAACATCATGTGTAAACCCCGTTTAAATTTTTTTGGCAAAATGTAGCTAAAATAACATTGTATATATAATATATATATATATATATACACTGCAGGCGACATAGAAAATACTGTGTACAAACAGGAGAGCCAGGCTTCATATATTAAGCTGCACCGAACTGTAATGTATTCAGGACAAATATTCATTGCAAGATGTGAAAAACGGAAAGGTTGAAGAGTTAATTGAGATAAAGGGATTGCAGACGAGTAGAACAATATCGCATTTGAATATAAACCAAGCTTAGGATATTGTAAAAGAGAAGGTTGATGATCCGGTTCTCATATTGGAAGAATTGATAAGTGTCATTATTCTTTTGTAATCTGACTCTTTTGCATTGGGAGGAGAAGCCTGGTATAGAATAAAACATGATTTTACTCAGATATTACTCAGTCAGTGGAGCTCACTTATAAACTTTATCTGCAGTAGTGCGTTCCCACTTCCCAGTCTGTGGAACCAGATGTGTATAGTTTTACTGGTGTACACAGTCCACCTAAAAACGCATGCAACGGACAGAGCAAAAACCTCAAAGTTGAGCTTTACCACTGTAGGATCCCCCACTCACTAATATAAATTGTTAAAAAACATTTCAATATTGCTCAGTTTCAATTTATTTATGTCTTAGATTATTCACAAAAGTGAGGAGCCATTGGGCTGTTTTCACTTTATACCCCTTTTACACCGGAGCTAAAACCCGGGTTTTTGAAGGGTTAACCCGGGCAGCTCACTGGTGTAAAAGGGGAGAGAGTTGGATCGCCGGGTCGAGTGACCCGGCAATCCAACCCAGGTAGCTAGCAGGGTTTAACACGGGCGTAGCCCGTGAAACCCTGCTGTGAGAACATCGCACTCCGGGTCACGATGACCTGGAGTGTGCTGCTAGCCGGCCGATTGGTCCGGCTTCAGTGGCGCTTGGAGATGACGTCATCTCCAAGCGACCACTTTCACTCCGCAAAAGCCGGGTCTATGCAGACCCGACTGCGGTGTGAGCGGCGCTGACTCGGGAATATCCCGAGTCGGCGCCGGCAAAATTCCAGGTCTGATTCGGATAGGAACTTTGTTCCAACTCCGGGTCAGACCCGGAATTTAGGTGGAAAAGTGGTATTAGTGTGTTTGAATGATATAATAACTAGAGACGTGCGCGGATCCCCATGTTTTGGTTTTGGTTCTAATTCATCGTCATGTTTTGGTTTTTGCTTTGGTAAAACCACCCTCAAGTGTTTTCATTTTGGATCTGCATATAAACATTTTTTTAATATGAAAACAGCTAAAATCATGTTTTTGGGCATGTTTCTGTTCCTACAGTATTATTAACCTCAATAACATAATTTCCAGCCATTTACATTAAATTTTGACCAGCTCACAATATTGTTTTCACCACTATTGGCTAAAGGCCACACCGAGCTAGCTTGCTGACTAGCAAAGCAACAGCAGTGGCACAAACATGTGGCCGTTCAACTTCAAATATGGCACATCTAGTGTTTGTGGATACTACATCGGGATTTTTATTAGCACTGTTCCATCTAAAATGAGTGCCCTGAAAATTATAGCTAATCTCGTTTTCTATGAAGAAACCTGCAAATTGTGAGCACATTGATTTATCAAGTTGTCAGATCAAGTAGTTTAGGTGACGAGTAGAATGACTTAATTAAAATACAGATAGATTATTTTTATGTAAGTGGTATTAAGATTGGGCACCTGCCACATACAGTGCCATTACTTTGACTTCCTCTACCCACGCTACACTTGTACAGAAATGTCATTTGGCAGAGCTAAATCTGTGAGATTCAGGCATCTCCTTCAGATAGACAAGAGACAGAGGAGCTGATTCAGACCCGCTCACTAGGATGCAATCGCTTGTAGCTGGCCGATATTTGCAATCTGCATGTGTATGCATCGCAATGCGCGTGCGCGAACGAGTGCGAGAGATCGGGATGCGTTCGCTCACTGCGCATAGACAGCCCATCAGAGTGAGTGACAGGAGAGGCCATTTGTGGGTGCCGGTGGTGACAGGGGCTGGCCACTTGAAATGGGGGAGTGGAGGTGTGAACGCAGGCATGCCTGAGTGCTTCAATGCGTTTCAGAGGCGTGCATAATTAAATACAGCGTCACAGTACACATCACTTGGAGGGATTTCATTCTGAAGTGATCGCAGTGCTTGCGGCAGGGTATAGTCAACCTCAAGCGCTGCGATCGCATCCGATGGTGCTTGATGTACCAATTTTTCATGCACTTCCAGGAGATGACGTGCGCAAGTGGGCGTCTTAAGAGTGGCTGGTGGGCATCTGCATACCCAAAGTGATTGCGGTCCAAAACATAGTGGGCGTGCTAACGCCTTCCCATGCGATCGCCTGCCTTGCTGGGTGTGCTCTGGATTTGCATACACAGGGTGTGAGCGAACGCATCTAGTGAGTAGATCTGAATGAGCTCCAGAGCTCATACGTGTAGCAGGTACATCAGCTGTCAGTACGGCAGGTCCTCCCAGCAGCTCAAGTTCTTCACCCTGTTCTCCTTTCACCTGAGCTCCATCTCCCGTGCATAACATTCATGTGAGTAGAAAATGTACAAGGGATGGGCATCGAAAACACTTCTGCCCTTGTACAGTAATGCTGGGTAGACACTTGCAGTGGCGTCACAAGGGGGGTGCGGGCCACACCCGGGTTTCACCCGCCGAGGGGTGACACCAAAGTGCTGACTCCTCCTCAGTGACAGAAGCCGGGTGCTGCACTATAGCATTACGTGCAGAACTCAGCTCCTGACACAGCGAGGGAGCCGGCACTGCACATAAACTAGTCCCCGGGTGCAGTCCACATCTCCTGGACCCCTGGAGTGACTTAAAAGGTGGTACCTGCACCTTTCTGGACTCTGCACCTGGTGTCACAAAAGTGAGTAACGGCACTGCACACTTGTTGTTATATAGTTCGTTCAGTCGACGAACGATATATCGCGAGTATATCAGTCGGTGTGTACACCTGATATGTCTGTTATGCTGTTTACAGGCATATCAGGTCGGCCCTGCAGAACAGCCTATGTCGATTTATCATGCAGGTATATCAGTACATCTGCATGTGTGTACAGGTGACTCACTCAGGGCCCATACATTGGCTGCAGGGACCGGTAACACTGACATCACAACTGTACGGGTCCGCCCAGTGATGTGATGTCTTGCCAGACATATTGGACCTCATTCAGACCCAGTCGCAAGCGCTGAGTGCTCACAGCTGGGTCGATGATTAGGCCCTGCGCACACGCAGCGGGCCGCACTGTGCGTGCGCAAGCCCTGGAGCAAGAGAGAAATTCTCTCGCTCCAGAGCTCACTACAAAAGGGGCGGCTGTCGATGTTGATCGACCCGTTTTGTAGGCGTGGCGGGGGGGTTTCACAAACGGAGGCATTCCTTAAGGAACGCCTGCCGTTTTGTGGGCGGCTGCACTGACATCAGCAGTGATGTCAGTGGGGAGCTTCCTGCTCGATCAGAGCAAGAAGCTCCCTGGGGCTTGCGGTTGCCGAGACCCAACCTTAGGGTCTCGTCGCAAGCCCCGATGGCCGCGATGGTCTTGACCATCGTGGCCATCAACCTGGTCGGCCATCAACCTAGTTACCCACAGCTTAGCTAGCAACCAGGAGGCTGCACTTAAAAAACAAGCGGCCGCCCTCATTCAGAGCGAGCGCTTGCTTCTTGCAACCGCCTCTGAATGAAGACAGCTGGGAGCTGATGGGCTGGCACCTTATCACTTTCTTATCACTTTTCACTCTGTCTCCTAACACTGCTTAGTAAATAGACCCCTTAGTCACCTGTGATCAAGCATGGATCTCTCTAAAATATGAACTGTTGGGGAGCATTGAGGACCACGTTTGGGAACCTCTGGTGTATAGCTTTCCAAATCAGCCTCTCAGTCGGTGCGACAGCCAGTCGGCCACTGGGTTGGGTACCCAACTTAAGAGTGAGAAACACAACATCGGACTGTTAGAGCATTCCAGGGAACTGCTGCATTGGGGTAACACTAAACCAAAGAATATATAATTTAATATTTTATCTTATCCTAGTTATATTTTCAATGATTATTGTAGGCGTGAGTTTTACTTTAAAAATGAATTAAATAGTAAAAAAAAAATGTGAGCTGCAAGTTCAGCAAGTCTTATGGAAAAGGAATTGTTACTTTGTATTCACAACAAAGACACTGCAGACAGGAAGGCATAAGTGTCCTTTTTACAATTCACAATGTACTGACTAGAAAAAAATAATCCTGTAACATAGAGAAACGGTTATAAAAAAAAGAAATCTCTTCACAACAATGAAGCTAATGGAATATTTATGAGAATTTAGATTAAACAAATTAGGTTTGCTTGAAATTAGACTCAATTTGGGTAAAACAGCATACAGCATTTGTTGTTTTATCGCCTCGGAATTGGAATTTGTGGATTTAGGAGAACATAGCAGATGCTTTAATAGTTTAAACAATATGCGGGCTCATATACAGAGTGAGGGAGATAGGAATGTAGTGCTGATGTGCTGTGTTCTCACTGGTAGGCGCTAATACAGGGACATGTAACAATGAGGGAAATATGCAAGAAAGAGAAAAATAATATATATAGTGAGAGAGTAAAAGAGAGAGGGGGAGAGAGAGAGGGGGAGAGAGATGGAGAGAGGGGAGAAAGAGAGAGAGGGGGAGAGAGATGGAGAGAGGGGAGAGAGAGCGAGAGAGAGAGGTGGAGAGAGGGGGGGAGTGATGGAGAGAGGAGGGAGAGAGAGCGAGAGTGAGAGAGAGGGGAGAGAGAGAGGGGGGAGGGAAGGAGAGAGAGGGTGAGAGAGAGAGAGGGTGAGAGAGAGAGGCAAGAGAGAGAGGGGGGAGAGAGAGAGGGGGGAGAGAGAGGGGGGAAAGAGTGGGAGAGAGGGGGTGAGAGAGTGAGGGAGAGAGGGGGAGGGAGAGAGTGAGAGAGAGGGGGGATAGAGAGAGGGAGGACAGAGAGAGGGAGGAGAGAGAGGCGGGAGAAAGAGAGAGAGGGGGGAGAGAGAGGCAGGAGAAAGATAGTGAGAGAGAGAGAGAGGGGGGAGAGAGAGAGAGAGAGAGAGAGAGAGAGAGAGAGAGAGAGAGAGAGAATAAGAAAGACACAACCTTTTTAATACTGCGGAACATCCTGATGGTCATCCTGACATATTCTAACCCACAGGGGCAGGTCAATAGGTAGATAACATGTTCAAGTGTACAGTCTCTATCAGATAAGATGGACTTTTTGGATATCACTATCTTTAGGTGTGTACCTAGCTGCGGTAGCCCTTCTCCACTGTTTGGGTAAGGCTTTAAGGGCTTCATTTTTGCACGAGTTCATGAGCAGTGTTACCGGTCGCACACCCCTCATTATGGCCCAGAGTTTTAAACAGCCTCGAAACACTAGATTTACTGTCACTGGCATAGTCAGCAAAATAAGTCTTTGATGCATATTTTGCTATTAGCGCCCTACATTTTAAACCGCAAAACATACATTTACTTTATTCCAACTCATTTCCACACAACTGTATATGGTGTCACTTAATGCAGTGTAAAAACCATCAGATGTGTCAGATAATCATATAGGAGCAGGTCCACTGTCTCGGTCCATTTCAGTACTTCTCTGCTATTTGTAACTCAAAAGATATTGCTATATACAAGTGAGCGCTTTCAATGAAAGCAAAGTTAGTTACTAAAGTTAGATGCTAAAGCCATTAACTCATAATAAACATTATCCTCTTTATGTACCACAGTATGTTACAAAATGTTGTTGGCCAAAAATATTTTTTTTTAAAATTGCAGAGTATTAACAGGAAATCTCAAGATTGTTAAGTGACTCAAGTCATCAAATCCATTAAGAATTATTACAGAATTTCACATATCATATTAAAATGTTTATCTTCACTTTTGCAAAATGACTGTCAGCTAATGTATGTTATTTTCCTGTATGTGCTTACCTTTAACTGCTCTGGTCAGCTGTTTTTTTTTAAGAGTCCTGCTTGCCTGTGGCTTTTAGTTCAGGCTTCCTATTGATCCGTCTCCATATGTGAGCTCTATAGCCGCTGTCATGTTCCATATAAGTCAACTGCTCAGCATCACGTCCAGTTGTAGAACACACAGCAGCTGCTAAGCTCCTGCATGTGTCAATCGTTGATTGCCCTCTCAGTGAATACCGGTTTGATCATGGTCTTGGCTCCTATTTTACATCAGGCTCGGTGCACACTACCAGGGATTTTAAAGCTGAACAAGTTTGGAAGGCAAATGCGAGTGATTAGACAATAAAATGCTGACACATTAGCATAAAGGAAAATGAACGATCGTACAATATAGAAGATTGGTAATGAAAATGGGATTGTTTATGCATTTAATAAGAACTTTTAGTAATATTTTACCTTCGGTGCAGATGTGTCGTTTTGTTATGTTTGTACACAAGCTTGGCTGTTGCTTGCAAACGGCCTTCGTCGGTAAAGAGCTGAGCTGAGTGGCATCCTTCTATCACAACCTTACAGCAGAAGGCCTTATATTAGGTAACTGGTGAGTACCAGCTGCAGGAGGCTATGGTAGGGGTTAGTCAAATCAGCATCAGCTTTTCTAAGGGTCATTTAAAAGTAAAAAGGTTGATAATGTCTAGATAGACACCAGATGTTAGACAGTCAATAGGTTGACAGGGACAAAAGGTCGACACACTAAAGGTCAAGATGTAAGAAGGTCGACATGTACAAATGGTCGACAAAAATGGTCCATACGTTTTTTTTCTTAACCCTAATCTTCACCCTAACCATCCGCTTGGTGTCTAATCCTAACCCTCCCTCCAGGTGCCTAACCTTAACTGTCGTGGTAGGCGCCTGACTCTAACCATCACTTCTAGTGCCTAACCCTCCAGTAAGTGCCTAACCCTAACCCTCCCTCCTGGTGTCTAACCCTAACTCCCTGGTAAGTGCCTAACCCTCTCTCCTGGTGCCTAACCCTAACTCTCCGGTAAGTGCCTAACCCTAACCCTCCCTCCTGGTGTCTAACCCTAACTCCCTGGTAAGTGCCTAACCCTCTCTCCTGGTGCCTAACCCTAACTCTCCGGTAAGTGCCTAACCCTAACCCTCTCTCCTGGTGCCTAACCCTAACTCTCCGGTAAGTGCCTAACCCTAACCCTCTCTCCTGGTGCCTAACCCTAACCCTCCCGCCTGGGGCCTAACCCTAACCCTCCCTCCTGGGGCCGAAGGTAAGTATCGGGGATTAGGGGAGGGTTAGGGTTAAGGTTAGGGGTTAGGCAGAGCAAGGGTTAGGGTTAGGCATCAAGGGGGGAGGGTTAGGTTTAGGCTGCAGGGAGGGGGAGGTTAGGTTTAGGCACTAGGGGAGGAGGGTAGGGATAGGCAATAAGGGGGGAGGGTTAGGTTTAGGCTGCGGGGAGGGGGAGGTTAAGTTTAGGCACTGGGGGGGAGGTTAGGGTTAGGCACTAAGGGGGGAGGGTTAGGTTTAGGCTGCGGGGACGGGGAGGTTAGGTTTAGGCACTGGGGGGGAGGTTAGGGTTAGGCACTAAGGGGGGATGGTTAGGTTTAGGCAGCGGGGAGGGGCAGGTTAGGTTTAGGCACTAGGGGGGGAGGTTAGGGATAGGCATTATGGGAGGAGGGTTAGGTTTAGGCTGCGGGGAGGGGGAGGTTAAGTTTAGGCACTACGGCGGAGGTTAGGGTTAGGCACTATGGGGGGAGGGTTAGGTTTAGGCTGCAGGGAGGGGGAGGTTAGGTTTAGGCACTAGGGGGGAGGTTAGGGTTAGGCTCTAAGGTGGGAGGGTTAGGTTTAGGCTGCAGGGAGGGGGAGGTTAGATTTAGGCACTAGGGGGGAGGTTAGGGTTAGGCACTGGGGAGGGAGGGTTAGGATAGGGGTATGGGTTAGTGGTACTATACTTACCTAACACTGTCGGGATTTTCACTGATGGGATGCCGCTGTCTGTATTCTGACCAGCAGCATTCCGACTGCCGGGAAGTCATACCCAACCCTCACCAGATTTATTGCCAAGAGAAGGTATTATTATATCTCAGCTGATGGCTTCACAAGGCAATTTATTAAACAATATGTCACCTTGCTCTGTTTCTCCTACTGTACATCTTTTTTAGTTCTAAAAAAATGATATATAATAGAGAGAACATAACAGAGTAACTTTTTCGGTATCACATGTATTTCCTTGTTATATAGAGCATGACATTGTAAATAGAAAGTTATGCACTCCCAAAAAACGCATGGCTAGACAGAGTACACAGCTATAAGTATTTTATCAGTGGCTTGCCAGGCTGAGAATAAACCAGCGCTGAAAGCAACAGATAATATTAATAATGCACTGATATCTCCATTGAGAACACCTACGGCTTCACATTGCATCTTTCACACTAATATGTATGTATTTTCCATTAGAGTACATTTATATTGTTCTGATTTATTCTAAGAGAAGGCTATCAAACAGGCGTTAACTGGAATAGAAATAGGAGCTAAGCGGTTATACAACATAAGCTACAAAGTCAGCTGAACACTGTAGTGTGAATAATATTAATATCAAAATAAGATAAAAAGAAAGTTACAGTGGATTTATTTGGTTCTAGTTCAGGATGCAAGAAAGTACATCGGGTCACACAAGAATGATTCTTTATGATTTTTTTTATACATACATATTGTAAATGACCACATTAATGTACTCAGGGCCTGATTCAGAGCAGGACGCTCTGACCAGAGCGCTCGCTCTGAATCAGGGCCGGCCTACCAAAAATTGGAGCGGCCTCTTGGATGCTCGCATAGCTGTGGGTTACCACCCACAACTTATGTGAGCGTCCATGATGATGGTCGCGATGGTCATGACCATCGCGACCATCGGGCTTGCGACGAGACCCTTGTGGTAGGGTCTCATTGCCGCAAGCCCTGGAGTGATTTTGGCTCTATCAGACATCACTAGTGATGTCAGTGGGGCCGGACCCAGATGGAAGGCGTTCCCATGGGAACGCCTCCGTCTGGGCAGCCACGCCCCCAGCACGCCCACCAAAGGGGGCGTGCTGTCAATCACCATAGACAGCATGCCCCCTTTGGTGCGAGACCCCTAGCGACGGCTTCCCCGTCGCTTGCCGGGTCTCGCGTATGCGCACGACGGAGCTCCCTCCGTTGTGCGCATGAGCACTTGGGCAACATCAACCCGCTTGCGAGCGTGCAGCGCTCGCAAGCAGGTCTGAATGAGACCCTCAGTGCCTTCTGGAGCACATATCAATCTGTTGATGTTTATCCTGCCTCCGAATGAACCACACCGATATTGTAAGTCATCAAAGTGCGCATTACCATCTAAGAAGCACATTAAACCTCATTTGCTGAACTTGACATTAGGTCTAATTTCGTTAAGACATAGCGACCAATAAGTAATTAGTTTTAGGGGTGAATTCAATTAGCCCCAATATTTGTTGGGGCAAATAAAATGGGACTTTTGCATTCGGACATTTCAATTAGTTTGGGTTTTATTTGCACGAGAAATGATCCATATTTGTGTGAATACACATAGGATCTGTGATAACCTTCTCATGGATCCTATGTGTCTCACAGCCTCCATCGTGAAAACAGCGCTGCTTAGTGAGGATTTTTTTTCACCCGCCTCAGGCAAGTGCAACATTAGCAAACAAATCTCTTGGAGATTACTTGTAATACAGTATATTCCTTGTAAACAACTCAACATTGTTCAGTTTTCATTTAATAACTGTGGTGCGTCATATTGACACAAAGAAAACATATAAATGTCTTTTTTACCTAAATTCTTGGAATTTTAAATTTTGTATAGCTAAATATAAATGTATGAAAGGAAAATGCAAATATTGGTGGAATATTGCAAGGATATGAGATAGATAGATAGATAGATATGAGATAGATAGATAGAAATGAGATAGATAGATAGATAGATAGATAGATAGATAGATAGATAGATAGATAGATAGATAGATATGAGATAGATAGATAGATAGATAGATAGATATGAGATAGATAGATATGAGATAGAAAGATAGATAGATAGATAGATAGATAGATAGATAGATAGATAGATATGAGATAGATAGATAGATAGATTGATAGATATGAGATAGTAGATAGATTGATAGATAGATAGATAGATAGATAGATAGATAGATAGATAGATAGATAGATATGAGATAGATAGATAGATATGAGATAGATAGATAGATAGATAGATAGATATGAGATAGATAGATAGATAGATAGATAGATAGATATGAGATAGATAGATATATAGATAGATAGATATGAGATAGATAGATAGATAGATAGATAGATAGATAGATAGATAGATAGATAGATATGAGATATATAGATAGATATGAGATAGATAGATAGATAGATATGTAACAGATAGAGAGATAGATAGATAGATAGATAGATAGATATGAGCTAGAGATAGATAGATAGATAGATAGATAGATAGATAGATAGATAGATAGATAGATAGATAGATAGATATGAGATAGATAGATAGATATGAGATAGATAGATAGATAGATAGACAGACAGATAGATATGAGATAGATAGGTAGGTAGATAGATAGATAGATATGAGATAGATAGATAGATAGATATGAGATAGTAGATAGATAGATAGATTGATAGATAGATAGATAGATAGATAGATAGATAGATATGAGATAGATAGATAGATAGATAGATATGAGATAGATAAATAGATAGATAGATATGAGATAGATAGATAGATAGATAGATAGATAAATAGATAGATAGATAGATAGATAGATATGTAACAGATAGATATATAGATATATAGATAGATAGATAGATATGAGCTAGAGATAGATAGATAGATAGATAGATAGATAGATAGATAGATAGATAGATAGATAGATAGATAGCATTATGTTTTAAGCTTTTCACAGTTTGCTAAATTGTACTCACTTCGCAATCACTAGATAAAGTGGAGAGATCAAGTACAAACCAATCAGCTCCTAACTGTCATTTTTTAAACACAGCCTGTAATGAGACATATAGGAGCTGATTGGTTGGAATTTTATTTCTCTCCATTTTATCTCTCTCCAAGTCTTAGTGAAACAGCCCCTAATTCTCTCTCCACTTTATCTCTCTCCAAGATTTAGTACTGTTCATCTACCCCTAAATCAGACTTTTGGGAGGTAAACCAACCTAAAAGAATAGTTTTTACTTAAATTATTCTATAAAACATATATTAGCATTCCCGCTAGGCTGCTTCATCAGGGCGCTGCACCCTGCCCTATTTCTAAAGGACATAAAGCATCCTGCCCTGCCTTTGGCGCGCGCACAAGTGCCTTTTCTCTAGGTCCGGCGCCTGGCGGAGTGAACACTAATATATTCTATTAAAGAATTACATTCTATCGTGTGCTGATTTCAAATTGTCTATTCCTCTTTGTTATCAAATGGCATTTTTGGACATTACAACAATGTCTCTGAAATATTTGCATAATTTTGCATACGCTATCTATGGCAGATTTGTACAAAAGCAAAATATTCCATCGTCGGAGCAACAGCAGAATACAGATTATGCCGTTATCATTATAAGGACAGTAAATCCTTTTATAACAGTACATATCAATATACTTAATATTCCTTTGCTTTACACCAAGAAAAAAAAAAAGTGTCAAAAATGAAACTCGATCACAAAATTAATTAGTACAGTTTATTTGCCGGATGCGAAAACAAAGGTTGTCATATACAAAACCTGATGCTGAAAGTGAAAGGTTTATTTAATAAAAGGATTAAATAATGAATTATTACTTTTGATCAGCTAGACTAATGGCTGCTGCTGGGCTTGTTTAATGTCATCTGAATGTACTGTAGCCAACATCAACCAGGTATATATTTCATTCTATGCATTTTACTGGGTCCAGAATGCCTATATCAGTTATTCTACATATCTGAGTGCACACAAACTAGCAGCAGAATTAAGTGGGTCTAGAACAGCCTGTAGCCAATCATATCATTACAGTGATACCAACAGCACTGAGTATTTCAGCATCTTTCGAGTTGCTTGCCCAGCACGTAGCTAGTCTGTACATCTACATGTTAGCAACAGCGCAGAAAAAAAAAATCATATGGAAAGTGACGTAGGTCAGACTTAATAAATGTGCATACTTATATGCATTGTTAGTGTGAGGAGATGCTTATTATATATCACAATCTATTACTGACACTCCTTTGCTAGTCCCCATGCTTTCTCTACAGATGTAGGTCAACAATACCCCAAAACTTACAGTATATGCCAAAATATTTCCAACTCCATATGAGCCCCTAGGTAAGTATACTTATTTGTGTATACATAAATATTACATACAGTACTGGGGGAATGTGACTATTACATGTTATAAAGTACTTTCACAACATGGAAGTCGCCGCAATGCAGTGCCGGGCGCAATGTGGTGTGTGGTTGTATCATTGCAAAGGAAGGGTTATGGCTCCCCCCCTACAACCGGGTCCCTACACAGGCCCAAGTCCAGTATATTTGTACTCACTCAAACTCCCTCTCTGCGTCCCTGTATACAGTATTTATCTCAGACATTATAGATATGTCCTGCTTTGGGCATATCTATAGTCAGGAGTGCAGAGATCAAAAGGACAGTGCTCTAGTTGACTTTATACTTAAATAGGGGAAATTCTGGCCACTTGCCCAGTGCTGTCACTAGGGGGGTGCTGACTGCACCAGGTGACACCAAAATGCAGATTCCTCCGGAGTTGCAGGGAGCCGGGTGCTGCACACTAATGGTGCGTACACACTGGGGGATATTATTGCACCATTATGTCAGAAACGACCGGCGATGCACACTCCTGCTGATCATTTCCGACATTGTCCATCGCCTGAGCATGCAGGCCAATCTGCCGATAACGATAGATTGGCATGTTCAGGAATGATGGACTGTGCCTGCACTGAACAACTGATCGTTCAGTGCAGATACTACAGGGGATCAGGAACGACGGTACGATTACGATGTCGTAATCATACAGTCTTTTCTAATCGCCCAATGCAGTGCTGGCTCCCGATCCCTGAGAGCCGGCAGAGTCTCTAGGGGCAGCCCGGTATCTCTATTAGTGCTGGACAGGCCCCCGAGGAGAAGGGGGAATGCAAGCAGGCTGCACAGGGCCCCCCTCCTCTCTTAAAATGTCCCTGAAGCCCACTCTGCTAACAACTGGGGTTGCAGTGCTTCTAGGAGTTGCAGACTATGTAGTCCCTAAAATCTGTTTTAGTGCAACTGTGCATGCGGAAAAATTGATGGGTGACGGCTGTTATCATGAAGAATCCCATGTTATGGCTTATTAGTTGTGAGACTAAATGATGTGGTTTGTTCACTTGAAACTGTAGCTCTAGATTTTCTTCTTAAATAGGCCTCCTAATTATGGATGGTCTGAACATGTGAAAGTCTTGCTGAAATATCCTATTATTAGCGTTTCTTTTGCTGCTTTTAGAAAATGCAGCTGCTGCTGCATTACATACTATATTACTGTATGTACTTTAAATTGAGTGTGATCACAAACTTCAGATCTAGCCCTGGATGAAAATGTGCTCTATTTTTTGTGAGTCAGGAACACATTTGAATACCTATATTTTATTCATACTCCTCTTGGGACAGGACACATTGTTACAGAGACCATGAATTCTCTGACAGCTGTAAAAAATATCTTTTATCTCCTGATTGCAACTCCAGATAGAGAGAAAAGATCTTTGGAATGGAGATTTTTAGTTATTTAAGTTTTAGCAAATGTAACTGCTGTATTGATGAAATAATTTATATATATATATATATATATATATATATATATATATATATATATAATATGGTTTGCTAAATGTCATTATCAGCAGTGAGTACTTTCATCTGTCCTATACTTATAAATCTTGAGGCCTGGTAGGCAATAAGAAGACATTTAATTAATTTAACTGTTTAATTCCAGTCTTATGCACTCTGTAACTTTCCAGCCTTATGCCCTGTGTCTCTCCAGCCTCATGTGCACTATATCTCTCCAGCTACGTGCCCTCTGTGTCTCTCCGGTCTCAGGTCCTCTATCTTTCCAGCAACATGCCCCATATGTCTCTTCAGATTCTTGCCCACTGTGCCTCACCAGCCTCATGACCCTTATCTCCCTCCAGCTACTTGCCTAATATGTCTCTCCAGCCTCATGTGCCATGTTTCACCAGTCTAATGCCTTTTATGTCTCTCCAGCTACATGCCCTCTGTGTCTTTCCAGCCTTAATGCCACCTGTGCCTCTATAGCCTCAAGTCCACTATGTCTCTCCAGCTACATAAAGTATGTTTCTCCAGCCTTATGTCCCCTGTGTTTCACCAGCCTCATACCCCATATATCTCTCCAGCCTCATGCCCTCTGTGTCTCTCCAGCCTAATATATTAATTACATTGATATATAAAATAATTCCATTAATAGTTTTCAAGTAAGGGGTTAGTTATTGATTAGGCAATGATACTTTAAGGCAATCGAAATTGCTCTCTGTATTATATGAAGATCACCGAAGCTCTATTTATTTTATGGTGGTTACTGTTTTGTGTGGTGGTCACTGATGATCTATATATTGTATGACAGTCACTGATGCTCTCTGTATTTTATGGTGGTCACTGTTATAGTGTATTAAAATGGCAGTCATTTAGGTAGAGGGTGAATAACAACTACTAATTGGGAGGCGCTGAGCTGAGTTTTTGCCCTGGGCTACAGAAAGTATAGATGTGATAACATTTTCTATAACTCTGAATTGCCTTTCCTGCATGCACTCATTTTCAAAGCATGTATGCAAGATACGCTCTGCAAACATTCTTACATTCAAAACTGTATTGGTTTTATAATATGTTAGTAATGCACGTAAAGCGTCATTGAAACAACGGAGCAATGTTGAGCAGATGTGTGTGGCTTTTGCTGTGTTTAGCACCATTTGTCACAGGTGGTATTATTGTCGGGGTAACAGAGACAAGGGGCCTCATTCAGAGGCGGTCATAGGATGCAAGCGGTCGTTCTGAAACAGGGCGGCCGCTTGCATCCTGAACGGCCGCCTCCATGACGGTCGTTAGGCTGTGGGTTAATACCCACAGCTCTAACGACCGACAAGGGTGATGGTCGCGATGGTCTTGAGCGGGGCTTACGGCGAGACCCTAAGGTAGGGTCTCGTCAACCTTAAGCCCCAGGGAGCTTCCTGCTCTGATCGAGCAGGAAGCTCCCCACTGACATCACTGATGATGTCAGCGTGGCCGCCCCCAAACGGCAAGCGTTCCTACTGGAACGCCTCCGTTTGGCCAGGCACACCCCCGTCCCGCCCAGAAAACGGGGTGAGCTGTCACTCAACATCGACAGCTCGCCCCGTCTACGACGAGACCCCTAACGACGGATCACCCGTCATTAGCCGGGTCTCGCGCATGTGCACGACGGAGCCGGCTCCGTCATGCGCATGTGCATGCGCTGTGGGGCAACATCGAGTCGGTCGTGAGTGTTCAGCGCTCACGACCGACTCTGAATGAGCTCCTAAGTCCCCACCAGGAGCTGATTCATACCGACCCACCACGTATGCCCTCTCCAGTTCAAATCATTTCCAAAGCTGAGAGGTATTGTATGCTATAGTGCATTTATTTTGATTCTAAATTACTTCATGGGTGAATATGAGAACAGCATTTAATCTTTGTGGGAGATGAATACTCTTATCTCAAAATGGAGCCTTAGGTTCCAAAAAAAATCAAATGCATTTAAACAATTTAATTTCTGTAATTACAGTACCAATCCTGCTGCAGTGGACTTCTGATGGCACTTACATAAGTGAACAGAGGTCTCTGTTATTTTTTAGCGGATCAGTCATAATTATCTAAGATTAATTGCAGTGTCACATTTACATCCATGCTTTTATATTAGATTGGTCAGAAGTACAGAACTGCTAGAGAATGTTCTTTCCCAACACTTTATTTCATGGTTATTATTATTTAATGTGCAG
The DNA here is from genome assembly GCA_031769625.1 of Taudactylus pleione. Lineage (NCBI taxonomy): Eukaryota > Metazoa > Chordata > Amphibia > Anura > Myobatrachidae > Taudactylus > Taudactylus pleione. Next base: position 3,464,402 of record JAUIMM010000710.1, read on the forward strand.
ACTTTTAAAGACAAAGTTGCGGATTTGACCTCTGTGCTCATTCTCCTACATTCTTAATGGGTTTGCCACTAAAATAAATGGAACCGCTACTTGTTTTGTAGGTGCTATCATTGTTTCATAAGTAGAATCCAATTTAATATCCTTTGCATTTAATTTAAAGGCAGTAAAGTCAATGGTGGATTAATCATTAACGGGCTTCCTGAGCGGTGATAATATGAATGGGAGAATATGAAAACACTCTGAGCATGAGCAATTAATCTACAATATTGCTTTGTATCGAGTGGCCTCTGAGACAGGTATCTATTTTAGGGTCATAGCTTCATTATGCCAGCGCTCATTACTAAGACTCAACAAGTGTGGAACAATCAGATAGGACACATGAGAATGGGTTGTAGCAGACTAAATTTCAATTAAATTCCCTTAATATCTATTTTTTAGGGAAATTGTTTCATACTGACTTTGTTCACATTCTCTTACAATGTCAAACAAGTAGATGAGATCAAACTTATTAAACAAATATAAAGTCTATCTGTCTTGTATCTATCTCATATCTATCTATCTATCAATCTATCTATCTATCTATCTATCTATCTATCTATCTATCTATCTATCTATCTATCTATCTATCTATCTATCTCTCTATCTATCTATATCTCTGTCTGTCTATCTATCTATCTATCTATCTATCTATCTATCTATCTACGCTAATTTACTCCGCTGCTGCATCTGAATATCAGTTAGTTTGCAAATATATGTAAATGTGGCAGACACAGAGGAATGTAGTAAGACGCCCATTTGCGGGTTGGCATATCCAAGCACCTGCGTACACAGCCGCAGCATCAGTAACAGATCCTTTGATTATCGGTATTCTGAGTAGAGATGAGCGGTTTGGATTCTGAGGAGTCCGAACCGCTCCGAAAAGGTGGAATCCGAGTCCACCCGAACGCAAGTTCGAGTGTTCCTGCCTGATTCGGATTCCACCTCGAGGCCGAATGTCACCCAGCCGACGTCGGATTCTCGCAAAACTCAGGTGACGTTTGGCCTCTATAAAAGGCGCGGCGCCCCCGAGTTCCTGCCGCTGAACATTATTTTCTGGGGCATTAGCCCTCTGTGTATATAACCTCCGTGACTTCACTTTACTGGGCATAAGCCCACTGTGTATACAAGCTCCATGACTGGGCCTAAGCCCACTGTGTATACAAGCTCCATGACTGGGCCTAAGCCCACTGTGTATACAAGCTCCATGACTGGGCCTAAGCCCACTGTGTATACAAGCTCCATGACTGGGCCTAAGCCCACTGTGTATACAAGTTCCATGACTGGGCCTAAGCCCACTGTGTATGCAAACTCCGTGATTTTACTGGGTATTAGCCCACTGTGTATACAAGCTCCATGACTGGGCATAAGCCCACTGTGTATACAAACTCCATGACTGGTCATAAGCCCACTGTGTATACAAGCTCCATGACTGGGCATAAGCCCTCTGTGTATACAAGCTACAAGCTCCGTGACTGGGCATAAGCCCACTGTGTGTATACAAGCTACAAGCTCCGTGACTGGGCATAAGCCCACTGTGTATACAAGCTACAAGCTCCGTGACTGGGCATAATCCCTCTGTGTATACAAGCTCCGTGACTGGGCATAATCCCTCTGTGTATTCAAGCTACAATCTCCATGACTGGGCATAAGCCCACTGTGTATACAAGCTCCATGACTTTACTGGGCATAAGCCCACTGTGTATACAAGCTCCGTGACTCAGCATAAGCCCTCTGCGTATACAAGCACTGTGACTCTGTGGGACTTAGCCCTCTGTGTATACAAGCTCCATGACTCGGCATAAGCTGTCTGTGTATACAAGCACTGTGACTCTGTGTTGTCGGCGCCGCTGCTCTGTCGCTTGGTAACCAGTCAGCTCGCTGCAACCTTTGGCCAAAAGTGGTGAAAACAATATTGTGAGCTGTGAGGTGGTCTAAATTGACTGTAAATGACTGTAAATTAATGTTATTGGCATTAATAATACTCTAGGAACAAAAAAAGCCCAAATTATGTGATTTTAGCTTTTTTTTTGTAAATTATTGTATAAATATCCAAATCAAGTCACGGTGGTTTGGCAAATCCAAATCCAAAGCCGGACGATGAATTGGAGCCAAATCCAAATCTAGCAAATATAGTTCGGTGCAAATCTCTGCTTCTGAGTAACCCTATGGTTGTGCCGAATGGCCGTGTGCACAGAAACGCCGGAGACATCTTTCTTGTGTACAGGATCGCTAAGGCAGGATGTGACTGCGTTCTTTGCCCGTTATTTTCCACATTGCTTCCTTCCTGCCAATCACTCTGTGAGTAAAAAGTTACTGCCAGCGACTACAGTAATGTACCTTGATGACTGCGCAGTGCGACTTAGACGCATGTGCAGATTGTCGATTATCGCTGAACTGCAAAAACATCGGCATTGCATACAACTGAATCAGGCCCACAGTCAAGCCACACCTTTACACTATGAGGGATATGCATTTATACTTCCAAAATAGAAATACTGCGTTGTTTTGAAATGGACATACTATCAGGGCCGCTGAGAACCGGGTTGGGTTCGAGGAAAGGGGGAGTGGCCTAATCATGGGAGGCGTGGCCCTCTTAGAATGAAAACAAAAATTATGATTTTTTTCAGCGTTGCTTTGAGCCCCTCAGCCCAATCGCTCTCCCTCCCACAAGCATAGGAGACTGCTGCTTGCTGGAGGGGCCCGTCGCCGACCTCCTCCCTCTTACGTCACTGCAGCCCAGCACACAGCAGCACTAGGCTGCTGTGAGGTAAGAGGGAAGAAGGGCGGTGCCGGCCCCGTGCCCTGCCGGGCCCCTCCAGCAAGCTGGGGTAATTAGTACCCACTCCCCCCCTCTTGGCGCTCCTGCATACTATAAGATATGCAGGCCCATAGAGAACCAGTCCAGGCCAGGTAGTTTTCAAGGGGCCTGATCTTAGGAAGCGTGACCATGCCCCCCCTTAGGAAAAATACATTTAAAAAAATATTTGCAGGGAACAGGGGGGGTCACTGTGAACTGCAAATCGTGGGGAGAGGGGGCGAGGCGTGATCAATGTGATTGCTCTTCCCCACCCCCGCACAGGCAGAGGAGACTGCTGCTGCTGCTCAGTGAAGCATGTTCCCTAGCCCCACTGCAGCCCAACACACAGGAGCTTGTGCTGGGCTGGGGGAAGAGACCACTGACAGGTAGATAAGAGGTAGGGGGCATCGGAGGTCAGTGAACCAGCTCTGAATCATCAGGGTCATCCTTGTGATCTCTCTAAAAGCAGATGCCTTTTGTCCCATGTATTGTGGAACTTGCCTACTTCCATTTAACTTACCAGAATACCAGGCATTTAGAAATAGAATAATGCGTGCACATACAAATGTCACAGCTGTTTGTCAAACAATATTCTAAATTCCCCACAGTAAAAAAAAAGAGTTCTAAACATTTATTCCCTCTAGTCACACCAGAACACCAGGCATTTCATTTAATCACACCAGAATACTACACACTTTTTAAAATCTAGTCACACCAGAATACCATTTACTTACTGTAGTCACACCTGAATTGCAGACATTCATTTAATCTAGCCGCAACAAAAAAACAAGAGGTAGATTTACTAACTAGCTATCAAAGGTGGCTTTGACCAATGATGCAAAACAGCAATAGAAATAAATGCTAAGCGAGCCTAATTTGGCATTTATTCCAATTGCCATTTTAAATCTGTTGGTCAAAGCCACCGATTATAAGCGGCTTTGACAACCAGCTGGTCAGTTATTATACTGTACCCCCAGATGATTTGTTATCACAAGATGTATGAAGTTAGTGTTCCCTATATGAAATGACTGACCATACAGGTTTGTGTTATGGATTTGGCAAAAAAACCCATTAAATAATTAAAGCGACATTAAAAATTAAACATGATGTACATCAGTGTAACATGACATATAAAAATAACATGTTTAATGATTGATCCCATTAGCAAAATTTATTTTAGATAAATAAATGAGGGCATTTAGTGCCGTATTTAATTAACCCCAAGCTAATTGGTCGGCCAAGGCAGTTCATTTACAGCAGGCTGCATTTAACGCGGATTTATATTCAAATCTGAGGGATGCTTGAACGGAATACGCAATGAGTGTCCTTATCGCGGGAGCTGCAAATGTGATAACCCATAGCTCCGGGTACTTATCCCGGAACCTATGGGTTAACCTGTGTTAGCCGCAATTTTACCGCACAAGGAAAAGAGGTTGTTATTGAATAGCTTCGGGAGTAAAAGCCAGAGACAACCAAATTTTTGTTCGCACTGTAAATTAGCGCAGCTAATCCAAACCGGCCCTCAGACAGTGCTCAAAGTTTACAAGGTTTTATCAAAAATACATCTTAATTAATTGTATTTCAATCAGGCTTGCCTACCCTCCCGATTTGGTCGGGAGCTTCCCGAATATCGGGTGCCACTCCCGACTCCCCGGAAAGGCAGGCAAGCCTCTCATCTGCCGTCTGCCCCCCACATTACTTACAGAAACCCCCGCAGCAGAGGGGGCCAGTGACGTGATTCGCGTTGAATCGCGTCATCGTGGCCCCGCACCCTGCTTCACAATGCCAATATTTTCGGCACTGTGAAGAGGGGGCGGAGCCACGATGTCACGATCATATGGCCCCGCCCCGGCCCCCAATGCCGCATCATTACCCGGCCACGCCCCCACTGTGCTCAGGACGTTCAGCTCCCTCCCGGAAGGAGGGAGCTGGATGTAGGCAAGTATGATTTCAATCCTTGGGGTGAATTTAGTAAAAGTTGATTTCAATCGATTTTAATTGATTTACTATCAAACTAAATCGATGTTGTATTCCACATTTACTAACACTTAAAAAACCAAATCAAGAAGTGTCTGTTAGTAAATGTGGGATTTAGCCCCAGAACTACATTGATTTAGATTGATTTCAAATAAAAACGATTGAAATTGACCTAGCAAATTTATCCCCTTGTCTTTCCAGCGTGTACTGCTTACCACAAAGGTCTTCATTTGCACAATGCTGTAAAACCGTCATATAAATGGAAATAACTTGGATATTTTAAAAGGGCTTAAAAATGACCTTCATAAAACAGATGAAGAGCTCCAGGGAGACAATTTTGTAAACAGGAATGTTCTTTCATGGAGAAATATGTCAGTTTTACACTCACTATAATGTTTTAAACTCTCTGGAAGCAAAACTTTGTATATAGCAGTGCTGCTCGTCAGCAAAATAAGTTTATGTCTCCTCTTTCAGAATAACAATGCAGAGATTCTGGCGGCTTTTTTTATTTTATTTTATTGTTTCGTCTTTTCCTTTGAATGAAGAGATCTTTATATGTTGACTTGACCCATCACATTGCTTACATTCTAGAAATCCGAGCAGTGAGGAGCGGAGGTTTCTTTGCAAATGTATCATAAGAAATATCCCAGATTCACTGTCTCTTGCTGAAACATCCTTATTAAAATATAAAAAATAGCACAACAACAAATATATAATTTATATAATATACATACTTGCCGACATTCTGGGGGCAGCCAGGTTGGCATAGTGGGGAAGGGGAGTGGAGCGGCATATGGGGGGCGTGGTGGAGGACATGGTGCGGAATTGGAGGCGGAGTAACCATTAAATTGCAAAAATTGTGGCCCCGCCCTGTTACACAATGCCGAGATTACCAGCATTGTGAGGTAGGGGGCGGGACCATGATGACACGATTCAGCTTGAAACACGTCATTGTCTCCCTTCGCTACAGGGATGTGTGTGGGGAGTCTGGGGGTATGAGGCCGGCTGGGAGAAATGTCCACTTTGCTAGGTGGCAGGGAGTGCTCGATTTTCGGAAGCCTTCCGGCCGTTCCTGGAGAGTAGGGAACAATTTATATATATATATATATATATATTCCTAAGGTCTGTCCAGTCACCCCAGTGTTTCCCATTGCTAGGGAGATGGAACAGACCTAGGGGAGGAGGACTGGCCGTCGGGAACAGGGTAAGTAATATGGGATCGGTGGGGCTGGACACAGCGGGCGAGGAGGGGAGCGAGCAGCAACAGCACTGCGGGGGGACAGGACGGGTCGGAGCAGCACACAAACGCAGGAAGCAGATGTGATGATTACATAAATCAGCTACAAATATCTCATTTTAAATAAGCTATTCTCCAGCTCATTGGTTGATAGCAGAAAAAAACTTCAGGGATCAAAATAGAGTTGTTTCTCGGTCTAGTTCTTGCTGCTGAGCTGTACAGAAAAAATAATAACTAGCTGCCAAACAGTTGTCGGAACGTGGAGTTTTCTGCAAAGTACTGAGTCAATAACTTTGGGACTATGAATGATAATCTCTTTATAGAAATATAAGTTATTTCAAACGTGCTGAATAATTATGTTTTTTGTTTTTCTTTCTCAGAAATAACCTACAGCTGGGTTTTAAACGAGTACCCCTCTTTTGTGGCCGAAGACAGCCGGCGCTTCATCTCCCAGGAGACAGGGAATCTTTACATCTCTAAGGCACAAGCGTCGGATGTCGGCAGCTATATCTGCCATGTGAAAAACGTTCTGACTAACACAAGGGTTATGAGCCCTCCAACACCGCTGACACTGCGCAACGATGGTGAGTACCCTGCTCTCCAGACTGTTTGAATGGTGATAGAGAGTAATAGGGTTTGTGCGTTACAATACGAGAAACCTTGTTTTTGTTTTGTATTATTTTCTATCTCTTCCGTTGCCTTTTGTACAATCTCTTATCTTCATACACTATGACCTCTTTCATGTAATTCCTTATCATCAACCTACAGCACAAGAATAGGTGAAATTGATTTAAGAAACTATTGGGTATTTTTTTTTAATACAATTTTAATGACACTTTTGTTGAATACTAACTGTTAAAAAGAGAATTATAAGCTCTGCAAACTAACTCATTGGCTGCGTAAGATATTTGCAGAAACATATTGCACATGTACAGAAGAGTGTGGCACAAGGTAAACTGTATAATAAATTTAATAAAATAACTGCATTGCAGTTTATTTCAACAAGAATATAGGGTACTTGTGTACTTTACGGACTCATTGCAGAGAGAACCCAAGTGTCCTACACTCATTATTATTATCAATCATGGTAATGTCTAAATCCCCTTCACGGAGAGGACCCTGACGTCATCAGCCAGTGTCCAGCGTCATTCCCAGTGTCCAGCGTCAGTCCCTACTGTCCAAGTGGGCACAGAGGGGGAATATAACCTTGTGGCGAGCGCAGCGAGCCCGCGAGGGGACAACATTCGGTACTTGTGTACGTAAAGCACACAAGTACCATTTAAAACATTCATTGGGTTCTCTCTGCAATGAGTCCGTAAAGTACACAAGTACCAAATATAGAACCTTTGCTACACTAGTACTATTTATAGTGGACAAATGTTGGATCTGATGGTATAAGCAAGGCCGGATTAAAGGACCTTGGACTAAAAATGATCATGGGCTTATCGTGAGAAGCAGAGGAGGTGTGGCCATTGCTGTGTGGGTGTGACCATTGCTGTGTGGGTGTGACCAGTGCTCTGTGGCTGTGGCTAGTGACATGTGACATCACACTGACCAGGAGAGCAGGGAAGGAAACTGTGAAGAGGGGAGAAGTATGAGAGGAGGAGGGAGAAGGTGTGGTGCAAGTGGACAGAGGATTGTGAGAGATTTAAAAAAAACAAAAAACAGTAGAACACCAAATTTTAAATTTGTTTGTGTACTATTCTAAGAGTTACTCTAAATCACCATGTTCCAAATCTTGTTTTTTCTTATTCCACTCCATGGTATCTTCTCTAAAGGTGCCCACACATATACCGATCTGCACACGATCCCACGATGTGTGCGATTTCCCCTGAACTCTCCCCCGGCAGCTCCCCGGCAGCTCCTACACACGATTTGGAGTAAAAAGTAAAAAGCATTTTGTCCCAGATTGTCAGATCTGCCCTACTGCACGGCAGATCTGACGATGCGATGTGCGACCAGCGGGGACGCGCATCGCATCGTGATCGTGAGTGGGGACTCACGATTTTCTCACGATTTGGCCATTTTTTACACGATCTGTCGTCACGATTCGTCTGAATCGGCCAGATCGTGTAAAATGTCGCTATGTGTGTGGGCACCTTAAGTCTATGGCATCCTTTACTCTCCCTGCAGCTCACCCCTCTGTACACATTGCTAATCTACTCCTCACTTGTGTACACACATGAGCTTTTTACTCATCTATATACAGTGGTGGCCAAAATTTGCGGACACTTTTTGAAATTTTAATGTTTTTCAACTTCGAATGCTTATAAAAACTGTTACACTTCATGCAGTGCAATGATTCATATATCAAATGAAAGAAAATTTAATGCTGAATTCCACACAATAAACAGATGTCAAATATTTGCAGTACAAGGGAAGTTATGCAGTGAAAACAACACTTATGGTGAGTAAGTATTTCGTTGGGTATCCTTTATTTTTCAGGACAACAGCACAGTGACGTGGCATTGAGCCAACCAGTGTTTGGAGCTCTTCTTTCTATATTATGTGGTGCCCTGAGAAAATTATAGCCTCAATTAATTGTCTTTTATTGGATGGACGCCTCAGATGTACCAGTTTTTTCAAATGGAACCACAAATGTTCTATGGGGTTCAGGTCTGGTCTGTTTCCTGGCCATCCCAGCACCTGTATGTCATTCTCCATAAACCATTGTTTGCATATCCGTGCAGTGTGGCAGGGAGCTGAATCCTGCTGGAAAGAAAATGGGACATTATCTGGACAAAGGTCCCTGATAGAAGGTAGAAGTTTTGGTTGTAGGATAGTGCCAATGTACTTTCTGCTGTTCAGTGTGCCATCTACGACATAAAAGCGGCCCAAAGCAACTGCTGTCATACATGCCCAGATCATAACACTTGTAGGATTCTTTATTGTCGCTTGAATGCAATCTGGATGTACCTCTTCCCCGATGTGACGTCTCATATTTTCACTCCATATCACTTGTTTCCACTGACCTTCTGTCTATGCAATGTGTTCTTTTGCCCACTGTATTTGTTTCAGACGCTGCTTTTTCTTTAGCAATGGCTTTTTTCGGAAAATCAACTTTTTAGGCCAACTTGCACTAGTCTTCTCTGTACCATTCTTGCACTGACAAAAACACCAGTTGCACTCAGGTCACTGCTAATGGCCGCAGATGACATCCATATGTCCCTGACGCAAATTCGTTTTATTCTCCTATCACCAACAGCTGTTGTGCACTTTTTCCGGCCTTTTCCTTCTTTGTTTTGTATAGATTGTGTTTCCTGATAGCATAAACAAAACTTTTGTACTCCTGATGTCATATTCCCACCAACTTCTCTCTCAATTGCTGCATATGAAAGACCATTTTAACATAACACCACAATCCTGGATCTCATCCTGGGTGACCAGTCACCACTTTGCCTGGATGAAATTGTTGTATTTATTTTTTACCCCGTCAAGAGCACTAAACAATATACACAAACATCCAACCATAATTGCACTTCAGTAACCAACTTTATTCTGCAAAATGAAACAGCCAAACTGACCTTCCCACCTCTGAACATGACCTTGCACCTGCTCATAAACGACAGCTGATTGGTCCTCAGAACGACTATTCTGATTGGCTGGTACGGTAGTAGCTGTCACTACAATCCGCTTCTTGAATCTCACGCATCTGTGCTTCTTTGTCAGACTGAAAGTAGCATAACTTCTCTTGTAATGCAAATATTTGACCTCTGTTTATTGTGTTGAATTCAGCATTAAATTTCCTTTGATTTGATATATGAATCATTGCACTGTGTGAAGTGAAACAGTTTTTATAAGCATTCAAATTTGAAAAACATTCACATTTCAAAATGTGTCTGCAATTTTGACCACCAGTGTATATTGACAATAACTAGAGATGTGCGCCGACCCTCATGTTTTGGTTTTGGATCTGGATCTCCCCTGGTTTTGGATCTGAACCTGGTTTTGGATTTTTTTCCTTGGTGTTTTCTTTTTGTGTTTTGGTTTTGGGTCTGGATTTTTTTCTTAAAATATCATAAAAACAGCTAAAATCACATAAAATGGGCCTGTTTTTGTTCCTACAGTATTATTAACCTCAATAACATTTATTTCCAGTAATTTCCAATCAATTTTGACCACCTCACAATATTATTTTTTTCATCTAGTTAAGGCCAAAAGGTTGCATCCAGCTACCTGGCTGACTAAGCTAAGTGACACAGTGGGTGGCACTAACATGAGGCAGTTCAGCTTCCAAGTTCCAACACAGATACAGTGTGTTATACAGTGTGGGTTGGATACACCAATAGTGCGCTTACTGTGACAGCAGTGTCGGCAGAGCGGGGTGCTGGCGGTGTCCTCAATGCAAGAGTGCCAGTGGTGTCCTCAATGTGGAAGTGCCCTCAGGGTTGGCAGTGTGGTGGTGTTAGCAGAGTGGCAGGGTCCTGAGTGCATAGTGCCGGCAGTGTTGGTTGAGCAGGGGTTCTTGCGGTGTTCCTCAGGAGTGGTGGCACTGTCAGCTGTGCTGGCATGCCGTCAGTGTGGGAGTAGCGGCAGTGCGGGGTCGCTGCCAAAGTCCTCAATACGTGGGGCAGTAGTACGGAGATGCTGGCAGTGTCCTTAGTGCAGGGTGCCAGTGGTGTCGGCAAATCAGGGGTGCCGGCGGTGTCCTCAGTGCATGTGTGTTGACAGTGTGGGCAGTACAGGGGAGTGCCGGTAGTGTCGGCAGTGTGTGGGGTTGCTGACAGTGTCCTCAGTACATGGGATGGCAGTGCTGTGGTGCTGGCAGTGTCCTCAGTAAAGGTTACCAGCAATGTCGGTAGTGTGGGGGTGCCAGCGGTGTCATTAGTGCAGGTTTGCTGGCTGTGTCGGCAGTGCAGAGGTTGCTGATGGTGTCCTTAGTATGTGGAATGGCAGTGCTGCGGTGCTGGAAGTGTCCTCAGTGAAGGGTACCAGCGATGTCGGCAGTGTGGAGGAGCCAGCGGTGTCCTCAGTGAAGGTTTGCTGATTGTGGCGGCAGTGCAGGGGTGTTCTCAATGCAGGGTGCAGGCAATGTCGGCAGAGCTTGTGCGAGTGGCCTGGCGATGGTCGCGATTGTCACGACCATTGGGTTTGCGGCGAGACCCTATGGGAAGGTCTCGGCTCCCACAAGCCCGAATGGACTTCCTGCTCTAATAAAGCAGGGAGTCCACTACTAACATCACGAGTGATGTCATTTGGGCCGCCCACAAATGGCAGGCATTCCTAAGGGAACGACTGCGTTTGTGCAGCCACCTACCCTCCCTGCCTACAAAACGGGGCGAGCTGTCAATCAGCATCGACAGCCGCCCCGTCTTGTAGTGAGCTCCAAGGCAACGGAGCTGCTGTCGCTCGCTGGGGCTCGCGCATGCATATGCCGGACTGGGCGACTTTACACCAGCGGTCATCCTGGATATAATTCTCCTTGTTACCGCATCCATAACTTATTCCCCTACCCAGTAGGAGGTCAGAATACTATCTGTATGGTGACAGATACAGCAGAATGGCAATCCGGACACTGTCCCTGATTCAGAGCCGGACGCTCTCACAGAGCGCTCGCTCTGAATCAGGGCCGTCCCTTCTCCTTTTTTGAGCGGCCTCCTGGCCGCTCGCATAGCTGTGGGTGACATCGACAGCACCCCCCCTTTGGTGCGAGACCCATAACGATGGCTTGGCGTCGTTATTCGGGTCTCGCGCATGCGCACGACGGAGCCACCTGGGCACTCACGAGTGGGTCTGAATTAGGCCCACTGTCTTCTGTTTCAAAGTGAAGTTCATATCTGGAGCCATAACCATAAGGTCAACTCGTATTGTGCACAATACCACCACTTATGCATGCATTAGTGCAACTTGCACAGTGATGATTGTTTACTGGTTTCACCTTTAATATTTGAGACTACCATTTCACCTCTTCCAACTAGTTAAGGTACATCATTTTTAACACAACACATAATTTTTGAGTTTTATTTTATTTTCATTCATGTCTATGTTTCATTGATGCCAACAGTGTACAGTTTTATATACATTATATGTATTTATTTAGATCAAATCACACATGTCAGATATCCCTTAACGGTGATACATGACTTGGTTCTAATTGATGTTTTATTAGCATTTATTTATTAAATATTTATTGTTATACTGTATCTCATTGCGCTTTCGTACTCCAAGTGACTTCCTCACATATCATAATGATCTGGACACTGCCAAACAAACATATTTCCAATCTCTCATCGCTGCCCAAGCCTCTAACCCCAAGCAACATTTAATTAGGGATGTGCGCCGGACCAATTTTGCTGGATTTGGATTTGGTTCTAATTCATCGTATGGATTTGGATTTGCCAAACTGCGGTGACTGCCTTTGGATTTGGATTTTTTTACAAAAATTACAAAAAAAGTTAAAATTACATAAATTGGGCTTTTTTTTTCTTCGTAGAGTATTATTAACTTCAATAACATTAATTTACAGTCATTTACAGTCAATTTAGACCACCTCACAGCTTATAATATTGTTTTCACCATTATTGGCCAAAGGTTGCAGTGAGCTGACCGGTTACTAAGCGACAAAGCAGCGGCGCAGACACCACAGTATAAAGCACATCTATGTCACATTGTCACACAGCAGTGGCAGAAATGAAAAGTAGTGCACCCACCCAGTGGGGTACGGCCAGCAGAGTCACAATACTTGTTTACACAGTGGGCTACGGCCCAAGAAGTCACAATGCATAATCTTATTCACATTACACTGCACATAGGCCCTGATTCAGACCCGCTCGCAAGAGCATAGCACTCGCAAGCGGGTCGATGGTTGTGCATTGCACCCCACTTCACTCGCTCCGGGGCTCGCTGCAAACGGGGTGGCTGTCGATGTTGATCGACAGCTCGCCCCGTTTTGTAGGCGGGGTGGTGGGGTGGCTGGACAAACGGAGGCTTTCCTGAAGGAATGCCTGCCGTTTGTGGACGGCCCTACTGACATCACCAGTGATGTCAGTAGTGAGCTTCCAGCTCTCTATTACAGCCGGAAGCTCAGTGGGACTTGCGGCTGACGAGACCCTACCACAAGGGTCTAGTCGCAAGCCCGATAGTTGCGATGGTCGCGACCATCACCTGGCTGCTCGCAAAAGCTGTGGGTGGTCACCCATAGCTTAGTGAGCAGCCAGGAGGCCGGCTTTTAACAAAAAAAGCGGCTGCCCTCATTAAGAGCGAGCGATCACTTTTTGCCAGCGGCTCTGAATGAGGTCCATAGTGCCCCTGATTCACATGACACCATAAAGTAGTGTCTTTTATTTATGTTTTACGACACACAGTAGTGCCCCTTTTACACAATGCCCACAGTAGTGCCCCTTTTAAACAATGCCCACAGTAGTGCCCCTTTTACACAATGTCCACATTAGTGACCCTTACACACAAAGCCCAAAGTAGTAATGCCCATTATACAATGCCCACAGTAGTAGTACCCCTTATACAATTCCCCCAGCAATAGTGTCCCTTACACAATACCCCCAGTAGTGGTGCCCCCTATGCAGTGCCTTCAGTAGTAGTGCTCCCTATGAAATACCCCCATTAGTAGTTCCCCCATTAGTAGTGCCCCCATTAGTAGTGCTCCCAGTAGTATGCCCCCAGCAGTATGCCCCCAATAGTAGTGCCCCATTAGTAGTGTCCCCAAGTAGTAGTGTCCCTAGTAGTATGCCCCCATTATTAGTGCCCCCAGTAGTAGTGTCCCTAATAGTATGCACCCATTAGTATTGCCCCCAGTAGTATGCTCCTATTAGAAGTGCCCCCAGTAGTTGTGCTCCCAGTAGTATGCCCCCATTAGTAATGCCCCTAGTAGTATGCCCTTATTAGCAGTGCCTCCATTAGTATGCCCCCATTAGTAGTGCCCCCAGTAGCAGTGTCTCTAGTAGTATGCTCCCATTAGAAGTGCCCCCATTAGTATGCCCCCCCGTAGTAGTGTCACTAGTAGTATGCCCCCAGTAGTATGCTCCTATTAGAAGTGCCCCCAGTAGTTGTGCTCCCAGTAGTATGCCCCCATTAGTAATGCCCCTAGTAGTATGCCCTTATTAGCAGTGCCTCCATTAGTATGCCCCCATTACTAGTGCCCCCAGTAGCAGTGTCTCTAGTAGTATGCCCCCATTAGAAGTGCCCCCAGTAGTTATGTCCCTAGTAGTATGCCCCCAGTAGTATGCCTCCAGTAGTAGTGTCCCTAGTAGTATGCCCCCATTAGAAGTGCCCCCAGTAGTTGTGCCCCCAGTAGTATGCCCCCAGCAGTGACCCCTTATACACAAAGAAAAGAAAAAAACTTACCTGAATCCCCGCCCTCTCTGCACTATGGGAGAGACGTCATGATGTCTCTACCATCACCCGCAGCAGGGGGAGCCGGGAGGAAGAGCTGATGAGTGAGCTCCAGCCGCCTCCCTCCGTGGACGCAGCAGCCAATGAGAGTCTGTCTGACTCTCATTGGCTGCTATAACAAACACACAGCCGTCGCTGGCGGCTGTTTGTTTGGGCCCTGACGTAGGATCCTCTCGTGAGGATCCAACGTCTGGAGGCTGCTGTTCAGCCTCGAAGGGGGATCCGAGTCAGGCGGGGAACACCCGAATGCTGTTCTCTGATCTGATGTACTCTGATCCCCGATGTTCGGAGCGGTTCGGATTCCACAGAATCCGAATCGCTCATCCCTACTTTTAATGCATTTAAATAATTTCTTACCCCTCCCTCACCCAACCCACCTGCTACTATCAGTGTACAAGATATTGCTTCATATTTAAAGGACAAGATTGATAATATAGTAAATGAAATGGTATGCTCATCCTCATCTAGTGACCTTCTCAATTCCCTACCTAAACCGGCTGGCACATTCTCTTCATTGACCCCACAAATGAAGATGAAGTATCTACACTCTTCTCATCCTCCTACTCTACCACCTCTATTCTTGATTCTATACCCTCAGAAATCATTAAAGAGCTGCCTCCTGTGCTCATCCCACCCTTAACTATAATCTGTAGTCTCTCTTTCTCTACTGGTATCCTACCATCACTGTTAAAGCATGCGGTGATTACTCTCAATTTGAAAAAACTAAATTCTGATCCTAAACCTCTCAAATTACTGACCCATCTCACAGCTCCCATGCCCCTCCACTATACTGGAGAGACTTGCCTTCTCGCCTCTCACACTTTCTTAACTTGCACACTTATTAGACCGACTTCAGTCAGGCTTTCGTCACTCCAGAGACAGCACTGAAAAAGGCCAGGATATACTAACCTTACAGTGTACATTACCGCAACCTTACTAATCGCATATGTACTAACATATGTGATTAGTATTGCAAAGGACAGCTCTTGCGATAAGAGCTTCCCTTTGCGAAGCAGTTGGATTCCGCCCCCTTCGAGCTCCTGGAACTTCCTGCTGGTGACCTGTGCAGGAAGTCCTGGGCTCCTCCTCCTCCTCCCTGCACCCAGAAGAAGATTATGAGGAGAAGGAGGTGGAGGACCCAGGACCCAGGAGAAGCACCGGCCGGTGACCAGGAGACTAAGGTGAGTGGGGGCCAGAGCTGGGTGACTGCGGGGTGGCGAGGTCTTCAGGACACAGCCCTTTCTTTGTTCTCATCCTACCTATCTAATCGCTCTTTCACTGTTTGCTTTTCTGATTCTGCCTCCTATTCGCTACCTCTATCAGTTGGAGTACCGCAAGGCTCAGTCTTAGTTCCTTTGCTATTCTCAATCTATACCATCTGTCTTGGCACACTAATCAGCTCTTTTGGTTTTCAGTATCATCCGTTTGCGGACGATACTCAAATCTACCTATCCTCCCCAGATTTGTCACCATCTGTGCTAGACCGTGTCACTGAATGTCTCTCTGCCATTTCATCTTGGATGTCTTTTCACCACCTCAGACTTAATATATCCAAAACAGAATTAATTATATTTCCACCGGCCAATATTAATTACCAACCTGATATCTCGATAACTGTTGACAACTCGATAATCAACCCCACCTCACAAGCTCGCTGCCTAAGTATCATCCTTGACTCTGAACTGTCCTTTGTTCCCCAAATTCAATCTGTCTCAAAATCATGTTAATACATCTAAAAAAACATTAAAAATTCGACCATATCTTACACAAGATACTGCAAAAACCCTAATATATGCACCCATTATTTCCCACATTGACTATTGCAATAGACTTCCCAAAACAGACTCTTGCCGCTCCAATTCTTTTTGAATGCAGTTGCAAGGCTGCTCTTCCTTGCCAAAGGTTCATTGTCTGTTTATCCGCTATGTCAGTTCCTCCATTGGTTATCGGTCAATATAAAATACTTTTACTTACACATAAAGCTATTAACCAAACCACACCAACATACAGTACATCTCTACACTTATCTCAAAATATCTCCTGCAGCTCTGGGTATAGGAAGCTTTGGGGAGGAGAAGAAGTAGGTTGGAGATGAAGGGGAGGATCAAGCAGGTATATGTAAAATGCCTCATGCTTACTCTTTAGGACAGCAGACAGCTCACAGTCCAACCTGCTAGACGCCAGCCCCAATCATTTGATTTGGGACAGGACCTCCAATCCATAGAGCCCTTCAAGTGCCCTGTGGCACACTAGGAATCTGCAACACCCAGTTTGGGAACTACTAACCTAACTCCTTTATCTCAAGTGACAGAATTCCTCTATTGTAATGAGGCACTCTAGTGGTCACACAGTAGAGTACTGTATGTCTGTTAACAGGTCACTGCACTTCAGTTGAGACAACTACAGTAATCTATAGATCCAGGCATGTAGGAGCTCTTATCTTTATTGTAACTGCATGAGGTCTCCGAGCAGAGAGACTCCAAGCACAGAAAAATGTGTGTTAGGATGGTTAGCTTTAACACAAGTATCCCAAAAATGAAAACAGTTTTAAAGTAAACACCTACTCACTTTATACTCAGGCAAAAAAAAAAAAGTGGTTTTAGAACCATTATACTGGGATATAGAGGCTACTGGAAGAGTTATTTTTCAAGGACCAATGCAAAATATATGAAAAACACAAACATGGGACATTCATAAACATATAAATTCATATATATTGCATACAAACATTAAGGAAAGCTTTAGATAACTTTGTGATATGTAGCTGTAGCTAAACTACCAGGACTCTTTCTGTCCCTCGTAACAACTGCCATTAAACTCCCTCACTGAACAATGCTAAGGGGTAATTTTACTAAGAATCAAGATAGGTCGAGATGACCATATCTAGTGATTTATTGATTTTTTTCCTGCTTGCAAATTTACTAAAGGCAAAGTCGGGTGAGTTAGAGAGAGATTTCTTTCATCTCACTCGTAAAACTCGGGTGAGATAGCAATCTCGAATCTTATCACCATCAGGCCGAATCAGAAGTACTTTTCACCTAAAACATACATCTCTCAAACTTACCAAGAATCGGGATGACAAGCTTTGGTGAGATAGGAACAAACTCTCTGTCAAAATCACTTTTCAAACTCTCAACCCCCTGAGCTACGAGATGGTCAGAAACATACACAAATCATTGTGATTTGTGTATGTTTAATTCTGTAACTGGAAAAAATAGGGGTAATTTGTAAAAAAAAAGACGTGAGGCCCCCCCCACCTCCACCAGAACACTAACCAGCCTCGGGCTTGCAAGCCTGTCCAGGTTCTCAACATTACAGGGAAAAAAATGTGTAGGGATCCCCTGTAATGTAAGAACCAGCACAAGGCAGCAGGGACAGAGCTAGTTTTCAATATACGGAGAAAAAAAATGACGTGAGTTCCACAGTATTTTTAAAACCAGCCCTGGACCCTTTCTAATGGGGGACTAATGCCACAGCCAGGGGTGCCTTTTCACCGGGCTCCCCAGCCGCAGCACCAGCCCTGACCATTAGTCAGCCCAGGCAAGGGATCCCTTGGGTGTTGGTGACCCCCCCCAATAAAAGGGTGACCCTCTCCAGGGCTGAGAGCCCGGGGCTATTCCCGCCACCCCTGGGTTGTGGTGGCGGATTGATAGTGTTTGGTATAGTGTAAAAAATAGATTTATCATCATTGTCTTTACAGTGGAACTACAGGTCCCAGCAAGCCTCCCTCGCATGCTGGTGCTTGGAGAATGACAAGTACCAGCATGCAGGGCATTAAGGGCCCACTGGTACCTATTATTGGGGGGTCACCAACTCCCAAGGGATCCCTGGCCTGGGCTGACTAATGGTCAGGGCTGATGCTGCGGCTGGGGGGCCCAGTGAAAGGGCACCCCTGGCTGTGGCATCAGTCCCCCATTAGAAAGGGTCCAGGGCTGGTATTAAATATACGGTGGAACTCACGTCATTTTTTTTCGCCGTATTTTTAAAACCAGCTCTGTCCCTGCTGCCTTGTGCTGGTTCTTACATTACAGGGGATCCCTACACATTTTTTTCCCTGTAATGTTAAGAACCCGGACAGGCTGGCAAGCCCGGAGCTGGTTAGTGTTTTGGGGGGGACCTCACGTCATTTTTTTTACAAGGGAAAACAAACAAGCAGCAGCACATATCTAACTGATATGTGCTGGCTGCTAACTAGGGAGAGATTTGCAGAGAGAAAACACTGCAATCTCGGGTGAGTAATCTCCTGCAAAAACGAGTTACTCGGGAGAGATATCTCATTCTGCTTCACCATCGGCAAACTCGTTTAGCCTCAAATCGCCTGTTGGTAAATTTGGTAGAAGAAAAGGGATTAAATCACCCGAATTTTGGCGAATTCCAGCGAGAGAAATCACTTTTAAAATCAGGACCATCTCGAATCCTAGTAAATTGACCTCTAAGAGCCTTTCTCTGGATATTACGGGTCCTCACACACCTAATCTCAATAATATGCCATATGGTGCAACTGAGCTGCTCCAAGAGGTGCTTTCTTAAAATTTTGCATCTTATATGCATCACAGGCGCAGCAAAATACCACTCACGTGTACTACAGACACCAGGCTGTGACTTTAAGTGCACAGTAATTAGTTTTAAAGACATACAAAGTCGCAAATGAACTTGGCGTGAGAAAAAGTCACTGCCGCTGCTTAGTAGTACTTCGTATACAGACTCAGTCGCACACAGATGTACAAGTGTCGCATATCAGATTGATATTTATGTGAATAAGCTGCACATTGTGACCAAAAAAGCCGGGCGGCCGAGTCCTCATGCGCCAAGAGAGAGAGAGTTTGGTGCCACTGAAGCCACCGTCTATGAAGACACAGCTGTAAGCTCCTGGCATGTATCTCTCCTAAATACTTCAGCAACTCAGTTTGTTTAAAGGGCCGGGCCGAGGACTCCGCAGCGTTTCTTAAAAGTTTGTGCTTTCTAATTTCTGCTAGAAAACCATGTCTGCATCTGATCAATAAGAAGAGAATCCCTTTATTTTCCCTGGCATGTTAGATTCATGTAAGACCTTGAGAACAAACAGAGGCATAAAATATAAGCCCCATGGCATTGCAATTCTATGGCGGGCAGAATTTATATGTGTCAGTAATTGATGGGATGAGCTTGTAATCCTAGTAATGTGTGGCTATATATGACTTAGTAAATTGCATGGAATAGCGGTTTGAAACACTGGAATTCCTAGCTCCATTATATTCATTTTTAGCTTCTTCTGTGAACCATGGATAAAATGACCTTCATCTGACCTTTAATAGCTAAGTGGTATAATGGCCAATTCCATGTTCATATATTCTGATCCATGGGACAGGCCAGTGAGACAGATTTATGAGGTCCACCAATCATGCTCTATCCCCCTAATATTTTCATGTATGAAAATAGAGAACGATATTAAATCTTTATGTCACATTCTGCTAGATTGTATGAATTTAGCTGTTATCAATCTTTTTACTTCTTTTCCTATACATCTCAAAGGAAAACTTATCTTCTTGATACCAAAGAAATTAAATAAAAACATCCAAAAAAAATATATAATATATATATATATATATATATCCTGGAACAGTTTCTCGGTAAAATGAATATCTTGTTTGTTAGAATGTCCTTGGCAATCATTCATTTCATAGGATCCATACAGTTTACCTCAAGCAAGCTTATAAAAACAATTTAATATTCTATCTATAAAAAAGATTAGAAGTTCCCCTCTGTAATAAGGTATTACTATATTAATGTTACTCACACTTGTTGGTGATTTATATACAGTCATTTGTATTTGCGCCCAGTGGAGATAACAAAACATGTAGCTACTCTGAATTTCCATGATATGTATGGATGAATATGAAATGAAAAGTCTTTATACCATACATACGGTATATATAGACTGGGTATACATACTTTCCAACGAATAGATCTAGCTAAACGGGATAGTGTGTGTTATAAAGGTGCGTGCATTAGAATCTGATGTCCTGTTACAAGGAGCCCTGCTATGTCATGTTGGGAAATGTTCCACAGCCCCTAGGGTGTGGCCATTGGACACTGGTCCTGATTCAGACCCAGTCGCAAGCGCTGAGCGCTCACAACCGGGTCGATGGTGGCCCAGAGCGCATGCGCACGATGGAGCCGGCTAGCGACGGGCACTCCGTTGCTCCGGGTCTTGCAACAAAGGGGGCAAGCTGTCGATGTTGAGTGACAGTTCGCCCCCTTTGGTGGGTGGGCCGGGGGGGTGGCTGCCCAAATGGAGGCGTTCCCATGAGAACGCCTGTCATTTGGGGGCGGCCCCACTGACATCACAAGTGATGTCGGTGGGAGAGCTTCTGGCTCTATTAGAGCCAGAAGCTCTCTGGGGCTTGATGCCACAAGACCCTACCACAAGAGTCTCGTCGCAAGCCCGATAGTCGCGATGATCTTGACCATCACAACCATCAACCTGGCCACTCGCAATAGCTGTGGGTGGTCACCCACAGCTATGCGAGTGGCCAGTAGGCCGAACAAAAAAAAAAAAAACGCCCTGATTCAGAGCGAGCCCTCTGTCGCAGCATCCGTCTCTGAATCAGGCCCACTGTCCAATGCTTAAGAACACCCTTTAATACATTGCGAACTATCACTACTTCATACTATTGGCATTAGCACACATTAGTCTCATGCATCTTCCAACTGTCCTGGAATCAATTCTTGATCTGCCAACCTTGCAGTGAATGGGCTACAGTAGCAGAAGACAACACTGGGTTCCATTACTGTTAGCTAAGAACAAGAATCTGTGGCTATAGTGGGCACAGGCTTACCAACACTGGACAGCTGAAGATTGGAAAGACATTGTCAGGCCTGATGAACTTTGATCTTTGCTGCTACATTCAGATATTATGGTCAGAATTTTATGTAAGCAATATTAATTCATGGATCCATCACGCTTTGTGTCGACAGTTCCGGCTTGTGGTGGTGTAATGGTGTGGGGAATGTTTGCTCACCAGTCATTAGACCGCCTTAATATCAATTGGCACAGCCTACATGAGTATTGTTGAAGGCCATGTGCTTTCCTTTATGACCACAGTCTACCCATCTTCTAATGGCTGCTTCCAGCAGGATAATGCGCCATGTCACAAAGCACACATCATATCAAGCTGGTTCCGAGAGTTTGCCGAGACGTCCCCCAGGAGTGGAGGGTAGATATGCATTGGCTGCACCACCACCTTACGATCAGATTGTAATTACAATTTTCCATAGTTCATTTTAGAAATTGAAGACAAATATCTGATTGGTTGCTATTAGAGATGAGCGGTTCAGTTTTGCTGAAAACCAAACACAACCGAACTTTGGGGTTTTGAATAAAACAGAGTTCCGTGTTGGATGACTTTGAAGTTCCGAGTAGAACTGAGTCCCAACTTGGGTCTTCCCGTCAAGTTTGGAACTAGCATATTTTTGGATTGCTTTTAAGTCCCTCCCTCGTGTTTCAGGTGCTGTGAGGTGGCCAAAGCTGACTTGAAATTAATGTTATCAGTGGTGGCTCCAAAGGTGGGGCTGCAGTGCAGTCCAAAATTCAAATAGGGGAGCCACACCAACTGCCAGTAAGTTTTAGCCAGCGTTTTTTGGAAGTTTTTTGGTGGCAGTTGGTGTGGCTCCAGTATTTAAATTTCGGACTGCACTGCAGCCCCAACTCTTGAGCCACCACTGAATGTTATTGATGTTAATATTACTATAGGAACAAAAACAGGTCCAAGTTACATATTTTTAGCTGTTTTTATCAATTTTTAAAGAAATTCAAAACCGAACCAAAACACTTGAGGTTAGTTTTGCCAAAACCAAAACACGATGATGATTTAGAACTAAAACCCAAACATGGGGGACTGCGCACATCTCTAGTTGTCATGGGTTAAAGCAACTTTCTTTTTAATCAATGAATGTTAAACAGTATAGACAAAAAACTATCAATGGTTGTAATAAACATCAAAGATTTGTTTTTGCCTCCAGTAATCAAGATCAACCACAATGGCTGTTTGTTTTTCAGGTTACGTACACATTGAGCTAATAGCTATCCTTAAATATGAGTCAATATCCTGACCTGTAACACAGCAATATTCCCCAAGGCCCTGGTAGTTTAGTTTTACAACCTATATATTAGCCAGGGAGATAAGAAATAGGTAATAAAGGAGCTAAACTGCAGTAAAAACTTGAAGTGCCTCTGTACGCTTTATCGAAATGCCCAAACTTATACTATTAACTCATACTCCAGAAAAACAATTGTGCACTGAATAAACATTTACAGTACAGTATGTTCCTCCTAATTCATATAAAGATCAGGACAAGTCTTTTTAGACAGGCTACCTTGCTACGTTGAAATAAAAAAAAAATTGTAGTGAGTTTTTTTTACTCCTACCTGTTAATTTAGAACTTTTTTATTTCTGTACCAGATGCAAACTTGCTGAACTCATTAATATTACAACAAACAGGAGGGACAGACAAACTTTTGTATTGCTAATTGTACCCATACGAGTCCTAGGTGTACTGCAGCCTCTTTTTATTGTGTCATGGTTCCTATTACCATGAAAAGCTTTGTTTATCCATCAGTCAGGTTAAGTTAAAAACAACATAAATGTTTTTTGGTGTCTACAAGTGCACCTATTCGTCCTTCTGATTAGAACAGATGCCTTTGCGTACAAGTAAATTACACACATAGTAGAATAAAATGTATTAACTATCTAGCCTCTGTTATCAACCTTAAATAATATTTTATAGATAACCCTGCAGGGGTTGGGTGGAGTTCTATTAACAGTATCTATAAATGTACTCTAGTCTAAACCATCTCTGCAGAACGGCCGCGATATGTGATAAATTGTATCACGATTTCTCCCATCTGTAATAATATGGAAAGGATTAGTCTGACACCCACCAAATACATTTATTTATAGTAGAAAGGCATAATTAGAGAATCCGCTTCATAATCACTAGCCGGTAGTCTGTGTGGTTTTAAAAGAACCATATAAATACTGTATTTGCATTTGTTTTCTAATGAAACAATTATAAGCAACAATGAAACGTAAATTGTACAACTAAACATATAACACGTGGAGTTTTTTTAAGGCGCGTTTCGCTAGGATCTGTGCAGCTTATTTGTATTTAATTATTCAGCGCCTGTTTCTTCATGTATTTTAACTGGGTGCCGATAGAACAAGCTGTATACAAACAGGTCATTGAAACATTCTTGCCTACTTTTGAAAAAGTATTTCAGGGAGATTGTGAAAGCAGCACCTATGATCGCAGTGGTAAAGTGGGCGTGTACTGCTACATCTGAGAGGCGTGTCATAATACTGACTTACATCCACATGTAAATGAGCCCCAAACCTGTTAGTAAGATCTATTTGTTGATGAAAACACACTGATACTTCTTAGAAAATGCACTGCGATGCCATACGCAGTCTGAGCTCTTACAGCCTGCTCTGAGGTTAGCAATTTCTGAGTAAGGTGTGCGCGAGGCTCCGATCTTACTCAATGTTACCGATGGTTTCGCAGACTTGCAATGTATTACGGATGTGTATAAAGGGAAGTGAGCACCCTTATGTTGTGCTGTGATGGAATAGCGATTGCAGACATTAGCATATTTTCGCAGAGGGTCTGTATGCGTAACAGCAACTGCAATCGCAATAGCGATCCATAATGAATCAGCCCCATTGTGCCTTATAACAAATACAGGGAAATGATACTAATTATCCCATTGAATGTATATATCTGGGTTTTTTTTCATATATAACAGCTTCATAATGGGGATAAGGTGCAATCAGGGTGATTGCTAGACTTTTCAGGGAGACAGGGAGATTGCTGCTATTTCAGGGAGTCTCCCTGACAATCTTAGAGAGTTGGAAGTATGCATTGAAATATTCACAGTGCCACATGTTATGTCAGGAGATAATGTTCTGAGCTTCTGAGAGGCAGTTATTGAGGATAGAGCTGCATGATAAAGGGGCAGCCTCCACAGCCATAATATAATGGGTGCAGGGTATATGGTGCACAAGAGAGCCCCTGGGTCCACACTGCACACCCTGAACCCATACATTATACTTAACATCCGGCACCATGTTTTCCCAAAGAGCTGCACAAGTGCAGTAGTGATATTACTGTGAAAATGGCACAGACACCATGTTCCTAGACACCTGTACATGCGCTGTATACTCTGGCACAGTGTCAGTGTCTGCTTGGCCTCTGCACTATTGAGAGAGGGGAGGTAAACAAGGAAACTGCAAGCAGACCCCCTCCTCTCTTAAACTGCTCCTGGCTGCATCATATGAGTCATTTTACTAAAACTAGTACAAACCAAATGTAGAAGTGTTTTACAAGTAATCAGATTCTAGCTATCATTTTCTGCAATGCACAAGATTAATGGGTACTTGTGTACTTTACGGACTCATTGCAGATAGACCCAAGTGTCCTACACTCATTATTATTATCAATCATGGTAATGTCAGAAATCCCCTTCACGGAGAGGACCCTGACGTCATCAGCCAGTGTCCTGCGTCATTCCCAGTGTCCAGCGTCATTCGCTACCATCCAAGTGGGCGTTGAGGGGGAATATAACCTTGTGGCGAGTGTAGCGAGCCATCGAGCCCGAAGCGTGGCAGGCGTAGCGAGCCTGCGAGGGGACAACTTTCTTCTTGAGGTGGGGACAACTTTCGGTACTTGTGTACGTAAAGTACACAAGTATCATTTAAAACATTCATTGGGTTCTCTCTGCAATGAGTCCGTAAAGTACACAAGTACCGATTAATGATAGCTAGAACCCCTGATTGGTTACTATGCTTTCCTTATATGTGCCCCATAATAGTGGGTGGGGAATCGAGGCAGCAGGAAGCCACAGATTGAACACTATATAGTGGAAGATACAGAGTCCTCACAGCACAGAGCAGGGAAGTGCAATTCCTAGCAAATTGGTAATGTGTGGTTTATATTGTATTTAATATTAACAGCCTGTTGAAGCGTACATGCTCTACGTTGCGTCTGAGCAGTGAGACTTATTTAGATCCTGATATCCTGTTTTATTTTGACCTTGTGCTTTATTTGATTTTTTTTTAAATATTTGTGGTGTTTGTATATTGTGTGTTCCAGGGGCATTCTAAGAGAGGAAGGGGCTTGTGTGCAGCCTACGTTTGGGCCCCCTCCTCTCTGTCAGCGCACTGAGCCCAGTGGATTCTGTCTTAATGCCAGAACCTAATGCGCCTGTGCGGTCCTCCGCCTGCGCCTATTTTTCCGGGGACATCTTTTCTGCGCATGCAATTTTCCCAGTGATTATTTGCTGCTCTGCAGCGCCGGTCCAGCACATTGGAATCTGCAGAGAGGTAAGTATTTATTAACTATGGGTGCAAGGTGTGTGGTGTGGGCCCCCCTGGACCCAGGGCCCCGTGTGCACTGCAGACCTCCCTGGACCCAGGGGCCCATGTGCACCGCAGACCTCCCTGGACCCAGGGACCAGTGTGCACCGCAGACCTCCCTGGACCCAGGGGCCCGTGTGCACCGCAGACCTCCCTGGACCCAGGGACCAGTGTGCACCGCAGACCTCCCTGGACCCAGGGGCCTGTGTGCACCGCAGACCTTGCTCCCTTTATAAAGATGCCTATGGTGTGTTCCAAGAAAACTTTTAAAGATTTTTTGCCTTAAAATGGACACGTTTTACTTAATTTCCTATTTCCTATGTTATTTTCATGGTGTATTAAACTATTGTTATTACTGGGTAACCTTTGTGTGTCAGACACATTTCTAATAAAATTAGTTGGGACCTGATATAAGATTTGGAGCTTATGCTGTTATAAAGCTTCCTAAATTGATGATTAACACTTTTCACTGTCAGGGTTCTGATGGTTACTTAAGCATTTTACTGTAGCGAGTCATGGTGGTCATATGTCAGCAGCAGGGGCGCCGATAGAGAGGTGGGGTGGGTATTAATTGCCCAGATCTGGGTTTGATAGATGGGCTTAACAGGGGACCGGGTTTGCCGTCTGCGCCCCCCCCTCCAATACCTGTCAGCGTCCCCCTCTCCAATACCTAACAGCAGCAGCAGTAGTCTCCTTTGGCAGTGCAGGGGGAAAGGGGGGAAAGCGATCAAACTGATCGCACCTCCCCCCCTGGATTTGCCCCTGGCTAAGGGGCACACAATGCCCACCTGCAAAAACTATTTTCTAAAAATGTTTTTAAAGAAGGCGTGGCTACACCTACAGCCATTAGGCCATGTCCCCCCCCCCCAAAATAACCGGGGTCTGGCAAGCCTCACTACGGATAGTAATATTCTGCTAAACTAAATGGAGTTTTGATGCGCTGGAGATATCCCTCTGTCTCCTGTTATACATTACTTAAATATTCCACAAGGGGAGATGTATCAAAACTTGGAGAGAGATAAAGTGGAGAAACAACCAATCAGCTTCTGTCATTTCAAATACTGTGCTAGATAGATTGGTTACTTTGTGCAACTTCTCAACTTTTATCTATCTCCAAGGTTTGATACATTTCCCCCACAAAGTTCATACTGTATGTCAGGCTTACTAAACATACATTTCAGTCTGTGTCCATTCTACAAATATCTAAATGTCACTTTGTCAGTGTGTGAAAATAATGTGCATAATGTATGTGTAAAAGTACAGTAAACATGAACTTGTATATATTAGCTGACACAAATATATGTACTAGCGCCATGGAGCTGTCACATGCTGATCGTTCCTATGCTCTGTGGAAGATGGTAACTTCCCATAGTATCACTGTGCCAAAAGAAAATAAACAAATTAACATACAGCCCGTTACAAATCAATAGAGTCAATCTTGTTTTAAACCTGGATGTAATATGAGCTGACATTTACTAAATAAGTTATGGTGAATCATGAACCGAGAGAAGTTGTGCTGACAGTGTGTGTCACTTATATTTAGGTGTACGTTTTCTGCAGTCCTACAAACATAGGAAGCTCGTCATTGTCTTTAGCATAACTTTATATCCTAGTTCCTATTTTGTAGAAAATAAAAAATGGGGTTAGTCACATGATATCACCATTCATAAGTCCAATAAAGTAACCCAATGCTTAATTTCGAGTCTAATGTATAGATTAAGGGTTATAGGATCATAATATCACAAAGGCCCCTATTCACCATCTTGGATTTAAGATTAATAATGAGTGATAACAAGAATATCTCTCTGATAAATCTGGGCCAAAGTATCGATGGCATCTATAACACCCTGCCTGGTGGCGGTACTTGACCCCAACAGCCCAGACTGTGGGTTACCACTAACCGGAAATTCCCTGGAGCCGATTGAGACTCTCGTCTCTGTGCGGTGATAGGCCAGGAGGCCTGTGACTCATTGGCAGACGGCACTGTGCCTGCAGCCTTGAATTTCCTTTTCCTGTATCTTTTCTTCATTACCAAAGACATGCTTCACTTTGAGATGTAATTTCTCTTTTTTTGTTGTGTGGCCAATGCCTTATTTATCCAAAAATTTCTGTCCACTATTCCTATGTATTCAGACTTTATTCTATACTTTATAACAAGATGGACTCATTTATTGCTTCAACTCCCAATCCTAAATCTCAGAGAACAAAAAGTGGTAACAGATGTACAAACTCCACTGCAAACCCTATGGATGATCCTCCTCCTTCTACTGCCTCTGATTTGAGTCTTCCTCCATTGGCATCACCCACCCCCTCCCTGATCTTACGCTGAGGTAGTCAGGGCTTTATGAGAAACTGTGGAACCTTTACTGCAAAAACAGGCTGATATATTTATGGGCACAGTTGCCAAACCTTAAATCACAACTGGCTTCTATGTCTAATCAAGTGTCACAGAATGAGCATAGAATTGGATCTACCTTCCATGACACTTCAGAATTAAAACAGCAGGTTTCCTACCCTATTGCATTTGTTGGCTAAACAGGTTTTGACACAACAACTTAAGACTCCTTGGCCTTGAAGAATCTGTCAAGGGTACTGACCTCAACATTTTTTCTGTCTGATCTAAAGTACCAGAACTTCTCAGGCTCATGGATGAACTTAGTTTCCTGGAAATTGAAAGGGCACACCGACTGGGACCTCCATGGGATAATCAGAACGCTCAATCATGTGCTGTTATATTTATGTGCTTGTACTTTCTTCATAAGAAACTCATCTGGTCAACTACTCGGCAAAAGGGCCCTCTTAGTTGGGATGGTCAGTGTATTTTCCTTTTTCAGGACTATTCAGCAGAGGTCTCCAGGCTCTGCAGAGACATGTCTTCTATTTGTTCTCAACTAAAAGCAACCAAATTTTTTGCCCTTCTTTACTCTGCTTGACTTCGGCTCTTCACTCCACAGGGCACTATGGATTTTATTGAAGTAGATGATGCTTTAGGCATACCTTCATGAGGAAAAAGAAGCTACACAATCATCAGAGATAGACCAACACACTTATATCAAGGGTTCTTTAATATCAATTCTCTTTTCCTATTAGATGCAGATGTTCTGTTTTCTTATATTCTAATATGCTTCCACGAATTAGCCTTGGTTGATCTTTATAGTCTTAACCTGTTATTATTTTACTATGCATTTCTGTGTTAAAGTTGTTTTCTTCACTAGATCTTATTGATGATATTTAGTTCCCTTTTTTTATTCCTTATTTTTTATTGCATTACAATGGTATCTTGTTACCAAATTCTGTACTATCTATACTACAGATGTATGTTATATGCCTAGTTATTCATTTTAATTCTGTTTGCTATTGCTGTGGAATTTAATCTCTGGCCATATATATATATATATATATATATATATATAAAATCTCCAAAAAATGAGGGTGCACTCACCAGGCTTCAAAAAATGTTCATAAAATATTGATTTTATTTAGATCATCATAAAACGTACAGCCATCGACGTTTCGGTCCAGTCCAGGGACCTTTGTCAAGAGGCATCTTGACAAAGGTCCCTGGACTGGACGTCCATGGCTGTACGTTTTATGATGATCTAAATAAAATCAATATTTTATGAACATTTCTTGAAGCCTGGTGAGTGCACCCTCATTTTTTGGAGATTGTCTTTTGGCAAGGTTTTTTCCTTGCTTGGGATAGCTACCCCAGCATTGTATTTTAATAAGACATGAGTGTGGACATTGGACCTTATTCAGAGTCGGTCTCGAGCGCTGAGCACTCGCAACCGACTCGATGTTGGTCCACAGGGCATGCGCACGATGGAGACGGCTCCGTCGTGCACATGCGCGAGCACCCCACTAACGACGGATCACCCGTCGTTAGCGGGCTCGAAGCAGACGGAGCGAGCTGTCAAAGTTGATTGACAGCTCGCTCCGTTTGCTGGTCGGGCAGGGGGCATGCCTGGCCAAACGGAGGCGTTCCTTTCGGAATGCTTGGCGTTTTGTGGGCGTCCCCACTGACATCATCAGTGATGTCAGTGGGGAGCTTCCTGCTCAAACAGAGCAGGAAGCTCCCTGGGGCTTAAGGTTTGATGAGACCTTACCCTAGGGTCTCGTCGTAAGCCCCCGTGATGGTCTTGACCATCGCGACCATCTCCCTTAGCGGTCGTTAGAGCTGTGGGTGTTAACCCACAGCCTAATGACCGACATGGAGGCGGCCGTTCAGGATGCAAGCAGCCGCCCTGTTTCTGAGCGACCGCTTGCATCCTACGACCGCCTCTGAATGAGGCCCATTATGTGTTTTTATATATATATATATATATATATATATATATATATATATATATATATGAGTCAGGTGCATAAATATTGGGACATTGACAGAATTTTCATATTTTGGCCTCTATTCACCACCACAATGGCTTTGAAATGAAACAAACAAGATGTGCTTTAACTGCAGACTTTCAGATTTAATTTGAGGGTAATTACATCCAAATCAGGTGAACGGTGTAGGAATTACAACGGTTTCTATATGTGCCTCCCACTTTTTAAGGGGCCAAATGTAATGGGACTATCTACTCAAAAGCTATTTCATGGACAGGTGTGGGCTATTCCCTCGTTATTTCATTATCAATTAAGCAGGTAAAAGGTCTGGAGTTGATTCTAGGTGTGACATTTGCATTTGGAATCAGTTGCTGTTGACTCTCAATATGAGATCCAAAGAGCTGTCACTATCAGTGAAGCAGACCATCATTAGGCTGAAAAATCAAAACAAACCCATCAGAGAGATAGCAAAAACATTAGGTGTGGCCAAATCAACTGTTTGGAACATTCTTAAAAAGAAAGAACACACCGGTGTGCTCAGCAACACCAAAAGACACGGAAGACCACGGAAAACAACTGTGGTGGATGACAGAAGAATTATTTCCCTGGTGAAGAAAAATCCCTTCACAACAGTTGGCCAAATCAAGAACACTCTCCAGAAGGTAGGTGTATATGTGTCAAAGTCAACAATCAAGAGAAGACTTCACAAGAGTGAATATAGAGGGTTCTCCACAAGATGTAAACCATTTTTGAGCCTCAAAAACAGGAAGACCAGATTAGAGTTTGCCAAACAACATCTAAACAAGCCAGTACAGTTCTGGAACAACATCCTATGGACAGATGAGACAAAGATCAACTTGTACCAGAGTGATGGGAAGAGAAGAGTATGGAGAAGGAAAGGAACAGCTCATGATCAAAAACATACCACCTCATCAGTGAAGCATGGTGGTGGTAGTGTCATGGCATGGGCATGTATGGCTGCCAATGGAACTGGTTCCCTTGTATTTATTGATGATGTGACTGCTGACAAAAGCAGCAGAATGAATTCTGAAATGTTTCGGGCAATATTATATGCTCATATTCAGTCAAATGCTTCAGAACTCATTGGACGGCGCTTCACAGTGCAGATGGACAATGGCCCGAAGCATACTGCAAAAGCAACCAAAGAGTTTTTTAAGGCTAAAAAGTGGAATGTTATGCAATGGCCAAGTCAGTCCCCTGACCTGAATCCGATTGAGCATGCATTTCACTTGATGAAGACAAACTGAAGGGAAAATGCCCCAAGAACAAGCAGGAACTGAAGACATTTGCAGTAGAGGCCTGGCAGAGCATCACCAGGGAAGAAACCCAGCGTCTGGTGATGTCTATGCATTCCAGACTTCAGGCTGTAATTGCCTGCAAAGGATTTGCAGCAAAGTATTAAAAAGTGAAAGTTAGATTTAGGATTGTTTAGTTTGTCCCATTACTTTTGGCCCCTTAAAAAGTGGGAGGCACATATAGAAACCGTTGTAATTCCTACACTGTTCACCTGATTTGGATGTAATTACCCTCAAATTAAATCTGAAAGTCTGCAGTTACAGCACATCTTGTTTGTTTCATTTCAAAGCCATTGTGGTGGTGAATAGAGGCCAAAATATGAAAATACTGTCAATGTCCCAATATTTATGCACTTGACTGTATGTGTGTGTGTGGCACCAATACTCCTTAGCAGTGCAGTGAAGAGGTGTAGTGAGTTTAATATTCAGGTGTAGCAACTAAGCCTAAAATATTAAGGCGTCAGCTCGAAGTCAACAATACATTACTAGTGTAAGTATTAGGAAACAGTGAAAAAGGGGGGTGAGTTGACAATAGGGCGACTAGATTACTACATTATCATGTGTAAATATGCAAATGCATAGCATTTCATATAGTGCATAAGTATAATGAATACAATTAAATAAAGTGCCAGTGCAGATTAAATATATAAAAATAGAGACAATTTATTTTAGAAACAAAGATAAAAACCTTAATAAATAGCAGGCTTTTCTTAAACATATAATATAGGCAGTATTTAAACAACGGGTAAAACTCAAGAGGCAATTCATACAAAAATGAGGTTTCAGATGGAAATAAAAAGTAGCAAATAAATATAATAGCTTATCTGATTAAATGAGAAAGGTATTTCTTCCAAAGTTCATGAGGCATATATGCCTCATGAACTTTGGAAGAAATACCTTTCTCATATATCCCTCATGATCTTTGGAAGAAATAACTTTCTCATTTAATCAGATAAGCTGCTATATTTATTTGCTATTTTTTATTTCCATCTTGAACCTCATTTTTGTATGAATTGCCTCTTGATTTTTACTCATTATTAAAATACTGCCTATATTATATGTTCAAGAAAAGCCTGAAATTTATTAAGGTTTTTATCTTTGTTTCTAAAATAAATTGTTTATTTTTATATATTTAACCTGCACCTGCACTTTACTCCATTGTATTCATTATATTTATGCACTATATGAAATGCTATATATTTGTATATTTACACACACACATATATATATATATATATGTTAACGATTTTGGCTATGACCAATACTTTTTGATGTCTTTGTTTCTAGATAATTATTTTTTTTTCTTTTTCTTTTTTCCTCTCACTTTGATTTCTTTGCTCCTTGGAGATTATCTTATTTGTTATTTCTTGATCCACAATGCTATTTGATGTTATGCTCTACTGTTCTTATTATTTTCCATCTATTGGTCTCATCCCATGCCGGTGCTACTGGTTTTCCATTGCTCTTTCCCTAATACTTACCTCTGGGGGTGGGGAGGTGACAAATTGTTTTAAAACTCAACAGTCTCTCAACCTTGTCCTTAGATAGACAATATGACTTCCCAACTTACATTTTGTGCATGAAATGTGCAGAGTATTCATTCTTCTTTTAAAAGGAGGCGTATTCTGACAAAACTTTAGAAACTGCATGCTGATATAACATCTGCAAAACACTGATTTGACTATTACAGATCATGCCAAACTCAATATGTTCAATCAACGTGTGCTAGCCTCTGCGCTGTAAAGGTATTCACTATGAAATCCATTCTACTGATATTGATCAACTAGATCGTTATATCATTATGGATGTTACACTGGATGGTACAAGATACACTTTATGTAATGTTTATGGTCCCACCATATATGAGAGAAAATTTTTTGTAACTTTAGTCAACAAATTTTATCTCTTTGCAGATACACAAATTATTCTAGGCAGAGACTTTATTCTACTAGCCTCTTCAATCCCTGGTAGAAAACTGTATTTGGTAACACTTCCAGACAACCCAAATTTGGGTTGAATTACATAGCTACCCAACTGAGTCTCCTTGATGTTTGTAGGTCCCACCGCCCAGTAGATTTAGAATATACTTATTATTTCTCCACTGATAACAACATATTTTCTTGATTAGATTACTTCTATCTGTCTAGCTTATTATCGTCAAAGGTTTTGGACTCATCTCATAATCTATCTCAGATCATGTCCCTGTTTGGATTTTTTTTACAAGGAAGGTTTATTTTAGGCTTTCTCTAAAGTCTTAGTCTATTTTGGAAACTGTCTGGGTGAATTATGTGTTTAATATTCAGGACCATATAGATACACCTAGGGGTATATTTACTAAAGGTTGATTTTGGTAGATTTTTGATCAAATTTGTATTTCAGGTACATACATTTACTAACCGATAATTTTTGACATAATTGTTTTAAACAATGTCAAAATCACGTGTTAGTAAATGTATTATTTAGGGGTATATTTACTTAAAACGAATTTGGGTTGATTTTTGGTCGATGTTGAGTCAATTTTTGGAAGATTTTGTGTTTCAGTGTCTAAATTACACATTTACTTAGAGATGATTTTTTTGTCATCGTAAATATTCCCCCTAGTCTTTTTGGCAATCTGCTAAAGCTGTTTTAAAGGGAGACATTATTTCTTTCATGTAAAAATATAGAAAAGAACAAAACTCTTCTTACAGAGAGGTCCAAACTTTGTTGACTAACACTTTTCAGCCCTTTAAAAGCTAACACGTTCCCCAGCTACAAAAAACACATATTATGAAAGTAAACTCCATTTCAATCAAATACTCACCCAGATGGATAATAGATTCCTTGCATCTGGCCAAATACTATTGTTTTCAGCATGGCAATAAACCCAGTTGACTCCTCTCGAACCTCCTGAGGGGAGAACGAAGCAATTCTGATATTGCTGCACTTACAGATGAGAAATCTATTATGCACTTTAACAGTAAGGATATTATGGATATCTTCTTCTGCTATTATTGAGTCCCCTACTCACATGAACCTGTAGATATAGCTAAAAACCAATAATTCTGGCACCTCCTTTCTCTCCCACAGATCACACCAACACATACAGAAGCTCTTATAAGACAGATTACCACATCAGAAGTAGCACATGCTATAAAAGCATTAATGCCTATGAAGTCCCCTTGCAAAAAAATACTCTGAGAAGTGCAGGGAGAGGATTTGTAAGGACAGAGCTTTCTCGCACGCTGTGTTCCTGCATGCAATATTTTATACATCCTTGCGATATATTCAAATATTGCATTGCGAATCCAAGAAAATGTATTACATTAGATCCACATCTAAGACATGGATTGTGATAAATATGGCCCTAATCCCCTTCCTTTACACTTTAATTCATCCATTGTTAAAGTTTTAACAAAATTCAGCAGGGATTCCCTACTATTCTCTTCTAACAGGTCCATAGCTCTACTTAATGTAGACTATAAGTTATTCACAAAAATTGTAGCTGAGCTGTTAAAAAACAATTCTACCATCAATTATTCACCTAGACCAAACCAGTTTCTTATGGGGCAGTAGCTTTGTAACTTATCTTACACTATTACAATTCTTAAGTGCCTCCCAATAAGAGAGACTCCCAGATTCCATTTAACTTTGGATACTGAAAATGCATTTGATATGACTACCTGAGATACTTACCAGCTTCGGTTTCTCCTGATCCATGTGTTGACCTATTGCATACTCTATGTACATCCCCTAACGCACACATTTTGACAAACAAATGCCTTTCTCCCCCTTTCTACATTCAGTATAGAGAGACACACTCCAGGCTCCCCTGCAGTGGCTCTAGAACTCCTAGCAAATGTTTCTGCGGCAGGATCCCGCTTTTACAGGGATGACTATCAGAAACCAGGAAAGCAAATTGGCATTGTTCATAGACGACATGCTACTTTTTATCTATGACCTCTTAACCTCCATACCTACTATTTTTATATCATACACGTTTAGCTCCTTTGCAAATTGTTAGTAAATCTGAACTTTTCTCTCCCATCATCCTCCACTAACCTCCATGTTTACTGTTACACTGCACAAATTAAAATACTTGGGAATTTATATTCCATTCCAACTCTCCCATCTTTAGGACTGTTATTTTTCGCCACTGAGTGCAGTCCCAATTGGGAGAGTTACTGTTATTGAAAACATTAGTTTCTCTAGACCATTGGGGCTTGCGACGAGACCCTTGTGGTAGGGTCTCGTCTACCACATGCCCAGTGATGTCAGTGGGGCCGCCCCCAAAAGGCAGGCGTTCCGCCGGGAATGCCTCCGTTTGGCCAGCCACCCCCCCTCCCCACCTACAAAACGGTGCGAGCTGTCAATCACCATCGACAGCCGCCCCTTTTGTAGTGAGCCCCGGAACAAGAGATTTCTATCTCGCTCAGGGGCTTGCGCACGCGTAGCATGCGCAGGGCCTCAACATCAACTCGCTTGCGAGCGCATAGGCGCTTGAGAGCGCATCTGAATGAGACCCTCTGATCATTTCCTTAACACAACTCTTGAGAAAGCTTTGCTTTTCCCATATGCCCCATCGGCATTGCTTCATATCCCTAAGACACAGTGTAGCTCATTCAGAGTCGGTCGTGAGCGCTGAGCGCTCACGACCGACTCAATGTTGCCCCACAGCGCATGCGCACGATGGAGACGGCTCCGTCGTGCGCATGCGCGAGACCCTGCTAACGACGGGTGATCCATCGTTAGGGGTCTCGTCGTAGATGGGGCGAGCTGTCGATGTTGAGTGACAGCTCGCCCCGTTTTCTGGGCGGGCCGGGGGCGTGCCTGGCCAAACAGATGCGTTCCAGTAGGAACGCTTGCCGTTTGGGGCGGCCCCACTGACATCATCAGTGATGTCAGTGGGGAGCTTCCTGCTCGATCAGAGCAGGAATCTCCCTGGGGCTTAAGGTTGACGAGACCCTACCTTAGGGTCTCGTCATAAGCCCCGATGGTCGCGAAGGTCTTGACCACCGTGACCATCACCCTTGTCGGTCAGAGCTGTGAGTGTTAACCCACAGCCTAACGACCATCATGGAGACGGCCGTTCAGGATGCAAGCGGCCGTCCTGTTTCAGAACGACCGCTTGCATCCTACGACCGCCTCTGAATGAGGCCCAGATTCCCTTGCACTTACAAAGCCTCGTTAAACAGTAACAAACATTTAGGAGGAAATCATTACTCTACTGTATCTACATCGTGTACCTCTGTGCGGCAACCCAACGTTCCCCCCTTCTTTTGACAACTCAGCCTATAAAGCTTGGTACCATTAAGGAATTCTTACTATAAAAGATGTATTCGATCCCGGAGGTCATTTTCTTTCCTTTTCACAGTTTCAAGACACTTACAGAACCACATTCACACTTTTTTATGTTTCTAGAGGCATGTCACTATGTCCACTCCCTAGATAATACTTTCCATACAGCTCAGACTCCAAACACTTTGTGTACTATACTCACCTTTAGTCGTTCTAATAATTTTAGAATATATTACCTGTACCCAGAGCTTATTATTATTATTATTCTTTATTTATATGGCACTATATGAGTTCTACAGCACCTTACATAAACAAATGACTTATTAACACTAGAAAACAATGCAAGACAAGGATATGGTTTATAAACATTGCTGCATTAGCTATCATAACACTAAAATAAGCAGCAGGGAGCCAGCAACTGAGTGTTAGGTGTCATTGTTGGTAGTTAGGAGCATATGATAGTAGAGAGAAATGCTTCATCTTGGTCTAATGTCTCTAAAGCATGGCATTCTAAGTTAACAGAATTACCTGAATTTTAATCTATTTTGCTCTATACAAATGATATTTTATTTTGCTTAAATCAGCCCACTTGCAGGAGACTCATATTCAAATATTAAATAGAACTTATATTTCACCTGCCCAAAGAAAACATTTTGTTGACTCAGAAATGGGGAAATGGCTGAAGTGTCACCGTCCCAATGGTTCATTAGCACATAACTTATAGCACTGACACAAAATCAGTCGGTTTTGAGACAAACTTCTTGACCGCTTGAAAGTTACCCTAAAACTCTGGCTTCATAAAAGAGCTGAAGCTCTTCTTTTTACTGACATCTCTTCCTGGGAATTAATTAGCTCTACAGATTCATATTTACTTTTCACGGCTGTTATGGTGACGGTGGCTAAACAAACAGATTATCTTAAAGCATTGGATATCATGATCCTCCCTCACCTTAGGCGAATTTGAAGACTCTTCTATAGGAGATCCTTTATTATGAAAGATGAATGGCCACATTTAATATAAAAGGGGTTTTATTGTTCTATAAAAAATAAGGTAAATATATGGAAAGCTTATATCCCTTCTAACTAGAGATGAGCGGGTTCGGTTTCCAGAGATCCGAACCCACCCGAATTTAGCAGAACCAAGTCGGATCCAAGCAGGCTCGGAGTTTCCCACCTGACATGGATATCGAGACCGAGGCAAAACGATAGAGTCTGAAATCTCGTGGTTCGCGAGCTTTCGTCTCTATGATCAATGTAATATATAAGGGACCACGCGACGGACGCCATTTCACACCGGCTGTGGAGACTGAACAGGGAGGGTGGGTAGTGTAGGGCTGGGAGAGGTGCTGGTGCTGTCTGCTGTGTCCTGGGCTGGTGACTGCTGATCCATTCTGGGCTGGTGCCTGTGACAGCTGTCACTGTGCTGTCTGCTGTGTTCATCTGGGCTGTTGCTGATCCATCTGGGCTGTCTGTGCTGTCTGCTGTGTCCTGGGCTGGTGTTTTTCATGTCTGCTGTGTCCATCTGGGCTGGTGCAGAACTGTAGATACATCTTGGCTGGTGCTGTGTCCATCTGGGCCCAAGTTTTGGACTCAAAATAATAAAAAAATATATATATATACATATATAGTAAAAAAAAAAATCAATCAAAGTGCTTGTTAGGCTTAACCGCAGTACCGCACAACATCCAGCCAGCAACGCAAGTTGCAAGCTAGTGCTGTCCGACTCCAGTCGTGATCAATCTGTGCTCTGGGCCCAAGTTCTGGAGCATAAAAAAAATTAAAATCAATTTTCTTTTTTCTAATAATTGTCTGCGTGTGTAATGCTTAGCCGCACAAGATCTAGCAAGTTGGCAATGCAAGCTAGTGCTGCCCGATTCCAGTCGTGATCACTCTGTGCTCTGGGCCCAAGTTCTGGAGCATAAAATTTTTTTAAATCAATTGTCTCTTTTTGTCTAATATTTTTGTGTGTGTGCACGACTGCACGTGTGTGAATTTTGTAACCACACCTTGGCTACACTATTGGTGCTTGTGACACTGCCTCAAGACCACAGAAAATATGGAGGGCTGTACCATGACAGGAGAGCAAGGCCAAGAACCACATGTTGTAGCTGCCGCCAGCTTTGCAAGACCGTCAACTTCCTCATCCTCTATGAAGGCCCATGCCCCAGGGCTTAGATAAACAAAAAATTGGCAATGTGCCCTTCACTACATGAAGTGGCAAGGAAAGGATAAGGCATTGACCTTTCTTTTGGAAGACTGGTGATTCTGATAGCCCTTCAGAAAAAACAACTGTGTGCCCTGAGAAATCGAAATCACAAATCCCTAAGGATAGTGCAAGTGTGTCCGTGGTTGCCATGTGTGAGCCAGGTCTAAATACTAGTGTACTGGAGGATCCTCCAAGTTTCAACATTTGCGTGCACTCTGTAAATGTGGGGAAGGGCAGTCAACATCTTGCAGACGTAGTCATTGAGGATGCTTCTGTGGATTTGCACATGGAGGAGGAGGATATTTTGATAGTTGAAGGCGCTAAGGATGATGAGGATGTTGATGAAGATGTTGGTGATGAGGATGTTGATGACGAGGGTGTCCTTTGTGTAAGTATGGCAACAGCTGTTGCCCATGGATTGAAAAAGCCTAAACCATCTAGGAACCTCCTCCTTGGTACATCACTTGGAGCGCATTCATCAAATATCAAAGTGTACGTCGCCACATTCCAAAACTCAAAACGTAACAAGTCCAGTATCACCTACTTGCTCCCTCTCTGTGGGATCCAAGTGCCTTCGATCTCCAACACCAACACCTGAATCATCATCAACATCCTTATTCGTGATCGGAAGTAATTTAAAAAAACTATTTACTATTAAACAGTCCTTTGAATGAGGAAGTAAGTTTAACAGCTGTCACCCAGTTTTACAGCGGATCACTGATGCCATGACGGCTGTGCTAGAATTAGATGGTGAAATAATAAAAAATGAGGCTGATAGTGTGGAGGAAGTGCAAAAGGAGGATGAGGGTGAAATTTGTGTCCTATCTGACGCTAATGTGGATGTTGATGATAAGGATGTGGTTTGCGTAAGTCAGCCACCAGTGGCAGCAGTTGTTGCTAATGATAAAAATAAAGCCAGAAAAGCCACGTCTTGGGTGTGGAATTATTTTTATCTAAATTCTGATAACAGTTGTGAAGGCATCTGTTCCATTTTTAAAGCCAAAGTTAGCAGAGGAAGGGACATTAACCATCTAGGCACCTCCTCCCTGTTACGTCATTTGCAGCGAGTTCATGCAATTTGTTTAACAAAATTATAATTTGTAAATTAATAACAAGCAGTCCAGTATCAGCTACCAGCAGTTTGGACCATAACATGCAATCTCCACCACCAACACCCTCATAATCAACCTCCTCCTTAATAATTGAAGGTAGTCCTTCCAAAAAATGTTTTGTGGGGGCCCAAATAAACCAAGGAGTTTAGCCACGAAAGTGTCAGTCCTAGTGGCTAAAGTGCTAGGTTTGTTAAACTGTTCATGTCCTTTTTAATATCCCACATAAGAGTAGGTGGGAGGGACAATTCCATCTTGCACCTCTTTACTTTACATTTGGAACAATTTGGGGCATTGCCAACTGACATTATTATAGTTTATTAAACTGCCATCCTATCTGCCACTGCTGTGTGGCAATGTTTCATAGATGTCCTATATTTTTTTAAACTGCCGTGCATTTGTGCCGCTGCTCTGTTGCTTACTTTAGCCAGCCAGCTCGCTGCAGCCTTTGGCCTGTATTGGTGAAAAACAGTGAAATCAATATTGTGAGCTGTGAGGTGGTTAAACATGCCTAGAAATGCCTGAAAATGATTGTTATTAAGGTTAATAATACTGTAGGAACAAAAACAGGCCCAAATTATGTGGTTTTAGATGTTTATATAATTTTTTGGAAAAAATACAGATCCAAAACCAAAACCTAAAAACAAAACACCAAGGAAAAAAAAACAAAACCACATTCAGATCCAAAACCAGGGGAGATCCAGATCCAAAACTCGGGGGTCGGCACACATCTCTACTTCTAACAGCAGTCAAAATATTTTTTAATTTTATGTGATGATTGTTTATACTGCTTGATCTGCTGCCACTTCCGTTCCGCTTCTCCCACCCCTTTATATTTCCTAATTTTCATAACATGCTATTAGAAAAATACTAAGAATCTGGCACTGAAGTGGGTTTTATTATAATTTTATGATTAGTACTTTGAACTGCTTTATGATTTATTG
Organism: Taudactylus pleione; assembly: GCA_031769625.1. Taxonomy (NCBI): domain Eukaryota; kingdom Metazoa; phylum Chordata; class Amphibia; order Anura; family Myobatrachidae; genus Taudactylus; species Taudactylus pleione. The sequence goes on from JAUIMM010000710.1 coordinate 3,505,369, forward strand.
TGAATCTTGTTTTAAATGTATACCTCACTTTATACTCTTCTATTTTTATACATTTTTAATATATTTTTATTTTCTGAATTATATTTATACTTTTATTTTGATTTGCTTTTATTTATTTTTTCTTTCCTCCTTTTAATTTTCTTATTCTATTTATATCTCTTTATCATGCGTTCTTATACATCCTTTCATTTTCTGTGTGTTTTTTTATGCAGTTATCATTACTAAATCAATTAAAACTGAAAAAAGACAGCAAATTTGTTGCAAGTTATGCAAAGAACAGATGACGTACTCTTTTGTATTTGGTTTTGTAATCTTGCTTTATTTTGTCATTGAATTATTTATTTGTTGTACAATAAACATATTTTATACAACAAAAAAACATTGACCTGACATGCCCCAATCCAATTGATTTTGATTGGATCATTCTGTAATGATCATCTTGAGGTTCATATATGCTGATATCCTAATTGACATTCTTGTTTGCTTGTGGCCAACGTGACATTATCTATCATAACAAGTGAACAATTTAGAAAAGTAACATTGGACTTATGTATATTGCCAATATTCGCAACCCAGACAATTGTTTGACAATCTGGTCACTAGGACCCCACTCTGTATCTTATTTAGGATCCACAGATTGACAGATAAGATATTCTATTTTCACCACCTCTTTTAAGATCTTTGAAGAGCTCAGAAAAATGACAAACTGCCACTCGGGGTCCCAGCTAAAAATCAGTCAAGTTACACTACATTATAAAATGTTTCTTACATATTTTGGATGGAGTGAATCAGTTAGAATTCTGTGAAGCAGGATAGCTGTATGGCCTGGAGGCTCTGTAGACAGCAATGCTTGAACCGTGGTATAGAAGCAGGATAGCTGTATAGCCTGCAGGGCTCTGTAGACAGCGATGCTTGAACCGTGGTATAGAAGCAGGATAGCTGTATGGCCTGGAGGCTCTGTAGACAGCAATGCTTGAACCATGGTATAGAAGCAGGATAGCTGTATGGCCTGGAGGCTCTGTAGACAGCGATGCTTGAACCGTGGTATAGAAGCAGGATAGCTGTATGGCCTGGAGGCTCTGTAGACAGCGATGCTTGAACCATGGTATAGAAGCAGGATAGCTGTATGGCCTGGAGGGGACTGGAGACAGCGTTGCTTGGACCCAGGGTACTTGGGTCACTTAAAAGCCGGTGAGCAGAATACACGCAGCATGTAGAAAATATAGCTGGAAGTCTGGATGCACAGAGAGCAGCTTGCATAACCAAAAGTTCCACATGAAAACTCTATAGCCGACAGGGCGGCGACAGTCCAGGAAGTTCAAATAGGATCAGCTGCCAATCAGGCAACACTAGGAGGAAACATGTGAAATCCTCTGACGTCTGGGTCTACTAGCAACTGGCAACCTAGAAGCATGGTCAGGAGCAGGAGGAATACTGGCAGGAGACAAGTCCTGGACTCAACTTGTAACAGTACCCCCCCCCTTGACGCGGGGTTGAAGAACCCCCAGATCCAGGTTTATCAGGAAACTTCTGAAAGAAAGTCTTTTCAGTCTGGGAGCATGGAGTGCTCTGGATGAGACACTTCAGAGATACCAATCTGGAGCTTCAGATTGGTATCTCTGGTGTCTCATCCAGAGTCCGGATTAAGGCAAAATGAATGAAATCTTTAGGAATGATGGGTTCTTCAGAAACGGAGACTTGTTGGTCAGAGAAGAAACTTCTGGAGAGACCGTCAGCTTTAACATCTTTAGAACCCGGAACAAGATTGATGGCGCAATCATATGGTCGATGTGGAGGCAATGCATTAGCTTTTTGTTTAGAAAACACATCAGCAAAATCCAAATACTGAGGAGGAACGCTACAAGCGGACAAAACTTCAGGACATTGTAGCATCCGCACAGGGAGTGAAAGGCATGAGGACTGACATTCAGGACTCCATTTAATAATCTCCCCAGAGGACCAGTCAATGGAAGGATTGTGTAAACGTAGCCACGGAAGGCCCAAAACAATTGGAACCAAAGGACTATGCATAAGAATAAATGGAATGAGTTCAATATGTGAAACACCTACGGTAAGCCGAATAAGAGGTCTTAACCTTAACAATTCCTTTAGGGATTAAGCCTCCATCCAGGCCACAAATGGAAACTTCTTGCTCTAATGGAACTGCAGGTATCTTTAACTTCTGAAAGAAAGCATAGTCCATAAACTTAGCTGCTGTTCCACTATCCAAAAAAGCCTGTGTCTTAAACTCTTTATTAGCTGAATGAATGGATACAGGAACAAGTACTGAATTCTTGGAGGAAATTGAGGCTAAACCTAAGTGTAATCCCTTCAGTACACTTAGACCCTGCCTTTTTGCGAAAATCAAAGGACAGTCTTTTATGGAATCAGCCTTGTCTCCACAGTATAAACAGAGACTTTGTGAATGTCTTCTATGCCTTTCTCCCGGAGACAGACGAGGAGCTCCAATTTGCATAGGCTCCTTGCGATCCAGTGAAGGAGGCAACAAAGAAGATCGGGGAGACCTAGTTTGCAACTGCTGCTCTCTCCGTCTTTCACGTAAATGACGGTCAATACGTATAACTGTCTGCATGAAGTCATCCAGAGTCTTTGCCGGGGAATGTTGTACAAGAATGTCCTTTATTACCTCAGAAAGACCAATCCGAAATTGGTTACGCAAAGCCGAATCATTCCAGTCTGATTCCACTGCCCATCTACGAAATTCAGAACAATAATCCTCAGCAGCTTTCTGCCCCTGTTTAAGAGAGCGAAGCTTGGATTCTGCAAGTGATACCATATCTGGGTCTTCAAACAACAGGCCCAGCTGGAGGAAAAAGGCATCCACAGTCTGAAGGGCAACATGCGAGGAAGGCAGTCTAAATGCCCATGTTTGCGGATCAGCCTGAAGCAGGGAAATAATAAGTCCAACTCTTTGTGTCTCAGAACCAGAAGAAACTGGACGCATGCGGAAATAAAGTTTACAACTCTCACGGAAATTCACAAACAAGTTTCTGTCCCCAGCGAAACAATCAGGCAAGTTCATTTTGGGCTCCTTAAGAGCAGCTTGTAACGAGGAGGTACGGACATCTTCAAGTGAGAGTTCATTAACTTTTTGAGTAAGAGTCTGAATTTGAGCTGCCAGAATTTGTGCTGGGTTCTGCGTATGCTCCATCGTAGTTCAAAGATTTGGTCGGCTATAATGTTACGATCCTCTAGCAGTTGCTAGGACCGAGATGGAGGTGTTGGAGATACGTTGCACATAAAAGAACAAACACAAGAAGTGATATGATGGACCAGTGAAAACACAACATGTCAATGGTGCAATAAGGAGCTGTAACCATAGGACAGTCAATAGAATATACTGTAGGTTTACAGTCCAAACTAAAGTTGTTAAATGGCCAGGAGGCCTAGTAGACAGCAATGCTTGAAACGTGGTGAAGAAGCTGGATTGCTGGATGGCCTGGAGGGCCTAGCAGACAGCGATGCTTGAAACCTGGTATAGAAGCAGGATTGCAGTATGGTCTGGAGGGCCTAGCAGACAGCGATGCTTGAACCGTGGTATAGAAGCAGAATAGCTGTATGGCCTGGAGGCTCTGTAAATAGCGATGCTTGAACCGTGGTATCAAAGCAGGATAGCTGTATGGCCTGGAGGGCTTAGTAGACAGTGATGCTTGAACTGTGGTATAGAAGCAGGATAGCTGTATGACCTGGAAGCTCTGTAGACAGCGATGCTTGAACTGTGGTATAGAAGCAGGATAGCTGTATGGCCAGGAGGACTCTGTAGACAGCGATGCTTGAACCGTGGTATAGAAGCAGGATAGCTGTATGGCCTGGAGGCTCTGTAGACAGCGATGCTTGAACCATGGTATAGAAGCAGGATAGCTGTATGGCCTGGAGGCTCTGTAGACAGCGATGCTTGAACCGTGGTATAGAAGCAGGATAGCTGTATGGCCTGGAGGGCCCTGGAGACAGCATTGCTTGGACCCAGGGTACTTGGGTCACTTAAAAGCCAGTGAGCAGAATACACGCAGCATGTAGAAAATATAGCTGGAAGTCTGGATGCACAGAAAGCAGCTTGCATAACCAAAAGTACCACATGAAAACTCTATAGCTGACAGGGCGGCGACAGTCCAGGAAGTTCAAATAGGATCAGGTGCCAATCAGGCAACTCTAGGAGGAAACGTGAAATCCTCTGACGTCTGGGTCTCCTAGCAACCAGCAACCTAGAAGCATGATCAGGAGCAGGAGGAATACTGGCAGGAGACAAGTCCTACTCTGGACTTGAAACAACAGGATGCCAAGAAAATGTCTAATTAGCAGGTACTAACTATCAGTTTACATGTTGACCATGTAGATTTCCATTGACTATGTGAGTATGCCTAACTCTAACCCTCAGCCTAACCTCAAACCTAACCCTAACCCTTTGGAGTATATTTACTAAAGGTCGATTTTAATAAATTTTGATCAATTTAAAATTGATCAAAATTGATTAAAATCTTTGTTGTGTTTCTGGGGCTAAATCACACATTTTCTAACAGTCAACTTTTGAATTAGTTTTTTAAGTATTGGTAAATGTGTGATTTTACCACAGGAAAAAAAAAGATCGATGTTGATCGATTTTAAATCGATTAAAATCGACCTTTAGTAAATGTACCCCTATGGTTTACTAAAGTTGATTCTGCGGTTCCCGCCGTTGACTTCAATGGAGGGAGCTGTTCATTGGCTGAGAGAGGCAGGGACTGACTTCTCTCAGCCAATGAACTGATTATGTGTGAGTGAGTGAGTGTGTATGTATGTATTAAAGCTATACAGTCATGGTGTGAGTGTATTGTGTTTATTTAAACATTTCTTTACAGGTGAACTACAGATACCAGCGGGCCGTTAATGCCCCGCATACTAGTACTTGTGGTTCTCCAAGTACCAGCATGTGGGGGAGGCGAGCTGGGACCTGCAGTTCTACTCATAAAGACAATGTTTATACTCTTCATTTTTTACACTACACTTACACTATCAACCCGCCACCCACCACTCAGGGTTGGCGGGGTTAGCCCCGGTCTATCAGCGTAGGCCTGGGGTGCCCTGGAGAGGGGGACCCCTTTATTGGGGGGTCCCCAACTCCCCAGGGATACCTGGCCTGGGCTGACTAGTGGTCAGGGCTAATGCTTTGGCTGGGGGGGTCCGGTGAAAGGGCTTTCCTGGCTGTTGCATCAGCCCCCCACTAGAAAGGGTCCGGTACTGGTTGTGGAAATTAAAAGGAGAACCCTATGCATTTTTCACCTGTAATTCCAAAAGCAGGACTGGATCTGAGCCTGGTACTGGTTGTGCTAAGTACAGTGGAACCATACGCAATTTTTTCCCTGTACTTACACAACCAGGACTGGCTATGAAAAGTCCGGGGCTGGTTGTGTATTTAGGGGGGGACCCCACGTCATTTTGTTTTTACTTTTACTTTTTCTAAGCTTTTTACAGTAAGATACATGCATGCATCTCATTGATGTATACATGTATCTGTGTGAAAACTAACTGCTCATGCTAAAATCAAAAGCATAAAGCAGGTCTATTAATTTGGGGATTTGAAGTTCGATTTGAAGTTCCATTTTGTGCTCGATTTCAAATTGAATAATAGTAAATAAGGGATTTGTGTGTTGAACCATGTAAAAGTACCAATGTTTTTCCGATGTTCGATTTAGAGTGGGATTTGAGTGAAATTTAGTTTTATGTTTAATTTTACATTAGATTTTGCTTTTAGTAAATCTCCAAATGCAAAATCGAATGTGAAATCACACTAAAATACAAATCAAACCTTTGTAAATATACCCAGTAGAGTTAATGGTTCTATAACATCACATTAGGCAACATGTATGTGATTGGGATTTTTCCAGCACCTTTCATACTCTCTTTTTTTTCTACTTACACCATTCAGGTTTTGACACTTAACAACATTTATTAATTTGAAATAACAAATGGAACTGTTTCCAATGAACAAAGTAGTGACATTTCTCATGGACGTTTGTGCAATGACTATCAAAGGAAACATTTGTTACAAAGGCAGAGATTAATAAGACTGCGAGCAGTAGAATGATTCCATTTGGAAAACAAATCTAAAGGAGTAAGATAAATTCACCATGCCGGAAAAGTCTGTGGGGACAAAACAAGTTGTAGATGTGATAATCTATTTAAACTGTGAAATGCTGAAGACACAGAAGAAAGACTGAAGGCACAACAGCTCCTACTGCAAACAGCAGAGAACAGGGGATCTAATGCAAAACAGAATGTGGAGCAAAGTGAAAAACAAATAATTCACAGTCGCCTGAAGGGAAAAAGAACTTAACATCATCGCGTCTTTCTTCTTAAATTGGCAAAATTATTTTATTTATGGAGTTATGCAAAATCTGCTATTAATCCTAATTATTTGCAAGATGGGATATTTTTGCAGGCATAAATTATGAGTAGTCTAATAAAATAATGGTCTTTAAACTAATTGTTTTTCAAAGTTCACATGTACAGTAAAAGAGTCAGAGATAGCAATGTACAATATCAGCAAATAGCATAATGTTAAAGAAACACTCAAGGTCATTTCGTCATGCATCACAAGTACATCCATGCACAGTAATTCTGATTGACATGATTTTTTCATGCCTTGCACTCAGACTGTGTTTGTGATGACTTATTGAGCTACCTGTTAAAATCACCATGGTTGTAAACAGATATAAATCTACAGTGAGTATGATGAGGCTTTTATTACAGTAGCTGTTTGTGGTGCTAAACAAAAGTATGCTACAGTTATAGAGATATAGTAGTAGCTCTGCCCATGGAGCTGAACAAAGGTATGCTACAGTTATACAGATGTACAGTGCCAGTAGCTCTGTCTGTGGCACTGCACAAAGGTATGCTACAGTTATACAGATGTACCAGTAGCTCTGTCCATGGTGCTGAATAAAGGTAAGCTAGTTACTGTATACAGATGTACTAGTAGCTCTATCCTCTGTCAGTGGTGTGCTGAACAAAGGTATGCTACAGTTATACACATGTACTAGTGGCTCTGTCCGTGGTGCTGAACCAACGTATGCTAGTTATACACATGTACAAGTGGCTCTGTCCGTGGTGCTGAACAAAGGTATGCTAGTTATACACATGTACTAGTAGCTCTATCCTAGGTGCTGCACAAAAGGTAATCTGCAGTTATATACAGATGTGTCCTGTTACACCTTTCTTTTTTTCCTTAATTTGGCACGAGATGCTTAGCGCGGCTAAGATGCTTCACCATGAGTAGCGACTGGATACATTTCCAATTTTTTTTTAATGCTGCCCAAGAATTTGTATAAAATAGCAGATTAAAGCAGCAAATTTAAAGACAAATCATAAGGTGTGGCTGAGTCACCGAGTTCAGGGCATTGCAAATTTAGCCATATGGCTAGAATTTAGGAAAGGTCTTTGATGTTTTTGGTGCTGAACAAAGGTATGCTAGTTATGCAGATGTACAAGTAGCTCTATCCATGGTGCTGCACAAAGGTGTGCTACAGTTGTACAGCTGTGCTATACTTGTTGCTCTGTCCATGGTGCTGAACTAAGGTATGCTACATTGATACAGCTGTAAAAGTAGATCTGTTCATGGTGCTGAACAAAGGTACTGTATGCTGCAGTAATAATGTTGTACTAGTAGCTCTGTCCATGGTGCTGAACAAAGGCATGCTACAGTTATACAGATGTACTGTACCAGTGGCTCTGTCTGTGGTGCTGAACAAAGATATGCTACAGTTAAACAGATAGGTATACCTTATATAACATAATAGTAGTGCAATATTATGAAAATAAAGACATTACTTTATATAGTATCAGTCTAAATATTTGGCAGAGCCAAAATTGGGTCACTTTTACCTTTTATTGTGGATTGGGAAGTAAACCAGTTTCCACTACGTGAACAAGAGAAACATACATTATCCTTATTACTGCAAATTTCTTGGAAAATGCTGGTGCATACACATTTAATACCCGTGTGCTGCTTGTGCACATGTAATGTATAACATATGGGGTCTTTTCATTATCATTTAGTTCTACAAAAGCAGGAGAAAATTAACATTTCACCTGCTTTTGTAGAAATTAAGTGTCCAGGCCATTCATCGAAAATGTAAAGCAGCAGATATCACAGATATCTCCTGCTTACCTTTCACTTCTGATGTGGCCCGCTGTCCCCATACACCAGTATGGGGACAGAAATTCATCAAGCTCCGAAAATAAATTTTCAGAGCTTGACTGTGGGAGCATTCGCCATCTTCCTACTCGCAGCACGCACCCCATTCCTTCCCCATGGGAAGGAGCCTGGGGTTGTGAAGAGGGATCCTTTCAGATCCCTCTGCCCCTGACAGTCTCCTTCCACTGGACACTGGAGCTTTTGTGCACAGGCGCTCTAACACTGCCAAATTGACTAAGTTTCATTGCTCCGAAAGGATCAGTGAAGCCGCTTTGGATGCAGCTGATTTTGGGCGCTCATGGCAAGATAGTATGTTAAGTATCGGGGTCCAAGTTTTGACCCCGATAATAATCATAATGAATAGACCCCAAGGTGATATTGATACTGTTTTGCATAACACATACATTTATCCTACATTATGTGGAGAAGACATTGTGTCTCTCATTTGTCTACCACAAGCAAAAAGGGGATACAGCAGATAATTAATCAGTCTGCCCATGTACACAGAGGGTTTTCATTTACCAATATGCATTTTATTTTTTTTTAAAAAGCAGTACTGTACATCACATGGTAAATAATAAACCCCGAAAGACTCTTACCCATGGCTGACACAAACACTGCTGGGTGACAGGAACCTGTCCTACACAACTTCACTCTACATCTTTTATTGATCTGATACTGCCAAGTAGTACATGCAGTATGTGTAGACAAGCATCAATATTGATATACTATTCCATAGTTAATATTCTAATCCCCAGATACAGCCGTATTCAATTTGAGGCGAAAACCCATTATCGGCGACGTCATTGTCGCCTGTTTTAATTATCCCCGTATTCAATTTCAAAGACTTTTCGCCAGTACGAAAAATCTTTGAAAAAAACTGGGGATAAGTTTTCCCCACTGAATAGGTGGCGAAAAAAGTGCAGAATTGGGGTTTAGGGGTGCAGGCTTAAAAAAAATAGTCTGCACACCTGGGAGAGACCCCTACAAGTATTCTATGTTCAAAATTTAAAAAAAGCGTTCAGGACATCACAAAAAAGGTAGTTTAATTTTGGGGTTTAAAAAAAACAAACAGGGAACAAAGTTTTAAAGTAGCAAAATTGATTCAGGGGGGGTCCCCATGTATGCGGCAGGTGTTTTGAAGAATGTGGGTAGTAGCAGCAGGTGCATTTTTGAAGAATTTTAAAAATGCACTTTAGGGACTTAAATGTGCTTACACCCATTTTCATGTACCCCAAATTTGGTGCAACTAGTGTTTTTTGACCAAAAAAAAACTGTGCTATTCTTCACCCCTTCTTCACAGGCGCATTTATGCACCTGCCTCGGCTATTTAAAGACACGACTTACCTTCCGCAGGGCAAAACGGGGTACCTATAGTGATCCCCTATGTCAGGACATCATTAGGGGGTCCCTGGATGATTTCCCGAAAATTCCCCGATTTTTTCTATACTTACCTTTCCACTGGGTCCCGATTCCGCAGCTTCTGGAATTGAATACTGGGATAAGTGGGCATGTGCCCGATACGTTATCCTCGTCAAAAGCTTTGATGTGGTGCAAAAAGCCTGGACTTTTCGCTCCAAATTGAATACCCCCCATATGCTCCTCTTTTCCTTTATAGTTGCAATAACCTTGACTGAATGAAATACTGTAGATTATTTAAAAATTATACTTTGTAACTTTTGTTAAATTGTTTATTTACTTTAGCAAATCTAAAATAAGATGTCCTCTTACGTAGATGTGGCATGGACCACTGTGTGTTATTATTTATTATTATTACCAGTTATTTATATAGCGCACACATATTCCGCAGCGCTTTACAGAGAATAGTTGGCCATTCACATCAGTCCCTGCCCCAGTGGAGCTTACAATCTATGTTCCCTATCGCATGCTCACACACATACACACTAGGGTTAATTTTATGGTTTTTTTTATGTGTGTTGTATAGTTTTACTAAGCATTGATGGTCAAAACATAGTGATGTCTAGCGATGCATGAAAGATATAAATACAGTAAACGGAGATGAGAGTTAATGAATGGTGTTGGAAAGAGTTCTACAGTGATTTCTGTACCATTCTATAGTTTAAGCTTCAAATTATTATTATTATTATTATAAGAAAAAACACAGATTTGTGGATTCTCGTAAATAAATTGCTCCTACAAGACTGCAGGAAGTGTTAACCCAGTAATAAATAGTGCGTTGTGAGTGCACAGTGAGTATCTTGCTGGACCCCTTATCAGATGGAGTAGAGCGATAACCTAGCACTGGGGAGTTTTAACTATACGGTTCAATTTTCATGAAAAATGAACACACCTGAACTTTGGGGTGCCAAGTCAAATCGTGTCCAGGTTCGGATCACTTTCTGGGTTCCGAGTAGAACCAATTCCCGGCTCGGGTCTTCTATAAGTAAGGAACTAGGAATTAAAAAACGAATCTCAGTTTTGGATTGCATGCAAACAGGTCCAAATTACATGATTTTACCTATTTTTATAAATTTTAAAGCAATCCAAAACCATAATTGAATCCAAATCAAAACACTTGATGGTGTTTTACCAAAACCACATCTCTAGTTTTAACTCAGTTGTGCTGTCGGAACCTTAGGTAGATATCTATTTGTTCTCCCTTCCAAATGGTTGAGGGGGGGGGGAAATATACCCTAGTCCCCAGGCTATTGATGGGGGCTTTAACCCATCATCTGTGATGTAATGGGTCATCTGTGATTCAGTGGGGCCTAATAAAAAATCTAGTGCTGGGCCCATATCATCACCCCTGGAAGTAGCAGAGAGTAGGGATAGTACAGTTACACAATTACCTGGGATAAATGAGGGAAAAGGCTACCTGGCTAATCAAAATCACAGTGAATCCAAAAACACACGTAGAGTACCTACTGTATTTTTTTTACCTGCTAATGTGAACAGTCAAATACAGGATCTCAGATATGAACACACTGAACTGCCTAGCTCAGACTACTGTGCAGTATTTACTGGTCAATTAGCAACACTAGATAATTGGGTTTCTACTGTTCTAGCTAGCCTCCATCCTAAACTATATATAAAAAAAACACATAATATTGTATTGCATAATGTAGGGAACAAGTTAAAAAAAAATATCATCAAAATTCACCTTATTTTGATATTATATATGAGGTTATATCTGTTTCGAATATATTCATATTTATTTTGTCACTAATAACCTTGTGAATTCTTCAGATGTTTCAATAAAATGTTTAAAAAAAAAAAAAAAAAAACAGATGTTCTGACTCACTGACAGACTGACTTATCAACGCCCAGCCCAAACCCCTGGGTCTAGAAATATGAAAATTGGGGAGTATAATCCTTCCATGACGTAGGTGCCGACTAAGAATGGAGTTTTTGAAATTTCGACTCCTAAGGGGGTGAAAAGCATTAAAATGTTTCCTCCCCCTGTGCAATGTCCTGACTGACTTTCTCATTGAGGCTGTAGCACAGTTCAATATTCAAACAGCAACTGTCATCCCAAGTGCTGCCAAACATCACTGGCAGTTGGTGTGACTCCCCTGTTTGAATAGTGTCGGAAGGGCATGTGTTACTACAGAGATGAGTGAGGAAAATGTGTTACTACATCAGTGAGAGGGGAATGTGTTACTATAGAGGTGAAGGAGGGGAATGTGTTACTAAAAGGGCGAGGGAGGGGAATGTGTTACTCCATAGGTAAGGGAGGGGAATAAGTTACTACAGGTGTGAGGGAGGGATTGTATTTCCACACAGGTGAGGGAGGGGAATGTCAAATGTGTTACAACACGGGTAAGGGAAGGAAAGGTGTTAGTACAGAGGTGAGGGAGTGGAATGTGTTAGTACACAGGTGAGGGAGGTAATGTCTTACTATAGCAGTGATACATTACTATAGAGGTGAAGGATTAATGTGTCATTGGAGTGGTGAGATGGAAATGAAACCAGTAAATATCTAAGGTCTACCTAGGTGAATCCGGATACATCAGCTAGTAATAATTATATAAGCAGGAAAACGATGGTTCTATAGTCCTACAGATACCAGTTGGAGACAGGCTTTCAAACAGCTCCTAGGATCAGTGTTTGTCTTCATCCACACAATGAGACAAGGTGAAATTACACAGAACAATAGATAAATAAACGCTGCGCATGAGTCTAATTCCTCCTAATTGGTTTGGGATGTGAGCACACACTAATCTAACAAGCTGCCAGTGAAATGCTCCAGTAAATCAGACCCTTAGTTTTAATTGACATCTCTCAGTAAACAAATGAGGGAAATATTTGTTTATTGCACATTTAATTAAATATACATTTTGGTTGGTATACATAGTTAACAAGATAGAAATAACTAAGCTTGTATGTAATCATTGTATAACACTAGTACAAGCCTCGTGCATTTATTTTCACATGATGTTTTTAAATAAATATAACACACAATATTCTTCCTGTTCCTCTTTTATGTATTTTTATGGAGAAAAATACATTTTGTTATACTGAATAAACAATTTCAGAGCGGCTGGAGTAAACTATGTACTGATATACTGCTAATAAGCCTGCTAACCTCAGTAATGCTGGAAGAATTACAGTCTTTTTGGTATAAACATTTTGCCATATAATCCAAGAAATTGTACTTGAGCATTTTAGTACTTAGCACCTAGAGGGAAAAGCTCTTGTTTATCATGCTGGTATCACAATTCTGCTGCTGGTAGCCTTTCCACTGAATAAATCCGAAAATCTCTAATAACTTTATATTATTGAGTTTTTTTTTCAACTGGTTTTCTAATTTGATCTTCTGTACAGCAGCCGTTATTATTAAACTGATTTATATGGTAGTCATTGACTATTTTTTTAAGAAATTGGCTTATTTACCCTCAAGTCGGTAAGTGTTACATCCAGTGTCTTATACATACATAAGTTCTTGCTGTCATCATGGTAACAGAAAAAATGAGATAATGACAGCCTCATGCACATAGGTTACACTTTCTGACTATGTATAAATTGGGATGGGTACAGGATGCCGGCGGTATGGATCCCGGCGTTCAAAATCTCGACGCCCGCATCCCGACAGGTTTAGGATACCGACACCTATCGGTTGGTGCCTGAACCTATCCTCTCCTCTAGTGCCTAAACCTAACCTCTCCCTCCCTGCACCCTAAACCTAACCCTCCCCCTAGTGCCCAACCCTAACCCTCCCCCTAGTGCCTAACCCTAAGCGTCCCCCTAGTGCCTAACCCTAACCCTCCCCCTAGTGCCTAACCCTAGCCCTCCCCCTAGTGTCTAACTCTAACCCTCCCTCTAACCTGCTACTTACCTTCGGGATGCCAGCAGCCAGGATGCCAGCGCCGGCATTCTGACAGGTGTCAGGATTCCGGTTCTGGTATTGCAAGTGCCGAAATCCCCTGTGCCAGGATACTTAATGTATCCTGTATAAATGGGATGTAGTCTGGAAGCCAACGATCTAAATGCTGACCGCGGCTTCTAGACTCTCTAATCCTGGCGTGGTACTAATGACAGACTTCGAAAACTCGACGCCTGTCATTAACCATATGCCGGAAGACCGATGCCCGGTGTACCGAACGAAAGGTAAGATGGGTGCCGGGCGAGGACAGCCACAGGGGGAAGGGTTAGTTTTAGGACACCCAGGGGGACTTAGGGTTAGGCACCCCCCCGGGATGGTTAGGTTTAGGCTAGGGGAAGGGGGAGGTTAGGGTTAGGCACCTCCAGGGGGAGATTAGGGTTAGGCACCCCTAGGGGAGGGATAGGGTTAGGGGGTAGAATTAGGTTAGCGATACTTACCTTAGGGATGATAGGGATCACCCTTGCCGGGCTGCTGCTGGCGAGATTTGAAACGCCGGCGGTAATACCTACTACACCTGTATAAATTACATGGATTTAAATAAACATACAGACAGATACCAGATGTCCAACTCACTTAGAGTTGGACGACTGGCAATTCTGTTGTGCAAGATATAATGGATAAGAAAACTGAAGACCTGCACTAGGCAGAACATGGGCATCCACTCTAGTCAAGGTTATAAAGTAAACATTGTAACAAAAAGACAAGCACTATAATATATGTAATATATGAAGTGTTAAAACATTACACTTGATTGCAACATAAATTACCTTGCATTGAAACAATGTTTAAGATCTATTATGAAATGACTGAGCCTGGGGGAATGGTAACCCTGTATATGTGGGAAGAGGTGATCCTTGGTTAGTATAACTAACCCTATCTTTACCCTAATGATTCCCTTCGCTCCTCTGTGGATTCTTCTTGCACCAGTGGGTCCTTCTCCCTGCTATTAGCTCCGGCCGAAGAGTTGTACGCTAAACCTGGAACCGGAAGTGGCTAGGGTGATATCAATGCTGGGAGTTTGGGGATCAGAAGTGCTAGTCCGGCAGTTTCCATTGCATTTCATACGTCTGTGTACTTTGTCAAGATGGCACGATATATATTTCTATATTGCATGTACGGAATAAAATTGTGTATGCAATACATAGAAGACTGAACATGGAAGGGAAGGACAAATAAGTGTAGGGCAGGTACAGTAATGGCATATTCATGTCATGTAATTGCAGCAAACCTAGAAATGGATGCATCTCCAGATACTCTTTTTAGGAGCTATGGGGGATATATATTAAACCTTCAAAAAAGGACATGTGGAGAAGTTTCCTATAGCAACCCATTAGAATATAGTTATCATTTATCTAGTACAGTGTTGGCTAACCTTGACACTCCAGCTGTTGTGGAACTATATATCCCAGCATGCCCTGCCACAGTTTTAGCATGCCCTAATAGCAAAACTGTAGCAGTGCATGCTGGGTTATGTAGTTCCATAACAGCTGGAGTGTCAAGGTTAGCCTACACTGATCTAGTACATCCTATAAAATGATAGGTAAAATCTGATTGGTTGCTATGGAAAACTTCTCTTCTCTTCTCTAGAAAGTGTTGTGATAGTTGGGTTTGTGGAAGACCTGGGTCTAGGGACAGATTAGTTACAGGCTCTACTATCTTGTTTCAGTATTATGATTTGTTCAGTTTAGTTTTTTTCATTTTCTGTGTGTACAATTTGCTGTTTAAAAACACAAATTTAAAAACGCATTTTTTATTGTCCATTCCATTCATCGAATATTGGCCCTAATTCACTATGGATCGCAACTGCGATTGCAATAGCGATTACACACGCAGTTTCACTGCGATAGTATGCAAATCCATGGTGATCACTGTGCCATCGCAACTCAACATAAGGACGCCCACTTTACCTTACACACACCCGTAATCCTTAGCTGCGAAACCATCGGTAACATGGAGTACCATCGCAGCCTCACGCACACTTGCACAAGCTCTGACCTTACTCAGAAATTGCTAACTTCATGGTTGCATAAGGCATCACAGTGGATAATTTATGCACGCCCATGCAACGACGTGCAAACGCACTGGCACGCCTGCGTTTCGCCGACCACCACCCCTTCACCGCCCACAAACCGCACTTCCTGTCAATCACTCTGCGATGGGTTTGCGTAGTCACTGTGATCGCAGTCCCGATAGCAGTGACCGGTTCGCCTCCACACACTATGATGCATAAGCACGAGCAGAACGCAACAATCAGCCGATTGCTTGCGTAATCGCAGTTGCGATCATTAGTTCATCGGGCCCTTTGTCTTGTGCCATCTATTTCTGCGTTCAGTTTGTAAGTTTATCTGCGAGCTCCAAAAATACTAAGATCCTTCACATCCTCAACCTCACTTCATTGTCTTGCTCACGTCTGCAAACGTCGCTGTATCGCTGCGTTAGACAGCTTATCTGTAATAGGTATTACCCTTTTGTGAATCCTATCCATTTCATGCTTTATCCTAAATAAAATAATGCTGGTGTGCTCAGGTCCTCGTGTTTACCCAGAGCGGTTTGATGAAAATGTAATCACCCTTAAAAGTGCCTTTCAGCTCATCCCTATTGCTCAGCATCTCTGCATACCAAGTTTATTGCGCTGAGCCGAAGTTTCAGCAGACAACATCAGATAGGAAAATGTGTCCATGATATAAGAGGCAATTTCATGTTGAATGTTATAGGTTATCATCGGCCACATCACTATGCACCTCCAATCATTTTTATGGGAGTGAATCACACAATAAGAGCTCTCAGCATGTAAAAAAAAGTGATATTAACTTTATTTCTAAGACTTCTTGTTATTTCCCAGGTGTGATGGGGGAATATGAACCGAAAATTGAGGTCCACTTTCCTTACACTTTTACTGCAGCTAAGGGAACAACTGTTAGAATGGAGTGTTTCGCACTTGGCAAGTAAGTACATATTTCCTTAAATTAGTAGCAATTGTTTATTAGTATGTGTTATATTTAATTTGTGTTTGGTCATCTAGCTGTAATCTTTATTTATCTCTGCATTTTAGCATGGCTCCTGGGCATAGTCAAGCTCAGTAAAATACATTACGATGACTAAGCGCTATAACCCTTATGAATCGCAACTTTTATTTACATCCCTTTAGCTGGTAAAACATTCAAAGTCTGTTTAGTGCACAAAGCCTTTTATGCTATTGTTTTTATGGTAACATTGGGATTGACGCATCTCCTTTAGCTTTGCAAAATGGAAAGTAAACCAACCAAATATGCATTATGCATGGTCATTATTTTTATATGAATAGGATCATAATGCAGCTGTTATTACATACAGACAGGGCATGTTCCTGTTAGCCATTGGTTATGATCCAACGAAATCCAAAGCAATGAGCATGCACAATATTGTGTTATAGCAACAGCTAGCATACTCTTTTCTATCTGACTGTTAGTTGAGCCCTTCCACCTTTAAGCAGGGCCAGAACTGCCATTAGGCAGCTTCAGGGAGCTGCCTTGAGAGCAGGGACCTGGAGGGAAGGGGTGTGTGTGAGAGTGTGTGTGTGGGGGGGAAGTTGAAGGGGGGGACATCTAGAACTAAAATCATGTACTTAAATCATGTACTTAATGCTGGCTGGTATGTATGTTGTAAGCCGGCGCAGCCCCGTTCCTGTACTTTCACTTTGGTCGGACGTTCTTCTGAATAACAGACAGTGTAACTGAAGTAGGGATAGCCATTGACCATCGATGTTTACAAAACATTGATGGTTAATAGCCAATATCAGACAGTTTTGCCATCGATGGAGGAGAACCAATGGTTTTAACTTCATGCCAGGACACGGAGCCTAGCTCCGCCCCTGACCGTGAAGCCCTGCCCCTCAGTTCTGATTGGCCAGCAGCCCAGTAGGTCATAGAGCAGGAATGACCATTGGTGGTTGAAACCATCAATGGTTTCACTTTAAATGGTTTTATACCATCAATGATAACTACTGATTGTAATATCAATTGTGACCATCGATGGTGACCCACCGATGGCCTAAACTAACTGAAAGAGCTGGTGATGAAATGTGTTGCACCCATCTACTTCCTTGCCCTCCAGTGAGTCAGTAAAGCACCACCCCCTCCAGAGTAGGCGAGGAGCTGAAAATGAATAGAGTCGCATAAGGGTAGTAGACAAATAACTTGGACTACCAATAACAATAAGAGTAAGCATTTATTTTAAATAAATGAATAAAGCAAAAGAAAATATGAAAGTGATGAAATGTATATGTATTATTTATTTATTTTTATATTTTTACATTTTAATAGAATCTGCACCTGGAAGTCCAGTGGCTTCCTGTGCAGTTACCTGGGTAACGCATCCGCAGAAGGATCCATGACTGGTCAGCAATGCTGCTCCCAACCAGTATTGCCGGGTAACTGAGCATCTCTCATCTGCCTGGGAAACTTTTTTTGCTTTGTTATGCAGGCTAGAGAAAGAATTTTATGATCAGATCACAAAACCTTGCTAACATGGGCCCTCATTCAGAGCCGTACGCTCTGAGCAGAGCGCACGCTCTGAATGAGGTCAGCCCTCCATAATTATGGAGCGTCCTCCTGGACGCTCGTATAGCTGTGGGTCACCACCCACAGCCTATACGAGCGTGCAGTTTGATGGCCGCGATGGTCGTGACCATCGCGACCATCGAAACTGCGAGCCGGAGCCTGCGGTTGAGGTTTTCAACCGCAAGGCCCGGAGTGATTTTGGCTCTATCAGAGCCAAAATCACTCCCACTGACATCACTATTATGTCTATTTGCCGATGACATTTTATTATTCGTGACTAAACCGGAAACATCACTGCCTGCCCTGCATGCAGTTATAGATAATTATAGTAATGCGTCATTTTATAAATTAAACACCACCAAGACAGAGGCGTTACCCTTCAATATCCCCCAGAATACATTGTCCCGCCTCCAAAGTATTTATAAATATCGGTGGAAGAGAGATTCTCTTTAATATTTGGGCATACACATCCCAAATAAAGTTTCCACTTTTCCAGAGATCAACTTCTCTCCTATTATCTCCCATGTGGCTGATCTCTTAAAGAGTTGGGTGGGTTTTGAGGTCTCCTGGCTGGGTAGACTGGCAGCTTTTAAGATGATGATACTACCCAAATTAATGTATTTGTTCCACACAATACCTTATTTAGTCCCTCAGCGGTATATTAGACAAATTCATAAACTAATTTTGAATTATATTTGGAAGGGTAAAACCCCTCGAATTGCTTATCAACGCTTAACACGCCCTAGACACTTGGGTGGTCTCAACATACCTGACCTTTTGGCATACCAACATGCATGCTTAGTAGCTCAGATCAGTGACTGTACTTTACCTATTAATTCGAAACCATGGGTTGATTTGGAAAGAACTTTATTTCCTCACTTCCCTCTCACAGAATTGATCAGGACCCCTAAACAACTTCGCCCAATACCATTAGAAGCACCTAGAGCAATTTCAGATTCTCTTATGGCTTGGGACTCTATTATAAATACTTCAAGCTGCATGATCTTACCCACTCGTAACCTCTCTTTATTGGCTCTATCTAGCGTAATTCCAGATTTACGTATCTCACAATGGCGCTCTTGTGGTATAGTAACAGTTGCTGATTTACTCACTAATAATTCTATGTTCCCCTTTGCATATCTGCGAACACAATTTAAACTACCCTCAGGAGAATATTTTACATATTTACGTATAAGCCATTGGGTCTCTGCTATGTTAAGTAATACAGGCTCTCTGGCTTCTCCTCCTGCTCCTGTTCTGGCTAGAATGTCATCTGCTAACTCTCGGGGAGCTATTAAGTTCTGGTATTCCCTATTTATGGAGGTTGAGTTGATAACTAAATATGCAGCACAAATTCAGTGGGAAGCGGATTTGCAGATGATATTTTCCCTGCAGCAGTGGGAAGAGATTTATTTAGCAGCTCATCGCTTCTCTAAATGCTCCAACCATACTGAGATGCACTTTAAACTACTACATAGGTTATATTTTACTCCAACCAAACTACATAAGATATGGCCTTCACAGTCGAAATTTTGCTGGTGGAGATGCTCGGAGCCAGGTGATATGTTTCATATTTTTTGCGGTTGCCCCAACATTCGCAATCTATGGCATGAGATATTTGAGTTGGCCTTTAAGGTTCTCAGCATTCGTTTTCAAGAATCACCTTCTATTGCTCTTTTCCACATATATCCCTCAGAGCTGTCTAAATCAGATAGCTACGTTCTAGGCCATATTTTCATAGCCTCCAGAGCGGCCATAGCACAAAATTGGAAGTCTCCATCTCTCCCATCTATACATAAAATTGTATGTAAAGTTCAATATGCTTTCCAAATGGAAACGATGGGTGTTCCCTATTCCTCTGTGACCTCTTCCCCATTGGTTAGGTGGCATGTTCAAATGGCATGAATTTGTCACAGATGGAGAGGGTGCCACTTTGCTTCTAGATTCTTCCTGATCCTAGGAGGTCTTTTCCACATGCGGGGTAATGTTGGTACTATTAAAGATATTAAAGATATTTGATATCTGATGTTCTCTATGATTAAGTACAATCAATATATATATTTTTCTAATGTTTGAATTCTGTGATATAAATGTATGGACAGTGCTGTCTGATTCCTTCCCTCCCTTCTTTATGTTTTCCTTTTTTCTTTTTTTGTAATCTTTATGTTTATTATCTATTTTGTTCTTGGAAAAATCTTTAATAAAAACTATTGAGGATAAGAAATTCAAGTATGAGTGTGAGGGGCTAGGAGGAGGACATTTGGATGATAGGGGAAAGCTATGCCTACTGCACCTGGAAACCTTGCACCAGCCCTGCCTTTAGGTCACTTACAGGGGTAAATGCAGGATTTTGATGAGGGATTCTAACTATGCCTTATACAATAATATTACTACTAGTAAAGGCACCCGTCATATTCTGCATCACATTAGTCTCTCCCCACCCCCCTCTGCCTGTCCCCACCCCCTCACTATTTGCTGCTCCACCCCCTCTATGCTGCTCTGCCCCACCATCCCAACTCCACCCAGTGGGTCTTCTTCTCTGGCTGGTATGTCCTGTCTCCCTAGTAATGGGAGATGATGGAAGGGCAACGCACACCCCGGCTTCCATTGTGCATGCATTTTTGAGATGGGACAGATTTTAAGGCTTTATTATATAGATACTATGCATATGCATAGCCTTAAAATATCATTTATAGCATATAGTACCTGCCAACATGGCCAACTAGAAAATTTATACAAATTAGACAACATACCTAAGATTTTATTCAGTGCGATGTTGAATAGCTATGGTAAAGGAGTTCCTGGAGCTATACAAGTGACCACACTGTAAACTCCTGACCAGAAGATTTCTGCTCGCCCCCTCCTGAGGTGTGAGCATAAATTTGACTAAATTAGGGCCGCGGTGTTGGTTTCCGGCTTAGCACGTGCGCTTACAGCATCGTGGCCATTACTTAAGTCGGAGAATACAATTACCGCGACTAAACACTCGGCTTAAGGCGCGGTAACTGGCATCTCCTGACTAAGTGCAGGGCACAGCACAGTCAATTGAATAGCTCCAAGGACTCCTTCCCGATGCTATTCAACATCGCACTGAATTGAATCACCCCCAAATACTCCCTGCATACAGGTAGGACACACTCAAAGGAACTTTCTGTCTGAAAGGTTAAACTCTTGTTTAAAGCAAACATATAATTAATAACTAATTATTCTAAAAACAATAAACAACATACTGTTCTAGACTCTATTAACCCAAGTCTCTTAAACCATAACCTTCTTCTGTAGTAGCTAAATCATGTATTGTTGGCAGGTAGCCATGCAATTAATACAGTTAATACAATAAATACAGATGTTATATATACTATATAGCATGCTCAGGAAAAACTTTTAACGTGAATCAATGCAAATCCTTGAACATTGCTATCCATGTTGGAACTATCATGGGTGCCTGGGGCTGCCCCAGCACCCACACCCTGACAGGGCCGGCTCTAGGGGTGTTCGACCAGTTCGGTTCGAACAGGGGCGCCACCCATAGAGGGCGCACCCCTCCCCAACATCCAGATTTCAGCAGGACAGTACTGTCCCACTGTTCCACCCGTGGGCCGAAGTGGCCCATGGGTGGTCAAATCGGGAGGTTGGGGACCCCCACTGCTGTGCGGCGGTGCAGGACCCCAGCATCCATTCAGTGACGGGAGAGGGCTGGGGGAAGCCCAGCTAGTGAGGCTCTCCCCTGACATTGTTTGGGCATGCCTTCAAATAACGTCACACAGGAGGCGTGGCCTATTGGAATTAGGCCAGACCCCCATTTTTGGGCACACTACATGGAGCAGGCACAGGGTGCTCCGACCCCTGGAGCTGGCCTTGCACCTAGGCACCCACAGGACTGCAAGCAGGACTACCCAAGACCACAGAGCCCTCTTCTGAGTGGTGCATGTGCATAGCGGAGGTTCTGGAGGCTACAACATCATCGCTGGGCCACTAACTAGTCTATGAGCAACAGATCCACCAAGACAGCAAATACAAAAATCAAAATGAAAGATAAATGTAATCATTTCATAGGAATCAGTGGAATTGAGCTGAATTGATTTGCGGACTTTCATTTATTTCAATATCCAACTATTTGAGAACCTTTTAAATCATGAAAGTACAGTAGCTCATTTATAATGTACAAGGCACAAGATCTGTGTAGTCGTCACAATCAAGTCTGTAGTTAATTGCCGGCATTAATATGAGCTAGATAGTCATGTTAAACCACTTTAATTCATGAAATAACTGATGTAAGAATAAGGAAGCACTGAAGGTATGTCAGCCTTGCTAGCGGTTCCTCTAAACTCTGGGCATTGGCTAATAATTATTTCATAATGCATTAAGTCTCTGGAGGGAAAAGTGAAAATATAGCATCAGACAGAAGCACATTCCTGATAGCACAATGCATTTCGCTCTATTTGATTCTGAAGAAATAGGGTAATACGTTACCCGTCCCTCCAGCATTCAGGTGTTAATAAATGATAGCATTGCTCTGTCTAGATACTTGGCACATTGTTCCCGCTTGTAATTGACACCTTCCTGCTCAAGAAATTATTTATCACTATAGTTTTCAAATTCATTTGAAATAAATTAGCCTTTTCCATTATGCAGAAAACAATTGACCTCTTGAGATATTACAGATGTATCTCAGTGATTGTCAGGGCATATTGTGAATTCCCACAGTTGCGTTGATGTGCCTAAAAATACGTTTATTTATTGTAACGCTTTCTGTGAATTTCCTCTAACGAACAGGCAAATGGCTCATGTAACCTAATATCACACACTATGTTTAGAAATACTGTAAATATTCATGAACGAACAATTACAGTTCTGTATATTTTATTGAGATTAATATAACAAGTATCATCAATTGTTTTAGATGTGTTAAAGGCTAATTTTATTATTTTAACAAATATTTTTGTTTATTGAATCTCTTTATTTCAGCAGAGGAGTCAAATAAAAAAAAATAACAGTAAGATATATGAAGTATAATATACAAATATTAGTTAAGTAAAGATAAGATAAGCATATACATCTTTAAATAGTAAGCAAGAGAATGTCTTATACAGAGAAGGTTATGAAAGGTCTGCCAGTATTTATTAAAAAGTAAACACATCGCTTACTTGAATTGTGGTAGCCCGTCCTCTTTGCCCTGCTAGGGTCCCTGATGAATTTAGGCCTCTACAAAAGTGTGTGTGATTGGCCAATTAGAGCTTCAGAACACTTTGCTGGCCTCAGCCATCAAGCTCCCTTCACCCGATCAATAGCTACTGTTTCAGCAACAATATTTATCACTCTGGGGGGCAATTTAATTGTATTATTGCACCCTTTTTCCCATCTAAAGTGACCGGAGATTGGGATGTGATATTCAATTTGTCCATGAATATCGCACAATTGTTGCGCCCAAACATCTAAAGTCTCCCATTTGGGTGCCCAAAGTGCTGACTTATCGCACATTTCTGCTTGCCTGCCCACAGCTGTATGCGCCCTGACAGAGCAAAACTGCATTGTTCTGTCCAGTGCCCAGCACCAACTGCCACAGGCGAATACAATTGATTCCCCCCCCCCCCAGGACTCTGAAAACTAGTTGCATCGACAGATGAGATTATGTGGCAAAATGAGAAGCCAGCACAAAACTCTCATCATGGACTCCAATACGACAAAGGAAGTGGTCTCAGCAGAGGAACACCCACAGATCATGTACTAGGGGTGGTAAGGGGAATTACGTATCACTTTTTATGGTGCAATTGTCTAGAGTCTGAGCATCTTATAACATACTTGCCCACCCTCCCGATTCGGCCGGGAGCCTCCCGAAAATCGGGTGCCGCTCCCACCTCCCCTGGAAAGGCAGGCAAGCCTTCCGGCCCCCGGCAGCAGGGGGTCGGTGACGCGATTCACGTCATTGTGGCCCCACCCCCTGCTTCATAATCCCATTAATATCGGCCCCAATGATGCGTCATTTGCCGGGCCACGCCCCCTTATTGCTGCAACATGCCCCCCATGTGGAAGCTCGACAGCTCCCTCTTATTACGGTCAATCTTCATCTTTTGCTGTCAGAAATATCCATACGATCAAGGTGGACAGGAATGAAGGGACCTGCAGCCAAACTGACTATTGTAATGATAAGAGCTGCAGGAGATCATGTACACGTGTTACTGAGGACAGGGCTGGCATTTTTTGTTAAATTGAATAAAGGCTTTCAAATATTTGTACATTTTTAAAATAAATGTAATTTGCACCTATCAGAAAGATGCATTTGGGGTGCAATGAGGGAATTCTGGCCAACTGAAAGCTCCATTACGTGTGCGTATGGGGTACAGATGATATGAAAGGGCAAAACACATGCACTAAAGAGGGAGTAAGAGAGACACAAAAACACTGGTGGGGGGAGGGCAGGTAAGAAGAGACAGAGGGCCTGATTCAGAGCCGCTCGCTCTGACTGAGCGCTCACTCTGAATCAGGGCCAGCTATTGCGAGCGGCCAGGATGATGGTCGCGATGGTCAAGACCATCGCGACCATTGGGCTTGCGACGAGACCCTTGTGGTAGGGTCTCATGGCCGCAAGCCCCAGAGAGCTTTCGGCTCTTACAGAGCCGGAAGCTCTCCCACTGACATCACATGTGATGTCAGTGGGGCCGCCCCCAAACGGCAGGCGTTCTCTTGGGAACGCCTCCGTTTGGGCAGCCACCCCTCACTCAACATCGACAGCTCGCCCCCTTTGGAGCGAGACCCGAAGCGACGGATTGCACGTCGCTAGCCGGGTCTCGCGCATTCGCACGACGGAGCCGGCTTCGTCATGCGCATGCGCTGTGGGCCACCATCGAACCGGTTGTGAGCGCTCAGCGCTTGCGACCGAGTCTGAATCAGGCCCAGAGTGAGACCCTGCCAGCTGGACGGCACATAAAACATACATACACATATACAAAGTGTGTGCTGTGCGTGTGGAGGTGGCAGAGGCACACATGGGGAGTCAGAGGGAGAGATATACACATATAAAACTGAAACACCCTCTGCTCTGCGTCCATTTGGGTTCTACTAGGCAGCATCTAAATGAAGCACTTCATGTACAAAGTCCTTAAAATCAGTAGCAGTCTGGCCACAATCAAATTGATTAATTGCAAACACAGAATAGCTTTTTAATGTGACGCAGCAGCCAGCCCTATACCTGCTGTCCTTGACACATATGGGGTCTATTTATTAAGCCTTGAATGGAGTTAAAGTCAATGGAGATAAAGTACCAGCCAATCAGCTCCTAACTGTCATTTTTCAAACACATCCTGTGACATGGCAGTTAGGAGCTGACTGGCTGGGACTTTATCTCTGTTCACTTTCTCTGCATCCAAGGCTTAGTAAATAGACCCCACAGTACTTAATATGGTCTGTAGCCAGATGCCTTCCCTGCAGCTGTCAGGACCATCAGGTGAGTACAGTGCAGTCACCGGACTAGAGGCCCATGGGTACTTGCTGGGAGGAGTTACACGCCTCTGCAGAGATTCTGCCATGGTAGTGTCTAGATGCACCTCATGAAGAGGACCCTGATGTCATCAGTTACTGTCCAACGTCATTCCCTACCATCCACATGGACATAGAGGGGGAATATAATCCTGTAGCGGGCGAAGCGAGCCACCGAGTTTGAAGCATGGCGAGCGAAGTGAGCTCGCGAGGGGACAAATTTCTTCTTTAGGTGGACTTTATGGGCATGGAACTGGACTTCCAACCTAACCTCACGTCACTACCAGGTCCTTACAATGAAGGGGAAATAAGCTCTACCATTCGTCCATCACCGTGGCTAAGAGGAGCAGCCGCTCCCATCACTAGCACAACTCATTCGGAGCTCCAATGAGACGGAGACAAAGATCTCAAAAAATAAAAAAACTTATGGTGCGTACTGCGTACACACTACACGATATGCTCCCTGAGCAATATCGTGTAGTGTGTCCCCGGCAGGCTGTGCTCAATGTCGTTCATGACATTGAGCACAGCCGCTGAACGATATCATTAGCGATATCGTTCAGCGCC
Source organism: Taudactylus pleione (assembly GCA_031769625.1). Lineage (NCBI taxonomy): Eukaryota > Metazoa > Chordata > Amphibia > Anura > Myobatrachidae > Taudactylus > Taudactylus pleione. Next base: position 3,531,485 of record JAUIMM010000710.1, read on the forward strand.
GGGCTCTCTCCCCCATTCCCTGACATGCAGCAACCTGACGAGATCGTCAGGTTGGCCTACATATCAGCCCGATGAACGATAATGACAAACGACCCGCGGGAACGCGCGTCGTCGTTATCATTCATCTTTTTGGGGTTAAAAATAGACGATAAAGTGGACGACTGAACGATAACGATATCATTATCGTTCAGTCGTCCACTTTATCGCCCAGTGTGTACGCACCTTTAGGCAGCTCTCAGACAGCAAGTACACTATTTGGCCTTGACGATGAAGAGAACTCATTTAAAAAGTAGCATTTTCTTGAAGTGACAATATGAATTAATAGTATCTCATTTGTGGATCTAATGACCCTGAAAGGTATATTTTAGTTTGTATTAGGGATAAGAAGGGCCTAATTTCAGTTGCTGTCTCAGGCAGCAGAATGCCTAGGTAATTCCCTAACACTTGTATCCGGGCTGGTTTATTGTCATGTCCTAGGATAATTTTCAACCTTTGATTTGTTTAGTCAGAAATTTCCTGTACTCTCTATTTACATGTATTACATTTTACAAGTTTATTGACTTCCACGAGGCCAGAAACCACACAGGCGGTGTTCAAATCACAGCAGTTTAAGTGTCTCTAACCTATGTAAATGCATCTGCCACTTTAACCTCTGTCTTTATAATAGTCTTTTTTGTGTGGTTTATTGCAAACAACAAACTAGTCTTTGCGACATTGTTGTTGGGTGATCAGCGATTACTGAGGGTCTGAATAATTAGAGATCAGAAATGTAAAATTACTTTGAGGAGGTGATTACTAAACGGGGGAAAAGGTTAATTAGAAATTTAGAAAAGTGTCTAATGGAGGGAATATCACAGACTCTAGAGGAAGTATCATAAATACTGACAGAGACGAGGAAGAGTCCTGCTCTATTAATCTCAGCAGCTGAAAGAATTTATGCTAGAAAGCCGCTGGTGCATTTAAAGTAATGCAAAAGCTACCGACAGGAATCACATCTTGCTGTAAACTAAGAGAGGAACAAACACGGTGTTCCTGTGTGAAGATAATAAATGTATTTTATAAACCACAAAACCAGTGGGCACACAGAGTTTTCTCTTTCTCGCCGATGTGGGTACTTAAGAATAACAATAGAACACACACATTCTAGAATTTGAAACTGGCTCATAAAAAAATGCTCTGTGTGGTCTTTTGTGGGTTTGATGGAAAGGAAAAAAAAAACACACATACACTTTTAAGTTAAGGCCTACACAAGACACTAGACATTGAAAAGTTACAATTTTACACCTTGCATTTTATTATGTGATTTCAATTTGTTTTTGTGAAGCAGTTAAACCTGGTTTACAAAACATTCACAAGAGGGACAATTCAGGAGAGACTGTGAATGTGGGAGGACTGACACTTAAGGGCTCTATTTATTAACATTATTTTTACTAAAATAAAGTGAAAAGGGGTGTTTTCACACCCTTTTCACATTATTGTAGTATCACCTACCGTTACTATAGGGCAATTGGAGTAGAATTCGTAAAATTCTACTCCAACCCCTAAGTATCACTTATTTTTAGTAAGCAGATCGCACTTCCCATAATTGTAATGGGAAATGTGATCCGACCAGAGTTACTAAAAATAAATTGTAAAAAAATACTGGGGAAAGCCCTGTGATAATAATGCCACCTGGAGGTGGCGTTATCCAGGGTCTCCCCCAGTTACCGGACTCCTACCCTGCTGTAACGGGGAGAGCAGAGCCGGGAGTCGGTCCCAGTAATCAGCTGTGTGGTCTAAACAGACCACACGCTGATCACTGCTAAACAGACCACACTCTGATTCACTGTAAAAAAAAGAAAAAAAAATGTACTTACCTGACTCCAGGGACCGGTGGTTGGGGCTCTGGTGATGTCCTCCCTCCGGTCAGCTGGTCTCCCATGCTGCACTGCGGCCCGGTCATCAGGTGATTGGGTCCCAGTGCAGTATGGGATATCACCTGACCGGAGGACATGGAAGACATCACCGGAGCCTGGATCATGCAGGTAAGTGTAATTAAGGGAGAGAGGGGGTCGCAGAGGCAGGGCTTAATGACGGGGGTGGGGCTTGGCGACAGGGGGTAGTAGCGACGGTCGGTCAGCACATGCGCAGGGTACTGGTCATGGTATTTTTTTGCGAAAATACCGTGACTAGTGTGCTGAGGGAATTCGCACGGACAGAGCTTTATCGCAAGCTCCGTCCCTGCAAGGGATTTGTAGTAAATCCCTGTGATATTGCCTGAATTCGCAATGCGAATTCAGTCGGTAATATCACACTACAATCTGCATTACCAATGTGGATTGTAGTAAACAGAGCCCTTAGCCATACTGTACTTGACAACTCTCCTTGATTGTCAGGGAGGCTTCCTGAAATAAAGTAGGAGCAATCTCCCTGAATCCCTGAAGAGTATAGCAATATCCATGATTGCACCTTACCCCCATTATGTAGCTGTTATACACTTTGGAAAAAAATAAATCAGAGATATGTACATTCAGACGATATTATCAGTGCCATTTCCCTGCATTTGTTATAAGACACAGTGATCCCTATGGCTACATGCATTGAATATTTCTTATAAGGTTTCTCTTGGACACTTATACAGTATGCAACCTCTTGTAAAACACATGAGCTAGCCCTGAAAAGTATCAGTGTGTTTTTCATCAACAAATAGATTTTACTAACTGCATTGGAGCTCATTTACCTTTGGAAGTAAGTCAATTTAATGACACACCTCTCAGATGTAGCTCATAGGTGCTGCTTACACAATCACCCTGTGCTTTTTGAAAAGTAAGCAAGTATGGCACTTACCTTTCACCCTCCATGCACCATGGGAGTGCGCAAGGAGATTCAGGTGACGGTGACACGTTCCCCAGCTTCTCAGAATTTTTTTACAGTCTCTGAGGTCTCTTACGGAAGTCTAGCATCTGTCATTGACCCCAATTATAGCTCTCACTTTAGAGGTGGCAGGCATCTAAGATGCTGCTGATTGGCTCATTGCGATGTGACCTCCTCCCACATCGCTGATCACTTCGACAGAAAGTAAACACAGATACTTCCTCTGTGCACGCCGTGGGGTTGCTGTGGGGCTGCCTAACTGATATCTCCTCAGTCATTCAGACACAATAGCTAAAAATGTCCTGAATCCTACACTCACTACCCCTGGTGCCCCCCATATCCGTCACCTCGGACTTAGGCCCTGGCAGCTTTGCCCCTGATGACATTGGTTGTGGGATGTACAGTATCATGCATCTCATTGCATGTGACACATCCCGCTATTTATTCCATGCATAGCGGCATTTATTAATGCCCTATGTATGTACTGTATAATTGTGATTATAAACTCGAAAGACAGATTTTGCGATAAGAGCTGTCCTTCCTTTGCGTTCTGAGGAATTTCGGGTTTATAACCTTATGACGGGTTTTTGTTGCTGCTCTGACTAAATGGATGCTAAATTGCCATTAGAAATTAGCTTTCACATATAAAATGTGCCTTGAGCATATATATATATATATATATATATATATCAGTATTAATAAGATTAAAATGTCTGAATTATTTTTGAATAACATATTCCCTATTAGAGATGTGCGGTTCGGTTCTCCAGAAATCCGAATCCACCCGAATTTCGTGAATCCGAATAGATCCGAGACGCGGTTCTAATCTCCTGAGCATATCCAGATAAATCATGGTTTTGATCTTGCATCGTTTCAGAATTCGGATTTTAAATCCAAATTTTGGGTTTTGGATTTCAGAATTTCCATAATTTTAGCTGTTTTTAAAAACATTTCACCATTTAAAAAAATAAATAAATATAGATCGAAAAACAAAAACAAAACGGTTTTGCAAAACCAAAACACAAACATTGACATATTGACATCAGTGTTGTGGACACGCAAGTATGTTGAATAAAAATATGCTAATTTCCGCACTGGATTATCCTGTACATGATGGTAGTTATTGACAGTCACATGATGTACAAGACCAGGGAAGGCCCTCATAGGGCTCAGTAATGACTTATCTGAATAGGGAGCTCAGTAACAGCAATGTTTCCTATGAGTGCCATCCCTTGTTGTTCTTTGAGGAGGTACCAAAGCCAGTAACAGACAGTGCAGGCAAGTGGCACTACTTCTGGACTAATATATATACAGTACAGTGCTGTAACTAGCTCTTCCACTGCAGGCAACACCCCCTCCATGTGACATCCCACTGAGGGGGCGGGGCCACAATCACCGGTGATTACAGCAATGCCCGTGCGCCTAGAAGGGCTGTTTAACGCACAAGGAGGCTAGTTGTATGTGGACACATCTGTATAAACACACAACTTAAATATTCTCATATTGTGCAATATTCTTTAAATTACAAGCACAAAGCGTAACTGTCGGACAAATACATACCTAAAGAGATTTATAAAACAAGATATAGGATTTGACATTAAGAGATTGCATTCACACTGTTCCCCTTTTGTTATGTGCTAGTTTATACTCCTGAGGATTACAGCACCTTCCCAACTGCTAATAACAGCCAGCGAGACCGACATTATAATTTCCCTCCTGCTTTTTACACATCGCCAGCAACAAAAGATGTGTCCCGTTAGGCAATTAAAGGTTATCTTAGTCAATTTCATCAACTAACAACATGAAGTTATTTTGGTGTAAATATAACGAGTTCTTATCTCTCCCCGCCAGCCATTAGCCCAGGATCAGATCACTGGTTTTATTTCTGCTTTTGACCAAATGCTGTTTCCATTTAAAATGGTTTTTATTTTGCCCTGTCTAAATGATAGGTTTAGTGGGGGAGTTAATTTGCAGCAGTGTTTTTTTTATATTCCATTTTCAGCTTTACCAATGTCTTTTCTCTTTTCGGATTACAGTAGTAATACTAATAGCAAAACAAGACGTAAAACAGTGCCCTGGGGAAATCCAATTATATTACTCTAAAGCTTTTGTCAACTTGTTCAGCAAAATGTGAAAAAAAAAAATAAAATAAAAATTCTGAGCTGGACCAAAAAATAAATACCAGCAAGCATATTGTGGGGCAATTTCAGTCTTTATAAAGTGTAGGAGCTTTAATCCTTGTTTCAAGCAACTTGGAAAGCCACACGATGCATCCTGGAGAGAGACGTAAACATATTTTCCAGTGGTTTGTACGTCAAAATTGGTGCAGCCCAAGCCTACATACCTACTACTGTACATTGTTCCAACAAAACTATAATAATAAAAAAATATTCAGCTCACAAGTGGATAGGTTAGAATAACTTTTTATATGGGAGGAGGTTTTTTTTTTCCACCAAAATGTACTGTAGCAAGTAGTCAATAGTGATGAATTGCAATTAATTTTAATTTATGGACTATGAGATTCTCTGTTTTCCGTTTTAATACATATAAAAATAAAACATGATAGAGAGGATAAATTGCATTGCACAGTTAATTAGTATTACAAGACAGGGATAAAAGATGTCCAGGATTTAATCTTTAAAATTTGGGAAGTTATAGAGATTTATGGCCCGATTCAGAGATGTATGCAAACTACGCGCAATGTCAATGTTCTTGTAGTTGAGTGATCATTGGCTACTGTGCATGTACAAAATATTCTGAAAACAGTGAAACCAGCAGCGGCATCTACCCTCTTGCATGAGGGAGCTGCCAATGCTGGTCTGGCCGGCCATGTCCCGGCGCCTGCTCAATGGATCTGGAAGGCGCCGAGGCATGTGCACAAGCGCAGTGGTGCCACAAATGCGCATAACACCGGCTTCTAGGGACTGCATCGGCTGCTACCCCTAGAAGCTGGGTAGTGCTGCCATCTGCTAATCGCAGCCTGGACTGGCAGTCCCAGGGAGAGAAAACACCTCCCTCTGGGGCTGCCTGTCCTGTGTGTGACTGGCAGGTAGCACTTCCAATGAGAAGCCATTGTCAGTCACAGTGGGCGGGATGTATTCAGCATGGCATCAGCGATGCGGCACATCCCGTCTCTTATCGGGTACATTCCAGGGTTAATTTAATTTGCATAGGACAGCTCTCAAGATAAGAGCTATACCCTTGGATACAGAGACTTACGGGTTTAAAACCCAGAAGTCCCTTTGGTGTCCTTCAGTGCATGCACGTGCGCGTCAAGGGGGGAGGTGAAAGGATCCGATTGGGTCCCTCTCAGAGAGCGCCCTGAAAAGAAGCCTATAGGCTACTACTACTACCGGCGTTGCAGTATTTAACGCAGACAGAATGCATCTTCACTTGTGACTACAGGGGAGTAGCAGAGATGTAACAGGGGGTGTACATCTAATTACACCTGTGATGTACACTTATGGGTCAATATGATCATTTACTGTAGTTCTGTGCACGCAATGAGTAATTATGGGGAGGAGTCGGCAGTGTGGAGAGAGTCTCTGGGAGCAGCCTGGCATCTCCGGGAGTGCTGGACACTCCCCAAGTGTGATAATAATGGGGGCATGCCATGAGGCCCCGCCCCTTCCCCACGAGATCTATTTCGCGAGCTAGGGAGCTCATTCAGACCCGGACGCTAAACTGCAGCCAAAAGAGGCCAGGTATGCAAATGCCGCGATCGCACTGTCTGGTGGTAGGACGCCCTCTCTGCCTTAGAGAGCGACGGCAGAGCGAACGCACGCCGGTGTAATGACGCCCACCTTACTCTCTTAGCACAAGTCTTCTCCAGGAAGTGTGTGATTAATTGGTGACATCGGGAGCCATCGGAGCTGCACGCAGCGCTTGAAGTAGACCCTACCCCACCGCAAGCACTGCGATCAGTGCTGTCTACAATACAATTAAGTGACGTGTACAATGACGCTTCTTTGCTAATTATGCACACCCCTAAAATGCCGTTTAGACGCCCAGATGCGCCTGCGTTCGCACATCCACTCCACCCGTTCACAAGCACCTTCCCCTGTTACCACCCACAAAAGGCGCTGTCACTCAAATTAGCGTCCAGTCTGTGTTGTACAAGCGCATAATTCCCGACCATAGTGAGTGACTCGCACATGCGCATATTGACGCATACATATGCACAAACGTGCGATTATCGGCCATAGCGTGCATTCGCAGCTTAGCGTCCGGGTCTGAGTCAGGTGTCACCGATTTACTGTAAGCTTGCCGCAGTCGCATACTCTTACTTTACGTGTCACTGGTATTTCTTCTTATTCCTTAACAGCAGTTACAAATGCAGCATAGCTCGGTCATCAGCAAGAGGGGATGCTTGAAGCAATCAGCCTCCCAGTTGTCATACTCTGAGCATTGTCTTTAAACTGTATTACTGCTTATTCTAGAAACGTTTTTCATCCTAATAAACAAAGAAACCTTTTTCCAATTAAGACTCTGAGAAATGAAATAACTTAAAAGATCTCACCAGCCTTTGTTGGAGCAAAGAAATGAAATTAAGTCAATTTTTTGTTGTTGTTCTTTGGAGACTCTGTTGTCTCTTAAATAAATCTCCTTGAATCGGAGCCCCTACTGATTGCTTGTATTTGAAGTAAGCTAGTTATTTCTTTCTCTGTCCTGATTGCCTGCCATGCAGAGGAAGCCTACCGCCTCAGACTATCAGCACATGTGTGACTCTTATATAGTGCACCCAGTAGGGAGAGTGATTTCATATGCCGACCACCTTATCCTCCGCGCCTAAAGTAACAAAGGCTTTAATGGCTGTGCAGGAGAAAAAAGTTTTTGAAATCATTTTCTATTTGGGATATATACAGTAATAGCAATTGCAAGAACATGTGTCTTATTTTTATTATTTACAAAGATAGATAGATAGATAGATAGATAGATAGATAGATAGATAGATAGATAGATAGATAGATAGATAGATAGATAGACAGATAAATGGAATCGGTATGATTCACCGCCGGCCGCACTGCTGAATGCCAGACCCGTTCTGCGCATGTGCAGAACGGGTCTGCGAGCGTGCACGTAAACTGATTGACAGTCTGCTGCCATTTGGGGGTGGGGAGGGGACGCTGAATGCGGGACAGTTGGGAGGTATGCATTAGTCCCCTGTCGGGATTACACAGTCGGGCATTCAGCAGTCGGCTTTCTGACTGCACACCAACCAAAGGCCATGCTGAAATGCAGCTCTTTATACCACATATATGGTTTTGTTTGCCCCGCACTGAATGTCCCTGTTTTATGCCAGCTCAATTTTTCTCACTATCCATTGCTACTGAGCATTGAGATTCCTTACAATAATCAATGCTCCTTAGGGGTAAATTTACTAAGATGGGAGTTCTATTAAGAAGTGATGTTGCCCATAGCAACCAATCAGATTCCAGGTATTATCTTCTAGAAGGTGCTAGATAAATGAGAAGTAGAATCTGATTGGTTGATATGAGCAACATGACTTCTTAAATAGAACTCCCATCTTAGTAAATTTACGAAATATAATAATTTTGTTATACTTTTTCACATTTAACCTAACCTAGAGGTTCCCAAACTTGGTCCTCAAGGTACTCTAACAGTCCAGGTTTTTTTTTCTTTTTCTTTTAAACAATTTTTATTGAATTCAAAGAGGTCAAGACAAGGACAATAATATATAGTATTACATTCACAGCAAGAATTATGGTTGGCTAATACAATACAAGTGGGTTATACAGTCAAGATTGTATATTTTCCCTGTTCCTCATGAATTCTAATTGTATTTTATTAAAAATGTATATAGTTTAACTAAATACCATATAACTGAGTCCAATTAAAGAAATTGGTGAAAAGAAAGAAAAAGAAGGAGAAGGGAAGGGGGGGAAGGAGTCATCCACATTTATAGTGCGTTCAGGATATAATTCGTGATAGCGACCATGTGGTATTTTCAAACCTTTGTAATCTGCTCATAAGTCTGAGTGGGTAGATAGTTGAGGTAAGTTTCCCATTTGTTATAGAATCTAACAACACCTTTTTCAATATCATACATCGCCGTACGTCTGTCAAAATAGAGTATATTAAGAAATTCCAATTCAAGCATTTCTAAAGAAGGAGCTACCTTAGAGATCCATTTCTGCAGAATTAGTTTCTTTGCTAGAGTAACCATTACAGTAAGAAAGGGTAACATTGAAGGGGGAATAAGTGTTGGCAACCAAGAGGTGAAATCAGCAAAAAGGAAAGCTTCCCAAGAGAATGGTAATCTAACTCTGGCAATCTGAGTAATAAAAGTGTGTATTTTATACCAAAACTTCTTTATTTTAGGACACTGCCAACAGTCCAGGTTTTAAAGACATCCATGTTGACCACATGTGACAGGTGTTTTCACATTATTTTAGTATCATATCTATGTATTAAAGGGCTTTTGGAGCAGTTTCCATAATAAACCACTCCAAGCCCTTCAATGCAAATATATTTAGTAAGCAGATCTCATTTCCCATACTTGTAATGGGAAATGTGATCTGCTCAGATTTACTAAAATAAATTGTGAAAAAATAATGTTATCCAGGCTTTCTCCTGTTTCCCCGACTCCTGCTCCGCTCTAACAGGCAAAACCAGGAGCCGGCCCCTGTGATCAGCTTTGTGGTCTAAATAGATCACAAACTGATCACTGTTAATAAATCTCCCAAATGAGATAGAATCTGTTTCTTTTTGGATCTCCTTTACCTTGTTTTCTTTTATTGGATAATTTTTGGGGTTGTGTGTGCCATGTCTTGATTACTCTGATTAATATATGACATTTCTTGGTTTTGTTTTGTGAAATAAATACTTTTTTCGTATTTAGATTGTATTATTTATATACTACTATTTCTAATGGGGTTTTGTTCAACTTATTATTTATTTTGTTTTCTGATATATATCTATTTTATTGCTCTGATGAATAACAGAAATAATAATAATAAAAAAATAAAAAATCCCCCAAACACTTATCTGCATTCAAGGACTGGTGATCGGTCCACTGGGGAGGTCCTCTTGGACTCCGGTCAGCTGGTCTTTGGGCTCCTGCACTGTGAAACCCGGTCAGCTGCTCTATGCCAGCATCTCAGTTTGCAGCATAGAACCGGGGTCACAGTAAAGGAGCCAATAGACCAGCTGACAGGAGTCCTGGATTACCTCATTGGAGGGGGGGAAGGGAATCACGGGGGCAGGGGTTAGGGGGGTATCGCAAGCTCTGTCCCTGCAAGTGATTTTTGATAAATTTCTGTGATGTTTCCTATATTCGCAATGCAAATTTAGGCAAAAATATCACACTACAAAAACGCACTTGAAATGCGGATTGTAGTAAATAGGGGCCTATGTCACACAGTGCCCCCAGTACATCATATGCCCCATTATAGTGCTCCAGTTGATATTGGTAGACAACTATATGACCTGGGTGCAGGTCCCCAAAGCAGTGACACCCTTGGCACCCACTATAGCTATGCCCATGACACCATTATTGGTCTCATATATATATATATAAAGAGCACTAGATGACTACAGACCAGGACTCCAGAAGGGGTAAGTTTTCAATCTTCTGGGGTCTGGGAAAAGTAAAAATAAAGCAGAGCCTGACTATATGGCCAATACTCCTGTTGCATCTGGACCCATACTACCAGATCCCAGCAGCATTTAATTGTAGGGTTATAAGGAGGGTTGTGTGACCAGTATAGCTACCCAGGGTGCAAAGCCAAGGGAGCAGCATAGTCACTGCCCCTACAGTACCCCTTTGGAGCTGGAGAGGTACCCCACTATCTAGAAACTAAGGCACATAGGACACATCTAGCACCAATCTTACTGCTCTCTTAGTGGTTTTCTGTGATGTCATGATGTCACCTGGACCCTTACACCCTGCCATGGCTCTGTTTCCTTGTATAGTATCTGTCCTCCTTCCGCCTTCCAGGTCTGCAATCCTGTACTGTTCTGTATAGCTGTTACCTAGGATCTTATTATTGTTATTTGCTTTTATTTACAGCTATTTAACGAACCACAAAGCAATCATAAATCATTCAAATGAGAGGCTGCTTTACTTTGACGTTGCTCTCAGGGGAAAGCTGTCCTCATTGATTTATGATGCATTCATCAATATTAGGGAAAACTGATATAACGTATTCTCTAAAATAATAGAAAGATACAAGGGTACCCATGTTAGTTACACACTGAATACTGGGCCTGATTCAGCCAAGATCGCAACTGCAAAGGCAATTGTGATCCTTGCAATAATGCAAATGCAGCAGTAAGGGTATGACAACCCTTGTTACATTTGCAAATTCCAGCACTGCGACGGAGGTCGCAGGCTGGGATCACCATTGCGACCATTGGCGGTCGATGGTGGATGGCGCCGGGTAGCCGGCCAGCTGAATAAGCCTCAGCTTACTCAGGCTGGCCGGCTTGCGAGCCCAGCAGACTGCATATGCTCACGCAGTCCCTGGGCTGGCCATTCCCGGAAAAAGGGGCGGAAACACCCTGTTTCCGGGAACGCCGGCCACCCCCACACCGCCCCTTAAATTCCTCTGCCTGTCAATCAGGCAGAGGCATAGAAGGGCTTGCGTGCATCTTAGCAGGACCAATTCTGCACACTCGCAGAATGGGTCCGGCGCACGCGCAGATTCACGATAATCGGGATCTGCGATCAGCAGTGCACCTGTATGCACTGCGGAATCAGGCCCCGCCCACTGTACAGGATGTGTAAGTAAATTGAATGAAGAACCTTTAGAGCAAATAGTAAATATTCTACAAATAAAATTAACTTATCTCAACATAAACTAAAAAATGGCCACTGACCTTGTTACCATGAATTGCAGTAAAGATAATAAATTGCCAATATAGTTCCTGCCTTCTAGTAGAATGCCTTTTTCCTTACAAGTAACATTCCACAGTCATTAACGAACTCTGGCTACAGGAGAGAGCAAACCTGTAATTTATCCGTTACCTATACAATATTCATTATCTATCAGACTATGATGAAGTAACACTAAAAAAGCCTTAAACACTCATTACCGTTTCAGGTTTCTCTCCGGGAATATGAAGTATATCAAGTAGTACAACGGCCTTAATTGTGGTCCTACTTTATTGCTACTTTTAGCTATAAATGCTTAAATTAACAGCCAACTTTAAGTAAAAGAACATTAACACTTTTTTATTGGTAACTTTTTTTTTTTTAAACAGCCCTGTCCCTACCATTTCATGGAGAAAAGTCAGTGGGTTTATTCCGAGTAAAGCGCGGCTAAGGAAATCACAGGCGGTTCTCGAGATTCCCAATGTCCAGCTGGAAGATGCGGGAACATATGAATGTAAAGCTGAAAATTCCAGAGGAAAGAATGCGTTCCGAGGACAGCTACAAGTATACAGTAAGTGCTACTTGCGGTAGATTGCAGTGTTTGTACTGTGTGTGTGTGTGTGCTGTGTAAATAATTGTTAATAAATAATAAATAATTAATGCTGCCTATTACTCTAATATGAACCAATGAAAGCGCCTCCATGATGTCATATATTGCTAGTGGATTGATTCACTGCATTCTTGCTAATTGTTACAATCGGAGAACAGTAGTCTCCTCTGACAAGAGACGACAGGCGCACTTTCAGATAGCGTGCACAAAACGCAATTGTGCACCTTTCACTCGACACAAGAACACATAATTGACCCCAGTCCTCCTTGTTAAATAAAGGGGCTGGCCCATTTAAAAATCCAGATTGACATGTGATGTGATTGTCTACATCAGGCCTGGCCAACCTGTGGCTCTCCAGCTGTTGTGAAACTACAAGTCCCAGCATGCCCTGCTACAGTTTTGCTATTAGGGAATGCTAAATTTGTTGCAAGGCATTGTAGTTTCACAATAGCTGGAGAGTCACAGGTTGGCCAGGCCTGGTCTACATACTCCAGTATTCAGTGTTCAGGACACACTCAATCTCACCCTATAGTCCATAAAGTAATGTTGCCCACTCTAAAGTCCTAGAGCTACCAGGGCTTTTGGCACAGGTTGCATAGGGGATAAGCTATGGTTTCTGTGGCCCACAAAACCTGTCTTTGAATGGTATTCAAAACCTGAAAAGGAGGATTTGCATGATCAAATCCACTGACTGCTCCCACTTCCCTGGGCAGAGAGGGCGGCATGCCGAACCTGATTCAGTATCCCGGAGTATGGGAAATCTCCCCGAAATTCAGGACATTCCAGGAGAGTCAGTAAGTATGATATGAAGAGCTGTACCATGAGTGAGCTAGAGGAGAACTGGTGAAGAGCAGCCAATGCCTAAACACAGTGGAGGCAGCCATTTTGTTGGATGAGCCAACCTTCAGTAAAATGACAGCCTATGGTTCACAAGGCACTAGTGACATCGTTGAGTCACTCCTGCAAGCCCAGGGTCGGACTGACCCACAAGGGTGCAGGGAAAGTCCCCGGTGGGACACACTGCCTGAGGGTCATGTTCCAGATTGTGCACTGAATTGTACACTGTTACTCTATTGTAGGGGCAGTTACCTTATGGAGCAGGACCACTGAAAAACATCGGTTCTTGGGTTTCTTCTATAGAAATGACAAGCGACCGTGGTGGCTGGCCACACCCCCTCTGGTAGATGACTACACCCCTTAAGCATGGTCACCTACTACTGCATTCCCTCGGTGGGTCCTTTATGCCCCAGTCCAACACTGTGCAAGCCACCAGTTCATGTTGAACCGATATCCCCAGTATATATTGGAGCAAAATTAAAATCTTGTTAGTGATGTTTCTCAATATACTGTATGTGTGTAGAAAGACACATCTCAAACAAGTACAGTATAATTAATACTGTACATATTTGCACACCCTTACTTTACTGTACTTGCATATTAATTACCCTGGTCTGCATCTCTAAGCAACAGGGGCCACATGTGCTCGGTACAGTACATACTATTCTAAATGTGTTATGGTTTCAAGTTGTTTGCATGTACAGTGCACATATTTTGCTCAAAAATACATCTGTGCCTCAAACTAATGCTACAAAACCAAACAGTTTAAATTGATTTATTTAGGCTAGAAATCAAAATCCGAAAATTGGCCTGGCCATGAAGGGGATAGAACCATTCATTCACTGTCATGCATGTGGGATTACTGCTATTTTTTTCACCGCCTATAAAGTAGCACACACCAACTGATAAAAAAAAAGGTAGTCCAATAAAGTTATGCAGTAAAAATATTAGCTGGAGCGTATTATAATTTTATGCTTTGCTGGTGTACAAGTGAATAATAAGTGGAATAAAATTGTTGCAGCTGTTTCTAATTAGATACATAGCACAGTTCATTTCTAACATATTTAGACGAGACTTTCTCCTTAACATGTTTACAAAATAAATTAGAACATTGTGTCTGTGGAAATGGAACAATCTGTTCCGAAGAAATAACAAAACGGCACATTAGTTTTAAACAAAGACGTCACAATTGGAACACAAACGAGAAAAGAAGTGTTGATCCATTGTACACAGCACCAGGGGGCAAATTTTCTAGTGAAGATGGGAAAAAAAAAAAACAGACACGTTTTCTAGTCCGAAATGCACAAATGTGTTTAATCACTTAAGAGAAGTGTCTAGAAGACAGCAAGTTGATACTGCCTCCCCCGTACAGATAGTTATATCACTGGTGCCTGTAAGCCTCTTCTTCTGCCTGATTCATGATGCTATGGAGAAGGGAATCAGTATGAAATACCAGCGGCTGAATAAACACACCCCTCCCCGTAGCCTAACCCTAACCATCCCCGTGGGGGTGCCTAATCCTAATCTCCCGCTGGAGTGCCTAAACCTAACCCCCACTTCATCGGGGAAACTGTGATACTTACCAGGGTCCGGAAGTTCGGGATTCTGGCGTTCGGGACGCCAACACCGGTATCCTGATCTCCTTCGGGATATCGGCATCTGCACTTTGCCGGCCAGTAGAATCCAGCGTTGATATTTCGGCTGCCGGAATTCCGTCCGTGGGAATTTAACTGCATCCCATGGGGAAGATGTACTAAGCTTCAGAGAGAGAAAAAGTGGAGAAAGATAAAGTATCAACCAGCCATGTTACTGGCTGTTTTTGAAAAATTACAGTTAGGAGCTGATTGGTTGGCAATTTATCTCACTCCGCATTATCTCTCTCCAAGGTTTAGTATAGATACCCCTATAACTGATAACGTGCTGGAGTGTTGTAGGCTAGACTAATTGACTTATTAGCTAGTTGCTATAGTAATAGATCGGGCATTGCATACTTGGGAAAGATGTACAGTATCAAGCCTTATAAATGGTGGAACTATTGACAAGTGGAGAAGGTGCCCAACCATTCAGCTTTCAGGTAGCATTTTTCAAGTATATACTATAAAATGATAGGTAGAAGCTGATTGGTTGCTATGAACTTCTCCCGTTGTTCACTTCTTCACTCTTTAGAAGGCTTGATGCATTTCTTCCTTAGTAATAATAATAGTATTACTATAATTTAGTACTAATAGTAATTAGCCAGCTTCTGAACAATTGGTAGGGTGGTAAGCATCATTGGTCAGGGTGATACCTGATCATACTAATGAGCTAATACTACCTAGCTTGCATAAAGTAGAACTGTGAAAGTGAAGGGTACCATAATTTGGAAACAAGGTCTCTGAAAAGCCAGGGTCATTGACACATTTTGCTAGAGGCTTAAAACGTTTCACAGTGTGATTTTTTTTTTATCTAGCAGTAAATTTAAATACCAATGATTTAAATACCAATGGAAATATTAAAGCCACAATTCCATCCCTCCGCACAAGACCTTTACATGAAGTACAGTGCTCTGTGGAATAAAACTTCCTGTAGAGCTAAGACGGTGAGCATAAAACAAAAGCCGAGCTCGGCCGGGGACTGAGACTGTGACTCCTTTATTAGTGTGGTGATAAATGCATGGCAGTGCAGCTGGGGTGAGTGATAGACTGCAAGTAAACAGAGGAACAGGTAGGTGAGTGAAGGGCGCATACCCAGACCTTGTTAATAGTAAATTCCATTATATATTTTATATTTGCTGAAATAAGTTATTTTATTGCTTTTACTTCTTCAATTCGAATGCAATAGTAGCCACTTTCCAATGAATGCATATTGCATCCATTGGAAAAGATACATTTGTACAAATATATATATATATATATATATATATATATATATATATGCAGGAATGAGCCCGGCACTCAGGACGATAAGAGCAACATAATGGGTGCCCTCCTAAAAAAATATACAAAAAGATCCTTCTGGCATGGGTATGTACCCAGCACACAACAAAGGAAGGCGGCACTCCAATAGATGATACAAATCAACGTGTATTAATTCAACGACATATCAATATCCATGTGTCAACATTTCAAGGCTGAAAGCCTTTTCATATATATTTACTTTATATGTCCTGATGAAAAGGCTTTCAGCCTTGAAATGTTGACACATGGATATTGATATGTCGTTGAATTAATACACGTTGATTTGTATCATCTATTGGAGTGCCGCCTTCCTTTGTTGTGTGCTGGGTACATACCCATGCCAGAAGGATCTTTTTGTATATATATATATATATATATATATATAATGGTTATATAAACCACCCTTATCCTGCGCCTTTGGATTCCTTATGTATTCAAAGTGGCAGCATGAGGAAAGATGGTGAATGTGCTGCTCTGCTTACCTGGGGGGGATTCAACTACCCAGTACTGATCACACACAGCACATACAGAATTTACATTTTTTAATAGCTGAGGTGCGAAATCTGCCATTTTTTGCAAAGAACCAAGTGTTTCCTAAGAATATCCATCGTTCCAGTATTTCTGAGACCAATTGGAACTTACAATATGTATTCTTTTATGTGAAGGCACAGAGATTAACCCCTGAAGAAGTCTCCAAGGAGACAAAACGCGTAGGGTAACTGTGTTTTTGATCCTAATTCGGTGACTACATCCCTACGAATACATGCTTTAAACCTAAGGGTGAATCATCCATGTTCAAATGTGGAACCCTGTAAACCTAATCAGCACTGTCTAAAATTGTATTGGTACTGTACAAAATGTTTTTTTATTGTAATAAATTGTATTATATTTTTATATGGGTGTCAACAGCTTTTTGTCCACAAAAACTATTAGGTTTTTATATGTGAATATTTTAATAATTCAATAGTAGTATTTTGAAGTGTTTATCCAGAACAGCCTTTTCTTAAGTCTCCAGTATAAAGTGTAAAGTTACTTAAGTGCTCTCTCACAGACCTTTTTCTATATCTATCTATCTATCTATCTATCTATCTATCTATCTATCTATCTATCTATCTATCTATCTGTCTATCTATACAGTATATAAGTCCGTCATGTTTCTGACATGCCCAGCTTAACCTTTGTATGCTCAGTAGTTGTCAGAACTCTCCGATGATGACATCACTAACACTGATGGGAGGGGGCAGAGCTCAGACCAACTTCCAGTAACTGTCATGTAGCTGTTACTAAGTTACAGGGTCTATGTACTAAGCCTTGGAGAGACATAAAGTGGATGAATATAAATCAGCTTCTAACTGCCATTTTTCAAACACAGCCTATAAAGTGACAGTTAGTAGCTGATTTTTTGGTACTTTATCCCCATCCAATTTATCTCCCTCCGAGGCTTAGTACATAGACCCCACTAGTGTTTTTTTGGTTACTCCTTTCATTAGCACCAACCTACAGAGACAGGTAGGACGTGGAACATTTCAGGAGGCATTTCTCAAGAATGCTTTGTTAAATCATATAGCCTACATAGCAACTGACTCCAATCACCAATTAAAGTTCATGCAACTGAAGTATGTATATATAAATATATAAATTAAGGTGGCACGCCAGCACTTAACATATCAGGCTTTATTCACAAATAAATGTATAGTTACAATAAATCCAATATATATTGACTTGTTTGCTATGGATTACGCTCCAGTTTTCAGTACCTCCAGGATCTTTTCCATATCTTTTTTTCAAACCATAATGTGCATACAGGCGGGACGATCGTCAACAATAACTATATCGTTGTACAATCTCTTGAGTATGCTGGATGATCGATATTGAACATCCAGCACACCACGAACCCACCAACGACGGCCAACGACCCGCGATCAACGATCTCGGGTCTCTAAAGGTTGTCCTGCATGCACGGCGATGGTCGATATCGTTATCATCCATACGTGCTCGCGCATCGCGGGTCGTTTTACCACCAAAAAATGCACGATATGAACGATAACAATATGATAGATATCGTTCTTAATTATCATCAATTTTAATCGTACCGTGTGTATGCACCATAATACTGTACATTTTTCTAATTGTTTATCACAGTTTACAGCTGGTCAACTGTATCTCTTTTGCATTTCACTAAAATCGAAATGTGCTTTTTTTTTTGCTTTTTTTGTTTGCACCAGCTCAGCCACAGTGGATTGAGAAGATTAATGACACACAGTTAGACAGCGGAGACCAGCTCCATTGGGAGTGTAAAGCATCTGGAAAGCCCAGGCCGATTTATCGCTGGCTAAAGAATGGTCAGCCCTTACTACCCCAGGTACTGTGTTGATTAATTATTAAACTTAGTTAGATACATTTACTAGTGTATTGTCATTAGACTGTAGTTCTGGTTTCAAGTATAATATATATATTATATATATATATATATATATATATATATACTACTTGAAACACAAACTATTAATTATTTTGAATAATTTATTTATTACATGTGCAAAATGTAACATAAATAATGTGATACAGGTACAGTCAGCTAGACCTGTCTAATCTGGGGTCCAGCTGGAAAAGTCAAAGGGAAATTATATATAGAGAATAATCAACTTTTTTTGTTTGGATAGATGTGAATAGACCCAAAGGTATCTTTTGAACATGTAACCCTGACATTTAGCCTAACGCAGGCTACAATAGGCTTTCTGGTTGCAAGTCCATCTTCGGGGGGGAGGGGTGTCACAAAAACTATGCTTTTTCATTTAGACTGAATCATTAAACTTGAAACCTATTACAAAAGTATATATCAATTTTTTATTTGTTTCACCTCCAACCAATCTCTCAACTCAAATACCAAAATGAGCTGGATGTATAATCTTTATTTCATATTGAGGAGACACCACAACATTATCTGTCTGACAGAAGCCACAGATTGCTAGTCTGGGTACAGGTTCTTCTATCTCCATTACCTTAAAAACTGGGTACATCCAGAATGAAACAAATTCCTCCAGCAAGCTGCAATGAGCCAGCAAAAGAGACTTGCATCCAACATAATAATAAAATGCAGAGGACTCAGTTACATACATTTGCTAAAATATTGTAAGCTACCAGCCACGTCAAGGCTTCTCTGCCCTGGTGGTCCTACACTACATAATAAAAACACCACTTTGGGCCATACATTTATGT
Source organism: Taudactylus pleione (assembly GCA_031769625.1). Classification (NCBI taxonomy): domain Eukaryota; kingdom Metazoa; phylum Chordata; class Amphibia; order Anura; family Myobatrachidae; genus Taudactylus; species Taudactylus pleione. The sequence goes on from JAUIMM010000710.1 coordinate 3,550,776, forward strand.
GTTTCTAAATTGAGAGCTGACTTACCTGGAGACCCAGCAGGATCCTCCCATATGGCACTACAAGGATCAGCATATTCTTCAGTTATTGATCCCATGCATGCTAGATTAACCCCAAGCCTAGATTAACCCCTCCCTTACTAGCATCTGTGATGGGCCAATGAATTGATTAGAGCAATTTCAATTCTCTGTGCATCATTATTCTGAGAGGCATGTACAGTATGGGATCAGTAGTTGTAAGGTATCTTGATCCCTTTTGTGCCATATTGGAGGACCCTGGGGTGCTTTTAGGTGAGTTGGCTCTCAATGTAGAAATATATTATTATTATTATTATTATTATTATTATTATTATTATTATTATTATTATTATTATTATTATTATGTAGTGTAGGACCACCAGAGTAGAGACACCTTACCATGGCTGGTGGCTTACCTTGTGTTTGCAAATGTGAGTGCAAACCTCTGCATTTTTATTTATTATGTAGAATGTACAGTAAGTCTCTTTTGCGGGCCCATTGCAGTATGCCGGGGTAATTTGTTTTATTTTACATACTAAATGAATAGAAGGATAAAGATTGAATACAAGAAGTTGCTCGGACTTTGGTAAAATACACCTTAGAATTGTCCGACCGAACCATATGTCTAGTGACCACTGGTGTAACAGCAATAGCACTGCTAGCCTCAGTTGATTCCCCCACCAAGCTGCCAGCCATTGCTGCTTTGAGCCCTGCCACCTCCTCTGTGTGTAGCAATCAGAGTAGAGAGTAGTAATGTAACTAAGGTCATCAGGGAGCTTAATGAGTGATTGCTGACACCACAAGAGGCTCAGAATTCCATGCACCTGTTTCGGTGCCTCACTCCTGCCTCCAGAAATTGGGATTCCTTATTCCTTTATACAAACTGTAATAAGAGAATTTATATACTATAGCCACAAGGTAAAAAAATCAATGTCCTCAACTACAGCTATCGATTTGCACAAATAGTTAATAAAAAAAAAGATGGTAAAATCTAAAAGGTGGTGCAAAGAGTTAATAAAAAGGTAGTAAAATCTAAGAATAAATACAAAACATAAAAGAAAAACATAATGAAAAACAAAAAGATAGAATTATAATTAAAATATTGCACCAGCAGGTAGATGTAATTGATATATTAGAATAGCTGTCCCTTTAATCCTATTTTTAATATTATAAGACAATAATGACTTAAGATCCTTACTTTAGTTTAATATGGATACTAGACACCGAGTACTTACATTTACTGTAATGCTTTGTTCTTGTTAGTAATAATCAAAAAGTGAAATATAATAGTGTAGATTGAAATCAGCTACTGCATATGAAATAAGAAATCGAAAATAATCCCTTTATCCTGGGGAATGTGCCTATAGTAAGCTAAATCAACTCATACATGCAATCTGCAAAGTCCATTCTCCATAATGATCCACTGAGTGATGGAGCAATGACCCGGAGGCTCCACTGACTCCAGGCACAAAGCAGTCTGGTCTCTCTCATAAGGAAGAGCAATCCGGTAATTTCTCATAAATGTCAAGTACATGTCATGTTAGAGGGAATTTGGCATTTGTCCAACATTATCACTTGCTTAAAGGCAAACTAAAGGCTGTTATGTACTATTTTATTAGGCATGACAAAGTCTTCTTTTAAACTTTGAATCTAATTATTAAGTGAAAAATCTTTGGTGGCAGTGACTTAAACCAGTGCAATGGAAAAGCCTTACTGAAGTGCAGTTACATAGGAATGGCCAGCAGGGGGAGTGCTGCCACCAACACAATATAAATAAAAAATAATTTTAAATGTTACAAAAACTGGATCGGATTAAGGGCCACATGGACCTGCGGCTGACAATGATCAAGGGCCTATTGTGAGAAGGGAAGGAGCTTGGACCAGCGCTATGTGGGTGTTTCCAGTGTCATGTGGGCGTGTACGCCGCCTTCATTATCAGCCCCAATGTCTCACTAAATATGTAAAAAATTACGTAATTTTGTGAGGAATATATGAATACATTTTAATATTTATGATTTATACCCGACCTATTATGCCCTTAAACTCGCCAATGGGTGTTAAACCTTCATAGTGTATTGTGATATATGTATTTAAGAATTCCATCTAATGCTAATGAATAAAGTACATTTTTTCTTATGCATCAATTGTAACATCTATTACAGAACAGAGTTGAGATGGTGAATGGACTGTTGACAATTCACAACGTGAATCAATCAGACGCAGGAATGTACCAATGTCTTGCTGAAAATATCTATGGAATCATTTATGGAAGTGCGGAGCTAAAGGTGCTAGGTAAGTTATCAGATATGAAATAAGAAGTCTCACTGCGATGATATGCTAATCCATTGCGATCGCAATGCCGTCGCAGCATAACATAAGGACGCCCACTTTACCTTACAGACATCCGTAATGTTTAGCGAGACTGCGAAACGATCTGTTCAATCAAATACCATCGCAGCCTTACGCACACTTGCACAGACCTTACTCAGGAATTGCTAATTTCATTGCAGGCTATGAGTGCTCAGGCTGCGTAGGGCATCGCAGGGGATAATTTATGCCCGCCCTTGCAACGGCGTCCAAACGCCCTGGCACGCCTGCGTTTCGAGGACCACCCCCCCGTCACCACCCACAAGCGACACTTCCTGTCAATCATTCTGCGATGGTCAGCGTAGGCACTGCGATCGCAGTCCCAATCTCAACGGCCGGATCATGCAGGGACACTGCGATGCATATGCATGCGTAGAACGAAACAATCATCCGATTGCGTGTGTAATCGCAGTTGCTATCGGTAATGAATCAGGCCCATGGAGCACACACAAAGCTGCTGGAGGTACAACACACGGGGTGTCCCAATACCCCAATAATATATAAAGAAGGTGTTATCGTGCCCTAGGCTCAAGAGAGGATACTGGTATAATAAATACTTTCCTTTGTGAGATTGGTTTCAATACAGCCAACAACTACACCCAACACCTTGTTGATATGGAAGGAAAAAGAGAGATGCAGCACAATAGTGTATTACCTTTAAAACTTTTAGTGGCATACAGTATATAGTAAATTATATTTTCTTCCCAAAGATAATAGGATAATGGGAAAAATTATTTATTGAGTAATTTAGCTGAAATAGAGCAAAAAAAAAATCATATGAAGATGCAAATTTCATAAAACCATTGTAAATAAGCTCATAAAGAGCACAGCAATAAATGGAGGAACGTGATAAACAAAACAACTAATATTAGCTCATATAGAGCATATTGGTAAATCCACAATACAGCAGGTAGAAACAGTTGGACCTATTCCAGATTGTACAGTAAACAAAAAAAAAAAATCAGCATTGGTTTTTATACAGGGTGGTTCTGGATAAAATTTTTACAGTATGTCTCAGTAACCGATATTTACTGGAAGGGTGTCCCTTGCTCTAGTGTAAAAATATACAGTGCACAGTCCTTCCACTACTGAAGTCCCTCATCGGCCAGTCACTTCAGTAGTATTGCTTCTCTGTAGTACGGAACACTCCTGAGCCTCTGCCTAGCATAATCTGACTCTCATGCAACAAGCTTCCTATCCTTCCAACTTATCCCAGGTCTGGGTCTGCAACTTCTCTTCTCTTATCACACAGGACTTTTCTGAGATCTTGTCAGGCAGAATACTGTTCTCTAGGGACAGACCAACTGGTCCTTTGTCTCTGTTCTCCTGTCACCTGCAAGAAACCTCACAGCTCCTCCACTGAGCTGTCTACTGAGCTCCTCATTGAGCTGCAGACAGGTTTGGTCAGATACATTTTCAATCCTATTCCAATACATGATCAGGGTCTTCCCAAAGCCTTCAATACCATCTCAATTGCCCCCAGTCTGGTGGTCTCATCTTCATTGCTCGTGTGTTTCCTGTCTGTTTATATTGTAACTGCTCAGTGCTCCCAACTGTTACATAACCACACAGCCCTAATGCTGGCACAAGACAAGTAATCTTTCACCTTCATCTGATTGGTGCCTTTTCTGCACCTGGTCAATATCATGTGTGGTGCTTTTTTAGGGATCTCCTGAATAGATACTTCCCTGTTACTGGAAAAAGAGTGTTGCCACACCCACATGCAGAAGTAAGGTACCCCAACTGAGACAAGACCCATAGCAATATACTCTATATGGGGAAAAATAGGGGTATTAAAATGGATAAGGGCAAAGGCTATATCAGCTGTTTATGAGAAGGTTCTCAAATGGCAACACATGCTTGGATACAAATTACTTATGATAACTACAATCTTATATTGTATGAGCCATCACTTCGAATTGAATTTAAATGCATCCAGTAGCTTCCCTGTGTTTATTAATTATAGTCTGCAACCATACAATACAATTTGATCTAATCAGCTGTATTAAACCGCCATAAAAGTAATTCACAGTTCCAATGCTGCTGGGTCCCTAAGTAGTCCTTGGGTAAATGTTGGTCCTGTAGGGATTGGATGTGTAAGAAGTAAACAATATAGGCTACATTATAGTTTACCGAAGATAAACCTGTCTCTAACTCCTAAGTGTATCAGATCAGAATAGAGCTGTGTCGCTGAATTTAAACTGTGACTTGATTGTACCAAAGGTTCCCATTCCCCTGGGCTTTTGGATGACTTTGTACTCTATTACTTATGTGTCTGGCCAATGGGCTTCTTATCTTCCAAACTTTTAGTGTCCCGATTTCAATTGATGAGTGGTAGATCATCATGGTCCTCCTGTGTCTCTTGTCACTCCCTGGAAGTCCAGACTGGACCTTTTTAAAGTCGGCTGTTCTCTGCACTCTCTTCCCCCTCTCTTCCTTCTCTTGTCATTAGTCTTAACAATTCCCCTAAAACTTTGTTATACTTTTTGTATAATGTTCTTCTTGTATGACTGCCTAACACCTCTCCCTCACACGTCTCTGCTTACCCCTGTTCCTACTTTCCTCAGCTAAACCTCTTTTCCACTCCACGTCTTTGACTCCACTGTCAACCCTGTACCTACGCCAAGCCCTAGATTTATTCTTCTATCTACCTGCTGCTCCCCTACTTTTTTCTATCTACCTGCTGTATTACTAGCTTTCTCATTATCCCTGTGTCTGTCATTCTTTCCCAATCACTGTTTTTATCTGTCTGCTGCTCCGATACTTTAGCTTTCTCAGTTATTCAGTTCCTCGATCACTTCTTCCCCTTTTTACCTTTTTTTTTGCATTTCCTGTAACTAATGTTCCCCTGACTCTTTCTCACCTTTCTCTGTGTCACTTCGCTCCTTCCGCTCCCAACATCTTCTCATTAGTCCCCTTCCATTAATTTTGTCACAGACTTCTACTATTCTGCCAGTCTCAATTTTATCCCTCTTCTACACAGCTCTCGGTTCCTTACCTCTTCCTGTATATTCTCCTGCCTGTGCTCCTCAGGCACTGGGCACCAGGTCTACTCTTTTGCACCACCTGCCGCGGTCTGCGCGCTTAGAGTTAGTGGCTACTGAAACCCTTCAGGGTGCTACAAGCATTTGGACATCCAACTGCTGTTATCTCCACTGTGCTATCAACGGCACCATTGGATGCTGGATTTTACCCCTTCACTCTGGAAATTGCTTTTGGAATACTTAATTCCCTATTTCACCTTTCACCTCTTACTAGAACTTTTTTTTATGAGGGGGGGGTGGCTTTAGCTCCTGGGTTGCTAGTTTCTGTTATGCAGATGGCTCTTTAGCTCTGTAATAGTTGCATTTTCCATCATCCAATTCATTGTTATTCTTCCTCACTTCCTCATTTCCCAGTCTAATATAACACAGACCCTCATCCAGCCGTAAGTGCACTTTAGTCAGAATTGATGTGATTGTCTGCAGACTTTCATATCGTTATTTTACTCTCATCTAAGCTTCTGTTTCTCTCTACAGTGGTTTTCTTCAATTGCTCATTTCTGATATGAGTCTGTCATAAGATCCCCGGCTCTACATGTATCTGTTGTCATAGACTTTCCCCCTCAGCTTCACGTTTACTCATTTCATTAATATTTCTCTGCTGTTCTGAGGCTGACAGTCTATAAGCTCCCACCCTCTGCTGCTTAACGAGTCATTGTCCCTACTTAATGCGTGGGAGCTGAGAGATTTTCTGTTTAACTGCTACTTCCAATCTAAGAGATTGCAACTCTCATTCTAACTTTTTATTATTTTCACGCTCATCCACATAATTTCCTTCTTGCCAGTTTATAGGTTTATACTTTTGTGGTCTTTAAGTTTGTAGTCAGTTTGTCTTTTTTCTGTCCTTGTGTTTTGGCAACAGTTTTTCAAAGTCTGATTTACGTCTCGTTAACATTTGTTCCTGAATTTTCAATTTGCTCTGGGTGGTAGTGCTGTTGGTTTTCTGCAGATCCAGCTCTTCCTCAGATAGGATTCTCTCCAGAGAGGCTATCCTTGTGCTTTGTATGTTTCTGGCCTGGATATTTAGGTCATCGATCTTGCTGGTTAAAGGCTGTCAGATTTGTACACTTCACCTATTGGGACCCGAAATATTCTGACTGATCATGTGAGAAATATTCCTGCTCATTTTTAGCAAATTCAGTCCTTGTGGTTTTTCCGATGATTGTTCCTACGCTTTTGGTTTGTGGACACGTATTTATTTTTTGAGTATTACTTTTTGCAATAAACTCCTCAAAACCCTATTTTGCGGTGACTAAAACTCTATTGAGACTTAAGTAAGTTTCTTAGCACTTTAAATGGGGATGTAGTTAGTATACCGCCGCACGGGATACCGGCGGTCAAAATCCCAGCGCCGGAATCTCGACCCGCAGCCAGAACATCAGTGCCGGATTCCCAACATAGTTGAGATACAGACGCCGGAATCCCAACAGCCAGCATCCCGAATGTACTGTAAGTATAGTGGACCAGGTTAGCTTGTAGCAGCAGGGGGGGGAGAGGGATAAGTTTAGGCACCACAGGGGGGTTATGGTTAGGATGCAGGAGGGGGGAGGTTAGGGTTAGGCTGCGGGCAGGGGGGTTAGGTTTAGGCACCACCAGGAGGGGGGGTGTTAGGCACTAAGGGGGCAGGGTTAGGTTTAGGTACTAACGGGGAGGGTTAGGTTGCAGCAATGGAGGGTCAGAGTTAGGGAGTGAAGGGGGGAGGGTTAGTATACTCAGCACCGGGATGCCTCTGTCGGTCTTTTGACGGCCGGCATCCCCACTGCCGGTCTCCCATACCCAACCTCTTTAAATGCCTCCTTCTCTCAAAATCATTATGAGAGGCAAACATTATTATTCTTATTATTATTATTATTATTATTATTATTATTATTGTTACTAGAGATGTGTGCTGACCCCCGTCTTTTGGTTTTGGATTCATCTTTGTGTTTTGGTTTTTCAAAACCACCCTCAAGGGTTTTGGTTATGGATCTGGATCTTTTTTAAAAAAAACAAAAGTGATAAAAAGTTTTTAAAAACAGCTAAAGTCATGTAATTTTTGAAATCCAAAACCCGAAAAATTCGAATTTCGACCCGCGGTAAGATAAGAACTGTGACTCAGATCTGTCCGGATCACCTCAGGAGATCAGAACCGTGATTCGGATTTGTCCGGATTCACAAAATTATGGTGGATTCGGATTTTCTGGAGAACTGAACCACACATCATTAATTGTTATCATCATCAATTACGTTTTACGCAATCCCGGGCATTAAAGAGATCAAATTACAAATAATTATTGTGCCGTGTTGTGAAACAAAACCTCCCTAAGCAAGCTTCCAATTGTCACATTTGCTAATTGTTACAGCCACGTAAAGGTTTCTAAATTCACCTTTTTGTACGGTATGTCTGCATGTATTTAGCCATCTTCTGAGCAGGCATAAATATGCATATGAGTATTAATGAGGGTATGAACACCCCATGTACTGCCAGGAGCGTGCTCATTGCGCTGCTGAGGGACTTTTTGTAAAGAATCAGCTCTGGATGATAACAAGACATTAGTGTCATAGGATCTTTAGCCTACGGAGAGCCCACACCAACACCATATTTATATATTATACAATAATGCCTCACTCATTATATCAAGCACACAACAGAAAGGAAGGTAACAGTTTTATAACATGGTCTAATAATAACTTTATATTGCAGTTGCATTTCTATGTAGGATATTCCATTATGGTTACAGTTTGGAACTGCATGATAGGGATCAGTGATGAACCAAGTCCGTATAGTGATGAAGTGTGACCTATTATGGTAACCTGGGGTACAACATTTTTGCTATCATGTGACCTCCTACTTGTTACGCCATCCTATTCCATCATATTATATACCAACCGGCATATTCTGCATAATTGTGCCTTGGATCTATTATCTCCATGCCCTCACTTAACATACAACTTTGGGCACAGTAGTAAAGGCAATGCCTAGAAAGCTGTCGATTTTTAGTAAAGTTCAGTAAGAATCCCAGTACTGTTTATGTCCAGTAATAAATTCATTAGCAGTAATGTCCAAATTGCATAATATACAGTACATAAACTCCAGTAAGGTGTTCTTTAACAGTAATGTCCAATAAGGTGCCAATGCCCAGTAAAATGTCCATTAGTGATAATGTCCAGTAAGATATCAATTAGTTGTATTGGTAGGCAAGGCAGGTATTTCTAGGAAGGTGGCCAGTGCCAGCCCTTCCACCCCAACTTTCTCCACCTCTGTAGACTTCAGAATTGACTTGTGTCACACAGGATACAGTGCCGTGCCCTGGCAGATTCTAAATAGCCAGTGCCAGTGACCAATTACAAACCAATGGAATAATTCGTATCGCAGAATGTAAAATTATGTCTTATTGGCTCCGGGATGGAGTGAGGTCAGATATGTTCACATTCAGCACTGGCAATCATTCCAGCAGATGGGCACTGGAAGCAGAATGTTACAATTCATGTGCACCGTACCACAAGGCCCTTTTCATCCCCTGTGCCCCCATTGCAGATGCTATACCTGTGCTCTGGTTAGTCCTGCTCCTTGCAAGTACTAGTCATTTATCTCCCTTACAAATGCACTGTCCCCTGTGCTGAGCATAATTCTAAAGTCTAAAGTCATTTTATAACCGTATTATATGGTAATAATAATGTTATAAATTAATTCTGCTTCATTTAGGCTGACTAGCGTGCTGCAGTAAATGATTTATGCTTCGCACATCTCGGAAATGCACGTACACACCGGACTCCGCTTTACAAATAATTGTGTTTGATTTCAGATCTTAGCACAAAATGTACGAACGCTGTTTTGTGTACTTCTTTGAAAGAAGCCTAAAAAGGGAAACGTCTTTGCATAAACATTCTAAAGAGAGACAATAAGCCAGTGCACGCTGTAGCGGTCGGGGATTTATTGTGATTCAGATCTGTGATTGTTATTTTCATATGTATTTTGCTTAACAGCATCAGCTCCCTCGTTTGAGTTCAACCAAAGGCAGAAAACAATAATCATCACCAAGGGCAAGGAAGTCGTTATGGAATGTAAACCACAAGCATCTCCAAAACCAACAATCTCCTGGATGAAAGGTGACAGAGCTGTAAGGCAGAACAAGAGGTTAGAAGCTGTCATGTTTACTTCTATAATTAATAGGGTATGAGAAGCTGGGATGGAGATGTTTGTATCTTCCCAAGCACCTCTCTCTGTCTAGTGCTTTTTGGTTTTCTTACACCGAGAACTTTATTCTGTATTATGCTCAACATGAAAAGGCAACAGCGAAATGCGGTGTTTTTAAAGTACAGGTACTGGATAAAGAAACAAGTTTATGTTTAAACAATAGAGAAATCTGATATATAAATATTTTTTTCCCTTGTAGTTTGATTGATATCTCCCAATATTATTGAATAAACAAAATTGCTCTAGCCCCTCGAATTTCAAGCTTAACGTGGAATAAACATGCAGGTAGTGTAGTTGGCTGGGCTGAATATTCTGTGCTTCTTTTAACATCATATTTTACATTTTCGTGTTCATAAACATGGTATATTATGTTGGAATGTAGCAACAGCTGCATGTTAAGTATAATTGGAGGACTATACTGGTGGGACAGTAGGTGGCACTGTGTCTTGGGCTGCCACTGTTTAGTCATCCTCTTTGCTGTAATAGTGTACACTCTTCTACTATCTAGTTGTTAATTCTCCTGGAGTTGGATTAAAGTTTGTGGGAGCTCATGGGCTCGGGGGGACTACCAACAGAATACCAAAAAAAGAAAAATGTTTTGTAGATTGTGGATTTATTTTCCAGTCTCAATTACATTGTGTTGCTACGTCCTTTGCTCTTCTGTCTCTGAGCGTGGTGCATCCAAGTACTGACACAAATAGGATCTGCCTGCTCATGGTTCCTCACAGCCTGTTGGAGAAAGACAGTCTCTCGAGATTATGATGATTGCATCTTTTGAGACCAATAGCTCCTTGGCAATTGCACTTGTAATGACAGAGGGCCAGAGGTGGACTGGGGCAGGGAAATACTAAAGCCCAGTCATCAACACTGGTCTATGGGTGTTTGCCCCCCATATGTGGGGGCCCTGTGGGATCCACCTTGGTCTCCCCACCGGTAATCCAACTCTGGTCCGGTCATGAAGTTATAAATGTTCTGTTCACAGTAAGGTTTATTCACAACCTCTCTCTGTAAATTTGATGCTTGAACAGAGAAGCCTATATATTTGGCATCCATTGTCGAGTCCCTTGGTGAAATGGTTAGTGGTGAGAGTTAGAGAATAAAAGGTGGCTCTATTTTTAACTTTTAAAAATGGAAATTCTTATATGAGACAGAAGTAATGGTATGTAAAATGCTGTGAGTGACAAAGATGTTTACTTATGGAGCCATGTGTCAGCCAGAGTTACTCAGAGACTTGTAAGATTACTATTCAGATAATATCACTAATGGTTTTGGACATTTTATGCCTCGGCACATATATATTTCATCCTGGTACATAAATCCCACCGCCGCATGTATTTTTAATATTTAGATATAATTCAATGGCCCAGATGTCAGGTTTGACTCTTGTAGACATTCCGGCTTGTAAAGCAGATGGATCTTTTGTATTGTGCTGACGCCCAAGGATGGATGGTTATTTTGTCCTTTTGAATTTGCAAGCTTAGAACAGGTTGCTGCCTTTGGCTTTGCAAGGCTAAAAAGATCAGAAAACAGATAAAGAAAGTGTCTGGGAACAGTAACCTGTATGAAATATATTTCTATTATTAAGAATTTGGTAAAATATGTGCACAATGGAGGGAGAAATTTTGTGAAATTAATGTAACATAATAATTAATTTCTAGTATTACCAATTTCACCATACATCATACTTAATACCAAATGGAGCACGTCATCCTCTACAAGACAGCCCCCCTCTCTAAGAAAATTCCAGGAGACACCCACATATGATCATCAAATGGAAATACAAAACGTGTGTGAGGAGAGGGTGTGCAACACCTGCGGCCTTCCTGTTGTCCAGAAAAAGATTGTCACCCCACTCAAAGAACAATACAAAAAAAAAATTAGCTGAACATGAGATGGCGCTGGACATAAAATATAAAGGTAATGTCCAAAAGAGCTACTTAAACCTCCTTTTGGTTCGATGTTAGATATCCTTCTTCATAGATAATAAAGTTCCTCTAGGGTCCCCCGTGTTATATATCCTCAAGAGACATAACAAAAAGAAAAAGGTGTGATTCTTAAAGAGAAAATTCACAATATCATAGAGCACAGTTTCTCAAACTCAGACCTCAGGACCCCAAACAGTGCATGTTTTCCAGGTCTCATCATAGAATCACAAGTGAAATAATTAGCTCCACCTGTGGATCTTTTAAAACGAGTCAGTGACTAATGAATGCACCTGTGCACCTGCTGGGTGACCTGGAAAACGTGACCTGTGTGGGGTCCCGAGGACCGAGTTTGATAACCACTGTCATAGAGGTAATCCTTCACATGTAAAAACAACATACCCCACTCACATATAAGTTAGTGGGGGAATTCCTATCTGGGTATCTGTATCCTCCCTCCTTGTAGCATTCCCCAGTGTATCTTATGGCAACCGTTTAGAGATGATAAAAAGGATAGATGGGTATGTACCATACTTACAGGTAGGAGAAAATCAAGAAGTTCATCAAGGTTTCTTGATCATCACATGACTGATTTCAATACAGAGCAGGTTCACAACACCCTTCTTCCACCCTTGCTCTACTCCATAAATCAACTCAATAGACCATACCATCCAACACCCCTCATACGTACCATGCAGAATAGTTCACGTGACATACGGGTAATCTCTTCCACACCCCTTAACTGACACAAGCCTAGATGCTAATAGTACCACGAGGGCCAATGTTACATCATGATCAAACCCATCGCCAACTCCAATCGCAAATTGCTGAATAGTGGCCGGACAAGCACCAAGGACAAATCAAGGTTCACGTCACTGTATGATCACAGCCTTCAGTGTCGGACTGGGGCGTGAAGGGCCCACCGGGGCCTATGCTTAAGGGGTGTGGTCATCCACCAGAGGGGGTGTGGCCAGCCACCACAGATGTTTGGCTAACCATTAGGCAAATCTTGGTGTAGTTTCTATAGAAGGGAACCAAGTCCCATGCTGCTCAGTGGATCTGCTCCACCAGGTAACTAGCCATCTAATAGAGTAACAATCTATAATTTGAGGTCCGGAACCAGACATCTAGAGGAGGTGGTGGGCCCACAGGCAGTGGGGCCTACCGGGGATTTCCCCTGTACCCCTGTGGGCCAGTCCAAACCTGACAGTCTTCATTCCATCCATGAAGAACAGAGCCGAAATGCATTGGATGTCACTCAGTGGTACTACGGGCAACTTCAAAAACTGCTCTGCAAAACCTTAAGAGTTTCTCATCCATAACTCAGAGGAAGCCTATCAGTAAAGAGCCAGGCATCAGAGAATGGAGTGAGCTCACAACCACTGTTCCTAATACCATGCAGGAACTGTATGTGCTGTCCAGGAAGCCATGAAAAGGTCAGAGGATACACAATCCGGCTGCCCCCATCTTCCTTAATACTTGGCAGACTTCATGTCTGCCCCACTTCTGTAGCAGACGTGGCACTTTTAGTGCTTAAGTTTAAAAAGACACCACCGCCAGGCTCCTCCCTACAAAAAACAACTTACCAGTAAGCCTTGAAAAGTATACCTACTGTATTTGTATGTGCACCAATTGGACACCAGTGTTACGTGAAGATTCACAAAGCCTCTCATATTCTTCCTCCTGACATCCACCACCTAAGTTATGAATAAGAGTAAGACTAAGGGGTTTACATGCACTGCAACCTGAGTTTAGGGGGAGGTTAGGTTTAGGCACCTGGTAGGGAGCAGGTGAGGATACCTACTGACAGGTGTCGGGATGCCAGCGCCGGCATTCTGACCTCCCGGATCCTGAACGCCGGCATCCCGTATCCAACCCGTATATATACAGTAGCTATAAGAATATCAGCATGTTGGTGTAGTCCACAAACATCAAGTTAATTAGAAATTCAGAAATATGGACCTCTGTTGTTGTATTTACAACTTTATATAAATAGTTCACACTCTAGAACTTTGTGTTTTTGTGTATATTAATCAAAGAAAACCGTTTTAAAGATAATGGTTTTAATATGAACATCATATAAGTTCATGGCATTCGGCTTGAAGCGAAGACATTACAGTATTTCCTGTATTAAGAAGAACACACGTCATGAAAATCTATAGAGACACCAAAATACATTTTCAAAAACATTAACTACAGTTTCGGACAATGGATTAAGGGCCTGATCCAGAGATATATGCTAATGCAATCGCATCTGAATTCTCTCATGGATTGCAGCTGCTAAAATATGCTAATGCCTTCCAAAGCACAGCCGAGCACAGGGACGCCCCACCAGAGGCGGTTCCAGGGGCAGGGCAATTGCCCCCGTAACACAGCCACTGGGCACTGTACAGAGTAGTGAAGCTGCAGAAATGCAGCTCCAAATACGGGACCCAGCAACTACAAGAGAAGGGATATAGATGTTATTTTGACAGCCGGAGCCTGTGGGACATGCCACATCGCATTGCAAACAGGTTAAAGGGGGCGTGGCCACTCTGCCACAATTAGGCCATGCCCCCTTCCCCTGAGCACGGCCCAAATCTCCATGGGCTGGCTCTACTTCTACTCTAGTGACAGGGACAGGTAGGTTGGTTCCCAGGGTATGTGTGAGTGACTGTGGGAGGAGGACCTCAGATAAATGGTCCAAGCGGGAAAGTGAGCCTCCCAGTGAGTGGTGCAGTACAATGTGCTGTCATCATTTTATATATATATATATATATATATATATATATATATATTCCATTCCTAGTGACTCTCCTGCTATAGTTATCACCACAATCTATGGGGCATGTTCAATAGGCTGCGAGAATAGCAAAAAATCCGCACCTGCGAGGTTTTTCCTGCAGGTGCAGGTTTTTTGCTATTCTATTAGGTGCATGTTTTGTTTTAAAACACGCGCCGGGAGGATTTTTTTTACGCACCTCCTGAACAAGCTTAGATTTTTCCTTAAATCATTGATTTTAGGAGAAATCACCGGGACTTGCTCTGACACCCTGGTGGCACCCCCCCTGAAGACTAATTAAGCAATTGGAAGTATCCAATTAGCTTAATTAGTCCTTAATTACTTACATTCTGCAGCGTTGTCTTCTGCATCGACTTCTTCATCCAGCATCGGGAGCCGGGTCTTCTGCAGCAGCGGTGAGTATGTCAGTGTGTGTGCTGTATGTAAGTGTGTATGAGTGTGTGTGTGCGTATGAGTGTTGTGTGCGTGTGTCAGTGTGCCCCCCCCCAGTCTCACTGTGGTCCCTCCGTCTCCCAGCAGCCCTTGCCCCTGCCACCATTCCCCGGGACTCCCAGCAGGCCCCTCTCCAGTAAGAAGAGAGAGGGGAAGCCACCGGGAGCCGTGGAGAACCCCGCGCAGGTAAGTGGGGTTATTTTTATAATTAATTTTACGCGGCGCAAGGTTTTCAATGATGAAAATCCTGCATCCACTATTTTTAAAATTGAATCTCGTGGATATCGTGAGCGTGCATACCCGTGGAATTCCGAAATTGGGTGCGAGGAGCGCGAGGATTTAGCCTCGCTAAACCTCGCGCCCAATTGAATATGTCCCTATGGATGATATTTCATTTTACTTTTGTTTAACAAGAGACACTCACTCATATACTGTATAGGGGTATATCTACTAAAGTGGGGATATTTAGAAGTGGAGATGATGCCCATAGCAACCAGTCAGATTTTAGCTATTACCTTCTAGAAGGTGCTAGACAAATGTTAAGCAGAATCTGATTGGTTGCCAAGGGCAACATCTCGACTTCTAAAAACCTACACATTAGTAAATATACCCCATATAGTAAAATGTGAAAAGAATCACTACTGATTGAATTGCAAGATCTTTGGAACAGACACTACTGTACTTTGGACCTCATTCAGACCCACTCGCAAGTGCTATGCCTCGCAAGCGGGTCGATGGATCGTGCGCAAGCCCCGTAGTGAGTGAGAAAATCACTCGCTCCGGGGCTCGCTACAAGCAGGGTGGCTGTCGATGTTGATCGACAGCTCGCCCCGTTTTGTAGCCGGAGTGGGGGGGTGGCTGGACAAATGGAGGCGTTCCTTAAGGAACGCCTGCCGTTTGTGGGCGGCCCTACTGACATCACCAGTGATGTCAGTAGTGAGCTTCCAGCTCTATTAGAGCCGGAAGCTCACTGGGGCTTGTGGCAGACGAGACCATACCACAAGGGTCTCGTCGCAATCCCGATGGTCGCGATGGTCGCGACCATCACCTGGCTGCTAGCAAAAGTTGAGGCCGGCTTGAAAAAAAAAAAGCGTCCGCCCTCATTCAGAGCGAGCACTCGTTATTTGCAGGCGGCTCTGAATGAGTTCCTTTGTCGTTTGTATTATGAGTTTTTCCTAAATTTGATTACATCATGGAGTAAGCTTTAAGGTGCTGAGTATATTTTTGTGCCATGTAAAGTGCAGTTTACACATGGTATTTATTCCACTTATTGAATAATCAAAAATGCTCTTGTATGTCAGAAATATCAGAAGCCTCTCTCAGCAGCCACTGCCTCTCCATTCCTAGTATGCACTCCAGGGCTTTTATACTCCTCTATTTTAAATGATCTTTAATTATAATAGAACATTAAAAATGCTCAAAGTTTTTTTCCAGACTATTTGAATTAGTTTGATTTGTGTCATTGCAGCTGTTGTTTGAAAAGTCAGGTCACAAGCTGATTCTTCAGACCTTCAAGAAAGTCACATGAGACTTTTTGTATAGTTAGAGAACAGGCTACGCGGTCGAAGGAAAAAAAAGACAATAGGAAATGAAATTAATTTAGATAGTGACATTTTAGGAATTGCGGTTTAATTACGGAATATTAATGCTATACCTAGTATTTGTCTAGCTTTATCAGCATTTAACGGGCATTTTGGTTGCATGTGTTTCGTTTAATATTGCGTATAATTAAAATATTTTAGTTGTAAAGCATAATTGTTTAAAGAGTCTAATACCTTTTATCTGTTTGCTTTGTATAATTCATACTTGCCAACTCTCCAGCTACGTCAAGGAGACTTCAGAATCTTGAGTGGCTCTACTGGACGCCTGTAAAAGTGGGCAAGTCCGCACCCTGCCGTCACACACCCCCACACTGTCCATTTTGCTGCATCACACACCCCCGCACTGCCGACCTGGCTTTCCCCTCCCAGATTAGGATGTCGAAGAGTCGGCAAGTATGGTATGATCTACATATCAATTCACAGTTTAAAACAGCCAACCTGTTGCTCTTCAACGGCCTTCAAAATGGCCCCGCATTACCCTTAATCTCAGCAATCATTTATAACAATACATTTAGTAAAAGAGGCTTATTTATAACATCATATCAAGCAACATTTGAAGCAAACATTACAAGGTATAACAAACCAATCAGATTATAAAGCCGGAAGGAACTGGGGGCCACAGATGATAGCACGAAGGGCCGCATTCAGCCTTAAGACTGATTGCTGTCCATCACGAAGAATTTTCACACATGAAATTAAGAAAATCCTTTGTAAATGAAAGAAGAATTATGTCTCCACAATGGGTCCATCTCTTCTTTCCTGTCTCATGGAGTGTCTCTGGGACTGAGGAAACCAAGGCCAAAAGCTAGAGTGATTTATTGACATAAATATTCTCCTTTATACCAGCCCACTAGTAGCAGAAGATGAGCCCTTATAAAGGCACGATTCGCTCCATGAGCGATATTGTGTAGTGCGTCTCCGGCAGTGGTGTGCTCAATGTCCTTAATCACATTGAGCTCCCACACGGAACGATATATCGTTCAGTTACGTCACCCTCTCTCATCCCCGTATTTGCAGAACCAGACAATGATGAGCAACGTCATCAACGACCAGCGGGAGCGCGCATCACTGGTCATATCCACTGGACGATATAATGAACGATTGAACGATAATGATATCGTTATAGTTCATTATATCGTCTAGTGCAGGCATGTCACACTCAAAATACCAACCGGGTCGAATATTCAAGGTCCTAAGAGTGTGTGGGCCGCAACAAAAAAAGTCTTATATGCAATTTTAAAAGGTTTATTATTAATAAAAATTAATGCAGTGCCCCCTGTAGTAGTGCCCCTTATGCAAAGCCCCCTGAATTTGTGCCCATTATGCAATGCCCCTTATGCAGTGCCCTAGTAGTGCCCATTATGAAGTGCCCCAGTAATGCTCCTTATGTTGTGCCCCCAGTAATGTCCCTAGTAGTGCCCCTTATGCAGTACCCCCAGTAATGCCCCTAGTAGTGCCCCTTATGCAGAGCCCTCAGTAATGCCCCTTATGCAGAGCCCCCAGTAATGCCCCTAGTAGTGTCCCCAGTAATGCCCCTTATGCAGAGCCCACAGTAATGTCCCTAGTAGTGTCCCCAGTAATGCCCCTTATGCAGAGCCCCCAGTAATGCCCCTAGTAGTGTCCCCAGTAATGCCCCTTATGCAGAGCCCCCAGTAATGCCCCTAGTAGTGTCCCCAGTAATGCCCCTTATGTAGAGCCCCCAGTAATGCCCCTAGTAGTGTCCCCAGTAATGCCCCTTATGTAGAGCCCCCAGTACTGTCCCTAGTAGTGTCCCCAGTAATGCCTCTTATGCAGAGCCCCCAGTACTGTCCCCAGTAATGCTTCTTATGCAGAGCCCCCAGTACTGTCCCTAGTAGTGTCCCCAGTAATGCCCCTTATGCAGAGCCCCCAGTAATGCCCTTATGCAGAGCCCCCAGTTATGTCCCTAGTAGTGCCCCCACTAATGCCCATTATGCAGAGCCCCCAGAAATGCCCCTTATACAGAGCCCCTTATGTTGTGCCCCCTCTCAGTATAGAACAGGCCCCACTCACCTGTGCAGTACTTACCTTTCTCCACGATGGCCGCTGGGCACCGCTCCAGTCCACGTCGTCTTCACTCCCACCATCCTGCGTAGACGCTGCCACTGACTGGATCTATTTAGATCCAGAGCGGCAGGCACAGGCTCCTCTCATCGCGGGAGATGCGGTTGACGTCATGACTGAGCTCCGATCGTGGCAGGGGTGTGGGCCGCATATTATATACAGTATATGTGGGCCCACACTGTCAGGCCTCACGAAATGTTTATTCAGGCCACATGTGGCCCGCGTGTTTGACATACCTGGTCTAGTGGATACGCGGCATAAGCGTGGGAGTATGTTTTTGACTACAGATAATGCCAGAGTTATCTTACATTTTTTGTTAACTCAGATTGAAGCTAATGTAAAGCTATAACGTGGATTGTGTTGCCTTCCCATGCTGTCTAATGCCTGACATTCATCCACCCCGATACAATTCATTTGAAAACCTTCTTTCGACCTCCACCATTTTTTGCTGTGGTCTTTTTCCTCTCTCCGTCTGTAAAAATGAAACAAAATATATTATTTAAGTCAGAGGTTCCCAAACTCAGTCCTCAAGGCACCCTAACGGTCCAGGTTTTATGGATATCCATGGGTGAGCACATATGGCTAAATCAAAAGACTGAGGTAGTAATTAAGTCACCTGTGCCCAACCATGGTTATCCTTAAAACCTGGACCATTAGGGTGCCTTGATGTCTGAGTTTTGGAACCTCTGATTTAATTTCTAATAATGTGGTACGTGGTCCGTTTTAAGGATAGTTTTTTTCTTTTTAGTAGAGCTCAGTATTATTTTTACACCTTATTGTCGGAACTATTATTTTTACACCTTATTGTCGGAACTATTATTTTTACACCTTATTGTCGGAACTATTATTTTTACACCTTATTGTCGGAACTATAATGCTTTGCCATATGGTTTTCTCACGTCACGCCTTCACTATGTTACAGTATTCACCAGGGCCGTAACTAGGGTGGCGCGACCAGTGCCATGGCACAGGGCACCACAGGGCAGGGGACACTGTTTGGGCCTGTCAATTTTCCTTTTTATTATCATTCTCACTTGTAGCTTCCTATTCCTTTATCCCCAGCATCTCCCAGCCTCCCCTATCTCTTCCCCTGCCCTTCCCCATGAGGCCATGGCCCTTTTTCAGATGCACTTATGTCCCTATTTCAGATCTTATGTCCCTATTTAAAAAATGTGGGGGGTGCCAATGCTCTCTCTGGCACAGGGCACCAAAAAGTCTAGTTTCGGCTCTGATATTCACAAGACTTCAAAATAATAATCACCTTCTGGGGATAAGTGTTTAGAACTTCGCAAATCTTACTCTCACCTCATACAGATTGACTTTATTTTACTATTTACTTTGCCTGATTTATCATAGATAATTGTCATTTATTTTCCAGTGAAGCATTTGGTTGGAACTGTGACATGCTGTGACGTTTTCTACTTTAATTATATTACTGAACGTTCACTTAAAATGTTCGAACTGTGTCTGGTTCCCAGGGATATCTCTGTGTCACACTGTAAGGCTCATGTTTTCTATTACAGTTAAAATGTTTATGCCAGTAGGAGTCTGTTCATGTCTCTGCCATAGAGATTAATAGAACACTTCTTTATTAAAGGTTTATAGGAGATACCTGTATAGATCTTGCACGCTCACAGATCTGTTCCACTTTGCCCAGTACCCACATCTTTGTTTCATACACACCGGGCATATATTCGTGTATATGTTATGGTAAATATAAAAGTCAGTTTATCACAATTGGTTATACTATAACCAAGCAGCAGGCAATCCAGATGCTTCACTTCATTTTCCTCACCTTCCGAAAAAAATCTAATTGGGTCAGATTTCGATTATTCCGAGCAAGGGGCGATGTTGGGATAATTTAATTAAATTAAATCACAGAGACAGGTGTCATGTACTCAGCTGCATTGCAAATGTAAATACCATTCCAAAAATATGAGATTTATGTGATGATTAGTAGTTTTTGTTTTTTATATACAGTACATTTTTGTACTATATAAGTGAATTGTCCTGCACAACCACAGGAATACCCTCAGATGTTTTTGTCAACTTTTATTGATATGGGATATACACAGCATGTCTGTTTCAGGGTTCTATGTTGTATTCTCTTGATGTACTGTATGGGTGATGATGTGTTAGTGTTGATGTGTTACTATTGGTGTGTTAGTGTTGTTGTGTTTGTCAGTATTAGTGTTGATGTACAGAATTAGTGTTGGTGTGCTAGTGTTGGTATATTAGTGGTGATGTGTTAGTGCTGGTGTGTTAAGTGTTAGTGTGATAGTGTTGGTGTGTTAGTGCTGATGTGTTAGTATTGGTGTGTTTGTGCTGGTGTGTTAAGAGTTGATGTGATAGTGTTGGTGTGCTAGTGTTGGTGTGTTAGTATTGGTGGTGTGTTAGTGCTGGTGTGGTATAATAGTGTTGGTGTGTCAGAATTGGTGTGTTAGTGTTCGCGTGCTAGTGTCAATGTGTTAGTATTGGTATGTTAGTGTGCTAGTGCTGATGTGTTAGTATTTGTGTGTTAGTGCTGGTGTGTTAGTGTTGGGGTGCTAGTAGTGTTAATGTGTTAGTTTGGTGTTGGTGTACTAGTTGTGTAGTGTTAGTGTGCTGTGTTGGTGTGCTAGTGTTAGCATGTTAGTGGTGGTGTGTTAGTGTTGGTATGGTGTGGTACAGTAGTGTTGGTTTGTTCGTGCTATTTTGTTAGTGTTGGTGCAAGAACAAAAATGAATGTTTATCTCAAGTTCGCTTTTCAATGTTTTACTTGTCGGTGGACAACATCCTAAATACTCCTCCAGAAAACCTTAGACTGCTGTATAACTCTCAGAGGAATTTTATGTTACTCCCAAGGCAAGAGACTTTATCTTCAGAGAGGCTTTGCACAACCTCAACTGGCTTTACATTTACTTCTGGGAATAGCGAACTGTATATATCTCACCCCCTTACTCTATTATATTATTATACAATGATATTATATTATTATACAATGATACAAATAAACAACATTCATGGAACAGAAGGTAAGTATGGCTCTGTCCAAATGAGGTTACAATGTATATGTTGTAGGGAAACTTTGATCTATAAATTAACGGAAAAACTTGTAGTTGCTGTTGGCAACAGTGTGTGTGGGTGTACTACTGTACTACTATGGCTACTGTATGGTAGAATCATTATCAGCCGCCAATAATAAAGTTAATCAGGGATTGGTGACGTGCCTTTTTGCCATTATATTCCATTATATTTTAGTTTAGCTACTCTTTTCCATTTCTTAATACCACTTTTATAATATACTTTTTTTTAAATAACAATGTCTTTTCTGCATTTTTGCTTTTTCTGAAATCGCTTTGAAAGTTATCATAAACATGTAAATGATAAGTTTTATCAATCTTGCATAACGCTGGTTTACACTAAAAAGTTAGGTCACGAGCTGTAATCTATTCAAAAGAGACTCAAATTTTAAATAAGTTGTTTTTCATTTATTTAATATGTTCTGTAAATCAGGAGAAAATTGCCTTTGCCTACATTGTTCTCCATTTCAGCCTTTTGTCTAATGTTGATTTCACAGTTTGGTAAGTTCTGAAGAACACGTGCCTCCAAACCCATCATGTACTCATTTTATGCTGACAATCTTGTAATGGGAATTTAAACACTTATGAGATTTCACTTGTTATTGCAAAGGAAGAAATATTTGCAGTTTTAATCCCTGCGCTCGTCACGTCTTGATCTGGCTGCTTGTTTGCCACGTAATTGACCCGCGTGATTTTTACACTAGATGGTTGAACAGAAAAGAAAATTATACAATATTAATTGATCTGCATATTTTGTTTTTCAGGGAATAAAACAAGATTTTATTGGTTTATAATGCGCTTTCTGTTTTCTTGTTAGACATGAACATACTTCCGACTTTTATGTTTTTCTAAAGATTAAAACAATACGTGTAATTCTGAACCACAAACAGTAGAGGTTGATGATGCTTTATTATGTGAGGAGCGCTGATTTGTCCGCCTAGTGCATTCCAAGGCGCACGCCAACTTCATGGTCCTTGGAACATGCTCTAATTATTGATATGCGCCTACAGCATACTTACCTACTTTGTAGCTACGCTTTCCTGGAGAACCCTGGACATCTGCTCCTGCAGGCTGGTTCGGGGGCGTGGCCAGGCAGGTGATGTAATTAGACTCCACCCCTTTCTCTGGAAAAGTCCCATGATTTGCGGGTCTGCGAACAGGGGGCGGGGCTAAGTAACGCACATCGTTAAATTTAGCCCCACCCCCTCATCGTGGACCCGCGAATTCCCTATTAAATCTACCCATCCTGCTCGCTTCACTAGGAAGTGGGCAGGATGAGGGAGATCTGCCTACATTTCCAGGGGTGTGGGGGGGTACCCGAAAAATCGGAAGCCTCCCGCGACTTCTGTGAGTGTAGGCATGTATGGCCTACAGTCGCTTGGCAGGTCTGCTGACACACTTGAAAATGAGTATGCATTTCAAAATCCACCCCACTAATGCTGTCTCCGCCTCTGATGTGACAAGCCAACGGGATGAAGTCACCGCTGAACTCGTGTGCATTCATGCGCTCCATTCACGGTACTGTGTAGAATGCCGGATAAATGTATAGATGTGTAGTACTTAGCTCTCCTGTTAGTGAGACCTGTATTACCGCTGCCAAAGCCATTACTGGTACCGCTGTTAACCCTATGCTCACTACTGTGTTACCGCTACCACCGCTTTTAACCCCGTGTATACCATCTTTCACCAAATAAACCATCCAGCCTGGTTAAGGACATCTGTGTGGACAAACCTCCTTATCAAAATGATGGGCATTAGGACTATGGCCCAGATTTATCAACGAGTGATATTCTTGTTATCACCATTTACTAATCTGAAATGCTGCTCCAACCAGTCAGCTCCTAAATGTCTTTTTAAACACGTGAGAATTAGAAACTGATTGGTTGGAGCATCATTTAAGATTAGTAACCAGTGATACAAAGAATATAACTCGGTAAATCTGGGCCTATATTTATTATATGAGTTATTTTTGTAAGTCAGAGCAAAAATGTAGTATAAGATAACACAATATCCACCAAACATCTACCATCAATAAGTTTTTACATCCATTTTGACCAACAAATCCATGTGCTTACTCACACTACTGGGCTGAATTCTGCAAATTGTCACATCACATTATGGTACTGTCCCTGTCAAATGCAGCTGCGTCCTCGTCAGTATAATCATACAGGTGGACCATACTCCAGGAAGAGCAGGCAAATCTCCAGGAATCTCCCACTGCTGTCCACAGATTTGCGCACTTCATTTGCACTGAATCGTCACAGGCCTGTCCTCAGCTATCCCACGCCGGGAATCGTGGGTTCTTATTGGTCAGGGAGCGTGTTTGTATAGGCAGTGCTATTATGTTGAAAAATTGGTTCAGGAACCGTTGGGGGGAGGGCAGACATGGTCGGAGCTGTGGATGGAGCTACAGTGGGGGTGGGGCATCAATTGGTGTGTAACCCATTTATTTATTTTAATTGTCAAAGTTTTGGCTATGGGGGTTGGTGTTATTATACCATGTCAATCTATCATATAAGTGTATATAACTACAAATACAGAAATATAGGAAAGAAAACTGCTGTAAATTCACACACACACCCACAGAAAGCCAGAATCCATACTAAATACTGTATATAAGGAAAGTCACAATAAGCCACAACAATACATATAGAAGAAAAACAAGATCCATATTAATATTGAAAAAGTCAGATCCACATAAATAACTTTCAACAAGCCCGATCCACATAAAACACATTGAAAAAGCCAGATCCACATAAAAAACATTGAAAAAGCCAGATCCACATAAAATACATTGAAAAAGCCAGACCTACATAAAAAACCATTGAAAAAGCCAGATCTACATAAAAAAAACATTTAAAAAGCCAGATCCACATAAAAAAAAACATTTAAAAGCCAGATCCACATAAACATTGAAAAAGCCAGATCCACATACTGTAAAATACATTAAAAAAAACAGATCCCCATGAAAACATTGAAAAAGCCAGATCCACATAAAATACGGTAAAAATACGGTGTAATGGCAATACAAGCATCAATATAACACTTATACAGTTCATATGGGGAAGCCTTCACTGTCGAAAAGTGGTAAATTTTACTGTCAGCAGGGTTTTCGCCAGTGATAGCATATAAATCAGATGATTGTGCTTACCTGCCATGCTCAGGTTCTCCACGTCACTTCTGATCATCGGCAAACAGGACTCCATAGCCTTTAAAGGGGGTGGCAGGAAGAGGAAAAGTGCTTTGTGAAGGGCACAGAGGAAAAGTGGGTGGAGGGGGAAATATATGGGAGACCAGTGATGTCTGGAAATGGGAGGGCTGCAATTGGGAGGGCAGGGAGGGCTAGACTAAAGTGCAGGACAGGGTGTGCTGGACCTAATCGGGACACAGGGATGCCTAGACTTGGTTGGGGGGGTAGGCTCAGGGCAGGGAATGCTGGATCTTAATGGGGGCACAGGGCAGGTAAGGATGAATGTGATAGGTCAGGGAATGTGGGACTAGGGGGGAACATGGTAGGGAACGCTGGATTGGAGGCGCACATGGCAGGGAACTCTGGAATGGGGTGACACAGGGTGAGGGAGGCTGGACCTGGGGGGGGGCAGGGAAAGCTGGATTGGGAGGCACATGGCAGAGAACAATCGACTGGGGTGGCACAGGGTGGGGGAGGCTGGACCTGGGGGAGCAGGGAATGCTGGATTGGGGGGCACATGGCAGGGAACAATTGACTGGAGTGGCACAGGGTGGGGGAGGCTGGACCAGGGGGAGCAGGGAATGCTGGATTGGGGGGCACATGGCAGGGAACAATCGACTGAGGGGGCACAGAGCAGGGGCTGCTCCTGATTGGCTTACAGGACCGCAAAACTGTAATTGGCTCATGGCCGGCTCCACATTCGATATTCCACGGCCGCAGTGGCTGTCAGTATCTCTAATTTCCATTAGTGTCCCTGGATGGATCCCCTCTGCATGATTGCAGACCTAGCAGGTGGGTACCAGAAACACTGTTCCTGATGACGTCAATTTGTAAAAGAGCTTCAAGAACAGCATTCTGTCCCGTGTCGGCTCAAAAATAGCCCTATGTATAGGTTATTTAGGCTTGACTTTAAGGTCCAGGCATCTGACTGGTGAAGCTACCATATTTTTCCACCTCTCTTTTTTTAATTGGTTTATCTTTTAGGTGATTTTGTTAGCTATTTTTGGTACAAAATTATGACAGATCATGAGCTTGGGAACTTTCATTAATTCGGGTGTACTCATCTTCATAGACTGGTTTTATGGGCTGCACCTTTACAGTGGCATCAACATCACCCTACCCTGTTGGGTTAGTCAAGTTTAGTAGTGGGAGTTGGATACTCTAGTTTGTGTTGATGATAACACCCAGTTGTTAAGTAGGGCTGTGCTGTTTTCTGTCTGTCCCTTCTTCACCACCATACTGTTGGATGAGGAGCGCTCTTACACTGCCTTCATCCACACTGTATCCAGGTAACTGCGCTGATGATCTCTAAGGCCTGCCAGAGCTAAGCAGGAGGCCTGACCTCCAACATTCGCGACTGCATGGTGTTGCGTCTTTTCTCCCCGACGTTCCTTGTCAGTGGATGTGCCCTCCGAGACTCCTGTTACTTACAGAGCTAAAGAGAGCCTGCAGATTAATGCAAGTACATAGTGGGGCATTGCACCACTAGCCACCAGGGTATTTGTCATCATATCGCCCAGTGCTCTATAATGCCCAGCAATGTCTTCGCTCAACAAGGCTGCTCAACACAGTTACTACACCTGTACATCCCTGTGTCTCTATGCTGCATGTAGTTTCCACCTGGTTAAATAAATCTAATACATGGTAAAGCTGTAACACATGTGGTCTAACTGCCATCAGCACCAACATACTGCGCAATACGCTTAACTCCCTTATACACTCTGGCCATGTGCATTGTCTTCCAACTGGACAAATATAATAACACCCAGTGTGCTGAACCCAGACACATCTTTCACTGTAACATACTGCTAAAAGTCTACAGATGCAGCCCAGCAACCTCAACTTAATAGTTAATAGTTTTCTGACTCCAGTGTCCTACACTATTGTTCTTTAAAAATATAGCTGACCTATATATGACAAGTCCTCCTCCTCCTCCTCCCCCCCTCCTCCTCCTCCTCTTCCTCTCTTATGGTCTCTACAGTCTCCAGATCTCAGCACCTTTGGGATTTTGGGTGGCAGTGCACCAAGTGTTGGCCCAAACCAGTGGTATAACTGGGGTCAGTGACACCCAATGCAGCCAATTAACCCTCCTGCATGTCCAAAAAGATGGTGTGGCCTCACGAGGAAGGCGTTTTGTAACATGCCCCCGGTTTTATAAACCGGGGGCGGGCCCAGAACTCCGGGAGATGCTTAGCTGTCCCTAATTACTCTCCCCACACTGCCGGTTCCTCCTCAGTGACCAGGAGCCAGGCACTACAGAATCAATTACAGTGTTGCGCCCTGCTCTATGTCAATGAGAAGGAACCAGCATTTTGGTGTCCCCTCCTCAGAGGGTGACACCAGGTGCGGTCCGCAACCCCCTAGTGACGCCACTGGCCCCGCACTTTAAACACGTCATGTTATGACTAAGGCCCAGCCGCCTCTGAGTAGTAGAGTACTGTCCGGAGCACCCTAAGGACACTCCGGGCAGCTCTACAGGCTGCAGGGTGCCTGTCAAGCTCTGCAATAACACTACTGGCTTCAGAGTGCCGTTCCAAGCCATGTGCAGTTGCCGCGGGGAAGCATTGACACAGGTCGTACACCCCTAGTTACAGCCCTGTGTGCAGCCTAGCAATGCTACAGCAGCAGTATGATGTTATTTAGTCACCAAAATATTTAAGCAGTTTCCAGCACATTGTTCAGTCTGTGACACAGACAATTCAGGCTGTCCTGGGGGCAAAGGCGTACCCTACCCAGTATTAGAAAGCAGTGCACAGCCCTACCCCCTGAACATGTTATTTCACGAGTCACATCAAGGGGACCAGGAAGAAGAGCAGTGCCTAGAGCATAATAAGAACACCAGGCAGCTATATAGGGTGTCATTCCAGGTACCCTGAAAGTCACATGGAGGTGCCACGGGGCAGCAATGGTGCCACTTATAGGCCTTGCGGCCTGGGTGGCGGCACCCCTTGAACATCCCTAGTTAAGGCCATGGAAGAAAGGGTTGGGTGTGAGATCCCGGCTGTCGGGATGCTGCTGGGCAGAATACCGACATCGGCTTCCGACAGTCAGAATCCCGACACCCATAAGGAAAAACAGGTAAGTCTAACCCTTAACCCTACCCCTCCCTCCCCGGTGCCTAACCCTAACCTCCCCCCCGTTGCCTAACCCTGACCTTCCCCTCCCTGCACCCTTTGCTTAACACTCCCTCCCCGGTGCCTAAACCTAACCTGCACCCTAGTGCCTAAACCTAAACTCCCCCCTAGTGCCTAAACCTAACCTCCCCCTTCCCGCACCCTAAATCTAACACTACCTCCCTGGTGCCTAAACCTAACCTCCCCCTTCCCGCACCCTAAATCTAACACTCCCTCCCTGGTGCCTAAACCTAACCCTCCCCCCTAGTGTCTAACTGTAACCCTCCCCCTAATGCCTAACCCTATCCCCGCACCCTAACCCTCCCCTTAATGCCCGGTACTTACCTTCGGGATGCAGGCGGTCGGGATTCTGGTGCCAGGATACGGAAGCTGTCAGGGTTTCCATGCCAGTGTTTAGTCCGTCGGCATCCTGCACGCCGGGATGCTGACTACATCCCTGCAAAATATTTACTTATTTTTTATATTATTACAGTGTGTGGATTTATGTGCAGTGATTTCACTTTCACGTGTATTAAAATGCAGCCGTGTCATCATTCATCGGAAATTGCAGCATTTCAAACAGCGGTTATTATTTTTGGCTGGCTCACAGGCTCTCCCTGTTCTTACTTTAAGGCTCTTGATGTTATCTGAATACATTTTCTTTTTGTTGGAATATTAATGGCTTGCTCTTCAGGTAGTTCATTGTCACTAAATATATGTTCAGGATTATTTTGCCTTTGGGTTTCCTAAGCTGCGATACATAAATCTCTTGCAAATGAGCACCATGAATTCTCATGTTCTCTGATAATGGATAAGAGAAAGCAGTATAAAGAATGAATTGAAGGTAGGGATACAGTGATGGGTATTTTATCACTAGAAAAGTTACAGCATTGGTGGAAATTTGTGAATTCTATACATGGGTATAAGATACTGAAGAACTGATTTGTACCGTGTCATACTTGTTTCTGTAAAGGAGTAATGTGAACCACAAGTACAGTATGACACAGTACAAATAGCAACCGAGCAGAGGAATGATTTTGTTTTGCAAAATGCGCTATAAAAAGGACCATTAAAAACGTATCATTATAGACAGCAACTTTTTTCAGTGCACAAGTTTTTATACATCTTGTGAATAGTAGTTGTAAATTAATTTGTTATGGGCCAAATATGTGTTGTATATACCAGTGAGGAAGATTATAGTAGATTTACTTAATCCAAAAATTAGGCTGCAGGAGGGGAGGTTAGGGTTAGGGTTAGGCTGTGGGAGGGAAGGTTAGGGATAGGCTGTGGGAGTGAAGGTTAGGGTTAGGCTGCAGGAGGGGAGGTTAGGGATAGGCTGTGGGAGGTTTAGGCTGCAGGAGGGGAGGTTAGGGTTAGGCTGTGGGAGGGGAGGTTAGGGATAGGCTGTGGGAGTGAAGGTTAGGGTTAGGCTGCAGGAGGGGAGGTTAGGGTTAGGCTGCAGGAGGGGAGGTTAGGGTTAGGCTGTGGGAGGGGAGGGTTAGGCTGCAGGAGAGGGAGGGTTAGCATTAGGCTGTGGGAGGGTTAGACTGTGGAAGGGGAGTTTTGGGTTAGACAGCAGGAGGGGTGGGTTGGCTTTAGCCTGTGGGAGGGTTAGGGATAGGCTGCAGGAGGGGAGGTGAGGGTTAGGCTGTGGGAGTGAAGGTTAGGGTTAGGATGCAGGAGGGGAGGTTAGGGTTAGGCTGTGGGAGGGTTAGGATTAGGCTGCAGGAGGGGAGGTTAGGGTTAGGCTGTGGGAGTGAAGGTTAGGGTTAGGATGCAGGAGGGGAGGTTAGGGTTAGGCTGTGGGAGGGTTAGGCTACAGGAGGGGAGGTTAGGCTTAGGCTGTGGGAGTGAAGGTTAGGGTTAGGCTGCAGGAGGGGAGGTTAGGGTTAGGCTGTGGGAGGGGAGTGTTAGGCTGCAGGAGGGGAGGTTAGGGTTAGGGTTAGGCTGCAGCAGCGAAGGTTAGGGTTAGGCTGTGGGAGGGGAGTGTTAGGCTGCAGGAGGGGAGGTTAGGGTTAGGCTGTGGGAGGGTTAGGCTGCAGGAGGGGAGGTTAGGGATAGGCTGTGGGAGTGAAGGTTAGGGTTAGGCTGTGGGAGGGTTAGGGTTAGGCTGCAGGAGGGGAGGTTAGGGTTAGGCTGTGGGAGTGAAGGTTAGGGTTAGGATGCAGGAGGGGAGGTTAGGGTTAGGCTGTGGGAGGGTTAAGGTTAGGCTGCAGGAGGGGAGGTTAGGGTTAGGCTGTGGGAGTGAAGGTTAGGGTTAGGCTGCAGGAGCGGAGGTTAGGGTTAGGCTGTGGGAGGGGAAGGTTAGGCTGCAGGAGAGGGAGGGTTAGCATTAGGCTATGGGAGGGTTAGACTGTGGGAGGGGAGTTTAGGGTTAGACAGCAGGAGGGGTGGGTTAGCTTTAGGCTGTGGGAGGGTTAGGGATAGGCTGCAGGAGGGCAGGTGAGGGTTAGGATGATGGAGGGGAGGGTTAGGCACTAGGGAGAGAGTTGCAGTTAGGCTGTGGGAGTGGAGGGTTAAGCTGCAGGAGGGGAGGTTAGGGTTAGGCTGTGGGAGGGTTAGACTGTGGGAGGGAAGTTTAGGGTTAGGCTGTGGGAGGGTTAGGGATAGGCTGCAGGAGGGGTGGGTTAGCTTTAGGCTGTGGGAGGGTTAGGGATAGGCTGCAGGAGGGGAGGGTTAGGCACTAGGGAGAGGGTTACAGTTAGGCTGCGGGAGGGGAGGTTAGGTTTGGCTGATGGAGGGGAGGGTTAGGGTGCCTAAGTGGAGGGTTAGGCACTAGGGGGAGCATTAGGGTTAGGCTGCAGGAAGTGAGGGCTAGGGTTGGGCACTAGGAGGAAAGTTGGGATTAGGCAGCAGGGAGAATGTTAGAGATAGGGTGGCAAACTTATCGCTGCTTGATCAGATAACCACCAGAACTCTGAATCAGCTGTCTGCCAGACAAGAAGACACCACTGCATCGCAGGAGCTGCACCACTGGGACAGACTGGATTGAGTCATTCAATTCTTGTCGACACTTCATAAAATATCAACACGGTCAAAATGTCGATATTTACCATGTCGACATTTTGACCATTTTGATAGGTTCACGTGACTGTCAACAACACAAACCCAACCCATCGCAGAGGACTGTGAACACTACACCCAACTTTAGAGTATCCATGACAGTTCTGTAGCGTATAAACATCTATTATATTGATAAGAGCCATGTAGTGATTGTTTAAATTATCACTTTACTTCTGGGTTCGGACACAACAGGGTTATTACCTTGGGGGGGAATACGATAGCATTAGCTATCAGGATGCAAGCTACAAAAACACTTTTGGAGCTTGATAACTTTCTGCCTTTGCGATCGATACCCGAGAGGTACCAAAGTAGATATCTCTGATAAACGGGGGGAAGGGGGGGTGGAGTGGGAACGGACAGAGGCAGGTGGGGAGTTTGAATGGGGCGGTACACCTGTCAAACCGTAACGCAGGTGTCCTAAGGCGAGCTCAGAAACCTCCCGTGGAGCAGAAGGGCACCTGAAACGCCTGTACTGCAAATCTTTTCTAACATGCACTTCAATCCTACCCATATACCTGATCCACTTGTACAAGCACTGTGCTGTAATAGGGCTCCAACGCCATTACTAGGAGCAATGTAAATCTTGTCTTGGTATCTCAGATAGGTTGCCTGAGAGACCCATTCATTATATAATTCTGTAACCAGGAGGATACACTGATTATAAACCTCTGCAGTAAGAACATTTGAACGTTGTTAATGGATCCCCTGTTTAGGTTTTTGCTATGACTCATACATAATATTTTATTGAACATTTGTAGGAAAACAGAGAAAAACAAACTCCCTCTATCAACTAATATATTTGCCTTTAAGAGATATGATCAAATATGGCTTGTAAGATTTGAAAAATCAAATATGTATTCTGTAATAGCTGTTGCTATGGAAGCAGTTATACTCTCACCATTCACAGCTCTTTATTTATTTATTTATTTATTTGTTTATAAACGACTGAAGTTTTTGTGGGTTAGGTAATGCCATATGTTTTAAATTTTTTTTTTATTCACCGCTCCACTAACAAAACCAAAGTTTAAACTCCCCTTAATGAATGAGCATGTTTGAACTATGCAGCAGACAAATATGAATACTGAAGGTTCCTAATTACAGTATGTAGTAATTGAGAGTGTTTGTTAAGGTTAGTTTGATTATCCACAGGCAAGCATCACCCATCCATATAGAAGCCTATTAACACCTTCACACAAGCTAAAATAAAATAGTTGCTGCAACTTGATTAGTCCAGCGCTAAAAAAAAATCACAGGGAATTAAATGTAAAATGTTCCTTTTAATTAACAACATCAGACAGCTATTATAACTTCAAAGGTCACCGCGGCCTAGATTTTTCCGAAGATGTGAAGGTTTGGAACTCCTTAAGTCCCTTTTGTATCAATGTGACCAAATTACCTTTGAATGTATTTTGTTCAGGGTAGTTATGAGTACAGAACTAAGTAGCAGATGCTGTCATGTTCAAGTCTTCTTAGCTGAATGTCAAATGAAAGTCACTTGGCTAAAATCTGGTGTTTGGCATTTAGATGACCAGGTCCTTATAGGTTATTTAAGCATCTACTTTTTTATTTTGCTTTTATGCTATTGAAGGAAAATAAGAGGAACCAGTTTGTATAAAAAAAAAAATAACCTCCAAATCTTCTACACCAGGAGTGTCAAACTCATGGCCATCCAACTGCTGTGGGACTACATATCCCAGCATGCCCTGCCACAGTTTTAGCATGCTGTAATAGCAAAACTGTTTCAGTGCATGCTGGGATGTGCAGTTCCACGGCAGCTGGAGGGCCGCAAGTTTGACATCACTGCGCTAGACAAACCTTCATACCACAGTTCGCACTCAATATAATGCAAAAGATACATTTCTGTCCAAATCCCATCATAATTAACACAAAAGAATAATAATGACACAACTTAAATAACATATATGTAAAACATAAATATGTAGCACCCCGTGTGACAGCGGAATGATACAATGCTAAACAAAATAGCAGGTGCACTAAAATGTATATTACATAATGTATATGAAGTGTGCTAAATGAAGAGGGGGAGTCCCCAAAGAAAAAAGCCTACAGCAAAGAGATGCAGAGCAGTGATACATGAAGGGATGCAATGCAGTGATACATAAAGGGATGCAGAGCAGTGATACATAAAGGGATGCAGAGCAGTGATACATCAAGGGATGCAGGGCAGTGATACATAAAGGGATGCAGAGCAGTGATACATGAAGGGATGCAATGCAGTGATACATAAAGGGATGCAGAGCAGTGATACATAAAGGGATGCAGAGCAGTGATACATAAAGGGATGCAGGGCAGTGATACATAAAGGGATGCAGAGCAGTGATACATAAAGAGATGCAGGGCAGTGATACATAAAGGGATGCAGAGCAGTGATACATAAAGAGATGCAGAGCAGTGATACATAAAGAGATGCAGAGCAGTGATACATAAGGATATGCAGAGCAGTGATACATAAAGAGATGCAGAGCAGTGATACATAAAGAGATGCAGGGCAGTGATACATAAAGAGATGCAGGGCAGTGATACATAAAGGGATGCAGAGCAGTGATACATAAAGAGATGCAGAGCAGTGATACATAAAGGGATGCAGAGCAGTGATACATAAAGAGATGCAGAGCAGTGATACATAAAGAGATGCAGAGCAGTGATACATAAAGGGATGCAGGGCAGTGATACATAAAGGGATGCAGAGCAGTGATACATAAAGAGATGCAGAGCAGTGATACATAAAGGGATGCAGAGCAGTGACACATAAAGAGATGCAGAGCAGTGACACATAAAGGGATGCAGAGCAGTGATACATAAAGGGGTGCAGGGCAGTGATACATAAAGGGATGCAGAGCAGTGATACATAAAGAGATGCAGAGCAGTGATACATAAAGAGATGCAGAGCAGTGGTATATAAAGGGATGCAGGGCAGTGCTACATAAAGGGATGCAGGGCAGTGATACATAAAGAGATGCAGGGCAGTGATACATAAAGGGATGCAGGGCAGTGCTACATAAAGGGATGCAGAGCAGCGATACATAAAGGGAAGCAGAGCAGCGATACATAAGGAGATGCAGAGCAGTGATACATAAAGAGATGCAGAGCAGTGATACATAAAGAGATGCAGAGCAGTGATACATAAAGAGATGCAGAGCAGTGATACATAAATGGATGCAGAGCAGTGATACATAAATGGATGCAGAGCAGTGATACATAAAGGGATGCAGAGCAGTGATACATAAAGAGATGCAGAACAGTGATACATAAAGGGATGCAGAGCAGTGATACATAAAGAGATGCAGAGCAGTGCTACATAAAGAGATGCAGAGCAGTGATACATAAAGGGATGCAGAGCAGTGATACATAAATGGATGCAGAGCAGTGATACATGAAGAGATGCAGAGCAGTGATACGTAAGGAGATGCAGAGCAGTGATACCTAAAGAGATGCAGAGCAGTGATACATAAAGAGATGCAGAGCAGTGATACATAAAGAGATGCAGAGCAGTGATACATAAAGAGATGCAGAGAAGTGATACATAAAGAGATGCAGAGCAGTGATACATAAGGAGATGCAGAGAAGTGATATATAAGGAGATGCAGAGCAGTGATACATAAAGAGATGCAGAGAAGTGACACATAAAGAGATGCAGAGCTGTGATACATAAAGAGATGCAGAGAAGTGATATATAAGGAGATGCAGAGCAGTGATACATAAGGAGATGCAGAGAAGTGATATATAAGGAGATGCAGAGCAGTGATACCTAAAGAGATGCAGAGCAGTGATACATAATTGGATGCAGAGCAGTGATACATAAAGAGATGCAGAGCAGTGATACATAAAGATGCAGAGCAGTGATACATAAAGAGATGCAGAGCAGTGATACATAAAGAGATGCAGAAAAGTGATACATAAAGAGATGCAGAGCAGTGATACATAAGGAGATGCAGAGAAGTGATACATAAAGAGATGCAGAGCTGTGATACATAAAGTGATGCAGAGCTGTGATACATAAGGAGATGCAGAGCAGTGATACATAAAGAGATGCAGTGAAGTGATACATAAAGAGATGCAGAGGAGTGATACATAAAGAGATGCAGAGAAGTGATACATAAAGAGATGCAGAGCAGTGATACATAAGGAGATGCAGAGCAGTGATACATAAAGAGATGCAGAGCAGTGATACATAAAGAGATGCAGAGCAGTGATACATAAAGAGATGCAGAGAAGTGATACATAAAGAGATGCAGAGCTGTGATACATAAAGAGATGCAGAGAAGTGATATATAAGGAGATGCAGAGCAGTGATACATAAAGAGATGCAGAGCAGTGATACATAAAGAGATGCAGAGCAGTGATACATAAGGAAATGCAGAGCTGTGATACATAAAGAGATGCAGAGCAGTGATACATAAAGAGATGCAGAGCAGTGATACATAAAGAGATGCAGAGCAGTGATACATAAGGAGATGCAGAGCAGTGATACATAAAGAGATGCAGAGCAGTGATGCATAAGGAGATGCAGAGCAGTGATACATAAAGAGATGCAGAGAAGTGATATATAAGGAGATGCAGAGCAGTGATACATAAAGGGATGCAGAGAAGTGATATATAAGGAGATGCAGAGCAGTGATACATAAAGAGATGCAGAGCAGTGATTCATAAAGAGATGCAGAGCTGTGATACATAAGGAGATGCAGAGCAGTGATACATAAAGAGATGCAGAGCAGTGATACATAAAGAGATGCAGAGCTGTGATACATAAAGAGATGCAGAGAAGTGATACATAAGGAGATGCAGAGAAGTGATATATAAGGAGATGCAGAGCAGTGATATATAAGGAGATGCAGAGCAGTGATGATACAGACACTCAGAGCTGTGTTAAAAAGAAGTTGAGCTGTAATAAATAAAGAGATGCAGAGCTATGATTATTATATTTGCAGTGCACAACCACCATGTAACATCACCTGTGTTCTGCACACCCACCATGTATCCTCACCTGTGTTCTGCACACCCACCATGTATCCTCACCTGTGTTCTGCACACCCACCATGTAACATCACCTGTGTTCTGCACACCCACCATGTAACATGACCTGTGTTCTGCACACCCACGATGTAACATCACCTGTGTTCACACAAGAAAACACTTTGCTGTAAAGCCTGAATGAGCAGGGAACCCATAGTCACTAATGGCCCTCACCCTATAGCAAGGGTAGGGGAATGCAACAGTGAGGAGGAGATCTGTCTAAGCATGTTCTGGGGGCGTGCACACCACACCAGGTGACACCAATGGAGGTGGTGACACCAAAATAGCAGGGTTGCTCTGCTAGTTTGGTGGCATCGAGCAGCAATGTCACTGTCCTGGGAGACGGGAAAGGCTGGGGTCTGGGCAAACCCCCAGCAAGATGAGATCGGGGCCGTGACTCGACGTCATGTGCCCAAACAGTCATCCACCAGGGGTGTGGCCTCAGGAAGAAATCCATGGTGGTGCACTGGGTGATACCAACCCCAGTAATGCCTTAGCACTCACTGCAAATACAACAACAGGCAATTTTTAAACTTTACAGCCTGACTGTAACTGGCACACCTTGGTTTATGTTATTTCATTTCTCCAGACATTACAACGGTACTGTCTCTGGCTTTAGGGCCTCATTTATCAATGAGTTTTATCATTCACAATGAATGATAAAACTCATTGCGTATGATAAATGGTGCTCCAGCCAATCAGCTCCCAACTGTCATTTTTCAAATAGACTACAGTTGGGAGCTGATTGGCTGGAGCACCATTATCATATGGAACATGTTTTATCAGTCATTGTGAGTGATAAAACTCATTAATAAATGAGGCCATAAGTTCAAGATTAGCTCAGTGATGGCCAATAGACTACATGTGGCCCTCTGAGCCTTCACCTGCTCTTCCTGCCCCTTATTGTCATATTTGTTTGTTATAGGTTATTATAACACTTGTTTAAAATGCCTGCTGATCTGTTATTACATACACATGACTGTTTTATGGCCAGATCAACAATGAGGTGGATGAAGCTGCAGCCCAGGCCTCCACAATAAAATAGGCCCATCACTATAACAGCACGATGAAGACCAGACTCCCTGATGCCCACACCGCTGGCCATAAACCATAAATAATACAAATTCTATTTTCTTGCCAAAGTGCAATTTTTATACTATTTATGCTATTTTTCATTCTGATTGCCGTCTTTTCTAAATAATATATATATATATATATATATATATACATATTTGTCTTTCTATAGCTCCACCCACAGTTCCTGCAGTCATGATTTTGCATGTTTAGGGAGAAAGTGGGGCTGACAGTGTAGGGGGTGTACATGCCAACATGGCTCTGGCCACATCCACATGGAACTGGCCACACCCTCATGGCTCTGGTCACACCCACATTAAAATGGTCACCCCCACATGGCTCTGGACACACCCACACAGCACTGGTCACACCCACATGGAACTGGTCACACCCACATGCTCTGGACACACCCACACAGCACTGGTCACACCCACATGGAACTGGTCACACCCACATGGCTCTGGTCACACCCACACAGCACTGGTCACACCCACATGGAACTAGTCACACCCACACATCACTGGTCACAAACACATGGCTCTGGTCACACCCACACAGCACTGGTCACATCTCCTCCACTTCTCACAAGAACCCCTGATCAATTTCAGCTTGAGAATAATGTGGTTGCTCATCTGGCCCTGGCCTCTTTACATGATTAAGTATATTGTTGTAAGCTGTTACCGAAATTAGTGTAATGTGCAGCTCTTTTGAAAGTTATCAAAAGAGCTGTGATCCCTGAAGTGTGTTAGGTTGCCCATTACTTGATTAGATCAATGCAATTGTAAAATACTATTTGGCAAGCTGGTGCCCAGCCAAGAAGCGTGGTAACCCTTGGCAACCAATCAAATTAATTAATAATTAATATTTAGACGATGAAAGCAAATGTCTTATTGTTTCCTTTGAGTTATAGCATCCTGTGCAGCAGTTTTCATAAATGTTCCCGATTGGTTCTGTTATAAAGCATGTTTGCAGTCATGGGAACTGAATTATTAAACGGTTCTGTGTACAAACTAAGGCTCATATTCAATGAGCCATGAAAAGTCCAGGACTTGTCGCCTGTTGTGCTTTCCGCCGCATACGTCCGTTTGGGATGCAAATTTGCAGCATGCGTATCCCCGCATTTCGCCCTATTCAATTACACAACCGGCAAAAATGCAAATAGGCGAATGTATAACAGGAGGAAAGTACTAAATAGATTGGGGGAATCAGTCTGTACCCCAAAATAAGATGCACTGACACTGAAAATCATTACAGATGTGTACTATTAGCCTTAATTAATGTACTTTGTGTCCTTAAATTGTGTGAAATGCTTTCTAAAGGCATATTTGTAAAAGTGGTGAAATGATAGAAAACAGTATTTTTTGGAGAAAATAAATAGTCCAGTCAAATTTGGGGTACTTGAAAATGGGTGCTAGCATATTTTTGTGTCTCTAAAGTGCACTTTAAAAAAACAAACTGAAAAATACCCCTGCTGCAAGCACCTGCAATCCCAAAAACACCTGCCCCATCCATGCAGCCCCCCAAGAAACCTATTTCACTAGTTTTTATCCTTGTCCCCCCACTTTTTTCATTTTCACCCCAAAAATGACATGTCTTTTTTGGGGTGTTCTGAGGTAATTTTTTTTTTGGTTGCTTTGTCCTTTGGGGGTGTCCAAAGGGTTCTGAATCAATTCCCCACATTTCCACCCCAAAATAGAGGTTTTGCACTTTTTCTCACCTGCCATTCATTGGAGAAACTTTTCCGCCTATTTCAGTGCATTGCGTTTCCACTTAGGCGAAAACGTCTTGGAATTGAGTTTGGAGATAAGATGTACAAGCGGCAATAGGCAAAACTTTTGTGCCGATTACGGCTTTTCGCATCTAATTGAATCCGGCCCTAAGTTCGGCAGAACTATTTGTTATTTTCCAGCTTTGGGGGTTAATCTTCTGGATCACTTCTAGTTTAAGTCTAGGGGGTAAATTTACTAAAGTGAGAGTTTTTAGAAGTGAGTTTTAAAAGTGATGTTGCCCATAGCAACCAATCAGATTCTAGCTATTATCTTCTAGAAGGTGCAATTGAATTGCTAAGTAGAATCTGATTGGTTGCTATGGGCAACATCTCTTTTAAAACTTACTTCTAAAAACTCTCACTTTAGTAAATTTACCCCTAGGAGGTAATACATCTGTTATGCAAGGTGAGGATCAATAGTTTATGCACAATATTGACTGTACAATGGAACCAATTAGAAAGACTTATTGCAGGTATGAATTACTGTAGTAGATGAAATAACAACACATAAAGATAGAAATGTCAGTTTGGTGTCCTCAGCAAATCGCTTTGTAAATGTTACTCCTCCCCTGCAGGGGGTGCTCAATAATGATGCAGTTTTAATAATATCTCACCGAGTGTCTGCTACTTTTCATTTTGCAAGAAGCACAGTGCAATATAAATGTCTGGCCCCCTACATGTATTTCTTATTGCTTCAATCAGGGAGGTCCCATAGAAGGTAGAACCGCTGAAAGACACTTTAATCAAATAATCATAATGCTGTAAAGAAATGACTGCAATTAGTGTGGGTGTTATGCAATGTTATGCAATTAAATTAATTGCAGTAAATTGTGATATTTGCTAATTTCCCCACTTTTAAGTTGTTTTTTGGCAGAAGCCCCTTAAAGCATTTCTAACAAATAGTTACTCAATGGTACAATGCAGAACAATTACTGTACACTGCAAGATTTGCTGGAGAGCCACGTTCATTTCTCAGTGTCAGATCTTTGTGCCCTTGGACAAGTCACTATGTTGCCAGATGCCAAAATATAGATTGTGAGCATGATTGGTCGGGAAAATGGTGGCTTAAAACTGCAACATATCATTGTTCGTTCAACAGAAATAATAACAACCCACAATACTATGTGATACAAAATAATTATGAATATAAAGTAGGTGTAAATATATTTACTTATTAGTATAATGTAAGTTCATCTTTCCATACGTACCTTACCAGAATTAAATTTCATATCTACTGTATATAAGTCTATCTCCATCATGTGCAACAAGAGTAGGGGCCCCTGTTCTCCTGTTCTGATGTGCCGACAGGGAGGCTGAGGAGAGGGCTCTTTGTAGGGGACGCAGTCAGGAAGTCGACGGTCGAAATACCGACCACTGGCTTCCCGACTGGCAAATCCCGGCAGGATACTAATGACAGGTGTCGAAATCCCGACGCCTGTCATTGGACCTATGCTGGGAATCCGATGCCTGGCATACCAAATGAAGGTGAGCCGGGCATGGACAGCTGCGGGGACAGCCGCGGGGGGGAGGGTTAGGTTTCAGGGCTCCTGGGGAAACTTAGGGTTAGGCACCCCCCGGGAGGGTTAGGCTAGGGAAAGGGGGGTTAGGCACCCCCGGTGGGGAGGTTAGGGTTAGGCACCCCCCGGGCGACTTAGGTTTAGGCTGCAGGGACGGGGGTTTGGTTTAGGCACTTAAGGGGGGGATAGGCATTAGGGGGGAGGTTAGAGTTAGGCACCTCTAAGGGAGGGTTAGGCACCTCTAAGGGAGGGTTAGGGGGGGTAGGGTTAGTATTACTTACCAAAATTTGCTGTCGGGATCTTCACCCCTGCCGGGCTCCCAGCGTCGGTGGTAATACATACTGATTCCCTTTGTAGATCCCTCCCCAGTTCTCCTGTCCGCTCTCCTATCTGCAGATCCCTCTTTCTTTCTTCCCCTCTCCCCTGCCATGACACACAAGCACAGTACAGCAGCTGACAGTGCAGCAGAAGCCTGTGTCTGAGGTACACGGGTCTCCCCTTAGTGTTGCCGGCATATGAAGGCTTGCACATTTGTGAAAGCCTTCAGCGGCAAGTGCAGAGCGGTTATTCGCCAGGACAGAGCTTTCTCGCAATCTCTGTCCCGGGACACCCTGATTTTCATACATTCTTTCAATATTTGTAAATATTGCATTGCTAGAAGGGGACATTTTTTTTCAGTGCAACCACATTTCCTATGCAGATTGTAATAAACGGGCCCCTAAATCGAAGGCAGCTGAGAGGTACAGAGAGCTAATAAAGTACAAATCAATCTATGCACAACATATAACAATGAATGTGGTGTCTTATTTCAATTTTATTCTTTGACTTATATAAATGGTAACTTTTGTACCTTAGCCAGTAAATTAATTTGTTAACCTTCCAACATAATCCTTCAAAAATAACCCTGATAGATTGTCATATCCAAGAATATTAAAGCCAGCAGAGGTTCAAGGCAGCGGTTTATCAAGTTAATGTCGCTGCTTTAGAGTCAGATCATTAGAACTGATGTCACTGAAGAATGGACTGGCTCTAGAAATAATTATCATTTATAGCTAGTCCCATGTGATTTTAGGTCATTCATATTTTAGGAAGATCAGCACAGTTTTTAAATCTGTGAAGAGAAAAAAAATCTTTATTGAAAACAAATAGCAATTTTATATAATTTTTTTTTATAAATATGGTGGTGTGTATGGATTTTTTTTTTGTTTAATCTCTTTATTAAGAAAATTAAATATATTCTACTATAAGAAATGGCACAATTCTCTAATACCTAAATACAAAACCATATTGAATATCGCGCCATCATATGCGAATCTATATGGCCGATTACGAGCAGCAGTACATACTTAGTAAATATAGTAACAAATTGACTGCATATATGCGATTTATAGATGATATTTTCATCTTATGGTCTGGCACTAAGGATGAGATCACTGATATGGTTGATCAGTTAAATGTGTTAGACTACAGGTTCACAAACTCGGTCATCAGGACCCCAAACAGTGCATGTTTTGCAGGTCTCCTCACATAATTACTAGTGAAATAGTTAGCTGCACCTGTAGATCTTTTAAAATGTGTCAGTGAGTAATGAATACACCTGTGCACCTGCTTGGTGACCTGCAAAAAGTGAACTGTGTGGGGTCCTGAGGACCGAGTTTGAGAACCACTGCGTTAGACGAACCAGTTAAATTTACCTATAGTATTGACTTGCAATCAATGGATTTCCTTGATGGTACTTTGTTCAAAGATGGCGATACGATCAGCTTTACACTGTTTAGGAAGCCGATTGACTGAAACACATTATTAAGGGCTAATAGCCAACACCCTACTACTCTCAAAGAAAGTCTTCCTATATCGCAGTTCCTCAGGGTTTTCCAAATAAATTCTTCAGAAGATCGTGCTAGGACACAAATTGAAGATATGACAGCTAGATTTTTGAATCGAAGGTACTCACTGAAGACCATCAATTGCTGCATCACCAAAGCCTATCGTAAGTTTAAATCAGCTGGACCTGATAAACAATCCAACAATGTTGGAGGTCGTATGATCCATGTTAGTACCTATGACCACACTGCCAACATATCAGGCCAGATATACAAGAAATATTGGCCTCTGGTTGCCTCGGATCCAGTGTTGGGGAGGATTTCACCACCAATGAATGCCTACAGGAGAGCACCTAATTTGAGACAACTGCTCATGCACCCCACATTACAACCTAGAAAACAGGGTGTCTCTTGGCTTAATAGCAGCAAAACTGGTTGCTTCAAATGCAATGCATGTGTGACGTGCCGGTCTATGCTTTGCGGTGAGACCTTTCCACATCCACATAGTGGGAAAACGATCCCCATCAGACACAAATTAGTCTGTACTATGAAATTTGTGATTTATTTTTTGACTTGCCCATGCGGCCTCTATTATATCTGGATGACTACTAGATTATTTAGAGACCACATGGCGAATCATCGCGCCTCGATTAGAGCAGCACTTAATACTGGAGACACTGACAAACCTGTTGCAAAGCATTTTTTGAGCCTTGGACACCAAGTGTCGACCTTAAGATGCATGTTGATTGACTATGTCCCCAAACCGATGAGAGGTGTGACAGAGAATTGATGCTTAAGAAATTGGAAGCCCGCTGGATTTACAGACTTAACACTCTCGTTCCTGGTGATCTTAACGAGAACAATCCTCTGAAGATTTTTCTGTAAGTAAAAATGAGTAACATGGTCCTTTGATTGCTTGTCCTAGTTGGAGTACTGTCCCTTTTTGTATCCCTTCTGTCCCTTTTTTGCGATACATTTTCTTGATATACTTTTTCATATATACTGTATATATATATATATATTTTTCATATATAGGCACCTATTCAATTAGGGAGCGGGAGCGAAAAGTCCATGCTGGACTTTTCGCTCCACATCGGAGCGTTCTGGGGATAAAGTATCGGGCGCGCACCCGCTTTATCCCCGTATTCAATTAGGAAGCAGCAAAAACAGGAGCCTGCGGAAAAGAAAGTATCGCTAAAAATTCGGGAATTTTTGGTTTTGTTCCTAGGACCCCCCTAAAGGTGTCCAGACACTCTGGGTACCCCTGTTTAGCCCTGAAGAATGTGTTCTGAATTTTGAAATAGTTGGGGCAGGTGTTTTTTCCCGACATTAGAACAAGTGATGCAGAAGAGCACTTAGGTTTATTTTTTCAAGTGGTCACATCAAATTTGGGGTACTTGAAAATGGGTACTAGCATATTTTTATGTCCCTAAACTTTAAAAAAAAAATTCTGCAAAAATGCACCTGCCGCTAATAGCCTATTGTAGAAAACACCTGCCACATACTTTTTAAACACTGTTCCCCAATGTTTTGGGGGTGTCCCGATTTTCTTTTTAAAGTATTTTTGGCACAGTTTACTTTTTAATGACCATGCTATTTTTTTTAAGCCTGCACCCCTAAACCCCAATTCTGCACTTTTTTCGCCATGTAAAACATGGTGAAAACCTATCCCCGTTTTTTTTTCAAAGACTTATCAAACCTGCGAAAAGTCTTTGAAATTGAATACGGGAATAATTTAATAATTGAATACGGGAATAATTGAAAAAAGCGAAAATGACATCATCGGCGATTTCGCCAATTCTGACATTTCGCAGCCTAATTGAATACCCCCCTTCCCTTAGTATAGTTTGGTTTGGTTTTGTTGTCTACAGAAGAAAAATGTATCAGTATTTTTTCATTTTTGTCTGTCTTTGTTCGCTTTGTCTTTTAATATTGGTTTACTGCATATAGCTACAAGCATTCACATATGTATGTATGTATAGTCTAAATAGACCATTTTTAAATTGAATCTTTTGACCCCCACTTTGGTGTGGGTGATACTTGCCCGGATTCATTATATTAATATTTTGTAACATTTTCTAATAGTGTCACTAATATTGTCTACTAACTGTTTGTATTATGATTATGTTTAGATATTAGATTTTATGTTTTGGTCACTCCTGGTGTCAACACCAATATTAACGCTATAACTATATAGTGGTTTGTGATTTATTGGCTCCGAGTTTCTATCTGCCCGTTATGACGATGCAGTTTCCGGTATTTGGAATGCAAGCTCTCGTCCCATAGTTACAGTTCCTGTCGTCAATGGTTTGAACAGGATATTGTGTCTGTTTACTTGTTCAGAGTCATGTGTTGTGCACACAGCGCCGTTTAACACAGATGTAGCTGTGACGCTTAACATAATGCCGTGCATAGTAAGTATTAAGTTGATTCACTTATGGCGTTTTTTGTATACTCTTATGTAGCAGTTGTTTAACAGCCCTATTGCACTATGTATATGTTCTTAGTTACAGGTACTGGAAGTTAGTTGTTCTGGGCTAACAAGCGTAATTGAAACCTGTTCTACATTGATCTGTGATTATTCCAACTGGTGTGTTAAATAAGGGAGTCAAGGAGCTCCATTCAGTATGCTCTGTGTAACCAAGCTGGATTGATGCTGCTGTG
This sequence comes from Taudactylus pleione, assembly GCA_031769625.1. NCBI lineage: Eukaryota > Metazoa > Chordata > Amphibia > Anura > Myobatrachidae > Taudactylus > Taudactylus pleione. The sequence goes on from JAUIMM010000710.1 coordinate 3,595,503, forward strand.
TGACCTGTCTTGACAAAGACCCTCTGGGGCCGAAACGTCGACTTTAATGATTTTTGAACAATAAAACTTTGGCTTTTTTCTTCTGATAGAGGTGAGTGCCCTCATTTGGGTTTTTATGTCCTCAATACTGGACTATATTATTGGAACATTGAAGTTATGTTCTCTAGAGGAGCACCCTGCCTATGTGTCCTTATGTGGATGTGCGTGCGGATTTCCTATCTAGATACAAAACCAATTTTTTTTATATTTTACCTTTTGATGTATTTCTTATCTGTTATAAGACTTACAAATATTGTTATATTTTATTTTTACATAACAATCTTTCCCCTATAGACAATAGAGACCATAGACTATGGGCTAAATAGGATAACATATGGGATTCTGAAACTACTAAGATTTTGGCAAGTTAGCAGTCAAATTTAAAGCACCAATGTTTAGTAAAGCAAAACCAACCTGGTTTTGGCTAAATTTCCTACGAGCTGATGTCAGCCTACATTTTTATACCAGGTGATTAAAGGAACAAGCATCTACAATAAAGACTCAGACACATATAGGTGTGGAAAAGGGTCAGCTTTAGTTATGTTTGCATTTATTAATTAATTTATTTATTGAAAGGAGGGAAAAAGTATGGTGGTGAAGAAAGAACAGCCCTACACACAGTATTGCCATCATATCCAAATAATCCAATAAAGGTGTAGATGGGGGCCAACTGCCAGCCATACACCAACAACTCATGGTTTATTTGGGGGCCCACTGCCAGCCTGGACCAACAACTCAAGGCTTACATGGGGTCCAATGACCAGCCAATCACCAACAACTCAAGGTTTTTATGGGGGTCAATTGCCAGCCCATCACTAACAAATCAAAGTGTAGACGGGGAACAACTGCCAGCCCATTGCCAACAACTCAAGACTTAGATGGAGTGAACTACCAGCACATCACCAACAACTCAAAGTCTTTATGGTTTATATGGGGACCAACTGCCTGTCCATCACCAACAACTCAAGACTTAATGGGGACCAATTGCCAGCCCATCATCAACAACTCAAGGGTTAGATGGGATGACAACTGTAATTCCATCACCAACAACTCAAGGCTTGGATGGGGGCCAACTGTCAGTCCATTGTCAATAACTCAAAACTTAGATGGGGTTCAACTGCCAGCCTATCGCCAACAACTCAAAACATAGATGAGAGGCAATGACAATCTCTTCACCAACAACTAAAGGCTTACAGTAGATAAGGGCTAAATGCCTGCTCATTGCCAGCAATTCAATGCCTAGATGGGGGCCAACTGCCAACCCATCACCAACAAGTCATGGCTTAGGTGGGGGCTAAATGCCAGCCAATCACCAATGACTAAATTGCCTAGATAGGGGCAAACTGCCAACCCATCACCAACAAGTCAAGGCTAAAGTGGGAGCTAAATGCCATCCCATCACCAACAACTCAAGACATGCAAACTCCTCTTCCAATGACACACATAAAAAGTCCTACACAAGTTAACCTGTCTTATTTCTAAAACAATTGGAAGAGGCAGGAAGGGAAACAATATAAAAAGTAGATTTTACAGCGTGATAATCTAGAACACAATATATAGAAGGTTATGAAAGAATAGAATTTACATTATTAGCTTTTTACCATAACCTGCCACTAATGCCATGAAACACCATAAACAATAAATCACACAGTATTTTACCCGGAACTCTTACTCTTTAAGATAATGCTACTTTTCCCATAAAAACTGCATACAGTTCTACAGTAAATGGATTTAATTTTCCTCATTTTGTTCTGCGGCACAGAAGATAAAAGTGGACCTGTGTCTGAAGGAAAAGTTTCTCAGCAGATTCTCTAATTAAAATTCTGATGAGTTCATAATCCTTCTTGCTGTAGCTTAATATGCTTTCATATCACATTAACGTCACATTTGGGATATCAAACCCACAAAAGAATCACAGCCTTGTGTTAAACAGCACAGTTGTCCTCTATTATTCTTTATGTTCTGTAACATATCTTTAATAATAAATGTGTGGAGCTGACAAATAATTCCTGTCATAAAGGTTTTACAATATAATTGGATTCCTGACTTGTACACAGCAACATAAAATTGTTGTTCATATCAGGTCAATTACTGTAGGCTACTTTCACGTTGCATGGTGGCTCGTGGCATGCTGGGAAAGGGAAATTGAAATTTTCCAGAAGTGATCTTCTGTAGCTTTATTAATAATTGTAAAGCACTGGGGATGGGATGTATCTTCTATATATACTGTACATACATTCTATGCAATGCCAGATTAAGGTCCACATGGACCTGGAGCTGACACTTATGAAGGGCCTACTGTGTGCCGCCGCAGGAGTTATCACCAGTGCCGTGGTAGTTTGACTAGTGATATGTGGTGTGACCGATGTTGTGGGGGTGTGGTCTTCACAGGTGGTGTGGACTGTGCCGAGGGGGGTGAATAACGTCTACCTTCAAAACCTCAATCTCCCCCTGATAAGTACTGTCCCTCGCAACGTGAGGACTTCCGGGTTTATGGCCTGGAAGTCCTATTGGCTTCTACAGGCAACACCTTCTATAGATGGCATTGCCTATTGGGCTTGATACTTATGGGGATTGCGGCAAACATCCAAAATTGGCAATTTTTGGAGGTTTGACTGCATTTTAGTGCTTAGTACATTTTATTCTTCATTCCTTCAGACAGCAAGATATAGATGTGATGTTGTAATGTGCGCTTTCCATGAATAACAATATAATAATATATATATATGTGATTCATATGCAGTGGTGGCACTGGGATCAGTGACACCCAGTACGGCAAGGACACACCATGCACAGGGTGTAGGCATGCTCAGATGAAAAAGAGGGTGTGGGCTTGCTGGGAGGAGCCATGGCCTCGTAGCTCACGCCCAGTTTCATCACCACGAAGGAGTGCCCAACACTACCGTAGATGCTGGACTGCCCCCAGAGATACTCTTTGCACTGCCGTCTCCTCCTCAGTAACTGGGAGCCGGGCGCTGCACCGTGATGTTAGTGTACAACGCCCGGCTCCCACACTGAGGAGGAGATGACCTTGGACTGTTTTTTACTGGATCGTCATATGGAAAGTTATTCTCCTTGGTTCAAGTGCAACATGATTACATTACAGAAATCAGTCAAATGACCACTTTACAGGACAACGAAGGGTCTGAGTCTCTGTCGCATATAAGCAAGGTCGCCTCAAGTCATGTTCGACCAGTGCACTCCATAGAGGGTGCACCCCTCCCAACACCTGATTTCCCGCTGTTCTACCCGTGGGCCATAGTGTCCTGCAGGTGGTCTGGTCGGGAGGTTGGGCACCCTCACCGCCGCAGCTGTGTGGCAGTGCCGGACCCAGAGTAGCTGAATGGATGCTGCACGCATGCGCGCGGCATCCATTCAGTGCCGGGAGAGGGCTGGGGGAAGCCCAGCTAGTGACGTAGTGCTGGGCTCGCCCCCAACGCCTGACGTTACGCGGTAGGCATGCCGTGTGGACACGCCCCAAAATAATGCCATGTAGGGGGCTTGGCATATGGTAATTAGGCCACTTCCCCATTTTCGAAGCGTTCGACTACAGGGCACCGACTACCCAGGCGTCACAGGGCGCATCAACCCCAGGAGCCGGCCCTGCATATGTTTGAATGTGGCCAGATCTAGCTAATTTAGCAAACATGCATTGCAGCTACTTATACAAACAACATATCTCCGCCATTTCTATGCGGCCACCAAATGGATATTTCTGGGTATGAGTTTTGGCTGTTCATGATGGGACAACTTCCACTCATTCATCACCGTCATATGATTAAGTGGACTTGTAAAACACAAGTTAATCAGTAAAATGAAGAAATACCACATTATTATTATTATTATTATTATTATTATTATTATTATTATTTTTCTTGTCTTTCTTTGTTTTTCTCCTTTTCTGTTTTTTTCTTCCCTGTGATATAAATCAAAAGGAATATAAAAAACAAACAGCGCATGCAGAAAATAAAAAAAATTAAAAAAATAAGAGAAAATACAAAACATAAATACACCATAGACTACTCTGTTACTGGCCCGATGCTTTCTGGTCCTAAAAAAGATATACGACTTTCACATGAATACATAAAAGACATGACCGAGAACACAAGCAATCACATAAACCAGTTTGATGAATATCTTTGAAATTTTGTTTTCTTGATATGGCCTGGTAACAGAAGCCGCTCCATATACTGCGGCCTTGATCCTTCACCTCGCTACTTGCTTAACCGTGACATAATGAAACCATCTGTGCTTTTTATTCAAAGCTGTGAGAAAAGACGACCAGCTAATGGCTTTATTCAGTCTATGTAACATACTCCAAGTTGATTATGTTGTTTTGTAGGCCCAGTATAACAGCTGAGCTCATGTCTTCCAATACCTAACAGGTTAGGAGCAAGACCATTAAAAACTGGCAGAGTGTCTATAGGAACCTAATGGGTTTTGGCCCTTGTACATTTCATGTTGGACAAGACCTGGACTAGAAATTCAGTCTTATTTTCAAAAGCCATTTTGGCCCAGTGACTGTGCCAGTAATTGATCTAATTCAGTGTTGTCCAACTATGTACATGAACAGACCACATTTATATGACAACTATACTACATTATAATATGACATAATGTGCAGAAATATGCTGCCTGTAACACAATATTACCAGTCAGATGGTTGTCTTTATTACCAAAATGACAGCTTTAAGATGATTGGTTGCTATGGGTTATAGCACCTCTGTGCACACTGTGCCATGTTGCTAAATGAGCCCTCTTTTGGGGTCATGTGGAATCAGCTGTGATCAGACTAGTGCACATCAGACTAAACTGATTGGCTGGGGATATACGTTCGGCATCCCGGCAGTCGGGATGCCAATATTTACATTACCGACGCCGGTCAGAATCCCGGCGCCAGCATCCTGACTGCCGGGATACTGAAAGTCGCAGGATTGGGGGGATGGTTAGGGTTAGGTTTAGTGGTTAGGGTTAGGCACTAGGGGGAGGGTAAGGGTTAGGCACTAAGGGGGGAAGGTTAGGTTTAGGTTGCGGCGAGTGGGAGGTTAGGTTCAGGCACTAGGGAGGGAGGTTAGGGTAGGGCGCCAAAGAGGGAGGGTTAGTGTTAGGGTAGGGAGAGGGGGAGGGTTAGCATACTGACCAACAAGTGTCAGTATGCTAACCTTGTCGGGATTCCGACTGTCGGCATCCTGTACCCAACCTGATTGGTTGGTATGAGGTATATAATATTTGCTGTAACCCAGAATAGCCAGTTACTGTAGTTTTTTATTTTTATTTTCAAAGGTGTCCCAGAAAAATGGCAGCCACAGGGTGATTGGTTGCTATGGGTTATAGCTCCACCATGTTGCTAAATTAGTTTTTTTAAATGGAATCAACTGTGATCAGACATGTGCACATTTAACTAATATGATTGCTGGTGTGGTTTATTTGCTATAACCCAGAACAGTTACTGCAGGCAGTGGTTTTTTTTGGAGGGCTAAATTAATTTTTTTAAATGCCAAATGTGATCAAGGGGATGATGCTTAGTTTGGAGCAAAGAAAAAAGGAGCAAGTAACATAGCACCTTTGTAAAATCACGTTTAACTGCAGGTGGGGCAAATGCAAAAGGTGCGGAGAGATTTAGATGTGGGAGAGACCTGTCCAAACTCATATCTACATTACAGTGTAAAAATAAAGCTGCTCAACATTTGTGGGCTCCATGTAAATGCAGACAGTATTTACCCCAATGTAACAAATACATGTATTTGCACCCCTTGCATTGTCCTAGGTACAAAGTTACTTGTTTTTTTTTTGCTTTGCTCCAATCTCAGAAAGTCCCCAAATGTCTTAAGTTACTATGGGCTCTATTTATTACAATCCGCATTTGTAATGCAGATTGTAGTGTGATATTATCGACTGAATTTGCATTGCGAATTCAGGCAATATCACAGGGATTTACTACAAGTCCCTTGCAGGGACAGAGCGTGCGAATCCCCTCTGCACTCTAGTAACTATATTTTCGCAAATAAATACCGTGACTAGTGCCCCGCGCATGCGCCAACTGGCCACGGATCCCATTTCCCATTACAATTATGGTAAATGCGATCTGCATAGTAATAATAATTGATACTTAGGGGTTGGAGTAGAATTTTATGAATTCTACTCCAATTGCCGTGTAATAACTATAGGTGATACTAAATGTGAAAACACCCTTTTTCACTTTATTTTAGTAAAAATAATGTTAATAAATAGAGCCCTATATGAGTAGTGGATGTTATATATATATAATGGGTAGCTATTGGTGCCAAAAACTAATTTGACCAGGAACACCCCAGCATCATGTAATTATACATGGCTGTAGTTTTAACCTAATGTTCTCCGCCAAGAGATACTCATATATTAACTTATGCATTAGAAAAGGCAGTTATGGCAGCCCATGGTTGTAGGGCTGTATTGATCCTCTCACTAATACCCCTTTCAGGCATACTACCCGGGAAATTTCCTGCTCAGACCTGGGAATTTCTCCTGTGCAAATTCCCGGGTATTTGGTCGAGAACCCCTTTCACACTACATTGTCTACCCAGGAAATTTCCAGGTAGACCCCTTTTAGACATAAACCAGGTTTTTCTGCTTACCTGCCTCTCCTCTACCGTCTGCTCCTCCTAGCCTATCCCCTTTCTGGTTGCCGCTGATGATGTCATCGATGTCATGAAAGGGCCAATCAAAATGCAGCATATTTTATTTTATTATTTAATTATTTATTTTATTTCTTTAATCGCCCTGGTGGTCCAGCGGGAGTGCGGGTGGCCCGCTATGGCTGAGACCAGTCGGCGGTCTCCAGCGCAGGCGGGTGTCCCCAGCATCCGGCTGGAGTCCTATGTCGCTGACTCCATCTACAGCAACACAGCCACCAGCGCAGCGGGTGGTGAGCGGGAGCACTGAGCATCCTATAGGAAGCTCTGCGCTGCCAACTCTATGTAACAGCTGCTTGGTGCAGCCCGGGAGTAGTAAATTCCCGGGTAGCACCATTCAGACAAACAGGGTAATTTCCCGGGACTTAAGTCCCAGGAAATTCCCTGGTCGATTGAAGGGTCGGCTACCCGGGAACATGTTCCCGGGTAGGTTCCTTTCAGACATACGTGGCAATCCAGGAATTTGGCTGAGGCAGGCCAAATTCCTGGGATTCTCAGTATGTCAGAAAGGGGTATAATACAGCAATTTTTAAGGACATTTTAAACTGATGAACAACATTTTTCGCCACTTTAATTGGTAGTGCTGTTTTATATTAGACAAATACAAAGATATATAAACACAAAAATACACAAGTTAGAGCACATTTTAAGTTTGACATAGACAGTACAAAAAATAATGGCCCTGTACACAGACAGTATGTTCACTTTGCGTTGCTTGCCATCAATGTCAGTGCAGCCTGATGTATTCCAAACCATTAAGAGTTGACAGCAGTGCTATTTTTCATCAGGAACAAGCAGGCAGGAACTCTCATTAACTATGACCCAATGTCCTGGGCCAAAATGTAGTTTCCATAAGATAAGTCCCTTTTGAGTGCCTTCTTCTGTAAATAATATATATATATATATATATATAAGAAACAAAACAGAGAGGGGCGCTCCATAGTGCATTAAAAGTTTATTTAAACGCACTCTGATTAAAAAGTGGTGCAAGACTGCCCGAGATATGCTCGTACCCAGTGTAAATATGCTGTGGACTGGTTACCACACAACATGAATTATAATGCTCCACGGCAATCACCAACCATCTTCATGAAAATTCGGGAACCTGCCCCATGCAGTGAACTGCCGTCAGGCTGCTACAGCGTGCCAGACCACGGGGAATCAGGAAGGCATACGGGGACACCTGTAGAGCAAGGATCATGTCACTCAGGCCATGGTCTATCGCATTTCGTCAAATTACTTTGTCAGAGGGCTGACCTGAGTGACGCTGAGGCCCAGTATTAACATGACTACCAACCAATCAACTGAGTGCAAAGGCGGAGTTACACTTATAAATAAAACCCACCCATCAGAGTTGAATCAGTCACTAGAACTCCCTTACCATCACCTGCACAATTATTTGATGCAAATTAATTGTAGAGTACTATATACGACTCCTTACCTTATATTCCACATATTCGGCAGGTTTGTAAAAGAGTTCCAGATCCGATCAAATCAATGATATTGTAAGGACTTATATATTCCATTACACTACATGAAATTACATGAAAAATTACATAAAAATACATAAAAAATGCATAAAAAGTTACATGAAAAATGATATATATAATATATGATATGTATGTATACATGTACTGCATATATATAATGGGTTTTTTTTATAGCTCCACTCACAGTTACTAAATCTATTTTTCCAGAAAAGTAGCCTTGGTTGACAGAATACAATGGAGTTGTATGGGAGCCATAGTTTTAATGCTTTGTTTAAAACAACAACAAATTGCAATGTTTTGCTCTTGTCAGTGGCCCCCAACCTTAACCCTCAAGTTTCCCAACAGGTCATGTTTTGGGTATTTCTGTCTGTGGAAGCAAGTGGGATAATTACCAGGGACGTGCAATCAGGGTAGGCAGTATCATACTCCCTGTCATGCTCCAGAGTTTTGATATAAAAACTGTGTTTTTATACGTGTGCCTCCCCAGCCATTGACCTCAACGTACGTTACTAATAATTACTGACCATGCAGAATAGATTCCCTGACCTGTGCATGATTAAAGAAATCCAGAATACTGTACAAGACCTGTTGATGGTACCTGAGGGCCGGAGTTGAGACCCCTTGGTCAATGCATTTAATAGCATTGTTTTTCGAGTCCCCTATGCACAAAGCTTTACTTTGCATAACTTAAATTGTTAAAAAATGAAGAAAAAAAAATACCGTAATGGCCCTTTTCTTCAAATATTAATGACAAAATAATATCCTATAGCCAATATGATTTTTGTATATGTAGTACTTGTGTATCAGTCATTTAGATTATTTTTATATGGGAATGTTACTGTATGGTGATTAAGAAATAATATTACATCAAACTCATATCTTTTGATGATCATACATTTATTAATATTTATGAACTGTCTTTCAAGTCATAATTTGGTTCAAGCTGTGCAGATAAGTGCAGAGAACGTTCGCCCCCCCATGCAGATAAGCGGCACTGCCATGTCAATTCATATTACCTGGATAATCATTTGCCCTATGCGAAAATCAACATGATCTTTAATTAAATATGCAAAATAATTTTTTTCAAGGAACTCTTACATTGTGAATGCAGTTCATAATGTATGAATAATTAAGTTATTTTACTGTTAAAAAAAAGAATAATGGTTCAGTATTTTGAAAGGGAGTAAATTAAATACAGATGTTTATATGCTTATGCCAAGAAAAAAAAAATATATAATTTGCCCCTTATATTGAGGGGAAGTCACAGGTTTTACAAATTATTCCATTGAAATATCCTTATTCTGTTTTTCTTCTAACAGGAATCCAATCAAGAAATAAATGTTTGCAAAACCATAAACTAGTTCATTGTCAATTAATTTTAGAGACATTTACTTTTACTGGAAAGGTGAGTAAAAGGGAGTATAGGCCAGAGGTTCCCAAATGCGGTCCTCAAGTCACCCCAACAGTTCGGGTTTTAGAGATATCCATGGTTGAGCACAGGTGGTTAAATCAAATTGACTGAGGTACTAATTAAGTCACCTGTGCTCAACCATGGATACAGTGTATCTCTAAAACCTGAACTGTTGGGGAGCCTTGAGGACAACGCTTGGGAACCTCTGGTATAGGCAATAACCCCTAAATCAAAAGTGTTTTTGGAGAATTTAGGGCTTCTGTCTATCCATCAAGTACTGGCACTAGTGCTTGCTATTGCTGGGTACTGCTGGTGGTGGCAAGTGCAGGAGCTCTCCTGCGATAGCTTGCCCGTGAAAAGCATGGGCACGGCCAAAGAGACATTCTGCAGCCAGGAGTGATACAAAATAAAATATGATGTTTGCCTCTAATGAGAGTAAGAACATGACAACGTCATTTTTATCTTAGATGTAAATTGAAGGTTGACGTTTGATACCAGAGAATGTCCCTATTTTTTTTTTTAATAATGACCAGCTTCACTGTAAAATTACTTTCCTGCTTCTTGGATTTTTAAAATGTAATATTTATAGAAAAGGAGTATTTAAAAAAAATGCAGGAATCATGTTATAATCGAATTGAGGAAACTAGTTCTCCAAGTGCCATGAGACAACATCACGCAAATAACTTTGCTGAAAGGTTACCGCCACATTCTGGCTTTAATGATGCAGATATGAAGCTCAAATTTAAATGTCTTTCAACAAAAGAACAGCATAAAAATAAATAAAAACAAAGCTATGATAATCGTAACATTATCATCTTCTTATGAATTATAGGTTATGAATTAAGGAATAAAATTGAGTGCAAATTTTCAAGTCGGATATCTGGCTGACCTTGATGTAAAAACAACAACAAAAAAAGTTCATAGGAGAACAAATACCACTATTAACATAACATTTGCATCCCCTCCTGCAGGTATAGACAAAGCATCGTGAACTTGTCAATTACATGCATTATTTACCTGTAAGCACATTCTGTAATTAGACATTATGCTAAACTATATTCTCCACTAAGCTATTCTTACTTTATTTTTCCGATTCCATTTCCACTAAATCTTTCTCTGGGTCATTTGGCGCTCTGCAGATATTTCATGCCTGATTTGAAACGGCTTCCCTTAATTAATTCAGGACACCTGCAACCTGTAATTGATTTGGCTCTGACGATAATTTGCTGACAGCCATCCAACTATCGTAGTATTTTGGATCCTGTTATACCTTGCATTTTATACTTTAGAAATTCAACTGTGTAGAAAAGGTCCTTTACCGCTAGCCTATTATATTAGACAACCAAGGCACAAATATAGAGACTAACAGCATATTTAGTGTGAGACGGGATTACTATAATTACATATGTTGGATGGCGTTCTAATTTTTGCACCTTTTATAATGAAAATCAATTTGACAAATTTCTAATTCTGCTTTCAACAAGCTGAAAAGTCTGTTGTCTTTATCTGAGGATATTTTTAAACATTTGTCTGAATATTTCGACTGTAAACGTTAAACTTTTTTTTAAATCTGAATGTTAAATAAAATGTGCAATAGCATAAAACAAATGTGCAATAGCATAACACAATCTGTATTTCCCTATGTATTCAAACGTTAGACATACAGTAGCCTAATGTTATTTATTTGTACAGTTTATGAGCAAACCGGGAGTTATCCGTGTACTGGGCTATACCCTCAGATCTGTTTTCTGCCCTAAACCATGAGTTCAAATCATTATATCATAAGAGAATTAACTCACATGAGCAAGACTGACAAGAAGGTTTCATAAGGGTGTTATGAGACAAAGACAAAAACAGTGGCTCTCTACTCAAACATGAGTCAGGGACAACTTTCAGAAGCTAAATAAATTCTTCTAATGTGCAGATTTTAAATATCAAGCTGTTAATTTTTACGTTACGCAACTACAATGAGAAAATATGAAGTTACTGTGTTTTTAATTATATTTTTTTTAACCTTTTATGCTTTTGTTATGTTTTTTGTAACATGTTTGCATGTGTTACTTTTGTAGTCAGTCTAAGTATACAAGAAGGGCAAAAGTGTGTCTAACCAGCCTTGAAAGATAATTTAATTACTCTAAACTATGTTATGGAGAATGGCTCATATGTACACACTGTAATAAGCTTACCATGAGTAGAATAAAGAAAGCTATGTTATATACCATTTCAGTTCATTGCGGCATCGTAACATAAATTATGTTGATACTACATACGCGGTCTTTATGTGTTAAATGCTTTTGACCCTTTTGTAAACTGTTTGCATATTTAATTGCAGCGAGTGATATACTGTGTTCTAGCAGATATACTGTATTTCCAGATACACTGTGTAACTTAATTATTTTGTAGAACTTTGCACTCTCGCCTTATCCCTCATGCTCCCCACACCTAAACTGATCAAGCATATTCTATATATTTTGGTAATATACTATGATATATGACTTTTTACAAGCTCACTAATACCAGAAATCATATCTACAAATAGTAGTGACACTATGGCTTTGTATATAGGGGATAACATAAGAGGGTTTTTCCTTAATGCAATAACTCTCAGAAGAGCAGGATTCACCTAATATACCTAATATTCATCTGTGTCATAGGGGTTTATGTATCAAGCAGTGAAAAGTGTGGAATAGTGTACCAGTGGAGAAGTTGCCCATAGCACCCAGCCAGCTTTGAAGTAGCATTTATCAAGTACAGTCTATAAAATAATAGGTGGGACCTGATTGGATGCTATGGGCAACTTCTCCACTAGTCCACTTCTCCACGCTTTTCACTGCTTGATACATAAACCCCATAGCCACCAATTGCCTGAGATAACCCTGAATTAAGTGGATACCTCCCAGAATCCCTAGAGAGCAGTAAAAGCGCCCTTGGGTGCTTATCTGCTGCAAGGAGGGCAAGGTTATGATGGAAATAGCATCATCAAGCCTGCCCACCACAGTAAATACAGAGGAGCAAATACTACATTTTAGAGTTGGGATAGATTACCATCTACTCTAAACTCCACATCATTTACATTTCCCTCCTGCAGCACAAAATATTTTTCCAGGTGTAAATTTTGCACCCAGTAGTTAGGCGAATCTGAAGATCAGCAATTTGCTCCTAAATGCCAGAAAACAGATGACAATGGTCGTTAGACAAGTTTGTTAAATGTTTGATCTAAACAATTTGTTCAAATAGTTTTTGTCCATTTTCCGGCGTTTGGGAGCAAATTGCTGATTGTCATTTGCTTTCATCCCTTACCAGATTTTCATTGCAAATAATCAACTAGTTGGATGGTTGGACAGAAAATCTGTACATGTGTACCCAGCCTTAGTTTTTAAAATAACCTGTATGTCATCTGATAACTTATATATGCTATTTTGCATCCAGAATACAAATTATTCCTATAATTTAGTTGCATCATAAGTATCATCCATGGCTGACTAGCGTTGCAGCTGGGGCTATTCCACCAATTTTTAAATAATTTATTTCCCTAGAACGGCCTTGCAATTAATGACAGCACCATTGCTTTGACAGAGGATGATGGCAACTGTTATTACCGATGCTTAGGAAGAGGGAATCTGCGTAATGTCACCTGAGCAGAGGTGACATTTCAGTATTTGTATTTAAATATCAATCAATGTCCTAATCATGAGAATGCTCTTTGATAAATCAATGACTTATATTTCTTTTAATGACATTGAGACTCCTGTCATTATTAATGGGTCCCTCAGTCCTTCCGTAGGAATTTACAGTATTTATGCAAACATCTTTTATTATTCATGTTAGACAAATAGAATTATAAAGTCCCTTTAAAGATGTTTGTTTAATTTTTAAATACATTGCATATTTTTAGATACATAAATGAATGCTATGTGGTATGTCCTTGATCACCCTACTGTATGCACATTTTTATATTGCCAATTTTAAGATTTCATCCAATCCTTATTAGTTCCTCTATTTCTATGGAAACTGCTGACCTGAATCACCAGAGTAAAATTAGAATATCATGGTGACAGGGCGAGAGATTGGCGTTGCTACTTATTAGCCTCGCAAAACCATCTTTTTGTAGTACAATTATCTGCTAATAAACATGACTGTTTGAATCCATGTGACATGATGCACACACTGTAGCTGTACATGTTCGGGATCGCTAACAGACAAGGTGATCTCCGGCCATGTAATTAGGAGTCTATAGCGTACAGAGAGGGGATGTACATAGAGATGTTAATTCTGGATTTAAAAAAATAAAACCGGTGTAGAAGATAATAATGAACTAAAGACTGAGGACCTTGTATTTCTTTAAATAGCCTGATGCCGCTACAGTTGCAGAGTGAGATTACTTTCTCAAAGCATATGAGCTGTCACATAAATCAACTCTCTAAAAGGGAACTGTTTTTGAGCTCAAAGAAACATGCAAGCCCTCATAGAGACAACACATGAGGAATGTAGGATTCCTGCCTCTAAGAGTTTCACATGGTCAAATACATGTACTGTACAAATTGCTTTTTTGGAAACTTTGGTGATAAAAGAAGGCAAACTCCCAGCTCCCCCAACACACACACACAAACACACATACACACACACACACACACATACACACACACACACACACACATATACACACACACACACAAAGAGAAGGAAAAGTTAACTTATCATACGTACAATTTAAAAATATTGCTTTGCCACTTAGATAGAAAAATACAGTATTTATTGTACTTGTAAAACTAGACATTCATTTGATTAAAAGATATATTGCAGTGTACTTGCACAGCATTTAATGAGGTGAGAGTGAGGGAGACAGATTAGAATGGTAGATAGATATTTTAGAGACTACTATCAGATAGAAACAAGATAGATACAAAATAGATACAAAATATTTAGATCGAGAGATATTAGAATGTATAGATATTGCAAAAAAAAATGGTAGTTGCTCAGATCAGCTTAATTGCATAACACAGGTGCTTGTAAAGGGCGGGGTTTACACTGAACACAGAAAAAAAAGAGATTTGCCCCCCAGCACACTGCAGCAAAAACAATACTTAAATCCTACATGATAATAGCGATTCAGAGGTATTAGTTACATACATTTGCAAATATATGAATAAGCGCCAGGCCAATCGTCAAGGCTCCTCTATACTGGCGTCCCTAGCATTAAGGGGTTCACGTCCGAGAAGCATGGCACCCCAAAAAAATTCCAACCAAGGGCCATCCCCAGGGCATCACACGAAAAAGGGAAAAAGGTGATAGTGAAGTATAAAGAAAAGATGTGTAAGTATAAATCAATAAGTGTTAATGAAATGAGAATTAAAATGACACAAATAATATACAAACAAATAGAGACGTAATAAAGGTATTCTATGTGAATTAAGTGGTGATGCCATGAGAAAGGCCCAGTCAGAACCCCTCCGGGGGCCCCACTCCCAAACGCTCACCCCAAAATAATTATTGCTACATAATGGTAGCACCCACTCTGGGTCATATAATTACAATTGATGTACTGGATGATAACAGTACATATAAAAGCTGAGAGCTAACTTACCTTGGAGGTACCCCAAAAAACCTCCACATGGCACTATAAGCATCAGCACATCCTCCTAATGCTGACTGCCTTCATGCCTCTCCAAACTTGCAAAAAAAATGGTAGTTGCTCAGATCAGCTTAATTGCATAACACAGGTGCTTGTAAAGGGCGGGGTTTACACTGAACACAGAAAAAAAAGAGATTTGCCCCCCAGCACACTGCTGCAAAAACAATACTTAAATCCTACATGATAATAGCGATTCAGAGGTATTAGTTACATACATTTGCAAATATATGAATAAGCGCCAGGCCAATCGTCAAGGCTCCTCTATACTGGCGTCCCTAGCATTAAGGGGTTCACGTCCGAGAAGCAAGGCACCCCAAAAAAATTCCAACCAAGGGCCATCCCCATACCTCTGAATCGCTATTATCATGTAGGATTTAAGTATTGTTTTTGCTGCAGTGTGCTGGGGGGCAAATCTCTTTTTTTTCTGTGTTCAGTGTAAACCCCGCCCTTTACAAGCACCTGTGTTATGCAATTAAGCTGATCTGAGCAACTACCAATTTTTTTTGCAAGTTTGGAGAGGCATGAAGAGAGGAGGGGACCCATGTGCACTCCCCGTTTGGGGCCCCCTCCTCTCTCCATGGTGGCCACCGGAGCATTAGTAGACTCCGGGCATTAGAGTGTGTCCGGAGTCTACTGCGCACACGCAGAACACTGGAAAAATGGCCGCGGCGGCTATTTTCTGGTGTTCTGAGCAGCGCTGACACCCGATCCGGAACCACGGACATGTGAGTTTAAAATAATATGGGTCCAGGGTGTGCGGTGTGTGCGGCCCCTCTGGACCTGGGGGCCCGTGTGCCCCACACACACTGCACCCATCATAGATACGCCACTGGATGGATAGATAGATACTGTAGATGATAGATAGATATATATTAGATAGATAGATATGAGATAGATATGAGATAGATATGAGATAGATAGATAGATATGAGATAGATAGATATGAGATAGATATATAGATAGATAGATATGAGATAGATAGACATGAGATAGATAGATAGATAGATAGATAGATAGATAGATAGATAGATAGATATGAGATAGATAGATAGATAGATAGATATGAGATAGATAGATAGATAGATAGATAGATAGATATGAGCTAGATAGATAGATAGATAGATAGATAGATAGATATGAGATAGATAGATAGATAGATATGAGATAGATAGATATGATATAGATAGATAGATAGATAGATAGATAGATAGATAGATAGATATGAGATAGATAAATATGAGATAGATAGATAGATAGATAGATAGATAGATAGATAGATAGATAGATAGATAGATAGATACATAGATAGATAGATAGATTTGCAGAGGGGGCTATTACAATGACTGGTAAGTAGTGCCTTGCTAAATAGTTTAGGGTTGTGAAGGTTGGGGTGAAATAATTAGCAGAGAATGTCTCACTGATAAAATGTTTTATGTCTTACCTCTTTCTTCCCTTCCCATTTTTGAACTCATAACATAGGACCATCAGTGCTACATAAAGGTGTGTTTAGCTGCACTGTGCATGTACCAAATCCTGTGTCCCAATTACAGTTACAGTATTTTTCACTTGCGCCAAATTCCAATGTAAATGCGCATAAAATACTGTGTCATGTCTAGAATGAGGAAATATTTAGAAGAACATTTTTTAAAACTTTGCTCATCCCAGCTGGGCAGTAACAAATGAAATTGCATCCTCGTGTCTTGTCCTATGTCACATTTTGGCATATCCCATCATTCACTCTCTCTTTTACTTTGCATATAAGAAACATGGATGGGGGGGTTCCAATTTGTGCAGTGCTACAAAATATGATGCTATATAAATAAATACATATAAATAACTAAATATTGGAAAAGTTTGATCTTCTTAGGATAAAGCATGTGTTAAGTCTATACAGTCCATTCATTCATTTTCAACTGATGTTAGCTGATATCCATCGCGGCCGCCGGGATATAGACTGTATCCCAATAAAAGGGTGTCGGCCATTTTGATTTCCACCCAATAAATATTTTTTTCCTTTTTTTGAATTTGACACTCAGCTTTGTCAGCCGAGCCAGACTCTTGGTTGACACTAGTCCACACACTTCATTATTATTATTATTATTATTCTTTCTTCATATGGCACCACTGAGCTGTGCGCGGCCAGCACCGGAGTTATAGACTCTGGGCACTGGAGTGCGCCCAGAGTCTATAGAGTATTCGCAGGTCACCGGGAAAATGGCCACGGTGGCCGTTTTCCCTGTACTGTGCATGCGCAAACAATGGGAAAATGGCCGCGGCAGCCATTTTCACAGTGCCGGACCCCCGCACCGACATGGGACTCTGGAGAGGTAAGTAATACTATGGGTGCAGAATGTGCGGTGGGGGGCCCCCCTGGACCCAGGGGCCTATGTGCCCCGCACACCATGCACCCATTATAGATACCCCCCTGTATGGCGCCACAAAGGGTCCGCAGTGCCTTACAAGGTACATTGACAGAAACAGTATGAACATAATAAGAACAAAGTTACTTACACTACAGAACACTGCAGGACATGTACATGGTTATAAATATTGCTGCATCAGCAGTCATAATACCCACGGGTTTGGTGACATTGTAGGAGATGATGGTAGCGAGGGAAGGCAAAGCACAAAAGGGAAGAGGGCCCAGCTCATGAGATCTTACAGCCTAAAAAGGAGACTATAACATTCTTGACATTTTTAGATCCACCTTAGCATGACCCCCTTCCCACATGTTAACAGACAGAATTATTTGTGTCTACAGTAACAACTCATTTCACCAATGACACCCACCTAGTGCTGTATATCAGGTTGTCCTCCAGCCAGAGGTCTGGGCATTCTTCTTGGCTAGAAACAAAGTCCTAAGTTGCAGACATAGTAGAAAAAAGTTGAGGGGGCTCGGACTGCACACCCTAATTTTAAACATAATAAGAGGTGATACTATGCTGAGACTTGTAGTACAATGCAGGGAACAACGAATGCAGGTGCAAACTCTAAGTACTAAGAACAATGATAGTCAGAATAATCCTGATAAACTCTACAATTAACATAAGTATAAGTGAGGTTCTTAGTACATGTTTGACCAAAGATGTTTGCCCATCCACCACGTCAAGATGAACCCCATCAGATGGGTCCCTAGCATCCCTAATACTAACACAGTACGTCAATTTATCCAGGACTTACCTCTAATAGTGCCCATTCTAATATGTAGACAGCAATGTAGGAACCTGCGATGATTACAAAACACCTAAGGGCAGATGGATGGGGTGCTAGTACCAAGCAGAAGGAGTCTCAGCCTTCAAGTTTACAATACATACAGCAAGCCATAACTGGGCAACACAAATAATAGGCATGCACCTAAAGGCACCTGAAGTACAAGTATACTTAAATCTCCTCCACATGCCCATCACCCTCCATAACAATTTACATTTTTAATTATTTAGAATTAAAAAAAAAAAAACGTAATCACTGATCATCAATGGGCCGTAGCTTGTAATATAGGGCAGACAGCCATGGTAATGCCTCTTACTTCATATTTTTGTGGCCATACAGTAGTTACTCTATAATAAATGTTTCAAGCCATTGTGGCTGGGTGTTGATTAATTCAGGTAAACCATTGTTTCTGATGCTGTATGTCTTCTAACAAGGTTTTGGTGAACCTATTTTCATTTCCTCCTTAATGTTTAGAGCAGGCGATTTCCCATCTGCAGATGGGGAAAGTGAGCATTTCCTTTGAAAAAATAAATAAATTCATGTTGCCTTTTCTATCGCCCTGTCAGTTGGGCTGTTTATGATAATATATATATATTAATTGCCTCTATTTACATTTCTAAACAAGTCACCATGTATGCTTTCAGGATAAATTATTCCATTTGTGTACATTCTAACACCCGCTGTCAAAAACATGTTTACTCCTTATGTACAAAGAGAACTCACAGCAAGATAAAACCATTAACTGTGAAAATAGAGTAAATGTTATGATTCCTGGAGGGAATCAACGGTATAGTCGTGGCCAAGGGTTAAGTATTTGGTTGCAGCCGTTGGGCTGTTGATGCTGCCTTGGGGCTGGTTTGTTTTGACTAGTTGTGCCAAGGGCAAGAGGTGTGATGTAGGCTGTGGGAGCAGCCTTGAGGGCTGTTTGTGGCCTTTATAGTCATGGCCAAGGGCCGGTGATATGAAGCAGCCTTTGGGCTGTTGGAGCAGCCTTGAGGGCTGGTTTTGGCCTTTATAGTCGTGGCCAAGGGACTGGTGATGTGAAGCAGCCTTTGGGCTGTTGGAGCAGCCTTGAGGGCTGATAGTGACCTGGGACCCAACGCAGAGCTGCTACCAGTGCTGCCGGAATGACACTGGTGACGGTGTGCTAGGTTGCGCATCTGGAACGCAGAGTTGCTATGAGTGACGCCGGGATGACACTGGCAACGGTGTGTTAGATTGCGCACCTGGAACACTAAACTGCGACTGGTGCCGCCGTGTTGATACAAGCCACCGGATTGTGACAGACGCTTCTGGGGTTGGAAGCACTCCGCCCAGATGATACAAGCAGCACGTGTGGACGAGATGCAGGAGGAGCCGCCTGGATGGAATAAACGGCACACACGAAACACAGCTAGACTGACTCAGGAACTCGACTGACCTACAGGAGACAGGAACCGGAAGTCCAAAAAAACTTCTATCACTGGCAGCGAATGTAGGGCTGGCTGGGTTTTAACAGGAACATGCCCCAAACAGCAAGCCTCCCTTAACGATGCAGCTGTGCTGAGCACAAACAGGAGACAGGCAGTAATTAATGCAATGCCTCAGGCATGAGCTGCAATCACAAAGATCTTCTTAACCGCAGATCCTGACAGTAAATTACTGTACATTTTATATTTATATTAGGGATGTGCAGGCTCGGTTCTACTTGGTTCCGTTCGGGTTTTTTTTACCGAATCTTATTGGGTTTCAGCTGTCACGAGTTTTGGATAGCCAATAAGATTCGGTAAAAAAAAACGAACGGAACCGAGTAGAACCGAGCCTGCACATCCCTAATTTATATGTTGCCCCAGTATTTGTTAGCTGCAGTACTTATACGAGTAGTGACCAACTAATGCTACTCCGGAAATGGCATGTGTTTAAAATAGTGTTGACACTGTGACAAACAAATGTTAGGCAGACATGAGCACTATGGGCTTAGGGCAGGGGTTCCCAACCACGGTCCTCAAGGCACACTAACAATCCAGGTTTTAAGGATAGCCGTACTTGAGCACAAGTTAGTTGTTAGTCCCTCTTTGTCAATCACTTCCATTTTGTTTCAGTGTGCAAAATGCCTTTTTTAGATTGGATCAACTTTCATTTCCGGATTTCTCCCTTTCAGATTTGTCTAAGTCTGAATATCAAATGTACTTTCTACTGTAGGTCAGATATTGACTTTACCATCTTAAAACTGCTTCAAGGATTGATGTCTGATGTAATGTCACGTACTGGTACAAGTTACTAAACCATAATCTTGTCACTCTAAGTGCTGACTGGTGCATTGGATATCACCGGAAGAAATCATTAGGATTAATATGAGCTGCTCTGAAGTAATTGTCAATTTTGATCTTTTTTCTAATACAAAATCCATTCATATGACAAGTCTTGTTGCTGAGTCTCACTTGTCAGCAATAAGGATGTACAGTCAGCGAGCAACATGAATGGTTCAAGGAGCAAAACGAGATGAAATATTTATCGGCGCTTACCAGAGAAGTACAGCCATGAGACAACGTAGCAAATGATGACATGTAAACTAGGCACTGCCTGCATTCACGGTGTGACATGTAACCTGCCGAATGCCACATCAATCGGTTACATTATAGTATGTGGATCTTACATACATAAATAAGTCCCCAATTTTTTACTTTGATAGTTTTACCTAACCACCAAATAAACATAATGTTGAAGAGATTGTTGGGTAGAGGGGTAGAGGCAGGTGGGGACACAGGTAATAATTTAGGGCCTTATTGAGAGATGTACGCAAACCTGATGGTTTATGTGCATCTATCTGCACCCACCCTGTGGAATGCCCTCCCACGCACAATAAGACTTTCCACTAGTTTCCAAACATTCAAGCGTTCTCTGAAAACTCACCTCTTTAGACAAGCTTATCAGATTCCATGACCACCCACATAACCATTTATAGCTTCCCTATCTAACTCCCTTCTTATAGTAAACACATATCACATATTCTCTTTCTTCAATTTAACATCCTCCTAACCCTAGGCCAACTTTCCAGTGTGATTGGATTATTTATTTTATTTATTAACAGTTTCTTATATAGCGCAGCATATTCCGTTGCGCTTTACAATTGTAAGCATTGATAGAACAAAACTGGGTAATAACATACAGATATATAGGTAGGAAGGCCCTGCTCACAAGCTTACAATCTATAGGGAAATAGGCATTGATACACAAGGATAGGTGCTATATATTGCATTTTGGTCCAGCCAGAATGCACAGTTTCTTGGTTGGCTGCATGATCCAGTCACACAGGAATGTCGACCAAATGTCATGAGGATGTGAGAGAAAGACGATGTGTGAGATTGTGTGTGGACTGTAAAAGGGGATGTAATTAGATATGGAAGCTATGAGGGTTATGTGGGAGGTTCTGGAATCTGATAGGCTTGCCTGAAGAGGTGAGTTTTCAGGGAACGCTTGAAGGATTGGAGACTAGAGGAAAGTCTTATTGTGCGAGGTAGGTTATTCCATAGAGTGGGTGCAGCGCGAAGAAAGTCCTGTAACCGTGAATGGGAGCAAGTAATGCATGGGGATGAGAGATGCAGATCTTGTGCTGAGCGGAGAGGTCGGGTTGGGAGATATTTTGAGATGAGTGAAGAGATGTATGTTGGTGTGGTTTGGTTAATAGCCTTATGTGTAAGTGAAAGTATTTTGTATTGAATACTGTAGAAAACTGGCAACCAATGGAGGGACTGACAGAGTGGGGTAGCAGAAGAAGAACGTTTCGCAAGGAAGATGAGCCTTGCAGCTGCATTCATAATGGATTGTAATGGTGATAGCCTGTTTTTGGGAAGACCAGTAAGGAGGCTATTGCAATAGTCAATGCGGGAAATAATAAGTGCATGGATTAGAGTTTTTACAGTGTCTTGTGTGAGATATGGTCGAATTTTGGATATGTTTTTTAAATGTATATAACATGATTTTGAGACAGATTGAATATGGGGAACAAAGGACAGTTCAGAGTCAAGGATGACACCAAGGCAGCGAGCTTGTGGGGTGGGGTGGATGGTCGAGGTATCAACAGTGATAGAGAGATCAGGTTGGTAACTGTTATTGGCCGGTGGAAATATAATTAATTCTGTTTTAGAAATATTAAGTTTCAGGTGGCGAGATGACATCCAAGATGAAATGGCAGAAAGACATTCAGTGACACGGACCAATACAGATGGAGATAAATCTGGAGAGGATAGGTAGATTTGAGTATCATCCTCATACAGATGGTACTGAAATCCAAAAGAGCGGATTAGTTTGCCAAGAGAGGTGGTATAGATTGAGAATAGTAAAGGACCTAAGACAGAGCCTTGCAGTACTCCAACTGATAGAGGTAGCGAAGAGGAGGCAGAATCAGAAAAACGAACTGTAAAAGAGCGGTCAGATAGGTAGGAAGAAAACCAAGAAAGAGCTGTGTCCTTAAGACCTAGGGATTGCAGTGTTTGTATGAGAAGAGAGTGGTCAACAGTGTCTAAAGCAGCAGAGAGATCTAGAAGAATTAGGAGTGAGTAATGGCCTTTAGCCTTGGCAGTGACCAGATCATTCACTATCTTAGTCAGTGCTGTCTACAGCCCGCCAAGAACATCTGCAATCGGGCTGGACCAATTTGCAATATATGTAGCACCTATCCATGTGTATAAACACCTATTTCCCTATAGATTGTAAGCTTGCGAGCAGGGCACTCTTACCTTTACGCATGGCTTTTATGTATGTATTTCTGGCTGTGTTTTATAACCCAGTAAAATGTTAAGGTTGATTAAAATTGTAAAGCGCAACGGAATTTGCTGCGCTATATAGGAAACTGTTAATAAATAATAAATCTACGATGTTTTTCAAGCTGCACATTCATAGGATCTGTGTCTTTGATGAAGGCCACAGTGTCCCCTAAGCCGCAGCATAATTGACATGCTGCGGGCGTTTTGGGGCAGAGAAGGGGCGGCAACGGCCCGGAAGGTTAGTCAGATGTCTGATAGTCACACCGTTGATCTGTTGTTGCATCTTCGGAGCATCGGATTACAAGTCCTTGCAGAGGGCGTCTTTTTACACAAAATGTTTCCTGTCTACCAAGACTCAGCCACTGTTCAGAAGCGTCCATGTATGAATAATGCCCTTAAGGCATATTGGCACTATATCTAAATATTGTCCTACTTCTGAGAGAATGGATTGGGGAGAGGCTCCTATCTATTGAAAAAAACCTGTCTATTTAAAAGCAGAACTGTACATCACTGTGTCCCATCACAGAGCTTCAGGGGGTTCTAGTGATGTGGTTTGTCCTCCCATGGCCCACGCACAGGTCTTCTTAGTACGCGTGTTTTGGCCTCACTGCACTTGTGCTGATATTCTAGCATTTTCATTGACTACAGCTGAGCTAGATTCCATGTGATCAAGTTCCTTTTCACACCGTCAGGCTATATGCTATATCCGAGGTAGTTCACAAATGCTTGAACAAGGTCAAACTTAACCGGACTTCAACTTCAAGAACAGTAATATTTGCCACTTTAAATATGTATATAAAAATGCTTTACAATAGACGTCTAAGCTAACAGGCAACATTTTTTTATTTATTTTCACATTTTTAATGAACGTGAACCGCAAACCTGAATAGCGGACACAAGCAGAAAGTATTGTCTGTGAATCTGCAGATATTTAAGATTGTACAATGAGCATGTTGGTGAAGTTGAAACCGTTTAAAATGATCAAGCATGTCTATTGAAATGTACCAATAGCGTAATTACTTTTAAGTGTTAAAATCCTCAATAGAAGTATACATAGTGTAAAGTCTGTTCTTTGGCCAACAGGGGTACAGGGGAAATTCCCGGTGGGCCCCACTTCCTTAGGGCTCCTCCTCTTCTTCTAGGGGTTATGTTCCAGACTTTGAACGGAATTGTACATTGTTACTGTATTGGAGGGTCAGTTACCTTGTGGAGCAGAGCCACTGAAAAACATCGGTTCTTGGTTTTCTACTATAGAAACTACACCAATATTTGCCTAATGGTTAGCCAAGCAACTGTGGTGGCTGACCACTCCTCCTACTGCATTCCCCCGGTGGACCCTTTATGCCCCAGTTTGACACTGGTTTTTTAAAAGGTCAAAAAAAAAAAGTAGAATCCAAAAATACAGGTGTCTACCAAAAATATAACATAAATATCACTACACAAAAAAACATATCATATTGTGAAAAAATTTATATGACTTTCCCCGGTGAAAGTAATGGATATTGTCCGGTCAATATACAGTAGGTGAAGGTTTTCAACCTTATGCAGGCTAACTACCGTATAATGCATGAATGAAGGCATTCAAAATATTCAGCACTTTAAATAAAAAAAGGCAATACTTTATAAATGTAACCTTTAGTATATAATCTGCACATGCAGAATATTTAACAGTAAATTGCTTTGAAACAAACTGTTTCTTCTATTAATTTCCCATCATCGTTGCATCAAAGCTATATAAGCACTCAAATTCATTACCGTCACAGTGTGAAAGATTTGAATTGCATATAGCCAGAATGTTCTGCATTCCAGCATGAAAAAAAGATGAAGAAGATAGAAAAACATCTGAGTCTATGTAGGGGGAGATGTACTTGGAGAGAGGTAAAGTGGAAAAAGATAAAGTACCAACCAATCAGCTCCTAACTGTCATTTTTCAAACACAGCCGGTATAGTGACAGTTAGAGATAAATTTACTAAAGTGAGAGTTTTTAGAAGTGGAGATGTTGCCCATAGCAACCAATCAGATTCTAGCTATTACCTTCTAGAAGGTGCTAGATAAATGTTAAGTAGAATCTGACTGGTTGCTATGGGCAATATCTCCACTTCTAAAAACTCTCACTTTAGTAAATTTACCCCTTAGATGCTGATTGTTTGGTACTTTCTCTCTCTCCAAGGGCTCTATTTACTGCAATCCGCATATTGAATGCAGATTGTAGTGTGATATCACCGACTGAATTCGCATTGCAAATTCAGCCAATATCACAGGGATTTACTAAAAATCCCTTGCAGGGATAGAGTTTGTGATAGAGCTCTGTCCCTGCGAATCCCCTCTGTACACTTATCATGGAATTTTTGCAAAAAATACAGTGACAAGTGCCTGCGCATGCACCGACCGACCGGCCGCCGCTGAGCCCCGCCCCCACCATTAAGCCCCCTGCGATCGCGAGCCCCCTCCCCCCCTGTGTTGCCCCCCCTCCGTTAATTACACTTACCTCTGGTGACCGGGATTCCGGTGATGCCCTCTGTGGCTCCAGTCAGCTGATCTCCCATCCTGCACTGGGACCCGGTCAGCTGGCAATTACAATTATGGGAAATGCGAGCTGATTACTAAAAATAATTGATAATTAGGGCTTGGAGTAGAATTTTACAAACTCTACTCCAATTGCCCTTTAGTAACTAGGTGATACTTAAAATAACATGAAAAGGGTGTGAAAACACCCTTTTTCACTTTATTTTAGTAAAAATAATGTTAATAAATGGAAGCCCAAGACTTAGACTTCTCCATCTGAATCACAAAGGTAAAGTTTATTACAGAACCCAAGGTTATATATTTTTACTTATGATGAGTAATTTCAGTGTCTGCTGCAGACTTTCAAACAAAACACTCGAGAGTTTCATAGTTACGTACAAAATATACTGTAACTTTTACTACCTTTTTTCCATTTAAAATGTTATTATCTCACATAATTTCTCAATTACATTTGATTGATCATATCGCGTGCCTATATCCCTTCTATTATTTCTGTAATAACAAGTGCTTAAATTTTTAGCTATGCTTTTCGTACAGCGTCTACTGTCATCTCAACTTACTGTATTCAAAAAATGCTAATATAATTTTATGCAAAATAAGAGTGATAATATAAAAATGGATTGGATGGTAATAGTCATTCTTAATTGCTTGCTTCAGGCTAAATTGCCAATTTTAGGGAAATCAGTAGAACATATCACTGGTGTTTAGACTAATTCATATATTCACACTCTCGGGAATTAAGGAATATGAGTACACTTTCCTCAGGAAATGGTCATTGTTTCAAACAGAGCTTGATAATGAATTAGCCACAGTTTATATATACGTGCTTCCACGTTATATTTAAAACTGACAGGGAATCACGGCTGGCCTTTTATTATAAATGTACTAGGCTACGTTTTTCTTGGGCCACTTTTAGAGTGTTTTGCTGTGTTAGCATTTAGCGCAATTGGCATCCTAAAAGAACATATAATAATAATTATTTATATATATATATATATATATATATATATTAAGGGCTGGAATATTTCACCTTAACGTATGTGCAACTGAAAACAGTTTATTAGAATGTGGTCGCATCAAGATGAGCTTGATGTGACTGGTATACTAGCTATCATCATCAACTTGATCATGATGGCTGGCATTTTAGAACATTCGGTTAAGATTGTAGTTCTGTCGGAATTATGAGAGGAAAACCTTGTGTTTTTTTATTTTACATCACACTTTTATGGTGCACGAAACAAGCAAGGTTTTATTACCTGGATTTACCAAGTTGTATTAGCAAATGAGATGCTGTCAGAACCTCTCTGCAATTGAATTTTGTGGATATTCATAGTAATACTTAGTAATTATAAGAAAAACCACTGCTTTAGCCACCATTGCATGAGGAAAAGTACAGCAGGACACATCCTAGAGCACTCTTTCCTCAGAGATTGTAAACAGATAATAGTAACTGTATGGGGCAACTCAGAGCTGGGATCTTTCTTTAACTGACAGATTCTGAACTGTGTAATTAGGAACTCCTTGTAAGTTTGGATTATTTTAACCATTGACCTGTGGTTAAAGTGTCAAACTTTCTTTTCTGTGCACAATAGTTTTCAAGCGTTGAGCTTTATATTAATTTTTGGAACTATGGTTAGGTTGATCTGGACTGTCTCACATTTGTTAAAAAAACAAAACTGCTAGAACAGTTTCCATCCTCCACAGATGAAATATACATTTTTATGTTTAATATTTAATTGGCAATTTAGTTAGTGATGATAGCTGCAAGTGCCATCAAAAAGGCTGGAATGACAGAACTTTCCGACCGCTGACATCGCCAATTTTCACTTACACAGTAAAGATGTGCGCAGGAAAATTGGGTATGTTAGGGTAGTATATTCCACTGCTATGTGCTGCGCACATTGTTAAGAACTGCATACGAGCCGATGTATTTTCTCCACAGCAAATAATATGTATTTGTTCAGGGTGTCTCCATTTTGAAGTGGACAGAGATGAATCCTGTAGTCAATCAGATCACCAGAACATTAGTTCAAAGTGTTTCAGGAAATTATTATTATTATTATTATTATCAGTTATTTATATAGCACACACATATTACGCAGCGCTTTACAGAGAATATTTGGTCATTCACATCAGTCCCTGCCCCAGTGGTACAGTATATTCCCTACCACATGCTTACACTTCTACACACTAGGAGTTAATTTTTGTTCTTAGCAAATTAACTTACCAGTATACTTTTGGAGCGTGGGAGGAAACTGCAGCACCCGAAGGAAACCCACGAAAGCACAGGGAGAGTATACAAACTCCACACAGCTAGTGCTGTAGTGGGAATCGAACTCATGACCTCAGTGCTGTGATGCAGTAATGCTAACCCTTACACTGTCTGATTACTGATCTTCAGTAGACGTGTCTACACGTAGACTTCAGTAGACTTGTGATTGGGTTACTGACAAGGCTACATGTGAGTAGTCAGTATCATGATGTGAGGAGGGGGAACAGGGTCAGGCAGAAAGCTACTTTATGGCAGCATTTTGGGATCTGTTTTATCTACCCAACCCTGAGCAGTGCTGTGAGGAGTCATGTGACCCTGCCCCCCCCCCCCCCCCGCTCACCCAATGCACTATGAACCTATTCTCTTCAAGGTAGGCCCAGCCACCGGCACATTGCACAAACTCCCATCACAGCTTCTCCACTCACACTACACACTATCATCCCCTGCACCACAGTGATTGATGGAAGGAGAGCAGGAGGACTGTAACTGAGTGTTGAAAGGGGTGGGGAAATTCAACTTGGGGCCAGGAGGTGCAGTTACCTTAATTCAAGGAGAAATGGCTTTACATTGTAAGTGATACTTAATGTTCCAACATTGCTAATAAAGAATTAATTATGTATATTTTTATACCTTCTGGTGCTGAAGTCATATGATAGTCTAGATAAGTCAATTAAAATAATATAAATAATTATTTCTATAGTACTGTATTTTAAATAACTTAGGACACTATACTCATTATTGATGGCTGGACTTGTTTTTGGCAGGTCCTGGCATCACCACTTAAAATGCCTCTGAAAAGCCACAAACTTAACTACAAGGAACACAATCTTATGGTACACTATGTAGACAAAATTAATTGGACACTGGCAGCAAATAAATCAATGACATTTTATTGACGTCAGTACTTTGTAGGTCCCCCACGTGCAGTGATTCCTGCAGACACCCTTCTTGGCAAACTGTCCACAAGTTCCTGGACAACAGCAGGTGGCATGTTTGGCCATTCTACCTTACGTACAGTGACCAACTGTGACCCAGCAGAAGGTCGAGTCGGCCTAGAATGCACCCGTTACTCCAATTCATCACAGAGGTTCTCAATGGGGTTAATATCTAGACTCTGAGCTGGCCAGTCCATCTGGGTTACCGAATTTTCTGTATACCAGTCCAGGATTGCTCAGGAAACATGACAGGTGGCATTGTCGTCCTGATGAAAACATTGATTGTTTCCGTAGAGTTGCAAGTGCATGGGCCTCCCTACCAAGTGTTCTTGTCGAGACCGCCATATTAGTGGCCATTTGGAACTCGTGTGCAATAGTATGCATGGTATGCAGTTCGCTTGCGCCGGGTGTCCAATCACTTTTGTCTATATATTGTATATAGATTTTGGTCATGATGGATTTAATTGAAACTCTGTTGTTGAACATGCCACTTGATTTTACAGAGTATCTCACAAATGTCAATGGAATAAGTTTTACTCAACATTAATAAAATTTAATATGTAGATCTCTATCAGACAACTGACTTTTTATTTCTCAACATTAATAAAGCAATATTCCCATAGGATCCTTGATCTCAGTCAGTCTATATTGAGGTAAGTCAGTGGTGCTTCTAGAATCAATTAGCAATAGCTTCATCCAATAAGAGAAAGAAAATGACTCCTTTTTGGGGGCACCCTCAAGGAAGAGATATTTATTTAAAACATAGCTATTAATTAATCATTGTTAAAAGAAACTGAGCACATAATAGAAAGATATATACAACATATACATATATTTCTCTGTGTTCATGATTAATAATCCATATTTGGCGAAATATTGACAAATAATAAAATATCAATATATTAGTATACCGCTATTCTTATATCAAATAAACACCAGCCAATATCCATGGGAAAACACGTGGTGAAGATCAGCCACAGACAATATGATCTGTTCACCAAACGTGATCCACGGGTGATCTTGCAAAAATCAGTTGGTAATAATATTATATCATGCATTTGTACAGCCGTGTAGGACACTTTTTGTTGTGTCACGTTATCTCAGACCATTGGGAGACTACCGTAAAGGCATGTTCGCATAATTAGTGATAACTGCAGACCCGGATGGAGACACGTGTGCCTGTAAGAGTCGTATCAATTGCAGGTGGCTAAAAGCAGGACCCACTTGGCTGATCGTGAATGTGTATTTTGCAAGCTAACTAGGATAAAAATAAGGGTGTAAGGGGTAAATATATACTAAAGTGAGAGTTTTTAGATGTGGAGATGTTGCCCATAGCAACAAATCAGATTTTAGCTATTATCTTCTAGGAGGTGCTAGTTAAATATTAAGTAGAATCTGGTTGCTATAGGCAACATCTCCACTTCTAAAAACTCTCACTTTAGTAAATATACCCCTAAGTGTATGTGATGTTTGGCAATCTTAAATGGGCACATATACTGTACAACTGGTGCCAACCAACTAGCAAATCTGCGTATTACCCAATGCAACCTTTTAGTGAAGGCATTTTACATTTGCAATTCTAGCCACAATTGTGCCCAGCTCTGCATTAGGGGCACTATGTGCAATAAAACAGTCCGAGCGTGCAGCATTTCTTAGGCTAAAAAACGCACATGAGCGGTCCTGCTCGCAGCTCACCTGTCAGGGGGTTAGGGCCCCTTGATGACGTTGGTTGCTAGTTATGCCCCTTTCTCTGCTGAAATGACATGATACATAAATTAAATTGTAATTGAATTATACTTTTTTCACTTTATATCTTTCTCTTACTACAAATCACATTATCTGTGTCACTATTGTGACTAATATAAAAATGCAAACTTAGGAGAGTGTCCTTAAATGCTGTGGAGTTATGCAAGTGTAGCATGTCAAAAGGGTCAGAGATTAAAAGCATCACTTTTTTTTTTTCATTTTTATATGAAAAACATCAAAATTTGTAAGAAGAGGACAAAGAACTATAATGGGAAAGTTATTCAGCGGACACAGTAAAATTCTGCTACATCTACAAAGAGCAAGATAGAAGTCTCATTCTATTCTTCTCTACACATTCTGTTTATCAGTCACATTTATCAATGTGCTCCATTAGCTGTCAAGAGATAGCTCTACATATTGTTCTCTCTTCTCCTATCCTAATGTTTGACTCATCTAATAATACAGAAGTCAAGTAGTGATTTACAAAGAGCTAGGACATGATATGTAACCTCTGGCTCTTCTGTAGGTTGATGAACAACAGATTCTTAAATCCAGGTATTACACAACAAAATAACACAACAACCAACAAATCCAACACATCCTACAAACTTTTAAGCAGAGATTGATGGAACGTTTGTGATTGGGTCCACTGATATTTCAGACTTTAATGTGTGTGTGTGTGTTATAGTTCTATGAATTGTAACTGAACTGCAACACTAATTTTAAAAATATGAATAGTAGTGAAAGATTAACTCCCCATGATAGGTATTGAATCCCTCCTCTGAGGAGTGAGGGCCAATAAAATTTGAGCTTGAGCTTACCTGCTGCTGCTCAACTAAGCACTTTGGGGGCTGATAGCAATTATTGATTTGAGAGGAAATATACATTTAACAGGGAAGGAGATTAGGCTAAGAATAGAGATGCTTGAAACGGTCATAGGACCTGATTGAGACCCGCTCTCTAAGATGCGTTCGCTCGTAGCTCCCGAAGGTTCACATTGTGCGCATTAATATGCATTGCAGTGCGCGTGCGCGAACCACTGCGAGAGATTTGGAAGACTGCCCTGTAGAGTAAGTGACAGGAGAAGCCGTTTGTGGGTAGTGACAGGGGCTGGCCATTATAAATGGGGGAGTGTAGGTGCGAACGCAGGTGTGTCTCAGCGTCTCAACGCCGTTTCAGAGGTGTGCATAATTAAGAGTACACGTCACCTGGCTGGTTTTTACATTAAAGTGCTCGCAGTGCTCTCGGCAGGGTATGGTCAACTACAAGCGATGTGAGCGCTTCCGATGGTAACCGATGTACCAGTGGTTGCATACACTTCCTGGAGTTGACGTGCGCAAGTGGGCATCTTAAGGCAAACTGGTGGGCGCCTGCATACACAGAACGAATGCACGCCAAGACATAGTGGGCGTGCTACTGCCTTGCCGTGCGATCACCTGCCTTCCCAAATTTGCATACGCATCGTGCGAGCGAGTCTGAATGAGGTCCACAGTTCAATTCTGAATCTGATTCGAGGGATAATTCTAAAATTTCTCTGACTTTTTTGAATGTTAGAACTGGTTAAAAATGGAAAAAAAAGTCAAAAAGGTTTCGCAGGATTCATGTTAAATTTGAATAATTTGGGTGTTTTTTTAATAGTATAGTAAAGTATACCTATCTTGAATGGCAACCCGTGAACACACTATGTGCCCCACAACATTATATAACCTCCAGCACCTTTTACTGTTGGATAGAAGCAATCACTCTGTAGAGTTGTTTTGTTTGGTGCCATAAGTACACTCGTCAGTACATGGGGAGTGATTCATCTGAATATATCCCCATATTCCACTGCTTTGAAATTTATTTTGAATTTGCAAACAAGCATCGCTAGCGGTGATGAGCGGTTTATACACTGCAACCTTATGGGGTTTCCAGTCTATGGGTTTGCAGGTGCTAGCCTGTTTTGAAGTCAACTTCACATAATAAGTTGAGATGGCCATTATGATACTACAGTAAAATCTTCCATCCAATGTTGCCCTTTGATGATGCTATTTCTCCCTTGGAGGTCCATGTTGACATCACTGTGGACAACGAATCATTAGCAAGTTGTTACGAATTACACAACAACACTTAATGAACTAGAACCTCTACTTATGACAGCCACCATTTCCATAAAGCTATTAAGTATATGCTTACCGATGCTTTTACGCCTGAGGATGTCAACATAGATAGTAATAATTTATCTAAGCGGATGATGTATATTCAAGTAGTTAACACAGGACATAATACTTTTGCAAATATTGCCAGTACATGACAATATATAGTCAGGTAGATGGTAGATGAAAACAAGTAAGAAGTAAGTAGTCCAGTGTAATAAGAATCTGATAATACTAACACACTTTTCACATCAGCAAAATACAATTGTATGTACATGAACATGCAACTGAGAGTATGACCAGGAGACTTTATAACAATATGCAGCATACAAAATGTCAAAAAGGTATAAAAGGAATGTGACAGAAATCTCAGTCAAAACAGTTCTGAGGTCAAGACAGGCAGTAAAAACAAGCAAATCGTAACCTTATCAAGAGCATGGAAGCACAAATGAAGCTAATGCTAGCAATGATTCTAAATCCTCTTTGACTTTTAACCCACCATAACTCAATGAGAGATACACAGAAGTATACACTATAATAAAAATCAGTGGAATCATGACCACTACAGTTCATAATAAAGAGAGTCCCAGTTGCTTGGTAACAGGTTCAGCAAATATTGGTGGCGGCTCTCTATTCATGAGCTGTCGTGTTCTATCAGAAGTTGAACTGTACCCCAACAATCATCTCGCTTTCAAAGTCTTTGAGGTCTATTCTTTCAGTCATGCTAGTTATAACTGTAGGCAACTAGGACAGTTCAGCAGTTTTATACATGAGCTTGACCATGCTTGGATGTTATTTGCTAAATTGATGCATGAGCCTCATGGGGGAAAGTCCTTGCTGTCAATATGTTTGATGCAGCTCATTTAATTTGGTGTTTCCATTTGTTTGTCCATTATCTGTGCATAGGATTGTTGGGTAGAGGAAAAGGGTTTAGATTTAGCCCTGTCTAAAACTTACCTATTGAATTTCACTAGTAATCACCATGCCCTGCATCTTAATGCTTGTTACCAAAAAGGGGGTTTAAGGGGTATATTTATCAGAGCTTGTCACCTTTGTCGCCATGGAAAGGACTTTGCCCTATAAGCCTCATGGGGATACCACTGGTGATAATAACACTTTATTATTGCTGTGTTTCACTATATATACGTTCAACATGTAAAACATGGGGAAGCCTATTAACATATATATTTATATTTATATGATATATTTATGGCAGCGTTGAGGCTTTTAAAAAAAAATCACCCTTAAAGTTACATATTAATAAATAGACCCCTAAGACCCCTTTATTCAGACCCGCTCGCTGCTGCAGGCAGCTCGCAGGGTCTGTGGGAGCGTTTTTTTTTTTTTGTCTGGCCGCTCGCAAAGCTGTGGGAGACCTCCCACAGCTTGTGCAAGCGGGCAGGAGGCCATCGCGATAATCGCGACCATCGGCTTGTGGTAGGGTCTCGGCTAACGCAAGGCCGAGTGGACTTCCTGCTCTAATAGAGTGGGAAGTTCACTACTGACATCAGTAGTGAAGTCAGTAGGGCCTCCCACAAACACCAGGCGTTCCTAAGGGAATGCCTGAGTTTGTGCAGCTACCCCCCCTCCCCACCTACAAAGCGGGGCGAGCTGTCACTCACCATCGACAGCTGCCCCGTCTTTCAGTGAGCCCCGTAGCGACTGAGCTGCAGTCGCTGGACGGGGCTCGCGCATGCGCTCGCATGCACAGTGGGGTAACATCGAGCCGCTTGCGAGCGGCTCTGAATCGGGCCCTATGTTCTAAGCCTTGGAGAGAGCGTTAAGTGGAAGGAGATGAAGTACCAACCAATCAGCTCCTAAATATAATTTTCCATCCACAGCCTATAAAATGGCAGTTAGGAGCTGATTGGTATGTACTTTATATGTCTCTAAGGCTTAGTATATATCATCCTTAGTCTCTAATAAGCTAGCAAAAATTCCAGAATGAAAACAATAGAAGAAATTATATTCTGACTCACATCAAAGTCCACTAAATAATATTATTAATTTATATAATTATGATTAAGATTATTATTATTATTACTATTATTATTTTACGATGCGTTCGGCATATCGGTGGTCTGGATGCCGGCACTTACATTACCGGTGCTGGAATACCGACGCTGGTCAGAGCCCCGGCGCCAGCAACCTGACTGCTGGAATGCCGAAGGTAAGTAGCGGGGTTGGGGGGAGGGTTAGGGCTTTAGGGTTAGGTACTAGGGGGAGGGTTGGGGTTAGGCACTAAGGGGGGAGGGTTAGGTTTAGGATCAGGGAAGGGGGAGGTTAGGTTCAGGCACTAGGGGGGAGGTTAGGGTTAGGCACCAAAGAGAGAGGGTTAGGGTTAGGGTAGGGAGAGGGGAAGGGTTAGCATACCGACTAACAAATGTTGGTATGTTAACACTGTCGGGATCCCGGTGTCAGGATTCTGGCCACCATTATTTTGGGGGTTGTAAAATTATCTTTTCTTAAACATTAACTGGTGCGTAAAAAGACAAAACATGCATGTGAGAGATAGGACATTATTATTATTCAGCATGCAAGACAACTCTCTCATTAAACTGCTTCCTACATTTCCTTCCCTGGGATGTGCTTTGTCAAACTACAGTATGTAACCTACTTTTTGTGATTGAATAAATACTAAATTTAAGCAGGCATATTATTAACATGCCTAATTCAAGTCTGACAAATGCTTTTAGATACAAATAGCAATTACATTAAGACAGTTATCAGTAAAAGAGTAATCAGTGGCCCATAGCCTCTGTAAATTACTTGCTTGTCTTGGTGTTGGGAAGAGTATACTGTGATATAGTTAATAATTGACATTAAATGCTTCATTCTGCTTGCTGGCTTCCATTGTTCAAAAAGTAATGTAGTAGTAATAATAATAAGTATTATCAAATTTTTTTTATAATTTCTTTAGAATTGTTCAAACTTCATTCTTGTTCATAATGGAAGAAAATTATTAATTTACATAGAGCTAACATATTGCACATCATTCTACAGAATATGTTAAATCACGCACATCAGTCCCTGCCATAGTGAAGCTTACAGTATTAATTCCCCCTATCACACAAATACGCACATGCACCACCATTAACATACCAGTATATATCTGGGAGGAAGCCGGAGCACCCAATTGAAAGTCATAGAAGCATTTGATACTGTGCAAACACCACATGTGCGATGTAGATGGCATGTAAGTGAGTGGTGCCAACCACTGGCCACAATGGCAAGCAGTTGGTGGGTTCTCACTCTTAAAACTGTACTCGTTGCCTATTCACAGCATTGGTAGACATTTTGTGGGCCAATGAGCCAATGCTACCACATACTACCAATTGTGTAAATATATAAAAATCATACATACTCTGCACTCACCTAATTACACTCCAAATTGCATTTAATTTAAAATTCCAAAATACTGCAATACATTTTTAAGCTGGCCAACTCCATCAATAGATGTATGTGGACACATCTGTATATATAATTAAGCCAACAAAGTACCTACATGTACAGTAAATGTAATTTTGTGGTATAAGCCTATGTCCAAGATCAGTTGCTTAGTTATACCATTAGTCCCTAGAAAGTTCATACATTGCATTCTTACAAATACTGGTCCAGCCCACAAATAAAACTGCCCACCATGTGTAGCTGACAGAACACTAAACCGTCCAATGTTGTAAAGGGTGTATACAACCACTTTGATATCTTGGGAGGGTACAATATGTAATATTTCATGATGCAGGTACCATTTATAATGCACACTTATAGTGCCCCACATGTGTACTATAAATGCTACTGATATCATGAAATAATATGTTGCACCAGTCATAATTAAAATTTAAAACCAATAATCATACATTAATTTTGCCTCCTAATTTATTCGTAAAATAAGTTTACCCTTATAAGATAATAATATTTTTTTACTACAATAATCCATAAATAAAGACTGCCCTCGTAAGTATTAAGGCCCTCATTCAGAGGCGGTCGCAAGAATGAGGGCGGCCACTTCTTTTTTTTAGTGCGGCCTCTTGGTCGCTAGCTAAGCTGTCGGCTACCACCCACAGCTTAGTGTCCGACCAGGTTGATGCTCGCGATGGTCTTGCGACGAGACCCTAAGGTTGGGTCTCGGCAACCGCAAGCCCCAGGGTTCGAGCAGGAAGCTCCCCACTGACATCACTGCTGATGTCAGTGCGGCCGATCACAAAACGGCAAGCGTTCCATTTGTGTAGCCACCCCCCCGCCCCGCCTACAAAACGGGCCGAGCTGTCGATCAACATCGACAGCCAGCCCTTTTGTAGAGAGCTCCGGAGCGAGAGAGTTTTTCTCTCGCTCCGGGGCTTGCGCAGGACCAAAACATCGACCCGGTTGCGAGTGCTCAGCGACCGGGTCTGAATGAGGTCCAAAGTGTTTGAGTTATCGCACGTAGGAGAACTGTTAGGAAACCGCCTACAAAATCTCTGGTTAGTGATCCTGCTGAAATAATAAAATGATAGTGACCCTGGAGAGAGACCCCCACCAAAATTCTAGTATTGGGAAAAGTGGGAAGGGGTATACATAATAGGAAAGCCACTTTATCTGGATACTGGTTCTCCAACTTAAAATAGATTCACTTGTTTAATAAATACAAATATTTGCTAAAGGTACAGTTCATTAAGCAAAACATATTTTATTAATTC
Organism: Taudactylus pleione; assembly: GCA_031769625.1. Lineage (NCBI taxonomy): Eukaryota > Metazoa > Chordata > Amphibia > Anura > Myobatrachidae > Taudactylus > Taudactylus pleione. Next base: position 3,632,992 of record JAUIMM010000710.1, read on the forward strand.
ATTTATTTATTAACTACCAGTAATGTAGTTAGTGTTCTAATTCTAAAAAGATGAACATGGTACTTCTCTTGTAAAACGTACAAAACATTGAAATGGATTTAGAAATGTTACTTGAATGCCTATTCATGCCTGGAAACTGTCTCGAGAGTTGTGACGTGATTGTTGCAGAAGTTGGAGATCAGTTTTTAAAACATAGAAACAAAACTTTGAAGGCGGCAGAATGGATGGCTGCGTTATTTAGGGATATATTACATAATTCATAAGGAAATTGTAAAGCACATTTACAAGTGTAAAAACAATTACGGCATTTACACTGATGTAGTCTGATCCTTTACTTTCTTTTGTAATGAGAAAGCGGACATGTGACACTGGAGATTCAGGAGAAGACAGTGAGCGTGGTACATTTGAATATATTTGAATTTATGTTAATTTTATTCTGATTTCACATTATTGCACTGCAGAAAAATAATGTAACGTTTATATGAATGTATTCAAGCAACAGTATTTGTGATGTAGTGAGATGTGCTCTCTTCAAAATAAACAGTGTGTGCACTCTTTTACAGGGTATTTATTAGTTATAGTTTTAGCATGGAGACAATAATGAATAAATCAAAAGAGGACTCCATTTATTAGCCAAATCATTTGGACATACACATTAAAAGTTCTGTTGGGTTTATTTAGCCAGTTCTAAATTACGGTACCTCTACCACACCACACAGCAAAATTAATTTCCAGTCTACACCCTAGCCTTACTCATAGACTATTTATACTACAAAACTCTAAATTGAAAATATGGGGTGAATTAGCAATATAAGGACTATTGAAGCAAGAACACAACTTTAAAGTTGTATCATTGGAACTTTGCACAAGGCATACAGTCAATGGCCCGTTTCACCGCGGAACTTAATTTTAACCCATTCTTAAAGCTGCAGAAAGACTAATTTTCTTTTCCTGCCAATTCACTTCTCGCCCTGTTACTTTCTATACTGGCTCCCCATTCCCTATAGAACTCAATTCAAACTTCTACGCTCACTTACAAAGTCATTGGTCACTTCCTACCCTCTACATCCCTAACTTCATCTTAAGGTTGTCCATCGGTGGGGTTAAACCATCAATGTGTGAGCTAGGGGAATCGTCAATGGTTAAACCATTAATGGTTCTGGTCTGCGCATTCATAAATGAACGGAGACTGTGGCTGTACGTGCGCAATACAGAAAATCGATGAACTCTTCCCATCAGACTTCACTGTCACATTCACTTCAATAGTTGTCCAACAAGAGTAAACCATCATTGGTTGCAACCCTACTTGATCGCACCTCACACTCCCTCCTGCACTCTCTGCTCTGCAATGACCGGTATCTTAACTCCAGTCAACAGCCACATCTCACTTTCACATCTAAAGTTGGGTACTTACTATAAGATGGTGCGACTCAGCAATTGGGGGCGGTATTTAGTTGGAAGGTAAAAAAGGGGGAGTGTGGGGCGAGGGCGTTTGTGTGTTACAGGTAGGTGGGGTAGTCTGGTTGTCGGTATGTGAAGTGCTGCATGTTTCATTTATAATTGCCAAAATGTTACACAGCATTGTATATTGACTGAATCATGAAACAAACAAGTTACATACAACACATATGACATGAAACAGAAGCACGGGCATCGGCATGGGGGTCCAAACATTTGAAAAAAGCAGCGGCAGTGCTTAGTCAGGGGCTGTGCTTTTTAGATGGGCCGGTGGAACGATTTTGTGTTGCCCCCCCCCAACATCGTTCCAATTCCCCTGAACAGAAGGTACAGATGGCCCTGCCCAAATGGGCTCCTAAGTTTTGTGGGAAACACTTGAATCATAAGCTAACAGAATAGCAATTGTATGTGTTGGTTACATGATCATGGGTGCAGGCTCTGTGTTAGTTATTGGCTCTAAGCAGTTGGTGACTACAGACTCTGTGCTAGTTCCTAGCTGTGGGCAGTTAGTGATAACAGGCACTGTGCTAGTTACTGGCTCTGGACAGTTGGCGATTACAGACTCTGTGCTAGTTCCTGGCTGTAGTCAGCTAGTTATAACAGGCACTGCACTAATTACTGGCTCTGGACAGTTGATGATTAAAGTCTCTGTGCTAGTTCCTAGCTGTGGGCAGTTAGTGATAATAAGGTAATAACAGGCTCTGCGCTAATTACTGGCTCTGGGCAGTTGGTGATAACAGCCACTACGCTAGTTGCTGACTATGGGCCATTAGTGATAATAGGCAGTGCACTAGTTCCTGGCTATAGGCAGTTGGTGACTAAGGACTCAGGCCTTCATTCAGAGGCGGCCATACGGTCTATGACCGCACGGCCGCCTCGATGTTTGTCAAGTGCGCATGCGCACGAGGGAGCCGGCTCCTTCGTGCGCATGCGTGAGACCCGCTACGGCCAACAGCGCCGGTCGCAGCGGGTCTCTTTCCAAAGGGGGCGAGCTGTCGATGTTGATTGACAGCTCGCCCCGTTTGGAAGGCGGGCCAGGGGGGTGGAAGCCCACATGGAGGCGTTCCCATGGGAACGCCTACTGTTTGGGGGAGGCCCCACTGACATCACTAGTGATGTCAGTGGAGAGCTTCTGGCTCTGACAGAGCCAGAAGCTCTCCGGGGCTTACGACAAGTGAGACCCTACCCTAGGGTCGTTAGCGGTCGTTAGAGCTGTGGGTGTAAACCCACAGCCTAACGACCGAAACAGAGGCGGCCGGTCAGGATGCAAGCGGCCGTCCAGTTTCTGAGCGACCGCTTGCATCCTCCAACCGCCTCTGAATGAGGCCCTCTGTGCTAGTTCCTGGCTATAGGCAGTTAGTGATAACAGGCCCCGCACTATTTACTGGCTCTGGGCAGTTCGTGATTACAGACTCTGTCCTACAGTGGTCCCTGGCTTTAGGCAGTTAGTGATAACAGGCACTGCACGAGTTACTGTCTCTGGGCAGCTGATGATAACAGGCACTGTGCTAGTTACTGGCTTTGGGCAGTTGGTGATAACAGGCACTATGCTAGTTGCTGACTATGGTCCGTTAGTGATAATAGACTAACTAATAGATAATAGAGCTGGTCACTGGCTCTGGGCAGTTGGTGACTAAAGACTCTGTGCTAGTTTCTGGAGTTTCTGGCTATGGACAGTTAGTGATAACAGGCACTGTGCTAGTTACTGGCTCTGGGCAGTTTGTGACTACAGAGTCTGTGCTGGCAGCGGGCAGTTAGTGATAACCCACACTGCGGTAGTAACTGGCTCTGGGCAGTTGGCGATTACAGGCTCTGTGCGGGAATACCGGCACCAGAATACCTGTCAGAATCCCAGCATCCCGAAGGTAAGTAGCGAGTTTAGGGGGAGGGTTAGGGATAGCTGTTAGGGTTAGGCACTATGGGGAGGGTTAGGCACTAAGGGGGGAGGATTAGAGTACGGGGAGGTTTAGGACCATACTCAATTAGGCTGCGACGTCATTTTTGCATTTCTCACTTTTCAACGTATTGAATTTTCCCCACTTTTCACCAGTACGGAAAGTCAGTGGTTCGAACCCAGCGAAAAAGTATCACCTATGAATAGGTATTGAAAAAATGTGCAGAATTTGGGTTTTGGGGTACAAACTTCCAAAAACCACCCTGCACCCCTTGGACAGCCCCCCCAAATGCATTCTGTGTCAAAAAAAGTTTTCAAAAGTACCACAGGACACCCCAAAAAAGGTACTTTCATTTTGGGGGTGAAAAAAAAAAAGTTGGTGGACAAACTTTAAAACTAGCGAAATAGACTCAGAGGGGGTCCACAAGTATGCCCCAGGTGTTTTTTGGATTGCAGGTGGTTGCGGCAAGTGGATTTTTAAAAAATTTTTAAAGTTCACATTAGCCACTTCAAAATATGCTTGCACCCATTTTCATGTACCCCAAATTTGATAGGACTACTTAATTTCATATAAAAAAAAGTTGGTAAAAGCTATTCTTCACCACTTTCTAAAAAAAATGCAATAAAACACCTACTGACTCCGTTTAAAGACCCCAAATACCTTTAGCAGGGCTATTCGGGGGTACCCACAGTGAACCCCATGTCAGAGCATCTTTTTGGGGGTGTCAGGCCGATTTCCCCCAAAATGAAATAACTTTTTGAGGAATTCCTATTCGCCGGGTCCCGTTTTCGCCGATTTGAAATTTAATCGACCTGGAATCCAGCGATGACGACGAAAAGTCCGGCAACTGACTTTTCACTCCAAATTGAATATGGCCCTTAGGCACTAAGGGGGAGGTTAGGTTTATGCAAAGGGATGGAGGGTTAGGGGTAGGGAGAATGAGTGGGTTAGGATACCGACCAACAGGTGTCGGTTTCCTAACCTTGTCGTGATGCCAGCGTCAAGATTTTGACCGCCGGGATCCCGAGCGCCGACATCTTGTACCCAACCCCATACCTACAAATAATCTACTGTCTAAGATTCTAAAAGATTCCTAACTCTTTACCATAGCGACACAAGAAAACAAAACACAGTTTTTGCTTTATCTGAAGATTCTCTTTTTTTGCTCATTTGTATAACAAACTTGAATTGCATAATTGCCCAAAGCCTATCTATATGTCCACATAAACAGATAATTAACTGTTCTAAATATACAGGGTTCAGATAGCTCCGAAATGAAAGCTCCTGGAGCTTTGGGTAATAAAGTGAAATCTCTGAAGCTCAAGTGGTGTTTTTCAAGGTTAATGTGAGCACTAATACTTTGCCCTTCATATAAGAATGCACCATTTGTTAACAAGTTCGCAAGCTCATTAACCCCTGGCAATGATATCCAGGATAACGATACCCAGAAGAATGTTTAACATTCATAATTAACCCATTCTGCTAAATGTTATAGTCTTTCTGGAGAAGGGAACGGGATTATGTAAGCAGGATTGTTTATATGCATGTCTATAAGTTCTTTTTTCGGTATTTTGGCTGATGAGTTGGCAGACTGTAGTTGCCGTGTTAGCTAATGTTTTTTTATTGGTGGTGTCTGCATAGGAGCCATTATCTGTAATTGCATACTGTATTGGAAAAAGGAAAATAATAAATACTATTTCTTCTCATGCTTTGAATTTAATCTGATTCACCAATTACTGAAAATGTTTTATTCTGTTCTGCAAGATGAACATTAGATAAATGTCACATCTTCAGGAAATCCACATTTCAAATATACAAATCAGGGAAACAAAGAATATCTTCGGTAAACAAACTAACGGTATTTCTTGTGACAGGTAATATTTCTGAAACATGATCCATGGATTGTCTTAGGCCCTCATTCAGAGCCGTACGCTCTGAGCAGAGCGCACGCTCTGAATGAGGGCCGCCCTCCATAATTATGGAGCGTCCTCCTGGACGCTCGTATAGCAGTGGGTCACCACCCACAGCCAATACGAGCGTGCAGTTTGATGGCCGCGATGGTCTTGACCATCGCGACCATCGCCACTGCGAGCCGGAGCCTGCGGTTGAGGTTTTCAACCGCAAGGCCCGGAGTGATTTTGGCTCTATCAGAGCCAAAATCACTCCCACTGACATCACTAGTGATGTCAGTGGGCCGGCTTCTGATGGTAGCCGGCCCACTCCCCCGTCAGGGAGGCACGCCCCCGGCACGCCCACCAAAGGGGGCGTGCTGTCAATCAACATCGACAGCACGCCCCCTTTGATCAGACACAACGAGCAAAGGAAAGTCCTTCGCTCGTCGCGTCTGGCGCGATCTGGCAAATTATTTTTACAACATCTATATCTTATCCACTCTTGACCATTAATACTGTCTATTGTGTTATAAGGTAACGTAGAAACTGAAGGCTCAAAATGATTGGCCAACTTAGGCTGGCTAATGTAGTGTCAATGTTTTCTAGTCAATGTTATTTTTATTAAGTGTAAGGCATTTACTTCTGTACCTGTCTTTTGCTTCGGGTACTGAGAACCCAATAACAAACCTAAATGGCTATATAGCTGAGCTCCAGGAGTGGATGAGTGCCAGTTGGCTGTGACTGATAAAACAGAGGTCCTTATCATAGCAGGGCCGCAACTATGGGGGGGCTAGAGGTGCACATGCACCGGGTGCCGGAATGCAGGGGGTGAAAAAGAGCTGACTGACTGACTCACGGTGGCTTGGGGTCTGCTGATTCATAAAACGGGCATACAAAAATGGCTGCCGCCAAGGAGGAGACAGATGCTAGAGGTCCTTACTGGACCTCTAGTGTCTGTCTCCTCCTTGGCGGTGGCCATTTTTGGGTGGCCTTTTTCAGCAGATTCCATGCGGACTAGACGTCCGTATGGACTCTGCTGAAAACGGCCATCCAAAAATGGACTAGAGGTCCTACAGCGCAATGCACACAGCATTCCCGGAAGTGTCGGGAGAAGATGCTGAAAGCTGCATCTTCTCCCGTGAAACCCCCTGGCAATGAGCATAAACCCCATAGCAACGAGCATGAAACCCCTTGGCAACAAGCATGAAAACCCCTGGCAGCAAGCATGAAACCCCTGGCAATGAGCATGTAACCATTGGCAACGAGCATAAACCCCATGGCAACGAGCATGTAACCCCTAGCAACGAGCATAAACCCCATAGCAACGAGCATGAAACCCCCTGGCATCAAGCATGTAACCCCTGCCTGGCAACGAGCATAAACCCCATGGCAATGAGCATGTAACCCCTGTCAATGAGCATAAACCCCATAGCAATGAGCATGAAACCCCCTGGCAATGAGCATGAAACCCCCTGGCAACGAGCATGTAACCCCTGGCAACGAGCATGGAACCCCTGGTAATGAGCATAAAACCCCTGACAACAAGCAGGTAATTTTAAAGTAATTAGAAGCCTTACTTTGGGGCATAAAATGGTGTTGAGCAAGTATATAAGTGACACTTTGGTAACAGGCATTACAGTGTGTGGTATAATGTGTAATGGGTATTATGGTGTGTGGAATAATGTAAGTCACTATACCAGGGACGTTTGACTAGTGCACTGCCTTATGGAGGAGCAAGGACAAAATTCAGGTACGAGAAGCGAGAGGGCGCAAAATTGCTGCCGTGCACCGTGTGACAGATATCCTAGTTTCGGCCCTGATCATAGGAGCTCACCATTAGAACAAGACAACAGTATAACCAAGCAACTGGACTGACGCTTGGGGTTCAGAATTACAAAACACTGCACATGTGCAGAATCTTGGTGTTGATCTGCCACTTAGACATCAGTTATCAGCCACAATCAAACCCTCATTCTTTCATCTGAGGAACATAGCCAGAATGATGATCTGCCTAAAGTCATACATGCAGACCTAGACTACTGCAATGCAGGGCCTTAACTAGCGGTGTGTGTATCTGGTGCGACCGCACACAGCGAAGGGCTCTGTGGGCGGCACCAGTCCCGTCCCCCCCCACAGCCCCTGCTTTGGGCTGCAGCCAGCATTGCTGCCTCAGTGCTGCATGTAGCGTCCATTTGGCACTACAGACAGGCACCTTGCCATAATTACAGCTGCCTGGAGCATCTTGTAGACGCTCCTCACACTGCTGCAGTTTCAGGTGGTGGCGGTCCTGCCCCCTTATACACGATGTAATAACGTCACACGCAAAGGCTTGTACATCCCATCTTTAATCTTAGCACAGTAAATGCCACTTAACACTAGATTTTCCATTTGGGACAGAGTTCTCCTGTAAGTTGGGTACACATTTTGTACCAAAAAGATGGAACAGATGTGTCATCATAGACTGTGGCTTCAGTCGCGCCAAATAGCCCCACGGCTCTCCACGTCCCATGTGACTTGGCCACCGTATACGTCTTTTACGCTTAAACTGTGCATCTTATTCAGACAAATAAAATAACTGGAAGTAACAAAACTACTTTGTTAGAGTACATCTATGTTCAAAATCAAATAAGTCTGAATCTGCGGTACGATGCAGCGGCCGCGGTTTTTCTCACGCCAAGTTCTGCTGTGATTCATCAGCAACTTTGTACGATTTTAAAACGAATTGCTGGGCGGTTAAAGTAGCAGCCCCAACGCCTGTAGTAGTAGTACACTGTGAGTGGTGTTTCGCTGCTACACCTCTCGTGTCATATTGCCAAATGGCATATTAAGGCTAGGTGTATGCGGACACATCTGTAGCTCATTGACACTGTGGGTATGTAGGGCACTGAGGGAACAAATATCAGGGTAATTCATTACAAAGTTAGATATGCTTCCATGAAGAGGTGTTTTTTTATGAATTGTTTAATATATGAGGTTTATAGTTGTTCTAGTTCCACGTGGTACTATAGTAAGTATTCAAGCAGTGCGAGTGAAGTTTTGGAGGGAGTAATGGGAGGTTCCTATTTGCTAATAGTTATGATTTAATTTCTGAATTTTGCAAAATGAGAATTACGTAGCATAAAATAGCTGTGGTTTCATTATATGTGGGTGTGGTTTCATTATATGTGGGTGTGGTTTCATTATATGTGGGTGTGGTTTCTGCAAATCTGGGGAATAACATCATTTATTCTACTTTTTCTAAAAGGAATGTTGGCAGGTATGAACGTGGATGCAAGGAAGAATAAAAAATATAGGTATACAGTGGTCGAAGTGGAAATTTTGACGGGGGGGTATGGATATATCAAGTGGGCTTTACTTAGGCAGGCCCAAATCCTGAGCCCCTGTGATATTTCCATACCCCCAATTCCTCCCCTCACAGCACACCTCCAACCACAGAGCACATCACATAGCACATCCCTGATTGGTTGGGGTCCATGAACAATGATTGGCTCACGGCCGATGCCAAATGAAATATGCCGACGGTCGCCGCTGATTGGCTGACGGTCCAAGAACCATGATTGACTGGCAGCCAGAGCCAAATTTGAACCAGCGGGGGCTTGTCGATAAGCACTGGGACAGTTAAAGTCCCAGCACTAGGTGCTGAAGTGAAGTGCCGGTATGGCATACCATTTCATAGAGGCACACTACGAGCACATTTGGCATGAGAGCATGATTTGGGAATGCATATAGTGCACTCTCTTTGTAACACCTATTTTACAGTGTCATCATAATAATGCCTCTCTTAAAGATGGAAAATGTTCTTTTGTTACAAATAATGTGCATTGACAATTGAGCCATTTGCACTTAACTGCTTGTCACTCTCTCCTAGTAAACAAAAAGGTTTGGCGCTTTAAACAATAGATACAGAGTGTGGTGTATACTCTATCATGATTAGTTGCAGAGGTGTAATCCCTGCACAAATGCCTTAAATCCATTTTACTGTGTGTCACTGTCTTTATAACATCACCGTTTGTATACCTCTAGTGTTAGCCTGCAATGTAAGATGGTATGATAGAAAGTGAGCACTGTCATGCTTTTTTGACATATAAGGATCTAGTTTGCAGTGGAATAGCCGGGGTCAACAGACTGATGTTCCAAAATCATAGACTGTACAAGCTCGTTATTTTATAAAATATCCCTCCTAGAGTAGAAATGAGTATTTTCACCCAAGCCACTTGTGCTGAATAGAAGACTTTGCCAAATACATTTTTGGAAACATTTATAGTACTTGATGCACAGGTAACTGGGTAAAAAAATATCCCATAACCAATCGGAGATTTGCTTTCATTTTCTAAACCAGGCTCAAAAATAAGTCTGTATGATTGGTTACTGCTCTTGTAGTCATCAGTGTTCCAATTTTCATTATTTTTTTCCATACTGTTTGTAGATGCCAAATATCAGGATTCAAAACCACATATATGAGGTTACAGGGAGATATACTTAGTCGCTGGCATAAAGGCAATCATGACATCAGACAGCAATTCCTATGTTAGTGCACAAGAACATGTAAGGCTGCATTCAGCATCAGTGTCGATCGATATTGTCCTGAATATTTTTGTACAACATCGACAGAATGGTTTTTTTTTTCTCACTGCTTTTCCCTGCTATATTGCATTAACCCCTGTCCCTATATATATATATATATATATATATATATATATATATATATATATATATCTATATATATAAAAAATAAAACAGAAAACTCAGCACTTGCCATTGTTAAATCACTCACAATAATTCATAAATAATGGGGGTTTGGTTCATGGATTGATCAATGCATGTAAGCCTGCAGCCCGCATCACGGGACCCCACTTCTCTGCAGATCCTACACTATCTATCATACTTATGGAAACCTGGTAGCTGCTATCACAGAGTTTAAACTGAAAACATGTTAACTGGTTTAAAGATCACCTGTCAACTAACTTATGGCTTTTCAAGGCAAGGCAGTCACCAAACAGCACCTATCATACTACCAAAAAGGCAGCTGACACAGGTTAATATAAATGAGCTTGCACAGGGGTGCATGAGAAAGCTGCAATCACAAAAGGGTTAATTAAAAATTAGCCAAATAAACAAAGCCAAAAATCCACTGGCCTGTGACCACATTGCTTAAACAAATAATAAGAGAAAACTCAGCACTCACCATTTTTAAATCTGGGAGTGGCGAGTGCAGTCTGGAGTGCAGTGGCAGTCTGGAATGGCCCAGAGGTGGCCGAAGTCAACCGACATGATAAGTAGCTAACATTAGATGCCAACGTTCATGGTATTCCACTATATTCTGAACGGACGAAACGCGTTGAGGTGGTGCATGGTACGACGAGTGACATCCTCTACCAGCGATGATATGACATCACATATCTACAGATAAGCTTTGAAGTCTTTTATTTGATATGCCTATTACGGTTGATGAAATACTAAGTGTACACAGAGTCGTGTCCAGGAACTAAAACCAGAAATATTGGGGTCAATTTCTGTGAATTTGAAAGTGGTGTATTCCACTTTATAAGGTACGCCTCCATTCACAAAAAGGGTGATCATATTCGGTGGAGGTTACCTGTATGTAACAATATTGCACTAGGAGGTGCTCTCTCTCCACTTTTTGTCTTGTAGGAATTTTTATACTGTCTGAACAACAGTTTATGGGAGAGTGCGTCGTTGGATGGACATTAATTGAGTGACTTGATTTAAGGACCCTGCACCGTATACTACCTTTGTCTGATATATATATATATATATATATAGTGCACATACAGATATATATATATATATATATATATATACCATTTTTTACAAGGTGGTGTAATTACAATTACCGAATGAGGCGTGGAGAATGGGCAGAGCTTCAGCCAGCTGCAGGAACTGATTGGACGAGATCCATCTGTCCCTGTAGTTTTTCGGCTGGAATAAGGGTTCTCCCCATATAACGTCATTCTCATATGGAGTTATATAGTAAATATATATATTCACTATTAGGATGGAGGGACAGTCCCATAATATCTGCATTTTTAGCTGGATGTATTTAGATGCTATAATGTAACAGACATAAATTAAAGTGCAACAACTTTATTTTGTAAATAACACATAAATAAAATCTATTTGTTGTTATAGAGATAGATGAATGAGAATCTTAATTTTGACATAACATAAAGTCATCTTAGAACTAGAGATGAGCGGTTCGGATTCAGAGGAATCTGAACCGCTCCGAACAGGTGGAATCCTAGTACACCCTCAAGCTCGGGTGTTCCCGCCTGACTCGGATTCCACCTTGAGGCCAAACGTCACCCAGCCAACATCGGATTCTAGCGAGACTCGGGTGATGTTCGGCCTCGATAAATTGTGCGACGCCCGGGACTTGGCGCCATCTCAAGCTTCACCCTGCGCAGAGCTAAGCTCTGCATGTTACTTAGTTAAGACTTTGGAGGGAGGGAGTCGGGATTGTCGGGGGCTGATCGGAGGCACACACAGCACGCTGATGTATGCTGCGCTTACTCTGCTGTATTAGCCGGGCCCTGTACTATCCAGAGGACTCAGTGGACATTTCTTTTTGTACAAGCACAGTGACTTCTTGGGCATAAGCCCTCTGTGTATAGATGCACTGTGACTAATTGGGCCTTGGCCCTCTGTATACAAGCACTGTGACTTCTTGGGCATAAGTCCTCGGTGTATACAAGCTCCGTGACTGCTTGGGCATTAGCCCTCTGTATACAAACAAGCACTGTGACTTCTTGGGCATAAGCCCTCTGTGTATAAAAGCACTGTAACTAACTGGGCATTAGCCCACTGTATACAAGCACCGTGACTTTTTGGGCATAAGCCCTCTGTGTATAAAAGCACCATGACTAATTGGGCCTTAGTCCACTGTATACAAGCACTGTGACCATCAGGCTTGCGATGAGACCCTTGCGCTATGCGCTTGCAAGCGGGTCTGAATCAGGCCCTTAGCCCTCTGTATACAAGCACTGTGACTTCTTGGGCATAAGCCCTCTGTGTATAAAAGCACCGTGATTCCTTTGGCTGTAGCCCTCTGTGTTTACAAGCACTGTAACTCCTTGGGCAGTAGCCCTCTGTATATAAAAGTACCGTGACTCCTTGGGCCATAGCATACCTCCCAACATGACCCTCTCCAGGAGGGACACAATGCTCTGGTCCTGGACTTCTCTGGTAAGAGGTGAGGCTGCAGCACAGTTCAAAATTCAAATAGGGGAGCCACACCAACTGTCATTTCACACGCTGCCAAAAATCACTGGCTGGGACTCACTGGCAGTTGGTGTGACTCCCCTATTTGAATTTTGGACTGTACTGCAGCCCCAGCTCTGAAGTCTCCACCAATCATAAATTACCAGAGAAGTCCAGGACTAGAGCATTGTGTCCCTCTTGGAGAGGGTCATGTTGGGAGGTATGCCATAGCCCTCTGTATATAAAAACACTGTGACTTCTTGGGCCTTAGCCTTTTGTGTATACAAGCACCGTGTCCATAACACAAAAGTACTTTGACTTATTGTAGTGAGTGGCAATGTTTCATAGATGTGCTTTAAACTGCGGTGTCTGTCGCTTAGTAACCAGTCAGCTCACTGCAGCCTTTAGCCAATAATGGTGAAAACAATATTGCGAGCTGTGAGGTGGTCTAAATTGACTGTAAATCACTGGAAATTATTGTTATTGGGGTTAATAATACTCTAGGAACAAAAAAAGATCAACTTATATGATTTTAGCTTTTTTTGTCAATTTTTGTAAAAAATCCAAATCTAAAGCCAGATAATGAATCAGAACCAAATCCAAATCCAGCAAAAATGGTCTGGCGCACATCCCTACTTAAAACCCACACATTCCACAGCATATATCCTAACCCACTGCTCCATGCTCCTTCCTCACTATCTACTCCATCTGTGTCGCCCCTGTGTCTGCCCCTCCACTTTATAATGTAAGCTCTCTTAAGCAGGGCTCTCAACCCTCACGTGCTCTCCTCCTACTTATACTATCATATACTCCTAACTCCCCAATTGGTACCTAACACTTGGTTGCTGAGGCCCTGCTGCTTGTGCAGTGGCGTAACAAGGGTATTTGGAGCCCAGGGCAAATTTGAAAATGGAGCCCCCACCCCCACCCCCCCTTGTGTGTGCGCCTACGGCATGTGCGTCAAAAAATGGGCGTGGTCACTTAAAAATTGGGCGTGTCAACATGACACCACCCCCTTTATCGTCACTCAGAACATTCCTATCCATATGCACCTTAACCCCAGTAGTTCCCCTTATACAGTACCCCCAGTATGCAATGTCCCCAGTTGGGTGGTCCCTCTTATGCAGGCCCATAGTAGTGCCCCTTATACAGTACCCCCAGTAGTGGTCCCCCTTATACAGCCCCCCATTAGTTCCCCTTATTCAGTGCCCCCAGTAGTGGTCCCACCCAATGCAGTGCCCCATGTAGTGGTCCCCCCTATGAAGTGCCCCCAGTAGTATTCCCCCTTATATTGTGCTCCCTGTAGTGGTCCCCCCTATGAAGTGCCCCCAGTAGTTATCCCCCTTATGCAGACCCACAGTAGTGATCCCCCCTATCCAGTGCCCCTTATACAGTGCCCCTAGTAGTGGTCCTTCCTATTATTGCCCCCAGTAGTGGTCCCCCCAGTGTAGTGCCCCTAGTAGTAAGCACCTTATATAGTGACCCCCTGTAGCAGTCCTCCCTTTTAAGTGCCCCCTGTAGTGGTTTCCCCTATGAAGTGCCCCCAGTAGTATTCCCCCTTATATTGTGCTCCCTGTAGTGGTCCCCCCTATGAAGTGCCCCCAGTAGTTATCCCCCTTATGCAGACCCACAGTAGTGATCCCCCCTATCCAGTGCCCCTTATACAGTGCCCCCTGTAGTGGTCCTTCCTATTATTGCCCCCAGTAGTGGTCCCCCCAGTGTAGTGCCCCTAGTAGTAAGCACCTTATATAGTGACCCCCTGTAGCAGTCCTCCCTTTTAAGTGCCCCCTGTAGTGGTTTCCCCTATGAAGTGCCCCCAGTAGTATTCCCCCTTATATTGTGCTCCCTGTAGTGGTCCCCCCTATGAAGTGCCCCCAGTAGTTATCCCCCTTATGCAGACCCACAGTAGTGATCCCCCCTATCCAGTGCCCCTTATACAGTGCCCCCTGTAGTGGTCCTTCCTATTATTGCCCCCAGTAGTGGTCCCCCCAGTGTAGTGCCCCTAGTAGTAAGCACCTTATATAGTGACCCCAGTAGTAGTTTCCGCCCCCAGTAGTAGTCCCCAGTAGAAGTGCACCCAGTAGTAGCCCCCCCCAGTAGTAGACACCAGAAGTGCCCCACCCCCAGTAATGAATGCTTCATGGTGTTATTCAGTCTTGCAATGTCACTAGCAGGGAGGCAGTCGGGAAGCCGACGGACATAATCCCAACCGCCACTTCCAGACTGTCTAATCCCGGCAAGGCACTAATGACAGGCGTCAAAATACCGATGCCTGTCATTAGACCTACGCTGGGTGCCCGACACCCGGCTTACCGATCGAAGGTAAGCCGGGCGCGGATAGCTGCGGTGGGGAGGGTTAGGTTACGGACTCCCGGGGGAGGGGAGACTTAGGCCCGCATGGGTTAGGTTTATGCTAGGGGAAGGGGGGTTAGGGTTAGGCACCCCTGGGGGGAGGTTAGGGTTAGGCACCCCCCGGGAGGTTAGGTTTGAGCTAGGGGAAGGGGAGGTTAGGGTTAGGCACCCTCGGTGGGAGGTCAGGGCTAGGCACCCCCCTGTGGGCTTAGGTTTAGGCTGCGGGGAATGGGGGGTTAGGGTTAGGCACTTGTGGGGGACGTTAGGGTTAGGCACCCCGAAGGGAGGGTTAGGGGGTAGAATTAGGTTAGTGAATACTTACCTTTTGACGATCAGGATTTTCACCCCTGCCGGGCTGCCGGCGGTGAATCATACTGAATCCCACTAGCAGGGGAGTAGTGAGGGTGGTTCCAGTGGAGCATGAGCTCCAGGCACCAAGATAGAGAGAGGACGCCATCCAGAGTTCCGGAATTTATGGGGCACTGCACAGTATGACGGCCGCCTGTTAGTTTTATCTCGGATTGTTTGCTCTTTATCCTACATAACAGGGCCGGCTCTAGGGGTGTTTGACCAGTGTGGTCGCACAAGGGCGCCACCCCTAGAGGGCGGCACCCTTCCCCAGCATCCCGATTTCAGCGGGACAGTACTGTCCCGCTGCTCCATCCGCGGGCTGAAGTGGCCCGCGGGTGGTCTAATTGGGAGGTTGGGGACCCCCACCGCCGCAGCTGTGCGGCGGTGCCGGACCCCCGGAGTGTGAATGGATGCCGCGGAAGAGGGCTGGGGGAAGCCCAGCCAGTGACGGATTGCTGGGCTTTACCCCCAGCCTGATGTTATTTGGAGGCGTGCCATGCAGGCACGCCTCCAAATAACGTCACATAGGGGGTGTGGCCTATGGTAATTAGGCCATGCCCCCAAATGCGGTCCATGTGATGGGCCGGCACAGGGTGCTCTGACCCCTGGAGCCGGCCCTGCTACATAAGTTACGGATCTGAGATCCGTTTCTACATTTCATGCTCCCTCAAGCTGCCCAGATTACCTCCCCTCCGGCCCTCCCTCCTCTGGGATCATCTTCTGTCACCTCCCCTTTCCTGTCAGAGTGATTACATTCACTTCTCACCTCTTTAATTCCCTCCCCTCTCTACTATGGTATTGGCTCTTTGCCCCTGTCCACTACTTTCTTATTGGCTTCTGTCACCACCCCTCTCTGATCAACTCTTCTCCCCCCCTCCTTTCTTATTGGCTTCTGTCACCACCCCTCTCCTCTCCTTTTCTTATTGGCAGATAAAAAGCCACTGCTTTGATATTTAAAGTAATGAGGTGTTCCTTGGTATGACCACAAAGTGTTATTTGAAAGGTCTTTTTAAAAAATACTGTATTAGGAGACCTGGAATAATAATAATGGTGGTAGACAGAACATGATTAGTACTCACATTAATATAGGTGCAATATATATTTGTGAAGTAGGAGCATAGCTGAGAAGGGAGCTTCCTATAGGTGTTCACACTCCAGTGATAGCTGCTTGGGGCAGTGATAAGCTGTACACCCTGTGGAATCTCACTCTAGCACATGTATTCTGTCAATTTAAGTTAAATTATCAGAATATATACTGCAATCTCCTTTATTGTATAGATTATTATTATTATTATTATTATTATTATTATTATTAAATGCTATTTGAAGTATATGTATGAGGAATTGCACCCATTTATCGTTTTTCCAAAATTGTGGAAAATCACTAAAAGCTTATTGCAAATGAAAATTTGGTAAGATAATGGGGTTTACTTCTTTTTTTGTGAATCCTTACAGTCTTTCTACAAACCATGGTCTGTTGTTTCCATGGCAATAATAAATAAACAATAAATAAATAAGATCGTGGGCCTAATTTTTAAGTTTAATCTCTTAACAAAGGCAACCTGTGCCTCCCAAGCTGGTGTGAACTGTGAACCTATAAGTCCAAGAAGACCCTCATAGACATGGGGCTACAGGATGCTATACTGCATAGCCCAATCTTATGGTATTCATTTACAGGTGTGCAACTAGATGTGCGGGAGGGAGCAGGGCCTAGTGGGTGGAACCATCACTGCCCTGTGCTACCTGTATTTGACCTGCAGCAGACAAGAGAACCACCGCAGAGCCGCCTTCCTAGTCCTTGTCCTTCCCTGTCATGGTGGCACAATAGTGGAGGGGAGGGGTGTCATGTCCCCTGTCCATTTATGCTTTTCCCTTATCAAAGTGTAGAATGATGAGTTTTCAAATAGTTTTCTATACTTTTTTTTTTATATATATATTATTCGATCCTAAATTAAATATGCACAGTATCCTCAAGCTTCATCTTAGTAAAAATAAAGGGCTTGCTGGGGACCTGGCACGAGTTCTCCAAGCTCTCTACAATTTACTGAGTCTTTTATGGAATTTAGTAATTACTCAATTTTTTCACCTCTGTTTCCCATGTGACCGATCAAGCATGCATGTTCTCTTTGGTTATTTAGGGGTCTATTTACTAAGCAGTGTTAGGAGAAGTGAAAAGTGAAGAGTGAAAAGTGATAGGGTGCCAGCCAATCAGCTCGTAACTGCCATCTCACAGGCTGTGTTTGAAAAATGACAGTTGGGAGCTGATTGGCTGGCACCTTATCACTTTTCACTCTTCACTTTTCACTTCTCTTAACACTGCTTAGTAAATAGACTCCTTAAACTCGGCAATCTCACACTACCATTGCCTGGGCAGTTTGTTGCTTTCGTTCTGCAAATGAACAGAAACATTTCCATGCTGCCTCCCTGATCCTGACACCGGCTATGACCTGACTTCACCTGATATCCACCGGCCCTGGCCTAATTTTTTTGTCAATTACGCTTCACTGATGCATGCTCTGTTTGCTAATCGTGTATTTAATGTTTTATTGTCTTATCTTGTATTGTGGCTTTTCATGTATTATGGTTTGTCTTATTATTTGTCATTTTGTCAGGGACGTCAAGGTAGGACTTCCTAGAGCAGGGGCAAACACAGGATATATAAGGGGGGAATTCTCTCTCTCTCTCTATTTTTTTGTTATATATATATATATGTTTAAATATTTTATGGCATCCCGAAAAGGTTAGGATACTGACTCCTATTGGTAAGTATCCTGACCCTACCACTAACCCTCCCTCTCCGTAGCCTTAATCTAACCCCCCCCAGCAGCCTCAACTTAACTCTCCCTCCTTAGTGTCTAACCCTAACCCCTACCCCTACCCCTTACCCAGCTACTTATCGTTGGGAAGCCGGCTGTTGGGACAGCATCCCAACAGCAGGGATTTAAACTATATCCCATTTCATGTCCCTCAGGTCACTCACCCTCAGATCAGACCTCTGTAAGACAGCTCTCCATCTGTGGGGCTAGCTCTCAAATAAATTAAAACAAAAAATCCAGTCCTTTAAGGGGTTTCTGTTTAGTCAGAATCCCCCACACCACCACCCCGTGTGCACCAATGTTGAGGGCATCAACTTGTAACCCTTCTAATGCAAAGTCCATGCCACCTTGAAGGGTCCTTTGGTGAAAGCCAGGAGAATCATTTGGCTCTGTGACCCAAAGGATCCATTGCCACTTACCACAGACAGAGTGGTCCACTTCCCTGCAGAGCCCTAGATGTGTTATTCAGCGGGAGATGATAATATGTTTGCTGAATGTAAGAAGCTGCACCAATTAAACAGAAAACTGGGGCATATTTACATATGAGAGCTAGAGCTACTGTAAATGATAACCCTGTGCTTAGTGTTCCCCAGGATGTGTGAATCACATCTGTCTCATCTAAATAGAGAGCTGGTATGATTTTTGCAAATGGATATATCAATCAGCAATTCAGTGGCGGTGTAATTTAAGTGACATTCCTTTTAAATACTGTACACTATTTGCTTCTGCTGCAGACTCGTTGCCATTAGCATCTGAAAAGGCAACGACGGCCATCTGATTTGGTGTCTGTATAACAGAGGGGTTTTATTTCATATTGTGCATGTGTCATCCATAATATTTTCACAGTATGTGCAAAATTATTTATATATACAGTGGTGATCAACACATTCATAGACATTTTGCATAAAGGAAATAAGGGTTTATTAACAATTTCTATCCATTGTCAGTTTCAGTAGCTTTTAAAGTGGTGAAAAGTTTCCTATTATGATTATCTTTTATTTGTAAAGCGACACAAGGATTCCGTGGCGCCATACAATGGAATTCAACTGTAAACAAGAGATATAAGTAGATGTGAGCGGATCCACGTGTTTTGGTTTTAAATTTTAATTCATCATTGTGTTTTGGTTTTGGCAAAACCACCCTCTAGTGTTTTGATTCGGGTTCAAATTTGAATTTCTTAAAAATCTATGAAAATCGATCAATTAAAATTGATAAAACAGCTATTTTGGACCTGTTTACATGCAATCCAAAACCCGAGTTCGATTTTAAATCCGAATACCAATAACAGACTGCAGAACCGAACTGGGACTCGGTTCAACTTGGAACCCCTGAGTTCGGGTGTATTCGTATGTCAGGAAAACCAAACCGCACATCTGTAAGACTAATAAAGCACTATATAAAATCATAAATCCACTTTACTGCCTGTTCTACACCTGTGCATGCACAGCTATCAGGCCACACAAGAACAAAATATAATAAAATCAGGATGCCAGGAAGGAAGGAGCATGGAGGCTGTTGTGGAACTCTGAAAAGCAAAGTTTCTCTGAGTTCGATAAATTGGCCCAGACCACAGGTCCCATTGAGAATAATTGGAACAGTAATCTGCAGTGTTAGGTATCAAAACGTGAGAAATATCTCTGATTCTTCTAGTGTTAGGCAGTTCTCAAAGTGCTGGGAAACTTAAACCATGGGAAACAGCCATTATTGCATGTTTTTAGCCTTACTAAAAAGACCCCAGCCTGTTTCTCCATGGGGCTGTTACATCGATATGTGGTCCTTTGATTACATTTTTTAACCTTGAATAAAACTAATTTCTTGATTGCAAAATTTCCATGAGTGTTAACTGCTGCCTCAGGACGACTGCTCATGAGGTTATGGCGGGCTTCTAATTGACCGCGCAACATAATCCACCGCTAATTGAATCTACCCCTGTGAATGCAGCTTGGTATATATACATGTAATTGCGGACATAGTAGAGAACACAATTTTTTCCAGCAATTTGGGGCACAATTGTGGCCCACGTTGCACTAGCCGTTTAGGTATTATATATAGCAAACACCAGCGGATATCATATTCTTCTTTGTACTGTACAATACTAATCTATATTAGCTCACTATAATCAAACATTTGAATGAATGTATTAAACTTTAGACATAACTTGGTGATTTGTATGTTGGTTCTCTTTGCCAGTGGAATAGCTGAGATACAGTATATCAAAGGATAACATATTTGGCAGAATGTAACCTAGACTTGTTGCAAGAAAAGTTATATTAATTGTCAAAGTACAATTTGTTAATATGTCAGAGCAATAAGGGATTGTCACTTTGGTAATGTGGGGTATGTCTTGTTTTTTAGCTGGAAAGCCCCCGTTTCCTATTTTTGTTCAATAATTCGCAAAATATTATTATTATTATTATTATTATTATTATTTATTAAATAGTGTATAATGCAGTGCTTTACAGATAATATTTAACCATTCCCAATAGTCCCTGCCCCAGAGGAGCTTACAGTATTTCAGTATATCTGTAGCCTATTGCTGGTTCTAATTAGATGCATCTAGAATAACAGACTCTCTTTTTTTCAGGGTAACTCTTATTCCAGATGGAAGTTTACGGATCTTAAATGCTACTAAATCAGATGAAGGAAAATACATATGCCGCGGGGAAAACTTGTTTGGTTCTGCAGAAATTACAACGGTTGTGTCTGTTACAGGTAATGTGACCAATTGCATTTAATATCTTTATCATTTCGCCACCGTGTCTCGCTTGGTAACACGCATACATGTTGCTATGAAAACATATTTATAATTCCACAACAAATGATTTGGCAGCAGGGAGAAACTGTTCATTATTATTATACACACGAAGGAGTTAGTGTCGGACTGTGGTACGTGGCCCCAACAGTAATCCCATGTACGGGATCCCAATGGTCTATTTGTATTTTATGCCACAGATGACATAGTTGCTAACATAGATTGATTTTCTCCTAATAAATAAATGTTACTATGTTAGAATTGATCAGACCTGTATTGTGATTAAATAAGAGTACGATAAGTTTAAATGAAACTGAATTACAGTTAAAGGGGATAATTCTGAGTCATATGCATACAGCATCTGTGAACGCATTGGGTGCTTTAAAATTGATGCTGTATTCAGAGCCCCCAGGGGCAAACGCAGGATTTTTATGGGGGTTTTTTCTATATAAATATATATATATATATATATATATATATCCAGGGAAATGGCACTCACAGTCATCAGCAAAAAAAGGGGTGCCCTCCGCATGTAACCAACAATGGTCCCAAATATAATTCCTTTGGCAGCGGCACTCCACAAAAGATAACAGTAGGCAGGAGTAATGCATCAACGTTTCGATGCCCTTTAATGCATCGTTCTCAAGATACAGACAATACAAAAAACACAGTACTTACATACCCTTACATCACACCACGTGCAAACGCCACGGCTTCCGGGTCTAACATGGAAACACCCAGTGATGACCTCACAGGCGCGACCCGTTGCCATGACCACAATAGTGAAAATAAATATATATATCAAATTATATATTTATACTGTATATGTATATTTGTATACACATACATATGATATACACACATATATACATATACACACACACACACATACATATCTCACATATACAAACACAAACATATGTCACATACATTACAAAAAACTTACCTTGCAGCAGATCTGATAGGGTCAGGATGTAGCAGGCCAGCACCATGTTCTTAAGCTCTGCCCCCTTGCAGCAAATTGCCGCAATTCGCGGGTCAATCGGGAGGTGGGCGGGGCCAATCGACTCAAATCGAATTAAATCGCATCATATTGGCTCAGCCTCCTTCATATTGACCCCTGAATCACGGCAAAATTGCAGCAAGGGGGCGGAGCTTAAGAACACATTGTCTGCACTCCAGTCTGTCAGGGGGGGTTCTGGGTACTCAGAAACTCCCCCGTGCATGCGCTACTGTCTAGACATCAGTTTGTGAGAACAGCCGTCATCCCTATCACTACCCTTAATGTAGAAGATCCTCCTGGAATCAGCCGGGTTTCTGCATACACTATCCCACAACGCCATCCCTATACCCTCTACCCTACTACACTATGTAGATAAAAAAAGATTGGACACTGGCAGCAAATAGATCAATGAGATTTTATTGTCGTCAGTACTTTGTAGGTCCCCCACGTGCAGTGATTCCTGCAGACACCCTTCTTGGCAAACTGTCCACAAGTTCCTGGACAACAGCAGGCGGTATGTTTTGCCATTCCGCCTTAAGTACACTGACCAACTGGGACACTGAAGAAGGTCCAGTCAGCCTAGAATGCACCTGTTGCTCCAATTCATCCAAGAGGTGCTCAATGGGGTTAAGATCTGGACTTTGAGATGGCCAGTCCATCCGGGTTACCGAATTTTCTGTGTACCGCTCCAGCGTCGCCCTGGAAACATGACAGGTGGCATTGTCGTACTGATAAAAAAAATTGTTGTTTCCGTAGAACTGCAAGTGCATGGGCCTCCCTACCAAGTGGCACTCTCATGCAGTGGTATGCATTTCGCTTGCACGGGAGTGTCCAATCACTTTTGTCTACACAGTGTAAATGCAAATGCCCCGTTGCTGTCCAGTTACACCATTCTGAAACACCGCCACAGCTGCAGAAATGCAAAGGTCCGCCTTGAGCACATGTGCAGTGTGACAAAATGCCTTGTCTCCAGGAATATCGTTAATTAAGTGAAGACTTCTCGGACTGTTGATGTAGTAGGGTTGCTTGCCTGTCTGCAAGGTGGGCGGGGCCAAGAATGTATCACGCAGTCAAGCCACGCCCACATCAGATAACAGCAACAGAGCAGAGACATGACTGCCCCATCTGATTTATAACACAAATGGCATCACTAAGTCACGTACACATATTCCTTTTCCAGTTGTGTGTCTCCCAAGTATGACAATATTTCTATAATGAATTTGGCCCCTGGACGAGTGCACATTAAATACAACTGTTGGAAACAGCAATCTGCAATGGAAACATTGATATTCCCTCAGAATTCGAGTTTTTCAACTGCTAAGATAGTGGCTTTGGCAAATAAGATAGAGTTAGGCTGATTAATAGTGCGCCAATCACGTAACCCGCAATGAGTAATTTTGTGGCTGCCATGTTATAGAATGTAATAATTACTGTAGTTGGTAAATTTACTAAAGTGAGAGTTTTTAGAATTGGAGATGTTGGCCATAGGAACCATAGGAATTAGATTCTAGCTATTATCTTCTAGAAGGTGATAGTTACAGAAAATGTTAAGTAGAATCTGGTTGCTATGGGCAACATCTCCACTTCTAAAAGCTCTCACTTTAGTAAATATACCCCATGGCATCTATTTAGCAATAATTGCAATATTTCCAGCAAAGATCGGTGCGATTATTAGCACGCATTGACTTCAGGTCAGGCATACTGTACATACTGTAGTGTAAAAGTTTATATGTGCACTACTGCATGTATAGCCCTTCCCATTACTTGTCTGCTCATGCTGATCCTTCCCCACACACTCCAAATGGAGTTTCCCTGCTGTGCTGGCTATACAGTATGTTAATATAAATCTGTAGTGACATCATTGTGATTCTTGACAGTAACATTATGGCATGTGTTGACATTATGACTACATCCCGGTCGTAGTGGACAAGTGCAATCTGCAAACCTAAAATGAACCTCGGCTTGTTCATCTTTCTCTGTAGAACCTACAAAAATAGAACTAACGCCGAAAAGAACGGAACTGACCGTTGGAGAGAGTGTGGTGCTCAGCTGCAAAGCCGTCCACGACCCCCTGCTCGATGTCAGCTTCTTCTGGACACTAAACGAACAACCTGTGGATTTTGAAAAAGAAGATGGACATTTTGAAAGTATCAGATCTGTAAGTAATGTTATAATTATTATTATTATTATTATTACTATTATTATTATTATTATTATTATTATGAAATATAAACATGATTATGGGCCAGTAACCCTATGGACAACTTTACATGGCCTTTCTGCGCGTCACGTCAAAACTAAGGGGTCTATTTACTAAGCAGTGTTAGAAGACAAAGTGAAAGGAGATAAGGTACCAGCCAATCAGCTCCCAACTGTAATTTTTCAAACACAGCCTGTGAGATGGCAGTTAGGAGCTGATTGGCAGATACCTTATCTCATTTCACTGTGTCTCCTAACACTGCTTAGTAAATAGACCCCTATATCTTTTAGTGTTGACATCAGGAGGAAAACTGACTAATGTAATCTACAAGACAATCTTATAAGACCTCGGTTAAAAAAGACTATCGCCGTAAATTCAAAGTTGTTCTTGTGCGAACCCAGATGGGTCACTAGTATATTATAACTTGAGATGAGTTTGGCTTTTGCGCAGTTTTACTCAGTTATGTGCTCATATCAAAAATGGATGCATACCGGCTATCTGGCTCTCAATAGCTGCAATTCAATTCAGAGTGATGCTGAATAGCCCCGGGAGGGAGCTCCCGGAGTTATTCAATTCAGCTCGCTATTTGGTCCGACTAAAGGGCTTCTTTTCGCACCCTCCTGAGGGTGCGAGGATAAATCTGACTAACAGCCTCGCGGCTGGCACTTTGTTCAGCAGGTGCCTCCCCATTAACACATGGATCTTTTAACCAAAATCTAATAGCCAACACATTTCATCCCTGTGGACTTCATCAGGGGTACAAATTCGAAATTATGTTGTAATAAATGTGTAGTCAAGCTTCAGACTGGGATGCTGGTGGTTCACATGTTTGTGCTATTGTCATAATTGATTACATTACACCTTACCTAGTTTGTATTTATTACAACATAATTCCGAATTTGTACCCCTGATGAAGTCCATAGGGACAAAACGCGTTGGATTAGATTTTGGTTAAAAGATCCATGTGTTAACGGGGAGGCACCTGCTGAACAACTTGTATACCCTGAAGGGTGAACAACAGGGTACAGCCATCCTGCCCTCAATCTATGACCATGGAATGTGGAATGAAATTCATGTAAGAAAATTTTTTTATCTTGTGAAAATTATGTGCTAATTAGCATTTATATATATATTTCAAAAAAATTAAATTTTCAAAAGAAAATATACTGTATCTAATGATTGGCCTTTGGGCCCCTTTTGGGTGTTTTCTTTGGTAAGTGGATTTTTTTTAGTATTATTTGGAACAATCCAGTATTAACATAAAAACAAACAAAGGATCCGGAAGAGAAAAATATCAAGATCGCTACAGGAGTTATATTAAGGACTCTGGCTCTATTGGCTTTGAACATTGGCGTAAATTGCCCGGACTGATAAGGTTTCCTTCAACATTGACCCTTATAGGGTTTCATACTATATTGTGCCCCGAAGTATTTTTTTATACCATTATTATAGTTAAATTGTACTGGTTGGCTACTTATAGTATATTTTTTTATTTAGTGATATCTGTAAGAGTATTCACCAGGGACTAGTGACAGCACATTGTGGGTCTGAATCATAAAAGGGCGCTACTGCTTCCGCTCTTGTGTCTATTGCCAGAGCTGCCAGTGCAATAATAAGCGAATGCTGATCATCAGCCTTCCCTTGGTGTAGTTCCCTGCGTCTGCATGTGCAAGGAGTGAGACCCCCACTTACAGCGATGCCGCCGGTGTTTCTTTAGGTGACACCATCAGTGCACTATTGCTCGCACCATCAACACTTGCACCAGCCCTATGGCAGCTGCCGTTTCTCTGTCTGACTCTGTCCTCCTACAGCTGCGACTGTGTGTCTGGGCGTCCCTCCCCGCGGTGTCAGGAACACTGTACCACATGCTGGTGAAAAGGGGGCGTGGTCACACGGGCAGGGGGAGTGGCCTCGTGGCCCGAACCCCGTGCCTATTACTTTGGAGGGAGCGGGGGGGGTTGCCAAATGGTCCCTGTGTGCAGTGCCGGCCGGCTCACTCAGTGGGCCTGATTCAGAACCGATCGTAAGCGGCCGCTCGTTCGCTCTGAGCGATGTTCGCACAACTGCGCATGCGTATGGGTCGTAATGCGCATGCGCAAACCAGTCATTGCGGTCAGAAACTGTGCACTCGCAAAACAGCGAGGGGCTGCTAATTTGATTGACAGAATGTACCGTTTGTGGGTGGTAACAGGGGAAGGTGCTTGAAAACGGGGGAGTGGAGATCCAAACGCAGGCGTGCCAAACGGTCAAAAGGGCGTTTAATGGGAGTGCATAATTAGTAAAGGAGCGTCATCGACCATGTCACTTGGTTGTCTTTTAGCCTGAACTGCTCGCAGTGATAGCGGTAAGAAAAACCTACCACAAGCACTGCGAGCAGTTCAGATGCCTTTCGATGTACTCGATTAATCTAATAAATACCGTAGATGACGTTTGATGCGAACGGAAAAGCGGCGTCTTTGCAAAATAGCGAGCGCATTTTTCGTTCGCTCGCTCAGATATAGAGGCGTCAACAAGCTGCAAAGAGCGAACGCTCAATTTAAATAGCCGGCCCCTTTTTTGGAAAAATAGCGTCTGGCTCTGAATCAGGCCCAGTGTCAGGAATCGAGTGCTGCACTTACTGCTACATTGCAGCACCCGGCTCCTGTCAGTGAGGGGGATGGTGCACCTTGGTGTCACCCCTCGGCGGGTAACACCCGGGCGTGGACCGCACCCCAGCACCTCTGTAGCGACGCCACTGTTTTCCATTGACAGTCCCATAAAACACCCATGAGGTGGGCAATTTTTAAGTTCAATTATAGCCATCTCCTAGCCACCACCCAGAAACGCCCGTCACTTATTCGCCCCAATTCTGATACCGTCTGACACGATCACAACATCACCCTTGTGAGTACACGCTGTGTAACGCACGCGCCTAAGGGTTTTCAGAAAACTTTGCGTTTGCGCAGTTGCAAATTATCTCCCTACTATGTGATTCTGATACACATAGCGTGCGAATTAGAATGAGGCCCTGTGCCACAAGTTCCTAACGAAGTAGTATTGATCCAGATCGAATAAAGAAATATCCCCGCTGGCTTTTAAAGAATACCTGCGGTCCTTTATACATAAAGAGAGACAGTGTCACACATAGCAGCCAATGTTTATTGGTAATCGAGATGATGAAGTTGTGGCGCAAATCAAATTTCATATTGCAGCTGCCTATTTCTCAGAATTGCAGAAGTTATTCCAATACATTGTTAGAGTGGGCAGAATGCGAGATGTGGGATGATTCTACCACTAAGCAGGTCCAGGCAGTTGCCTAGGGAGCTGGGATCTAAAGGGGGCGTCACTGAGTGTGTCCATCACATAATTAAGGATGTCTCTGGGAAAAACATCCTTGCTGTACTCAATGCAGACAGACGGCTTGGAAACTTCACCTTAGTGCAGGGGTTCCCAACCATGGTCATCAAGACACACTAACAGTCCAAGTTTTAAGGATAGCCATACTTGAACACAGGTGTCTTAATTAGTACCTCAGTTATTTTGATTTATCCATCTGTGCTCAAGCATAGATATCACTAAAACCTGGACTGTTAGTGTGCCATGATGACTGAGGTTGGGAATCACTGTGGCTGCAAAGGGGCTAATTTGAGGTGGAAGGGCACAGTACGCTGAAGTTTTGCCGAGGGTGCCAAGAAACCTTGGATGCGGGAGAGTTGACTTCTTTCCCGTATTTGGAAGTAGGCAACTATGGACCAAAGTCAAAATGTGTAAATATTTTGGGGCCAAATACAGGATGTGTCACATATTTTGTGAAACAGTTTTGGAGTTTTCACGCATATCTACTTTATAAGTTTTACTAACTTTTCTTTTACATAGCAGCATTTGTACTCGATGATCAATGTTAAATTTCCGCCATGATACAAAAAGCACTATACAGTATACATAACTACAGCTAACTAGTGGAGGAGCAAATATGTGTGTGTATACACTGTATATAAAATACAATGAATTTTCTTTTGCTCATACGGTATGTCTCACTGTGCATCCAGGCAGAGAATTACTGTAGGTTATTTTGCATTATAAAAAGCCAGACTGCATAATTTTATATTATTTATCCTGGCGCTCGGGCTCCTCAAGTAAGACTTGATAGAAATTCTTAGCGGACTGTAGTGCTTTAAAATATAAAGTCTGGTTTTATCTAATCAAGGAACTGAAATCAGGAAGGAATTGTGGCTTTTTAACTAAACAACCAGATTTGCAAACTTGTCACATCACAGGTACTAAATAAGGAAACTGAGAGAATGTGAATGTGCCTCCCAGAATAAAGACTGCGCATTAGATGTTAATAGATTGGCATGCATGCAGATCAATCATTTCACACACCATGAGTAGGCTTCTCTCATTTTTTTCTTCTTCCTGTGTATTGTCTTGAATATTTGCATTTATATTACACCACAGTGGAGTATACACACTTAGGCTAGAGTCTGCGTGGGCAATGTGTAGGCTTACAGAAAAAAAAAATCACACAAGAATAGGAAAATCTAATAATGTCCAATTTTGTCAAAAAAGTATGTTAGTAATGCTGATTTCACCTTGTCACTACAAAAACACCAGAAAATAGTCACTTTGGCTAAATTGGAAAATATTACATTTCCCTATTCTGGTGTAATTTTCTTTCTGTAAGCCTACACATTGCCCATGCAAACTCTAGGGTAAGTGTGTAAACTCTGATGTAGGGTGTGATATGAAAAGTAGAGAGGGGCAGTTCACTTTTCCTGAAAACCGAACACACACACGAATCGAGTCCTGGCTTAGATCACTTTTGGGGTTCCGAGTAGAACTGAGTATTGGCTTAGATCACTTTTGGGGTTCCGAGTAGAACTGAGTACTGGCTCGGATCTCTTTTAGGGTTCCGAGTTGAACCAAGTCCCGGCTTGGGGCTGCTGTCAGTTCAGAGCTAAAATTTAAAAACCGAATCTCTGGATTTGGATTGCATGTAAACAGGTCCAAATTACATGATTAAGTTGTTTTTATTCATTTAAAAAAAATAACGAAACCAAGCCAAAACACTTGAGGGTGGTTTTGCCAAATCCATAACATTTGAGGGTGGTTTTGCCAAAACCAATATCAAAACACATGGGTCCTCGCACATCTCTAATGAAAAGTCAACATCCATAATTTTGACATTCAAAATGTTGACAGGTTCTGAATGCTGCCAGTCATAAAGGACAATAGGAAGACAACCAATATGACAACATTCAAAAATGTCGACATGGTTAAAATGCCGACATATGCCTTTTACTCATTTTAGTATATCCCTAAACCTAAACCTAACCCTAATGATAAAAATAAGCAAAAAAACTAAATGTTGATATTCTGACTCCTTTCCTCGTTACTTTTAAAATAATTGCACAGCAAAGTTTCCCGAAAAATCATCACTTTTGCAAAATCGGACCTGATTATATTTGTCTTGAAATTGGGATGCAGTATACATGGGCATCATATACAGAAATAATGATCTATTTATTTATGCACAATTTGTATAGCACCTATGCAAGATTTCCTTAAGCACATAGATCTACTGATCTAAGAACAGGTTTATGTGTAGTTTTACATAATAACCCCAGGGCTGTATTGTCTAAGCTGCAAAATGAAGCGCTAAATGTAAAAGTGTTTTTCTATATTTTACCTTTGTTTTGTCAATTTTAACACCTCCATTTCAACTTTGCACAAGTAAATGATAACATTAAAGGACAAGCATTAAAAACAAAGGTAATACAATCTTCCCAGACAGACTCTCATTTGTAGGCTGAGACATGGTTGTGTCTGGTTTCTATCAAAGCATGTCTAATTAGGTGGATATAGAACAATTATTTGGAGAAATAATTTGGCATGTTGTAAAGGACTTTGTACAGGACTTTTGCCACATGATAACAAATGTAACAGCTGAAACTTTCTAAGTGGACGACTCAATTGTTTTTTGCACCCCCCAATGGGTGTCTATACATTTGGGCGCTGGACGGAGCAATTTAATTGTTGCTCTGTTCGGACACCTAAAGCCGTGGGGGACACACTTCATCTCTCCTCCTGAGGTGCGAGAGGAAACTTGTATGGGCGCCCTACTGGTAGTTTGGGCGCCCAATCGGCTGTTTGGGAGCCCTAACCACTTCTTCTTACCTAAATATACAGTACTCTGCTCTGCTTCCTTAATGGTTGTCACATATCTCTGCACAGGTCCTAACTCCAGTGCTGCAGGACCACAGGAGATCATGCAATGCTGCTGATCACTTGCAAGATGATTATAACATCTTCTGGCGCTAGAGTAACCACTGGCAGCAGCTGAGAATACCTCCATAAATGTGGCCGTACCAGGAGTGAAAGCATAGGTGCGCTCATGGTCTTTGCTAAGGGATGTGCAGGCCACTGGGGGTAGCAAGGGTGAACGGGGTTATTCTTCATGGGGATCTATGGAATGGGAGGGGGGATTGCCAATGCCACTGGATGGTATTTTACAAAGGGATGGGCTAATATACTAGTTTTATTGGAGTTAGCCTTTCATTGAGTTTTCATTCACACTAAGGGGTCTATTTACTAAGCAGTGATAAGAGACAGAGTGAAAAGTTATAAGGAAGGTGCCAGCCAATCAGCTCCCAACTGTCATTTTTCAAACACAGCCAGTGAGATGACAGTTGGGAGCTGATTGGCTGGCACCTTATCACTTCCTTATCACTTTTCACTCTGTCTCTTATCACTGCTTAGTACATAGACCCCTAAGCACCAGCGGTAATCCCACACATGCTGTTATAACAGGGGGGTGGCTTCCAGTAGGAAGCGCTCTCTCTGCTAATTGTAGTCCGCACTGACAGTCCCAGGAGGAGAAAACACCTCCCCCTGTGACTGTCTGCCAGTTGCGAGTAGCAGGGGACCACTCCCCATGTGAAGTCACTGCCGCTGTTAGGCAGTGCCTGCAACGGTTGGCTTTCACTGGATAGGCTGCAGCGGGTACAGTAGGTATTACCGCCTGCCACATGGCCGGTGATTCAAATCCCGACAGCAGCAGCCCGACAAGGGTGAAGATCCTGATCGTCCTAAAGGTAAGTATAAACTAACCTAATTTAACCGCTAACCCTAACCCTCCTTTAGGGTGCCTAACCCTAACCTCCCCCCCTGTGCCTAACCCTAATCCCCCTAATCCCCCCTCTAAGTGCCTAAACCCCCTTCCCCACAGCCTAAACCTTAGTCCCCCGGGGGGGTGCCTAACCCTAACCTCCCCGTGGGGTGCCTAACCCTAACCCCCCCTTCCCCTAGCTTAAGCCTAACCCTCCCGGGGGGGTGCCTAACCCTAAGTCCCCCCGGGAGCCCAAAACCTAACCCTCTTCCCCCCATGGCTGTCCTTGCCCGGCTTACCTTTATTCTGTATGCCAGGCATCGGTCTTCCAGCATCCGGTTAATGACAGGCGTCGAGCTTTCGATGCGTGTCATTAGTACCACGCCGGGATTACAAAGTCTGGAAGCTGGCGGTCGGCACTTACACCGTCGGCTTCCAAACTACATCCCTGCTACAGCACCTAGGTAAAATCTGCCACTGGTGAGCAACCACACAGAAAACACTTAGTAAAGGCTGACGTTGCTTACATCTGGCTGCTGTTGCTGCAGTAACTGTGTAGACAAGTATAAAAAAAATTCCCAGCAATGTTTGTGTTTATACAAAAGAATGTATACGCTGCTCTTTCTGTTTATCAGACTGTGTCGGAGAGAGATATAAATTGTTTGTTATAGATTGTTTGTTAGATTGTTTTACATAGATTTTTTTTATTAAGTCTCTACTCAAAAAATCATCTAAATTATATATCTCTTGACTTGCAGTTTTACTTTATTGGCTTTCTCTTCAAATAGCTAAAAGTTTGTTTATTATAAGCGTTTTCTTTTTTTTGTGCTATTTTTCAATTCACAAGTAGACAACCAACAAGCACTGATTCTCATTAACAATGTCTTTATTTCCCACTTGCTGACAACTTAGAAAAAAGTGCAAATGAACAGAGAATGCTTATAATTAAAAGTAGATGTCTAATTACTTGTGAGGTAAGATGATGTTGTTCCATAGTACACAGTATTAGGGATGTTCACCAACCCCTGTGCTTTGGTTTTGGATCTGTATCTCCTTCAAGGTTTTGGATCTGGATTTGGTTTTGCAAACAACCTTCAAGTGTTTTGGTTTTGGATCTGGATTTTTAAAATAATAAATAGATAAAAAGTTTTAAAGACAGCTAAAATCATGTAATATAGGCAATCCAAATCCCGAAATTCAGATTTAAAATCCGAACTCTGAACCGCAAAAAGATCAGGACTGCGACCCGGATTTACCCGGATCTCCTCAGGAGATTAGAACTGCGACTCGTATTTGGATTCGGATTTCTGGAGATACGAACCACACATCTCTACACAGTATACAGTATAATTTTCTTTTTAAGATGAATATGAAAAGTTGCAGAACATATCTTTTATCAGCCTTCATCCCCTGCTCATCCCAGTGTCCCCAGTATTGAAGTAACCAGCCTAGGGCCAATCAGATTAGTTGACTTAGGGCCTGATTTAGCAAGGATGGCAATTGCAAAGCTGGAAGTAGGCAACTTTGCAATTGCAATCCTTGTTATTAGGCAATCCTTGTGTATGAAGCCCCCTGTTGCATTTGTGATCTCAGCACTGCGAGGGAGGTTGCAGGCTGGGATCACCATCGCGACATGCGATGGTGAACGGCGCCGGGCCTCCGACCAGCTGAGCATGCCTCAGCTTACTCAGACTGGCTGGCTTGCAAGCCCAGAACACTGCGTTGATCAACACAAATCCTGGGCTGGCCACTCCCGGAAAGCGGGGCGGACACGCAGAATCCCGATAATCGGGAAGCTGCGATCAGCAAATGCTGCTTTTTGCTGTTTCTTGTATAGAATAACCTCCCTCTTACATGCCCCTGAGTGATATTACTTAAGTGATTGAGCAGCTACCAACAGGTACTGCTGTTCTGAGAGGCATAGACGGGACCAGCGTTTGGAGGGCATGCTGGTTTCTGTAGTGCCATTAGGAGGACCTAGGGGTGACTCCAAGGTGAGCTAGCTCTCATTTCAGAAATATTTGTGTATGTGCCATTATCATGTGGCCTTATATTGGGAAATTATATGACCCAGATTTCATACTATTATTTGTTTTAGGGATGAGTTTGGGACGCGGTGCCACCTGGGTTGGTGTGGCTGGGCTGTTCTGGGGTGGCAAACTCTAACACTGTATTCAGCACCTTTTTAACACTTTCAAATTATTTTTCTACTAATACTACTCTTTTTAGCATTTTATTTACACCTTTCACCTGTGTATCACCTTTTAACACATAGTTTTTTCTTTATCCTTACTAACACTTACTAACACCTTAGCCTCTCACTGTTGTGCTGCCCTGTGGTGACTGGCCTTCACCGGCTTTTTCAGGTTCCATGACCCAGACTTTGACTAAGTATTAGGGACCTCCAGTATACGGATATGCCATGAAGTGGCCTGGAGGCCAGGGCCGTAGCTAGGGTAGTGCAGCCGGTGCGATCGCACAGGGCACCACAGGTCAGAGGGCGCTGTTTAGGCCTGTCAAATTTCTGTTTATTATAATTCTCACTTGTAGCTTCCTCTTATTTCATCCCCAGCATCTCCTGGCCTCCCCTATCTCTTCCCTGGCCCTTCCCCATGAGGCCATTCCCCTTTTTTGGGTGCATTATGTCCCTTTGAAAAATGAGGGGGGCGCCAATGCTCTTTCTGGCACAGGGCACAAAAAGTCTAGTTACGGCTCTGCTGGAGGCTTAGCCATATTTTTGCAAATATATGCAACTGAGATGTCTGAATTATCTACAACCATGTAGTTTTTTCAAATCTTCTTGCTGATTTCATTCTAAATGCTGGGAAATACCTTTTGCTGTTTCTGATATTCATAATGTTGATAGCAGTATGTCAACATCCATGATGTTGACATGGCTAAAATGTAGACATCCTACATGTCAACATCTGGAAAAGATCAACACGGACAAAATGTTGACATATGGTGAAAATTTGTATCCTGATTCATTTCAGCATGTCCAGTCTGGTTTATGGTTTCCTATCCTCTGCATCATCTATTGGGCCCTGGATGTACGTCCGCTATACAGTAGTCCACAAGCACATTCGATAAGCTGTGTGCAGCCATCTACTATCGTATTTTCAAGCTTGTGAGTGTCCAGCAAGGGTGTATTCCGGAACCCCTGCTGTTGCTTTACCCAAGGTGACACTCACCATCAGAGACTAGTATGCTTGTACATTTTCACTCACTTGTTGTGATATTTGGATTTTATATTTCTTTGTTTATTTAATAAATTAATTATTACTTTTTTCTCTCAGTGGAGTCTATATTGTGTTCAGTGCCCATGTCATTATACACTGTCTTGCTCATTTGCATTTTGGGGAGAAGGGTACCCCTAGTAGTGACTACAGGCAGCAGATCCAGTTTGCACTTAGAACCCACCATTTGTTTCTTTTACACCATCATTTCACCCCTTGGTCTCTCAGCCACACCATCTCCCCCTGCATCTATCAGCCACACCATCATCTCCTCCCTGTGTCTCTCAGCCACACCATCATTTCCTCCCTGCGTCTCTCAGCCACACCATAATCTCCTCCCTGCATCTCTCAGCCACACCATCTCCCTCTGCATCTTTTAGCCACACCATCATTTTCCCCTGGGTCTCTCAGCCACACATTCTCCTCCCTGCAACTCTCAGCCACACCATAATCTCTTTCCGGCATCTCTCAGCCACACCATCATCTTCTCTGTGTCTCTCAGCCACATCATCATCTCCCCCCTGCATCTCTCAGCCACACCATCATCTCCCCATGTCTCTCAGCCACATCATCATCATCTCCACCCTGTGTTTCAGCCAAACCATCATCTCCACCTTGTGTCTCTCAGCAACACTATCATCTCCCCCATGCATCTCTCAGCCACACCATCTCCCCCATGCATCATCTCAGCCACACCATCATCTCCCCCAGCGTCATCTCTCAGCCACACCATAATCTCCTCCCTGGGTTGTCTCTCAGCTCACCATCATCTCCTCCCTGTGTCATCTCTCAGCCACACCATCATCTCCTCCCTGCGCCATCTCTCAACCACACATTATCTCCTCCCTCCTTCATCTCTCAGCCACATATTATCTCCTCCCTGCTTCATCTCAGCACACCATCGTCTCATCCCTGCGTCATCTCTCAGCCACACCATCATCTCCCCCTTTGTCTCTCAGCCACACCATAATCTCCCCCTGTGTCTATCAGCCACATCATTATCTCCCCCCTGCATCTTTCAGCCACACCATCTCCCCCTGCGTCATCTCAGCCACACCATCATCTCCACCAGCATCATCTCTCAGCCACACCATCATCTCCCCCCCTGTGTCATCTCTCAGCCACACCATCATCTCCTCCCTGCACCATCTCTCAGCCACACATCATCTCCTCCCTGCTTCATCTCAGCACACCATCGTCTCCTCCCCGTGTCATCTCTCAGCCACACCATCATCTCCCCCCTTTGTCTCTCAGCCACTTAATTATCTTCCCCCTGTGTCTCTCAGCCACAATAGCATCTCCTCCCTGCATCATCTCTCAGCACACCATCATTTCCTCCCTATGTCAACTCTCAGCCACACCATCATCTCCTCCCTGCATCATCTCTCAGCACACCATCATTTGCTCCCTGCATCATCTCTCAGCCACACCATCTCCTCCCTGCATCATCTCTCAGCCACACCATCATCTCCTCCCTGCATCATCTCTCAGCACACCATCATCTCCTCCTTGCGTCATCTTTCAGCACACCATCATCTCCCACCTGCATCTCTCTGCCACACCATCATCTCCTCCCTGCATCGTCTCTCAGCACACGACCATCTCCCACCTGTGTCTCTCACCATCCCTTTTCACTCTGTGTCTCTCAGCCTCCCCCCTCACTCTGTATCTCTGTCTCCCCCTCCCTTCACTTTGTGTCAAACAGCCTCCCCCCTTCATTCTGTGTCTCCCTGTGCCCACTTTTATTTTGTGTCTCTGTGTGCCCCTCTAATTCTGTCTCTCTGTGCCCCTCCCCTTCATTCTGTGTCTCTGTGTCCCTTCTTTCTCTCTGTTTCCCCCCTCCCCCGGTAACTGCCAGCCACCCTCACCTATGCCTTCTGTCTGAGCCGCAGATGGTAAGGACAGGCAGGTGCCAGGGATTTTCTTCCTGGCAGGGCAGGGAGCGTGACATCACTTGACGCTGGCATTGCGCTGCTGGGAGGTGCCCTGCTCACCCCACCCTAGTTATGCCACTGGTTAACAATATGATTAGCACTAATTATACATTTAAAATGATTAGCCTAAATTGTGACCATGTCGATATTTCATCAGTGTTGACGTGCTAAATGTTGACATGCTGCAGGTCGACATGCTGAGAACTGAACCGCACATCTCTAGTAATAGGTATGGATTATTGAGCATTTCCATTTTGTTAGTTCACAACCCTGTGTTGTTTTTCTATATACTACTTTTGTAACACAGAGCTTTAGTTAAAAATTGCCAGTGTACATAGCTCCAGAACACCCATTTTTTCCTTATTTTACCTAGAAGATGATTGCAATTATCTAGTCAATGTTTTCTATTGGCTAAAAGCTGCCTCTCTGCTGTCTCTTGCTGGATACATTTTAAGGTAATCATTGCAGAAGTAAACTTAAAACAACTTTGCAGGTTTCTTAGTAATTGAGATAAAACTCATAGTTCAAGGCAATGCAAACGCCACATACAAACATAGAATTTATTTGGCAGGTACAGCTGTAATTTCCAACAATTTCTTTTCGGAAATTGCCAGTTGAGCAAGTTCAGAACTACAGCCGTTTTTTGATCTGAACAGCACAGGAGATAATTAGATGCCAGAGCAGTGTTGGATGCAGAATACTAAGAATAACTGGTACTAAAACAGCAGCTACGGTACATTGTGACCTCACATCACTAGATGGATACAGTAAAGGCTGTAATGGTGTCATGGACTGCAGCTATACAGTAGGTCTAGTGAATATATTGTGACCATTTCTTGTATTGTTATTAGCATGAGTAGGAACATAAAAGGAAGGATCACTACACCTAACACAATAAAATATAATTTATTTTATAGAAAATAGTTACTAAAACCTAATAAATTGTATTATTACTTATATTATAGAAATCCTTATATTCTCACTAACTCATTAGTTAAGGTCCTTGAACGACAGGTCAGAGGGGTGGCTTGGATGGCAAGTGTGAAATAATTGAAGCCCTTGATATTGGAGTTGACAATTTAGTAGGAGGAAGGGGGTGATCTGGGTATAAATCTATTGATTTTCTTGACAATGACCTCAAACTTACTGTACTTCAAGTGCCTCATCTGCTGACCTCCAACTTTCAAACGAGCTGCACATTATACATCAAAGAACAGCCCCAAATCATCCTCTGTACCTCAACATTACTAGCTCAGAATGCCATTTAGATCTTCCACAAGTTACAAAATTCCCCACTTGTTCTCAGATCCCCACAAACCCTCAGATCTCGTATACTCCAAGGACTATATTTACTAAAGTGGGTTTTTTTAGAAATTGAATTGTTGCCCATAGCAACCAATCAGATTCTAGCTATTATCTTCTAGAAGGTGCTAGATAAATGATAAGCAGAAACTGATTGGTTTCTATGGGCAACAACTTCTCTTCTATAAACCCGCACTTTAGTAAATATAACTCTAAGACTCTCCCACATTGCACTCTGAGTTCCCCACTTGGCACTCAGACCTCCCATGTGCCCGGATGCTCTCTCTAATTAGTATAATAGCTAAAGGATCACACCGTATCCTGAAGTCCACTCTTACCATTCATGTGCTGTGTGACCACTCTGTGATGTGTGACCACTCTGTGCTGTGGATGGGAAACCAGGTGATGCAGAAGCTAGCTGCTCCCATTCAGTCATAGCCAGGGAAGGGGCTCTATATTGGGGGCCACAGGTTAAAGTTCACCTGACTGAGGCCCATCGCTGCTTTACAAGCTTTAAGATTCCTTAGACCATTACAGGTACAAGTAATGTGAGAAGGAAATGGGTTGGTTGAGGTTGGGGAAACTTTTAGAAAAATTTATGAAGTTTTGGGAGTACGCTAAAAAAAGGTGGGTTTCCCTGTAATAATAATATATTCTGAATATGTAAGGACAGATAAATATACATTGGTAGATCTGCCAAACACCCGATTTGGTTGTGGTATAAAAAGTCTATGTTCAGAATGACGACATTCAGCATGTCGATTATGTTTTTTTTTTTTTGGATCAAGTCGGAGTCTAACCCAAGCCTTAAAATTGTCTGTCAACATTCTGGGGTAGATGTACTAAGCCTCAGAGAGAGATAAAGTAGCAACCAATCAGCTCCTAACTGTCATGTTACAGGCTGTGTTTGAAAAACGACAGTTAGGAGCTGATTGGTTGGTACTTTATCTCTCTCCCCTTTATCTCTCTTGAAGGCTTAGTCCATCTTCCTCCAAAAAACATTCAGACAATGTTGACATTCTTGTGCCAATAATCACAATTTGGACAGTTGACGTGCTGAATGTATACCCCTGAATGTATGTAAAGTCTGGCCGCACATGTACGGATCCTAGCGAGCCTAAAATATTGCTTACTGGGTTGATGACTGCGCAAATTACCTTTTCGCAGACATCGGCCATCCGGCAACTCTTATAGATGTGTCCTCATATAATTACCCTTCTGGCCAGACATTTGTGTGATATGCTAGTGAAAACAAAGTCTTATGATAATGTGGCACAAGCTAGTTTCTATAGAGTTTCTGTAAGTTGTGACACCTTATCACGAGTTGTGGTATCTTATGATGGGAGATGTTTTTTTCCATTAGCATATCACTCAAAGCCGCTCTACTGTAAATTATGTCTGACTTAATGAATAAGTAGAAAAACACTAATGCTGACTTAGGAGTCTATTTACTAGGCAGTGTTAGAAGACAGAGTGAAAAGTGATAAGAAAGTGATAAGGTGCCAGCCAATCAGATCCCAACTGTCATTTTTCAAACATAGCCTGTGAGATGACAGTTGGGAACTGATTGGCTGGCACCTTATCACTTTTCACTCTGGCCCTGATTCAGAGCCGGACGCTCTGACAGAGTGCTCTCTCTGAATTAGGGCCGTCCTTCTGAATTTTAGAGCAGCCTCCTGGCCACTCGTATAGCTGTGGGTGACCACCCACAGCTATAGCGAGCGACCAAAAAGATGGTCGCGATGGTCAAGACCGTTGCGACCATCGGGAACGCCTCTGTCTGGCCAGCCACGCCCCCGGCACGCCCACCAAAGGGGGCGTGTTGTCACTCACCATCAACAGCACGCCCCCTTTGTAGCCAGATCTGGAGCAACGGCTTGGCCGTCGCTATCCGGGTCTCGCGCATGCGCACGACGGAGCCGGCTCCCTCGTGCGCATGCGCACTAAGCCAATATCGACCTGCTTGCGAGCGCTTAGAGCTCGCGAGCGGGTCTGAATCAGGCCCTCTGTCTCCTAACACTGCTTAGTAAATAGACCCCTAAATCATCTTGTACTGTGGGTGTGTATTTAATTTATATGTAAATGTAATGCAGTGTTTTACTCTTCTTCAGTAAATAAGGACTCACCAAGGGCTGAAGGATCCATTGTTCATATATAATTAGTTAAGGCAAGCAAGCACTTGTTAATAGGACAGTCACCAGAGATAAATGATAAACATGCAAAACTGTGAAATAGATGTTTGTTTTATGTGCCTGTGGTATTTGCAAAAACTTGAAGTTTATTGCAATGTAGTAAGTATGAAAATGCATTCACTGACGGCTAGTATTTTCCTGGAAGTCTAAAGACAAAGTAAAGGCCAGCACACACTACACACACTTGCCGATGCCGGGATCGACAGCGTGATAGCGGGGGCCATGCTGCATTTGGCAGCATGGACCCCGCTGACGATATCGCCCATCCGACAGGCAATGTCGCTGAAGATGTGTGGGAGCGTGTATCGTCAGCGACATAGCGGGTGCATACTGGCCGATGTGCCCAATATGACATCTGATCCGCAGGGTAGGACGACATATCACCTAGTGTGTACCCAGCATTAGGTTTGTGCATTTTGTGGTTGTATGATAGAACCTTTGTCCAGAAATATGGCATTAATCAATAGATGGCTGATGCATCTAACTTCAGAGCCATAAACATGCCATAGGCAGATGAATGTAATATATGGTTACGTGTAATGATAACGTGTTACAAGATAACGCATTTGATTTGGTCTTTATAATCTCCCGAAGAAACTGCGAACCCCAGAGATGTGATTTGGTAAGAAGTTTAATTCACATTGATTTATGTACATGTACAATTTCTGATACAAAATTCTGTCCCTTTTACAATTAATGATCCCTACCACCTTAAAAGTTGTATAGAATTGAAGTTGTTTTATACTATGGACTCCAAAAAGTCTCTGCAGGCCATGAACACCCTAAAGGGGCATAATTACCCATTGAAGCCCATTAGATTGTCACATCCTTCTAAATTAAATGTCACCATGGCCCTTGGGGAAGCAAAAATATGTTCTTCAGGTGGCGGGCGTTAACCCTGCTCTTCCTCAATCATTTTATGAAGAGGGATCCACCAGATCCCTCCAAATTGGGCCTTATTGGTGCATGCAAATTAGGCTTACTGGGTATATATGTAGCCAAAGAGACAAGAAAGACTCTATACTGTGTGCACTTAGTAGCACATATTCTCAGTTATAAAACATAACTTTTATTTAAACATAGTATGATAATAATATAGACTTACATATAGACACCTATCACATACAAAGGAGAGATTAAGGTGCTAGCGCTCAAAAAAATTGTGTACTAAATATATGAGACAAAGAGTCTCTATATCAAAAGAATGGTGAAATATCAAATCAATGTGAAACATCAAGTTATAACAAATAATATATATATTAAAATACACCAAGTTTTAAATTCTGGGCAGATTTCCCTATGACCGTCACTTCCAACACATTGGTCAGTACAAAGGTAAGTATTAGTATAGTCAGTTCTGCTGCACCTCATTATACACCTGGCATTGAATGAGGGGTGAGAGTTGGAGTATATTACCCCCTGGAAACAACAGTAGAAATTAGGGATGTGCAGGCTCTGATAGGTTTGAATTCCCCTCCAAGTTTGGATTTTTCCTGCCAAAAATCGGGTCTCAGAAAGAGGCAAAACGTCTTCTTTCATGGACAAACATAATCATTCCTGGACAAAAGTCCATGAAAGATGATGTTTGTCCATGAAAGATTTCATTTTGCCTCTTTCTGAGTCCCGATTTTTGGCAGAAAAAATCCGAACTTGGCGGGACAATTCGAACCTATCTGAGTCTGCACATCCCTAGTAGAAATCAAATCTTTCATTCAGCTTTTCACTTCTGCTTTTGTTTGTCATACTAAAGGCATAGAACAAACAATGAGAGAGTTCATTCGCTAAAAATAAGGCTGAAGAGAAATTGATAGACATATGGTGTGTTGTAAACAGGTAATTAACCTCTTAAATTGAATATTTTGTACATATTGCATCTTTAATCCAGCATAGTAAATAACATTATTAATTTAATCCTTGAATCTATTACATACATCTCCATTGCACTGATATCCAAAGTGTCACCCAATAAATATGTGGAAACACATGTTACACTGGGTATTTGAAGAGTTGACCAAAGAGTACAGTATAATAGCAGAAAAACAGAACACTGTAATATAAGATTCGCCACCCCCCTGCAAGCAAAGGTGCGCATTTGTTCTCTGTTCTCAGCCTTGAAGTGCCCCTGTCTGATGCTTTCTAAATGGGATCATCCGTTCATCTCCGGTTCAGTCATTTAAACATGTTCGAACATTTTGCTGTGCTGAATATCCTAGTAAAATAAAATGAGCCAGGTAAAGGAGGATAGCTTTAAAAAAAATTATTTAAAAAAAAAAATTGCAGCGCATATTCCGAGTAAGTAGGTTTTTACCAGAGGGAAGCTAGGTAGTAAAAATTGAAACTGTAGTAGCTAAAAAATGAAATTATCTGAAAATGTTCTGCTTGTAAAAATATACATTTCACATAAAACATTTAATTAGTTTATCATATATTCAGATTTTAAATCAGAGAGAGGAATTACTAGTTTTAATCATTCATTGTCCATAAATATGCTAATGTTCCAGGTTATACCGTATACGCAAAAGAGTATTTAGGTTTTCATATAAGTATATATGCAATAGCTAGTGCTGCAAAAACATTTCCCAAGATGGAGAGGGGTTGCGGCCAAATACTGGGGTGTGGCCCCGCACTCTTGTAAACTATTCACTGGGAACAGTGTGCGCACTGAAGGGGGGGAGAGAGGCCTTACGTTGGCGCCCCCAGACAAGTCTAAACTGAATTATGATATGCCTAAAGCACATGATATTCTTTCAAATGTCTCTCCATTCATCAGACACATTTTATCTTAAGATGCATGGGAATCAGCACATACGTAATTCATTTATTATATTGTATGCATTTTACATCCAATTTTTGTTTCAATATGAACCCAATTCTCCAACGACCGCCCAGGCTCCAGTCACCTCTCTCATGTTGTGGCTTCCTGTCTTCCTTAACTGGTTCCCACAAGATCCACACACTCATCACCTAAAATACTATGTGCTTCTGTGCAAATTCAATTGGTCAGATCCGTCAGAGCTTGTTCTAACATTGGCCACTTTGATACTTAGCACATTGATGAGCAGGAAATTAATAAACCTCCTGTCGGCTGATGTCAGCCTACATTTTTACACCAGGTGAATAGAGGAAAAGCATATCTTCAATAAATACACAAAGTCATATTGGCGGGGAAAAGGGCCAGCTTTATTTAATTATTTATTAAAAGGTATGGTGGTGAAAAATGAACTGCCCTACACACAGTACTGACATTTAGTCAAATAATCCAATAAAAGGTGCAGGTGGGGACCAACTGCCAGTCCATCACCAACAACTCAAGGCTTAGATGGGACCAACTGTCAGCCCATCACCAACAATTGAAGGCTTAGATGGAGGCCAACTGCCAGCCCATAGCAAACAATTGAAGGCTTAGATGGGGACCAACTGCCAGCCCATCA
This sequence comes from Taudactylus pleione, assembly GCA_031769625.1. Lineage (NCBI taxonomy): Eukaryota > Metazoa > Chordata > Amphibia > Anura > Myobatrachidae > Taudactylus > Taudactylus pleione. Next base: position 3,676,111 of record JAUIMM010000710.1, read on the forward strand.
TCAACAATTCAAGGCTTAAATGGGGACCAACTGTCAGCCCATTGTCAACAATTTTAGGCTTAGATGGTGCAAACTGCCAGCCCATCAACCACAACTCAGGGCTTAGATGGAGGCCAAATGCCAAACCATTGCCAATAAATCAAGGATTAGATGGGGGCCACCTGCCAGCCCATCACCAAGAACTAAATGCTTAGATGGAGGCCAACTGCCAGCCCATTGGCAACAATTCAAGGCTTAGATGGGGGCAAATTGCTAGCCCATACATAACTGAAGGCTTAGATGGGGACAACTGTCAGCTCATCATCAACAATTGAAGTCTTAGATGGAGGCCAGCTGCCAGCCCATCACTAACAACTCAAGGTTCAGGAGGGGCTAATGGTTTTTATAAGTGAACATTCCTTTAATGGATGAGCAAAGCCACAATTTAAAATTAATAAATATGAAAGGCTTTGTGTTATTTAGCTTCATATTATAATGAAAATTACAGAGGTTTATACTTAATTTCTAATTAAGCAAAACATGCTGTATAACTTTCACTACCCTGCAGTAGATTGTTAGTGTAAGAGGGAAGTACTTCTCTTACTAAGGGGTAAATTTACTAAAGTGACAGTTCTTAGAAGTGGAGATGTTGCCCATAACAACCAATCAGATTCTAGTCATTATTTTCTAGAGGGTGCTAGTTAAATGTTAAGTAGAATCTTTTTGGTTGCTATGGGCAACATCTCCCCTGCTAAGAACTCTCACTTTAGTAAATATACCCCTAAGAGTACTCATAGGACTGACTCTAGGCAGTGTTAGAATCCATATAATCATCAACTATATTAGCTGTATACCTCCTATATTACCTGTGTACCTCCTATGTTAGCTCTATGCTGTACCTCCTATATTACCTGTACACCTCCTGTTAGCTCTATACTGTACCTCCTATATTACTTGTGTACAGTACCTCCTATGTTAGATCTATACTGTACCTCCTACATTACCTGTGTACCTCCTATGTTAGATCTATACTGTACCTCCTAAATTACCTGTGTACCTCCTACATTACCTGTGTACCTCCTATGTTAGATCTATACTGTACCTCCTATATTACCTGTGTACCTCCTATGTTAGCTCTATGCTGTACCTCCTACATTACCTGTACACCTCCTGTTAGATCTATACTGTACCTCCTATATTACTTGTGTACAGTACCTCCTATGTTAGATCTATGCTGTACCTCCTACATTACCTGTGTACCTCCTATGTTAGATCTATACTGTACCTCCTACATTACCTGTGTACCTCCTATGTTAGATCTATACTGTACCTCCTATATTACCTGTGTACCTCCTATGTTAGATCTATACTGTACCTCCTATATTACCTGTGTACCTCCTATATTACATCTATACTGTACCTCCTATATTACCTGTATACCTCCTAAACTACTCTTGATTGAGCTGCCTTATTACTGCAGTCTGGGACATAACAGTGATACATTGGAAAGGAAGAAAAATGGGTCAAGAACAGCAGGTGAACAAAAAGAGAAATGAAGGACCTGCAAGAAAAACACAGAAAGGAAAAAAAAGTGAGAGAAAGTAAAATGACAAGAGATTAATAACATGTACACAACAGACAGTCACTATACAGTCCATAAAGAGAGGACACCTCTTACATTTGTAATTCTTGCTCCTAAATGTATGCTGACACATCATGCTCTCCTTGCATAATAGTCTACGATTTCATTATTGGGTAAACACAATACTGTATAAAATGTGTATAGTATAAATGTGACTACCTGCAAGGTCGTCCTCTAAGTACATTACCATCCATTGTATTTCTTTAAAAGAATAAAACACACTGAACACAAGGCATGAAAGCCTTTATTTGTCTCGTGAGAATTTTCAAGAGAGAAATCTTTTCAAAATAGCGACTTTATATGACAAATTCTAGCTAAAATTACATTTTAATAAAGATAATTCGAGTGATGAAAATAAAAGAAGTGCAGGATCACATTGTCATAATATTTCTGCTTGCATTGACTGACAATAAATAGCTTTCTATTATTGTATAGTAGAGACACGCTCCAATAACTGTCATTTATAACAATCCAGACTATTAGTATTTAAGCCAGCAGAGGGAAGACAATATTTCAAGAACAATCAACAAGATACTGGCACGTAAAAATCCGTTCTGTCAGCTTGTCATTGATTATCTCACAGATAACTATCAATTATTTGAATGTTTGCTATAGCTCTTTGTGTTTTCCAATATGCGATTTAGAGACAGTTTTTATTATGAAGCATACAAATACAATATTTGTAGTAATGTAGCCTTTTTTACAAAACAATACATTGTTTAATAGTTTGTTCAAATGCAAGGGTAGATAAACCCTGCTTTAAATGGATATACAGGTTGAGTCACCCATATCCAAATATTCTGAAATACGGAATATTCCGAAATACGGAATATTTTGGTCATGACTTAGATAATGAAACCTTTGATTATGGATGGTTCAATTTACACAAACTTTGTCTAAGGCACAAATTATTAAAAATATTGTATAAAATTACCTTCAGGCTGTGTGTATAAGGTATGTCTAAATGGCATATCATAGGGGGCGCTTACAAATTAATGCAGGAGCACATACAAATTCCAAACGGTATATTTATTTATAACCATAAAAACAACAAACTAGCACTTGGCTAATTATAAAATCAAGAGCATTAGAAAGCTTATATACCATTATTGCACTATAAATAGAGAACATATCAACAGATGTTTAGGATTAATGGAAATGTCAATCCTATATAAAGACCCATGACCAGGTGGATATATATATAGGAACTTGTAATTGTATAGAGGAGTAAAGTCCCGTAGCATCAGCTAAGTCAGCAGCAATAAAGGATTATAAATGTCCCGGTGTAGATCCCCAGCTTATTCCCAATAATTGGCTGGGGTATTGCTGGTCCAGTCTTTACCTTCTGTAAGCTGCGGTTGCCTGATAGCGGGTAATGAGTCTTGCTCCTTGGTTAGCTCACTCTAACTGCAGTTTAGTAATCTCCGGGCAGCGGTGATGTCAAGAACACTGCTTCCTCTGGTAACAGCTTTGCTCCTACTCACTTGGAGGGTGTAGATGGAATGCAGGATTCAAAATTTCACAGTCTTGTGAATCCAGTGGAAGGTATAACAGCAATTTAAACAATCCTTAACGCGTTTCTCCATCTAAATAAAAGGACAGTTTCATCAGCAGGTAAGTATCCAACATGCTCTTGGGAATGTCCTTAAGTACACACGCAACACAGTTGCTAATATCAGCGGTGGATCTATCCATTTACATCAAAGAAAACAGGATACACACAAAAACTTTCCATAAACCTACAGATACCTACAATTATATTCCTAAAAACAGTGAACATCATGAATAATGGCTCAATGGTGTCCCCAAAGGACAATTCACAAGAATAAGAAGAAATTGTAGCGAGGACAATGTGTGTAAAACACAAATTAATTAATTGAAGGAGGAATTTACAAAAAAAGGTTATAAAGAACAGGATTTAGAAAACACTGTGAATACCATCTTGCACACAGAGAGATCTAATTTCTTGGAAACCAAACCAACCAAAAGAAAATCAAAAAACTTTCAATGGTCTTTTATAACTGGATACGACTCAGATCATAAAAAGATAGAATCTATCATTATAAAACACTGGCATCTACTAAAAGAAGACCCCATCCTGAAGACTATAATTCCTGCAAGACCATAGTTCATATACAAAAGAGCGCCTAATCTCAAGAATCATCTAGTTATGAGCGCTTTAGAAATCAAACCCTCAAACCCAATCCGAACCAAAGGCTTCCATCGATGTGGACTATGTATAGCCTGCAAACAAGTGAAGAGTACCACTTCGAAATATACAGTAATAGAGGTTAATAATGTAAAAATTAAAATCGAAGATTTCATAACCTGCAATTCAACAAATGTGATTTATTTGGTGGTTTGTTCATGCAATAAAGCATATAGCATATATTGGAAGAACTTCAAGACCATTTAAAACAAGGATAGGAGAGCACCTCCGGAATATCAAAAAAGGAGTGATGACCCATAATCTGTCTGACCATTTTCACATCCACCACCAATGTTTTATAAATCATATTGAATACTTCATAGGGCTCAAACATATCAAACCCACCTGGCGATATAGGAACGTCGAAAAAAATCTAGCCCAGACAGAGAAAACTATCTACAATTTACAAACTTTGGCCCCTAAAGGCCTTAGGGCCTGATTCAGAGCAGCTCGTAAGCGGCCGCTCGTTCGCTCCGAGCGATGTTCGCTCATCTGCGCATGCATATGGGTCGTAATGCGCATGCGCGAACCAGTCATTGCAGTCGGAAATCGTGTGTTCGCAAAATAGCGAGTGCCTGCTAATTTGAGTGACAGGATGAGGTGTTTGTGGGTGGTAACAGGGGAAGGTGCTTGAAAACGGGGAGTGGTGATCCGAACGCAGGTGTGCCTAACGGTCAAAACGTTTTAAGGGTGTGCATAATTAACAAAGCAGTGTCATCGGCCACGTCACATGGTTGTCTCTTAGCCTGAACTGTTCGCATGATTGCGGTAGGAAAATCCAACCACAAGCACTGCGAGCAGTTCAGACGCCTTTCGATGTACTCGATTAATCTAATAAATAGTGGAGATGACGTATGATGCGAACGGCCAGGGGGCGTCTTTACAAAATAGCGAGCGCATGTTTCGTTCAGACATAGAGGCGTCAACAGACCGCAAAGAGCGAGCGCTCAATTTAAATAGCCGGCCCCTTTTTCTGAACGAGCGAGCGCAAATAGCGTCCGGCTCTGAATCAGGCCCTTAATGCGGACTTTGAGATTAAATGGTTTTTGTGATTTTACCCTATTGTTCTCCCTTTCTTTTGTAAATTTATTTCACCATCTAATCCATCATTTTTTTCTCATGAGGTACAAAATATTAAGAAACAACTATCAAATTGTTTGGAACTTCAACGCAATCAAATCTGTAACAACCCATGGGGTGCATCATTTAAAGAGAAAAGAGAAGACACCAACATCCTCCTTACCATACATCAAGTTATAGTTTGGAGTGATATTTCACCAGAAAATATATTAATGAAAGAAGACCTTTTCTTAACAAAAATTTCCTTGAAAAATTTCCTTGAAAACAGTAATCATCAATATTGAAAAAAGACCACAATAAGATGGCTGCCGGAGTCCATAGAGCCAACACTAAAAGGACTACACCAATAAGGTTGCTCTGTGCATCCACAAAAGAGACTTCTCAAAAAAACCATCAAAATGGCTCTTATAGACTTTTCCAATATTAAACACCCTACACCAAAATGGCCGCAGGAATATTTCCGGTAGATGATGACATCACTTCCGCACATCAAGTTATAGTTTGGAGTAATACTTGACCAGAAAATGTTTTAATAAAGAAGATCTCTTCTTTAAAAAATTCCTTGAAACAGCCATCATACGGAATGGGTATGAAATGGCCGGCGGTTCGATTCCCGTCAGCGGCAGCCCGACAAGAGCTGAGTTAGAAGCAGCAGAAGCCCGACAGCGCTGGAAATCCCGATCGTGGATAGGAAAATATCTACTAACCTAACCTAACCGCCCTAACCCTAACCCTCCTTAGGGGTGCCTAACCCTAACTTCCCCCCCAAGTGCCTAACCCTAATCCCCCCTCTAAGTGCCTAACCCTAACCACCCCCTTCCCCGCTGCCTAACCCTAACCCTCCCGGGGGGGTGCCTAACCCTAAGTCCCCCCGGGAGCCCTAAACCTAACTCTCCCCCCCGCGGCTTTCCGCTCGCGGCGCCCGGCATCACTATGATCGGGATGCCGGGCGCCAGTCTCCCGGCATCGGGGAAATGCAGGCGTCTACATCTAGACACCCGGCATTTCACCCTTGCCGGGATATGACAGTCGGGAAGCCGGCTGCCGGTATTTAGGCAGTCGGCTTCCCGATTGCTTCCCCCATCATACATATTGAAAAAAGACCACAACAAGATGGCTGCCGGAGTCCATAGAGCCATTACTAAGTGGACTACATCAATATGGCTGCTCCGTGTATCCATAGAAAGAGACTTCTCAAATTGGTGCTTATAGACTTTTTCAACACTAAACGCCCTACACCAAAATGGCCGCCGGAATACTTCCGGTAGATGATGACATCACTTCCGTGCATCTGGAACCCGCGAACCGGAAGTGAGGCAAAACGGACCTCTGAACACAATCATTTCATCAGACACACTGCTATAAAAGGGACACTAGGCACAGAGGTAGCAGCAGCCTTGAAGAAGAGACTGTACGTCTCGAAACGCGTCGGCGACCTGCACCTGTACCAACCTCCGGATTCCAAACTTCAAAGGACTTCCTCCCTGACTGGGTACATGTGATTGGAGCATGGGCAACCCGGGATCCTGCAGCCAACACCCGCTGGCTCCCCACTCCTTGTTGGGTAGGACTTTCCTCAATTCATGAACAAATCCATTCATTTATAATGGCATTTTAACTTTAAATATTTTATTTACATTGAGGATTTTCTTATTTATTTTTCATTTGGGATTTGTGAATTACAACCCTTCATGTGGGATTATTTAATCCACTGCCACAATTCTATATCCTATGAATAGTATTTTATGTCCTTTCAAGTTGTTGGGACAATTCGTGTTCCTATATGCATATGTTGTATGTTTATTCCTTTTATCAATAAATTGTATCTATTTATCCGAGACATCTGGGGTCCATCAGTCATTAGCATCCTAATTAGCGCCTAACTAGGACAATATCCCCTTTTTTTCCATATATTCTGACCAGTTTCCACTAGGGGAAACTTTTTGTCCACACGGCTTGCTCACATTAGGGAGCGCCCAATTTCACTTTTAAAACCTTTTTCCTAAATGTTTGAATTAATAGTCTGATTGCGTGCGTAAAAGCAACTGCGTTCCTAGCTGAATCAGTCCCACGATACATAATAGACAGAGGAGCAGATGTATGAAGCTCTGGAAAGTGATAAAGTGCAGAGTGATAAACGAACAGCCACTCAGCTCCCAACTGTCATGTTACAGGCTGTGTTTGAAAAATGACAATTGGGAGCTGATTGGTTGGTCGTTTATCACTCTCCACTTTATCAATTCCCAGAGTTTAGTACATCTGCCCCAGAGTCTATAACAGGTGATGTAAGGAACATGCAGGAGGTAGAGACAAGGACACACAGGTGAATGATTTGGACAAGAAAATAAGAAAAAAGAGGGCCCTGTTAATAAGAGCATACAATCTAGTGAGGAGGGGTGAACTTGAGACAAGAAGGGAGTGACACAGTGAGAATGTGGGTTTAGGGTGCATGGACCAGTGGTAGTGTAGTTAGGAGAAACACTGATGGGCGCTGATGAACAGGGGTTTTTTTTTCAGAGGGGAGTTGAGGTATTCTTGCTGAGAGAGAAGGGCCTGTGGGGGCATTTAAGGAGTGGGGGCGGGAGGGGGGGGTCAAACATATAAGGTGGAGGAGAGGGTGTGATCTTTGTACCTGAGGGTGAGGAGTGTGAGTTGGATTCTATCGGGATTGGGTATTTTTTTCAGATACGGAAGCAGAAAAAGAGAGGAAATTCAGTCTCACCATGAGTTCCTAATTACCTAATGGGAATCAGTATCACTGCTTACATGTAATCTGTATACTGAATAAATGAATACCGAATGATGGATAAATCATACATAACATACCTTTCTTAAACTTCAATATTTTAATTTTACCAGGAAATTTACTTGATATATTTGGATTTTGCAATAGCGGTTTGTGCAATTCCACATGTCAATCTGCTATAAAACATAAGATTAGTACAGTAGGTGCGTGGGTAGGGAGCTACAGTTATTAGTGATGTACACTACACAGGACTCAGTATTGTGTTCTGTTCTTTTTAGTCTCTTTATTAATGACATTATAGATGACCTACATATAAAATATTCATATCTTCTGACGATACTAATGTATGTAAGTTTATTAACGCAGAGGTAAAGCAGCATTCCCACATTTTTCTTTAATGCCTTCAGTGCTATGGACAAGTTGGACTCGTACTCAACATATACACCCAAAGTGCTACTGACGAGTCCACTCATCCTTAGCACTCAGGGGATGAAACGATGTAAAAATAATATTTACCATTACTGTACTGCCAGTGGGGATGTAGTTATTATCCCAACGAATGGGGTGCCGGCGTCAAAATCCAGATCACTGAGAGAACATCGGTGCCGGATTCCCGACATGACAGGGATGCCGAAATCCAGGTGGCCGGCATCCCGATCGTAAGAAGACCGGGGCAAGGTAAGTACCAGCCGTGGGGGAGGGGGGGCGGGGAAGGGTTAGGTATAGGCACTCCTTGGGGACTTAGGCTTAGGCTGCGGGAGGAGGGAGGTTAGGATAAGGTTTCAAACAGGGGGGGTTAGGTTCCGGCATCACCGGAGGTAGGGTTAGGCACTAAGGGGGAGGGTTAGGGTGCGGGGTAGAGAGGGTTAGTATAAGGGTACATAATGAGGGTTAGGGGGTAAATAGGACAGGGGAACATTACTTACTGTTCCCCTGTCAGGATTTGAACCATCGATATGCCTCTGTCAGTGTGCTCACAGCCGTCATCTCCTCCGTCGGTATTTCATACTGATTCACTTCCAGAGAGCTGAGTATGCCTTGCTGGTGGGGGTTAGGAATAGATGCTGAGAATGACGATATGCACAATGATGTCATAGCGCAAGTCAACTCATTCAATGTGACCCCTTAGTAGTTTTTATTTGGTGATCATATGTGATACCAGACAGTAACACCTTACACAAAATGAATCATTTAGCAGGGAGGGCTGTTGTATTGTCCAAAAGGGGTGTTTCAGCTACGGATGCAGTGACAGGGGTCACGCAGTTTCCCGATTATTGGGAATATGCGCCTGACCCATACTGCGCATGTACAGAACAGGTCTGCGAACCTGCACACAGTCCGGCAGCAGACTGTCAGTCTGCTGCCATTTCTGGGCAGGGAAGGGGCGAAAGCGGCCTCCATTTCCCAAAATGGAGGCATGTTGCCGCTGTTGGGGGGAGGAGTAAAGAGGCCAGAATCTCCGTCGACTGACGGAGCTTTCTTGGCTTCTTTTACTCATCACTTGTGACTGGCGGCTTGCGTGACCCCATGGGTCACTTAGCCAGCCAATGGACACGCAGATGATCCAATGCAGCGTCCTTGAACGTAGCTCGGATCAGTAATGCATGCAGGAGGCAGGAATTTCCTGCACCTTTGGTTCTAAAAACCCTAATTGGACATAAGATTGTCCCCTCTTTTAAATGATGTGCCCCTTAGTTGTTAGGATAAGCTTCGTTAGATTACTTGTATTAGACTAGACGAAGGCTGTATAAGCATGAGACTATATAAGAGTCCTCAGTTTTTCTGATGGGTGGTTTTAGGGAATCTTTTGCTAGGCAGTTTTCTATTTTGTGAGGTCTTTTATTTTATTAGTTTACAGTCAGCCATTTAGGGTTTATAGGGGTGGGTACAGTTAGGTATTGCTACTTAAGGCCGAATTTTAATAGGTTCAGCCTCTTTTTCAGTTGGAAGCCCCTCACTCCCTACCCAAAACCGTGTGTTTGTCTTTGTTTGTTTGTCGCTACTAGCCAGCCGCCACATGTGGCGTAAGCGGTCATAGTGGGGCACTTGCCCCTTTGAAGGATGGCGAGTGTGGCCTACCTATGCGGTTTGGACGATTGGGCGCTTTTTTTGCGGAAGTGTCTCGACTGTGCCAAAGTAAGGGGCGGTGAGACTTGCACAACGCAGGTTACGCATATTGAAAGAGGGATGGGGGGCGTTTTAGTCGACCCCCATTTTTGTGGTAAGAGGTATTTTGCCTGGAGCTGTGGTAGCGCCTTCTTTTGCAATCCTCTTTCATTAACAAAAATTTGCAATTAATAAATACATCAATTCAGATTCGAACCAAGCAGTTGTTGTCAGTGTCGTTATTTCTTTTTTAGAAGTTAAGTTTAGCATGAGAGGTTATAATGTTTTTCCCAATAAATGAATGGACGCCTTATTATCCTACAAATTGTATACAGTATGTGTAATTATGTAGTGCAGTATTTAGTATAGTAACCTATAGTATATGCTGGATCCTGATTTTTTTTTCTGCTGTTTTACATAAGTGGAGTGATTCCAATGCAAGAACCAAAAAGTATTTCTTGCATTGTATTTGCCATATGAGTAGTTTTTGGAAAAAAATCTTCTGAAAATAACAAGATGCAGTATAATATGTGTGGGAAATGTACTATAAGCAAATTACCAATATGATCTTACCAGCCTAAAAAGTGCCAAAAGATTTTCTCTCCAGGGGTGAGAAAAACCCAGGCCATTAATGGGTACATTGCCAATTAGGTAACTACTGTACCTTTCTAAAACCTTAATCCTATGAAAAAATGGTTAGTGTATTTTTAGCATAAATCACAGCAGCAGACTATAAAAAGGAGCTTGGTAATTGTTATTTTTTATCTTTGCAGCGAGATTCTTAGTTGACATTTTAAAACAAACCATCACATAAAACTCACGGAGGCAGCTATTTTGAGCGTTAAACTAGTATAAAAACATTTTTCAATACACTGAAAAATAGCAACATCACTAAGGCATGTACACAGCACACCACAATGCGATAAAACTTCAAGAAGAACATTTAACAAAGTAGGCAGGTCAACCCCAATGGTCAAGCTACAGTTAAAAAGCCTGAAAGGAAAATAAAAAACTTTGCTTGGAGACCTGGGGGCCGCGCAACCTTTCCACTCTTGTTATGATTTTGTGCAATAAATATGTGGATTCTACAGTAAGTATGTGACTTTTGCACCTAGCGTTATTTTTTTTCAAAATATTTCCAGCTGAGTAACTAGGAGGGGGGCAAGAAAAGTCATTTTGTTTGTGTTCCGAAATATGATTTCAATCTCGTCTTCATCATAAAGCACAGGAGAGAGAAATATTCTGTACAGGTGAAAGTGGTAGATATGCCGGATAAAAGAAAGACAGTGCTGTTTGTCGTTCTGCAGATAGAAGCTTCATTCCTGTGGATTCTGGTATATCTCTGTATAGGACCTGAACAAACTATTTATGGAACGTGATTTTCCTTACAAAAAATAAAAAATGAAGGTGAATGCGTTCATATAAAGTCAACTTGCCGTGATTACTCGGCAGTGAAGCAGTGTTTAATTATAGGGAAAATCTTTGACAATGGCATGTCTTTAGAATAGCCTTTCCAAGACATCACTATATATTCATGTCAGCCAGATCAGGGAGTGCTTCATAATTGCTACTGATGTCATCTTCTATTCAGCCCACAAGAATTTCATTTCTAGGATGAACTGTAATGTTCTTGTCTAATCTCATCAATGTCTCTTAGTTTTAGTTCAGATATTTGATTGCTGAAAATTATATGTATATGGTGTGGTATGTGGTGTCTTTTTAAGATCGCTTTAGCATTTGCACTTAAAGTTATTATGTAACCAGCAATCTGTGGAACTCTCACACTGTGACATGTTTGGCCAGTATTACATCATTGTCCTCACCAAAAGGAGTATAACTGACAAGAAAAAAAAAAAAGCAGAGCTAGTGACTATCATTACTCTTCAAAATGCGCTGTATATATAGTTCTTAGGGGTAGATGTACTAAGCCTTGGAGAGAGATAAAGTGGACTGAGATAAAGTACCAGCCAATCAACTCCTAACTGTCACTCTATAGGCATTAGCTTGAAAAATGACAGTTATGAGCTGATTGGTCGGTACTTTAACTCTGTCCATTTTATCTCTCTACAAGGATTAGTACATAGACCCTTTAGGGGTTATGCCATCACAATACCGACCGCGGGGATTCCGGCGCTCAGAATGCACCTGGTAGAATCCCGTCGCCAGCATCCCGACCGCAAGTAATAGAATTAGGTGGTGGGTTAGAATGACCGGTGTCGGTATCCTAACCCTGTTGAGATGTCGGCGTCGGGATTCTGACCTCCAGGACGTATTTATTAAACTGACATTTTGGGGGATATACGTAAAATATAAGCATCCACCTGGATGTATTACAGCAGGGGTTCCCAACCACGGTCCTCAAGGCACACTAACCGTCCAGGTTTTAAGGATAGCCATACTTGAGCACCGGTGACATAATTAGTACCTCAGTTATTTTGATTTAACCATCTGTGCTCAAGCATGGATATCACTAAAACCAGGACTGTTAGTGTGCCTTGAGGACCGAGGTTGGGAATCACTGTATTACAGGCTTTCTGTAGCAGATTTTGGAGGTTTCTATGGGGCTTCTATATTGTGAAATTTCCAAGCTTGGCCTGGTAGCTAACACCTTCTTTAGATGGCGTTAGCCATTGTGGCCTATAGACTACATCTTACAGAATTTGTTAGGAGAGGCAACTGTAAGATATCTAATCAGTGGCGTCACTACGGGGGTGCTGACTATACCGGGTGTCACTCTCCAAGAGGTTGGGACCAAATGGACAGCTCCTCCTCAGTAGCAGGGAGCCAGGCGCTGAACACTAACATCACAGTGCAGCGCCCGGCTTCCAGTTAATGAGGAGGAGCTGGCAGGCACTCTGGGGGTAGCCTGTCATCTCCATGAGGGCGCTCCCCATCCCACTGAGATCATACCCCCTTTTCGGGTACACGTGCCTTTGGCGAACGCAAGGGGTTCTCTTGCTGCACTGGGTTTCACAGACCCCAGTGCCGCCAGTATACCTTCCTGGTAATTTCCCCCATGTTTGTGTGGTCTGATGCCCGCGCATTTGCAGTAGTCTGCAGTCGGTCCCACAGCACAAAGTTAAGTGATCGCATCAGTTACTGTATCGCTGTACTTTATGCATCGCAGGGACGGGCTCCTCTCAGAACCCTCGTCCCTGTATGTGATTCTTAATACATCCCTGCTATAGACTGTCCTATAAAGAAATGTTACCCTTGCTTTGTAATTGCTTGTGCGGCAGGTGCATGCTACTCGGCTTTCTGTCAACTAGTAATCCTAAATCCAATTCCATCTCGGGTTCCCCCAGTCGGATTTTATTTTATTTATTAGAATGTTTTAGAAAATAATGAATTCAGGCTCTATTGCACCAGTGTCACCTTGGATGGTCATCGTGTCAGTTAGTGAGTAAATAAATGTACATTCATGAGCTAGATAGATATAAGAATCTTTAAAAAATGTATAATAAAAGAACTTGTCAATTCAAAAACGCAGTAACATCTATCGGCATTGCAATTTCTTATGGTGAAAATCAGAGTTCTCTACAAGAGCCTATATACTGCAAGATTACATGCAACTTGTGCGCTCAGTACCACCAGACAGAGTGCAGGGCTCTGTGGGCAGTACCGTCGCTTTTGGCTAGCAAGGAGCCGTAACCAGACTTTTTGGTGCCCTGTGTCAGAGTGAAGCATTGGCGCACCCCCATTTTTTAAATAGGGACATAAGATAGTGCACCTGAAAAAGGACCATGACCTCATGGGGAAGGGCCAGGGAAGGGATAGGGGAGGCCAGGAGATGCTGGGAATAAAATAAGAGGAAGTGAGAATGATAATAAACAGGAAAATTTAAAGGCCCAAACAGCACCCCCTGCTCTGCGATGCCCTGTTCCATGGCACAGGTCGCACCACCCTAGTTACGGCCATGCATGCCGACATTTAGCCCCCTCCTTCCGGGAGGAAGCTGTCGGACTTACAGGGCTGGGGGCGTGACGCGGCCAAAGGGGGCGGGGCCCGGCACATGACGCGACGTTGGGGGCGGAGCATGGGGGTGTGACTGCGTGAACGTGTAATCGTGGCTCCGCCCCCTCTTCACAATGCCGTGATTAATGGCATTGTGCAGCCGGGGGCGGAGCCACGATGATGCGATTCAGCGCGAATCGCGTCACCGGCCCCCCTGCTGCCGGGGTTTCTATTTAAAAGCGTGGGGGGGTCCGGACACATCGCCGGGGCTGGGAGGATTGCCTGCCTTCCCAGGAGGTCGGGAGCGGCACCCGATTTTCGGGAGGCTCCCGACCAAATCGGGAGGGTAGGCAAGTATGGTTACGGCCCTGCCTAGAATGGCACCCTGTAGCCAGTAACGCTGCAGCAGTGCCGTCCCCAGGGCATCCTTTCGATGCAGCCTGGTGTAAATAGCTGCGAGGAGTGTCGTCCAGTTTTAAGTGAGGCTTTTATGGTTTTATTTTATGCTTTATTTTTATGATTATTCATTTTACTTCCACTCATTTATCTTGTGTCTATTGATAACATTTTTAGGAAGCTTGAAGGTGCATACACAGTTTACACACACAACAATTTTTTTGAACTATTATCGTTAAACGATATTGTTCACTTTCTGAGTCAAACGATGAACGATTATTGTTCATGCGTGTTCACGTTTGTAGTTTGTAGTTCAGTCAGACTTGTCAACTCAACGATTTTCATTAAGTTAATATGCAAAAATCGTTTGTAGTTCATAAAAATCGTTCATTACATTTAAATGAACATAGTAAATGAATAACTTTAGTAAACGATTTTAGTTCATTTTTTCAAGGTAGAAAATCGTTTACTAAAATCGTTCATTAACTAAATCGTTGTGTGTGTATGCACCTTGACTTTTAAAGTGACATGTTTTACTGATTATATTCTGCACAAACCACAGATGTAAATCCAGCAGCCCTCAGCCCCTCAGAGTGGGGTAATGCAAAGCTGCAATGTCGCGATGGTCTGATCATCAATAGTCCAATATATCGATGACCGATATGTTAAAAAAATATATTATTCTTATGTATTTCACTAAATAAAATTATTTTTATTTTAATAAAATTGTGTTGAATAAGTTATAAATAGATGTTCAAATTCAATAGCCAGTTAAGTAATTAATGGTCTCGTGCCTCATGCACCAATCCTGTCACAAGTTCCCAGTGAAACGATTGGCCAACAAGCTCATGAATATTGTCTCTGCTTGCAAAATGGCTGCCTCGGTAACCGGTGCATTTGAGTGTTGCTTGGTTTTTATATTCTTTCCAAAGTTTCTATTAGAAATGCCTGTATTTATACATCGTATCCTGACACAAACATAATCACTTGTAATGTTGTGATGTTGCCTCATTTGAATAATCTCATCACCGTCTGGATGATATTTGTATAATTCAACGAAATTCAGTTTTCCCTCATTGATTTACTGCTGTCCTATATTAGTGAATTGTTCTTTTTTTTTTTGTCTTTGTAACTTAATTGACAACCCTTCCTATTCAGATTTCTAATGTATTAAATTGGGCATCACTTCTTTTTCAGCAAGCGTCCTCTGCGGATTTAATGATTAGAAACATTCTTCTGATGCATGCTGGGAGATATGGCTGCAGGGTACAGACCACGGCTGACAGTGTTTCCGATGAGGCAGAACTGCTTGTTAGGGGTGAGTACGCTAACATGTTTCATTTGAATTATTCATTTACACATCCATGTCTCTCTAATTTTGAGCTAATTGTATAAGTTGCTCCACTGATTAAAGACATCAGTATCCATTACTCTTCTCCTGGACCTAAAATAGCCTACCTGATGGGGTGGCCCCACTTCCCCTCCTCCTCACCCACTGCTTTCTACTGACTGAGCTAACAATAGTACCAAGTACGGGTGGGGCAGATCACATCACTTATATTACCTCAGGACTACAGTATTTGGCCTTCTGTTTCCTTAAGTTTTCCAAGCCTATTGACCTTCCTTTCCCTAGGTCACATCTGCCCTAGTGCAGTAGGGATTTGTAAGTGGCTAGCTTTGTCTATACATACTGTAACTGCTTCTTTCACACTCATGGTTCAAACAGTGATTACAACACTGATGATAATTATAAGGGTCTCGCGCTTCTGAAGTATTACTATTCCCTAGTAAATTGGTAGGTTGTAGTCCTATAAATAAATGTTTTAATCTTGCACAATGTTTACTTTGAAGGCACCAAGGCCCTCATTCAGAGCCGTACGCTCTGAGCAGAGCGCACGCTCTGAATGAGGGCCGCCCTCCATGAAAATGGAGCGTCCTCCTGGACGCTCGTATAGCTGTGGGTCACCACTCACAGGCTATACAAGCGTGCAGTTTGTTGGCCGCGATGGTCGTGACCATCGCGACCATCGAAACTGCGAGCCGGAGCCTGCGGTTGAGGTTTTCAACCGCAAGCTCCGGAGTGATTTTGGCTCTATCAGAGCCAAAATCACTCCCACTGACATCACTAGTGATGTCAGTGGGCCGGCTTCTGACGGGAGGCGTTCCAGTGAGAACGCCCCCGTCAGGGAGGCACGCCCCCGGCACGCCTACCAAAGGGGGCGTGCTGTCAATCAACATCGACAGCACGCCCCCTTTGATCAGACACAACGAGCGAAGGACTTTCCTTCGCTCGTCGCGTCTGGCGCATGCGCACGACGGAGCTCCCTCCGTCGTGCGCATGCTCAGTGCACACCATTCAACCACTTGCGAGCGGACAGCCGCTTGCGAGTGGGTCTGAATCAGGTCCCAAGTTCCCTTTAAAGATACCTTGTTATCAGGCAGAAACATTTATTATTGTATACTTCACCAGAAGCAACCTCTTTAACATGGAAGAAGTGGTGTCCTTTCTGTCTTCTGAGATAGGAGGCATAGGAGAAGATAAAACAGAAATATGTTATATCTTATCCTTCGGGTAGAGATGCAGGTGCATCTGTTTTGTTAACATTTATTGAAGTTGTTTCAACAAGCTCTTTAGAACATTTATAGTAAATGAAGAACCTAACTGAGGGCCTGATTCAGAGCCGGACGCTATTTGCGCTCGCTCGTTCAGAAAAAGGGGCCGGCTATTTAAATTGAGCGCTCGCTCTTTGCGGTCTGTTGACGCCTCTATGTGTGAGCGAGCAAACGAAACATGCGCTCGCTATTTTGTAAAGACGCCCCCTGGCCGCTCGCATCCTACGTCATCTCCGCTATTTATTAGATTAATCGAGTACATCGAAAGGCGTCTGAACTGCTCGCAGTGCTTGTGGTTGGATTTTCCTACCGCAATCATGCGAACAGTTCAGACTAAGAGACAATCAAGTGACGTGGCCGATGACGCTGCTTTGTTAATTATGCACACCCTTAAAATGCCCGTTTTGACCGTTAGGCACGCCTGCGTTCAGATCTCCACTCCCCGTTTTCAAGCACCTTCCCCTGTTACCACCCACAAACGCCTCATCCTGTCACTCAAATTAGCAGGCACTCGCTATTTTGCGAGCGCTCGATTTCCGACCGCAATGACTGGTTGGCGCATGCGCATTATGACCCATACGCATGCGCAGATGTGCGAACATCGTTCGGAGCGAACGAGCGGCCGCTTACGAGCGGCTCTGAATCAGGCCCTGAGTTCCTATCAGTTTTCCTTTGTGATCCCTGGTTGCAATGACTAACTCTGCTTTCCAAGGAACATATTCTAATTCGGTTAAGCCGTACGTTTTCTACTCTTCTGGAGTGTCCAAAATAGGCGGAGGACTCCTGGATATGCATTGGAGCAGGCATTTCTCCCACAAGGGTGGAAACTTGCTGTGCCATTATCACAGACCTTGCCTACTCGATGAGGTGAGTAGCGTCATGCAGCCACATCTAACTATTCTTGTCATACCTTCCATCCACGTCTCACAGTATGTTCTGTATGTATGAGTTAGGGTGAGGAGCTACATCTACACAGCCAATGCTCTACGCAATCAGTGGCGTACACAGCTTTTGACATGAGCTGGAGCAAAGTAGGCTCAGGTGTTTTTAAATTCAAATATCAAAAACTAAATACCTTATTTGCATCCAAATGACATCAATAATTACCCTGGACATTACATTAGTCACACACACACACACACACACACACACACACACACACACACACACACACACACACACACACCTCATTGATACAGTACACACAGCAGTGCAGTCACCGTCATACAATACAGAGAGAAATTTTGTGACTGCCATACAGTATAAAACACATTTTTATGACTGCCACACTATACAGAGAGTACTTTTGAGACCACTACACACACTACATAGAGCAGGTTTGAGACTACCATACAATACAGAGAGCATTTTTGAAACTGCCATACAATACAGAGAGCATTTTTATCACCACACAAAGCATTCCCTCATCACTAATTAACCCCTCCTCAACAATTATTAACTTTTCCAGCAGCATCATAACAACCTCATTAAACATATCTAAGGCTCATTCAGCATTGCACGTATGAGCAAAGCTGAACGCAGATTCCCGACTACAGGAATGTGCAGAACGGGTCCTGCGTGATCGCACGCAGCTCTTTCTATGACTATGCCTGATTGAAAGGCAAAGGGATTTAAGGAGCAGGGGCGGCTGGAGATCCCAGAAACAAGGCTTACTCAGCTGGCCAGCGGCCTGGCACCGCCTATGGTGATCCCATCATGTGACCTCAGTCGCAGTGCTGGGATCGCAAATGCAGCAGGGGTGTCATACAGAGGGGTGTCATACAGAGGGGGTGTCATACAGAGAGGGTGTCATACACCTCCTACTGCATTTGCATATTAGCAAAGATGGAATTGCAAAGCTGCCTTCGTGCTAAGCTGAATCATCCCCCTAGTCCCTTAAATCATTAATTCCTTCATCCTAATTATTCATTACTCCCCACATCATCAATTAATTTAATTAATATTCATTAACACCCTCATTACACCGTCATTCAATCTAAATAAATACCTTCCACCTTAATTAAAAACCCTAACCTCTTAACCTTAATTAACACTATTAAGCCATTAACCTATTTATCCCATCACCCTCATATTAAAACCCTTATACTTATTCACTTCCCTACACTATACACATTACTCCCCTCTCTCCATGTCCCCCCCCCCACCAGTGCCACTTATCTGTTGCTGATCTGATTATCTCTTCTGTGCTGTCACACAATGTGCTCTGTAGTCACCAGTGCATGTACAATGGAAACGGCTAAAGGACTACTTGCAACCGGGAGTAACAGGTCCTGCAGTGCCCGCACTACCTCAAGAGGCACAACCAGGGTGCTGCAACAGGATGCATGGCCCCAGCAAGGAGAGAGGAAAGGAGGAGGAGTACAGTGCTACATAGAAAGGCCATCCACAGACCACCCACCCACCTGTCTATCACCTAGCCTCTCTTCAGCTCCTCCATTTACAGACAGGCACCCATAACCAGTATTATTGTTTTTGTGAAACACAAAAAGTAGACAGCCTCCAGGCAGCCCTGCAATAAACTGTCAGGTGCCCCTCTCTAAGCTGAAATAAACTAACTGGTGCCCCTCTCTAAGCTGTAATAAACTAACTGGTGCCCTTCTCTAAACTGCAATAAACTGTCAGGTACCGCTCTCTAAGCTGTAATAAACTAACTGGTGCCCCTCTCTAAGCTGTAATAAACTAACTGGTGCCCCTCTCTAAGCTGTAATAAAGTAACTGGTTCCCCTCTCTAAACTGTAATAAACTAACTGGTGCCCCTCTCTAAGCTGTAATAAACTGACTGGTGCCCCTCTCTAAGCTGCAATAAACTGTCAGGTACCGCTCTCTAAGCTGTAATAAACTAACTGGTGCCCCTCTCTAAGCTGTAATAAACTAACAGGTGCCCCTCTCTAAGCTGTAATAAACTAACTGGTTCCCCTCTCTAAACTGTAATAAACTAACTGGTGCCCCTCTCTAAGCTGTAATAAACTGACTGGTGCCCCTCTCTAAGCTGCAATAAACTGTCAGGTACCGCTCTCTAAGCTGTAATAAACTAACTGGTGCCCCTCTCTAAGCTGTAATAAACTAACTGGTGCCCCTCTCTAAGCTGTAATAAACTAACTGGTTCCACTCTCTAAGCTGTAATAAACTGACTGGTGCCCCTCTCTAAGCTGCAATAAACTGTCAGGTACCGCTCTCTAAGCTGTAATAAACTAACTGGTGCCCCTCTCTAAGCTGTAATAAACTAACTGGTGCCCCTCTCTAAGCTGTAATAAACTAACTGGTTCCCCTCTCTAAGCTGTAATAAACTGACTGGTGCCCCTCTCTAAACTGCAATAAACTGTCAGGTACCGCTCTCTAAGCTGTAATAAACTAACTGGTGCCCCTCTCTAAGCTGTAATAAACTAACTGGTGCCCCTCTCTAAGCTGTAATAAACTGACTGGTGCCCCTCTCTAAGCTGCAATAAACTGTCAGGTACCGCTCTCTAAGCTGCAATAGACTGACAGGTGCCCCTCTCCAAGCTGCAATAAACTGACTGGTGCCCCTCTCTAAGCTGCAATAAACTGGTGCCCCTCTCTAAGCTGCAATAAACTGACTGATGCCCCTCTCTAAGCTGCAATAAACTGACTGATGCACCTCTCTAAGCCGCAATAAACTGACTGGTGCCCCTCTCTAAGCTGCAATAAACTGACTGGTGCCCCTCTCTAAGCTGCAATAAACTGACAGGTGCCCCTCTCTAAACTGCAATAAACTGTCAGGTGCCCCTCTCTAAACTGCAATAAACTGTCAGGTACCGCTTTCTAAGATGCAATAGACTGACAGGTGCCCCTCTCTAAACTGCAATAAACTAACTGGTGCCCCTCTCTAAGCTGCAATAAACTGTCAGGTGCCCCTCTCTAAGCTGCAATAAACTAACTGGTGCCCCTCTCTAAACTGCAATAAACTGACTGGTGCCCCTCTCTAAGCTGCAATAAACTGTCAGGTGCCCCTCTCTAAGCTGCAATAAACTAACTGGTGCCCCTCTCTAAACTGCAATAAACTGACTGGTGCCCCTCTCTAAGCTGCAATAAACTGTCAGGTGCCCCTCTCTAAGCTGCAATAAACTAACTGGTGCCCCTCTCTAAACTGCAATAAACTGTCAGGTGCCCCTCTCTAAGATGCAATAGACTGACAGGTGCCCCTCTCTAAACTGCAATAAACTAACTGGTGCCCCTCTCTAAGCTGCAATAAACTGTCAGGTGCCCCTCTCTAAGCTGCAATAAACTAACTGGTGCCCCTCTCTAAACTGCAATAAACTGACAGGTGCCCCTCTCTAAGCTGCAATAAACTGACAAGTGCCCCTCCCTCTCTAAACTGCAATAAACTGACTGGTGCCCCTCTCTAAGCTGCAATAAACTGTCAGGTGCCCCTCTCTAAGCTGCAATAAACTAACAGGTGCCCCTCTCTAAACTGCAATAAACTGTCAGGTACCGCTCTCTAAGATGCAATAGACTGACAGGTGCCCCTCTCTAAACTGCAATAAACTAACTGGTGCCCCTCTCTAAGCTGCAATAAACTGTCTGGTGCCCCTCTCTAAGCTGCAATAAACTAACTGGTGCCCCTCTCTAAACTGCAATAAACTGACAGGTGCCCCTCTCTAAGCTGCAATAAACTGACAAGTGCCCCTCCCTCTCTAAACTGCAATAAACTGACTGGTGTCCCTCTCTAAACTGCAATAAACTGACAGGTGCCCCTCTCTAAGCTGTAATAAACTGACTGGTGCCCCTCTCTAAGCTGCAATAAACTGACTGGTGCCCCTCTCTAAGCTGTAATAAACTGTCAGGTGCCCCTCTCTAAGCTGCAATAAACTAACTGGTGCCCCTCTCTAAACTGCAATAAACTGACAGGTGCCCCTCTCTAAGCTGCAATAAACTGACAAGTGCCCCTCCCTCTCTAAACTGCAATAAACTGACTGGTGCCCCTCTCTAAGCTGCAATAAACTGTCAGGTGCCCCTCTCTAAGCTGCAATAAACTAACAGGTGCCCCTCTCTAAACTGCAATAAACTGTCAGGTACCGCTCTCTAAGATGCAATAGACTGACAGGTGCCCCTCTCTGAACTGCAATAAACTAACTGGTGCCCCTCTCTAAGCTGCAATAAACTGTCTGGTGCCCCTCTCTAAGCTGCAATAAACTAACTGGTGCCCCTCTCTAAACTGCAATAAACTGACAGGTGCCCCTCTCTAAGCTGCAATAAACTGACAAGTGCCCCTCCCTCTCTAAACTGCAATAAACTGACTGGTGTCCCTCTCTAAACTGCAATAAACTGACAGGTGCCCCTCTCTAAGCTGCAATAAACTGACTGGTGCCCCTCTCTAAGCTGCAATAAACTGACTGGTGCCCCTCTCTAAGCTGTAATAAACTGTCAGGTGCCCCTCTCTAAGCTGCAATAAACTGTCAGGTGCCCCTCTCTCAACTGCAATAAGCTTTCAGGTACCCTGTTTATAACACCCTTCAGCAGGGTAAGCTCCCTCTGCACGTCCACTGAGTATGCCACTGATCCCATCACAGCAATATGAGACATACACTATTAGTACTTTAAGGCAGCGGTTCCCAAACTCCCCCATTACCATCTAGGTATTAAGGATAGCCATGCTTGATTCCAGATGGTTAAATGAATTTGACTGAGGTACTAATTAAATCACCAGTGCTTAAGCATGGATATCCTTAAAATGTGGACTGTAATGGCAGAGTTTGGTAACCTCTGCTGTAAAGTATCATTGCAAAGCCCATTTTGTGCTGGTACTGTTAACACCAATGAAGCCAGAGGTGATACATGAAAGATATATCATTTGCCCCCCCAGCTGTAAGTCGTTTTCTCCCAGCAGTCTGGCTAAGTCTTGACAGAGATAGAAGAAAGTATACCTACGTTAAATTAGTACTTAAATGACCCCAATGTCACATTCTAGCATACTGTCACTTCATTAAAGGTAGATATCAGATCTAAGTTTCGTACACAGGGCCTGATTCAGATCCGCTCGCGAGCGCACAACGCTTGCAAGCGGGTCGATGTTCCCCCACTGCGCATGCGCCACCTCCGGCTTGCTCCGTCGCTCCGGGGCTCACTACAAGACGGGGCGGCTGTCAATGTTGATTGACAGCTCGCCCCGTTTTGTAGGCGGGGAGGAGGGGTGGCTGCACAAATGCAGGCGTTCCCTTAGGAACACCTCCCATTTGTGGGCGGCCCTACTGACATCACTCGTGATGTCAGTAGTGGACTTCCTGCTCTATTCCCGCAGGGTCTCGACGCAAGCCCGATAGTCGCGATAATCGCGACCATCGCCAGGCCACTCGCACTAGCTGTGGGTGGTCAAAACATAAAAATAAAAAAAGCCCTGATTCAGAGCGAGCGCTCGCAAACAGCGAGCGCCTCTGAATCAGGCCCACAGTCCTTTTAATCAATCTGGTTTGAAAGGAGAGAACATGTTCTTCCAAATCTATTTAAAACAAACAAACAATTTACATTGCAAGCAAAAATTGTCAGTAACCAAATCATTTCTTAGCAAGAACGGTACGTTTAATTTTGACACATTTTTGCCCCCTTTCATTCTATAGAATGCGGCTTTAGAAATTTCCCAAACACGTTACAGAAAACAAATGATGAGCGAGACTAATGATACTACATAAGCATGCTCAATTCAACATACATATTTCATATGCAGGAGCACCAGCCAGGGTATCTGAAGAAAGCTTAATCAGCAGCCCAGCGTCGCTTAAATGTTTAGATTGATTATGTTAATGGGAGACGGCATTAATCACAAAAAGGTGACAGGCAGCCCATCTGTTTGAATTAAATGTATTGTTCTTTTTTTTTTAGAGTTTTTATCATTATTCCCTAGATGACAATGACAAGAAAAGAGCAGTTATTAATATACTTGGAGAACAAAATCAATTCCGCTGTAGATAATCTGTCACCTCCACTTTATCTGAGCAGTATAACCTACATATTTATCATGCGTAGTGCAGGGAAGGTTCCGGCCAGCTTACTCCTGGAAAAACACAGGTCAAGGAGTGCTGATTACATGGAGAAAGAACATACTACCCTGGAGAAGTCAATCCATCATTTAACCAAACTCATCGCTCCAGCTACTGTTCTATAGTCTCAGTACTTTGCTGACTGCAGCTTTCCTGAAGCAATGGTAAACAACTCCCTCTCTATACAGTCTGCTTGATGTAATGATGCCATGCGCACGTCATCATTATGTCATGCGCTCAGGGGGGCTCAGTGTTAAAACTTGTTGCATATGATAATGGTGCTCCAGCCAATCAGCACCTGTCATTTGTGTGAAAAATTACCGTTGGGAGCTGATTGGCTGGAGCACCATTTATCATAACCAAAGAGTTTTACCACTAGTTGCGTATGATAAAACTCCTTGAAAAGTAAGGCCCTAAATCTGTACTGAGGGCCTGATTCAGACCCGCTCGGGAGTGCACAGCGCTCGCAAGCGGGTCGATGTTCCCCCACTGCGCATGCACCGCCTCTGGCGTGCGCATGCGCGAGCCCCAGTGAGTGACAGCACCTCCGTCGCTCCAGGGCTCACTACAAGACGGGATGGCTATCGATGTTGATTGACAGCTCGACCCGTTTTGTAGGCGGGGAGGGGGGGTGGCTGCACAAACGCAGTCGTTCTCTTAGGAATGCCTGCCGTTTGTGGGCTCACGAGCGGGTCTGAATAAGGCCAAGTGTCCACCCCTGAATCAAGGACCTCTGTGTCAGAACAAGCTTTTGGTATGCTCTAAAAACGTAGTGGGTAAATGGAATTATCCACAGTCATTTTCAATTAATGGAAGTGACTTATTAACTGTGAATAGCTGCCTCTCTAAGGGGCCTATTCATCATCACTTCATTTTTACAAAAGCAGGTGAAAATACACAGTTTCACCTGCAATTGTAAAAATTAAGTTATCGGGCCATTCATCATGAAGGTAACGCTGGAGATATCACAGATATCTCCTACTTACCTTCCTCTGGCGGAATGGCCCACTGTCCCCATACACTGGTATCACAGATATCTCCTGCTTACCTCCCTTTCACGGAATGGCCCGCTGTCCCCATACACTAGTATGGGGACAGAATTCATCAAGCTCCCAAAATATATTATATTTTCGGAGCTTGATTGCAGTAGCACTCGCCATCGCTATCCGCTCCTTCCCTTTCAAATCCCTCCGCCCCTGTCTGGCTCCATCCGCCGGACGGGATGTAGTCCGGAAGCCGACGGTCTAAATGCCGACCGCCGGCTTCCAGACACTGTAATCCCGACTAGGGACAAATGACAGGCGTCTAAATCTAGACGCCTGTCATTTGACCGATGTCGGGAGACCGGCGCCCGGCATCCCGATCGAGCGGATGCCGGGCGCCGCAGCGGACAGCCGCGGGGGGGAGGGTTAGGTTTAGGGCTCCCGAGGGGTATTTACGGTTAGGCACCCCCCCCCGGGAGTTTAGGGTTAGGATAGGGGGGGGGAGGGTTAGGGCTAGGCACCCCCGGGGGGAGATTAGGGTTAGGAACCCCCTCCCCCGGGGGACTTAGGTTTAGGTAGCGGGGAAGGGGGGGTTAGGTTTAGGCACTTAGAGGGGGGGTTAGGGTTAGGCACAGGGGGGGGAGGAGGGTTAGGGTTAGGGGGTAGAATTAGATTAGTTTATACTTACCTTTAGGACGATCAGGATTTCCTCCTTTGTCGGGCAGCCGGACTTCGGGGCTCTTGTGCGTATGCATGACCTTGATGAATTGCTCCATCGTCCGAGGCGAGTCACTGTGTTAATTGTCGGGGTCTTTTCAGACCTCGATAATTTACATCTTGAATAGGCCCCTAAATATCTTATTGTTTTTTTAGTTATATTTTTCTGTTTCCTGTTCACTATATACAGAATAAATAAATACTGAAGGCTGGGTGCAGCCAAAGCCCTCAGCAAAAGTCTCAGCACTCAAATGAACATGTGTGTAGCATGCATTATATTACTGCATTGTAAACACGTGGAAATTGTGAAAAAGTTGCAATGTTACCAAATGCACAAACTGGGTCTTGTTGGAATATATAATGAGTAGGAGGAATACTATGGCTAAATAGCCTTTTAAGTGTTTTCCTGTATATTATTGCCTGATAGATTAATTTTATACAATTTCGTATTGATTATGAGGCACTTTCAGACTACTTTTATAATTTAGGTCAACTTATATTTATAGTGTGGACACTACGCTAGGGATATATATATATATATATATATATATATATATATAAATAATCTATTATGGTGTTCTGGTCTTTTCCTATGCTGGATAATGCTATGAATTTTTTATGCCCAAGCACCCACCATATTGATTATAAAACTGAGGGCTTGATTCAGAGCCGCTCGTAAGCGGCCGCTCGTTCGCTCCGAGCGATGTTCGCACAACTGCGCATGCGTATGGGTCGTAATGCGCATGCGCCAACCAGTAATTTCGGTCGGGAATCGGGCGCTCGCAAAATAGCGAGTGCCTGCTAATTTGAGTGACAGGATGAGGCGTTTGTGGTTGGTAATAGGGGAAGGTGCTTGAAAACGGGGAGTGGAGATCCGAACGCAGGCGTGCCAAATGGTCAAAAAGGGCGTTTTAAGGGTGTGCATAATTAACAAAGCAGCGTCATCGACCACGTCACTTGGTTGTTTCTTAGCCTGAACTGTTCGCATGATTGCGGTAGGAAAATCCAACCACAAGCACTGCGAGCAGTTCAGACGCCTTTCGATGTACTCGATTAATCAAATAAATAGCGGAGATGACGTAGGATGCGAGCGGCCAGGGGGCGTCTTTACAAAATAGCGAGCGCATGTTTCGTTCGCTCGCTCAGACATAGAGGCGTCAACAGACCGCAAAGAGCGAGCGCTCAATTTAAATAGCCGGCCCCTTTTTCTGAACGAGCGAGCGCAAATAGCGTCTGGCTCTGAATCAGGCCCTGAGTGTGCAATACTTGTTTTTTCTCTTTATATATACAGTATATATAATTATATATATATAGTACAT
This sequence comes from Taudactylus pleione, assembly GCA_031769625.1. Taxonomy (NCBI): domain Eukaryota; kingdom Metazoa; phylum Chordata; class Amphibia; order Anura; family Myobatrachidae; genus Taudactylus; species Taudactylus pleione. Next base: position 3,702,868 of record JAUIMM010000710.1, read on the forward strand.
AGCATATAGGCGGCACTCTGTCTGTCAAAAAACGCTGACACAGGTAGTAGTGAATCAGTCACCGACGTTTCGGAGCGTTTAATATAGCTCCTTCATCAAGGTACAAACAAACAATATGAACATAACACCAACATTTATACTCACATATCTCCACGTGCAGACCGGACTGTGCGCCATCCAGGGACGGGTCTCCCGCTGATGACGTCATCAACACACGCACCACACCAGCGCTGACAACGCGCCGGTCATGTGATTGTGGAGACGCCCACCATACAGGTCTCCGTTACCCTGGAAACATACAATATCACGGACATGCAACAATATTAAAGAGTGAAGAGAAATAGCAAAAACATTAATGAAACAGAAACTCAATTGCTAAATACATATATCTGGTATAGAATAATAACAATATTACTAAAGATGAAGAGGAGCATAAGAACATTGCATATATGTAGTCATAGGACATATAGTGAGAGATGTGGCCATTATGCGATGATCGTTATAATCCCATACACATTACAATAAGGTGCACCCACTAGATAGTCGCACTGCTCTATAAAAAACAGTGGAGACCCAGTTTTTCATTAAGGCCCCGTGGGGCTAATGCATCAAGTTTATAAATCCAGCGTGACTCACATTGTAGTAGTTTGCGGGATCTATCACCGCCTCTAGCGCATTTGGGTATATGATCAATGATCATGTATCGCAATGCAGCCACATTATGACCATGCTGGGCAAAGTGTCGAGCCACCGGCTGATCACTACCTCCCGTATTGATAGCCGCCCGGATGGCCGACCGATGAAGAGCCATACGCTCCCTAAGTGTCCTATCTGTCTTACCGACGTAAATCAAGCCACAAGGGCATGTAATCACATATACAACAAACTTGGTTGTGCATGTTAAACGATGATAAATCTTATATCTAAAACCACTATATGGATGGCAAAAACTATTGCCCACCGTCAAAGAGCGACAAGTTAGGCAATCAAGACATCTAAAGCATCCCAACTTGGGACGTAGGAACCCACAAGAGCCATCAGGCTTCATCCTGCTAATATTAGTTTTAACTAACCAGTTACTTAAATTACGCCCCCTGGTATAAGGGCATTATCTTAGTCTTATGTAAATTAAGGTCAGGATCCGTTCCAACAATTGGCCACAATCTCTTAGAGGAATGACTGATAGTATTACTCTGTGTGTGAAAGTGATTAACCCATGGTATCCTCGACTCATCCTTGTGTTTAATCTTGTCAGACCTAAGTAAATCAGACCTGGAAATCGACATGGCTCTAATCTTAGCTTGTTCTAAGACATTGGCAGGGTAACCCCTTGTCCGAAATTTAGAACTCATAAGGTCTATTTCTTTTAAAGCCAAATTCTCATCACTACATATTCTACGGGCACTTAAAAATTGAGAAAAAGGCAAGCCATATTTTAATGATCTAGGATGGCAACTATTAAAGTGCAAGAATGTATTCCTATCCGTAGGTTTGCTAAACAACTCCGTAATCAATGTGTCACCCTCCAGTCATAATTTAACATCCAAATAATTCACACTGATCCTATCGATGTTAAAGGTGAATTTAATCGGACTAGCCGAGTTGTTGTGATTCTCAATAAATTCAGTAAATTGTAGTTCTGTACCAGTCCAGATTAAAAAGATATCGTCTATGTATCTGGTATAGAAAAAAATATTACCAGACACATAGACGTCCTGAAAAAAGATCCCCTGTTCAGCCAACAGGGGATCTTTTTTCAGTACGTCTATGTGTCTGGTAATATTTTTTTAAATTAAAAAAAAAATATGAATTTGTATGTAGCCTGTAGAAGTAATAGCGATAAGAATGACATGGCACTGCGATGTAGGTAAGAATAGTAAAGGGCACAGAGAGAGGTACATGGACTGTCAGCATCAATAGGAAATGTGTTAGACTCATTTTTGGTGAAACTGGAATATAAACTCATCCAAAATGTCAAGGGCATGCTACAGTGACAATGAGGGTTACAGAGTCACCACTTAATTACCAATTAATGGAATTGAGTTGAATTGTTAGTGACAATCAAAAGGGCAGCACTGAACTTTCCTGTGTGTATGTGTATATATATATATGTATATATATATATATATATATATATGTTAGTCTTAAGGATATATATATATATATATATATATTATCCTTAAGACTAACAAAACAATTTGGCTAAATTGAAAATCATGTTTAACATATAGTACAATGACCTATGACGTATGTGACAAACAATAGTATATTAATTAATAGATAATTTAGTGTTAATCTTTTGATACTTTTTTGCTTATTTTCTGTTAATCTTTTGCTACCTAAATACAATATATATATATATTTTTTTTGTATATATATATATATATATATATAAATTACAAAAAAGTATAAAACATACACTGCTATCAATATTAAATTATGTATTTAGATATGGTATGCACTCCTACTTCTGAGTGGGTGGCAGCTATATTTTAGTATTCAGTATGGTGGTGATTCATACTAATAGATAAAGTCATAAAAAGCAAGAAATATACTGTACAGCGCGTAACACTGTTCCTAAAAATAGTTATCCACAATATAATTAATGCAAAAAAAGGAGAAAATAGGGTAAAAGCGTATCTTTTTTTCGTCATTATAGTCCACAATTGTTGCTGGAAGGCGGTTAGATAATGAAATATTCGTATATAGAGAAGGATATATAAAATGGAAAAAAACATCATAACGTTGTGCATATTTTTAGGAACTTTTCTGTTCTACTTTAGAAATAAAATATAGTTATCAGTAGATATGGTTTCTCATACAGGGTTAAGTATAGAGACAGCCAGTCCCATGTATCGTATTCAAACCCAGCCAATTATCTCACTGAAAGTATTTTTATTAAAATGCAAAAGAAGAAATAACAAATAAATAACAAAAGATAATAAAATACAACATTAAATTGTGGAACTCCGTCCACTTATATGTATTGCATGTACAATGTTAAAAGCATATAAATCACTTATCTGTCCAAATATGGAATCAGGGCAGTGTATTAATCCAATGAGTTTCATCTGCAGGTCAGACTTCTTGAAGAAGACTCCTTGAAAAAGTCTGACCTGCAGACGAAACGCGTTGGGATGGATACATAACATGAAAACTACTGTGACAGGTTAAATAAATAACCTTGATTATCTCATTACAATAGCACTATTAGGCAGCAAGTGCACACTCATTTATTGAAGTTGATGTGTTGGAAATAAGCAAAATGGGCATGTGTATCTGCCGCAACAACTAGTAGTGCATTGGATACCTAATTATTGTTGCAACACGGTCCCCGATAACGAATAGGCCCCTCAATTACACATTATTATAATACACAACTAATCTTAATATGTCTATAATTGCTGTAAATAACCTTTGCATACACTGTGAGTTATGATGTCATTCCCATGGGTGTCTATTAGGAAAATGTGTTTATTACAAGAAGTAATGTACCCCCTGATGGAAATAATAATGAATATTAGTTACATGGATTTCTGTAACTTTTAGCCAGGAGGAGCGACAGACTGGTTGGGGGCCCAGACCTCCGATGGGAAACTCAGCCACTCCAACAACCTGTTGTGACAACACCCACTGGGCTGCTTGAGTACTACCTATTAGCAATGGGATATGGCTACACGCCCTCCCCCCACCCGACCTGGGTCCACCACCCATGCTCCCGAAGTACCGATGGGCAATATTTTCCTTGGCACCCATGCCTACAATAGACAAAAAAAATTCTGTCCACACATTTGTGTATTTACAGTATACAGTGAAACAGTGATTTTATATATCATTTACCGCATTGTCCCCTATAATACCATTATTATTATTATTATTTTATATTATTACTATATTCGTTCTCTACGTTTTAAATTCATGTTTATGGATGGTATATCAATTGCTCTACATTGCTTCTTACAGAAAAAGAACAGTTAATAGAAGGTATAGGCAAAGAATATAATTGCTTGTATTTACAGTTACATATGCACCGGTAAGCTCCACATTTGTTACACAGTCCTAACGTCTGACATGTCACATCACCTATCTCATTCTTTCCTGTACAATACAGGTCTCTAGGATTCTTTTCGCCTATCATATAGAATATCCTGTCCAATTATCTATTTTTCCTGCCACTGCCGTCTCTGTTCTCTCCCCATACGAGCGATGGTTATTAGCGATGAAGGATACACTGACACTATTCCTGCCTTTGACTTTCTCCAGGGACAGTAAGGTTACACATTGCCTGCCACATCTTTATTACTTGTCACAGGCAAAAGGTTTCATTTCGTCAAGGAATATACATTTGCTGTGCGTGTCGCATTAATCATCCCTAATGAGTAATTTGTAATAACTACCATGCATAAACCCAAAATGTGCATAGCTATTACAACATTTACCAAAAGTTGACCATAGTAACCAATTAGCTTCTAGCTAGCATTTTAGCTTTTTATTTTATTAGCTAGAAGCCGATTGACCACTTTTCTACTTGTCCACTTTGCCACTCTTTAAAAGGTTTGATACATCTCACCCTAATTGCAGCCTAACACTAAACCTAACCCTAATATCATGTGTCATCATTCATTTTGACAATGTTCTGAAAATGTCGAGCTTTCTGAACATGTTGACATTATAGTGTCGACATTCTGACTACAATCTGTCTACATACAACTTTGCTCAGGCAGCAACAAATAATCCCATTTGGCATGTCACAGACTATTCGCGATTTAGCTGCGCTAAGTGTCCCACCAGATTTGTTTCCTCAAAACGTTATGCGTCTTATTTGCATCATTAATGCGACATAAGTACAATGCAAAGGTACACTGACTACTGGTGCTGGCATTTCACATACTTCTGCATGTGACTCACTCGCTAATCTGGGTAAAAAAATGGGAACAGGCAGAGTTCCGACATGTGTGACCCGTGTCATGCCTCACGCCACGCTAGGGATGGCCATCGACCATCGATGATTCATTATCATCAATGGTTTATGGCCAATGTTGAATGCTTTTGCCATCGATGGGGTAGAAACCGATGGTTTCCCTCCATCGATGTCTAAGCATAACCGAAGCCCGCCTTTCAGGTTCTTATTGGTCTTTGGGCCAATAAGTCAAAAAAACATCGGTTGATGAAACCATTGATGGTCATTCATAGAATAGTTTGTAACAATCAAGGGCTACTTGCTATTATGACATCGATGGTAACCATTGATGGTAACACCACCAATGGCCATCCCTACACCACCCACCTTTATGCTTAATTTGTGACTTTATACCAATTCCCTTATGACAAAAGTGATCATGTAGGGTGTCGGGTACCCCAGAAGGGACTTTCTACGATGCTATTAGACAAAATAGGAAATTGTACGAATCGCTACTGTGGTGGAGCGTCTAAGTCTTACTGATTGTCTTGCGACACTCATGGTGCAGAAACGCCAGGTGAATGAGGACACAGGGCCTGATTCAGAGGTGGATGGTATTGTGCAGCCACTAGGAAGCGACTGCACAATACTGTCCAACAAAACGTAAATGCAGCAGAAGGTGTCTGTAGGAAATAGACACCTCCCGCATTGCATTTGTGATCCAAGTGCAGCGTCCGTAGATGCTGTCTCGGATCACCTTCGTGACCCCTTTGGCCGGACTACGTAAGCTGAGACTTACTCAGCCGAGAAAACAAGGGTGTCAATCATGCACAGTCCACCCACCATCGGAGATGTACGCTAACCATCGGGTTAGCATACATCTCTGAATCAGGCCCATGGCATGCTAAAAATTGCTACATGCGGCCGTATTTGGATTTGTAAGCAACTCAGAGCCAGGACCTTTCTATGTAGGTGTGAGCACCTGTTGTTCTCAGTTTTTCCTCTTGTGTGCATACTGTACTGTAGGTGTAACCTAGTTTGAAATGGGTAGGTCTGGAACTAACCTGTAGCCAATCGGCGCATCAAACCCTTTGTCTAGACCAGTAACGGCTCCAGAGGTGAGGCTGCAGCGCAGTCTAAAATTCAAATAGGGGAGCCACACCAACTGCCCTTTCAAACGCTGCCAACCATTGCTGGCCAGGACTCACTGGCAGTTGGTGTGACTCCCCTATTTGAATTTCGCACTGCGCTGCAGCCGCCACTGGTCTAGACGTTTGAAAGAGGAGCAAGCAAAGGAGTAGAGGTGCTCCGTAAATGGTCCTTGTTTATTTATATCCCCTTTTAATGATCAAAACTTTATCAATTAAAGTAAAAGAAACAGCCCCAAATTATTATATGCATGTAACATCCGCCTGTATAGAAGAGAAGGTCATTCTTGTTATCTTATGGTTAGTGTCTCAGGCACACACTGAATGACATGCTACCGCAATCTGCGTTTACAGGAGGCAAATTAAAAGCAATATACAAACACCATAACTTAATTTGTTTGATCCCTGTGTGAGCGAAATAAAGCTAAATCGAATTGTCATGCTAGACATCATCATGATGTGTATGAATTAATGTGCTGGTGGCATTAATTATTAATCATTGCTGTTATAGCTCCAGCTCTCCCCAGGACTTACATTAGAAGGAAGCTTATAAATATTAAATACATTCTTGATCACTATTGAGTCATCCGGCCGGCAAGAGAGAAAACAGGTTCTTGTATTTTTGTACATTCTGCTGAAAGGTCATGATTAAATGTAATTTGATTTTTATAACCGATAACAAACACAGCATTAAATTTCATTCAGCGTCTTCTCGAAAACCAAAAAATGTAAATAAATGTTCTCAATACGGTGGAAGGAAGACACAGAGGCCCTGATTCTGACCCGCTCGCGAGCGCTGAGCGCTCGCAAGCGGGTCGATGGTGCCCAAGTGCCCATGCGCACGATGGAGGCGGCTCCATCGTGCGCATGCACGAGACCCGAATAACGACGGCCAAGCCGTCGTTAAGGGTCTCGCACCAAAGGGGGCGTGCTGTCGATGGTGATTGACAGCACGTCCCCATTGGTGGGCGTGCCAGGGGCGTGGCTGCCCAGACGGAGGCATTCTACCGTCTGGGTCCGGCCCCACTGACATCACTAGTGATGTCAGTGGGAGTGCTTTTGGCTCTGATAGAGCCAAAAGCACTCCAGGGCTTGCGGCAGCGAGACCCTGCCACAGGGTCTCGTCGCAAGCCCGATGGTCGCGATGGTCTCTACCATCGCGACCATCATTTTGGCCGCTCGCTATAGTTGTGGGTGGTCACACACAGCTATGCGAGCGGCCAGGAGGCCGCTCCATAAAGGAGCAGTGTCCGGCTCTGAATCAAGGCCACAAGTCATTAGACATTACAGTATTTATCAACATAGAGCAAATAAGCGCTCACAGTGTAAATGATGTGTTGTGATGTTGTTGGGCTATTTTATTGCAAATTACCTGGATTTTATGGCACAGGCATAGAGATGGGGGTCAGAATCCTGATGGAGAGCTTTGTGGATTGCGGAGCTCCTTATAGATTAAGGGGATGGCCCATTCTTTTACCTCACATCAGGCCCATGCATAAACACATTGGTTTAGTGGGATGGAAATATTAAAATGAAACTAAAGGGATGGAGCAGACACATGTAGAGGAGTGTTCCCTATATAGTAGAGCGCAGTAGAGCATTTTTGTTGGATTGTCCTAATCGGGTCTTAACCTATATTGTTAATCAAATACAATTTTTGTTGCAGAGGAGAGTGCTCCTGCGCTGTCTCCTAGCTCCTTGTAGTGAAGCCGGCCAGACACCTTTACCAAGATGGGCGCCGAGTGTTTTACTGCACCAGCGCGACTGCGCCATCCTTACTATGTTGAGTGTCACAGCTCCTCAATAAACCTGCAAGCCTGGTTAAGGATCACTGTGTGGCCTAAGCTTCATTTCACAATTCCGCAAAGTCTCTATTGTTAACCTCGTAGGTTCTTTACCTTAGAACAGTGCTTTCTAACCACTGTGCAGCGGCACATTAGCTTTTGTCAAGTGTGCCGCGGCGGTCACCTCAGCACACTTGTACGGTAGTGTTTTATTCCTGTGGACGCCAATGTAGTGTATTTTATTCCTGTGAGGCCAATGTGTGTGTATTTTTTTAAGTGGGAACCAATGTGTATGTTTTTTCATTAATCATGCACGCCGCATCGCCGGATAGTGTGTCTTGGCTATTTTAAAACCTTGTGTAGTGTGCCTCATGTTGAAAAAGGTTGAAAATCACTGCCTTAGAACATATCAACAATTTTTTACCTTTATATTTGCACCTGTGGTAAAGCACCGTTTCAGCATACTTTGTTCAATGTAATAAAAATCTTCAAACGCAAAAAGTGTCATAATACAGTATAGACAGGGTTGTCGATAGGGGAGATCGGGTACAAGTCCCCTGGACTGTAGGGGAGAGCCGTACTTGTAAAACAGTGTAGAAAAACCACCTTTAGTGGTGCGGCAACCAAGCCCCCTAAGTAGCAGGGTTCTAAAGTTTCCATGGAAGCCTTGAGCATTTCACCTGGTTACTAGCATTAGAAATATTTGAATGAATGTCAAAACATGTTTGGTGGGAGGACTACTGTATTGCGTATTGAGTATAGGTGTCACTTGAGGATGCTCCATTGGACCCTATGCCTTCACAAGCAGTAAACAGAGCAGCCAGAAGATGCAGCTGCAGATTACACAGTCCCAGCTGCTCCCCATGTGCCTCCATGACGAGAAACACCGAGCACAGCATGCCGCGCTCCCTTAGCAGCACATAGTATTTAAAAAAAAAAATGTTTTAGGGGGCTTGGACACACCTCTTTGGTCACGCCCACTCCTGTACCCCGGCCCGTTCCCGCTCTTGACAGCCCTGCTAGTGATGACAGTTGTGGCTTTGGATGGAAGAGCAGTGGGCCATGCCGCTTCCCGCTTGAAACCATAGAGATCCTCACTTTGGCCCTACCAGGGCCGTAGCTAGGGTAGTGCGGCTGGTGCCATCGCACAGGACACCACAGGTCAGGGGGCACTGTTTGGGCCTGTCAAATGTTGGTTTATTATCATTCTTGCTTGTAGCTTCCTCTTATTGCATCCCCTGGCCTCCCCTATCTCTTCCCTGGCCCTTGCCCATGAAGACATGGCCCTTTTTTGGGTGCATTACGTCCCTTTGAAAAATGAGGGGGGCGCCAATGCTCTTTCTGGCACAGGGCACCAAAAGGTCTAGTTACGGCTCTGGGCCCTACGGATTCTTGCGTTGACATAAAGGTCGTCAGACTTGCTTCCCGCAATTACAGCCACTTTCTTACAGGAGGTAACCAGATTAATTTGTTAAAACTGTCCTTCATTTTTAGAGGGGATTGCACCTTTAAAATATGATTAGAAATGATTGCACAGTATACAGTTTGCAGAGAGAATCATATGGACTCACTTTAAACTGTTTGGCCCTCTATGTTTTGAGTCTCATAGACAAAGTACCCCTGATTAATTCCATGCCTATCTCCTGCACACTAGAGACATTTGGGAGATACATGGTGAGTAGCATGGTGATTGCAACTGTATTTAAAAAATGTATATGGAAATAAGTAGTGCCGTAACAGGGCTTTAATGCGGCTTTGGGTCAGACCCGTCCCCTTTGTGCATGATGTCATGATGTCACGCTTAGTGCCAACCAGCACCTGCAAGTGTGGCCATGTACAGAGCGTCTAGAAGACGCTCCATGCAGCTTTATACATGGCAGAGTGCCTGTCTGTAGCGTCCAAAGGAAGTCGCAGCGGTATTAGCTGCAGGGTACCATTCCATACAACCTGCTAGCCAGAAGCAATGGCTCTGTAGCAGGGAAAGAGCACCCGAAGTGCCCTGCGGTCTGACCGTGGCACCGGTTGCACATTCCTAGTTACGGCGCTGGAAATAAGTTGATTATTCATTTTAATATCCAAACTCTTTGCAACAAAGCAATATTTAAAACAAAAATGTAAATAAAAACAAGCAAGGACATAGTTGCTTAAACTATGTTTCCCAAGCCATAAGAAAAGTTAATCTGCAAAATGCTACCCATTCAGTCTGCTATAACCTTCCGCTCGGCAGAGAGCGCGGTGCACAACAGGCCTGTTATCATGACAGAGCGTCTTGCTTGATTTACCAGAAAATCAGATGCGCTTACATCTATTTTCTATTTTGATGATGATGCATTATCATAAAAGGCATTACATTATTTCTATCGCGCTGGCATACAGTCCACAAACCTTCTCTATGGATGGAGGTTTTAATCATAAATTGCAATTTCTCACTATTAAACAGAAGGGAATGCAATTTAAAGGTACATAATGAAGATAAGTACCATAAACAGGCAATCACAAATGTGAATACGCTGGCACATTCTGAATACGGTCGCTGAGTTTTTGTATTTCTGTACTTTTTATAGCTGAGCGTATTGAGAGGTGAAAAAGTAATGTGGGTTTTTTTATGTCTCTGTAGCAAAATCATGTGATGTTCTTCAATGCTGGGAAAGTCAAATAATACGTCATCAGGTATTCTCATCTATAATTCATCATTAAATCGCTCTGGACACAGGGAGAGGGAATTATTGTAGAAGAGGAAATGATTGCAAATTGCAAAGAGTGAATAGAACATATGCAGAGGAAGTAAAACCTTTATTTACATTATGCAAATCACCACAGAGCACAAGTTGCAGCATGTCACAATTAATCCCCATCAAAATCAATGGGAAAGTGTGATAGTGATCTATAGTGCCTTTTAATATTGGTACTCAATGGTACTGGGTTCTGGCACTTTTTTTGGCCAGACACTTAGGAGATCATTCAGATCCGCTCGCTAGATGCGTTCACTCACTCACCGGCGTATGCAAATCTAGAGCATGCCCAGCAAGGCAGACAATCGCACAGCAAGGCATAAGCACTCCCACTATGTCTTGGCATGCGATCACTATGTGTATGCAGACACCCACCAGCCATTCATAAGACGCCCACTTGCGCACGTCATCTCCAGGAGGTGCATGAAACCATTGCTGCATCGAGCACCATCGGATGTGATCGCAGCGCTTGAGGTTGCCTCTTAATCATGCCTGCCTCTGAAACGGCATTGAGACACTCAGGCACGCCTGCATTCACACCTCCACTCCCCTGTTTCTAGTGGCCAGCCCCTGTCACCACCCACAAATGGCCTCTCCTGTCACTTACTCTGCTGGGCTGTCTATGCGCAGCGAGTGTATGCTTTCCGATCTTTCGCAGTGGTTTCTCGCACGCACATTGCGATGCATACGCATGCGTAGATTGCAACTACCGGCCAGCTATGAGGCTTCGCATTGTAGCGAGTGGGTCTGAATCAGCTCCTTAGTTCTTCTACCATCTTCACTGGTAGAACTTTTCCCTGAAAATTTTATAACAAGACCTCTTAGTTCAGGTTACTTTTATAGACCAGGAGGACACTTACCAGGTCACAGGCAGTGGTGTAGCCACTCTGCTGAGAAAATGTTAAAAATGGCACCTATTTGTTGCCTAGGAGATCCAGTTGCCTCCCCCACCACATTCAATGTTATTAAAAGCTTTCCTAAACTGAAGGAACCTATTACACTGCATGTTAAGTGGTACTTTTGAAAGGAACTTTATTTCTCTGATCATAAGACAGTGTGTGGGATGCCTAGACCAGTGCATTATAAGGTTCTATCAGTGGGATTAGATGGAGGCTTACACTTCTTAAGTTCCCTATTGACTAATATATGATTGGAAGACAACGCGTTTCAACCAATGTGGTCTTTGTCAAGGTCACACCTTGACAAAGACCACATTGGTTGAAATGCGGCGGTGATAAGGGACAAGCCAATATACCTCTTTGTACCATTTGAGATTGGGACTGCCGAAGGGAAGGAGACAAGAATACCTGGGCTCATCACATCCATACCTTCTAAGGTGCCTTTCCTTAAAGGTCAAATCCGGTACGGGCAAACCCCAATTGGTGGTTTTTAATATTCATTTTTATCATTTGCACTACTGTATTACTCTGTACACCACATTAAAAAATTTCGAAATTGGATCATACACTATGTGGAGCTTTATTCATTTTTTGAGGTTATGGATCGTGGAGGAAAAAGAGATTCTATTTGAAGTAATACATGATCATGAGACATATGTGGATGAATATATGAAGAATATAAGGCTGAACATCTCATTTATGACTATTTGCATGAAATATTGGTGAACTCATATCTGGACTAACTTTATATGCTGAGTATATACCTATATGCTGGACCAACTTTATATGCTGAGTATCTACCTTCACCTTAATCCATAAGAGCGCAGAACACTCACTGTTGTTTATTGTCTAGATGTTTGCGGTTGGTGTGTCGCCGCTTTGAGTTGTCTGCTGCACCTTAGGTTATTGGAGCGCGATCTTCACACACATACAGTTTATACACTGATGATCTATATAAGCGACGAGCTAATAAGGCTCAAAGTTGCAAAAAATATTTGCGTCATTGGAATGATGGGGCTGCAGTGATTAAAATACAAGTCCTGGATATTGGACACTAAGAATATCATGAAACTTGACTGACGCATTTTGCATAACACAGATGGTCTCAAATAGAACTTGTCCACTAACCAACAGACTTGCTATAGATTTGCAAAATTTTTGGATAAGTTGCTTTATAAGATGACTGACGGTCCTTTGTTTTTATATTTTCGTTTTTATTTAGTTTAATAATTGTCTCAATAGCATTTTTTATAATGGCAGAATATTTAGCCATTTACCTTACAGGTCCAGCTATCACACACTTGCCTCCTCTTGCTTTCTGCCACTGCACACTAGTCTGTACTTCCTGCTCAGGGATGAAGGGTACATCAATAATGTCTTCTCTCAGTAGAATGTAATGTTGGACCTTGTGGATGGTATTCTGAGACTTCCACTACTGTACCTTGATTTGCTGGCCTGATTTGACCATGGACATTACAATATACTATATGGGTAGCAGGGCCTGGAACAGCAAATATACAGTACCTGTTACACCGGGCTCAGAAACTTTTGGATCCTCTCTGGTATTTACTCAACTGCTGAGCTCATTAGCAGTAGGCCCAGTAGGCTAAGCAGTAGGCCCAGTAGGCCTCAGCACTAGACCCAGTAGTTACACCCAAACCAACTGTATTAAGCAATATAAGCTAGCAACTTGTCTTTGTTGGGATGAAGCAGCATTTAGTAAAACCATCTGACCAGATGGCTGCATGGTGAGTTGCAGAAGACAGGGCATGTGAGCATTATCCTTCACATAGTCAACGTGTGACACAAGGTGGGATGCACCAACACCAAAAATTAGGTGAAACCTCCAAAAATGCAACTTTCATTGGTTTGACCGCATTTCCCACATGCACCAAGCTCCGGAAAGGAGTTTGAACCCGATAGGCAATGCCATCTAATATAAGCCTATGAGCAACTTCCCCCAAAGGGATCCAATAGATCCCCAGCAGCTTATGGCTGTGCATGTGTAGAAGGACCAAGTCATAAACCCATAAGTCCACAAAGGACTCTAATCCAGAGAACTGTCCTTTGCTTAACCGTACAGTAAATGTATACAGCGTTAAGAAACACCGCTATGTATGCGATCAGTGTCGGAATGCGTTGCATCCAAAATGCGATGCTTGATGCATCCCGACCTACAATCTGGGGTTGGGATGTTTTCCTTGTACCTTTCCCTTCAATGCATGTGAGGTAGAGACATTGAAACGCTGAATTTTCCAGACCAACAAAAGCCCAGAAGCTGCCAATTTGTCATGCTGTGACACTTTTAATGGAAAACGCTGTTTCTATGATAAACAGCATCACTTCGGAGAGTATAGGCTGCAAAGATGGGAGAGCTCTTGGGTGAGCAGGAATCCCAGCTTCCCTCTCCATGTAATGTCAGACAATGATCAGGAACATAGAAGCCTTCAAATTACCAAAATATAATCCTCATCTGAGTATAAAGATACATAAACAACCTGTCTCATTTCACAGCTGGCATTATTCAATTACTTTGCAGGTGGCACCTTCTCTGAGCGAAGGACCTGTCATGTGAATTCTGAATAAAAAAATATGTTTCCCCGAGTGATTTAATTCATTTGTGGACATTCGGAGATGCCTTTTCTGGGTGAATTTACAAGGTTCTAGATTCATTTTTTTTGTACCAAACTGGTTATTTTCCTGTTTCTTGAGAGCGATTGTGAGGAGTAATATAGCCCCTGGGAAGAAACTATTCTCCAAGCTAACCATCCAGCTGACAGTATGAATGATTACTGCCCGGCATAAAATGTAATGATATAGGAATAAGAGGGATGACATCTGCATAGCAGGTCCTGGCTGCCTGTCACAAATTCTTCACTGGTGACTACAACTTGATACATTGCCACATCTCAGCCTTCCAAAGTGCTTTTACTGCATAAAGACTTTCCCTGTACTCTAACCTCTTCTTTAAATATTTCAAGCATTTTGAAACTTGATTGTCAACATTTAATATATTTCATGTCCCCATCATGTATCGCATTTGTCAGTTAACTTCCAACTTTAAAACTCAGCTGAAGACTTGCAGCAGAGCGGACATAGGGCCTGATTCAGAGCTGGGAATAGAGTGAGATATCTCTCTCAACTGTGAACCTGAACAAACCATATTGCAATGCAAGGGGTGTACTGTAAATACATAAATGTTTTTACATGTGGGGTAAATACTGGCAGATTTTGCATGTAGCCCACAAATACTGCACAGCTTTATTATTACTCTACAATTTAGATGTCAATTTGGAAACACTTCTCCCAGGGGCATTTCTAGAGAGGAGGGGGCCCGTGTGCAGTCTCCGACACGGGCCCCCTCCTCTCCGTCCGGCGGCCGGCAGTGCACTGAGCTGTGCGCGGCCAGCGCCAGAGTTATAGACTCTGGGCACTAGAGTGTGCCCGGAGTCTATAGTGTATGCACAGATCACCAGGAAAATGGCAGCGGCGGCCATTTTCTCTGTACTGTGCATGCGCAAACGACTGGAAAATGGCAGCTGCGGCCATTTTCCAGTCATTTTACAGCGCCAAGTCTGAATCAGGCCCATAGGCAGCCTGCGACTCTACAGCTGCAGTGGAACTGCAAGTCCCAGGTTTGGTATAAAGATGACACCCATAATGCTGTATACTGTATACACTGGAGGCATTGTAAAATCAGGAACTGTCAGTGGTTTTGTCTTAATATATCTATGACTAGAAAAACTACTTTCTTGCAATTCATATTTAAAAAAAGTCTGCTTCCTAGGACAGTTACAGTAGTTGTCACTTGTGTGAGTTGGCTTATCAGCTCCTATATACCCATTGGGAACGGGGTTTCTAGTTCCAGATTAGTTAAAAATAGACATTTATTTTAGAAAAGAAAACGAGCCCCAAAATATGCTTAATTTTAATAATAAAACATGTTTTCTTCCTGTGGGCAATCCGACATCTTGAGACTGTGATAGCTATTGGTGGACAGTTACCAGGGTCAGATTAATAATGGGGCAGGTGAGACTACAGCCCCAGGCCTCCACATAACAATAGGCCTATCATCATGACAGTATGATGATGACCAGCTGGCCACACTGTCAGCCATAAAACTGTTAACAATGTATTTCCATTGTCCTTTACATATTGAGGGAGGCATTGGGTCTGATGATGTAGGGGGTGTACACACACCCACATAACAACGGTCACACCCACTGGTCACACATGCCCACATAACTATGGCCACACCCACTGGTCACACCCCCTCCGATTCTCACAATAGGCTCTTGATAATTTTCAGACCAAGCACCATGTGGTCTTAATCTGACACTGACAGCTATGGCTCTTGTACTGCGGCTATTCATGATTAATAGGCTTCCACAGCCTTCACCTGAATGGGAGCTTTAATAATTAGTCAAATGTCAGATTTTTGTAGGTTTTTAGAGATTTAAACCTTTGATACTGTGCATAGAGGTATATTTACTAATATTTACTAAATAACAGATTTTCAAAGCCACCAAATCTTGGAAGCTGTCAAGGCTGAATTTTAAAAGGCAAAAGTGATACAGTCAATAGAAGCCTCATTTTGCATGTATTGCTATTGACCTTTTAAATTGAGCCCTCAAGGCCACCAATTGGAAAAAAAGATCTTTAGTAAATATTCCCCATACTGTGTTATATATTTGTTTTGCTCGTTGTTACATCTTATTTACAGCTTGCATTAGGCTTACCTGGCAAGGTCTCCTTGGTAACGTCTGAATCAAGGAGGCCTTGAGCTGTTTGACAGGAGAATTAGAGAATCAGAAATATTTTGTTACATATGTAGATTGTTTTAATGATAGTTTTATTGAGTTACATGGATATTAAAGGTGTTTTCTTACTTTGCAGGACAATTTTGATCTTTAACTCTGACCTGAAGCATCAGTCACTGTTTTCATTAGGTTGCTGTTGACACTCTAAGTACAAGGCATATAGGACCTCATTCAGAGTCGGTCGAAGCGGCCGCACAGTCGTACGCCACTGATGTTCGCTATACTGCGCATGCGTAAAGTTCGCAATGCGCGTGTGCAAACTAGCCGCTACGATCAGAAATTTCTCTCTCCTTGAACACAGCCAGGTCGATAGTTTGAGTGACAGATTGAGGCGTTTGTGGGTGGTAACAGGGGAAGGTGCTTGAAAACGGGGGAGTGGAGATCCAAACGCAGGCGTGCCTAATTATGCGAACGGCATTTTATTGGAGTGCATACGGTTTATGGGAG
This sequence comes from Taudactylus pleione, assembly GCA_031769625.1. Taxonomy (NCBI): domain Eukaryota; kingdom Metazoa; phylum Chordata; class Amphibia; order Anura; family Myobatrachidae; genus Taudactylus; species Taudactylus pleione. The sequence continues at coordinate 3,719,598 of JAUIMM010000710.1, forward strand.
TGCATAATTAACAAAGTAGCATCATTGCACATGTGACATGGGAGGTTTTTACACTGACATGATCGTAGAGCTTAAGAGAGGGTATGGTCAACCTTAAGCTCTACGACCAGTTCCGATGGCTCCCGATGGTCTCGATTAATCCTTATATGCCCGGAGATGACGTGCAATGCGTACGAGAAGGGGGCGTATTTTTTTTAATTCCGGACGCTTCCTCCCCTTGGTCAGCCAGCTACCGATCCGAACTTAAGGACGCAACTTGCGAGGGAATCATTTGCATATCCGGCCCCTTTTCCCATACGACCGTGCGGCCGCTTCGACCGACTCTGAATGAGGTCCTTATTACCTGCAGATTGACCATTTTTACACTGCTGTTCAAAAGTTTGGGGTCACCCAGACAATTTCGTGTTTTACATGAAAACTGACTTTTATTTATCATATGAGTTGCAAAATGAATAGAACATATAGTCAAGACATTGGCAAGGTTAGAAATAATGATTTTTATTTGAAATAATAATTTTGTCCTTCAAACTTTGCTTTCGGCAAAGAATGCTCCTTTTGCAGCAATTACAGCATTGCAGACCTTTGGCATTCTAGCTGTTAATTTGTTGAGGTAATCTGAAGAAATTTTACCCCACGCTTCCTGAAGCACCTCCCACAAGTTGGATTGGCTTGATGGGCACTTCTTGCGTACCATACGGTCAAGCTGCTCCCACAACAACTCAATGTGGTTGAGATCTGGTGACTGCGCTGGCCACTTCATTACAGACAGAATACCAGCTGCCTGCTTCTTCCCTAAATAGTTCTTGCATAATTTGGAGGTGTGCTTTGGGTCATTATCCTGTTGGAGGTGGAAATTGGCTCCAATCAAGCGCTGTCCACAGGGTATGGCATGGCGTTGCAAAATGGAGTGATAGCCTTCCTTATTCAAAATCCCTTTTACCTTGTACAAATCTCCCACTTTACCAGCACCAAAGCAGCCCCAGACCATCACATTACCTCCACCATGCTTGACAGATGGCGTTAGGCACTCTTCCAGCATCTTTTCAGTTGTTCTGCATCTCACCAATGTTGTTCTGTGTGATCCAAACACCTCAAACTTCGATTCGTCTGTCCATAACACTTTTTTCCAATCTTCCTCTATCCAATGTCTGTGTTCTTTTGCCCATATTAATCTGTTCCCTTTATTGGCCAGTCTCAGATATGGCTTTTTCGTTGCCACTCTGCCTAGAAGGCCAGCATCCCGGAGTCGCCACTTCACTGTAGACATTGACACTGACGTTTTGCGGGTACCATTTAATGAAGCTGCCAGTTGAGGATTTGTGAGGCATCTATTTCTCAAACTAGAGACTCTAATTTACTTGTGTTTTTGCACAGTTGTGCACCGGGGCCTCCCACTTCTCTTTCTACTCTAGTTAGAGCCTGTTTGTGCTGTTCTCTGAAGGGAATAGTACACACCGTTGTAGGAAATGTTTAGTTTCTTGGCAATTTCTCGCATGGAATAGCCTTCATTTCTAAGAACAAGAATAGACTGTCGAGTTTCACATGAAAGTTCTCTTTTACTGGCCATTTGGAGAGTATAATCAAACCCACAAATGTGATGCTCCAGATACTCAACTAGCTCAAAGGAAGGCCAGTTTTATAGCTTCTCTAATGAGCAAACCCGTTTTCAGCTGTGCTAACATAATTGTACAAGGGTTTTCAAATCATCCATTAGTCTTCTAATGCGCTTAGCAAACACAATGTACCATTAGAACACTGGAGTGATGGTTGCTGGAAATGGGCCTCTATACACCTATGTAGCTATTCCTTTAAAAAACAGATGTTTGCAGCTAGTATAGTCATTTAGCACATTAACAATGTATAGAGTGTATTTCTGATTAATGTTATCTTCATTGAAAAAAACAGTGCTTTTCTTTAAAAAATAAGGACATTTCTAAGTGACCCCAAACTTTTGAACAGTAGTGTATGTCAAATTGCAAAATCCACAAATATGACCCTTTAATCACAGGCATCCCAAGTGTCCCCTTATTTACCTTTTATAAAGGTCAAGAGTTGCGCAGAAAATGGGAAAGGAATCAGCCCTTTAATTCTTTTTCATTATCACCATATATACTGTACAAGGGAAATTCAGTATGAAACTCAGATTGCATGAAAAGCAATTTAACTACTGTAGATTAAAAAGGTCATTGTACGATTAGGGGCTGGTTTAGAGTTAGATGACTTTTTTTCGGGAGAGGAACTTGCAGCTCATCAAATGATGCTGCACTGCAATGGATTTAATTGCAAACTATTTTGCACACAGGGCAAAAGCTTCTAATCCTTCGTGCTGCCCACGTACTGGAAAGTTCAACATTCACAAAGCTTTTTGGAGTTGGGCCTGGTCAGTTCCCTTTCACCACTCTAAAATCAGGTTTTGTTTTTACACCTCTATCTACCAACCCTCCCCACACACTGCATAAAATGTTTATTCTGTGTGAACATTTGTGACACAATAGCTGGGCGGAACAGTGTATTCAATGTATTCAGTTGTAATTAAAAAAAATAGAATAAGGTATAAAGTAAGTTGTACATTAATGTAACACACCCACATTAATATTATCCTCCTTTACATAAATCCATCTTGACCTTCTCATTAAAGTAATGACTACAACCCTACAAAATGAACAGCAATCTCCTCTCACATGCAATTAAAATACATGTACAATTGCAGTAGTGTTACAGTTACATAACCCTATCAGCAGCCCAGAAACTGTAGAGGTGCACTTTCTTATTTTAATAACGCCACAGAAAAACACTAAAGCCAAGAATTGAAAACAATACTCTAGGTAAAATACTCTATAGCCAAAGAAAAACAAAAATTAGAACAATAGTGGGAGCCATTTTTTAAGCCAAAATTCATAAAAAGATTAATTCCCACAAGAATGACTCTTTGACAGCAATGTATTATATTTTATGCTTATCAGACACAGACGCAGAACTGCTGTGATTAGAATGTGGTAGGTTACTTGGTAACAGGAAACCCATCTTAGGTGTACCCCGGCTATGAGAATATATAAAAATCAGAACAGTGGATCTAAACAAGATTTGTACCTTAGTGATCTGTCTCCTTGCATGAAGAATTACGTATTGGGACAAAAAGATGTCTAAGTAACCACATACTTAGTATAGACCCAGGGTAGAAGAGCGCATCACTATGGCCCAGAGAATAATTTGGTTACAGACCAGGTGATGCCACTCAAGCCTTACTGGGGTAATTCAACTACACGGTTGTAGAGGCCACACCCTCTGTTGTTCTACTACTTGTGTTGACCTAACACAATTAAATGTCTTGCTCTTAACTGTCCTACATTAAGTTTGTTGTCATTGCTGATAGTCAATACATTCGTCCCAATGTTATGTAAGCACATAACCATGGTAAGACTGCAAATCCCAACAAAACATCCATTTAATTCTAATCACAGTTTTTATTGTTAAATAACTTTGGATTGTTCTTAGTGCTCGATTCAGACCCGCTAGCTAGATGCGTTCGCACGCAGCGAAGTATACAAATCCGCGATCACACAGTAAGGCATTAGCACGCCCACTATGTCTTGGTGTGCGATCGCCTTGTGTATGCAGACGCCCACCAGCCTGTCTGAAGACGCCCACTTATAAACGTCATCTCTAGGAAGTGTATGCAACCATCAGAAGGGAACGGAGCGCTTTGGTTGATCATACCCTACCGCAAGAACTGCGAGCACTTCAGTGTAAAATCCAGCCAGGTGACGCTGCGTCTTAACTATGCACGCCTCTGAAACGGCGTTGAGATGCTCAGGCATGCCTGCGTTCGCACCTCCACTCCCCCGTTTTCACAGACCAACCCCTGTCACCACCCACAAACGGCTTCTCCTGTCACTCACTCAGTTGGGCAGTCTATGCGCAGCGAGTGAACGCTTCTCGATCGGTTGCACTGGTTTGTGCACACGCATTGCGATGCGTACGCATGCGCACAATGCAAACATAGGCAGTCTGCGTGCGAACGCTTCCTAGCAAGCGGGTCTGAATCAGGCCCTTAGTTCCATATTGCATACTGTATTACAAAAAATATAGGGAGAACCCCCTCATCCAAAAATACAAACTGGGTTTCTATGACATTTCTTTATTGAAAACTACAGACAAAGTTGTTAGATTTATTTTTCAAATCCCTGCATCTTTAATATTCTATGTTCCTGACATCCAACACAATTTTTGTTTTTCAGGTCCGCCTGGGCCCCCAGGGGTGGTAATCGTGGAGGAAATTACAGAGAGCACATCCACTCTGTCCTGGAGTCCCGGTGCTGACAATCACAGTCCCATCATCTATTACAATTTACAAGCCCGCAGTCCGTTTTCATTAGGCTGGCAGACTGTGAAAACAGGTAGGCTTAATTTCCTGCTTAAAAGGACAGAGTGTCACAGAAAGTATCAAAACTAGAATAGATGCATTGACAGAATGTTTAGCTGGTAGTGAAGCCTCGATTTGTGCCAAGATAGATTTTATTGAGTTTATGGAGAGTTAAAACCAATGAATACATACTGCATAAATAAAATATTACTATTTATACATTTTATGATGCAAGCCCAAAATGTAATATCATCCATAGAATACCGTTAGTACTGAACAGGGGCGTATCTATAATGGGTGTAGGGTGTGCGGGGAACACGGGCCCCTGGGTCCAGGGGGGGCCCCGCACCGCACACCTTGCGCCAATAATATTACTTACCTCTCTGAAGTCCCACATCAGCGCGGGGTCTGGCGCTGTAAAACGACTGGAAAATGGCCGTGGCGGACATTTTTTTTCTGTCGTTTGCGTATGCGCAGTACAGGGAAAATGACCACCGTGGCCATTTTCCCGGTGACCGGTGCATACACTATAGACTGTGGGCACACTCTAGTGCCCAGAGTCTATAACTCCGGCGCTGGCCACGCACAGCTCAGTGCGCAGCCGGCCGCCAGGCAGAGAGGAGGGGGCCTGTGTCGGAGACTGCACACGGGCCCTCTCCTCTCTAGAAACGCCCCTGGTACCGAAGTAGTGTGGCAGGGCCATAATGCTTTAGTGATGTTTTTCTGCTTCAGGGACTGCAATACTGTATTTGTCAGTGTAGAAAACTTGATAGAAGACCTATATCCTTGCAGGGCAGAGATCCAAAGCATATAGCAAAAGACAGACATAAAAGAAAAAATCAATGGCCAGGATACATGCAAACAATGCTTACACCTGAAATGTCCAAGGGTGACACAGACAAAGCTCTTTTATCAAACCCATCGTGAATCTGTACAATGATTTGGGAATTGTCCTCCAAATATCTCCACTAATGGAAACAAAATTGCAAAGTAGAATGGACAAACTGAGACTCACCACTTCGCCAGATAGTCCGGGTCCCTTCCTTACCTGTACACTGCACGTCCAGTAGCGGTTAGTATATTAAAAAGAAAATACATTTATAAAACAATGAAATTGTTTAAAAATCAAAAACCTTCCTCTAAGTCCCGATACTTACCTTCTGGATCCCGACGGTCGGGATTCCGACGCCGGTATTTAGACTGTCGGCATCCCGTCTGCCAGGAATCTGACTACATCCACAGATCTACCTTATATAATAAACCGAAACGTTGGACTAACTGTGAGTGGTAGCAGTTGTATTTGTCATATATATATTATATTTGTATTATACATATATATTTAAATAGAAAAAAAATTTTGTTTTACTCACCGTAAAATCTCTCCCTTGGAGTCCATTTGCGGGATGCCATTACTTCTGAGTTATGCATAGTGAGGTGTGGCGTCAGGCGCTAACTAATTGAATCTGGCTCCCACCCCTTATATAACCCCTCCCCTTCCACCATAAGCTCAGTCTATGTTTAACAAAACCGGAGAAAGACCCAGAACTGAGAAACCAGAAACCAACAGGTATCTAGTATGAAACCAAACACAAGAGAGATTCCGGCATCTCCCAGATGGACTCCAAGGAAAAGATTTTATGGTCAGTAAAAATCAAATTTACTTTTTCATCCAGCTAGGGGATGCCATTACTTCTGTGATATACCAAAGCATGCATCAGAACTGACCCAATACTGGCGTCCCTCGCACCAAATATATGGAAGTGGTAATATTTTGTAAAAGTGTGTATGGATGACCAGGTAGCTGCTTTGCACAGCTACTCAACTGAGGCACCATGCCATACAGCACAAGAAGCCTCGACAGCATGAGTCAAGTGGGCCCGAATTGAGGCCGGAACCATCACATTTGAGGACAAATATGCCAGCCTAATGGCAGAAGTGACCCATCTAGCCATGGATCCTTTTGAGGCTGGCCAGCCTCTTTTTGGGGCATCAGTCAAGACCAACAGAGAATCCGAACACCTCAAAGATGCCGTACGGCCAAAGTAAATGCGTAACGCACGTACCACATCCAACAGTGCTCAGGAAGGAGCTTCACTAGTCACTGAATCCTGGCGAAAAGCTGCAAGGCCAATATCCTGGTTAATGTGGAAAGCCGATACCACTTCCAGAATAAAGGAATGTTAGTGCGTAACACTACCCTATCTTCATGAAAAATGAGAAGCAGAGATTTACAAGAAAGAGCCACTAACTCAGATTTCCTTCTGGCCGAGGAGATGGCCAAAAGGAAAATAACCTTTAAAGTGAGATATCCCAATTCTACAGATTTCAAAGGCTCAAACGGTACCGCCTCCAAAACTAAATTCAAGTCCCAAGTGTCACAGTGCACCAGACACCGGTCGTCACTTACTGGGTCCGGCAGCACTGGCTTCCTGATGGGCAGCGGGCGGGGAGATCCCAGAGCCCGCTAAAGCTGATGTCCTCCCTTGCTGCTGTCAGGTTCTCCGGCGAGCAGCAAGCAGGGAGATCCTGGCGTCTGCTGCCGCTGGTTCCTACTGTGGAATGTGTGCAGACGGGCGCGGCTCCCCTGGGGGCGCGCACACTGAACTGCAAGTAGAGTTAAAGGGACAGGTAGTATTAGGGAGTTGCTGATTGGGGCTGGGTTGAACCCTGACCTATATAAGGAAGTTCCTGGGAGCACTTCAGTGCCAGATTATAGGCTCCATTACCATACTCCAGCATTCTTGTGCATATCCTGATTATTGGTTCTGACCTTAGCTATTCCCCATGAAACGTTTACCCCTGCTCCCTGGAACCATCTCATCTGTTTGGTTCTGACCTCTGCTATTTCCTGTGACCCGTTTACATCTGCTCCCTGGTACAGTCTCGTTTGGTTCTGACCCGGCTTGTCGACTACGCTAAAGTTCTTTGGACTTCAACTAGTACACCAGCACCTGTATAGGGAAACCTAACCTGAGGGCCGCGACCTGTTTGTCGGACGCAGCCAAGTCCATACCTTCTTGCGAGGGTCCCTGGTGAATACTGCCGGCACATTAGACTCTGCACCTCAGGAATAGGTCTAGCCAATTCCCTGAATACGATTGCGTCCACTATTCGCCCGAGAGTGTGTGACACCAAGGAGGAACCAGCGAGACATATATGAATAACCCTCTGCAAGAAGGTCTGAACTTCTGGAATGGAGGCCAATTTCCTCTGAAACAGGATCGATAGGGACAAAATTTGGTCCTTGACAGGACAATATCAAGCTGCATACACAAGGTACGATCTGTTAGGTGAACGATATCGCTGAACGATTTTCCTTGAACCTTCAGTAGTGCAGGACAAACAATATTGGGTGTGCACACTGAAAGATATCTATGATAGATATCTTTCAGTGAAGTCATCCTGCCACATCTCTGAACAGGCAAATCTTGATGAAATCATCCAAGTTGGCCTGCATGTATGGACGACCATAGATATTGTTATCGTCCATGTGGGAACGTGCATCATTGGTCGTTCGTTGTATAGAAATGAACTATATGAACGATTTATCATTGAACAACATCGTTATCGATTATATCGTTCATAGATATCGTACCGTGTGTACGCACCTTAAGACCCTTAACCAACCTCTCTTGCAGAAATGACAAGAGATGAGATACTCTGAACTTTTCAGGTTTGAACTTGTGTTGTTCACACCAAGAAATATATATCTTCCAAATCTGGTGATAAATCTGGGAAGTAATTGGTTTGTGAGCCTGTATCATGGTTTTCACCACAGATTCTGAAAACCCTTTGGCCATCAAGATATTGGATTCAAGAACCATGCCGTCAAACCCAAGCGAGGCAAATCGGGGTGATAGCATGGACCCTGAAGTAAACAATCTGGATGCAGGGGCAGATGATATGGAACGTCTGCCAACATGGTCCTAAGAATTGCATACCAATGACGGCGTGGCCAGTCTGCAGCCAACAGAATGACATGTGTGCCACTGATTGAATCCGCTTAAGTACCCTTAGCAACATTACCAGAGGAGGAAAGATGTATTCTAGCTGGAACACCCCAGGTGCTGTCATGGCATCCACCAGAGATGCCTGAGGATCCCAGGACCAAGATCTGTACATTGGATATCTCTTGTCGAGACGAGAAGCCATTAGATCTATTTCTGGATATCCCTATCTGGATTTTTTTTTTTCGCAAACACTTCCTGGAGTAATTCCTCTTCCCCTGGATGCACACTGTGGCAACTTAAGAAGTCCACTCCTCCCAGTTGTCCACCTATGTAAATTGCCGAAATAGCTAATATCCAATTTTCTGCCCAATTAAGGATGTGAGAAACCTCCCTCATTGCTTGCCAGCTGCGTATGCCACCCTGCTTGTTTATATAAGCAACTGCCGTGGCATTGTCTGATTGGATTCGCACTGGTAGGCTCCTTAGATGGAATTGAGACTGAACCAATGTATATTGAATTGCCCTTAGAGGCTTCCTGGACAGACCAAAGACCCTGTAAGAGCCTGTATGGAACCACCGATCCTCAGGCTGGCATCTGTGGTGACAATGGTCCAATTGTTTTACTGACAATTGGCAACCCCTGTTTAGATTTGCATCCTGTAGCCACCACCGAAGCAACTGACAGGTCTGCAGAGATAATCTGGACATCTGCCTGTTTAATCTAGGGTCTGGTTCACCCATCGATGAAGCAATTGGTTTTGCAGTGGACGGGCATGAAATCTGGTGAAAGGAATGGTTACGAATGAAGCTACCATTTCCACAGTAGCTGCATAGCCCTGAGGACTGAGATATGAGACATCTGTAAAATGGTCCTTATTTTTGATTGGAGATCCTGAATCTTTGCCTGTGGAAGAAACTGTGATACTGGGTGTCGAAGAAAAGACCCCAAAATACCATCGTCTGAGATGGAATTAAATTTGATTTAGAAAAATTGATGATCCAGCGGAATTTCTGGAGCATGCCTAAGGTAATCTGAAGATGTTGTTGCAATAGGGCTACTGAGGATGCCCTTAGCAACAAATCATCCAGATAAGCCAACACATTTATCCCCCCACTCCTGAGTAGGGAGATCATGTGTGCCATAAACTTTGTAAAGACTCTGGGGGCGGTGGCCAAACCGTATGGCAGAGCCTAGAACTGAAAATGCTGATTCCCCACTGCAAATTGTAGAAGATGCTGATGACCCCTCCTTATAGGAATATGGAGGTAGGCATCCTTGATATCTATGGAGGGCAAAAATTCCTCTTCCTCCATGGAACAAATGTCTGACATTGACTCCATTCTGAATTTTGCCAAATGGAGATAAGCTTTTAACCCCCTGAGGTTGAGAATGGAACGAAACAACCCTTCTGGTTTGTCTACCAAGAAAAGACTGGAGTAGAACCCTAGTCCTTGTTGTAGTAAAGGAACCGGAATAATTTCTCCAGAATCAGAAAGCACAGAAATTGCTTGTATGACATCCGCCTTTTTGCAGCTATCCACAGAGAGAGGAGTGGAAAAGAATCTTTCTGGAACAGGACCCTCAAAATCTATTTGACTTACCCAAAAATCTGGATTGGATTGAATCCAAGTTTCCCGGAATTTGAGTAAGTGGCCTCCCACCAGAGGTCGGGTCCCAGTCCTGTGACAGTCATATGGATTGACCCCTAGGTGCATCCCAGAAGGCCTAAAAGCTTCCCCTGCCTTGAGTCCGAAAGGAACGAAACCTAGGGGATTTTGGTTTTGGTGTTACAGGAAGGTAAGGACTTTTTTCTCCTGTGACCTTGAAAATAATTTTAGTTAATTCTGGACCAAACAAAAAACCTCATTCAAAAGGCAATGCCTCTAAAGTATACTTTGACTTTATGTCTGCCTTCCATGTCTTAAGCAATAGCAAACATCTGACGGAAATGGCCAAAGCCGAAATATGAGACTGTACCTGAATAGTATCTATTAAAGCATCACCTATATAGGTTAGAGCTTCCAAAATCTGATTAGCTAAAGAGCTACAGTAGCTTCAGACAAATCCCCTAATTGAAATCCAGTAATCATCTGGTTCATCCAGGAATTGATCACTTTTATCACCCAGGCTCTGTCCAGAATTGGGTGCAGCAAGACTCTTGACAAAGTGAATAAAGATTCACTGTGATTCTTCCCATCCATAGGATCTTTAGGAGTTACAGACTGTATTGTGGGGATAACAGTATTCCTGACCAACCTAGCAATAGGCGCATCCACCATGGGTGGAATTTCCCAAAGCTTGGAATCCTCTTAAGAAAAAGGATAAAGAAATTTTTTGGAATATGAAATTTGAAATCAGGTTTTGAACCAGGCTTCTTTTAATATTTCCTTAAAATGTGAAAATTCTGGGAAAATAGATATATGTTTCTTCTTACGTTTAAAGAAAGAAACAGAACAAGTTACTGGAATAGCTGCTTCCTGCAGATGTAGTCTCCCTGACCATATCTATCAACATAGAAACTCCTGAACCAGAATGGGAGTCACCCTCCAAGTTTGAGGTGTTTTCCCAGTCATAATCCAATTCCCCTTAATAGCTGAAGCCTCTTCTCCAGGAAAATCCACAGAGGAATGGCCTGAACATCTCTTAGTGGTTGTAGCCTCTGCTGACATTACCATTTTATTTAGAGATGTTGCCATTTGAGCAAGACATCATCCCATATCCTAAGCCCATCTGGGCTCTACCGATGGATCAGACAAAGTAGGAGCTTGAGCACAGGGTATCATATAATTTGCCTGAGAGTGATGTAATTCACCTAAGACAATAAAAAATTGGTACTTGAGCTCTAGTCAACAATACTGTTGGTATAAATTGGAGCAGCTTCCTGGTAAGGTCACCACTCAACCTTTAAAATATTCAGAATAAGAAACAAACATGCATATGCTTGTACCAGCAAGTGCTCAATCATATAAGGTATGGTGTTCTACCTTTACATACAAAATCCAGCTATCACTCTGTTATGGTTTGTGAAACATGCTAATGTCAAGAGTACGATAAATGTCAAGATATTTAAACTAAATATCCAACATATAAACGGAAGTAATGAAGATGATATAGGTATAAGTTTTATTCCCACATAAAAGGTAGTGGGTTGGTTCAAATATAATAAATGTACAGTATAATTAATATTACAATAACGACACACTAGGGAAGAGGGGGTGGACAGGTGAGGGCAACAATGTAGGAGTAAAATGTAAAAAAAACGGTAAAAATTAAATTACAAAAGTATATAAAAAAGTGGGGCAATTAAGTAGATGTAGTAACAAGGGATCCAGAAAGTTTAAGCAAGCGTTATTAAGTTTCAGTCGGGTCCTCCTTTTCTTGCAATTGTATAGACAGTTCCGTTGTCCTGATATAAGCAAACTGATACAGTATCTGTGTGAACATGTAGTATCCATATGGTAAATACTACATGTTCACACAGATACTGTATCACACATCTTGACAAAGGAGCTTAGTGCTCCGAAATGTTGGTATTCGTTTTGTGGCCTAATTCAGACCCGCTCGCGAGCGCTGAGCGCTCGCAAGCAGGTCGATGTTAGCCCAGTACACATGCCAAGCCATCGCTATGGGTCTCGCTACAAAGGGGGCGTGCTGTCGATGGTGTGTGACAGCACGCCCCCTTCGGTGGGCATGCCGGGGGCGTGGCTGCCCAGACGGAGGCGTTCCCATGGGAAAGCCTACCGTCTGGGGCAGGCCCTCTGACATCACAAGTGATGTCAGTGGGAGTGCTCTCGGTTCTGATAGAGCCGAAAGCACTCCAGGGGTTGCGGCAGACGAGACCCTATCACAAGGGTCTCGTCGCAAGCCCAATGGTCACTATGGTATTGACCATCGCGACCATCTTTTTGGCCGCTCGCTATAGCTGTGGGTGGTAACCCACAGCTATGCGAGCGGCCAGGAGGCCACTCTAAAATTCAGGGGGACGGCCCTGATTCAGAGCGAGCGCTCTGTCAGAGCGTCCGGCTCTGAATCAGGGCCACTGTGTTCAGTATATTTATTTGAAAACCAGCCTCCGAGTGCTGCAGCTTCAATGTTCTACTATATATATATACACATACATCACAATATTATAAGCCCAACATAGATCACCAGGTTAATACCCAAAAGTAATAATCCCAGTGAACTGCTTATCTGTTAGTACACATCCATCCCTCTGTATCTGCAGTGAGTCTCCCCCAAGAAGAACTCCAGCTGCTCTCATCAGCTGTTTGTGCAAGGCTTTGCGTGAGCTGCTGAAACTCAAATACCTGGGGGAGGTGTAGTCGGGCACGCTGTCGACATCTTGCTTCACTCAGGACACCTGATGTTATCCTAGCCTCCGGCTTTTCCATCCAGAGACTACAGTGTTACCTCCGCCCAGAATTATGATGTCGCAACGGTGCGCCCCCACATGTAGCGGCACTGCATCCTTGGACCATTCGATCCTCTCTCTCCCACAAAGTCAGCAGCATGTTGCTGCTCTGTAATCCCCTCCGGCGGTCCTCCAAAGGGAACTGTTGGGGTCCTGAAAGCGTCGGGTACTGTGAAAGCCCGGGGAGGTGTGAGACAGTCATGTGAGTAATAACATACCCGGCCTCTCTGCTCAAAAGAAGCATGGCGGGAAGCAGTACATGCAGGCAACAAGGTCTGTTACATATAACATGTATAAAGTTTACCTTCTCTTTTGCCAGCGGTCCCCGCAGATGTGTATCTGGTATGGAGAGAAACCCAGGAACTCTGTAGTTTGGTGACTCTCCCAGGGGCCATCTTTAGAGTGGGATACAGGGTTCACACAAACCTCTATTCTGTCTAACTCCCACTCTGCTAGGGATGTAGTCCGGATGCCGACGGTCTAAATGCCGACCGCCGGCTTCCAGACACTGTAATCCCGACTAGGGACGAATGACAGGCATCTAAATCTAGACGCCTGCCAGTTGACTGACGTCGGGAGACCGGCGCCCGGCAAACTGATCGAGCGGATGCCAGGTGCCGCAGCGGACAGCCGCGGAGGGAGGGTTAGGTTTAGAGCTCCCGGGGGGGACTTAGGGTTAGGCACTCCCCCCCCGGGAGTTTAGGGTTAGGCTAGGGGGAAGGAGGGTTAGGGTTAGGCACCCCCGGGGGGAGGTTAGAGTTAGGCACACCCCCCGGGGGACTTTGGCTTAGGCAGTGGGGAAGGGGGGGTTAGGTTTAGGCACTTAGAGGGTGGGTTAGGGTTAGGCACAGGGGGGGAGGTTAGGGTTAGGCACCCTAAAGGAGGGTTAGGGTTAGGGGTAAAATTAGATTCGTTTATGCTTACCTTTAGGATGATCGGGATTTCCTCTTTTGTCGGGCAGACGCGGCCGGCGGTAATACATATCACACCCATCTGGTAGTGCTTGTCACCTGTTGCCAGGAACTAAGCACCCAAACAAAACAGGAAAATGAAGAAGTTAAACCTATCTAAAAGCTAGGACCTAGCTACTGCCATACTCCAAGGCACTAAAAACAAAACTGAGCTTCTGGAGGAAGGGGAGGGGCTATATAGGGGGTAGGAGCCAGTTTAAATTAGTTAGTGCCCGACTCCACATCTCACTAACCATAACCCAGTAGTAATGGCATCCCCCAGATTGATGAAAAAGGAAAATGCTTTATGTAATTAACTCATACCACCACAATCCTTCTTAAATAGGTTTCCCTATGCTTTGACTGATATATTTTGCTGGCTGTAGGCTTGTTAAATAGGGAGTAGACCTACAGTATACTATATCTTGCAAAAAACACCTGTTTTAGATTTCTTTTCCCATTGATAAATAGATTAGAAATAGTAAACAGTTACTTTGAGTTTAAACTGACAATATGAGGTACCTCTTGAATCTGTTTTGGGTATTGCAGTTTTAGAAAGCTGTTTATAGGTTAATGATGTGATCCTATGAGCACAGAAGCGCGATTGTGGTGTATAATAAACTTTCTTTGTATAGAAAGTTGATGCCTTGGTCTAACGTTTTGGTTCCATTAATACCTTTTACATTTATTCACACACTGTTTTTTAATACTTTTACACACACACACACGGTAAGGGTGCTGTCTCCTGGGGTAAACGGTTGCACTTGTCATGCACTAACCAAGTAGTAGTACACCAGTCCAGGGCCTTGGTACAAGTATCCTAAGCAATTTTTATTAGCAGCACAAAAATATACAAACTTCAAAGTAAATCCTGGCCTGTCTGGATAAAACAAAATTACTAAACAAAATGATTCCTTCTCTGAATGGAAGGACTTAATATCCCTCTCACAGAACAGGAGTCTTTAGCGCAGCACTACCATTCAGTAATCGCAGCATCTGACCTATTTCCTAGGCAGGCAGAGATTGACACACTGTTAGGAACTGGAGGTTTAGTCAAGGGGTATAGTCCCGCAACAGCCTTGAGGGCTGGTATATCTTGGCTAGATGCGGCCGTGTAGAGGCTTAAACAACTGATAAGATTAGAGTGACGTGAGTCTGTAGGACGTGATGTGGCCTTCGGGCTGTGCAGCAGCCTTGAGGGCTGAAAGTAACTTGGCTCGCTGTGACCTGTGGGCCAGTAAGATGAGATGCGTCCTTTGGGCCGGTAGCATCCCTGGCTGGCTGTGGCCTGAGGGCCAGTAAGATGAGGTGCAGCCTCTGGGCTGAGTAGCAGCCTTGAGGGCTGGAAAACCTTGGCTTGATGTGGCCTTTGGGCCGAAATATCAGTCTCTGGGCTGTGTAGCAGCCTTGAGGGCTGAAAGACTTGGCAAGACGACGCTGAGAAGCGCTTAGTGCCGCCGGGATGACACTAGCGGCAGTACACAAGATTGCGTACACAGGACGCTGAGGTGCGCTTAGTGCTGCCGGGATCAAACTAGCGGCAGTACACAAGATTGCATACACAGGATGCTGAGGTGCGCTTAATGCCGCCGGGAGGACACTAGTTGCAGTACACACAATCGCATACTTTGGTGTGCGACCTGTGCCATCGGGTTGACACAAGCCACTGGATGCTGGGTTGCGCACTCTGGACTCTGAGTACGGTCAATGCCGCCTGGATGACACAAACGGCAGAGGGCAGGAATGCAGACTGTGCCACCAAGATGACACAAGCGGCAAGTAGTACTAATGTGGACCGTGCTGCCTAGATGACACAAATGGCAGGAACAATAAAGCTAACTGGATACTGGGAAATCAACTGGATACAGGAGACCATGCTTAGAACCAGAAACACATGAACGCTATCACCGGCATCGGAGCAGAGTCCACACAGGGAGGAAATAGAGACAGGAACCAATCAGAATAAATCCCAGCATGATAGACAGGAGGTAGGAGGAGTTTCAATGCACATTCGTCTGGCGTTCACCTCGTCCTGAAGACGCAGTTTGGCAGCTTGTGACACGCACCCTTTATCAGCCACTCACTGGTGACTAGCAATCAAGGCTGCTAATCAACTTGTGTCTTCCAGACAGAAGCTAAAAACCTGGGGCATACATATCTCCCCTTAACAACCATTCCAGTGTTTTTATCACAGTATTTATTGAATATACAGTACTGCATGCATCTAGATAAACAGATAAATGACAGCTACAATCTTATTGGTTGCTATGGGAGACACCTTCACTTCTTCTTTTTAGCAGTTTTAGTAAATTTGTCCCCAAAACATCAATAGATACTATAGTCTGCAAGGAAAGATTCATTAAATGGGAGCCCACACTCCAGGTTTTTATGACTCATTACACATTATATTCTTTCACCTATGTGGTTTCTTCTATTTTTGTATTTCTTTTTTTACTGACAAACGCATCTTCTTCCATTCCTAAATGGCTTTCGCCATGAGTGCCCTCCGCAATTACAAATAAATAATAGCCTACAGTGCATTAAGAAAACCAGCAACATGCTCTTGTTTTCCAGAGGGCATATTTGCAATTAGTTGTTTGAAACTTTAGTGCATGTTGCCACTACAGTGATGTAAAAAGCTCTCATTTGAATCGCTGTGTGAATTTTAGTATTCATGCATAAAACAAACACATTACTGTGTTATATTTTTTTTTTTTTCAGAACAGCTAAAACCTAAATAAAATTCATTTTGCTATTTTTTTTACAATAACTCTATGCCGATTTTTGTAAAATCTATATTACTTTTATATACAACTTTCCTGTATTTTCTTTTTTATCAAAGTTCAGATTTTACCTTTTACAATAGAACTAGAAGAGAAAAGGCCTTTTTTTTCCCACAATTCATCTTCGATTGTCATCTTGTGGCTAACTTAATGAGAATGAATTGCTCAAGCAAGGCTTACTACCAGTGCCCAGAAGAAAATTAATTGCATAACCTCCATACAGTATCTCCGGCTACCAATTTTTCCCTGTCTTTTGATAGGATACAATAGCAGATGGTTAACAAGAATCCCCTGTAGGGATACAGAGGGATGTATCTGGCCTGGATATCTTATTACTTTATAAGAAGTGCCCTGGCAGATATTCAGTATTATATATCAAATTGTCATTATCGTAAAGTTATCAAATTATGTGATAAGCAATAATTAAACCGCTTACAAAATCCGCAGCTATACTATGGAGACACAAAGTCTAAAGTGCATAACTAATTTGCAGTCACACTTTGTTATTGAGAAGCTGGTTGCATTTAATAGGTTGGTGCATGTTTAACAAAGACATCTATCTTGAGTCTTCATGGATTTTCTCCTTTCATCATGTAAGATGAGGGGCATGGAAAACTTGATATGTCTGTAGAAACCAGAAGTATATGTAGGTCAGGTCATATTAATAGAAAACTTCGAAATAAAAGCTGGGAGCGAGGAGGCCTATTCTATAAGCTAGGATCTATTAAATGATTTCCCTTGACAGTTTGTTTAGGAAATCATTACCAGATGTTACACCAAGCTCATAAAAATAGTTTTGTAAGTGAAATGACAGGTATTGACATGACGGCAGCCATTTTGTCTTGAGAAAAGCGGCACTGCATCGTGTCTTGCTGTGCTGAAGCTTCTTTTTTGCATCTCATCTCTGGTGTTTTGACCATGTGTTGCGCAGGAAATCTGGGGCTCAGCAGCTGCATTGATTGATCATTTGTGGTGTATGGTTTGGAATGCATTTCAAGATTACATAGATACATCTTAAGATGGTGTTTTACTGCGTTTCCCTATGTAGAGAGCAAGGCCAGTTACAGATCTCCTGATCCCTAGGCTGGAGCCATCCCCTCCCTGTTTGCAATTATTTTACTATGCACATGGCTGGTTATGAACCGGGACAGTATCTTATTTGATACAATGTCCCAGCTGGGGTTTCTTGGTAAATTGCCCCAAAGCTTCATCTCTTATAGTAGTATCCAGCTCTCCAAAACACCTGAGATCTGGATAGCCAATAAGATGCTTTTTTTTTTAGATGTAAACTTAACTGAGTAAAACTGAACCGCTCATTTCTAGTTTATTCAGAGGCACCTGTCGCAGCTATTGGGCAGCCCACAGTTGGCTGTAGCAGCAGCCCCTTCATATCGGCTAGTGCCGGCTGGTCTTGAAGCAGAAGCCTCTAGGACCCTGCATGTAGCCCCAACCTCTCCACACACACAAATTGCCGCCCGCGACCCTCCTCTAGAGCCGGTGCAAGGTGTCTCGGCACCCTAGGTTAAACGTCTGCCTACTGCCCCCCACCAATACCAATTTTCCAACTCCTCAGGGAGGCGGAGTCTTATAAGTTCCACAGTGGAACAGTAATATGGAGCCTATTTTAAAAATAATTGCAGTTCGCAATTTATAAGAGGAACCATTGCAAATAAGTTAGTGCCCCAACTCAACCAAATTATATTTACATTAGGGGTGAGCGGGTTCGGATTTCTGAAATCCGAACCCCCCCGAGCCCCCCCGATCCGAGTCCGATCCGAGTCAGGCTCGACTTTTCCCGCCTGACTCGGATCTGAAATCGAGGCAAAACGTCATCATCCCGCCTTCCGAGTCTCGCGGGTTTTGGATCCTATATAAGGTACCCGCGTCGGCGCCATTTTCTCACTCGGCTGTGGACAGTGAAGAGGGAGGGTGGGAGTTAGGGCTGTGTAGTGTAGTGTAGTGTAGTGCTGCTGTTGTCCACTACTTCAAAGTCCATAGGGGCTGGCTGTGTTGTGCTGTGCTGCTGTTGTTAATAGGGGCTGTGTCCACTACTTCAAAGTCCATAGGGGCTGGCTGGACTGTGTTGTGCAGTCAGTTGTCCATAGGGGCTGTGTCCACTCCAAAGTCCTGTGCAGTGTCCCAGTCCTAAAGGGGTGCTGTAGTGTTGTCCAGGGGGTGCTCTGTCCATCAGGGGTGCTCCCCCCAAGTGCTAAAAAAATAATATATTTTCTGTGTTTGTGAATTGTGTGCGCAGTAGCCGCACGTGCATCAACAAAGTAGTGCCAAGCGTGCGCCTGTGTCATAAGTAAAGGGCCAGCTGGCTTGACCGTTAAAGGGTGCTGTAACCCCCAAAGTACACTCCAGTCCAAACCAAAAAAAAAAAAAATTTCTGTGTTTGTGAATTGTGTGCGCAGTAGCCGCACGTGCATCAACAAAGTAGTGCCAAGCGTGCGCCTGTGTCATAAGTAAAGGGCCGGCTGGCTTGACCGTTAAAGGGTGCTGTAACCCCCAAAGTACACTCCAGTCCAAACCAAAAAAAAAATTATTTTCTGTGTTTGTGAATTGTGTGCGCAGTAGCCGCACGTGCATCAACAAAGTAGTGCCAAGCGTGCGCCTGTGTCATAAGTAAAGGGCCGGCTGGCTTGACCGTTAAGGGTGCTGTAACCCCCGAAAGTACACTCCAGTCCAAACCAAAAAAAAAATTATTTTCTGTGTTTGTGAATTGTGTGCGCAGTAGCCGCACGTGCATCAACAAAGTAGTGCCAAGCGTGCGCCTGTGTCATAAGTAAAGGGCCGGCTGGCTTGACCGTTAAAGGGTGCTGTAACCCCCAAAGTACACTCCAGTCCAAACCAAAAAAAAATTTATTTTCTGTGTTTGTGAATTGTGTGCGCAGTAGCCGCACGTGCATCAACAAAGTAGTGCCAAGCGTGCGCCTGTGTCATAAGTAAAGGGCCGGCTGGCTTGACCGTTAAAGGGTGCTGTAACCCCCGAAAGTACACTCCAGTCCAAACCAAAAAAAAAATTATTTTCTGTGTTTAGCCGCACGTATATATCAAATCGATATAACATAAATGGAGGACCAAACTTTCTCCGATAAAAATAAAATAGAGAAAGATCAAGAACCACTTCCTCCTAGTGCTGAAGCTGCTGCCACTAGTCATGACATAGACGATAACATGCCATCAACGTCGTCTGCCAAGGCCGATGCCCAATGTCATAGTAGAGGGCACATACAATCCCAAATGGCAAAGTTCAGGAAAATGACCTTGAAAAAGACATTTAAATCAGCTGAAGAGAAACGTAAACTTGCCAATATGCCATTTACGACACGGAGTGGCAAGGAACGGCTAAGGTCGATCCCTAATATGTTCATGACTAGTGGTTCAGCTTCACATGACGATGGAAGCCCTCCTCCCACTAAAAAAATCAAAAGAGTTAAGCTGGCAAAAGCACAGCGAAGAACTGTGCTTTCTAAGAAGATATCACAAATCCCCAAGGAGAGTCCAAGTGTGGTGGTGGTTGCGATGCCTGACCTTCCCAGCACTGGACGGGAAGAGGTGGCTCTTTCCACCATTTGCACGCCCCCTGCAAGTGCTGAAAGGAGCACCCACAGTCCACTTGCTGATATGCAAATTGAAGATGTCACTGTTGAAGTACAACAGGATGAGGATACTGGTGTAGCTGGCGCTGAGGAGGAAGTTGGCGAGGAGGATTCTGATGGTGATGTGGTTTGTTTAAATCAGGCTCCGGGGGAGACAGTTGTTGTCCGTGGGATGAAAAAGCCCATCACGGTCATGCCTGGGCAGAAGACCAAACATTCCACCTCTTTGGTCTGGCAATATTTCTATCCAAATCCGGACAACAACTGTCTTGCCATATGTACCATATGTAAAGGTGAAATAAGTAGGGGTAGGGACGTCAACCACCTAGGAACATCCTCCCTTATACGGCACCTGCAGCGCGTTCATAAAAAGTTACTGTCAAGTTCAGAAACTTTGGCTAAGACCGTAAGCAGTCAAGGGACACCTAAATCCCGTTGTCCTGTTGTATCCAAGCGCCTGCAAACCACACCGTCAACTCCCTCCTCGTCAATTTCCTCCTTAGTCAGGATCGGAAGTAGTCCTGCAGGCCATGTCACTGGCATGACTGACTCTCCTATCCGGGATTCCTCTGGAGGATCCTGCATTGCTACGCCTACTGCTGCCGCTGCTGCTGTTGCTGCTGCTGGGAGTCATTCATCATCCCAGAGAGGAAGTAGGAACACCACTACTTTTACTAAACAATTGACCCTCCAACAGTCCTTAGCGAGGAGGATGAAGTACGACAGCAGACATCCTGAAGCAAAACGTATAACTGAGGCCTTGACTGCTATGTTGGTGTTAGACGTGCGTCCGGTATCCGCCATTAGTGCAGTGGGATTTAGACAATTGATGGAGGTAGTGTGTCCCCGGTTCCAAATCCCATCTAGATTCCACTTCACTAGGCAGGCGATACCGAGACTGTACAGAAACGTCAGAAAAAGTGTCCTCAGTGTCCTGAAAAATGCCGTTGTACACAATGTCCACTTAACCACGGACATGTGGACAAGTGGAACAGGGCAGACTAAGGACTATATGACTGTGACAGCCCGCTGGGTAGATGTATCACCTTACGCAGCAACAGCAGCAGCGTCACCAGTAGCAGCATCTCAGAAACGCCAGCTCGTTACAAGGCAGGCTACGCTGTGTATCACCGGTTTCAGTAAGAGGCACACCGCCGACAACCTCTTAGAGAAACTGAGGGAAATCATCGCCCAGTGGCTTACCCCACTTAGACTCTCCTGGGGATTTGTGATATCTGACAACGCCACCAATATTGTGCGGGCATTACATCTGGGCAAATTCCAGCATGTCCCATGTTTTGCTCACACAATAAACTTGGTGGTGCAGAATTTTCTGAAAAGCGAGCAGGAGACGCTTTGGGTGGCCCGAAAAATTTCTGGGCACTTTCGCCATTCAGCGACTGCGTGCCGAAGACTGGAGCACCAGCAAACACTCTTGAACCTGCCCCGCCATCACCTGAAGCAAGAGGTTGTGACGCGGTGGAACTCAACCCTCTATATGCTTCAGAGGATGGAGGAGCAGCAAAAGGCCATACAAGCCTATACATCCACCTATGACATAGGCAAAGGAGGGGGTATGCACCTGACTCAAGCGCAGTGGAGAATGATTTCCGTGTTGTGCAAGGTTCTCCAGCCCTTCGAACTTTCCACACGTGAAGTCAGTTCAGACACAGCCAGCTTGAGTCAGGTCATTCCCCTCATCAGGCTTTTGCAGAAGCAGCTGGAGAAAGTGAAGGAGGAGCTAAGACGGAGCGATTCCGCTCGGCATGTGGGACTTGTGGATGAAGCCCTTCATTCACTTTGCCAGGATTCCAGGGTGGTCAATCTGTTGAAATCAGACCACTACATTTTGGCCACCGTGCTTGATCCTAGGTTTAAAGCCTATGTGGTGTCTCTCTTTCCGGCCGACACAAGCCTGCAGAGGTGCAAAGACCTGCTGGTGAACACACTGTCAGCTGAAGCGGAACGTGACACGTCAACGGCTCCTTCTTCATTTTCTCCCGCAACTGGGGCTGCCAGGAAAAAACTTAGGTATCCTAAGCAACCCGCTGGCAGTGATGCAGGGCAGGCAGGACCAAGTTTGGACATCTGGTCTGGACTGAAGGACCTGGCAACAATTTCTGACATGTCTACTGTCACTGCATATGATACTGTCACCATTGACAGAATGGTGGAGGATTACATCGGTGACAGCATCCAAGTAGGCATGTCAGACAGTCCATACCTGTTCTGGCAGGAAAAAGAGGCAATTTGGAGGCCCCTGTACAAACTGGCTCTATTTTACCTGAGTTGCCCCCCCTCCAGTGTGTACTCCGAAAGAGTGTTTAGTGCAGCCGGGAACCTTGTCAGCGAAAGGCGTAGGAGGTTGCTTCCACAGAATGTGGAGAAGATGATGTTCATCAAAATGAATTATCAGCTCTTCCAGGGAGACCAGCCTCCAGAAGGTACAGAGGGACCTGTGGTGGTGGATTCAAGTGGGGATTAGTTAATACTTTGTGAGGATGAGGATGTACACACTGAAGAGGGTGAGGAATCGGTGGATGAGGAGGATGAGGATGACATCTTGCCTCCGTAGAGCCAGTTTGTGCAGGGACATATTAATTGCCAGCTTGTTTTGTGGGGGCCCAAACGAACCAATCATTTCAGCCACAGTTGTGTGACAGACCCTGGCGCTGAAATGATTGATTTGTTAAAGTGTGCATGTCCTGTTTATACAACATAAGGGTGGGTGGGAGGGCCCAAGGACAATTCCATCTTGCACTTCTTTTTTTTCTTTGCATTATGTACAGTTTGGGGCCTAGTTTTTCTAACTGCCATCCTGTCTGCCACTGCAGTGTCACTCCTAGATGGGTCACGTGTTTGTGCCGCCCACTCGTGTCGCTTAGCATAGTCATCCAGCTACCTCGGTGCAACCTTTTGGACATAAAAACACTATTGTGAGGTGTGAGGTGTTCAGAATAGACTGGAAATGAGTGGAAATTAAGGTCATTGAGGTTAATAATAGCATAGGAGCAGAAAAACCTACAAATTCTGTGATTTTAGCTGTTTTTATGCTTTTTTTAAAAAAAATACAGATCCAAAACACAAAACCCAGAACCCAAAACACGGAAGGGTGGTTTTGGCAAAACCAATCCAGATCCAAAACACGAAGAAAGATCCAGATCCAAAACCAAAACACAAAACACGAAAAGTGGCCGGTGCACACCCCTAATTTACATGTACTTAGCACTGTGCAATACTACACTACATACATCAGTCACAACACTGAGCAATATACACCACACATCACTGTCAATTACACTACACACGGAATCGGTATGATATGCCGGCGATCGGGGTCCCGGCTGTTACAATCCCGATGCCGGCATCCCGAATGGGCTAGCATACCGGCACTTGGTGGTCGTTATGATAACCCTCCCCCTCTCCCTACCTTAACCCTCCCTCTTTGGTGCCTAACCCTAACCTCCCCCCTAGTGTCTAACCCTAACCTCCCTCTCCCTGAAGCCTACTCCTAACCCTCCCCCTAGTGCCTAACCCTAACCTCCCCTCCTAGTGCCTAACCCTAACCTCCCCCTCCCTGATGTCTACTCCTAACCCTCCCCCTAGTGCCTAACCCTAAACCTGACCCCCCCAATACTTACCTTCGGTATCCCAGTGGTCAGGATGCTGGCATCTGGATTTCGCCACCGGTAATATGACCATTGGCATTCAGACCGCTGGGATACTGAACGCATACCCTATACACATACATAGCACTGTGCAATATAGAATATACTGAGCTTACATATGCAGCACTGTGCTAACATACACACCTTATATAGAGTACTGTGCATTACACTATACAGATGCATAGCACTAGCACTGTCCAATATACACTATACAAATCTTACATATACCCTGCACTGAGCAAAATACATTATACAGAGCTCACAGTCACTCACTGTTATCTCACCTCCGGCAGTGCATAACACAATAGGTAGGAACGGCGCCAGCAATGTATACAATAATTTATAAGTGATATACCATATAGCAAAACCGTGTAAATTTTAAGTAAACCAAGCCCACTTTATATGGGCGTCTGCTCAATGTCAATAATAAATACTGGTAAAGGTATTAGTAAATGAATAGAACAATGAGTTGACTGTAGAGCGACTGGTTTATAAAAAGTGCATAAATCATATAAATATTAAAACCAATTCTATGGTTGAAAAATGAAAGTGCCAGTGCTTTATAAATAAATAATTCAACAATTTAATACATATACAATATACAGTGATAAGAGAAAGAAATAAAGTAAACACATACAGCATACACATAAAAAGACCCCTTTTTTAGATGGAAGGGTAAAAATCAGAGAAGGAAAAAGGTCTAAAAACTAAGCACTTTAAAAAGAAATAAATCTTTTTTTAAAAGTTTAAATAAATAAATAGCTTATCTGAACAAGGTGGATAAGGTTTGACACATTCATAAGTTCAAAAGGCAAGGCAAGCTCTCCGTCAACGCGTTTCGTCCTGGGGACTTCCCCTTGATGAAGTCAACTATAGTAAATTCATTGACAAAGCTGGTAACCATATTAAATTTATTAAAAAAGCCGGAAACCATGCTTTTTCAATATCTTTACTATGGTTACCGGCTTTTTCTATACATGTTACACGGTTTCCGGCTTTTTCAATGTATTTAATATGGTTTCCTGGGTTTTTCAATGCATTTAATAAGATTACCGGCTTTTTAATACACTTTAAATTTTTTCCGGCTTTTCCCCACACCCCCCACCAGTGCACAATATGCAACACAGGGCCTTACAATGTGCTACACAATGAATTTCCAGTATACAATATTCCACTCAGTGCCCCCCAGTGCACAATATACCAAAGTGCCCAGTGCATAATATGCCACTAAGTGCACCCTAAGTACATAATATGCCTCCCAGTATATACACAGTGCCCCTAAGTACAGTAGATAATATGACAGTATTCCCCAGTACATAAAGTGCCACTCAGTCAGTGTCCCCATGTACATAATATGCCACGCAGTGTGCCCCAGTACATACACAAAGCTTTCTTTTCACTTCTTTCTTACTTATAATATTCTAGTTTTTGTTTTATTTCCTCACTTCCCAGCTGCAACTCTTCACACAGGCTCTTTGCAGTCCTCCTCGCAGGCTGAGCAGGCCCCCTCCTCTCCTTACATGCTGCGCGCAGAGAGTGGGACAAGGCGTTATGATGCCTCCTGCACTGCATCTGCAAGGACAGCCCTGCAACGAACTTGTAGTCAAGAAAACTGTGCCCAAAGCGTGGCGAGCATAGTGAGCCTGCGAGGGGACACTTTTGGCCCCCCGTTATCATCCTTGCCCCTCCCCCTGTCATGGCGGGTCACATGGGTGTGATGTCACAGGTCCCCTGCAGCCCTCTATTCTAGACTTAACCTCAATGTCATAGTGGGAGTGGGAGGAGCACTGAGCACATGGGAGAGGGGCTCTCCGGTGGCTGAACTCGGATATTATTTAAAATAAATGTAAAAGAAAAACACATGTAAAAGGCAGGCACAGTGGGCCCCAGAGAGAAAGGGGCCTGGGGTAAAGTGCCCCCTGTGCTCACCCCCTTTAATCTGGCTCTGTCTCTCCCCCCAGCATCTGCCCGGGCTGCCTGTCAGCGGCAGCGCTGACGTGCACTTGTATTCACTTGTTTACAAGCGCACATCATCGCTGACAGGCAACCCCGGGCAGATGCTGCATGTGGAGAGGAGACCAGTGGGCACTGCTAGTAATGGGATCACAGTGACTGACAGCGGTGACTGCGGGCTGGCTGCCACTAGACTAGCCTAGGTGCATAATGTCATTTATTTTTATTACAGCACATTTATCGTTTGGGTGCGGCGCCCTCCAGTGGCCGGCACCCTTAGGCAGCTGCCTAATGGTGGCGCCGGCCCTGCCCCCCTCCCTCCATCTCCTAGTTGGCACTGCTACTGTACATAGAATAAGAATCAGCAGCTGCTATTATGCAGGGGGATTAAGGAGGGATCTGCTGTGCTGCCACTAGGTGGCGTCCCTAGGCACGTGCCTAGTGGGAAATCCGACACTGCCCCATGACTTTTCTATCAGGCTTTTGTGTCATCATATGTCTTACTCCTTATCAGCTGATGTCAGCCTACACTTCACTGACCTTTGCAAAGCATAAACTCATTTAAAATGATGATACAGAGGAATATATTGGCAGGGCAAAAAAGGACAACCTTATTTAATAAATTAATGCTAGTAAATAGATGTTAAAAAGGGGATGGTATGTTGGTGGAAATAGAACAGCCTTACTCACAGCATAACCATCTGCACAACACAGCATACCTAGATAGGGGGGCTTCTGCCCACCCATAATACTCTTATACATGTGCTGTTATCATGCAATACATTAATTTGTAATTCGCAATGTCATTAAGCTAATATGAGCGACCACCATACATTTTGTTTGAAGTTCTGTGAGGCATGAAGGGAGCCAGCATTGGGAGGATGTGCTGGTCCGTATAGTGCCATGTGGAGGTTTTTGGGGTACCTCCTAGGTGAGTCAGCTCTCGGCTTATACATGTGCTGTTATCATGCAGTACACTAATTTGTAATTATATGACCCAGAGTGGGTGCTACTATTAGGTAGCAACAATTATTTTGAGGTGAGCGTTTGGGCGTGGGGCCCCCATAGTTGCTCTGGCTGGGCCGTTTTCAGGGCATCATTTATGTCATTTTAACTCTTTCTCATTATATTTACACTATTAATTTATCTTTACACATCTATCCTTTACACTTCACCCTGGGGATGGTCCTTGGCTAGAACCTTTTGGGGTTCCCTGCGCCTCGGACGTGAACCCCATAATGTTAGGGACGCCGGTATAGAGGAGCCTTGATGTTGGCCCGGCGCTTATTCATATATTTGCAAATGTATGTAACCAATACCTCTGAATTTCTATTATTATGTAGGATTCAAGTATTTTTGTTAATATTGCTGTAGTGTGCTGGAGGGAAAATCCCTTTTTTTCTGTAGTTCAGTGTAAATCCCTCTCCCTTTACAAGCACCTGTGCAATGTCATTAAGCTGATATGAGCTACCATCATACATTTTGTTCACCCATAATACTCCACTGAAGGTATCCAACTCCCCTCCCAATGACACAAACCCAAAGGCCCACCTGGACCAGTGGTACTGCTAACCCCAGTAGGATAGCATCAGCCTAACTTGTGTATTGGCAGGAAAAGCCCCTCAAGATCTATAGCAAGATGGTCACTGTAGACGTTCCAGCAAGCAACCCTAAAAGCTGACAACAGCTAGGGAGGCAGGGAGGGGAGTTCAAACAGGCAAGGTGCACTAGAATGTTCCACCCCATAAACCATAGCTCCCAACTAGTCCCGTTTTTCTGGGACTGTCCCGCTGTCCCACCCGCGGGCCGCAGTGTCCCGCGGTGGGGAGGAAGTTGGGGAGAACACAAACCGCTGCTCTGTAAGGAAAAAGCCGGAAACAATGTAAAGTGTATTGAAAAAGCCGGAAATCATATTACATGTAATGAAAAAAACGGAAACTGTAGTAAATGTAATTAAAAAGCTGGGAAACCATAGTGTATGTAATGAAAAAGCTGGAATCATAGTAAATTCATTGGAAAAGCTCAAAACCATATAAAATTTATTGAATAAGCCAGAAACCATGTCTACCCCGCGACTAACTATCGGCCAAATTGCCCACAGCGGGGAAAAGCTATTCAATAAAATAGCCTTTTTCCCGCGACGAAAATTTGGGACTCACGTGCGGAAACACCCTGATTCTGCGTAAACTGCGGAATCAATGGGTTTTTTTCCCCCATGCGAGCCCGATTTGGTGTTTTTTACATGGATTTTACCTCGCACCTTTATGAGTTGCGAGGTAAAATCCGACTGCGGGGACTCGCGCGCGGGGAACCTCCGCTAATTGAATAGGTCCGATGCGGCAATTAGCCTTGAGGTAATTTAATATGCCCCCATGAGCTGCGAAGTAAAGTCCGATTGTGGAGACTCGCGCGTGGGGTCTCGGGGACCCACGTGCTATGAATCCCCGCTAATTGAGTAGGTCCGGCGCGGATAATTGAATATGCCCCTATGTGTTTAAATGGCCACCAGGAATATTACATGCCTCCTTGATGAGTTTCCATGTTATCTCACATATCATTTATAAAACTCTTTCAACAGCATTTAAGCCTAATTCATTCTTACTACACTTTTTGGGAATAAGGCCCGTAGCTAATTTTGCAAATTCTTAGTCACTGTTACCTAACCGAGAACTAACGTAATAAAACTATTTTTATAAGAAGCAAAACTGGAAATGACGAGAAACTGGATGACTGTTACAAAGAGCCGTCATGTCACATATTCTAAACCTAAATGCACCGAAAATAAAAAATGAGAGACAAAAATCAAAGCACATTCAGCTGCGATCTGAGAGGTGACTTTGGCTTCTAGACTTGTACTCGTATTATATTTTTGTGTAAGTAAGCAAATTGCTATACATATTTTTTCCAAGGCTGAGAAATATCTGTTGCTGCTATGCTGGTTGCACAATGTTTACAGTGAAGGGTAAAGTTCTTGGACTCTGGAATACTTTTATAGCTACCTGAAGCAGTAAATTGCCTATGTATCAACACTTTTAAAATTGGATCACAAGCCCAAGTGCCTCCAGCCATCAGGCTCTTAAAGAAAAAAGGAATAATGTTAGGTTCACGGAACCCGAAAGGCTTTTTATAAATAACAAAATAGGAAAATGACTGCGGTGCTCCCTCACTTTTATTGCTGAAAGTAATATAATCTGTCTGAAATGTAATAACATTTTGTATAAAACAAAAAAGTATTAAAAGCACCTCACTACTTGTCCCTGCTAAGCTTTAGTCAGCTGTTTACGGCTTTTTATATTAAAGGCATATTTTAGAGGTTGGAAATATTTGTTTCGTGGATGCAATTGTAATTTGTTTGTTCATACTTTTTGGAAGGGCTGAAAGGAAAACAGTTTTACAGCTGAAGTCGCCTCAACTTCCAATCAATCAAAGTCAGTTCTGCCACTAAAGCTGGCCATACACGCTACAATTATCGGGGCGATCCGCGGATATCGGGCGGATCGCCCCGATAATTGTAGCGTGTGCGCGGGCGACCGAGGGTTAAATATTACTCGGTTGGGCATGCCGGATTGTCCAGCATGCCCGCCCAATGCGATATTTAGAGGTAAACTGTCGGCCGCATCGGGCAGTGTATGCCCAGCCGCATCCGACAGACAGACATTTCCTGTGTTCCTTCCCATGGAAGAAACAGGGAAATGTCTCCTCCCCCGGGGGCGGAGCGCGGATATCGGGCTGATACACTGTGAGAAATCTCACAGTGTATGCCGCGGACATCTGCGGCTGGCAGGCTGCCAGATAAAATGTCTGTCGGTCTGACAGGCATTTTATCTGGACGTGTGTGCCCGGCTTTACACATTAAACCCACATTGTCCAATTGTGCAAGCTGGCTGCATCTGGGAACATATTAAACATATTGCGTGCTACAGTAGAATAAGGTTTGTGGGGGAACCAGGATAACTAACTTGTGAGGGGCCCCTACCAATAAATTTGTCAATGCAATGTGCTGGTGATATTAAAAGTAGGGGTGAGCGGGTTCGGTTTTACTCTGATTTACTCGGATCTTTAAACGGCATTTTATTGGCTATCGCCTATCATGTGTTTTGGGTAGCCAATATAATAAATCCGAATTTGCGGTAAAGTGGCGATAAGAACCGAGTAAATCCGAGTAAAACCGAGCCTGCACATCCCTAACTAAAAGTATAGGGGGAGATGTATTACAGGTTGTAATGGGGATATGCGATAAATGCGGACTCTCTGCCCCTTATACCGCATCCCAGGATGTATGAGGGGCGCGGTATGTGCAGCATGGCTGAGGCGCTATGTGCTCCTGTGTTTATCTGCCCTTCTATCCTTCAGATAGAGGAGCCAATAGGTGATGGTATGTATGAACGGTCTTTAGAATAGACCGTTATGAAACTCACCTTTAATGATTTCGCCAGGCTGGTCCGGCGCTGGCAATCTTCACGTTGTTTTTGTTTGTTTTGAATAAACTTTATTGAGTGGTCAAGAGAGGAGGGAGATGCAGCTGCTATTTTCCCTACGTGTTGGCCGGGCGACGCTAGCATCCCTCACTGCCAATCACTCATGCGCAAGCATACTGCTGCTGGGCCCCCTGGGAATCATGCAAGCGACGCAAGCACAAAGGAACCTGTTACGGACAGGTGATCTAGCGCACGTCATTTTCAAAAAATGACCAGAATAATACAACCAAACTGGCGGTGAATCAGGCTCGTGTCAAATAGAGCCAGGAGCCGACCTGCTTAATATATGTCCCTCACAATGTGTAAATACTCCCAGCAACACAAATGTGTTAAAACTTACTATAGTGCCCCCAGTTCACATTATGTCACAAAGAAACCCCAGTTCACATTATGCCACAGTGCGCTGATGTTTTAGCTACGGTATATATGTGGGGGCTCCCTGTGTGTGCAGGCCCCTGGGCTGCCTTATTGTTAATCCGGCTCTGCTGCTAGAAAATCTGCTTATGAGATCAGCCATTAATGAGCATGAGCAGAAAAAGTCCAGCGTGTTAGCACGCAGTGCCCCCAAGCTGCAGCATGATTGTCGCAGCATTTCCAGGGAGTGCTGAAACCAGGATCTGCGTCAGAGGATGGTCACGATGTTGACCAGAAGCTGTGGCACTCGTATCTGCGTTGCAAGCAGAAGGGATCTTTTTCCCTCAGGCGCCTCCTGCAGGCATTACTTAGCATATTAGTTGTACAGTATTGCACAGCAGCTTCCCTGCAGCACGGAAATACTGTATATATCTGAATCAGGCGTATATTTACTAAAGTGAGAGTTTTTAGAAGTGGAGATGTAGCCCGTAACAACCAATCAGATTCTACTTAACATATAACTAGCACCTTTTAGAAGATAATAGCTAGAATCTGATTGGTTGCTATGGGCAACATCTCCACTTCTAAAACTCTCACTTTAGTAAATATACCCCTAAGTGGCCATATGTTGGTTTTGCACTGTACTTTGGCATATTTACCAAGAGTCTAGAGTTCTGCTGCCCAAAGGGATGGATCTTTGCCATTTAGGGGTCAAGCCCCCAATTAAAGGGTGTGGCCAGACTGGATATATCAGGTAATGCTTCCTTAACTGAAAACTCCAGGGGATTTACTAAGCCTCCGGTTCTAAAACACGGCGCTTTTGAACGTGTTTATGCCCGAAACTTAAAAGGGCAACAATTTTACTAGCAAAACACAGCTTGTAAATGCATTGCCCTTTTAAATTCCGAGCATAAACACAATTGAAAGCGGTTTTAGAACTCATCTCGTTTAGTAAATAAGCTCCCAGGTTTCAATTCCACTATCAGTAGAAACACTGAGGTGAAGGAATATCCCTTTCATTGCAGTACAGCCAATTGGATGCATTTGGCTCAGTGCTGATGACCGTTATGCTATGCCAGTGGTGTTAAACCTACTTATTCACGATGATCAAGTTATCAATAACTTGTTTACAGTGTAGGAGATGTTCTCCTCCCCTGGCATTTAAGGAAGGTCATGTACTAACTACACGGCGTGAAAACGAAATTGCTAACAGATTCCGGCAGTAAAGAATCTATGCTCAGAATAATGATCCTGTGAAGAGGAAATGAATGTGAGCTACAGATAGCAATGACAGGCCGATTATTCACCGGCACTCATCGAACATGCAAACACTTCTGTCCTCAGTGATTGTGATGTCTTCTGTATCTCTACAGTTCCTGACACTATTAGCGGAGAAATGGAGTCAGCCATGGCTGTCGACCTTAATCCCTGGGTGGAATATGAGTTCAGAGTTGTAGCCACTAACAGCATTGGAACTGGGGACCCCAGCATACCATCCCGAGTCATCAGGACTAGTGAAGCAGGTAATACAACTCTCTCTGCTTTTTTCCTGTAAGTGGATAAATTCAAAATGTATATAGTCAATGGTACAGTTATGTTATAAAATGTAAATTGTCCTTAAGGTGCACTGGAATTGGAGAAGTAAAGGTTTCATACTGCTATGTATATAGTATATACATTTATTTGTGAGGCACCACAGTTTACAGTTTGCTAACAAATCTCTGGGAGCCCCAATTCAATAAATTTGCACCACAGTGAAACAGACTGTTCCACTGTAAAATTTGATTGACACAATTTTTTTTAATGTACATAACCTGTCTTGTCTTTATTTGGTGTGCTGTATTAAGGACCTAGGGGCCTATTCATCATCGAAGGCCGTATGGCCTCCGATGATGAAGTATTGATCTCGCTACGAGGGATACTTAAGTACCCAACTCGCAGCGGGGGAAACGTGACACCGGAGCAATTCATCATTGCTCCAGTGAGGGGACAGCTGCTCCGAAACGCAGCTGTCCCCTCGGTTAGTATCGCAGCTACAGATGCAGCTGCGTTACTTACCTGCTCCCCGTCTTCCCAGCTATGCATGCGTGACCTCGGGTCATGCATGCGCACAGCCGCCAGGGAGATAGTGAGGCGGCGGCGGAGGGATCCACTCGGATCCCTCTTCGCATCCTCGGAACTTCTTCCCATAGGAAAGAGCAGGGTTATGAGAGAGTTTGCTGAACACCAAGGGGGTCCTATCGGACCCCTGATGATGAATGGCCCGGCAACTTAACTATGCAGAAACTAGCGTTTCCGCATGGTTACCGGGCCATTTATCATTAGATGAATAGGCCCCCTATTGTTTTCTGGTGTTTACAGCAATACATATGGTTCCTCATATGTATTAAAATGGTCCGCAGCAAATATCGGAGATACTGTAGCTGCTGCTGCTGGCCGCCGCCACAGTAGTCCCCTTAGAATTCTGTGGGGCTGCAATGTGCCCAGATGCATCAAGCTCCAGAATGCCTATAGGCTTTTCACTGCAATGAGTTTCTGGAGAGGGATCCCAAGGGTCCCTCTCCTTCCACCAGCAGCTTGCGTATGCGCTGGCCAATAGGCATGCATGCTCAAAGGGACTCCTGGAAGTCCTCTCATTACAAGGGACAGCTCTTATCGGAAAAGAGCTGTCCTGTGAGTAAGTAATCATACAAGACAGCGCTAATAAATGCCGGTATGCATGTGATACGGACGGGATCTATCTCATTGTACTGTATATAAGATACATGATACATCCCACCCTTTGTGTTTACAGTATGTTCATTACAGGCTCTCTATGTTTTTTTATACACAAAACAATGGGATATGATTACACATTAGGGGGAGGACAGTGGTTATTTTATCTCTGCTTATTTATCCTAATAAAATTCCCGTAAACTGTCCATACATAGGCAAATTCAGCCTCCTGGTCCAAATCCCCAATTTCATAATAGGTTGAATTTCCCACCTTTCACAAACAATGGGCCTGATTCAGCACGGATCGCTATTGCAGTCTCACTTCGAAAATATGCTAATGATTGCAATCGCAATGCCATACGCAGCTTAACACAAGGACGCCCACTGTACCTTACACACATCCGTAATACTTAGCGAGACTGCAAAACCATCGGTACCATCGAGTACCATTGCAACCTCACGCACACTTGCACGAGGTCTGACCTTACGCAGGAATTGCTAACCTCAGCGCACGCAGTGAGTACACAAGCTTCGTATGGCATCGCAATGGCTAATTTATGCACGTCCTTGCAACGGAGTTCAAACGCACTGGCACACCTGCGTTTTGCCAACCACCCCCCCAAAATGGTACTTCCTGTCGATCACTCTGCGATGGCTCTGTGTAGTCACTGTGTTCGCAAACCCGATCGCAGTGGAGTCTTCGTGCAGGCACACTGCAATGCTTATGCAGAATGCAACAATCGGCCAATTGCGTGCGTAATAGCAGTTGCGATCGGTAAAGAATCAGGCCCAATATTTGTTGCATCAATTATGGTAAAATCTTGTTTAGAATTGATTTTCAAAAAGGACAAATACACAGAATATTTACAAAACAATCAAACTGGCAGTCCAGACAGTCCAGCGTTAAATCTGATTCAATATAATTTATTTTAACAAATAGGTAAAATAAAGTTTAAATAGCGACTAATTACACAATGTGATAAAATTACAATTCTGGAAACATGAAAAAAATTATTTTATAGTTTTAAAAAAAAAGTTTACTGTGTTAGTGGTGGGATGGGCAGGACAGACGGCAAGAGGCGGGTATATGTATATATATATATATATATATATATATATTATACGGAGATATGCGGTACAGTTTTCCTCAAAACCGAACAGACACATGCTTTGGGATTCTCAATTTGATAGAGTCTTGACTTGTATCATATTTGGGTTTCTGAGTAGAACAGAGGGCTTCATTCAGAGGTGGCCGTACGGTCTATGACCGCACGGCCGCCTCGATGTTTGTCCAGTGCGCATGCGCACAAGGGAGCCGGCTCCTTTGTGCGCATGCGTGAGACCCGCTACGACCGACAGCGCCGGTCATAGCGGGTCTCTTTCCAAAGGGGGCGAGCTGTCGATGTTGATTGACAGCTCGCCCCATTTGGAAGGCAGGCCGTGGGGGTGGCAGCCCAAACGGAGACGTTCCCATGGGAACGAATGCCGTTTGGGGGAGGCCCCACTGACATCACTAGTGATGTCAGTGGAGAGCTTCCAGCTCTGACAGAGCCAGAAGCTGTCCGGGGCTTACGACAAGTGAGACCCTACCCTAGGGTCTCGTTGTAAGCCCCGATGGTCGCGATGGTCTATGACCATCGTGACCATCACCCTAGCGGTCGTTAGAGCTGTGGGTGTAAACCCACAGCCTAACGACCGAAACAGAGGTGGCCGGTCAGGATGCAAGCGGCCGCCCAGTTTCTGAGCCACCGCTTGCATCCTCCGACCGCCTCTGAATGAGGGCCAGAGTCTCAGCTTGGGTCTGCTGTAAATTTGGAACTAAAAACCGAATCTCTGGGGTTTTGGATTGCATGTAAGCAGGTACAAAATTACATAATTTTAGCTGTTTCTATCAATTTTAGAAATCCAAAACTGAACTTTCGAACCAAAACACTTGAGTGGCTTTGCCAAAACCATAACATTTGAAGGTTGTTTTGCCAAAACCAACAAACGGGGATCCGCGCACATCTCTAATATATATATATTTTTTTTACGTACACACATGCACATGTGGCCAGTAGTGATCTGGACACATCGGGGGGCAGAGCTGAGGCTGCACTGATGCCGGCAGGAGGGGTGCCGATGCCGCTGGGCTGTCCGATCAATATTGTGTGCAAAAATGGGCGTCTATTACTAATGGGGGTGGGAGGTAATTTTACAATCGGGACCTATGGACATGGGGTGGTGTGAAACACCCCCTACTCATAATTTTTTTTTCAATAAAATATTTGAATACATTTTTTTTATTTAAGTAACTAAAAAAAATTTAAATTTTTGAGGCCCATTTATTAAAAACAAAATTGTCAGTGAAGTGGTTAAGAAGACGATGTGCCCAGTATAAAAATCAAACTAATAGGTTTCTATACACCTTTGCAAAACAATACTGTAGGTTCGTCAGAAATATATATATCTTCTACACTAAGACGCAAATTCATCAGGGGTTTATCCCTCAAACTACAGAAATAGAGATAGAAGGGAGCCCAGGATATCTCATGTTAACCTTGGTCAATCAATCAATCAAATTACTTGTAAAACGATAGTCTTCATTTTACTGTAAGTCAAGGAATTTCTAGTCTTCCGGAGGCACCGAGAGCAATAGAAGATATTTTGGCCCGCTTCAATTTATCAGAATGGCTTTGTACTCTGTGTACAGTTTGTGTATGTACATATTTATAGATATATATATATATATATATATACATACCGTAGCTGCAGAGTGGCGTTACCATGTACTATTTAGCTAGCACGTCCTGTCTTTATCTTTTATTCTTCTGTTGCTGGAATCTCTAGAATGACAGCAAATAAGAAATGTAATATACAGAATACTTGGATAACAGCTTAGAAAGTAAAGAAACATCAGGTACAATGTCTCAGTTAGAGATGTTTTACCTACTGAGAGCAGAACCATTGGAGGGATTGTTTTATATATATATATATATATATATATATATATATATATATACAACAAGTATATGAAAGAGGGCGCTATTACTATTTTAGTCTTTAGGTAATATTTGGTCTCAAATAGATTATCTTTTTTCAATCCAATGTGTTGAGAAAGACAAAGTCTTGTGGAGGAGAATGCAATGAAGAGTAAATGTCCAAATGGAGACACATAGAAGTAAAGAAAGCTTTTTTATTCAGCGCGTTCCTCCTTTTGGAGTATTATCCCAATAATAAAACCTCATACCAAGGGAAGACACCCAAAGAATAATAAATAAAAATTCTGATGCGCATATGTATATTTATTTAAGATAACAATCTTTAAAACACTTGACAGTAAAAATCATGCAGCAAGACTTAACACAATTCAGATTGGGGGTATAGTGAGAAAAATTCTCCCACCTTAGAATTCTATACCCCACATCTGTGGGACCCCAAGCAGGTGTGCCCAATCTTTACCCGACGCGTTTTGTCCTATACAGACTTCTTCAGGGGTAACAATGTACTACATCATAACAATAAAACAAGGATGTCAAAATAGCGGTGTGAGTGGGTTAATTTTGTACAGATACAGTATATAGCTGATACTGGAAACAAGTTTAGTTTTCATATAAATCATTTTTCTCAAACCGATCATTCTTATGGATCACAGAATATATCTGTGATTTTTATATATTAGATAGATGAAACTTTTTTTATATAAAATAAAAATAAAAAGTACATACCATAAGAAATAATGCCTCACCAGGTAAACAAATAGGGATTCTCTGGAATCCAAATTTCTGTGATATCATGCCTATAACCAGCAGGGAGAATTCCTTAGGAATATGGTAATTGAACTTAAATGCTAGTATATACAATTTTATATCAAACTCACAAATATATACCAAATCGGAGTATAGATATCTGATGATGACTTTTGTGTAAATATGTATGAACCAAACAGATACCTAAGGCATGGGTCAAAAATGAAAATATGAATATGACCCCTCTTAGTTCTTAATAAAAAAATATCTTAAATAATATTGATAAGAACACTCGATAAAAGCTTACAGTAATACTTATTACCTTACCACCCTCACAACAACGTATTTAATCTCAAAGGCTTCCACAGTGTTACTATTAGTAATTAACATTCATAGCATAATCCATATGGTATCGCATATATTAATCTTAATTGCAGATATAATCTAAATAATATAAACATAATGTTCTTAACCAGAAACATCTTGAGAAAGCCCTAGTGCATGATAGTGTTTTTAAAAACGTGCTTGTTCCTATATATGTCTAAGTGATGGGTTAAAAAATATATGTATATATATATATATATATATCCCATTTTAACTTTTAGTATTAGTCACTCTAATGATGTAGATATAAACACTCAATTGGAGTAGGGAATAGAGCTTATTACTTTATCCTTAGATGTATTAAATCTTAGAAGTTTTCACAATAACAATAATGATAACATATGCAGCAGGTTTTCACAAGTTTAAAAATGATAACATTTATAGCATAATGTATATAATGTGCAAAAGCTAATTATTGGCAAATTCCAAATAGTATACAAACAATGATTTTAACCGCAAGCATTGTGGAGAAGTAAAAATATATAAAATATAACATATATGTATCTTACCTGAACCTGTATGATCAGTCCCACAGCAGTGATCAGCACATGGCTAAAGGAGTCTGTGGCTTCCTAAATATTTACCTTAGCTAGATGACCTCACTTCCTGTAATTACAATTTCCTGTGGCCTTAAATGTAATAAAATATCTATTTTTTGCATAAGGCACGTATCTACCCTATATATAGATATATTTATATAGAAAGTGATTGCATGTGTGCACTTAATTAGTAGGATATATGGTTATAAGTCTGGTTTTTTTTTTGTAAACGTAATGGGTATTCTTATCCATCACTCCCTTTCTGCATGTCATTTTATTTCCTGGTTTGCGGCATACATTTCAGCAGCAGGTCACGTGGTCGCCGTCCCACGACCACGTGTCCCTGCTGGATTGCGGCGCCAATGGATTAATCACATGCACCTGTTTAATCAGTTGCATACTTACCGTAGCCCGCACGTGTTCAGCCAAACGTGGGCACTAGGGGACAATTAGCTTTCTGTTATCGGCCATTTATAAGAAGCTACAGATTGATATAGCGGCAGCCATTTTTGGGATGACTGTTCTGTTATAACACAATATAAAGACAAAGGGATATTTAATAGCAAACTTTTAAACACGGGCATTAATCAGATAGAAGATTCTACATATACAGCCATCATATGGGAATTTAGTTTGGAGAACAGAGACTATAAATAATCATTTAGTTAAATCATTAGCGGCGGCCATTTTGTTGGAGAACAAATTAATTTGAGCTTTATAATGTTAAATTATGTCAGACTACTAAAACTATTTTATTTTAACTTTTACAGTGATTATTTGAAAGGAGAAGGAACCTTATTTCATACAATTGAATTTATCTAAAATTAAACTTATTTTGTGTAAAATCCATATCATTAAACTATTAATATAAAGTGATGATTTTTCTCACTATACCCCCAATCTGAATTGTGTTAAGCCTTGCTGCATGTTTTTCACTGTCAAGTGTTTTAAAGATTGTTATCTTAAATAAATATACATATGCGCATCAGAATTTTTATTTATTATTCTTTGGGTGTCTTCCCTTGATGTGAGGGTTTATTTCTCTAGAGAAGGATAATACTCCAAAAGGAGGAACGCGCCGGTTAAAAAAGCTTTGTTTACTTCTATGCATTTTGAGAACAAGTCTCCATTTAGACATTTACTCTTTCAAGCTAAAGAATCTAATGTGGAACATATAGCTTGAAGATAAACTACGTGATCTGTGGGTCTTCATTGCATTCTCCTCCACAAGACTTTGTCTTTCCCAACACATTGGATTGAAAAAAGATAATCTATTTGAGATCAAATATTACCTAAAGACTAAAATAGTAATAGCGCCCTCTTTCATATACTTGTTGTGCATTTTGTTTATCCTTCTAACAGGGGATTTTTATGAGGGGAGCAGCCGGTAGTAATATACAGTAATTTATATTATAGTTACAATATTTAAAGCGCAAACTGCAGGCATTAGAATTGTGTATATATATATATATATATATATTATATATATATATATAATATATAGGTATATATATATCATATAAAAAAATTGAATGCATGCAGCCTTTATTGTTAGATGTCTTTAAGTCAGCAAAGGGCTTCTGCATCTTGTGTATCTTGAGTGTTGACACACTGTTCCGGGTGATTACTCTCTCGCTTTGTCCTCCAGGCACTAACCTCTCCTGCAAGTAAGAGATTATAGCAATAACCATATGGGAAGCATATAAAAGCATATAACATTAACATACACTGGTGAAATGGATGCAGCGTAAGGGATCCGGGGAGGAATCTTAATTGCTATTACCAAAGTCAATATGCAATTTATTTTCCCCTTCTCAGGCACAGACATAATTGCCAAATGTTTTATTAGGAATCTGACTGCCTTTCCTTGGGTCAATATCACTATAACTACAGGGGGAGAATTCCTGCCACTAAAAATTTAATAAAGCTGTAGATCCACCGTCTTTTTTTTTTTTCTTTCTATTTTTACCCCCCTAACGTCTTCTTTTATGTAAGTACGAGTGCCCTTCAAGAAAACAGCATCGGCTGTGAATAGAGAGGAAAGTAAAAACACAGTGTGTCGTAGGCAGTAAGGTCAGTGGCGTTCTGTAGGCTGCACACTGTGACGCTCACAGTCCAGATTCACTTCTACTTCTTTGTGTTGTTGCTGCTTTGGAGCAGAAGTTATAAGAATGAGGAAAATAGGATGTGAGGCTTTTGTGAACAACAAGTCTATATGAGTCTGGTATGGGCAGCTTATCTGGGGATAAAGAGAGAGATGTACTAAGCCGTGGAAAGAGATAAAGGGGTAGAAGTTGCCCATGGCAACCAATCAGCTTTCAGGTTGCATTTATCAAGTACATTCTATTTTATGATAGGTCGAAGCCGATTGGTTGCCATGGGTAAACTTTTCCACACTTCTTCATTCTTTTCACTGCTTCATATATCTACCCCAAAGTACCAACCAATAGGCTGCTGTCATTTTTCAAACACTACCTGTAAAATGACAGTTAGGAGCTGATTGGTTGGTACTTTATCTCCATCCACTTTATTTCTCTCCAAGGCTTAGGATGTAGGCCCCAAAGTGTTAGAACCACACCATCTTGAAATGGTATGAGTATTAAATAAAGTGTGTATATATATATATTAGGGGTGTGCACCGGACACTTTTCGTGTTTTGTGTTTTGGTTTTGGATCTGGATCTTTCTTCGTGTTTTGGATCTGGATTGGTTTTGCCAAAACCACCCTTCCGTGTTTTGGGTTCTGGGTTTTGTGTTTTGGATCTGGATTTTTTCTTAAAAAATAAAAAAAAAACGCTAAAATCACATAAATGGGCCTTTTTTTGTTCCTACGCTATTAATAACCCCAATAACATTAATTTCCACTCATTTCCACTCTATTCTGAACACCTCACACCTCACAATATTGTTTTTAGGCCAAAAGGTTGTACCGAGGAAGCTGGATGACTATGCTAAGCGACACAAGGGGGCGGCACAAACACGTGGCCCATCTAGGAGTGGCACTGCAGTGGCAGACAGGAAGCCAATCAGCGTTATGGTGCCCATTTGCATGTAGCACGAACCCGGGAGATCCGTGCTACATGCATCTGTGTGATTGGCACAGAGCAATGACAGGTCCGTGAGACCCGTCTGTGCTGCTGTGGTAAAAAAAAAAAAAAAAAACCTGTGTAAAAAAAGAAAAAAATGGCGTGCACCCCCCCAAAAAAGAGCAACCAGCCCCGGGCATTAGTAACCCAGTGCTGGGTGTGCTTAAATACAGGGGACAAACGACGTAGGGGTCCCCTGTACTTAAGCACAACCAGCACCGGGCTAGTCAGAACCAGCGCTGGTTGCCAAAATACGGGGGACAAACGACGTAGGGGTCCCCTGTATTCTGCGCAACCAGCTCTGGGCTCTGATCCGGTCCTGGTTCTGGAAATATAGGGGACAAAAAATGAGTAGGGTTCCCCTGTATGTTCCAGAACCAGCACTGGACTTTTTCTAGCGGGGGGCTGATGCCACAGCCAGGGGAGCCCTTTCACCGGGCCCCCCAGCCGCAGCATCAACCCTGACCGCTAGTCAGCCCAGGCCGGGGATCCCTGGAGAGCTGGG
The DNA here is from genome assembly GCA_031769625.1 of Taudactylus pleione. Classification (NCBI taxonomy): domain Eukaryota; kingdom Metazoa; phylum Chordata; class Amphibia; order Anura; family Myobatrachidae; genus Taudactylus; species Taudactylus pleione. The sequence continues at coordinate 3,761,067 of JAUIMM010000710.1, forward strand.
GACCCCCCCAATAAAGGGGTCACCCTCTCCAGGGCACCCCAGGCCCAGGCTGATAGCCCGGGGCTATCCCCGCCACCCCTGGTGGCGGTGGGTGGCGGGTTGATGTGTGGTGTGGTGTAAATAAAGAATATCAAACATTGTCTTTACAAGTAGAACTGCAAGTCCCAGCTAGCCTGCCCCGCATGCTGGTACTTGGAGAACCACAAGTACCAGCATGCAGGGCATTAAGGGCCCACTAGTACCTGTAGTTCACCTGTAAAAAAAATGTTTAAAAAAACACAGGACACACACACCGTGACAGTATAAGTTTATTAAACATACATACACACACACACATGTACACATACTCACCTATGTAACCTGTAGCATCGGTCCACTTGTCCGGTAAAGTATCCCTAGGGGACCTGTGAAAAAAAACATACTCACCATCTCCTATGCGAGGTTCTGTCCTCTTCGTTCCAAAGTAGGCATCCCCGGACTTGGCAAAAAAAAAAAAACGAAAACGCGATCCACGAACTTAGTACCGTTCTATAGAACGGTACTTCCCGAATGAGAGCTTAGCGGCGGGGTATCACCATGGAAACCCCGCTGCTAAGCGTTCATTGGCTGAGAGAGGCCATCTCCCGTCTCTCTCAGCCAATGAACGGCTCCCTCCATTGTAGTCAATGGTGGGAACCGCAGGGTAAACTTTAATAACCTTGCGGCTCCCAGCATTGACTACAATGGAGGGAGCCGTTCATTGGCTGAGAGAGACGGGAGATGGCCTCTCTCAGCCAATGAACGCTTAGCAGCGGGGTTTCCATGGTGATACCCCGCCGCTAAGCTCTCATTCGGGAAGTACCGTTCTATAGAACGGTACTAAGTTCGTGGATCGCGTTTTCGTTTTTTTTTTTTGCCAAGTCCGGGGATGCCTACTTTGGAACGAAGAGGACAGAACCTCGCATAGGAGATGGTGAGTATGTTTTTTTTCACAGGTCCCCTAGGGATACTTTACCGGACAAGTGGACCGATGCTACAGGTTACATAGGTGAGTATGTGTACATGTGTGTGTGTGTATGTATGTTTAATAAACTTATACTGTCACGGTGTGTGTGTCCTGTGTTTTTTTTAAACATTTTTTTTACAGGTGAACTACAGGTACTAGTGGGCCCTTAATGCCCTGCATGCTGGTACTTGTGGTTCTCCAACAAGTACCAGCATGCGGGGCAGGCTAGCTGGGACTTGCAGTTCTACTTGTAAAGACAATGTTTGATATTCTTTATTTACACCACACCACACAATCAACCCGCCACCCACCGCCACCAGGGGTGGCGGGGATAGCCCCGGGCTATCAGCCTGGGCCTGGGGTGCCCTGGAGAGGGTGACCCCTTTATTGGGGGGGTCCCCAGCTCTCCAGGGATCCCCGGCCTGGGCTGACTAGCGGTCAGGGCTGATGCTGCGGCTGGGGGGCCCGGTGAAAGGGCTCCCCTGGCTGTGGCATCAGCCCCCCGCTAGAAAAAGTCCAGTGCTGGTTCTGGAACATACAGGGGAACCCTACTCATTTTTTTCCCCTGTATTTCCAGAACCAGGACCGGATCAGAGCCCAGAGCTGGTTGCGCAGAATACGGGGGACCCCTACGTCGTTTGTCCCCCGTATTTTGGCAACCAGCTCTGGTTCTGACTAGCCCGGTGCTGGTTGTGTTTAAGTACAGGGGACCCCTATGTCGTTTGTCCCCTGTATTTAAGCACACCCAGCACTGGGTCACTAATGCCCGGGGCTGGTTGCTCTTTTTTTGGGGGGGGGCACGCCATTTTTTTCTCTTTTTACACAGGTTTTTTTTTTTTTATTTACCACAGCAGCACAGACGGGTCTCACGGACCCGTTAGTGCTCTGTGTCAATGACACAGATGCAAGTAGCACGGATCTCCTGGTCCGTGCGTGCATCTGTGTCATTGAAATACACAGCAGCACAGACGGGTCTCACTGACCCATCTGTGCTCTGTGTCACTGTCAATCACACAGATGCATGTAGCACGGATCTCACGAGTCCGTGCTACATGCAAATGAGCACCATAATGCTGATTGGCTGAGAGCCGTGACAGACGGCTCTGTCAGCCAATCAGCACTTTGCCCATTAAAGGCAAAGGCATTTTTTTTTAAATGGCCGCTCGAGGCAAAACCTCGAGATCCGACAGCAGATCTCGAGGTTTTGCCTCGGGAGAGGGATCCGGGGCAGACAGGGAGATCCGAGCTTGGGCTCGGATCGCCCCGGATCCCCGAAGTTCGGGTGGGTTCGGTTCTCAGGGAACCGAACCCGCTCATCCCTAATATATATATATATATATATATATATATATATATATATAGATATATATTGTCCATTTGTAATCATTTACTCATAACGTGATCACTTTATAAATATTTGCTCAGCATGCAATCAGGGGCGCCAAGAGGGGGGGGTAGCGGGTACTATTTACCCGAGCCCGGGCCTGTTGAAGGAGCCCCACCTGCCGCCATCAAGTTCGGCTGGCAGCAGGGAGAGAGGATTGACCGCTTCTACAGCAGCCTCTCTCCCCAACCCAGCACACACGCTGCTGTTACGCTATGTGTTGGGCTAGGGAGAGAGGCTGCTGCAGCAGCAGTCAGACCTCTCTCCCAGCGTTATATGCCTCTTGGGGGGTGTGACTTCGCCCCTACCACCTGACACATGCGCCCACTATGCGGTGTGCGTGGCCGAGAACACGGTCATTTTTTTTATTTTCGGAAGGAGGGGGTCTGGCCACACCTCCCCGATTGACCACGCCCCCTCCCTTTACCTGGGTCCGGCAGAGATGTCGGCAGCCCTGCATGCAATCCCGTAATATAGGGGTTTATGTATGTATCAATCAGTGCAAAGCGTGGAGAAGTGGACCATTGGAGAAGTTGCCCATAGCAGCCAATCAGCTCCTACCTCTTATTTTATAGATTGTACTTGATAAATGCTACTTCAAAGCTGATTGGTTGCTGTGGGCAACTTCTCCACTGGTCCACTTCTCCGTGCTTTTCACTGCTTGACCCATAAACCTATCACTTTGTAAATAATTACAGTGTTGTGCATATAGGGGCTGATGTATCTGCGGCTGCTTTTTCGCGGCAGCCTGCTTACTACCGCGCACTAATACGAGTATCCGCCCGTCTGAATTGATTATTCGTCTGTCCATGTGGAAGGCCGCTCTGCCCACTGTCATTAGTATGGGGGAAGTCAGATTTGCACACCCACAAGACGGATCTGTTTGGCGCTTCCACGCCTAGAAACTCCCATTTTGCACAAGGAGAGATCCATCAATCTGCACAGTCTGTGACCGCTGTCGGCAGCAAATGCACAGTTTGCAGACATCTGCGAGATCCGTATGCATTTAGACTTGCATCCGGCCCAAAGAGGGCTTATAACTAATGAGTCATTAGCCCCATAACATCATGAAGGCTCCATGACAGAATCTAGTGACATGACCAAACGGCAAACCTGGAATAAATTGTGGAGAAGCCTCTCTTGGTGGTGGGCGGCCGCAGGCCACCCCATGGTACATGTTTTTTTTGTTTGCTGAGCCGGGCGGTGAACCCCCTCGACCTGCACCGCTGGCAAGTGCCATGTGGGCCAACCGGTAGTTTGGACCTCATTAATTACCATTAATGTTCTAATAATCAATGGTACAATGGTAAATGCTATGGGGGAAATGCATGAAGCCTTGGCAAACAATCAATTCCTGCCTTCCATTTTACAGGCTCTTTGAAAAATTAGATAGGAGCTGATTGGTTGCTACTTTTTCTATCTCCACTTTATATCTTTCTTTCCACAACTTAATACATCTCCCCCTATTACATAATAAACAGTTTTACATAGAATCTTGACATTTTGAATATTCTGAAGCACTGATCTTAGGGACTGGTTAGTAATTAAAGTATAGGGGCATACTCAGTTGTATGACACTGGTTAGTAGTTACAGTATAGGGGCATACTCAGTTGTAGGACACACTGGTTAGTAATTACAGTATAGGGACATACTCAGTTGTAGGACACACTGGTTAATAGTTACAATATAGGGGCATACTCAGTTGTAGGACACACTGGTTAGTAGTTACAGTATAGGGGCATACTCAGTTGTAAGACACACTGGTTAGTAGTTACAGTATAGGGGCATACTCAGTTGTAGGACACACTGGTTAGTAATTACAGTATAGGGACATACTCAGTTGTAGGACACACTGGTTAGTAATTACAGTATAGGGGAATACTCAGTTGTAGGACACACTGGTTAGTAATTACAGTATTAGGGACATACTCAGTTGTAGGACACACTGGTTAGTAGTTACAGTATAGGGGCATACTCAGTTGTAGGACACACTGGTTAGTAATTACAGTATAGGGGCATACTCAGTCGTAGGACACACTGGTTAGTAATTACAGTATAAAGGCATACTCAGTTGTAGACCACACAGGTTAGTAATTACAGTATAGGGCATACGCAGTTGTAGGACACACTGGTTAGTAATTACAGTATAGGGGAATACTCAGTTGTAGGACACACTGGTTAGTAATTACAGTATAGGGGCATACTCAGTTGTGGGACACACTGGTTAGTAATTACAGTATAGGGGCATACTCAGTTGTAGGACACACTGGTTAGTAATTACAGTATAGGGCATACTCAGTTGTAGGACACACTGGTTAGTAGCTACAGTATAGGGGCATACTCAGTTGTAGGACACACTGGTTAGTAATTACAGTTTAGGGGCATACTCAGTTGTAGGACACACTGGTTAGTAATTACAGTATAGGGACATACTCAGTTGTAGGACACACCTGTTAGTAATTACAGTATAGGGACATACTCAGTTGTAGGACACACTGGTTAGTAATTACAGTATTAGGGACATACTCAGTTGTAGGACACACTGGTTAGTAGTTACAGTATAGGGGCATACTCAGTTGTAAGACACACTGGTTAGTAATTACAGTATTAGGGACATACTCAGTTGTAGGACACACTGGTTAGTAATTACAGTATAGGGACATACTCAGTTGTAGGACACACTGGTTAGCAATTACAGTATAGGGACATACTCAGTAGTAGGACACACTGGTTAGCAATTACAGTATAGGGACATACTCAGTTGTAGGACACACTGGTTAGTAATTACAGTATAGGGGCATACTCAGTTGTAGGACACACTGGTTAGCAATTACAGTATAGGGACATACTCAGTTGTAGGACACACTGGTTAGTAATTACGGTATAGGGGCATACTCAGTTGTAGGACACACTGGTTAGTAATTACAGTATAGGGGCATACTCAGTTGTAGGACACACTGGTTAGTATTACAGTATAGGGACATACTCAGTTGTAGGACACACTGGTTAGTAATTACAGTATAGGGGCATACTCAGTTGTAGGACACACTGGTTAGCAATTACAGTATAGGGACATACTCAGTTGTAGGACACACTGGTTAGTAATTACGGTATAAGGGCATACTCAGTTGTAGGACTCACTGGTTAGTAATTACAGTATAGGGGCATCCTCAGTTGTAGGACACACTAGTTAGTAATTACAGTATAGGGCATACGCAGTTGTAGGACACACTGGTTAGTAATTACAGTATAGGGGAATACTCAGTTGTAGGACACACTGGTTAGTAATTACAGTATAGGGGAATACTCAGTTATTGGACACACTGGTTAGTAATTACAGTATAGGGGAATACTCAGTTGATGGACACACTGGTTAGTAATTACAGTATAGGGGCATACTCAGTTGTAGGACACACTGATTAGTAATTACAGTATAGGGGCATACTTAGTTGTAGGACACACTGGTTAGTAATTACAGTATAGGGGCATACTCAGTTGTAGGACACACTGGTTTGTAATTACAGTATAGGGGCATACTCAGTTGTAGGACACACTGGTTAGTAATTACAGTATATGGGCATACTAAGTTGTAGGACACACTGGTTAGTAATTACAGTATAAGGGCATACTCAGTTGTAGGACACACTGGTTAGTAATTACAGTATAGGGGCATACTCAGTTGTAGGACACACTGGTTAGTAATTACAGTATAGGGGCATACTCAGTTGTAGGACACACTGGTTAGTAATTACAGTATAGGGGCATACTCAGTTGTAGGACACACTGGTTAGTAATTACAGTATAGGCGCATACTCAGTTGTAGGACACACTGGTTAGTAATTACAGTATAGGGGCATACTCAGTTGTAGGACACACTGGTTAGTAATTACAGTATAGGGGCATCCTCATTTGTAGGACACACTGGTTAGTAATTACAGTATAGGGCATACGCAGTTGTAGGACACACTGGTTAGTAATTACAGTATAGGGGAATTCTCAGTTGTAGGACACACTGGTTAGTAATTACAGTATAGGGGAATACTCAGTTGTTGGACACACTTTTTAGTAATTACAGTATAGGGGCATACTCAGTTGTAGGACACACTGGTTAGTAATTACAGTATAGGGGCATACTCAGTTGTAGGACACACTGGTTAGTAATTACAGTATAGGGGCATACTCAGTTGTAGGACACACTGGTTAGTAATTACAGTATAGGGGCATACTCAGTTGTAGGACACACTGGTTAGTAATTACAGTATAGGGGCATACTCAGTTGTAGGACACACTGGTTAGTAATTACAGTTAAGGGGCATACTCAGTTGTAGGACACACTGGTTAGTAATTACAGTATAGGGGCATACTCAGTTGTAGGACACACTGGTTAGTAATTACAGTATAGGGGCATACTCAGTTGTAGGACACACTGGTTAGTAATTACAGTATAGGGACATACTCAGCTGTAGGACACACTGGTTAGTAATTGCAGTATTAGGGACATACTCATTTGTAGGACACACTGGTTAGTAATTATAGTATAGGTACATACTCAGTTGTAGGACACACTGGTTAGTAATTACAGTTTAGCGGCATACGCAGTTGTAGGACACACTGGTTAGTAGTTACAGTATTAGGGGCATACTCAGTTGTAGGACACACTGGTTAGTAATTACAGTATAAGGACATACTCAGTTGTAGGAAACATTGGTTAGTAATTACAGTATAGGGACATACTCAGTTGTAGGACACTACTTGTTAATGATTTATCAGCCATCAACTGTTGTTGTGCAATAAATACGCAAATACAGCATACACATTTAGACAGATGCCAATAGCTGATATTATAGTTTTCATGAATATTCATAAAGGACCATGGGATGCAGGTAATAAAGAATAAGTATTACAGCTGTGACTTTTTTATTTTACAAGTCTCTGCTAGCAGAGGATCCCGACTCATTCATGATACTGACATATGCACCTATAACAATCTTTATCTTCACCACCTTGGTAATTATGACTCCCCAACTGTCCTGGCACTGGATAGCATGCTGGCAGTTTATAAATAAATGGGTGATAATAATGATTGACTTTTAAAGGTGTTCTGCCGTGTGGATACAGTTTGCAGGTGCTGATTACACAAAGACACAAAGCTTAAGGAGATGGACGTTTTATGCAGACAAGTTTTAGTAATAAATGCCATCAATCCGCACAGTTCTGTTTCACTTACAAAAGTTGGGTGACAATGTTAGAAAACGTAGAAATAAAATATAGCATTAAATGATGAGTTGTAAAAAAAAAAAAAGACAAAATCACAAATTAATGACTTTAACAAATTGACTATGTTAATGCAAATTAACAGTCTATAGATGGAATTGCAGTGCAACATAACCACATCTGTTTTGGCACAAAAACATTCATCCGCTCAGAATGGTTTGCTCTCTAAAAAGTCACGTTTTGCTTTACTTAGTCAGCTGAAGGAAGATGGATGTCAATACCAGCCAGCACTATAAATATAAATATATGCAATTAATTTGCTGGATCACATATCCACTTTAAATTGTGGGATTGTATAGTGAAAGGCATACTTTTAAGAGTCAGCAAGCTAATAGCTACAGTGATGTTTCAAACCCACTTTAAAACCAAAAAAAAAATGCATTTGTTTTTAAATGTTGGGTTGAAATTACTTTTAATATCCAAATCCACAGATGCTGCTACAACACTATATTCAAACTTTGGCAGCAAATATGGAGGGTTATAAATAATTATGAGGTTGTGTGGTGACCCCTAAATTCGGTTGTTGACGGTTCTCTGAGAACTGGACCCGCACATCTCTAATTATAAGATCACTTCTATCGTTTTGACTACTGCATTGATCATAAAAATCACTTTGTTTTTGAATAAGAATTAAATTACGATTTTTTTTTTTTTGAATATTGTTTTTTTGAATGGGTTTATATATTCCACTGATTGTGAATTTAACCTTCTGTCTTGCAAATTATGTGGAGATTCTAAATACAGCTTTGAGCTCTTCAGATGTATATTCAGTCTGTAATGTTCACAACTATTTCTCCATGAGAAACTTGGTATTGGTTCAGAGTTTTGTTTGATCTGTGTATAAGTTTTTGAATACATATTTTTCTATATATTTATTTTTTAACATACTGTAGTTCATGCTAGCATAGATTAAAAAAAAAACATGTATAATCCACTAACAGTATAATGTATTCAATTCATATAGTGTTTTATACTATTTATATGCCTTGTTAAGAAAAGCTGATGATGTTATTACTGATTCAAGCAAGTTTAGATTTTCTGCTACATTTTGACATCAGATAAGTTTAGAAAACAGGGGTCTACGTACTAAGGGGTCTATTTACTAAGCAGTGTTAGGAGACAGAGTGAAAAGTGATAAGAAAGTGATAAGGTGCCAGCCAATCCGCTCCCAACTGTCATCTCACAGGCTGTGTTTGAAAAATGACAGTTGGGAGCGGATTGGCTGGCACCTTATCACTTTCTTATCACTTTTCACTTTGTCTTATCACTTTTCACTCTGTCTCCTAACACTGCTTAGTAAATAGACCCCTAAGCCTTGGAGATAAAGTGGATAGATATAAAGTATGAACCAATCAGCTCCTAACTGTCATTGTAGAGGCTGTGTTTGAAAAATGTCAGGAGCTGATTGGTTGGTAATTTATCTCCATCCACTTTTTCTCTCTCCAAGGGGTATATTTACTAAGATGGGAGTTCTATTAAGGAGTGAGGTTGCCCATAGCAACCAATCAGATTCCAGGTATTATCTTCTAGAAGGTGCTAGAATCTGATTGGTTGCTATGGACAACATCACTTTTTTTTTGGAGCGGCCTCCTGGCCTGCTTGCATAGCTGTGAGTCACCACCCGCAGCTATAGCGAGCGGCCATGATGATGGTTGTGATGGTCAAGACCATCACGACCATCGGGCTTGCGAAGAGACCCTTGTGGTAGAGTCTCGTTCATCGCAAGCCCCAGAGAGCTTTCGGTTCTAACAGAGCAGGAAGCTCTCCACTGACATCACTCGTGATGTCAGTGGAGCCGCCCCCAAACGGCAAGCGTTCCCTCGGGAACACCTCCATTTGGGCAGCCACCCCCCCGGCCCACCCACCAAATGGGGCGAGCTGTCACCCAACATCGACAGCTCGCCCCCTTTGGTGCGAGACCCGGAGCGATGGATTGCCCATCGCTAGCTCCGTCGTGCGCATGTGCTGTTGGGCACCATTGACCCAGTTGCGAGTGCTCAGCGCTTGCGACCGGGTCTGAATCAGGCCCTTAGTACATAGACCCATTTTATCTCCATCCACTTTATCCGCTAAGTACATCGTTTCTAAAACAAAGGTAAAACATGTATTGTATTCTCCATTTTTGGTCAAAGGAACAATGAGAAGTTCTGCTTTGGCAAATCTGAATCCCATTGTGCAGACTAATTGTAAACAATGAGTCTGATCCAATCAGCTGCAAAGGTTTCATTAGAACCTTGAGTGCTAAGGCATCGCAGGATTTCCAGTCAAGGAATCTCACTTGTTTCAGCTTGCACTTCATATAGGTGAAAGCTAAAACAAGCAAGACTTCCGTACCATAATGGGCGTAAATCTGCATAGCTACAGAACGTGTGAGGTTCCACATAATTCAATTGGTCCCTATTTCTCAAATGTTGACTAAGGACCAAACCACCATCATTGCAAGGGGTGGGGTCACTATGAAATTGCTCTCCACCAATTTTTTGTTGGGGTGAAATAATAATAATGAATAATTTTTCACTTTCAAATTGCCTGTTGATTTATTAGGTGCTTTTATTTTTAGCCCGAAAAATGGATTGCATGAGTTGGGAAATCTTTTGTTTAATACAATTAAATTGTTGCTTATGTGATGTGTTTGCAAATTGATTATACTGCATTGCATTTTTTCGGCCAAAGCAAATAGGAAAATATTTCAATGCGATTGAATTAATTTATGATTATAAAAATTCAGCGTACTAAGTGGCTAATTCAGATTTTCAGACTGCGCATTTTGCGGATAGATCTTGCACTATCTGACACTGTACATGTTGAGTAGCCGAGCCTGCACGACTTTGAGCACCTAGGGGCGATTCAGACTCTTATGCATCTCAGCCGCATATCTATTTGCAACTGAGTGAGTGCAACTGGACAGCAGCTTGGCATTACCCAGGTGCCACCCACTTGCACCAACTCTGGATAAGTATTCCAAGGTTGTTCTCTTGCACCAGGTATAGTATTGGTGCATATGCGCAACAATAGTGATGATGGATACTTCCGCAAGATGATGGATAGAGGTGATTAGACCACATAGATCCAGCCAACCCAGAATAAAGACAGATATATTGATTCATTTCTGAGCTAACTTGTATGCAGCTCTGAATCAGGTCCCTGTGGGGTGCTCCGTCGCTGCCCCATGGCCCCTGTATCAGGCTGACAGGGTGCCAGGAACAACACCCAGCAGCCAGAATCGCTGCTTCAGTCTCGCCCAGATATCCCCAGACTGCAGCGTATACAGACAGGTACCCCGTAACTAACGTCAGGGCCAAAACTAGGATATCTGTAGGTAGCAATTTTGCGCCCCCTCCCTTCCACTACCTTGATTTTGTCCTTGCTCCTCCATAAGGCAGTGCACTAGTCAAACGTCCCTGGTATAGTGACTTACATTATTCCACACACCATAATGCCCATTACACATTATGCCGCACACTGTAATGCCTATTACAAAAGTGCCACTTACATATTTGCCCGACACCATTTTATACCCCACAGTAAGGCTTCTAATTACTTGGGTTTCATGCTTGTTGCCAGGGGGATTCTTGCTCGTTGCTATGGGGTTTATGCTCATTGCTATGGGGTTTATGCTCGTTGCCAGGGGTTACATGCTCGTTGCCATGGGGTTTATGCTCGTTGCCAGGAGGTTTCACGGGAGGAGATGCAGCTTTCAGCATCTTCTCCAGTAGGACCTCTAGTGTCTGTCTCCTCCTTGGCGGCGGCCATTTTTAGATGGCCGTTTTTTGCAGAGTCCATGTGGACGGCTAGTCCACATGGAATCTGCTGAAAATGACCATCCAAAAAAGGCCGCTGCCAAGGAGGAGACAGACAATAGAGGTCCAGTAAGGACCTCTAGCATCTGTCTCCTCTTTGGCGGTGGCCATTTTTGGATGGTCGTTTTCTGACTCTGCAGCCCCCAAGCCACCATGAGTCATCCCTTTTTCACCCCCTGCATTCCGGCACCCAGTGCACGTGCACCTCTAGCCCCCCCCCCCTAGTTGCGGCCCTGCTAACGTGAAGAATGACGAATGATCACAAACTCAAGATACTCATATGATAAGAGGTAGCTGGTAATAGGAATGTCATTTCACAATTGCTGTATTTGTAATGTCTAGAAGTTGGAAGAAATAAATGTTTAGATCCAGTGCCAAGTAGCAATGCCAAGAGGAATGCTGGGAAGTGGTGAATGTATAACAGTGACATTGTCAATGAGAATGAAATGAGGTAATTCACAAATAAAACTTCAGGCTACACTCATTGTTCAAACCTATTAGATTTGCAAAGATCGAGAAAATGCTGCCAAAACACCTCCTGTTGAGTTAATTTGCATCTGAAATACTCACCCTCTAAGCATTCCTCCTCTTCTACGACCTGACGGGATTATCTGCAAATGCGGTTTTTATGGTCATAAAAATGTTTCCCTAATGATGATTCAGAAAATGTTTTATCATTTTTATTTCTATGTGTCTATTGAGTTATTTTATGTTGATTGTATTTTATTTTACTCATTCTTAATTTTGTTACATTGCTTTATATGGCCAAATTCTAACAATATCAATAAAGAATCAAATTCAAGTATTATTTCACAAATAATACCAAGAAGGTAATTTTGATGCATAAGTACCCTTCCAGGAAAGCTTGCGGGTCAGCGTTCATAACACATCAAAATATGACTTAGGAGTCTACTCATCGAAAGCCACCCTTTTGTAAATACACCTACCTGGTTATGCTTATACAGTATCCTATACCAACTCTTCAAGATAAAGATTTAGGCCCCCATTTATCAATGATGGTAAACACCAGCGCAATTTTTCGTTTAGTATCACTGTGATACAAATGAAAAATGTACTGGTATTTACCAATACTTACCCCTCTGGCAAGGTCCCGCAAAGTCCTCCTCCTCTACGAGGTCCTCCGCTGGGCAGCCTATCACTGCCAGCGATGGGGCTCCTGTGTTATGCACAACGGTCCATCTGCACAAGTTCATAAGGAAGGCTTCTCTGAAGCTGGAAGGCACCACCGGGTCTCCATTACCGACAGTGGGGGCCGCATCGCTGTCACCATCTTAAAGATGGTGAGAGCAATGCTTGACGAACAGCAGTAATCTTAGATTACTGCTGTTTGTTAAATCCAGAAAGGATGGCATAACCCCTGTAGAGAACGCTACGATGATAAATGGGGACCATAATTTTCATACGTGTACCTTTAATGGAAACATTGAACATAATAGCGCGAGGAGTTCAACTTTATAAAAAATGTAAAGTACTTTTTTATTATTTCAAAATATTTATTTAAATAGAAAGAAGCATGACAACGTCACAGGAAGTGACATGGGGCTCTATTTATTAACATTATTTTTACTAAAATACTGTAAAGTGGAAAAGGGTGTATCACCTAAATTTACTAAAGGGCAATTGGAGTAGAATTTGTAAAATTCTACTCCAAGCCCTAATTATCACATATTTTTAGTAATCAGATCGCATTTCCCATAATTGTAATGGGAAATGTGATCTGTCTGCAAGTTACTAAAAATTAATTGTGAAAAAATACCAGAGGAAGCCCTGTGATAACAACACCACCTGCAGGCAGAGCAGAGCCCGGAGCCGGCCCCAGTGATCAGCTGTGCGGTCTAAACAGACCACAAGCTGATACACTGCTAAAAAAAAAAAAAAATTTACCTGAGTCCAGGGACCAGAAATCGGAGCTCCGGTGATGTCCTCCCTCCAGTCAGCTGGTCTCCCATCCTGCACTGGGACCCGGTCATCAGCTGACCAGGTCACAGTACAGGATGGGAGACCAGCTGACCGGAGCTATGGAGGACATCACCGGTGCCCGATTACCGGAGGTAAGTGTAATTATGGGGGGGTCGCAGGTCGTGATCATGCGGGGCAGGGCTTAGCTGCAGCCGGTCGGTGCATTCACGGGCACTTGTCACGGTATTTTTTGCAAAAAATACAGTGGCAAGTGTGCGGAGGGGATTCGCAGGGACAGAGCTATATCGCAAACTCTCTACCGGCAAGGGATTTTTAGTAAATCCCTGTGATATTGGCTGAATTCGCAATGCGAATTCAGTCTGTAAGATCACACTACAGTCTGCATTCTAAATGCAGATTGTAGTAAATAGACCCCAAAATCTGTAGGGAGGAATTTGGAGTGGTGCATTCGTAGTTGGCTATACCGAAGTGCTGCATGAACTGGACCAGGAAAAACAGCATGGCCAGGAGACTCTGGGCCTGATTCAGAGCCGGACGCTCTGACAAGAGCGCTCGCTCTGAATCATGGCCCTCCTACCTAATATTGGACCACCCACAGCTTTTCGAGCGGCCAAAAAGATGGTCGCGATGGTCAAGACCATCGCGACCATCGGGCTTGCGATGAGACCCTGCGGTAGGCCCAGGAGTGCTTTTGGCTCTATCAGAGCCAAAAGCACTCCCACTGACATCACTAGTGATGTCAGTGGGGCCGACCCCAGATGGTAGGCGTTCCCATGGTAGGCGTTCCCCGTCGACAGCACGGCCCCTTGGGTGCGAGACCCATAGCGACGGCTTGGCCGTCGCTATTCGGGTCTCACGCATGCACAAGACGGAGCTCCCTCCGTCGTGCGCATGCGCACTAGGGCACCATCGACCCGCTTGCGAGCGCTCAGTACTCGCGAGCGGTTCAGAATCAGGCCCTCTGTACAGTAATTAGCCTGGAGTAATCAAGTAATCGCTCAATGATGAAAGAGTTTATGAAATGCTGCTATAAAGTCACAATCATGTTAGAGATGAGAGGTTCAGTTTTGGCTCGGATCTTCCTGCCAAGTTCAAACTCAGAACGAGGCAAAGCGTCATCTATCACAGATAGAATGTCATCTTTGTCTGTGAAAGCTGATGTTTTGCCTTGTTCTGAGACCCGAACTTGGCGTGAAGATCTGAGCCAAAACCGAACCGCTCATCTCTAATTCATGTATGTTTTTTTTAAATAATTTATTTTAAAGTGGTTTTAATAAAATACTGCACTATCCTGTGTTCCCTTATATTTTTATTATATACTGTAATTAGTGTTTAAAAATAAAGATATTTAAAAGCGCTCATTTGACAGACAAACGTGAACCTCGCACAGAAACATTGAATCAAATTGGCAAATACAAAGTAGGAGCTGCCAATTTTCCACCACAAACCTGAATCGGGGTCAGTTGGCAATTTCACTGCAAACCTATTCATGGCCAACGCACCATGAAAATAGTTTAACATTTTCAAGTATCTATATAATTGTGGTCAGTATGCCAAGTGCATATACAGCCATAAAGGGTGAGAGCAGTAAGTGAGCAGGGATTTGTTTGGTAAAAGTGGACCAGATGGTGGGCCTGATTCACTACTGATCGCAACTGCGATTGCAATAGCGATTACGCACGCAGTTCAACTGCGATGGTATCCTAATCCATTGTGATCGCTATGCTGTTGCAGCATAACATATTGGCACCTACTTTACCTTACACACATCCGCATTGTTTTTGCAAGACTGCGAAACCATCGGTACAATCGGTACCATCGCAGCCTCGCGCACACTTGCGCAAGCTCTGACCATACTCAGAAATTGCTAACTTCAGCACACGCTATGAGTCCTCAGGCTGCGTATGGCATTGCAGTGAATAATTTATGCACGCCCATGCAACGGTGTTCAGACGCACTGACACGCCTGCGTTTTGCTGACCACCACCACCGTCACCACCCACAAACGTCACTTCCTGTGAATCACTCTGCCATGGGTCTGCATAGTCACTGCGATCGCAGTCCCGATCACATTGGCCGGTTTGCGCAAATGCACTGTGATGCATACACAGGCAACCGATACATCGGTTGCGATCGGTTGTGAATCAGGCCCGGTATAACCTTCCATTCATCCCCAACATGTGGTTACTTTTTTTTTCGCAGTATCTCCGTCACAACTCCATGGCAAACCTTGACTGCGAGGAGAAAATTCAAAACCCCATAATATTGCACCTTGGTAGATAATGGCTCATAACATGGGGGGTAAATTTTTTTTTTAAATTCATTTCTTAATTCATATAATACAACAAAATTACATTACATATATATACTAAAGGTCTTTTTAACATCGATGTTATGTTTCTGGGGCTAAGGGGTCTATTTACTAATCAGTTTTACGAGACAGAGTGAAATGAGATAAGGTACCAGCCAATCAGCTCCTAACTACCATATCACAGGCTGTGTTTGAAAAATGACAGTTAGGAGCTGATTGGCTGGTACCTTTTCACCGTTCACTTTGGGTGTTATTCAGACCCACTCGTAAGCAGCAGTACGCTCGCAAGTGGGTCGATGGTCCCCAAGCTGTCGCTCCAGGTCTCGCACCAAAGGGGGCGTGCTGTCGATGTTGATTGACAGCACGCCCCCTTTGGTGGGCGTGCCGGGGGTGTGCCTGCCAGATGGAGGCGTTCCCATGGGAACGCCTACCGTTTGAAGCCGGCCCCACTGACATCACTAGTGATGTCAGTGGGAGTGATTTTGGCTCTGATAGAGCCAAAATCACTCCAGGGCTTGTGGCAGGGAGACCCTACCGCAGGGTCTCCGTCGCAAGTCCGATGGTCGCGATGGTCAAGACCATCGCGACCATCTTTTTGGACGCTCGTATATGCTGTGGGTGGTGACCCACAGCTATACGAGCGTCCAGGAGGACGCTCCATTTTGATGGAGGAGGGCCCTGATTCAGAGCGAGCGCTCTGGTCAGAGCGTCCGGCTCTGAATCAGGCCCTTTATCTCCTAACACAGCTTAGTAAATAGACCCCTAAATCACACATTTACTAAGAGACAATTTTTGATTTGTGTTTTTAAATATTAGTCAATTTGAATGTGTAAATGTGAGATTTATCCAAAGAAACACAACACAGATCGAGCGATTTTTTCCCATTGCGCATGCGTGTAAGTCGCATTGCGCACATGCAGCTGTTCAACTGTGATTATGACCGCACAAAGTAGCCATTCTCAAAGTGAGTGACAGGTGGCCAGGATTTGGGGGAGGCAATGGAGGACGGATAAGCAAACCCAGGCGTGTCTGATCGTTTCAACGCCGTTTCATGGGAGTGCATAAATTAGGCACTGCTACCCCTTTAGCAGCACGAGCGCTCACTGTGTGTCAGGAGAGCTGCCGAGTCTGCGGCTGGTCAGACTTGCTGCATATGAAGCATGGCTGCCTGCTGTGCGTCGATGGTACCCATGTTTACGCTGTTGCACATCATCGTACGGATATGAGAAGGCAGCAGTTGGGCGTCTCTGTGCTCGGCTGTGCTTTGGAAAGCATAAATATATTTTAGCAACTGCGATCCGTGTCAGTATGCAGTTGCGTTCGCAGTTCCGTCCGTCTCTAAATCAGGCCCCTTAATCAGCCCTGGAGATACCAAACCACAGATCATGATTCACTTGGATGTTTGCACCCTAAATAAATTCAGAATTGACATGACAAAGATATAAAATCTGATTATAGGACATAAACCCATCAGGAACTGAAAGAGCCCAAATACACTTGTCAGTATTTATCATTTTAATGCAGGAGATATAACAAAATGAATCTCTTATAAATTAGATCTGCAGACAGCGTGTGGGATTCGAGTCATGATTAGAAGTGTCAAATCCGTTTTCCAAATCGCTTTGTTACAAAATAAAATGACATGTAATTTCACCTCCCACTTGGGGACCTGAAGAACTACAGTATGATGACTCGGAACAATTGAACACGTTGATATACTGTACAATTCTTTAGGCACCCATTCAACGAAGCCTGCAGAATGCTCTGTTCACTGTCTCACTGGAGAAACTTGCAGACGTTGCAGTTCATCAGTTTCCTGGGGAGTTAATGAATCAAATGGCAGTCATACTAAAATGTGAGTTATCTCCACATATAAAGGAACCAGCTGTGGTTTTACTAAATCATACAAGTATTCATCAGGTGGCAGTACATACTGTAATAATATAATAGGCTATAATTTTTAGGCAGTGATGGAGATTCTCATTGGGCAATCTAAAATATTTGTTCCCTATAAAGTATAACTAAACAATATGGGAGAGAAAATAATTTAGAAGTTGCTTACTACATGGTGCCTTATTTCAGTGAGAGTTCATACCAATTCCATAGACACTGACTTAATCTAAAAAATAAATATAATAAACTATCCTATTAGCTGCAATGCACTGTCTAGGGGGTCAATGTAACTATCTTGCCACTGTGAGAAAATGCTGTTGTATGTCGCTCCTGCGGTAGCTCCAGGCTCGTTGCTGACATTTGTTAGCAACCCCATGAGTCTGGAGTGAGATCAGGCCGCAAGGGGGGGCAAAATGAGATGCTGTTGCCGGGGGTTCCTCGCCGTTGCGACGGCAACTTACCCCCCCCCCCCTCGTAGCTATTGACCCCATATGTGTGGAAGAAATATTTGGATAGTTTTAATATTAAAGAAAGAGCTGAGCGTTTCATTTGTGATTGAGTCACAACTAATAAGTATATTGTAATGGTTAGCATTATTGCCTTACAGCACTGAGGTCTTGGATTCTATTCCCACCATGGCCCTAACCATGTGGAGTTTGTATGTTCTCCCTGTCTTTGAGTGAGTTTTCTCCGGGTGCTTCGGTTTCCTTCCACAATCTAAAAATATACAGGTAAACAAAAATTATCTCTAGAGTGTGTCTGTGTGTAAATGTGGTAGGGATTATATATTGTAAGCTCCCCTGGGGCAGAGACTGATATAAATGGGCAAATATTATTTGTTAAGTGCTGTGGAATGTGTGTACTATATAAATAACTGGTAGTAATAATAATATTACGGCCCCAACTGTGTGTAATTTGTATCTTCTCCCTGTGCTCCGGGTGGTCTGGTATCCTCCCACACTCCAAAAATAAACAGGTAGGTTAATTGGCTCCCAACACAATGAACCCTAATGTGTGTACATGTGGTAGGGAATATAGATTGTAAGCTCCACTGGGGCAGGGACTGATGTGAATGGCCAAATATTCTCTGTAAAGCGCTGCAGAATATATGTGTGCTATAAACATAACTGGTAATAAATTAATAATATAATAATAGAGTTATTCGGGGGTATATACAATACTGTGCAAATGTTTTAGGCAGGTGTGGAAAAAATGCTTCAAAGTAAGAATGCTTTCAAAAATAGACGTGTTAATAGTTAATTTTTATGGATTAACAAAATGCCCGTAATGCCCCAAAAGCACTACATAACATGCTGGTGCACTGGCGTTACTAGGGGGGGGGGGATGCACCGAGCATCTCTACTATTTTGATGTCTCCCCCCCGGATGGAGTCACCAGGCAGCGCGTCATCCATACCCCCTGTGTCCAAAGAGGCTGGGGCTGTCCAGCAGCTCCCAGAGCACTGGGCAAGCCCCCAGCGTGATAAGAATGGGGGCGTGGAACACGGTCACCCTCTCAAAATGGCACACATCAGGGGGCATGGCATCGTGGGCATGAGTCCGTGCCACCTTTCAAGTGCAAGGACTAATAGAGTGCCGCACTGGGTGTCACCCCTAATAGTGACGCTACTGATGCTATATTATTAGATGGTCATAATAATAATTACTTTGCAGTTGGGGTTCTTTGTAGTTTGGGTTCAAATACAAATACTGGTGTACAAAATGTCATACATTAGAGTTTGTGGAGGGTGTACAGGACGGTGCAACCCACAAAGAGTCATTACAGAGAAAATAGAAAAATTAAAGCTAATTGCTGATTAGTTACCATCATTTATGGCACATTTAAGCCTTTAGGAATTGATAGTAAATAATCCTTGTTGGAGCACAATGTGCATTTGTGTATGTGTGATCCCATAAAAACATTTGCAGGTACGCATACAGGGACACCAAGATGAGCGTGAGCGAGCGGTACAGAGTACCCAAGCTCTGCCTGTCTACTTCATTGTGGAGCAGGCAGCTACAGCAGAGTGCCTCGGCATTTACCAAAAGCTATACACCCAATGTGCCTGGCCACGCTCCTCTAGTACTATCTGTATTGGTCCGCATTACTGAATGTCTTTCTGCCATTTAATCTTGGATGTCATCTCGACCACTTCAAAACAAAGGTTTCCAAGACAGAATTAATAATATTTCCACCTGCCAGTAGTAGTTACCAACCTGATATCTCTATTACTGTTGATATGTAACTTGACAATCAAACCCATCCTATAAGCTTGCTGCCTAGGTCTCATTCCTGACTTTGAACTGTCCTTCGTTCCCCACATTCAATATCATATCATCTAAATCATGTTACATACATCTTAAAAAACATATCCAGAATACGACCACATAGGGCTCTATTTGCTACAATCCGCATTGGTAATGCAGATTGTAGTGTGATATTACCGAGTGAATTTGCATTGCGAATTCAGGCAATATCACAGGGATTTACTACAAAAACTACTTGCAGCTCTGTCCCTGGGAATCCACTCCGCACATTAGTCATGGTATTTTCGCAAAAAAAATACCGTGACAAGTGCCCCACGCATGCACCGACCAGCCGCGGCTGCTACCCCCCGGTGCTAAGCCCCACCCCTATTGCCAAACCCTGCCTCCCACAATCGCGGACCCCCCGCAACCCCCCCTTACCCTTAAATACACTTACCTGTATGATCCGGGCTTTGGTGATGTCCTCCGGTCAGCTGACATCCCATGCTTCACTGGGACCCTGTCAGGTGACGGCCAGGCCGCAGGGCAGCATGGGAGACCAGCTGACCAGAGGGGAGACATCACCGGAGCCCCGCTCCGGTCCCTGGAGTCAGGTAAGTTTGTTTTTTTTTTTTACAGTGAATCAGCGTGTGGTCTGTTTAGACCACACAGCTGATCACTGGAGCTGGCTCCGGGCTCTGCTCTCCTCGTCAGAGCAGAGCAGGAGTCCGGTAACCAGGGGAGACCCAGGGTAATGCCACCTCCAGGTGGCGTTATTATCACAGAGCTTTCCCCGACATTTTTTCATATTTTATTTTTAGTAACTTTGGTCGGATCACATTTCCCATTACAATTATGAGAAATGCGATCTGCTTACTAAAAATAAGTGATACTTAGGGGTTGGAGTAGAATTTTATGAATTCTATTCCAATTGCCCTTTAGTAACTGTAGGTGATACTAAAATAATGTGAAAAGGGTTTTGAAAACATCCTTTTTCACTTTATTTTAGTAAAAATAATGTTAATAAATAGAGCCCATGGACACTACAAAAACTATTATTCATGCACTGAATACATGCATTGAGTATTGCTATAGTCTCCTTAATGATCTTCCCCAAAGCAGTCTCTCACCACTACAATCCATATTGAATGCAGCTGTGAGGCTGATCTTCCTCACTAAATGTTCATCATCTGCTGCTCCGCTCTGTCAGTCCCTCCATTGGTTACCAGTTTTCAACCATATTCAATATAAAATACTTTTACTTACACATAAGGCTATTAACCAAACCACACCAACATAAATCTCTTCACTTATCCCAAAATATCTGCTAACCAGACCTTTGTGCTCTGCACAAGATCTGAGTCTCTCATCCCCACGCATCACTTACTCACAATCACAGTTAGATGACTTTTTTTGGCTGCACCTACTCTGTGGAATGCTCTTCCATGCACAATAAGACTTTCCTCTAGTCTCCAAACCTTCATGCGTTCCCTGAAACTTCATCTCTTCAGACAAGTTTATCAAATTCCAAAACCACCTCTGCGTGACTGGGTCATACAGCCCACCAAGAACCTCTTCAATCTGGCTGGACCATTATGCAATAGGTAGCACATATCCTTGGGCATCAATGCTTATTTCCCTATACATTTTAAGCTTGCAAGTGGGCCCGCTTACCTCTATGTATGTCTGTTATTACCCACTCTTGTTTTATTACTGTTTTTCCAAATCGCAAAGCACAATGGAAAATGCTGTGCTATATAAGAAACTGTTAATAATAATAATAGCACCAAGGTCCGGCATATTTCTTGGCATATAGAGCATACTTACCAACATTTTTATTTTCTTCTCTGGGAGTTGCCCGGAGAGGAGATGCAGGTGGGCGGCGATGGGGACGGGGCTAGGATATTTGCGTCATTAAGCCCCACCCCTCACTGCAAAATGCAGGTAACAAGGGAGCAGCGCCAAACTATGCGATTTTCATAGAATTGTATCATTGGACTCTGGGCCTGATTCAGAGCCGCTCGTATGCGGCCGCTCGTTCGCTCCGAGCGATGTTTGCCCAACTGCACATGCGTACGGATCGTTATATGCATGCGCGAACCAGTCAGTGCGGCCGAAATTAGTTTGTTCGCTAAATAGCGAATGCCTGCTATTTTGAGTGACAGAATGAGGCGTATGTGGGTGGTAACAGGGGAAGGTGCTTGAAAACGGGGAGTGGAGATCCGAACGCAGGCGTGCTTAAAGGTCAAAACGGGCGTTTTATGGGTGTGCATACAGCAGTGTCATTGACCACGTCACTGGGTTATTTTATAGCCAGAACTGCTCGCAAGATTGTGGTAGCAAAAACCAACCCCAAGAATAGCGAGCAGTTCATATGCTGGTCGATGTACTCGACTAATCTAATAAATAGCGGACATGACGTAGGATGCGAGCGGCCAGGGGGCGTATTATTCCAAAAAACGACCGCAAGTTTTGTTCGCTCGTTCAGACCTAGAGGCGTGAACAGACCGCAAAGAGCAAACGGTTCATTTGAATAGCCACCCCTATTTTCTGGACGAGCGAGCGCTAATTGCGTCCGGCTCTGAATCAGGCCCTCTGCCCCCTACTCATGGACCCGCTGATCCCTTGGAAAATTCTCCCCATTTTGCCCAGGAAGTGGGCAGATTGAGGGAAAAGTGCCTACTTTTCCACCGCACCGGTGGGTTACGTTAAAAATCCGGACCCTCCCGCAGGGAAAAAAATCTTCCTATGTGCCTATAATCTATAGTCTCAGTCTTCCAGGAATAATAAGATCTGGGAATACTCTTGGATTTTGGGGTTACTTGGCAACTACAATAATGGTTTTCACTTTTTAGTTGGGTTAAAGTACCATTTTAGTTCCCATGTGTTACTTATCGTAATTCAAGTTTCATCAAATATTGCAAAGATTTTCTCTCCTTTCATTTCTACGCTTTTATTTGGGCTCGCCATCTGTACATCTGCTCGGAACTGTCAGCAAAAGACGATGCAAAATGAAATGTTGTGCCATTCTTGCCTGTCATTAGAGCAAGGCTGTCTTCTTTATGTGCCTCATTACAAACAATTAATATGCAGAAGGCTCAGGATATACTAATTATGTGTCAATATGCAAGTTTTATAACCATATGAATGTGGTGATAAATTACACTGATCGTTATACACTGCACTGAGTAATATATAAGCTGGATGTTTGTGTAAGATCGTGAATGTCTGGCACATGTAGCGTAGGAACGGGAACCTCATGATCACTAGCTATTAATAAACGGTCCTTGTTTATGGAAATGTCTGCATCACATCACAGTAAAGGCTTATTATCTAAATTATTCATAGCGTTTCTGCTAAAAGCCTGACCCTAAACAGACTAAGCACATAAAAGAGAACCGACGTGTTGTAAAGTAAAAAAGAAAAGTTCTGACTTGTAATAAAACAAACAAGTAATACATATAAATGTACAGTACAAAGGGCGAGATGTACGCTAATGCCACCGCTGCCGCGTCTGTGTTCGCCCACCTGCGGCTTCGCAAATCCAAGTATCAGCGTACAGAGACGCAGCATTGGATCGGGATCCTTCAATAAGCGGACTCCCAAGTAGCCCTATAGTAGAGCAGAATGGCCGCGTGTACTGAAACCCATTATGGGACCGCAGACGCTGGCTGTGACGCCATGAAAACGGTAGTGACAAGCACGCGTTCTTTGCCTCCACTTCCCGTTACCTCCCGCAAATGCTCCCTGACTGTCAATCACACGGTGAGCCACTACGGTAATGCACATTGCGACTGAGATGCATGCGCAGCTTACCGATAATCGCTCAACTGCGTAAATATCCCCAGTGCGTACATCTCTGAATCAGGCCCATAAATAATAATGTACAGATCTACCCAGCTATATCCTTGCTGCTGGCGCGGCAAATTGCTCCACATATGTCGTGAGACCCACGTCCGCGAGTGGATACGCACACTGCGTACGCACCTCCATGAGAGTGCATGGTGCGGTCGCATTTTCGCCATATCATACCATAGCATATGCAGGTGCGGGGAATCTCATGGCGTGATGCCTGCGCACGTTTGTGTCGCAATCAGCCGTAATGTAACTGGGCGCATCTGTACTACGGTATAAGTAACACAGGTATAGAACTGAACAGCAGACGGAGGTTGTAGACTGATTAGTGTGGACATGCCAGCCTTGATGGGTTTTATATACACGTCATTTTTTTCATTCTGCTTTTTCTATTATTATTTTAACACACAAAACCTGTCACCTGTCTGATTTGCTTTTTATTTGCATATTACCTAGTAACATGTGCACTATATAATCAGCAAAAGAGACTGGGCTCCTCCTAGAGCACGGGAGAGAGGGTTTAATGCAGCTGGCTCTCTGTGCCCTCTTGCAGCTGGCTGTCTTGATAAAGCTCAGTAAGAAAGGGACCGAGAATAGGGAAAGCCAGCCCAGGAGAATGTATACAATATGCTGACAGTCCAACGCAGCTTCTGACGGAAGCTGTCACCTTGAGAACATGCCACATTACTCCCTCCTGGGCAACCGGAGGCATGGAGGAACACTTCATTCTTTTCTTGCTAATTAGTGGATAATGTTATGTGCTAAATATTATAAGCAAGTGAAAAAAAAAAAAAAAGCTAATTTTCAGCCTGGTGGCAGATACTCTATAAATAAACAAAGTTATTCCTCGTCTATCTTGCAGACAGCTGGTGATCCCTACATTAGCAGCTCCGCCAGGGAGAAGGTTATTGTATAAAAAAAAAAACTATCACTTTTTTAATTACTGTAGCAATCCTTGAATCCCTGAATAGTACAGTAGTGCAGTCAGTGTCAAAGGGTGTGGTATGTTAGGTCGATAGTTATCAGGTCATTATGAGAATGTCGACATGTTGTCCTGCAGCATGTCGACAGCGATCCTGTTAACAGTCATCATGTCGACATCTATGATATGTCAACATAAGGTCCCTAGTGGCCCAGTGGTCCCTTACCTGGTCTAGAAGGCTGCAAAGGCTCCAGTGCGTCTACTGGTTCCCAGCAGTCACTTCCGATGCAGGCATGAGACGGAGCAGCAGTTTGGGTTTGTATTTTCTCCCTTTCCCTAACCTTAATCCCTTCCCCTAGTTCCTGGCCATTACCCTCCCCCTCCCTCAGCCTAACCCTAACCTCCCCCTGACCCTCACAGTGACACCTAAATCTAACTGTCGGCGTTCTAGGAAGGCTGCCTCCTATACATTTGGTAACATATTATCCAGTATATATCCTCTGCCCATGCAAGAGTAGGGCTTGAAAACCATGTTATGATGCAGCTTACTGATTATACCATATGTTATAAAGATTATGACAATTATATATTTTTTGTCTTAGTGCCCAAAACTCCTCCAGCTAATGTCAGCGGTGGAAGTGGAAGACGTCATGAGTTGGTGATAACCTGGGAGGTGCGTAATGTTATTCTTATTATAATTATCCATTATGTGTAGAACTCCCACATAAACATATAGGGGCTGATAAAAAGTTAAACATATGTCAGTTTGCGATGCGCATTTTGCACGAATTCGCTGTGCACATGCTCAGTAAATGAGTGATGCATCGCCGCAATGCAGAGTCCCACGCATCTCATTGGCATACAGAACTGGGTACTAACTGTGCATTGCCACGTAGGCAAAATTCAGCGAGGGCTGATCCCTCAATCTGGCTGTGCAGAGCTAGATGTAAGAGGAAATATGACTGCCTGGAACCCAATATAGGGCTGGTGCGAGTCCACACTGGTGATAGATATTGGTAGTAGATCAGACACGAACAGATGTGGTCAATGTGGAAATGGGTGTACTGTAACTCACCATGCCGGTGAATATACAAGTTTATCCGTGGACGCTTATTTAGAGTAATACAGCCCAAGAATCTGTTCTTCATCATACTCAGTATGCAATTTTACAAGCAACGTTTCACATTTTTATGGTAATAAATAATATACACAACTCAGAGCATTAAAGTACAATAAACGTGTATCTTATTTCCATCATGTAATGGTAGCAGGAAGCTCACCCGCTACTCTGCTTAGCAGAGCAAGTGGTGAATAGATGCTATGCGCATGCGCGGTGTCTATTCACTGTAGAGAGGGAATGGAGGCATGTCCGGTAGCTCCAGCAGCA
This sequence comes from Taudactylus pleione, assembly GCA_031769625.1. Taxonomy (NCBI): domain Eukaryota; kingdom Metazoa; phylum Chordata; class Amphibia; order Anura; family Myobatrachidae; genus Taudactylus; species Taudactylus pleione. Next base: position 3,787,066 of record JAUIMM010000710.1, read on the forward strand.
TTGGGCATGCCCCCTGCGTGACAGAAATGTGGGGCGTGGCTCGAGGATATAGCATTTCCAGCAATGCCACGCCTCTTGCTGCAAGGCCATGCCCCCTTTTCGGGATTACACCTTGGGATCTACACTTTGCGAATGTTGGGAAGTATGTTTCAGGAGATGAGTGATGTGTTTGTGAGGACAGGGCTGCATGTGACAGGGGCAGTGACATGATGTGAGGAGGGGAATGGAGGTAGCAGGAAGCCAAAGACTGAGAGTTATATAGTGGAATGAGCAGGGTACACAGCAGCACAGAGTATATCAGGGGATGAGTGATGTGTCAGTGAGGACAGGGCTGCATGTGACAGGGGCAGTGACATGATGTGAGGAGGGGAATGGAGGTAGCAGGAAGCCAAAGACTGAGAGTTATATAGTGGAATAAGCAGGGTACACAGCAGCACAGAGTATATCAGGGGATGAGTGATGTGTCAGTGAGGACAGGGCTGCATGTGACAGGGGCAGTGACATGATGTGAGGAGGGGAATGGAGGTAGCAGGAAGCCAAAGACTGAGAGTTATATAGTGGAATGAGCAGGGTAGACAGCAGCACAGAGTATATCAGGGGATGAGTGATGTGTCAGTGAGGACAGGGCTGCATGTGACAGGAGCAGTGACATGATCAGAGGCAAAAATGCAGAATCATTGGATCATTTTTTTTCTGCTTACTGATGTACAGGCCCCATTATATAGTGGAAGGAACAGGGTTCCTCAGCAGCACAGAGTATATCAGTAGATAAATGATGTGTTAGTGAGGATAGGTCTACATGTGACAGGGGCAGTGACATGATATGAAGAGGGGAATGGAGACAGCAGGAAGCCACAGACTGTGTTAGATTAGGTGGAAGAAGCAGCATGTCAAACAGTACAGATACGAGATAGGTGATTTGAGAACCCAATCAAGCAGGTGCCGATAATCCCTGATGTCAAGCGCACCCCTATATGAGATAAATTCCATACATCCAGCTACAGTATATAACAATCAGTGATACTTTATGTCTCCTACAGCCTGTCTCAGAAGAGTTTCAGAACGGTGAAGGATTTGGATACATCGTGGCCTTTAGACCCAACGACACGAGGGGTTGGAAAGAGAAAATGGTGACCTCTTCCGATGCCTCTAAATTTATCTACAGAGATGAAAGTACCCCACCACTGACTCCGTTTGAAGTTAAAGTTGGTGTATACAATAATAGAGGTGACGGACCCTTCAGTGATATAGTGTTCATCTGTTCTGCCGAGGGAGGTAAGTTATAGTGTAATAGTAAAATTATCGCTGTAAAAAATGTATTTATTTTATTTTAGTCGTAATTTTAATCTTTTTATTATTTACTATTACGTAGTCCCAAATAGAACTTCATTTGTGCACACACTTCATGTAGAAAATGCAATGTTTTTTTTTTCCCTAAGGAATGTGGCTGACAACTTTCCAACATATTATTAAATTGTTGGTTTCCCTCCATCATTAGCTCAGTGCAGCTAGCTCCTGTACTTACTGCTAATGGGGATCTCAGCTGGACCAGTCAGATATACAGATGTGTCGCCATATAGCTCCTCCCAGTGCACCAGGTCCTGTGCAATGCGGCCACGCCTAGTATCTATTTTTACTCAGAATATACATCTTACTTGCATAAACAAAACAACTGGAAGCGACAGAACTGCGTAGCTAGCATTCACTGACCACTGGCGTGTGTGACATTTGTACATCTGTGTTCGATGCGTGCGGGTGCTGCTTTTTCTCACGCCAAGTTCCATTGTGCTTTATCAGCGACTTTGTATGTGTGTAAAACTCATTCCCGTGAGGTAAAAGTTGCAGCCTAGCATCTCTGGAACATTGTGAGCAGTTTATTACTGCATCTGCGATAAGACTCAGGGGTGTATTTACTAAGCAGTGTTAGGAGAAGTGAAAAGTGAAGAGTGAAAAGTGATAAGGTGCCAGCCAATCAGCTCCCAACTATCATTTTTAAAACACAGCCTGTGAGATGGCAGTTAGGAGCTGATTGGCTGGCACCTTATCACTTTTCACACTTCACTTTTCACTTTTCCTAACACTGCTTAGTAAATAGAGCCCTCAGACACAAAATTTTAAGAAAAATATATGGTACAGTATCATACTTGCCTACTCTCCAGGGAAGGTCGGGAGCCTCCCAAAAATCGGGTGGTGCTCCCGGCCCCCCGGAAAGAGGTGAGCAAGTCTCCCGGCCGGCGCCACATCCCCCCGCACTAATCCTCCGCCTGGGTCCACTCCGGCTGTAAGTGTCTAAGTGGGCGGTCCGTGGGCGCCGATGATGTGATTCGTGCTGAATGATGTCATCGTGGCCCCAGCCCCGGCTGCACAATGCCGGTAATATCAGCATTGTGTGGTGGGGGCGTGGCCACGTTGATGCAATCGTGGAGTCACGCCCCCCACCCGATCTGCCCCTAAATTAGCGTCACGCCCCCCGGCTGTGTAGATATGGCTGTCTCCTCCGGGACAAGGCAGCCACATTGTCGGCATGTACAGTATTGTACAGTATGCTATTTGAATTGGAGAAGATGCCCAGTTTATGAGGACACATCTGTAGGACAGGGGCTCAGATAGGGCAGTTAGGGGGGCAGGTACAATATACCAAGGTCTGTCAGGGGTTCTGGGCTGCTGAGGAGGAAACTCAAAATGGCGCTACCCATGACTCCTTCAGCGGTTTGCAAGCAGCACTGAATCACGCCAATAGGCTCTTATAACTAATTACCTAATACTCATGAACAGGGCATACAAAATTTCCCCTTTATCTATTATTGGACTGGTGAATTTAGGACGGAATATTCAAGGCTGACACTTACTGTACATTCCTTTCAGTAAGAAGAATTGTTAGTTGATAATGTGCACTTCAAATCTGAAATTAATTTTGGAAAAACCCAACACAAATATTTACCTGAAGCATAAGACATTACTGGGAATTGATAATTTATTGTGCAGGGTTTGTTTTAATTATGCAGTATGGATAAAATGAGAGCTTAAAATTAATCAGAGTGTGATTGTAATTTACCACCCTCATGTTGTTTAGTCAACATGAAAACTGATAATCTCTACGAATATGCATACGAAGGCAATTCATTTATACTTTTGCACAATTGTAAAGTATGATCATAACATTAAACTTCATCCAAAATGCAGTGTCGGTTTTGCACACGGTTTTATAAGTAGTTTATTATTTTGCACTTATGTTTATTATTATATTTGTATTTCCTGTTATAATATTGTCATATTCTGCAGTGCTGTGCAAAACAAGTGGCACCTACAGTATATCAGTATAAAACGGTATGCGGTCACTATGTCAGGGCCGAAACTAGGATATCTGTCACCCGGTGCAAGGCAGCAATTTTGCACCCCCTCCATTCCCGTACCTGGATTTTGTCCTTGCTCCTCCATAAGGCAGTGCACCAGTCAAACGTCCCTGGTATAGTGACTTACATTATTCCACACACCATAATGCCCATTACACATTATGGCACACACTGTAATGCCTATTACCAAAGTGCCACTTACATATTTGCCCCTGACACCATTTTATACCCCACAGTAAGGCTTCTAATTACTTTAAAATTACCTGCTCGTTGACAGGGGTTTTATGCTCATTACCATTTCCATGCTCATTGCCAGGGGTTACATGCTCGTTGCCATGGGGTTTCATGCTCGTTGCCATGGGGTTTCATGCTCGTTGCCAGGGGATTTCACGGGAGAAGATGCAACTTCCAGCATCTTCTCCTGGCAGCGCCAGCTTTCCCGGTGCCAGGAACGCTGTGTCCATTGCGCTGGCCTAACAGACACTAGAGGTCCAGTAGGACCTCTAGCATCTGTCTCCTCCTAGGCGGTGGCCATTTTTGGATGGCCGTTTTCAGCAGAGTCCATGCGGAAGGCATACCTCCCAACATTTGAATGAAGGGAGAAGGGACAGTGCGCGTGCCCGGAAAGGGGGCGTGGCTTCCTGGAAAAGGGGCGGAGTCAACTGAAAACGGGGTGGAGCCTCGCGGCTTCCCCCATTTTTGTCACTTTGATGGCGTGCCCAGCACTCTCCAAGCTGCTGGGCAGCCCCCAGGCAGCCTGTACACATGAGAACAGATGCCGTGTGCATGCGCACGGCATCTGTTCTCCTCCTGCACAGCAGCGGTTTGTGCTTTCCCCAACTCCCCCCCCATCGCGGGACACTGCGACCCGCGGACGGGACAGCGGGACAGTCCCAGAAAAACGGGACAGTTGGGAGGCATGGGAAGGCTAGTCCGCATGGAATCTGCTGAAAATGGCCATCCAAAAATGGCCGCTGCCAAGGAGGAGACAGACACTAGAGGGACACTAGAGGGCTAGTAATTACCTCTAGCATTTGTCTCCTCTTTGGTGGCGGCCATTTTTGGATAGCCGTTTTCTGAATCTGCAGCCCCCAAGTCACCTCGAGTCAGCTTTTTTCACCCCCTGCAATCCGGCACCCGGTGCACGTGCACCTCTAGCCCCCCCTAGTTGCGGCCCTGACTATGTCAACATTTAGCATGTTGACATTCAGAATGTCAACACCACAATGTCCACGTGGTCTGAATGTTGACGAAAAGCAATGCAACATGTCCACATTCACACTGTCGACACTGACATAAGATCAACATCCAGATCATGTAGATCAGTGTTGGCTAACCTTGACACTCCAGCTGTTGTGGAACTATATATCCCAGCATGCCCTGCCACAGTTTTAGCATGCCCTAATAGCAAAACTGTAGCAGTGCATGCTGGGTTATGTAGTTCCATAACAGCTGGAGTGTCAAGGTTAGCCAACACTGATGTAGATATTACACTGTTGACATTCTGAATGTCCACATAATCTACCACACCAGTTAAGAACAAATATCAAGTCAGAAAACATGTTTTTAGGTTAGGAACAGAACATGTTTAGAGTGTATAGGATCAACAGCATTGGACCACTTTGCATATATTCCAAAATATGAGTTAAATGCTAAATCTACTTTAATAAACTCGTAAAAATAAATTAACATTTAAAAAAACAAGACAAAAACAATCCAGCAAATGTGGTTTCTTGCTACATTAGTAGGAGAAGGACCAAGGAACGTGGCATGCAGAGACCTCTGCAATGTAACTGTCAGCATCTAATTAATGCTCAATGATGCTGTGCACATGGCCCGGCATTCTAGAGAGCTACATTTAAACTTGCTCAGTGGGAAACCGATTGGAGATAAGTGTCTCTGATTAAGCAGGAGCGAGCATGTGGTTCCCCGATGCACTGGGAGCACTCAGTGGGAAACTGGTATATGCGTAAGGGGTCTATGTACTAAGCCTTGGAGACAGGTAAAGTGGATGGAGATAAAGTACCAACCAATCAGCTCCTAACTGTCATTTTTCAAACACAGCCTGTAAAGTGACAGGAGCTGATTGGTTGGTACTTTGGGCCTGATTCAGAGCCGCTCGCAAGATGCGATCGTTCGCTTGCAAAAAGGGTCCGGGTATGGAAATCAAGCGATCGCTCTTTGCGCTGTAAGGACACCCTCTACGTCTTAGTGAGTGACGGCAGTTAGCGTACGCTGGACTATCAAACCTCCCACCTGTCACTCGCAGCACACGTCATCTCCGGAAAGAGTCTGATTAATCGTGAACATCGAGGGCCATCGGAGCTGCTCACAGCGCTTGGGGTTGACCTGACCTACCCTAAGCACTGCGAGCAGTTTAGGCTAAAAAACAACCAAGTCACGTGTGCAATGACGCTACTTTGCTAATTATGCACACCCATTGAACGTCAGACACGCCTGTGTTCGCACAACCACTCCCCCGTTCACAAGCACCTTCCCCTGTTACCACTCACAAACGGCGCAATCTGTCACTCAAAGTAAAATCCTGTCTGTGTACTACGAGCGCTCGATTGTACATCGCAGACGCTTGTTTGCACACGCGCGCTACGACTTAGTCGCATGCGCAGATGGGCGACAATCGCTCCCAGCGAGCGAGCACAGCGAGCGAGCACAGCTTAGCGAGCGGCTCTGAATCAGGTCCTTTGTCTCCTTCCAGTTTTTCTCTATCCAAGATTTAGTACATAGGGCCTGATTCAGAGCCGGACCCTCTGACATAGCGCTCACTCTGAATCAGGGCCGGCTTTCTGTTTTTTTAGAGCGGCCAGAAAGATGGTCGCGATGGTCAAGACCATCGTGACCATCGGGCTTGCGACGAGACCCTTGTGGTAGGGTCTCGTTGCTGCAAGCCCTAGAGTACTTTCGGCTCTACCAGAGCCGAAAGTACTCCCACTGACATCACTTGTGATGTCAGTCGGGCCGGCCCCAGACGGTAGGCGTTCCCATGGATACGCCTCCGTCTGGGCAGCCACACCCCCGGCCCGCCCAGCAAAGGGGGCGTGCTGTCATTCAACAACAATAACACGCCCCCTTTGGTACGAGACCCGGAGCGACGGTTTGTCCGTCGCTATCCAGGTCTCGCGCATGCGCACGACGGAGCCGGCTCCATCGTGCGCATGTGCACTGGGCCACCATCGACCCGCTTGCGAACGCATACCGCTCGTGAGCAGGTCTGAATCAGGCCAATAGACCCCTTAATATGGAAGAGCAGTGCGGCTGTCCAAGGGGGTGAGGTGAAGGGTGATGATATTTTGAGCAGGGAGGGAGTTTATAAAGAATGATGAGGAAAGGTGATAATGATGGAGACTGAAGGGTTAATGATGGAGGATAAGGGGTCAATGTGGAAATATTTAGAGAGTTAATGATGGGAGATGAGGGGTTAATCAATAATTGATGCCAATAGTTATGCTCAGTCTGAAGGGTAGGAAACCCTACAATGGATATCTTACATATTGCCACTTGCATTGTTATACAGGAATTAGGGATGGCCATCGAAAACCAATGGTTTGCAAACATCAATGATCCCAATCCATTTTATAGATGCATGGTTACCACCATTACATGTGTCTTTCTGATTGTGCATCCGATTGCTGCTGACTTCCATTCTGCTGCGAATAGCGGATCGAGTGTATGTAGCAGTGGGCCTGATTCAGAGCCGCTCGTAAGCGGCCGCTCGTTCGCTCTGAGCGATGTTCGCACAACTGTGCATGCGTATGGGTCATAATCATAATGCGTATGCGCAAACCAAATCGTGTGCTCGCAAAACAGCGAGGGCTGCTAATTTGATTGACAGAATGTACCGTTTGTGGGTGGTAACGGGAAGGTGCTTGAAAACGGGGGAGTGAAGATCTGAACGCAGGCGTGCCTAACAGTCAAAAGGGCGTTTAATGGGAGTGCATAATTAGTAAAGGAGCGTCATTGACCACGTCACTTGGTTGTCTTTTAGCCTGAACTGCTCGCAGTGATAGCGGTAAGAAAAACCTTCCACAAGCACTGCGAGCAGTTCAGATGCCTTTTGATTAATCTAATAAATACCGGAGATGACGTGTGATGCGAACGACAAAGGGGCATCTTTACAAAATAGCGTGCGCATTTTTCGTTCGCTCGCTCAGACATAGAGGCGTCAACAAACCGCAAAGAGCGAGCGCTCAATTTAAATAGCCGGCCCCTTTTTTGGAACGACCGTCCGCAAATAGCGTCCGGCACTGAATCAGGCCCAGAGTTCCTTAGCGCATGCACAAAATTCAGGTATGCGCATTAGCAAAATATGAAATGGTTAACGTGCAATGGCTACATTGTACTGGTCAATGGCTCCTTGTGATGGCCAGCCCTAACAGGAATGTAAGTGAGAGCCATCTGCACACATGCACTCACACTGTGTGCTGTTTTTTGCACCAGCCTAGATGTATCTTCTTGCATGGGAAACAAAGCAAAGAGCAATGGGGAGAACCCTAACCTGCTACTGCTGATGATGCCTTGGATGTTTTTGTAGTGGTCCCTACTACTGTCAGAAACCCCACCCAATAACCACATGTTTGCCATCTTGCTATGGAAAGGTTATTTTTCGTTTCAAGTATTATATACAGTGCATCTGGAAAGTATTCACAGCGCTTCACTTTTTCCACATTTTGTTATGTTTATTACAGCCTTATTCCAAAATGGAATAAATTCATTTTTGTCCTCAAAATTCTACACCCAATACCCCATAATGACAATGTGTAAAAAGTTTTTTTTGAGATTTGTGCAAATTTAATAAAAAAAAAGCTAAGAAATCACATGTACATAAGTATTCACAGCCTTTGCCGTGAAGCTCAAAATTGAGCTCAGGTGCATCCTGTTTCCACTGATCATTCTTGAGATGTTCCTACAGCTTAATTGGAGTCCACCTGTGGTAAATTCAGTTGATTGGACATGATTTTAAAAGGCATACACCTGTCTGTATAAGGTCCCACACTTGACAGTGCATGTCAGAGCACAAACCAAGCATGAAGTCCAAGGAATTGTCTGTAGACCTCCGAGACAGGATTGTGTCAAGGCACAAATCTGGGGAAGGGTACAGAAAAATATCTGCTGCTTTGAAGGTCCTAATGAGCACAGTGGCCTCCATCATCCGTAAATGGAAGAAGTTCAGAACCACCAGGACTCTTCCTAGAGTTGGCCGGCCATCTAATCTGAGCGATCGGGGGGAAGGGCCCTAGACAGGGAGGTGACCAAGAACCGGATGGTCACTCTGTCAGAGCTACAGCATTCCTCTGTGGAAAGAGGAGAACCTTCCAGAAGGACAATCATCTCTGCAGCAATCCACCATTCAGCCCTGTATGGTATAGTGGCCTGAGGAAGCCACTCCTTAGTAAAAAGCACATGGCAGCCCGCCTGGAGTTTGCCAAAATGCACCTGAAGGACTCTCAGACCGTGAGAAACAAAATTCTCTAGTCTGATGAGACAAAGATTGAACTCTTTGGTGTGAATGCTAGGCGTTATGTTTGGAGGAAACCAGGCACCGCTCATCACCAGGCCAATACCATCCCTACAGTGAAGCATGGTGGTGGCAGCATCATGCTGTAGGGATATTTTTCAGCGCAGGAACTGGGAGACTAGTCAGGATAGAGGGAAAGATGAATGCAGCAATGTACAGAGACATCCTGGATAAAAACCTGGTCCAGAGTGCTCTTGACCTCAGACTGGGGCGACGGTTCATCTTTCAGCAGGACAACGACCCTAAGCACACAGCCAAGATATCAAGGGAGTGGCAGCAGGACAACACTGTGAATGTCCTTGAGTGGCCCAGCCAGAGCCCAGACTTGAATACGATTGAACATCTCTGGAGAGACCTGAAAATGGCTGTGCACCGAATGCTTCCAATCCAACCTGATGGAGCTTGAGAGGTGCTGCAAAGAGAATTGGGCGAAACTGCCCAAAGACTGCCAAAACTGCCAAGCTTGTGGCATTATATTCAAAATACTTCAGGCTGTAATTGCTGCCAAAGGTGCATCAACAAAGTATTGAGCAAAGGCTGTGAATACTTATGTACATTTGATTTCTTAGGGTTTTTTTTTTATTAAATTAGCAAAAATCTAGAAAAAACTTTGGCCCTCATTCAGAGCCACTCGCTAGCGGCAGTACGCTCGTTCCGAGCGATGTTCGCACATCTGCGCATGCGTACGGTTTTTAGTACGCATGTGCGAACCAGTCAGTGCGGCCGAAAATCGTTTGTACGCAATATAGCGAGTGCCTGCTATTTTGAGTGACAGAATGAGGCGTATGTGGGTGGTAACAGGGGAAGGTGCTTGAAAACGGGGAGTGGAGATCAAAACGCAGGCATGCTGAAAGGTCAAAACGGGCGTTTTAAGGGAGTGCATAATTAATATAGCAGCGTCATTGACCACGTCACTTGGTTTTTTTTAACTCAGAACTGCTCGCAAAATAGCGGTTGAAAAAACCAACCACAAGAATAGCGAGCAGTTCATACGCTGTACGATGTACTCGATTAATCTAATAAATAGCGGACATGACGTAGGATGCAAGCGGCCAGGGGGCGTTTTTAACAAATAAACGAGCGTATGTTTTGCTCGCTCGTTCAGACTTAGAGGTGTGAACAGACTGCAATGTGCGAACGGATCATTTGAATAGCCACCCCTTGTTTTTGAACAAGCGAACGCAAATAGCGAACGGCTCTGAATGAGGGCCTTTTTACACATTGTCATTATGGGGTATTGTGTGTATTTGAGGACAAAAATTTATTTATTCCATTTTGGAATAAGGCTGTAACATAACAAAATGTGGCAAAAGTGAAGAACTGTGAATACTTTCCGGATGCACTGTAGTTATGCCATTCTGTAAAGTTACCCTTTAAGGTCAGCTGTAAGTGACTATTTGTGACTTACCCACTATCTGTCGTTCACCCTCATGTATTAGTGTTTTCCAGATGAAAACAAAATAGATTTCTAAATAGATTTGGCATTTAGAACAAATCTAGAATAATGATGTCTTTTAAATTGTTGTTTTTTGAACAACAAATTTCATAGAAACAGTAAAGATAACAACATATTTTTCAATCATGTCTCAAAAAATTTTTTTTATTATCCATTTGATGAGACTCAAACTGGTGCTGTCTGCCCGAATAAACTTGGGCTCAATGTGTTGACTGATGAATAACATTTATTTCTCAATTCAGTAATTCAGTCCAGAGTCAGGAATTCCACAATTCAAGGAGCAGATGAAATAGATTATGTTTAATGTGAAACTGGGGGGTAGAACTGCGTTCTTGTTAGCCAGGGGGTGGTGTGTTCTGGTACGGAGTGCTGCACCTTTGTGCGGGAGTACCATTCAAATTGGAAATGTGAGGGGTAAGGTGCGCTCTACCTAGGTGTGGTGGTAACGACTGTTGTGTCCATGCTATAGAGAACATGGAAATCCTCATACATGTGCAATTATACTCCCAGGAATAATGTAATGTACTCTGCTTTTACAAGCTTCTATATAATAATTGACAGACTCCCTTCCCCCCACACACACCCACACCACATACACACACTCACATACACAAGCACACTCACATTCACACTAAAATATTAATCATCAAAAAAGAACTCAAATATATAAAATGACAACAAACCAAGAAAAAAAAATAAACACTTGCACATATCAGCAACCTAAAGAGCGCCCTGGAGGTACGAGTGTGTATATGCAACATTAGCATGCATACAACCAGCAAAGGAACTTACTGCGTGTGTTTATGGCCTGCAAGTGGGCCAGGAGGTCCTGGGTCCGACGCCTCAGATCAGACCACCGCCGCTCCAGCTGGACGATGCTGTGGCGACAGCCTATGCGGCAGAGTTACCTCCGCATACACCCGCACCTTAGTGGCATTCCTAATAAATGGGTCCATGACCTGCACTAGAATACGCAGCTCCCTGCGGCTGAAGCTTGCAGCTCTCATGATGGCAAAGGCAAATAATACAGTGTGCATACTTTATATAAACTCTGCTGTCCCCATAAAAATGGCTGCTTATGACAAGACAGTAATTATTGTTTTATTTGGAATGGGATGGAAATACCGGAGGCTGTTTCAAATCCCGACAGCGTCTGGCCAAAAGGAGGAAATCCCAACAGCGGCAGGTAAATAACCTAACCCTCCCCTCTCCCCCCCTAACCCTCTCTTAGGGGTGCCTAACACTAACCTCTCCCCTAGTGCCTAACACTAACCTCCCCCAGGGGTGCCTAAACCTAACCCCTCCTCCCTGCACCCTAAACCTAACCCTTCCGGGGGGGGGGGGGTGCCTAACCCTAACCTCCCCCGTGTGGTGCCTAACCATAACCCCCCCTGCCCTAAACCTAACCCTCCCCCTCCCCATGGCTAAGAGGACGGACGTCCAGGACTTATCTCATTCTGGCCCACTTCATCCTGGATTCCGGCGTTGGGATTATGATAGGCGACGGTATCTTGACGCCTATCATATATCTCTAGCCGGCATTCTGCCGTCGGGATTTGTCACATAACTACATACCATTTTATTCTAGTTACAGATAACTCCATAAGTAATTACAATCACCACACAGCAGGTGTCTTACCCAGTGCCTGACAAGACAGTAGTTATTGCTTTATTCTAGTTACAGATAACCCCAAATGTAATTACAATCTCCGCACAGAAGATGTCTTACCGAGTGCCAGAGCAGATATATGCATGTGCGGCGTAATGGAGATACGATGGAAAGTGGGTCTAACTTGGAAGGATGGTTTCATAAGCGTATGTTAATTTCGGATATACGCATATTGATTGCATATGTAAGCAGTCGCTTTTCCATGCGTTCGCTTATTTATTTATTTATTATTTATGTATTACCAGTTATTTATATAGCGCACACATATTCCGCAGCGCTTTACAGAGAGAATATTTGGCCATTCACATCTGTCCCTGCCCCAGTGGAGCTTACAATCTATATTCCCTAACACATGCTCACACACATACACACTTATGCCAATAAATAGTCTTAGCTGGTTTTAGTACTTTGGCAGTCATGGAGGAAGACTCTGTGGATGACTGCTATTCAGTGATACACAATTTTGGAAGACTTTGGAAGGGGTGTCAGATGAAAATCTGCGTTTGGACACACTTGCGGATGAGGATGGTGATACTGTGGCTGTGGCTCAGGGGCTGGCTGGCAACTTTTAGCCTGGGGGGCAAATGCATGCAGGTGGCCCTGGCAGAGGAGTAGCGTGTAGCCAGAGTGCCCGGAGCATGTGCGTGCTTAGGCGCCCCCCCCCCTCAAGTTTTCCAGGGAGGAGGCGGGTCCATATGGAATTAATGTAAAGTAAAAATAAAGATATGGAGCAGCCCCCTGTAGTGGTGCCCATATGCAGTGCCCCCTGTGCACCAGGAGAGAACCCCGTTATACAGGCCACCAGTAGTGATCCTCCTATGCAGTACCCCTTATACAGTGCCCCCAGTAGTGGTCACCCCTGTGCAGTGCCCCTCGTGCCCCCAGTAGTAAGCCCCTTATATAGTGCCCCCAGTAATGGTACCCCCTATGCAGTGCCCCCAGTAGTGCTCTCCCCCTTGTAGTGCCCCCTGTAGTAGTCCCCCTTTGTAATGCCCCTAGTAGTAGCCTCCCCTTGTAGTGCCTGCAGTAGTAGTCCCACCCTTGTAATGCCCCCAGTACTAGCCCCCCCTTGTAGTGCCCCCAGTAGTAGTCCCCCCCCTTGTATTGCCCCCAGTAGTAGTCCCCCCCTTGTAGTGCCCACAGTAGTAGTCCCCCCCTTGTAGTGCCCCCAGTAGTGGTCCCCCTCCCACAGTACACACACACACATGAAATAAATAATAAAAAAAACACTTACCTGAATGCTCACTCCCGCCGCCGCCATCTGCTCCTCCGTCTGCATTATGGGAGAGACATCATATGACGTCACAACGTATTTCCCATTACCCACTGCAGGAGCCGGAAGATGGAGCGGCTCCTGCAGTGGGTGCAGCAGCAGTCAGTGAGAGTCTAACAGACTCTCATTGGCTGCCACTCAAAACAAACATACAGCTGCCGGAGCCGGCGGCTGTGTGTTTGGAACTGTGTAGCACTGACCGAACTCCCTCCGGACAGCGCTACACACACGGTGCAGTGTGTGTCACACAGACACAGACTGCCTGCGGCCCGGCGCTGCGGCCCGGAGGGCACATGGCACCCTGCCTTCCTGCCCAGCCCGCCACTGCTGTGGCTATACCAGATGTTCCTCCTCCAAACACATTACCTCCAAATATGTCTGCCACAACAGCAGATGATGATTCAGCATCATCAGATGGCAGGATACAAGATCTAAGTGTTAGTGGGATGGTAACTAATATGTTTATACAAGAGGCACTTACCAGATTTTATAGTGGGACCAATGTTCCACTTACAGCTCATGGACAGATCTGGCTTGAAATTTGCAACAAAATAAATTCTGAGCACTTCCAAGATTATATAACAACATACCTGTGGAAAAGGTAAGAATTTTAAACAACAACATAACACCAAAAAAAAACAAATAGTCTCATACCTGTAAATTTAAAAAATAAGTTTTTTGTTGCTAATTTTAATACAATAAAAATACATATTGTTATTATTATTATCATTTATTTATATGGCGCCACAAACGTTCCGCAGCGCCTTACAAAGTACATAAACAAGTTGTAGACAAGCGACTTACAGAACAATACAATACAGGACCAGGACATGGATAATATATATTGCTACATTAGCGAACATAACACCCAGATAAGCAACAGAGCAAAGCAACCAAGTGTTAGGTGCCCTAGTGGTGAGTAAGAAGTAGATGAAACTAAAGTAGGGAGAAGCACAAGAGGGTAGAGTTGCTCATAAGAGCTTACATTCATACATGTTATAGATGTTAAACAGTCAACTTTTAACATACAAAGAAAATTATTTTAATAATTCTCCCAAAAAAAACACCTATTAGATGGAGTGACCTTCACAGCTGACTATGGACAAAGATAAAATCCCGGATCAAGCACCAAAAAGGGCAAGTGGGTCCCCTCCCTGAGATCTTGCAATTGAACCAAAATTATTTAGAACTTTTGGTTACCTTGGAATGGAGGCTGTTGGCATATGCAGACCTATTACATCTGGTGTTGCCTGCCAAAGATGCACCACATGCTGTGTCTGGTAAGTATTTTTTAAAGCCCCGTCTCTGTATCTGTCTCTTTAGGTATCAATTCCAATTTTTTGTTTTTAGGAGTTGTTGAGTCTGAAAGGCTGCAGTCGGATGGGGGGGCACAACCTCCATCATCTGTGTCACCACCACTGCCACCCTTGCCCAAGTCATCGATGGGCTTAGGGTGGCAGTGGACCGACAGACTGCAGCCATTGAGGACATGCACAAAACAATCCAGACCAGCATGGGGGAGCAAACCTCTGTTCTAAGGGAAATCCACCAAGATCTCAGGGAGATAAAAGATCGACTTCCTGGCACAAGTGAGTGCTCGAAGGAGGTGGACCAGTGCCCTGCCCTGGCAGGAACCAGCTATGGCCAGGGTACTCAACAGTCCACTCCGGGATTTTCCAGAGTCGGCTGCGAAGCGTCAGTGCCCAGAAAGATTTGTGTTGCAAATTTCAAACCACAAGAGGGTAGAAGGCCCTTAGCTTTGGGAACTTTTGTCTACTAATAGATCCGAATACTTGAATAAGTTTGAGGAAAGATAAGCACCCTGTTTAGTGATGCTAGCTCACCAGGGGTTAAAGGAAAGGAGGGGGCATAGCCAGGATTGTGTCCATCAAAAATAATAGCCTATAGCAGTAATAAAGGGCAGGGCCCCTACTATTCATTATAAATAGCCTGGAAGAGGTGCCATCTTCCTCTTTTCCCGTTCTGGAGCCAGGCAGGGCTGAGTATCACCGTTTAGTGCTATTTCTCTGCAATTCATCTGTCCCCTCCCTCCATCTCCAGGCAACTTCTCCCCCTGTGTCCTTATACCCCATTGCTTTTTCCCAGCAACCCCTTTTCCACCCATCCCCCCCATGCTTCTGCCCCCAGCGTCCCTTCTTCATCTTCCTCAGCTCCCGCTGTCCGGCTCCCTCACCACGCCGCTTACTCGAGCGGCCAGACCCCTCGCCACTGCAGTCGCTTCCCCAGGCACGTCACGTCCCAGACTGCAGAGCGCGATGCCACGCCTGCCTCCTCCCAGTGCCAGCCCTCCGTCCTCTCTCCACTCCCCCTTCCCAGGCCTCACTGCGTTCCTCTCCAACGGCGTGCCCCGCCCCCGACATCCCAGCGCCCATTTTAGCCTCAGCCTGCAGCAGCCACCTTGTACACCGGTGTACAAGCAGCATAAAAAAAAATGTGTTTTCAAATTTCCACAGCAGTCTCATCTGCCAAGAAAAGTTTTCAGTTGGCTCATGAAAGATTAGGAATTGGTACTTGCCATTCCATATTTAAAAAAAAAAAAAAAAGAATTAATTATGTTTTAAACTTTGCAAGAGTTCCCATAATCCCGCCACTCCCTCCATTCCCCCCCCCCATCCTTTTGCCATCACCCCCCTGCAATATGCCTTGGCCCCGGTTTTCTCCTACCTTAGTTTCAATAATGCCCAGTACAACAGGGAGTCGGGCGTAAGTACAGGAGTATTTACATGCGGTGTGGTAACGCCCATCAGCCAGCAATGCAGCCGTTTTTGGGCGTTCAGAAGCAGGTCAAGGGGATAATGAAAAGAGCAGCAAGGGGGTATTAAATCAGGCACCCCCGCCTATTACTGTGTGTGAACCATGTGAGTGTTTGATCGCTATCCCCCTTTGGAGGAAGCGGTCTGTTTGTTAGAGGGTTTTTATTTGGGTTGGTGCTTGCTTTTAACGGACAATATATACGTCGTAACTAGGGGTGTGCACCGGCCACTTTTCGTGTTTTGTGTTTTGGTTTTGGATCTGGATCTTTCTTCGTGTTTTGGATCTGGATTGGTTTTGCCAAAACCACCCTTCCGTGTTTTGGGTTCTGGGTTTTGTGTTTTGGATCTTGATTTTTTCTTAAAAAATAAAAAAAACGCTAAAATCACATAAAATGGGCCTTTTTTTGTTCCTACGCTATTAATAACCCCAATAACATTAATTTCCACTCATTTCCACTCTATTCTGAACACCTCACACCTCACAATATTATTTTTAGGCCAAAAGGTTGCACCGAGGTAGCTGGATGACTATGCTAAGCGACACAAGTGGGCGGCACAAACACGTGGCCCATCTAGGAGTGGCACTGCAGTGGCAGACAGGAAGCCAATCAGCGTTATGGTGCCCATTTGCATGTAGCATGAACCCGGGAGATCCGTGCTACATGCATCTGTGTGATTGGCACAGAGCAATGACTGGTCCGTGAGACCCGCCTGTGCTGCTGTGGTAAAAAAAAAAACCTGTGTAAAAAAAGAAAAAAATGGCGTGCACCCCCCCAAAAAAGAGCAACCAGCCCCGGGCATTAGTAACCCAGTGCTGGGTGTGCTTAAATACAGGGGACAAACGACGTAGGGGTCCCCTGTACTTAAGCACAACCAGCACCGGGCTAGTCAGAACCAGCGCTGGTTGCCAAAATACGGGGGACAAACGACGTAGGGGTCCCCCGTATTATGCGCAACCATCTCTGGGCACTGATCCGGTCCTGGTTCTGGAAATACAGGGGAAAAAATTTAGTAGGGTTCCCCTGTATGTTCCAGAACCAGCACTGGACTTTTTCTAGCGGGGGGCTGATGCCACAGCCAGGGGAGCCCTTTCACCGGGCCCCCCAGCCGCAGCATCAGCCCGGACCGCTAGTCAGCCCAGGCCGGGGATCCCTGGAGAGCTGGGGACCCCCCCAATAAAGGGGTCACCCTCTCCAGGGCACCCCAGGCCCAGGCTGATAGCCCGGGGCTATCCCCGCCACCCCTGGTGGCGGTGGGTGGCGGGTTGATTGTGTGGTGTGGTGTAAATAAAGAATATCAAACATTGTCTTTACAAGTAGAACTGCAAGTCCCAGCTAGCCTGCCCCGCATGCTGGTACTTGGAGAACCACAAGTACCACAAGTACCAGCATGCAGGGCATTAAGGGCCCACTAGTACCTGTAGTTCACCTGTAAAAAAATGTTTAAAAAAACACAGGACACACACACCGTGACAGTATAAGTTTATTAAACATACATACACACACACACACACACATGTACACATACTCACCTATGTAATCTGAAGCATCGGTCCACTTGTCCGGTAAAGTATCCCTAGGGGACCTGTGAAAAAAAACATACTCACCATCTCCTATGCGAGGTTCTGTCCTCTTCGTTCCAAAGTAGGCATCCCCGGACTTGGCAAAAAACAAAACGAAAACGCGATCCACGAACTTAGTACCGTTCTATAGAACGGTACTTCCCGAATGAGAGCTTAGCGGTTGGGTATCACCATGGAAACCCCGCTGCTAAGCGTTCATTGGCTGAGAGAGGTCATCTCCCGTCTCTCAGCCAATGAACGGCTCCCTCCATTGTAGTCAATGGTGGGAACCGCAGGGTAAACTTTAATAACCTTGCGGCTCCCACCATTGACTACAATGGAGGGAGCCGTTCATTGGCCAATGAACGCTTAGCAGCGGGGTTTCCATGGTGATACCCCGCCGCTAAGCTCTCATTCGGGAAGTACCGTTCTATAGAACGGTTCTATAGAACGGTACTAAGTTCGTGGATCGCGTTTTCGTTTTTTTTTTTTGCCAAGTCCGGGGATGTCTACTTTGGAACGAAGAGGACAGAACCTCGCATAGGAGATGGTGAGTATGTTTTTTTTCACAGGTCCCCTATGGATACTTTACCGGACAAGTGGACCGATGCTACAGGGTTACATAGGTGAGTATGTGTGTACATGTGTGTGTGTGTATGTATGTTTAATAAACTTATACTGTCACGGTGTGTGTGTCCTGTGTTTTTTTTAAACATTTTTTTACAGGTGAACTACAGGTACTAGTGGGCCCTTAATGCCCTGCATGCCTGTACTTGTGGTTCTCCAAGTACCAGCATGCGGGGCAGGCTTGCGGGGACTTGCAGTTCTACTTGTAAAGACAATGTTTGATATTCTTTATTTACACCACACCACACAATCAACCCGCCACCCACCGCCACCAGGGGTGGCGGGGATAGCCCCGGGCTATCAGCCTGGGCCTGGGGTGCCCTGGAGAGGGTGACCCCTTATTGGGGGGGGTCCCCAGCTCTCCAGGGATCCCCGGCCTGGGCTGACTAGCGGTCAGGGCTGATGCTGCGGCTGGGGGGCCCGGTGAAAGGGCTCCCCTGGCTGTGGCATCAGCCCCCCGCTAGAAAAAGTCCAGTGCTGGTTCTGGAACATACAGGGGAACCCTACTAATTTTTTTCCCCTGTATTTCCAGAACCAGGACCGGATCAGAGCCCAGAGCTGGTTGCGCAGAATACGGGGGACCCCTACGTCGTTTGTCCCCCGTATTTTGGCAACCAGCACTGGTTCTGACTAGCCCGGTGCTGGTTATGCTTAAGTACAGGGGACCCCTACGTTGTTTGTCCCCTGTATTTAAGCACACCCAGCACTGGGTCACTAATGCCCGGGGCTGGTTGCTCTTTTTTTGGGGGGGGGGCACGCCATTTTTTTCTTTTTTTACACAGGTCTTTTTTTTTTTTTTTACCACAGCAGCACAGACAGGTCTCACGGACCTGTCATTGCTCTGTGCCAATCACACAGATGCATGTAGCACGGATCTCCTGGTCCGTGCGTGCATCTGTGTCATTGAAATACACAGCAGCACAGACAGGTCTCACTGACCCATCTGTGCTCTGTGTCACTGTCAATCACACAGATGCATGTAGCACGGATCTCACGAGTCCGTACTACATGCAAATGAGCACCATAATGCTGATTGGCTGAGAGCCATGACAGACGGCTCTGTCAGCCAATCAGCACTTTGCCCATTAAAGGCAAAGGCATTTTTTTTTAAATGGCCGCTCGAGGCAAAACCTCGAGATACGACAGCAAATCTCGAGGTTTTGCCTCAGGAGAGGGATCCGGGGCAGACAGGGAGATCCGAGCTTGGGCTCGGATCGCCCCGGATCCCCGAAGTTCGGGTGGGTTCGGTTCTCAGGGAACCGAACCCGCTCATCCCTAGTCGTAACAGAACAGAATCTTCAGTCCATACGCGATCACCCGGAAGTCATTCCTTGTGGATTGGTAGCGGAGGTTAGATTGGGGCGTATGTGTTGCCCTTTCTTGTCTTTCCTTTGAGGGGGTTATACATCTCGTATTTGGGTTTTGTACCTAAGAGAGTGACAAGCGAGTTTAGATTGGTCCAGCATCTTTCCTACCCAGAAGGCTGATCTGTCAACGACGCGTTCGATCCGGCAGTTTGCAGAGTGGTTTACCAATCCTTTGCGCAAGTATTGGAGAGGGTACAAGTTTTGGCGGGCAAGCACCCCAGCCTAAAGTGGATATCGGATCCACTTTCCGATTAATGCCATTTTCCCCATATCTTTCCTGTATATGGGATGTACAGTCGCCAAGGCTTATTCTGTAGATATGGTAAGTGCTTTCCAACAGGTTGTTCTGTTTACTGTTCTGTTTGCAAGGTGCGTGCAAGCACGTGCGCGTCAAGGGGAGGTGGTTCACTATTGGAATGATTTAATCTTTACTGGGGCCAGCCAGTGATTTTTCGTGTGGGGATTTGCTTTTCATTACAGGCGCTTTTATAGATTTTTAGGTGTACCATTTATTTTTTTTCCGCGGCAGGATCAGGGGTCCCTTTTACGCATTTGTACTATATGGGGATAGATATAGACATTTTGCTAGGTCATTGATGATTGCTTTTGGGGAAAGTTAGTGAATTGTAGAAATTATTGGGGAGGTGTCACAAAAAGCAATTTCAATTGCTTCTAGGCCTTTTGAATTTTTAATGTAGAGTATTACCCACGGGCAGGAAATTTTGTAGTCATTTGGGACACATCACAGCCAGGATCACAAAATCTCAAAATGTTTTCGCTTATCTCAGGATTTGTGGGAGGACCTGCACATTTGGTTTGGTAATTTTTTTGGAGTTCAATGGGTTTTAGAATTGGCTACCAGCTCCAGTGGACAATTTCAAACTTCAGTTGTTTAAGGACGTGTCTAGTTATGTAGGTTTCAGGGCGTTCTCGGAGTGCGTATTGTGTGCAGAAGATTCTTGGAGGCGGCAAAATCTACTTGACAGTGTGCTGTTTTTTGGAGTTGTTTCCAATCATGGTTACAGTCGAGATCTGGTCTGTCAAACTCAGTGACAGGGGGATGGTGTTCTGCCGATATTTTTTGGGCATAGTTCATGCTATCATTATTTCCAGTATCGAGTCCCCTTCGGATTTAGCTGTTGTTGAGACGTTTTTCACCCCTTTGTGTGTTTATGCAGGAGCATAGATCTTAGGACACGTCACATTACGGGCATGGTGAACGGGATAGCAGATGTCCTTGTCTCGTTGTCAATGGGATAGGTTTTGGGTTCTGGTCTCCCTATTTTGCTGATATACACGGCTTAACCTGACCTGTTCATATCGACTGATTGTCGTGCCAGCATTTGAGCGGTTTGTATTGATGTCGATGGTGCCACTTACGCTGAGGATGGAGTCGACGGCTTGTAATGAATCGCAAGGTTTCTTAGCTTACAAGGGGGCATGCCTTTCCATTCCCACAGGTAAGAATAGTTTGGAAATGGCGTGAGCGAAGTTGTTCCAAAGTGGCCATGTCAGCAGCTGTCTAGCATTTCTTATTTTTTAAAGTTTCCTGGTATGTCGGTCACGACCGAATGGTTTTATTAGCTACAGTAATGAGAGTTTAGGGGTGTAGCACCTCATTATGGGTGATTGTGCAAAGACCTATTGATCTATCCATTTTAAAGGGGCTGATAGTTGCGGTATTCGGGGATCGCATCGGACAATTAAGACGCACAACTCTTTATTTTAGCATTTTAGTTAGCTTATTTAGGGACTTCTATAATTTGCGAGTTGTCCTAAAATAATATGAGTTCGACATCAACGGTTGTTGTTTGAGAATAACATTTTTTTCAGTATAACCTGTAATTGTGTCGTGTACATAGATTAAAAACTGATCAGCTTGCTAAAGGATGATGGACCTCTATCCCAGCTCACACACACCCTTTCAACGATCCAGTGGGTTTGCCGTACGTTTAATAGGTTATGGCCCCCAGGCAGCGCACGCTGGCTCCTCCACGCCACTCAGACACCATTATCCAGGTTTCAGTTTACAAGGGTTTGTCACAACTGTTCGATTGCTTTAGATTTGCCGCTAGAACAATTTGGCGCACATATTCAGGATTGGGGCAGCAACCTGCATGGTAGCTGCAGGTGCTTCCGTTGATGCCTTAAAAGATTTAGGTCGATGGTAGTCGTCAGCCTGCAAGAATTTAGTTGTGGGGGGATAGTTGCGTAGTTAGCAAAGGCTTCTTGCAAGTTTGTTGGGAAACCCAGGGGCCTTATGCCTACTGCCACTTTGGAGTTTGAAGGACTTTTCAGTTTTTCCCTCACAGAGGTTTTCTGTTTTTCACCTTCAGATGGGTCACCCAACTATTGTTTTCCTTCCCTTGGCTAGGCTGTTTTTTCAATAAATTGTAAAGCCTATCCAGATGTGATTAACCCCTTTTTGCAGGATTACAGGAATACTAACTGTCGGGTGTGGTTCTTGGGACACTCATTTATCTATTAGGCTAATGAGTATCCTTTAGCATTTCAGGCCCCACATTTATTAGGTACTAATAAGATTCAGTGGTTCGATCTTAGGGCATACTTGCCAACTCTCCCTCATTGTCAGGGAGACTCCCTGAAATAGTAGCAATCTCCCTGTCTCCCTGAAGAGTCTAGCAATCTCCCTCATTTCATCCTTACCCCCATTATGAAGCTGTTATATTAAAAAACAGAGTTATATACATTCATATGGGATCATTAGTGTCATTTCCTTGCATTGGTTATTATAAGGCACAATGATCCCTATGAATTTCTGAAGAGTATTAGTGTGTTTTCATCAATAAACAGATCTTACTAACTGCGTTTGGTCTGGGTTTACATTTGGATGTAAATCAGGTTTAGGACACGCCCCTGAGATTTATCAGTACACGCCCACTGTAACACGTGCTCATAGGTGATGCTTTCACAATCTCCCTGAAATGCTTTATCAAAAGTAGGCAAGTATGTCTTAGGGCAGTGTTGGCTAACCTTGACACTCCAGCTGTTGTGGAACTATATATCCCAGCATGCCCTGCCACAGTTTTAGCATGCCCTAATAGCAAAACTGTAGCAGTGCATGCTGGGTTATGTAGTTCCATAACAGCTGGAGTGTCAAGGTTAGCCAACACTGTCTTAGGGGCATGCGCTGGGGTGGCCTTTATTAGATGTTTAATGGACAGCAGAAGCCAGATTTGGGACTCTGATTAGTTGTACATTTGGGGGGCAATGATCTAAATACTTGCGAATGCATTTTAACTTATACTTGCTATTAGGTAGGACCTGCAAATAGTCTACTAGAGATGGCCAGCAGTAGGGTAGTCTGGCGGTAATATCCAGTCTGGTCACTAATGGGCAGGCATGTTGTATGGCACCTTTGATTGCATTACAAGAAAAGGAGTTGTTATAAGCCAGATGGGGTACAACTCACGGGTGCAGGTCTGGAGAGTTCTATTTGAATCTTTGCAGCCTTCTTTGAAGTGTGATTATTTCCTGACGGGTGGTGGGGCTCAGCTCTTTGAGCCGATCTTTGGCGGGAAGCAGCGCTCCTAGGCGGCCTATTATAGCGTAAGAGTGCCTGGGTAGCATTTGCCTTTTGATAGCGGCAAGTTGGTCACTCTCATTAGGGGGGACCGGGCCATCATCTTAGGGAGGGGCCAATGCTATGCCAATTAAGGGAGAATGGTTCTGCCTCAGGCCACTTTGCGCCGGGCAAGGATCCGCCTCTTCTTATTTAGTAAATATATTGGTCGGGCTATAGCGTTGGAGCACTGCTTTTTTACTGCCACCATCTTTCTAATTACAATTTGATCAATAAATATCGGCTGTGTCCTCTTTTAATTCCACATAGGTGTCCATGTGGTTATTTCTAGTTAGTAGTTTAAGTGAGTTAATGTAAGATTCAAACAATGGGTGACTTATTAAATCTGGTTATTGCCTCTGTAATGCATATCCATCCTGCTAATACTTAGAACTTATAGTTTGCCATTTTATGATTTGTGTGTTTAAGTTGTGTCAGACACATTTGGTGGTGATTTTGTTTATGGAGGAAGGACATTTGGTGATGCCACAGTTGTCACAGATCTGCAAGTGTGTACCCCTTCCAAATTCTTCCAAAAAATCGTGTATCTGAAATTGTCCCTTTTTTTTCTCCTGTATTATCATTATCATTTATTGTCTTTGTTTGTGAATTCTTAATTTTTTTATATTATTTTTGGTTTTTAGTGATAAATAGTTTCTAACTTAAGAAAAAAATTATATGTCTGTGATTGTTATTTTAACCCCCCCAAGACCCCCCCCACAAAAACAAATATGCATTACTAACCATTTTAACAAATTCAATAGTGTATTTATTAAAAGTGGCCTTACAACTGCTGAGGAATTACACATCCAAGCATGGCCTGCCACAGTATTGCTATTATTAAGGCATGTAATTACTGTGGAACAGCATGCTGGGATGTGCAGTTCCAGAGCAACAGGATGGGAGCGCAATAAGACAAACACATTTGTTTCATACAACTATTCCTGAGTTTTCAATTACACTCTTGTATTGCATAATTTGTAATGTTTTTATATAAGGAACATGATGTAAACTTTTAGGGCACTGATATTTATTTGCAAAATGTAAACACATCACATTATGGACTCTATTTATTAACATTATTTTTACTAAAATAAAGTGAAAAAGGGTGTTTTCACACCCTTTTCACATTATTTTAGTATCACCTATATTTACTAAAGGGCAATTGGAGTATAATTCGTAAAATTATACTCCAAACCCTAATTATCACAGATTTTTAAAAATCATATCGGATTTCCCATAATTGTAATGGGAAATGTTATCTGCCTGGGATTTACTAAAAATATATTGTGAAAAACATACCGGGGGAGGCCCTGTGATAATAACAGCAACTAGAGATGTTGTTATACAGGGTCTCCCGCGGTTACCGGACTCCTGCTCTGCTCTGCCTGTTATCCAAGGACCGGAGAGCGGGGCTCCGGTGATGTCCTCCTGGGCTCCGGTCAGCTGGTCTCCCATCCTGCACTGTGACCCGGTCAGCTGCTGCAAGGGATTTTTAATAAATCCCTATGATATTGCCTGAATTCGCAATGCAAATTGTGTCGGTAATATCACACTACAACCGCATCTTAAATGTGTATTGTAGTAATTAGGGCCCTATGAAACACTTTACACTACATACAGTTAAATGTCATTGCATTCGTGCCTCAGAAACAAAATTGCATTGAGCGAATATACACACTTATACTGGACTGTGCAATCACTCAATGCAATGGAGAGCACCTGCTACTTAATTGTGTGTATGCATGGACAAACACTGAAACCACACGCACAATAGTGGTTGACCTGACCTTCCCTCAGACTTTGCTACATCTCCTGCACGCAGTCACAGCTCAGGCTACGTAGGGTTTCTCAATGCCTAATTTATGCATGTCTATGCAACAGCGATGCAGCGCACTGACACGCCTGCATTCGTACGACCACAACCCGTCACCACCCACAAATGGTACTTCCTGTCAATCACTGGATGGTAGGTCTGCGTGCTGTCTACACTCGCATTCCCTTTTGCAGTACCTGGTTCGCGCACACACACTGCATCTTATACACATGCTCAGAGTGCAAACATCGGCCGAGTGCGTTGCGAATGCAGCATTGCATTGCTTGCTGAATCAGGCCCACTGTTCACTGTATTTTTCACAAAATACAGTGACAGTGCATCTGCGCATGCGCCGACGCCGGCTAGCGATACAAACCCGCGCCCGCCCCTCCTCAATCCCAGCAGGTGCCACCCCCATGACCCAACTTGCCCCCCCCCCCCTCTCCTCCAACTGACACTTACCTGGGTGATCAGTGAGCTCTCTCCTCCGGTCAGCTGGTCGCAAAGGGCTCCTGGTCTGTGACCCTGGTCAGCTGTGCTGTAAACTAAGATGCCGGTTTATAGCACAGCTGACCAGGGTCACAGTGCAGGAGCCCCAGTGACCAGCTGACCAGCGGAGAGAGATCATAGATCAGAGGACCCCCCACTGCAGGTAAGTGTCTGAGGTATTTTTTTTTTTAACACTATTATTTTTAACAGTAATCAGCTTGTGGTCTATTTAGACCACAAAGCTGATCACAGGTTATGTTATGGTTTATATTATATATAAATGAATAAAAAAATCCCCAAACCCTAGTTCACAGATATTTTTCTTGGAAATGTTATTAAAATGTATATGCTGAGAATATTTAAGAAGGGAGGTTATGAGAGATATGTATCAAGCCTCAGAGAGAGATAAAGTATCAACCAATCAGCTTCTAACTGTTACAGGCTGTATTTGCAATTTTTAGAATCTGATTGGTTGGTACTTTATCTCTCTCCTAATTATGGGCCTGATTCAGACCCACTCGCAAGCGGCTGTCCGCTCGCAAGTGGGTCGATGTTGTGCACTGCGCATGCGCACGACGGCGGGAGCTCCGTCGTGCGCATGCGCCAGACGCGACGAGCGAAGGACTTTCCTTCGCTCGTTGTGTCTGATCAAAGGGGGCATGCTGTCGATGTTGATTGACAGCACGCCCCCTTTGGTGGGCGTGCCAGAGGCGTGCCTCCCTGACGGGGGCGTTCCCAAGGGAACGCCTACCGTCAGAAGCCGGCCCACTGACATCACTAGTGATGTCAGTGGGAATGATTTTGGCTCTGATAGAGCCAAAATCACTCCGGGCCTTGCGGTTGAAAAACTCAACCGCAGGCTCCGGCTCGCAGTGGCGATGGTCGCAATGGTCAAGACCATCGCGGCCATCAAACTGCACGCTCGTATAGGCTGTGGGTGGTGACCCACAGCTATACGAGCGTTCAGGAGGACGCCCTCATTCAGAGCGTGCGCTCTGCTCAGAGCGTTCGGCTCTGAATGAGGGCCAATGTCTCCAAGGTTTGATACATCTCCCCCTATGTATGACGCGTAGAGGGTAAGAATATGGGGAGAAGGTGGGAAGGGTAACTACTCTCATATCCTCAAGGACAGTATAAATTAAAAATAAATAAATGGTGATATTTTATTACAAGAATAGCTTTATTCTAAAATACTACAATAAATGACTAGATATGTTATATATATATATAATTAGAATATATCTGTTTTACTAGTTTAATCTGGAGGTTTTTATGCCTTTGTTCCCATTTCTTAGTGGCATATATATTTAGCTTATTTTATGGACCTGTCCACTACCAATTATCTTTATTTCATTTACAATTATAATTGACTATGTTTCTGCAAGGCCATTTGTACTACAAGAAACCTATTTTTCCTTTCTCCATATTTATTAGAAATTCTGACACTTGAGGAGTAATATACGATGTAAATGTCAGTGTAATAAGCATTACATTGTATGACAAAGAGATTATAAATACTAGGATATAAGGAAAGTGTAAGTAGCCACAATAACACTGAAAGCACTTACCTCAGGTACTGCCAGGTGCTTTCTTGGCTTATGGACCACGGCCTCAGGTACTGCCAGGTGTTCTCTTGGCATATGGACCACAACCTCCGGTACTGCCAGGTGTTCTCTTGGCATAGGGACCATGACCTCAGGTACTGCCAGATGTTCTCTTGGTATAGGGACCACAGGGGGCAATTAATGCAGCGAAGGATGCCCTAAAAAGAGAAAAAAGACACATTTGCAACTAAAGGACTCCATGAGAATGTAACAATAGCTAAGGTTAATACAATATAATAATGTACCCATAACTAGATATTATGGTGTGTAATATGGTTAACATTTGAATAATGATAGCTAAAAATACTTCATAATAATCTATTCTTATCTATAAATGACATTCATTTTCATTATTTGACATGTATATCCATAAATCACATTGTTACATATTGTTCATGTAATATCTGCACAAAGTACGTACGCAGAGCGTCTTTTAGGACCAGTTTTACTGGAACTGGAGGCTTTGTCCTTATGGTCCTTATTAGGGATGAGCGGGTTCGGTTCCCTGAGAACCGAACCCACCCGAACTTCGGGGATCCTGGGCGATCCGAGCCCAAGCTCGGATCTCCCTGTCTGCCCCGGATCCCTCTCCCGAGGCAAAACCTCGAGATCTGCTGTCGGATCTCGAGGTTTTGCCTCGAGCGGCCATTTTAAAAAAAATGCCTTTGCCTTTAATGGGCAAAGTGCTGATTGGCTGACAGAGCCGTCTGTCACGGCTCTCAGCCAATCAGCATTATGGTGCTCATTTGCATGTAGCACGGACTCGTGAGATCCGTGCTACATGCATCTGTGTGATTGACAGTGACACAGAGCACAGATGGGTCAGTGAGACCCGTCTGTGCTGCTGTGTATTTCAATGACACAGATGCACGCACGGACCAGGAGATCCGTGCTACTTGCATCTGTGTCATTGACACAGAGCACTAACGGGTCCGTGAGACCCGTCTGTGCTGCTGTGGTAAAAAAAAAAAAACCTGTGTAAAAAGAGAAAAAAATGGCGTGCCCCCCCCCAAAAAAAGAGCAACCAGCCCCGGGCATTAGTGACCCAGTGCTGGGTGTGCTTAAATACAGGGGACAAACGACATAGGGGTCCCCTGTACTTAAACACAACCGGCACTGGGCTAGTCAGAACCAGAGCTGGTTGCCAAAATACGGGGGACAAACGACGTAGGGGTCCCCCGTATTCTGCGCAACCAGCTCTGGGCTCTGATCCGGTCCTGGTTCTGGAAATACAGGGGAAAAAAATGAGTAGGGTTCCCCTGTATGTTCCAGAACCAGCACTGGACTTTTTCTAGCGGGGGGCTGATGCCACAGCCAGGGGAGCCCTTTCACCGGGCCCCCCAGCCGCAGCATCAGCCCTGACCGCTAGTCAGCCCAGGCCGGGGATCCCTGGAGAGCTGGGGACCCCCCCAATAAAGGGGTCACCCTCTCCAGGGCTCCCCAGGCCCATGCTGATAGCCCGGGGCTATCCCCGCCACCCCTGGTGGCGGTGGGTGGCGGGTTGATTGTGTGGTGTGGTGTAAATAAAGAATATCAAACATTGTCTTTACAAGTAGAACTGCAAGTCCCAGCAAGCCTGCCCCGCATGCTGGTACTTGGAGAACCACAAGTACCAGCATGCAGGGCATTAAGGGCCCACTAGTACCTGTAGTTCACCTGTAAAAAAATGTTTAAAAAAAACACAGGACACACACACCGTGACAGTATAAGTTTATTAAACATACATACACACACACACACACACATGTACACATACTCACCTATGTAACCCTGTAGCATCGGTCCACTTGTCCGGTAAAGTATCCATAGGGGACCTGTGAAAAAAAACATACTCACCATCTCCTATGCGAGGTTCTGTCCTCTTCGTTCCAAAGTAGGCATCCCCGGACTTGGCAAAAAAAAAAAAACGAAAACGCGATCCACGAACTTAGTACCGTTCTATAGAACGGTACTTCCCGAATGAGAGCTTAGCGGCGGGGTATCACCATGGAAACCCCGCTGCTAAGCGTTCATTGGCTGAGAGAGGCCATCTCCCGTCTCTCTCAGCCAATGAACGGCTCCCTCCATTGTAGTCAATGCTGGGAGCCGCAAGGTTATTAAAGTTTACCCTGCGGTTCCCACCATTGACTACAATGGAGGGAGCCGTTCATTGGCTGAGAGACGGGAGATGACCTCTCTCAGCCAATGAACGCTTAGCAGCGGGGTTTCCATGGTGATACCCCGCCGCTAAGCTCTCATTCGGGAAGTACCGTTCTATAGAACGGTACTAAGTTCGTGGATCGCGTTTTCGTTTTTTTTTTTTGCCAAGTCCGGGGATGCCTACTTTGGAACGAAGAGGACAGAACCTCGCATAGGAGATGGTGAGTATGTTTTTTTTCACAGGTCCCCTAGGGATACTTTACCGGACAAGTGGACCGATGCTACAGGTTACATAGGTGAGTATGTGTACATGTGTGTGTGTGTATGTATGTTTAATAAACTTATACTGTCACGGTGTGTGTGTCCTGTGTTTTTTTAAACATTTTTTTTACAGGTGAACTACAGGTACTAGTGGGCCCTTAATGCCCTGCATGCTGGTACTTGTGGTTCTCCAAGTACCAGCATGCGGGGCAGGCTAGCTGGGACTTGCAGTTCTACTTGTAAAGACAATGTTTGATATTCTTTATTTACACCACACCACACAATCAACCCGCCACCCACCACCACCAGGGGTGGCGGGGATAGCCCCGGGCTATCAGCCTGGGCCTGGGGTGCCCTGGAGAGGGTGACCCCTTTATTGGGGGGGTCCCCAGCTCTCCAGGGATCCCCGGCCTGGGCTGACTAGCGGTCAGGGTTGATGCTGCGGCTGGGGGGCCCGGTGAAAGGGCTCCCCTGGCTGTGGCATCAGCCCCCCGCTAGAAAAAGTCCAGTGCTGGTTCTGGAACATACAGGGGAACCCTACTCATTTTTTGTCCCCTATATTTCCAGAACCAGGACCGGATCAGAGCCCAGAGCTGGTTGCGCAGAATACAGGGGACCCCTACGTCGTTTGTCCCCCGTATTTTGGCAACCAGCGCTGGTTCTGACTAGCCCGGTGCTGGTTGTGCTTAAGTACAGGGGACCCCTATGTCATTTGTCCCCTGTATTTAAGCACACCCAGCACTGGGTTACTAATGCCCGGGGCTGGTTGCTCTTTTTTGGGGGGGTGCACGCCATTTTTTTCTTTTTTTACACAGGTTTTTTTTTTTTTTTTTACCACAGCAGCACAGACGGGTCTCACGGACCTGTCATTGCTCTGTGCCAATCACACAGATGCATGTAGCACGGATCTCCCGGGTTCGTGCTACATGCAAATGGGCACCATAACGCTGATTGGCTTCCTGTCTGCCACTGCAGTGCCACTCCTAGATGGGCCACGTGTTTGTGCCGCCCCCTTGTGTCGCTTAGCATAGTCATCCAGCTTCCTCGGTACAACCTTTTGGCCTAAAAACAATATTGTGAGGTGTGAGGTGTTCAGAATAGAGTGGAAATGAGTGGAAATTAATGTTATTGGGGTTATTAATAGCGTAGGAACAAAAAAAGGCCCATTTATGTGATTTTAGCGGTTTTTTTTATTTTTTAAGAAAAAATCCAGATCCAAAACACAAAACCCAGAACCCAAAACACGGAAGGGTGGTTTTGGCAAAACCAATCCAGATCCAAAACACGAAGAAAGATCCAGATCCAAAACCAAAACACAAAACACGAAAAGTGTCCGGTGCACACCCCTAGTCCTTATGGACTGGCTCTATGGAAAAGAATACAGAAATAGTACAGTTACTACTATGTCTGGTATATGTTTTGCTTCAGTTAGTCAATGGATTATAGTTTGGAAGTATAAACCCCTATTTGTTCCTATTGTTCCTGGGTCAGTCGCTTCCTTTGCCTAACTGTAAAGACCAGCATATGTACATATCTCCCAACCATCCCAGCACCGTAAATTATGGCACAACTACAATTTGTATTGCTGAGATAAGAGGTGATGCAGATTGTTAGCGCACAACTATGATAAACAGACCCCTCGATCTTTTCATTAAAAAAAACAAGAATACCTGGAGGCCGAGGGTTTTTCAGCTGCATTTTGTCTTCACTTGCAGCCTCAGGGATCTTGTGGGGGGCACAAACACGGTTCCTCTCCACCTGCAGGAGGAAGGGTGACAGCAGAGAGTTAGTTACTGGGCACTGGCACACTCAGAGAAAGTAGGGAGACAAGAGATTATGGATGGGTAACCTACGTGATGCAATTCCTTAGGGCCAGAAGGTAGTGATTTATATAGCCACTTTGTTTGAACGTTTGCCCACTGTTTTTAGTCTGACATAGAAACAGAAAAGAAGAGCTGGAGAAAAAATCTTTACCAATAGATGAAAGAAAGAGGATTAGGAGTCATGTTATCCAACTATATCTCTAAGTACAACATAAAATGATGTATAAATGCTAGTGATAGATGCGCTAACTCTGCCACCCTGTCTGCCCAGTGAAGGTGGTTTTACTGAATGCTCTGGGGGTTCCTCTTACCATAAGAAACCTGCTATTATGGAGCACTCCTACTGGTGTTCAGCAAGCAATTGACACTCACTGACACTCTCAGGAATGCAGCATATAACAGGCATCGTGCAGAGTGTTATAACTTAACAGTAATACTCAAAACAGTTATTCATTAGTGAAAAAAAGAACACACACATACACACACACTTACACATACACACACACACATACACACACACACATAAATAGTCATATACACATACATACACACATACACACACAACAGCAAAATCACTCTAAAATATTAAGTCACAAAATTGCTATTTTCAAACTTGACCTGCTGAAAATTGATATTGATTTTTTTCCCATTAGAAGATACAGTACAGTACTTTGACCTGTTATGTACACACAAACCTGCCAAAAAAGTGGCCAAGATGGTGGAGATTGTGACAGATGTGAAAGCTGAAACTGAAACTATGTGACCTGTATTCCCTTTAAAAAAAAAAAAAAGAACACCCTCTTCTTTCCAGAATGGGCATTGGTCCCGGGAACGTCCTAGTTCCCTTGGCCAGTGGATTCCACCAGGGTTAAAAATAGACATGTGGCCAGATATAGTTTATTAAAACTAATGCCTGCCCCCATTCAATTAATAAAGAATATATGGGCCCCCTTGATAAAAAAAAATAAAAAAATGCATATTCTTATTTTTTCATTACTTATAACTGGGCCACCTTAATTTTTATTTATAAGATATGTTCCCCCTTATTTTCATATGTAATATATATGCACCTCATTAGTAACAATTTTAATGTCCCATTAAATTGTATTAATATTTTTTGCATTGATAAAATAGTAGTATTTAAAGTCACCCCCCCTCCTCCATATTTACTTTCATGTATTGGTTATTATTCACCTTTCTACTTCTTTCTATTTGGACACAGTTTTGTCTAATGGGTTAGGACAATCAGTACTGTCAAAATTGAACACTCGTTTAAAACTTCCTGATGCAAATCAGTTGAGCTTTGACAGATCGGTAGCCAATCAGGAGCAGGCAGCAGGCTCTCATTACTCCATTTAACAAACACATAGGGAAAATATATATATATAGCATAATGGTGCCTTTAGTAATACATTTATTCTACAACAGACATGCCAGCATGCTCTGCCATGGTTCTGCTATTTGGCCATGCTAAAACTGTTGCAAGGCATGCTGGGATTTGTAGATCAACAACAGCTGGAGGGCCATTTATTGCCCACCCCTGGAATCACTCTCTGGAAGTTTCAATAAGCCTAATGCACTAATAATATAATAGACCAGATAGTGGCCCAGCTCATCTGTAAGCTCTTCAGTAATAACAGTGTGTGAAATAGCTTCTCTCTCTCCACACCAAGGCATTTATAAATCATTTAGTCATTCCACACACCTGCAGCAAAAAAAAAAAACCCATACAAAGTACTCACTTCGATTGCGTCCTTGGAGCCTGTCAGTCGGTTTATTAAACATAAAAACCTGTCTTTCAGGTCATATATATGATGAAGGGATGTGAGAGAGGTGCAATCTAAAATTTAAACATCACCGCCAAGTTTACTGGATGGTGCATGGGCTGTAAAAAGCCTGTGTCACAAGATGGTTGAAATCATTTTTATTTTGCAAAGTTTTCTGACTATTGTAACAAATGACCAATCGTGTGGTATTGTGTGGGTGAACCGTTTAAGTTAATATTGAATTCTGTATTGGTTATACAGAAGCGTGTTTTACATGGTGATGCCCGATAGTCAAATTTCAAATATTTTTATTTTAAATGTAAAAAAAATAAAAACACTTTGTAGCGTATTACCATCACACATCCAGTATTAATGAAAGCCACTTACAGATTTTTAAGAATGTAAAATGCAATTTCGATAGTAAATATATTTCTTCTTGAAATAAGTAACTTATGCCGGGTACACGCTAGACCAGTGGTTCTCAAACTCGGTCCTCAGGACCCCACACGGGTCACGTTTTCCAGGTCACCCAGCAGATGCACAGGTGTCCTCATTACTCACTGACACATTTTAAAAGATCCACAGATGGAGATAATTATTTCATTTGTGATTCTGTGAGGAGACCTGGAAAACATGCACCGTTTGGGGTCCTGAGGACCGAGTTTGAGAACCTGTGCGCTAGACGATATGTTGTCCGATCCGTCCGACATGTCGTCAACATCGTCTAGTGTGTACTCTCAATGTCACTGACGATGTGCGCTCCCGCACATTGTCAGCGACTTCGCCCGTCGGACCGTCAGCGACATCGTTAGCGGAGGCCATGCTGCACCTGCTCCGTCGCTCCCAGCATCGGCAAGTGTGTCTGCACTTGCCGATGCCGGCACTCCGCCAGCACGCATCACTAATGAGGTTGGTACACACAAGACATCGTCCAGTGCAGGGGCGTATCTATAATGGGTGCAGAGTGTGCGGGGAACATGGGCCCCTGGGTCCAGGTGGGGCCTGCACCGCGCACACTACACCCATAATATTACTTACCTCTCCAGAGTCCCATGTCGGCGCAGGCGTCCGGCGCTGTAAAACGACTGGAAAATGGCCGTGGTGGACATTTTCCCGTCGTTTGCGCATGCGCAGCACAGGGGAAAATGGCCGCCGCGCCCATTTTCCCGGTGACCTGTGCAAACACTATAGACTCTGGGCACACTCTAGTGCCCAGAGCCTATAACTCCGGTGCTGGCCGCGCACAGCTCAGTGCGCTGCCGGCCGCCGGGCGGAGAGGAGGGGCCCTTCCTCTCTAGAAATGCCCCTGGTCCAGTGTGTACCAGCCTTTAGGGCTCTATTTACCATTATGTGGCCATAGAATAGATTTTATATCACCGCTTATCACAGCGATAGCATATCTGCAATTTATCATTAAAGGTTTGTTGGGGTAGCTGAGTAATGCTCAGCCCTCCAGTTGGGGTGAAATTAAAACCTCCTTTACCACATAGTTGCCTACCTTTTATAATCTCTTCCCGGGAGAAGCCCGGGTAAGAGAATCAGCAGGGGGGCGATGGGGGCGGGGCCTAATGATTCGCGCCATTAAGCCCCGCCCCCTCGCGGCAAAACTGCCGCGATTGGGTAAAATTTACATAGGGGGCAGGGCCAAATGCTGTGATTCATGCAGAATCACATCTTAAGCCCCACCCCCTTCACGGAGACCCGCGATCGCAGCGGGTATTCTCCTCATTCTGCCCACTTCACTAGGAAGTGGGCAGAAAGCGGGAGAAATGCCTACCCTTCCGGGGGTGCGGGGGGTTACCCGAAAAATCGGGAGCCTCCCGCGAAAACCGGGAGGGTAGGCATGTATGCTTTACCATCATGTTTAAAGTTGTAAAACCGAAACGGCTTGTGCATGTGTGACTGTGCATTCTTTCCTGTGGATGGTGAGAGCAATAACATGATTGCGGCATCACAGGTACCTCAGTCATTCTTCCTAAATAGGCAAGCTATTGCTGGAGGCAAACACCAAAACCCAGCCATAACTTTTACCAACATGGGGGTTTAATAAATAAGGAGAAGTTTTTGCCACATGGAAGGCACTATGATAAATAGAACCCTTAGGAGCCTATTCATCATCACTTAAAAGGCCAGTTACACATGCGGAAATGCTAGTGGCCCATTACATATTTTATGTAATAGGCCACTCATCGGGGGTCCGATAGGGGCGCCTAATTCTCTTCAAACTCCAAAAACCTAATATTTTCTAAGTTTGCTTGCTAGAACAAATACCATATTAGATGGTGCTGGTTCCCGGAGCTCCGCTCCCTCTGCCGCCTCCTCACTGTGTACCCAACGGCTTTGCGCGTGCATTACCTCCCGTCACACAAGCCGGCAACAGGGGTGCTAAGTATCACTGGTACTGAGGCAGCAGTGTTACTAACCGAAGGGACAGCTGTTTTTCAGAGCAGCTGTCCCCGCATCGGAGCAATGCTGAATTTCTATGGTGATAAGTATTCCCCAAAGCCCCGGATGATAAATAGGCCCCTTAGTCATTTATATTTAAATATATTCACCCATTAGAGTCTTCCTTCTTATGTCAATGGCCTACATGAATACATGATAAATACGTATCTATTACTCATTACCTGCCTCTTTAAAGTTACTGGAAATCTTTGGTGTTCCATCTGTCTTAAATAACAGTTGTCATACACTACGTGACTGTCGACACGAATAATACACGAAAAAGCTGCTTTATAGTTGTTTGATTGGACTTTTTATGCACATTCCCAGGGCTTGATGAATGACCTTTGAATTCAACGACAACATAATATTATTGCGTTAGACAGTCATAAGAATAAACAAGAAAAAATAAAATAAAATGAATGCATTGAAAAGTGTACTCCCATTTTATACAGTAACTCTACAAAAACAGTATGCGCAAAGTAAAGTCTAATTGGGTTCCATTGAATCATCCCTGTAAGGTATTATAATGGTCTCCTGCCCCCTGCTCAATGCTGTGGACAAGTAATTATCATTGACAGTGTGCTTCTATTAATACGCTGCATTTAAATATGTTGGATTAGTTAGAAGTTGCTGTAGAAACCTCAGTGGAACTGGAATTCGTAGGGGTCGAGGGTTTCTAGAGAAACCGTATAATCAAATCATTTTACA
Source organism: Taudactylus pleione (assembly GCA_031769625.1). NCBI lineage: Eukaryota > Metazoa > Chordata > Amphibia > Anura > Myobatrachidae > Taudactylus > Taudactylus pleione. Next base: position 3,823,313 of record JAUIMM010000710.1, read on the forward strand.
TTTCGCTTCTATGTGATGATCACGTTGGTGTAGAAATCGGAATGAAAAACAGTTCCTAACAATAAGTAATTAGTTAGATAGTTTGTCACTGTAGATGTCCTTAAAGTATATTACTGGGAAAGCAATGCGCGTAATTACTTGTCATGTTGCAATAACTGATTCTTCACCTGTTTATTTGTAACTAAGAGACCGTCGCTGGTGTCAGTGTCATAGCTGTGGTGTCTTACCGTGTTCATGATTTATTATATTATACTCCATATTATGCATAATAAGTATAAATATTTTTGCACAATATATACAATTTTATGTAAATTGAAGACAGCAAAGGTGCTTAGGAGTCTGTGGGGCAGATGTACTAAGCTTTGGAGAGAGATAAAGTGGATGGCGATAAAGTACCAACCAACCAGCTCCTAAATGTCATTTTTCAAACACAGCCTGTAAAGTGACAATTAGTTGCTGATTGGTTGGCACTTTAGCTCCATCTACTTTATCTCTCTCCAAGGCTTAGTACATAGACCCCACAGTCTGTAAAATGACAATTAGGAGCTGATTGGTTGGTACTTTATCTTTCTCCACTTTATCTCTCTCATAAGCTTAGTACATCTCCTCCTATATTCCTTGTTGGCATAAAGGCAGCACAGTAGCACAGTGGGTTATGTGGTCAATTCCCAACCAGGGACTTACTTCTGTGGGGTTTGCAGTTTTTGCAGCATTTGCATGGGTTTCCCTGGTGCAACTTGGTTTCCTCTCACACTACAAAATCATACTGGTAAGTTCAGGGGCGGAGAGTGGAGTGTGGGGCGTGTACAGACTTCATGGGCCTGTCTGGGGGGCATTGGTCAGTCGGAAAGGCGGAGCAACTCCCCCTTCATCAGCGTGCTTGGCCATATCACGACGGTTAGCACATTTGTATCAGTGCAAAATATGCCAAGCAGGGCGGGGCCACAATCCCCTGATTGGCCACGCCTCCACTCAAGCACTGATAGGTAGGCAAGTTAGGAGTAGATTACAATAGTCATGGTGAGAGATGATCAGGGAGTGGATGAGAGTTTTAGTGTCTTCCAAAGAGATATGCCAAGTGCTTCAAGGTAGCAGCCACAGCTTTTTTTCCACGCCAAGTGCCGTTGTGCTTCATTTACAGACTCAGGCATACACAGACATACAAGTGTCGCATATCAAATTAATCAGTGCAGTCTAAGCAACTACCCCTTTTCCACCAAAATCCCGGGTCTGTCCCAGAATTTTTTACCCAGCATTTTGCTGGGTCATACTCAGCTTAAACCTCGTTTCCACTGCACCCTCGTCCCGGGTTTTTCCTGGGTCGCCTTCCGTTTTCACTGAACCCTGGTAAGCCCAGAAAAACCTGTGAATTTCATTAAAAATGGCCTTTATTCAGCCCATTTTTAATGACATACACATTTAATTAATTTTTTAATGACAGCCTTCATTATTTATTTTATTTCATGTCTTTATTATAATTATTTACTTTATTTATTTAATTTCATTATTATTATTATTATTATTTATTTAATTATTATTAATTATTTAATTTAAAGAAATTTTTAATGACATCCTTTATTCAGGCGTCTCCTCTGGTCTCTGGGTGATTACATCAGCAGCCAGCACCCTGGAAGGACCAATCAGCTGCTTTTGCAATTACCTGGGTTAAAAAAACACTAAAAACCCTGCTCGATACCTGGGAAGAAATCCTTGGTCAGTAGACCTGGGCTTTTTCCTTGGAGCCGTTTCCACTGAGCCGAGTCCCGGGTAGACACGGCAATTACCTGGATTGTTTAGGCAGTGGAAAACGGGTATTAGATGCATTTTCGGCAAGAAAAAATGCCCACCACTATCACGGGTTGCACTGTACCTGGCGGCTTACTAGCGCAAGGCATCTCCCTCCACTTAGAATATTGAGGCTAGATGTAAGAGGCCACATCTGTAGATCTGGGTGCCATTGGCATACAGGAGATATTGGAGGCCAAGGGAGCAGAGTAAGAAAGAGGCATAGAGGAGAGATGGAAAGGAGCCAGGAACAGAGCCTTGGCGGATGCCAGCAGGAAGGGAGATATGAGAGGAGGCAGAGACAAGTGTGAAGACACCGAAGGAGCAATTTGACAGGTGTTAGGAGAACCAGGAGACCAAAGGAGTGGAGGATTTGTAGGACTAGGGGGCGGTGGTCAATGTGAAATGCCACCATGAAGTTGAGAAGGGTCAGTATAGAGTAGTGATCTTTGGATTTGGAAGATAGGAGATCCTCCATTGCTTTAGGCATTGGCTCTGCAGGCCCACATTTTACAGCTTCATAAACACTTGTTGAAATATTATTTTGTACTGTATATACCACCAGGCGAGGATCAGTGAACAGAAGATACCATTTAACTAGAATACTTACAGATGTAATTCATACCAGCGGCATTGCCATATGATCAAGGGGCCTTGTCCCAAAACCAAGCTGACCACATTCATTATTCCATCACATCAACACTTGGGCAGATTTCTAAAACAACAATTATAACCTACTGTATACAAAGTTTTTACTATGGCTAACATGCACAGGAGCCACTTAGCAAGACAAATGCATTGCTAGACCAGATAAAACTAAAATAAATCATGCAGATCAGTAATATACAGTATACTGAGGCACCATAACACAGCAAGACTGAAATGTATCATAGAAATAATTCCCTGATTATTCGCTTTTGGATTAACACAGATTTGGATGCATATGTGCTAAGAAAAGAATATTCCAAATTGGCGCTCATTAAAAATAAGAGTATTCACACCCATAGGCTAAATGGCGGAGTCTCTAGATACGTCAAGCTCTGCACCAGAAGCTTATGCATCAGGATTACGATAGGAGTACATCAGATATGCCTATACCCAACAAGGTGATAAGGGCAAAAAAGGTTTTCAACATTTGTTTTAATAATGAAAAACACATTCAATATTGGTTTTATTTAAATAAAAACCACATTAAATATATTTTCTTCCTTCTCATGTACATATGAATGTACTGCAGTATTGTTCTGTAATAAATCTAAAACACGACCACGAAATCATAATATAGGCACAGTCAATGGAGAAAGCACCTATCAGCTTCAGAGGGAGCGTAATTCACAGCCATGTTTTATGCGTACGGGACCATTTATGCAGAAACCATCGCAAGACGTCTGCATTTCTGGCAGCACACCCCGTAACCTCCCCAAAAGCATACTTGCTAGCCCTCCCGATTTGGCCGGGAGCCTCCAGAAAATCGGGTGCCACTCTCAGCCCGCCGGGAAGGCCGCCAATCCGCCTGACCCCCCGCAGTAACACTAGAAACACCCGCAGCAAGGGGGGGCAGTGACGCAATTCACGCTGAATCACGTCATCATGGCCCCGCCACCTGCTTCACAAAGATGATGATGCGATCGTGCGGTCACACCCCATGATCCACCCCAATGCTGCATCATCGCAGCAACACGCCCCCTTTTTTCCACGACACCCCCCCGCCATGGAAGCCGGACAGCTCCCTACCGGAAGGAGGGAGCTGAAAGTTGGCAGGTATGCCCCAAAGGCCCTTCTTTGTCAATCTGCTGCTTGAGACTACGGTAATGGACTCATGTGCAGTCGACATGAGGGATAGAGTACAGCTCAGAATCAGGCCCATTGTCCTCCATCCAGACCAAACCACGCTTCTCATATACAAATAATGGGGGTGACTCAGCCTCAGACAGAGATACTATCACCGCGGCTAACATGGTAGCAGCTACAATAGCACTAGTATGATAATGCAGCAGGAGGCATCACGCCTCCTGCATGCATTACTGATCCGAAGTGCATCCATGGACGTAGCATCAGATCATCTGCGGGAACCTCGGCCGGCCGAGTGCCCATGGGGTCATTCTAGCCCACCGACGCAGATGCAAATAAAGAGACCAAGAAATCTCCGTCAGCCAATGGAGATCCTGCCCTCTTCCCTCCCCCCGAACGGCAGTGACACACCTCCATATGGGGAAACAGGCCGTCGCCACCCCTTCCCATAAACGGCAGCGGACTGTCAATCACTTACAGTCTGCTGACTGTCTGTGTGCGGGATCGTAGACCCATACTGCACATGCTCAGAACGGGTCATGCGCATGCGCAGTGGAGGCACAATCGGAGATGTATGCTAACCATCGGGTTAGCGCACATCTCTGAATCAGCCCCATAAATCGTTATGCTTTTCCCAAACCAGATTTTTTATTTTTAAATGGTTTCTCTACCCCATGGCTGCCCTTTCTCCGAAGCAGACATTTGTATTTTTTGTATGTAACCTTTGTAAGAATAACATATCTTTACCAATGTTTGCGGATTGATTTCTAACAGTAATTGTGCGCTAGTTTACCCGGCAGGTATTAATAACGGCAGTTATTAACTTTGTGGAGTTCCTGCATTCAACATCGCAGTCATTTTGAATGGCTGGTTCATCAGTTATTTCTTTTTTTTTCTTTTCTTTAAATCTGTCTAATTTTATTTATACAGCTTATTTTGTTGTTGTTTAAAAGTGAAATGTAACATAAAAATGTAACTGGAAAATTGGAACCACTGATCTTACACGGAGTGGCTGCTAGTTTCCTACTTGCAGAGTACAAGGAGCATTTACAGCTGGAGGCCGTAGATTCAGGAGGCATTTTATTTTAGCCTGTCGTATCAAACTTACGATACTATAAAATATAAAGATATCTGAATTCTGAAGTCACCTCAGACTTACTTGGTCGTATAATTCCATGGTGACCTTCCATATCTTTTATATAGCTGTTGCCTGTGGATCAACACAATTATCAAACCTTCTAAAGACAACATAGCAAGTAGCAACCAATCAGCTTATACCTTTCATCCATCAAGTATATTCTAAAAAAAAAATCATAGCTAGTTGCTGATTGGTGGATATGGAGAACTTCTCCACTTTATTCCTCATTAGAAGATTTGACAAATCTCCCCCATAGAAAATATGAAAGGTTGAACTCAATGGCCTGGTCATTAGTAAGGGGATGATGCAGTGTTTATAGCAATTTGGGTGCAATTACTAAAAACTAATAGCAAATGCAAAAATAGTGTAGTTCTGCACATATCCACAACTGGACACATCTCCAAATGCATCCAGATCTGTACGGGCAGCATCCAGTATTCCCCTAGGTTATAACAAGTCATCATCATTATCAGCAGCAGCATATATGTGCACCTGCAGAAACAGACAGATCTCAGGTGCACAACTCCAAATTACTGATAATATATAAATGCAATAAAATGTTGCAATCAATGGAGGTTTTTAGCATAATCTTGGCCAAGGTTATGGGCCTACCCACCATATCCAGGTAACCTTTTTAGGGTAGGTACCTAACATACTAGGGTTCAAATCCAGAGCGCAGCCACAGCTGCATATAAAGAATAAAAATAAAAAAGTGAAGTACATGTATAATAAACAAACAGTGAAGGGTTAAAATGTGTTATAAAAGAAAAGTGTTATAATGCGGTGCCCTGAAACAGATCAACCAAAGCAATCCAGGGGGACTCACGCCCCAAATATGAACCAAAGTTGCACTACAGTATATAACTTGTAGGACGTACCTACAATTGTGCCTAATACTAGTGTGCATATTCATTACCAGACTCCATGCTTTTACACCAATAAGGAAGGGGTGCTAATCCAGACTGAGGGCACCTGACCTGTAGCATATGCTAAAGATATGCCTCCAAACAGCAGTGTTGGCGCATCATTGCTGGCCTGAATGACTCATATAGACAAACACGCATTTACTGAATTTAGCCTATGTGAGAACACGCCCTGTTCTGAAACTGGCTTTCTCACATGTGCAGTCATCGTACGGCATATGCGCAAGTGTTAGTCACCGGAGCGGGAACCCTCGGCTCCCTCTCTGTAAAAAAAAAAAATCAGTCAACTATAGCCGATAGGCTACAATGGCTAACACCATTTACAGAAGCCAAGGTTTTTGTAGCTTGGCACACCTCGCAATTTCACAGACCCCATGGGGACTGCTTTTGCATGGACCACAGAAGATATCTGCTAAGGGGTTTGGTGTGGTCAGAATTCCAACACCGGCATCTCGACAGGGTTAAGATACCGACACCTGTTGGTAAGTGTCCAACCCCTAGCCCTCCCTCCCCACAGCCTAAGCCTAACCTCCCCCCGCAGCCTAAACCAAACTCTCCCCCCCTAGTGCCTAACCCTCCCCCTGTGCCTAACCCTAACCACTGACCCTATCCCTCCCCTTAACCCCACCACTTACCGTTGGGATGCCGGTTCGGGGAGTCTGACTGGTGTCGGGATTCCATCACTGGCATTCTGAGCGCAGGCAACCCGAGTCGGGATTGAAACTACCTCCCCTGCTGTGATACCCTCTTAATACTCTAAGCGAGTAAGCTGGGGATTTTCCACAAAACAGGCACAGTACATATGCCCTCATAATGAGAAACTCTTGATGGAATTCTGTGCCATGGACAACATGCCACTGGGTAAGGCATCTACTCAAAGCTAATTTTAATGAGAATTTAACATAAAATCACAGATGTAAAAAATATCTAGTAGACATAAATATGCACATGTAAACAAATATTACAGCTGGTGCTAGGTGAAGATATAAACAAAAATATTTGGGACTTACAAATTAAGTTTCATCCCAAAGTATTTTGACATTAACTAATCATTTACAAATATGTACTGTACTTGATACATATTTATAGACATACACTCTGATGACTGGTGGTACAGAGAGGGTAGCACGTCTGTCTGTTACTTGCCCCAACTGCGTGGTCCCTGGTCCTTGAGGAAGCTTCCTGTGCTTAGCTCCCAGCTGCATACAGTAGGTACTGTACTACTGGGGGTCACAGGGTTGTAGAAGTGCCAATGAGAGCTTAAGTGTCGGTGGGTGAAGTGCCGGTGAGAACAGGGGAGGTTGGTGCTGGAGTGCTAACCAGGCCTGTCCAGATAACCTAGCTACAATACTTAGTCCAATACTGGTGACACTAATCATAAATTAAGTGGGAAGTCTAGGGGGTAAATTTACTAAGAACCGAGTCTGGGAGAGTTTGCTCTTTTTTCAACTCGATTAGCTTCACCTAAACTCGGGTAATTTGAAGCTCCTGAGACTCTCAAATTTACAAAGAAGGGCGTTTAGCTGAGAGTGAGATGGCCGATGGTGAAGCAGAACGAGATTTCTCTGCCGAGTAGCAGGTTTTGCAGGAGATTTCTCCCCCAAGTAGTACGTTTTGCAGGAGATGACTCACCCGAGATTGTAGTGTCTTCTCTCTGCAGAACTCTCCCGAGCTAGCAGCCTGCACATATCAGTGAGATATGTGTAAGCTGCTTGTGTTGTACCTGTTAAAAAATGGGTTAAAAGTGTTTTTTAAAAAATTACATCGGGCCCCCTACCCTAAAGCTTAACCAGCCCCAGGCTTGCCAGCCTGTCCTGGTTTCTAAGATTACGGGGAACAAAATGTGTAGGGTTCCCACGTAATTTAGAAACCAACACCAGGTTGCAGGGCCAGTCCTGATTTTAAATGGGTAGGTGTGTGATAAAGTTTTACTAATCACGGTGTGTGTGTTTTGTCTTTATTTAACTATTTATTTTACAGTGGGGGTACAGGTGCCGCCTGTCTGCTGGCACTTGTAGTTCCACAGGTGCCAAAGGGCAGACATGCTGGCACCTGTAGTACCACTGTAAAATACAATAGTTTATTTAAATTTCCCCACTTTATTACTCACGTATCCAACGCTCCAGGGGTGCGAGGAAGAGCCCTAGGCTGCAGACCAAGCCTGGGGTTAAGGGAGAGTGGTTACCCCTTTTTGGGGGGGTCCCCACCTCCCCTGAGATCCCCGGCTTGGCCTGACCGGCTTGGGCTGATAATGCTTTGGACCCGGAGCCCCCGTTTTGGGTCTGGTGCTGGTTTTAAATATAGGGGGGACCCTACACAATTCCCCCCCCTATATTTAAAATCAGGACTGGCCGTGCTGCCTGGTGTTGGTTTCTAAATTACAGGAGAACCCTACACATTTTGTTCCCCGTAATCTTAGAAACCAGGACAGGCTGGCAAGCCTTGGGCTGGTTAAGCTTTAGGGAGGGGGACCCTATGTCTTTTTTTTTCTGATATTTAAATTTATTTTCTATATTTACAGGCAGAAACATACATGGATCACAGCAATCTGTGTATGTTTCTGCCAAACTCTCAGATCACACGCAGGTGTATGTTTTTCACGAGTTTTTACAGGAGAGTTTTCACATCTCATGAGAGCTTAGAAACTCTCTGCTTGGTAAATTCCCGAATCCTATCTTCACCAGTGAAAAAGTTCTCAAATTTTGCCGATGGTGAGTTGAAGAGAGTTTGCTAACTCTCCAGTATTTTCCTGTAGCAAAGGAGATCTCTCTCCCGAGTTTGACATTAGTAAATTTGACAGTGGGAAAAAATGCCCAAACTCTCCAGAGATTGCTAACTCTCCCAAACTCTCAATTTAGTAAATTTACCCCTAGCAGTAGAGCACTGTGAACCTGGTGGACATGGTCAAGTTGGAGGGGATGCATTTGAAGGCATAAACATTTACAAATATACAGTAAAAGGAGAACTGATAGAAGACTATAGATAGTCATCTAGAGATCCCTTTTGGCCATTTCCTATGATCAAAGATAGTTTGGTCTGTCAGTAAAAGCAGACTTGGACAACATTTAACTCTCTATTTCCCAGCCAGGAATGTTTGGAGATATGAGGAGAAGGTACAGACAAGCATATACTGACATAAGAGGGGAATATTTATAGATATAAGGGGATTACTGCTATTTATACATAAAGTAGTATTGGGTTAGAAAAGGGTTAAACAGCTTGTACTCTAGAATCGAGAGATTAAGAATGATAAATTGGGTGCTTTTAGCTGTGGTTTGTACACAAGGCTTTTCATGTTTGTTTCTATCTCATAAATACATGCATGTTTCTGTACGACCTTTACAGATACTATATTTTATCTGTGCCCGCATTTCCCTTCTGCCTGATTTATTGCATTCTTGTTGACACTTAATTTCCCAGTTATCTATAGGATAACATATAGAAACTATCAGGATTGAACGCATTCAGTCTTAGTTGTGAAATGTTTATACAGTGATTGAACATTTTCCCAGCACAGCTATACATAAAATCCATCCTGCTCGTCACTGGACGGGCGTTTCATACAGCATTTTGAGAGATAAAAAACCCATAAAGAAATAAATATAGTACCTGTGACTTTGATATTTTGCCAATAATGAAACAATGGAACTACTACAAAACCCTTTGAAGCCTGAGTGACGTCAGAGAACTGATTAATATTAGAGATGTGCGCCGACCTCCATGTTTTGGTTTTGGATACGGATTCATTTTTGTTTTGGATCTGTATTTAAAAAAAAAAAAACAGCTAAAATGACGTCACTTTCACCCGTCAGCATACAATCCAAAACGTGTTCGGTTTTTCAATTTGAGTTCAGAACCACAGGAAGATCTGAACCAGGACTCAGTTCCACTCGGTACCTCAAAGTGATTCTGAACTCATACTCGGTTTGACTCTGAACCCTAAATTTGGTTGTTGTCGCTTCTGAGAACCATACCCGCACATCTCTAATTAATAAAGTCTTTGTTTAATGTACTCAACCCTACAGGTGGGGTCAGTTTTAAATGATCACCTCTTTAACCGATATCCAACAATGAAATAATTACATTCCTACCGTATGTAAATAAATGGGTGTAGTTGTGATATGGTGTTATGTGAACAATGGTCATCGTAGGATGTGCACTAAAGTCTTCTCCTAAACTCTCCTTATATAATGTTCAACCTCTGCCCCTTATCTACACGCACTTTAATCCTTAACCTGTGTGTACCTGGCAATGGAACAACACAATAGAACGATATATCGCGTGCGCCATACATACTACCTGAACCAGAGTATGACCATGTGATATATTGCTGCATGCTGCATGTAGCACCATGACGGTTCATTGCATTGTCTCATCTGCACAGCACATTGGTCGATACGAGGAACAACCTCTGGGCACACACAATTGGGCCAACACACTATATGACCCCCACAATATATATCCCAGTCTAAACAATATATCGTACGATATATATCTTATAGTGTGTACCCATCTTTAGTCTATAATAAATTCTCTCTGAATCTTCTTGGTTGTTCAGTTCAATGGACAGTACCCAGGAGTACAGTTATACACTAGGCGAGATGTCGTCCGATCCCGCAGATGAGAACAACATATCTGGTCAATCTTCTAGTGTGTAACCATGATAAGCGTGCTCCCACAGGTCGTTAGCGACTGCAGGGCCGACGGTGTATGTCGCTAACAATGCCATGCTGCAAAATGCACCCGCTATTTATTTGAATCCAAAACCAAACCTAAAATCAATACACTAGAGAGTGGTTTTGCAAAACCAAAACAGAAGGATGAATCCAGATCTAAAACCAAAACACAGGGGTCCGTGCATGTCTCTAATATTTAGTAGGCATTATGGTGTTAAATACTAAAAGTGGATGTTACTTTAGGGGTGGTGGTGAAAGAGAAAAGGTATGTAGTGTACAACAACTCCTTTCTGTGTTTGGCATGCTGTTCTATAGGTAGGTGATCCTTTTCTTTTTCTATTATACATTTTGAGCCCTCGTTGCAGTTGTGACTGGTTTACTTTGAGGCAGAAGCATAAAGGTGATGAGAATATTTAGAATACTTAGGAGCCTAGGAGATTTAGCCCAGCTGAAGTGCCGCAGTTTGCCCATCAAGTCTGTAATCTAATAGCTGGATGATCATTGCTAAAGCAGACTTGCTGCAAGTGACAGTTCAATAACTGATTTGTTTCTAATCCTCTCTGCAGAACCCAGCAGTCCGCCCACAGACGTCAAAGCAAAAGGTTTGTCAGCATCAGAAATCCTCGTCACATGGAAATCTTCCAAGGATAACACGGGGAGGCCCCTGGGATTTGAGGTATGAATGCAAATGACGCTCCATCGCTGATACTCACAGAATTACCTCAGTAAACACAACTCAAGTATGTCATTGCTTCACTTTCTATGGCCTCTGTATATATTGTGTGGGCACATGATTTAGGCGGGAGACAGGTTTCAGTTTTACCATAATATATTGGTATTAGAAAGGTTAACAACAGACACAGAATAAGGGGGAAGATTTATCAAATCTTGGAGAGAGATAAAATGGAGAGAATTAAAGTGCCAACCAATCAGCTTCTTTTATTTTACAGGTTGTGCTAGAAAAATGACATAAGCTGATTGGTTGCTAATGGGAAACTTGTCCATTTTATGTCTCTCCAAGATTTGATAAATCTCCCCCAAGGACTCTCCAGGCAGTGCCTTGATGGCACACAATGACATCACATGTCCAGGGGGCAGAGCCTGCACTGGCTGCAAAATTGCCCTGCTCCGGGCACTGACTACGGGAGATTCAAGGTCATTCGCTCCTCAGCCGAATCTCCACTTGTGGCTGAGTGGTTGTTTCTGGGCTGCGACTGTAGATGAAACTGTAGGTGTAAGTCTTCTGTGGGCATGTCATGAGCATGTACACAGAATTGCTGGCTATTTAGACTTGTGCATACGCAGAGATCCATTGAGATATCTGACATTTAGGATAGGGCTAGGGCACATGCATGATAATACTGATAACAGCAACTTCCAAAAGTGGATGTATAGAGGCTCAGGGATGCATGTATGCAGCCAACTCTGAATACAGACAAAGATCTTCATCTATCTCCCCCAATACTCCCGCATCTGAATCTGGCCCAAAGCGCACACTATGGGACAGGGGAATCGGTATGACTTACCGCCGGACCTAAGCCCAGCGGATGAAATACCGACGCCAGAAGTCCGGCAGATGGCACCAGGTAAGTATCCTAACCCCCCCCTCTCCCCCCCAAATCCTAACTTCCCTTAGGCACACAATGCTCTGGTCCTGGACTTCCCTGGTAAGAGGCGGGGCTGCAGCACAGTACAAAATTCAAATAGGGGAGTCACACCAACTGTCATTTCACACGCTGCCAAACATCACTGGCTGGGACTCACTGGCAGTTGGTGTGACTCCCCTATTTGAATTTTAGACTGTACTGCAGCCCCACCTCTGGAGCCTCCACCAATCATAAATTACCAGGGAAGTCCAGGACCAGAGCATTGTGTCCCTCCTGGAGAGGGTCATGTTGGGAGGTATGCTAACCCTAACCACCACCCCTAGTGCCTAACCCTAACCTCCCCCCGGGGGTGTCTGACCCTAACCCCCCTTCCCCTAACCTAATCCTAACCCTCCCCTAGTGGTTGACTAACCTTAGGGGTCTATTTACTAAGCTGTGTTAGGACATAAAGTGAATGATGATAAGGTACCAACCAATCAGGCCCTAACTGCCATGTCACAGGCTGTGTTTGAAAAATGGCAGTTAGGAGCCATTTTAGGGAGTCCCTAAACCTAATCCCCCCCCTCTCCCCCCCCGCGGCTAACAGGTCATGACGCCCAGCTTACGTACGTTCGGTATGCCGGGCATCGGGATTTCGGCATGGGGCTGATGATAGGCATCGGTAATTAGACGCCTATCATTAGTCCCATGCCGGGATTTCACAGTCGGGAAGCGGGCGGTCGATATTTCGACCGCCGGCTTCCCGATTACATACCTGGACTACATGCTGTAATGTAATGCTCTATGTGCTGGGCACATTTGCAGGTTGTCATGGTAGAAAAACATTGCTTATTTGCGCACCGCCATTGTGGACGGGAGCAAGTATGGTCATCAATTTTTTGATGACCAATTTTAAAATTAGCATGGGCATCTCTACCGGTCGTGCCCCTTTGTGGGTGCTCCTATTGCAGAGTCAATTGATCATCTCTAATACCCAAGACACTTAAAAACATTTATCTGACTCCCATACACTGTTCCAGACTGATGCAATGTCTTCTTTCTACCAATGGATATCACAGGTATCACGTCAAGTAGGCTAAAGGGGGTTTATCAAACCAAATAAAGTATCTAGTATTTTTTTTATAAAATGATAGCTGGAATCTGATTAGTTACTATGGTTTGATAAATCTCCCCCAATCCTAAACCTTCTAAACACTTTTATTTAATGTATATTAATTAATATAATTACTCATTATAATCATACACTTTGATATACAGATTATTAATAGCCAATTATTTTTTTTTTCTATCATTCATTAGAGAGAGACGATCATTTAAAATCAAGGAAATAGTTTAAACTAAAACGGTTGAAAACTTTCTCACCCGTATGATATACGCCCATAAGGCTTATGAAATAGCACCTACGGCCACTTAATTAACGCTGCTACCAGCACCTGGGGAGAGACGGTTACTAATGTCAGTGCGCAATTATAGGTAACCCTGGGAGGTGCTGTGCTGAAGATGGAGATTACAGAGTATTCTATTTGATATTACTGTGCCACATATGGAATATAACATTTTACACACTGTTTTTATTTATGCTCCATTAGCGGAAATTTGCAGTTTAATTGCTTCAGCTGTGTAATGGACACATTGGAGGTTTTAATTAGTCGTTCTGCATCCCAGATACTTGTAAAACAAATCAGCCCTACTTACTAAGGAATGCTTAAAGGGCGATAATCACTAAGCTAAAGTAATTCTGCAGCAGAAACTTAAAACGCATTTTCATTCCCTATATAAATATTTAATATACCGGGCTACGTGCATTTTTGTCATACAGATGGAAAGTGATGAAATAAGGTCTTCACTTGGCTAGAATAATGTCAAACTGGTTTAGATGGTGAGCTCTCTTGGACATTTACTTGTTGCCTAAATATTATGTAACATTTCTAAGATGCCTCCTGAGGAGATCCCCAGTTACCCGTCCACCTCCTCCCCACCCAATGTGCAATGACAATGCTCCGATCCAGTGCAGTCAAAATATATATATTTCAATAGCCTTGGACTTAACCCTCTTCCCCACAAGGGCAGGCCACCGGGTGTGATGTAGGTGCTATAATGGTAGTGAAATGCTACTGGACTGCCGTTCTTTCATGACACGCACAGCGACCTTCATAAAGGAACCGAACACAGACCCTGATTCAGAGCTGGACGCTCTTTCAGAGCACTCACTCTGAATCAGGGCAGCATTTTTTTTTAATGTGAGCCGGCCTCCCGGCTGCTCGCTAAGCTGTGGGTGACTACCCACAGCTTTTGCGAGCGGCCAGGTGATGGTCGCAATGGTCGCGACCATCGGGCTTGTGACGAGACCCTTGTGGTAGGGTCTCGTCCATCGCAAGCCCCAGTGAGCTTCAGGCTCTAATAGAGCCAGAAGCTCACTACTGAGGCCGCCCCCAAATGGCAGGTGTTCCTTCGGGAACGCCTCCGTTTGGCCAGCCACCCCCCCTGCCCGCCTCCAAAACAGGGCACGCTGTCAAACGGAGCGCCTGTCGCTGGCCGGGTCTCGCGCATGTGCACGCCGGAGCCGGCTCTGGCATGCGCATGTGCAATGAGGGACCATCGACCATGTGTGCAACAACCAAACCACCTAATCCTAAAACCCATTTGGATATCAAAGTATTCAACTTCCTCCAAGACTTGTCCATAAATACTCCAGTAAAATCACCATGTCTATGAATAATAGATGACCATACCAACAATCACCAAGGCCAGCTTTATGCCACTGTCTCAAAGTCATGAACCATGCCAAAACAGAGGTCATGGGATGGTCACCAAGTGGGGTTGTTGCTATGGGTTACAACTCCATTTCTAAAAACCCGCACTTTAGTAAATATACTCCCTACAGTGCTGTCAATATACTCCTCATTCTGAAAAGGTGTATTTCCTGTGGTATAGCATGCATGTGGTGTATTTCATTTAATTTACTAAGCTTCTGGTGTCGGTCTGATATTAAATAAATTAGATTCATTACAATCGCCAAAAAGGAAAATCAAATTTCATCTATTAAAATAAAGAAAATACAAGATAAAGTGTTGCATCAAATAGGCAGCTGCATTCATTAGCATATAAAACAGAATATAAATGCGTTTCTACTTGAGAAAACTTTTTCAGCATAGTTGATTTCATTAGATGTTTTACTGTGTTCTATAATGCATAGTGACTTGTTTTATAGAAATGGATTGACTTGGTTAAGCCATATTGCTGCTATATTATACAGTCATGTTTTCTTCTGTCGCCAACATTTATTTAAATGTTCTCCCTGTGAGAAGTTAGTGAATTATTATGTAATGAAATGTTTATTAGATGCTTGCAGGGTGTGTGGGGAATTCTTATGATCTCTGCCTCGTAATAAAACAGTACAAAACTGTAAACAAAAATTGGTCACTAATGATAAAAACAATAAACAGAAGTAATACAGATACCAGTGTGTTGATTGAGCACAAGAAACAATCACATAAGCTGTTTGATCAGTTTACCCCGTAAACATATGCACCTACACTCCCGGGGTGACCTGGAGACTGTCGAAAATTGTGGCGCTCTCCCGGACTTCTGAGAGTTTAGGCCGCCTCCCACATATCCGGGGGAAGTGGACTCGATGATGTGATTAGCGGTAAAATGCATCACTGTGTCCCCGCCCTCCCGCTGCAGAATGTCCCAGTT
Source organism: Taudactylus pleione (assembly GCA_031769625.1). Classification (NCBI taxonomy): domain Eukaryota; kingdom Metazoa; phylum Chordata; class Amphibia; order Anura; family Myobatrachidae; genus Taudactylus; species Taudactylus pleione. The sequence goes on from JAUIMM010000710.1 coordinate 3,838,932, forward strand.
TGTGGCATTGTACAGCTAAGGGTGGGGCTGTGACAGCAATTCAAAGCAAAACACCCCCTTCACCTCCCACCTGCATCTCCCGGGTGGCTTTGGAAAATTTTGGCAAGTATATCTGTATGATTTTTTGCCTATAGTGGATAACTGTTTTAGTCCCTCCGAAATCCAGTTCCAATAATATCTGTACATTTATTAGCACATTACCACTCTAGGGGGTATATTTAGTAAAGTGAGAGTTTATAGAAATGGAGATGTTGCCCATAGCAACCAATCAGATTTTTTTTAACATTTAACTAGCACCTTCTTGAAGATAATAGTTAGAATCGTATTGGTTGCTATGGGCAACATCTCCACTTCTAAAAATCTCTCACATTAGTAAATATACCCCTAATACTTTGTTTTAGTCTCATATACAAATGTTAACCTTGGTATCCTCTCTGTGCACTTACAATTATCTCAGAATGTCCAGATTATAGAAGTGCACATATATATAATAAAATCGACTGCTGATCAAAAATGATGTAATTGTGTTGGCATGTAATGACTGTTGGTATGACATATTATTACCCCTCGCACCAGTGGCAGATAGACACTGGCAGAGGGAGAAGCAGAGGGGGATATAGTGTTGGGGAGGGGAAAAGCGAGAAAATTGGGAGGAATGAGGTGGGGAGAAAGGGTCGGGGGGCAAATAGAGAGTGTTGGGGGGGGTGGAGAGATAAAAGTAAATAAAATAAAGCCAGACGATGCTGGGCATTACAGCTAGTATGACTACATACAAGCAGTTTCCCAGTTGATGTCATCAGTACCTATATTACTATAAACTCAGAGAGTCCATATAATTAGGTGCCATTAGTGCCCAGAGCATAGCAAACGTTTACATATAATAAATAATTTACCAGAAGGTGCCCAAATTATGCCTACAATATCTATATGATTATACCAGCAGTACCCAGATTATATCAGGAGTGACAATATGAGCATAGTATATTCTAGAAGAAACCCATATTAGCCCAAGAATTGCCGTTCTCCGTTCACTGTATCTCCCGAGGCTTAGTAACTAGTCCCCTCTCTGCATTAACGCCTATTAATCCGTGTTAATGCCCATTAACACGTCAATTTAAATGGTGTTAACAAGAGTAACAGGTGAAAAATGGACCCTAAATGATTAGCCTTGCGTAATAAAGCCCGAGGCTACGTCCCTTTTTCACCTATGAAAACGTATCGGGTGCAATTGAATTTCCCCCATAATGTGTCGGCCCACAATAGGTAGATTGATGAAAATAACATGCCGTGCACAAATTATCATGAACAATTGTAAAAGTGAAGCACACAATAAAAATACAAACATAGGGACCTACTTCATCAAAACATAATTATCACATAATTAACCACCCTCAAGTGTTATGGTTTTGGTTTTGGCAAAACCACCCTCAAATGTTATGGTTTCGGTTTTGCGAAAACCACCCTCAAGTGTTATGGTTTTGGCAAAACCACGCTCAAATGTTATGGTTTTGGTTTTGGGAAAACCACCCTCAAGTGTTTGGATTTGGTTTTCTTTAAAATTGTTAAAAACAGCTAAATTTAAGAAATTTGGACCTGTTTACATGCAATCCAAAACTCGAGTTTCGGTTTTTAAATCCGAGTTCCAAACATATAGCAGACTTGAGCCGGGACTCAGTTCTACTCTGAACCCCAAAAGTGATCTAAGCCAGGACTCGATTTGACTTGGAGCCCCAAAATTCAGGTGCGTTCTCTTTTCAGGAAAACCGAAACGCATATCTCTAGTTTGCCCTTGGGGGTTGGTGGGTAATATTATATTACACGTCAACGGGTTAGTACTAGACACCTCTAGGTGCGCCCCCCCAAAAAAATTATATTTTAAAATATATGTTATTGTTCTATATAAATGGGAGAAAATAATATCTCATTACATTTTGTGGGGAAAAAAATTGTCAGTGAAGTGATTAAGCAATGGAAATAGTTGAACAAAACCTGGTTGATTATTGTATTTTATCACATTTTTCTTTCTAAATTAACTCAGAAAGCTCTCTCCTAATGAGGGAAGAGCCAGAATTGCACCTCAGAAGTGCCCACTGTGTCTTGCACGGTTATGATGCGTTGGTTTATCTGGGAACTAAAGGTTTCTGGTACAGATGGAGCAGCCTTTGGTTCCATAGTTTAGTAAGTACCTAGCTAGTTTCTCTAACTGCCACCCGCATGACACCAGTATACAGTCTGTACACCCATGTTCACTATACCATCTGTGCCCCATATGCCAGTGTCTGGACCTAGTGATCTCAGTTGTCACTGCTATCATCGCTCATATACTGGCAGATGGTCAAACAGCCCGTATGCTGGGACCAGGGATCACTGGTACTGAGCACACTGTATACTGGCAGAATACTATATTATATATACAGTATTGGCACAGGGTGCACACTGATAATGGAGGTATAATATATGGTGGCAATCTGTCTTTGAAGTATGGGGTATACGGTACAAAGGAGATGTGTTGTACAAATTGCAGCACTCTGTGCTGCGCACTTTGAGGCCTTTGCAGAGTTGAATCTATTACTGATTGTGGAGCATATGCTACTTGAATTTGCATTGTGTATGCTCCAAAAGTGGGCACAGGCAAGTGAGGGCAATGCTAAGTCATATGAATTTCGATTGCATCCACAGTTACGACCGCAGAGGTGGGTCTGGGTTGTAACATTGCGTTCTCACACAGACAGAGTTTAGTGACGTCGTGTTTCCGCTTACACGGGCTGAGTAGGTGCAAGTCCACGCTGAATACGATGACAAGTAGCAAACCTGGTGCGCACGCTGATGTGGTGACATCGGGAGATAGGTAGAGCTCTGTGTATGGGTGAATATACGCATTTTTTCCATGCACGCTGCTTAAGAGCAATGTACGTCCAATTTACTTCCAACTTTGTCCTCTATGCTTTTGCATGGTGGTCTCTTTGACTAATAGAGATGTGCGGTTCGGTTCTCCAGGAATCCAAATCCACCTCAATGAATCCGGACAGATATGAGTCTCGGTTCTTAACTCTTGAGGGGATCCGGACAGATCCGAGTCATGATTCTGATCTTCCCACGGATCAGCATTCAGATTTTAAATACAAATTTTGGGTTTTGGATTGCAAAAATGACATGATTTTAGCTGTGTTTAGTAACTTCTTACCTTTTTTTTGTTTTAAGCCAAAACCAAAACACCAAGATAAATCCAGATCGAAAACCAAAACACGGGGGTCAGCGCACATCCCTGATGACTAAATAATGCAGCCTATCGATCCACTAGGATCCAAGGATATCACTAAGGCACCAGTCTCTGTGCTATATTATCCTGCATACAGCATGTTGTTTAGTCTGACCTGCTCTGCGCACGTGATAGGGCAGATGTCAGCTACATGTCTTTTACTGTAACATACTACTCTTTATCTTTGAGTAAACATTCCTCCTATGTTCCAACGTGAGGGTTAATCCTTTACAATGAGATTATAACATTGCAGGCATCCTGCATTATCTGGTATACAGGACGGGGAATGACAGCTCGGTTCATCTAACAGGGACTTGATTTGTTCAGTTTTTTTTTCTTCTTGCCTTCCAGACAAATTATCCATGTGTAAATGACCAACTATGACAGCCATCACTTTAAAGCCTAGGATTTTCCTCTGTCTGCTAATGTCAACCAGTATCTGCAGTCACATGAAATGCCACGGGGCGCGATCCTCCGCACTGCTGCGTGCCTCATCCGCTCACTTAGGAACCATGATATCTCCTTAACCTGAAAATAGATGCACATAGTTCAGTCTCTTAGCTGCTATTCATGTGAACTTCAACTCAAACTATGCAGTGATTGCTGTAAAACTTTCCATAGATTTAAATGAATCAGGTCACATACTGAAAATACAGATAACAGGGCTGTGTAAGAGATAGCGTGGTGTGCATTACATCAGTCTACAGTGTGAGTATCCCAAAGGGTACGAGTAAATCCACAAGTAACAAATTTGCAGAAATAAATATACTGTGCTTTATCTAATATATATATATATATATATATATATATATATATATATATATATATATATATATATATATGAGTATAAAGTCAGTGCGCCATTCCAAAGATCTTGAATAATACGAGTATCCTGCGAACACTCCCAAAAGCGATTGTGTGTCTGTCCCTTCTTTGAGAGATAACGTATGAAAGTGTAATCCAAAGATCAGATCCCACACTATTAGAACCGGCGTCTTTCCCAAGGATAAAGCCCGAATCCAGTCGGGATTAATTCTATACCTGCTTCTTCACAACTTCCAGCCTTTATCCTAAAAGTTAGAAGCCAGCCTCCTGACGAAGTCAGATGACGAAACGCGTTGGAGCGTAGCTTGGTGTTCTCACTGTGTAAAAGAAACAAGTCCCTGAAAACGTTCGGGCCACTGATGGGTTACCTTTTTCCTATCATCCATTATACTTGCGGTGGTTCTGACTATGTTTTGGTATGCATGTTATCATAAATTTCCATTGATTGCAATAAACTGTTTTATGTGGTGTCCCCTGTTTAGGTTTTACTTCTAGATTGTTTATATATATATATATATATATATATATATACAAACTTCTTTTATACATATAGACTCAAGTATGTAATTTATATACGCCTTTTCCCCCTTTTCCCATACTGTCTCAGCTTAATAGTTACCTCATTCTCAGCACCAGCAGAGTAGTCCTTTGCTGTCCTCTAAGGTCTGTCCAATCACTGCAGTGGAATCTTTTTTTTAGTATAAAAGACACGGGTCACCGCAGTCTCTGCTCCCCCCCACTTGGCCCTACTCCATCTATGGCTGGCTCTGCTGTCCCCCCTCCACCCATACTTACCTTGGTAGTAGAGATGGCCATCGATGGGTTAGCCATTATTGGGGGAAAACCATTGGATCTCTGCCATCGATGACAAAACGATCTCTGCCATCAATGACAAAACGTTTGGTGGTTAACCATTGATGGTTTGTAATCATCGATGGTCGATGGCCATCCCTACTTGGTTGCTCTCCGAAGTCTGTCCCATCTCCCTCGCAGCGGGAGCCATTAGGGCACATGCATCGCGGAGATGGCACAGAACGTCTACAGATAGCTAGACCTCTAATCAGCCTAAAGCCCTCGGGCCCCCGACTACATGAATCTTTCATGTAGTCGGGGGCAACACCATGGCCTATCAGTTGTGTAAGCTCATCTAATGTTGTCCTAAGTGCGTTGGGTTGTTAAAGGGGAGGAGAGCCGGCTTAGATTTTGCACAATTACCCAGAGTCCTCTAGATACACCCCTGTTTGGTATTATTCAAAGCAAAAAACTCACTGGCACAGGCGACACATTCATATTGGTTGCTTTTTGTATGTGTGTTTGGTTGTTTGTTTGTTTGGCATGCTGGAACTTGTAGTTCTGCATTGCCGCCTATCGTCAGCTTGAGTACATACTGTATGACTAGATTCTGTCATTTTGTACAGCAGCCTGGGAACATCCATCAACAGATTTATCCCTGTTGCTCCAGCAAAGGTCATTCTGACATTGTCAGAGCTCTTTATAAACTAAATGTGACAGACACCTGTCCTAGTTGGAACAGCTGAAAGAAAATGTCCTTCCATTGCCTATTTGCTTATGCTTTTCCCTTAAACATTAACCCACTACAATTTGTCCTTAGGTGACCTGTCTGAGCTCATCCATCACATGGCAGCCGATATATCACTATTTGGGTAGTGATAAGGGCAAATTGTTTCTTATACAGCTGCACCTTGCAAATCATTGTGCCGAGCAACTTAGCCTGGCTGGTTACAATGTGGTTGCTGCTAAGACATCCCGGACTTCTCTTTAAATTATTTTGACTGTCTGTCAGCATTTGTTTTGTACTATTCTGTCCAGGAAGCCAAGCAGTGTGATACTACATCCCAGGCTCTGAATATCAATGATTCTGTGAGTAATCTAGTGACATCCTGACCCTAGACAGCCGGGCGGGATGCTTAATAGTGCTCAGGCATAAACGTGGGACTACAAACCCCTGGTGTTTAGAATAGCCTGTTAATTTTTTGACAGAAGGTTCTTCTGGCTGTAGGGAGGCCGGCGCCTTCGAATAAGCAATAAAAGGAATACGGTGGAAACTTCACGGCTGCCGAAATTAATCTTCTGTGTGGTCAATGTTGGCAGGTTAGTTACTGGAAAGATATGGAGCAAGAGGAGGCTGCGGAAAAAGTGAAAACCGCTGGAAATGAATCCTCCATCATTCTGACAGAGTTAGAAGGAAACACGTTATATCACATAACGGCAAGAGCGTTTAACAAAGCCGGATACGGGCCCCCTAGCCCAGGAATACGTGGGAGCACCAAGAAATCGCGTAAGTGACCTACAGTAACATTCCTTCTCCTGGGTCCCTCACTCACTCTTGTTTCTTTACAAGTGTATGATATAACCAGGTGTCTGATTTACAGGGAAATCATTCTAAAACCACTGTCTGGTGCTCTGAAGGATGAGCATAGGCAAACGCAGGGGGGGTTTCCGTCTGCCTGGAAACCCCCCTCCCCAGCACACACATGACCACAGTAGAAATAGTAATATAATAGAATTTTGCTAGTGTTGCATGTTCTTCTCAGTATAACAAATGAAATAATTAGCACCACTTGTGGATCTTTTAACATGTATCAGACAGTAATAAATAACCTGTGCAACAACTAGAGGATCTGGAAAACATGCACTATTAGGGATGCACTGCTATAGAGCCCAATATGTCCAGGGCAGTGCTAGGTTCTTCTGCTGCTCCTCCAGGCTCCCGGACTTGTTCCAATAGTCTGGAATGGTGCCCACATCTAAAATTAAAACATTCAGCTCAGGCAGGATGGCCTACTGCCGCATCTATTGGCTTATTGTGATCGCTGGTCCTGTAAATGATGGAATTATGATACACAATACACTTTGTATGTAACATATTAAAACTGGTTGAGTACTAATTCTGCCCTCTTCACAGACTGGCCACACTCGCTTTAAAATCCAGCATTTGGAAACCCCCCTCTAGAAATCCTACGTTTGCCACTGATGAGACTGGGAATTTCACACCGCACTGGGAAAAATAAGCTCTAGTTTGTTATACATTCAGAATGTTTGTGCCAGTGATAATATAAATACTCCTGAGCTTTGTGACGCCATGGAGAGCATCACTTTTCTCGTTCTTGTGAGGCAGACACAGGCATCACCAGGCCTGGCTGCCACTGCACAAAGACGCTGTTCAAGTCTCCATGCAATGGGGGATGGTCGCTGATGACGCTAATGACACTATTGTGGCCCCACATTGCATGATGACACAAACAGCATCATTACTTAAAATAAGAGCAGATATTTCAGGTTACTAAGTTTTGCCACAGCTAACAATAAGTAATAAAATGTATGCGAACACAGGGCCTGATCCAGAGCCGCTCGTAAGCGGCCGCTCGTTCGCTCTGAGCGATGTTCACACAACTGCGCATACGTATGGGTCGTAATTAGGGATGTGCAGGCTCGGATAGGTTCGAGTTTGCACGTTGAGTTCGGATTTTTCCCTCCAAAAAAACGGAACTCAGAAAGAGGCTAAACGTCATCTTACATGGACGAACATCATCATTCCTGGACTTTTGTCCAGGAATGATGATGTTTGTCCATGTAAGATGACGTTTAGCCTCTTTCTGAGTTCCGTTTTTTTGGATGGAAAAATCCGAACTCAACGTGCAAACTCGAACCTATCCGAGCCTGCACATCCCTAGTCGTAATGCGCATGCGCAAACCAGTCATTGCGGTCGGAAATCGAGTGCTCGCAAAACAGTGAAGGTCTGCTAATTTGACTGACAGAATGTACCGTTTGTGGGTGGTAACAGGGGAAGGTGCTTGAAAACGGGGGAGTGGAGATCCGAGCGCAGGCGTGCCTAACGGTCAAAAGGGCGTTTAATGGGAGTGCATAATTAGTAAAGGAGCGTCAATGACCACGTCACTTGGTTGTCTTTTAGCCTGAACTGCTCGCAGTGATAGCGGTAAGAAAAAGCTACCACAAGCACTGCAAGCAGTTCAGATGCCTTTCGATGTTCCTGATCAATCTAATAAATACCGGAGATGACGTGTGATGCGAACGGCAAAGGGGCGTCTTTACAAAATAGCGAGCGCATTTTTGGTTTGCTTGCTCAGACATAGAGGCTTCAACAAACCGCAATGAGCGAGCACACAATTTAAATAGCCAGCCCCTTTTTTGAACGACCGTCTGCAAATAGCATCCGGGTCTGAATCAGGCCCATAGCTAGATATATAGAAACTGGTTCTGATGAGAGTAAAGCAAAATAATTAACTAACGTTGCACTTGGACACACTGTTGCACTGGAAGGGGTGCATACACATTTATTTATGTACATATGTGTGTATATATGTATTTATTTGCATGTAGGGTATATACTGGCTGCTTTCACATGTAGCCCGCAAATGATGAACAGCTATATTTTTACAAAAATACTTAATGTTTTGCTTTCCCCCCTACTCAGTCAGCCCAATAATGTAGTAAAAAAAATAATATATATATATATATATATATATATGTATTCTGTATATTTTATAATGACCCTAAGCACACAGCCAAGATATCAAAGGAGTGGCTTCAGGACAACTCTGTGAATGTCCTTGAGTGGCCCAGCCAGAGCGTAGACTTGAATCCGATTGAACATCTCTGGAAAGATCTGAAAATAGCTGTGCACCGACGCTTCCCATCCAACCTGATGGAGCTTGAGAGGTGCTGCAAAGAGGAATGGGCGAAACTGCCCAAAGATAGGTGTGCCAAGCTTGTGGCACCATATTCAAAAAGACTTGAGGCTTGAGACTTGCTGCCAAAGGTGCATCAACAAAGTATTAAGCAAAGGCTGTGAATACTTATGTACATGTGATTTCTTAGTTTTTTTTTTTTTTATTAAATTTGCAAAAATCTCAAAAAAACTTTTTACACGTTGTCATTATGGGGTATTGTGTGTAGAATTTTGAGGACAAAAATTTATATATTCCATTTTGGAATAAGGCTGTAACATAACAAAATGTGGAAAAAGTGACGCGCTGTGAATACTTTCCGGATGCACTGTACACAAATGTCACCACCCATCTGTTTCAACATCCAAAAAGACGTATGAGAGATGCACATTAGAATCCGTCAGCCAATAATGAAACAGTGGATAGGGGTATGTAGTGCACATAAAGGTTTCTTTTAAGCCAAATATGTCCTACACCACATGGAAATAAAATAAACATCATACCAAGCAAGAATTATCCGGCGGTAAGCATACCCTACTCACACATCATAAGGTAGGTTGAATCATATCACGGTTTCTTTGTGACTGAAAATAATAATTGGTATATTGAAATAAGAGATAGCCGCATCAGAAAGTAGGCATGAACTTTATTGATAACCTAAAATACCGCTGAAAAAATTGAAGGAATAATCACCTAGAGATACTTATACTCCCATTAGGGATGATGATTTTCATTCCAGAAATACATTCGATATTCTGGATAATCTTCATGAGACCAGTGATTTTTTTTTGACCAAAGGATGTTCTCGTGGAAAAATCAATACGTTCTAATAAAATAACAAAAAAGAAAATATTTAAGAGAGGTGAACGAGGGGGTAATCGCAAGAGTGATAGACCTTATAAGAAATCTATTACATTTCGAGAGGATAGTACAAAGGATACATCCGGCTCAGCCCTCACAAAAATCTTTAACCTAAGAGATCATCTTTTGTCTGAGGATAAAACTGCTGTCCTACAGAAAGGCCTTAAATTTGCACCTAGTAATCAAATTATTATTATTTTTTATTTATACAGTATAGTGATGTGAGGAATTTTATTAGGAAGCTGTCTTTAAAAATGTTTTTTGCCCATAACAATCAAGATAGCATTCACCAAGTTAAGGAGACAGAAGTTATCCCTTTTAAACAACAGTCCACATTCAATCCTGAACATACAGCATGAAAGGTTGTTTGTTTCATCGAAACTTTTCAAAATATAGTTATGCAGGAGATTAACTCAATAAAAGACATTCTCCCTCAACCTAAACATAATTTGACACTCACCCAAAGGAAAGCATTGGATAATGTGTGAGCAAACGATAATATAATTATTGAGCCCGCAGACAAGGGTGGAGGAGTGGTCATTTTAAATAGAACGCAATACACGGAAGAAATGTTTAGACAACTAAAAGAATGACATACATGTAGGAAATTAAGAGCATTTAAAATGTAGGCTAAACTGAATCACAGTTTCAAATATGTTGAGAACCATACTATCAATAAGTATACTGGTGAATTTTTAATCAAAGATGAATATTCAGTCCCGGTTCTTTATTTGCTGCCGAAAATTCATAAAAATTACACCAAACCACCTGGACAGGTACTAATTCCATTATTTCAAATTTGTACTTGTTTATTGACCACCATATGCAAACCCTTGTGGTTAAGGGGAGATCACATTTGAAGGACAGTGATGGGGATCATGTTTGCCACCAGCTATGCTAACATATTCTTGTCCAGATGGGAGGATTCCACCGTCTGGCATGGACATGGCTGGGAGGCAAACCTGGCCCAATGGTGGCATTACATCAACAGCGTACGCTTTATATGAAAAGGGGACCATATATCACTTCAGAACTTCTGTAGTTACTAGAATACTAATTTTAAAAACATCACATTAACCCTCTCACTATTAGTAGTGAGAGGGTTAATTTTCTCGACCTGAGTATACTGTGTATATTAAAAATGGGCAAATCAAGACATCCACTTATAGTAATCCATCACATTTAGGGGCCTATTCATCAACACTAACATAACGTTTTTAAGGACATTTTCCTGAATTAACGTTATTTTAGTATTCATGAAGAGACTTAACACAGGAGATATCACTGATAAGTCCCCCCTGCATTAATTTCCACACTCCTCCGTACATTAGTACATTAGTATGGGGATATGGAAATGATGGTATTCATCAAATTCCGCAAATTATGTATTTTCGGAACTTGATGGAGTTACTATCCGCCACTGTGAGGTGGTAAATAGCAGGTGACACTTCCTCTGGTGCTTTGGTCCCTCCTCTGGCTCCGGCGGTTGCTCTGATACGTGTTCTCCCAGCAGAACACAATAAAGTTTTTTTTTTTTCCAAGCTGTACTGTGGTTTGCTGGGAGAACACGTGTCAGAGCAGACACTGGAGCTGGAGGCGCTGCAGCGGACAGGTAAGTGCGGGACAGGGGGAGGTGAGCGGAGGAGGGGTGAGGGGGAACAAAATGACCGCAGCTGTAGGCACTGCTGCCCATGCGCTGGTTTTACGAATGTAACAGCGCATGCGCAGCACTGATTACAGCTGCAGTAAGTTAGTGTAGAGAGGGATAACTAACTATTTCTCAAAAAGCTGTCATCACAAAAATTACAGCTTTTCAAAATAGATAGTTATGGAGAGGAGGAATGATGAATTCCTCCGGTAATTAGGTAGAACTCCATGCCAGTTCTAAACCTAATTATCTCCATCGATTTTTTAGGTATGATGACTAGGCCCCTCAAGCACGTACCGTACATTGATGCTAAAAGCAACCATTTACCACAATGGTTGCAAAACGTCCCTAAAAGCCAATTTATTTTCCTAAAACGTAACTGTTGAAATGTGGGTATCTATGAAAAAGAAGCTCACTTGTTTTAAAGTATCCCAAATTATTAGGAATTAATTAAGGACAAACTGGTGTCAAGTGCTTATTTTAGAGAGGATTCCACAGGTGCGGTGACTGTAGTATCTGTATATCTTGTCCATAAGATACGAAAAATGTAACTCATTTTGAAATAGGTGGCCAAAGCTATAAAATATGACATTTATAACTTGTAATACTAAATATGCCATTTATGCCATACAGTGTTCCTGTAACAAGTTACATGTGGGAAAAACCATGAGGACCCTCAAAGTTCGTTGGTCAGAACATGTGAGGAACATAAAAGATAGCAATGAGAATCATCCTTTTCGGCTTATTTCAAAATAGTACATAATTGTTCAGTGAAACACATAACTAAATTCTGTGGTCTTGATGTAGTTAATGAAGACTGGCATAACCCCAATCGAGACATCAGATTAGCGAAAAGGGAAACGAGGTGGATCTATGACCTGAATACCTTGTCACCTCATGGTATTAATTATGATTTTGATATCAAGTGGTTTATATAATATATTTAAAATATGTAGTTATATATGTTATAATTCAGATCATTCTGCACTGATGTATTAATTTATGTTCTCTAAATAGGAGTAAGCATTTCAGTTTTTACTATGGATTTTATTTTATTTTATATAACTGTATGTTTTTATGTATTTTATACTACATTCATTTGCACTATTAGAAACAAATAGCATAGTGCATAGTTTGATAGTTTGTTATTATCTGTGCCGCTAACACAGTGACCATCTGTTACCATGGTCACAGTATATCACCACAGACAGATCCAGATACATCACTTTAATTTTTACGAAGAAAAGTGTTATTTATTTATTTATTTTTTTACTCATATTTTATATAGTTGAATATACTTAGCGGTATTTTGTTACATGTTTTTATATTAAGCATGTATATCACTTACTCCTATTTAGATATAGGAGAGAGAGTAGCAACCGGAGTATGTTGATAGCATCTGGGTATGGAAATTCTGGAAGTTGTATCCAACAGTATCCGGTGCTCAGCGCTACTTAATCCCCATGAAGTGAACTGCTCTCTCACCTTGAAAAAACGTACTCTAAGTTGAAACGCGTTGGCCGAGAGAGTAATAACTTTTGTCTGATGTACAATCACTGACAGAGATATCAGCCCCCTGGGCAGAATTAATTGGCCGGCCGGCCGGTGTTCAGGTGATATGCTGCTTTTGTTTTGTTGCTATCACCTCTGATCGGTTGTACTTACATGCATGACAGCGGTATTTTATGTTATCAATAAATGTCATGCCTCCTTTCTGATGTGGCTATCTCTTACTTCTGTATACCAATTATTTTACGGTGAGGATTAAGTACAGTGGTAATTGGAGAGGAGACATTTTCAGAGTCAGAAAGAAACCGTGATATGATTCAACCTACCTTATGATGTGTGAGTAAGGTACGCCTACCGCCGGATATTTCTTGCTTGGTATGGTGTTTATTTTATTTCCATGTGGTGTAGGATGTTTTCAGCTAAAAAGAAACCTTTATGTGCACCACATACCCCTATCCACTGTGAGAAGGGTATGCTATTTTTTCATTATTGGCTGACGGATTCTAATGTGCATCTATCATACACCTTTTTGGATGTTGAAACACATGGGTGGTGACATTTGTGTACATTAATTACTACACTATGAGTTCATTTTTTATGGACAATTAGTGGATGTGGTAATTTTAGTTACACGGTACCTTGTGGAACTGAGCTTAGCGCCACACCTGTTCTCTTTTCCGAATTACATTTTGTAATTCATGGATTAAGTGGTCCATGTTATTCAGGTGACTGGTTTTTTTTATTATTGTGCGCCTTGAGATTTATCACTCATATTGTTTTTTAGCTAACACATTAGTGTTAAACATAAGACGTGCATCCTGGTTTGTCTTTTTTTTTTTTATTGACATCTGATCTGTTTTTATACATGTCCCTCACAGTGTTAATGTGCAGCCTATGTATTGAACTGTAAGATTGTCACTGCAAACGATCTGTCCAGAACATATTGATATTTTATTCTGTGAAAACAGGACTAAGCATTTCTGACACAGAAGAGAGATAAAAAGGATTCTGGTTTCTACACTAAGTTCCATCACTTAGAGTAGCTATTAAAATGACACCGCTGGAGCAGGCGATGGTTTATCAGCCTCCAGCTGTGCGAGCAGGATAACTATAGAGAGAGCAATTCTTTGGGCATGGTTTGGAATATTTATTTACATGTAATTTGTATATAAGAGATTCTATTTTTCTCTCTAGCTCCCAGTCAAGCTCCGAGCATTGTCAAGTGGATACAGAACGGGTCCCATGTGTCCTTGGGCTGGGAAGCAGTCAGATCATTAGCAAACGAGTCAGATGTCATGGGATACAAGGTCAGACCACTGTTCTATTGAATTAAGGGTACATTTTGCATATAGCTATAAATATATGTAATTCATTATGTACATACAATACAGTATGTTGTTACTGTCAGTTAGAGACAGGAAACAACCCACAATTCGGTATTGGTTCTCCAGTTAAAAAAAAAATAATGTACTTTAACTTTTACTGGTTATTGAGTTTTGTTAAAGTGATATAACAAAATATTGAAGCCTACAGGTGGGTTTGAGCTCTAAATTAAAAGCAGCACTAATATTAAGTGTGAAACACACTGGACTTTGCACTCCTTATTAGTGCCGCCTTAAATTTTGAGCTGAAGCTCTAACCCGCAGTTTGCAAAAGCCGCTGCTTCATAAATATAACCATAAGAGTCTATTTAAGAAAAAAGTATAGGAATCGGTATATAATGCCGGCAGCCGGGATGCCTCCTGTCAAAATTACCGACAGCGGCTTCCTGATGGTTGGTATCCCGACAGGGGGCGGGAAAGTATAATTACCCTTCCGCTTTCTCCCCCTAACCCTCCCTTCTTGTAGCCTAACCCTAACCCATCCCACCTCGCCCCCTAACCCTCCCTGTTAGTGCCTAAACCTAAGTCTCCCCCTTTGTGCCTAAATCTAACCCTCCCTCCTTAGTGCCTAACCCTAACCCCCCCCAGCGGTGCCTAACCCTAACCCTCTCACCTAGGGTTGCCTAACCCTAACTTAACGCTATCCCCGCTATGCTACCTAAACCTAACACTTCCCCCAACCCCACCCCCCACCCCCGCGGCTAACAGCTAAGACGACCCTGGCTTACCTCGTTCGGGCTGGCGTCTTGTCTGTATTCCGGCGTCGGCATTAAGATAGGCGTCAGTATTTTGAAGCCTATGTTAAGTCCTGGTCAGGCTGCCACCGTCTGGGTTCAGACCGGCGGCATGCCGTCCGCCAGTCTGCTAACTACATCTCAAAAGTATAATATCTTATAACCACAATGATAATTATTTTGCACAGTAATTTAAAAAATAATCTTGCCGGGTCATTGCATGAGAGCCTGTCATTGCAAAGACTGTGCAGTGAAGTATTTTTTAAATAAATGCTTCCATTAATGTCCTCATTGCAGTGCTCATTTTGTCCTCTCCATTTAAACATATAAACAACACATTTCTTTGCAATTTAGTTTTCAAAAACTGCAAATTACTGTTATCCTCTAAGGATTCACACTACAGAGATGTGTACTGATACTGCTTACACCTCGCCTCTTTGCAATAATTAGATATTAAAATTTTCAGTGTTTAGAATACATTTTTTTTCATATGATATTAATATAACAAACTGTTAAATCCATGGGCAGAATGGTTCATAGCCGGACCCCATAAGGACATTTTTTTAGGTGCCCGGTGATGCCACTAGCAAAAAAGAGCAGAGCGGGAGCTTATTCTGTGCATGCGCAGACTGGCACATTTGCCCACTGTGTAGGCAACAGGTTTATATCTGGCAACGGATTCAGTGCTAGTTGCTAGGTAACAGCAGCCAGGGTCCTTCCTGCTCCTGTTCTGCTCTATGCTGGCACTGCTGCTCTCTCTGTTAGGAGGAATCTCCAGACCTCAACCCATTGGTTCCTTAGACCTGTATGCTGCACCTGTGCTGGTCATAAGTCTTGCTGGCCCAGTGTGCTGAATCTGTGAATAGGTCTTTGTTGTAACCCGGGTTGTCGCTCTTCTAGAAGCTATGATATTCTCGTGAGATAAAGGCTTCATTTATCAACACAAACAGTCAATTAGAGTTTGTTTAAGGTCAGCAACTTTGTGTTGGCTACTGTTCATTGAACAGAAACAGGACAGCATTGTCATATGACAATGACCATATATTCTGGACCTGGCCGTAATATGTATCTGGCACAAACTGTGATACAGTACATTGATGGGTCATTTATCCAGGGTGGCTCAGAAGTTGCATCTCCCCACCCTTGCAACATCAAAAGAACAGCCCTACCCTGATAGTCACAGATATGTTATTATGTATATCCTTTTTAAGTATAATGCTATTTATACTGTATAATTCTGAGAATCATGTTACCCGCACATTTTATGGGATTAAACCATCTCTAGCTAAAGAGTTTGAAATTGGATAGATAAATAAATAATCAGTCTCTTTATACCACTTCATGAATCATGAGAGTGCACATTCCTCAACAGATGGAACTGAGTAGATTATATAATATAATCTTGATTGGCTATCTTATCTCTGTCATGCACCATGGGACACGAGCATGCCATTGCTAATGGCTATAAAGTGACGGAAAACATAGAGAAGGAGATGCCCGCTTAGCAGTAGGTGTTGGCCAGGTGTTGTACCACACAAAGGAGAGAGGGATAGCCGATGATTGAAGGATCCAACATACTAGAGTTTACAGTACATTATTCGACAAATGTGATTTGTTTGCCTGCTGAGATGGGTTACTTTTGTTTTGATTCACAGTTTGAAACCTTGGGCACAGTGGAAATCCCATCATTCTCTGTATAAGATGTTTTATTTTCGCTGTTTATATTGAAGCTTTTACTGAGTTTCTGAAAGGTCACAGTTCAGCGTCTCCTGTTTAAGTCTCCAATTTGGTGTTCTACCTTTGAATTAAGGCATAACAGGCAATTGTTCCATTGCTTAATCCATAGGTCATGTTGAGACAAGAAGGTCACAGCAACAACCAAGTCATCCAAACACAGACAACATCAGCTGTAGTCCTGCTTCCCGATTCTGGTTTTTATATCATAGAAGTGCGCGCCGTCAGTGAAGGTGGAGATGGAACAGCCAGTTCGCAAATCAGAGTTCCCTTTTATTCAGGTAATCTGTTTGTGTCCCATACATCAGTGTCTAATAATAATACAGTAATCATTTATTCTCTATACTGTATACAGTACTTTAGGGCTTAAAGCAATTGACATTAAAACAATAGTAAAATGATATAGTACTTACATTTTTTAGCCTCCTTTATTACAAGATATCAATGTTGCAAACAAAGGCCATCCATCCCGTCCACTCCCAATCACTTACCATAAGGAAGATTATAAATAAAAATATTTTAAAAACTAATAAATTACATAAAGTGAGTTCACAAAATCTGTCTACACAGCCACCGAATTGTATCCATCTGTTTCGGCTCTTTCCGATCTACCAAATGGTTAGAGCCGTGGTCCAGCCAGATAGCAACAGGAAAAATGCTTAGTGGGGCTATGGGATCCAGCCACAATGTAATGATGGAGCGTGGGGATCCAATCACACAGGAATGTTGGGGCTATGGGATCCAGCCACAATGCAATGATGGAGCTATGGGATCCAATCACACAGGAATGTTGGGGCTATGGGATCCAGCCATATGGTAATGTTGGTTTTGAGTCAGAGGGTATTTTTGAGTATAAAAAAAGAAAAAATGCAGGATAAGATGAAGATTGAGGATAGTAAGATAGCTTGGGAATTAGATGAGGTCAGTTTTATGGAATGCCTGAAGAATTGGAGAAGAAGGGAGTCTTTTACAGGGGGGGTTTCATAGGGTTTATCAGTTGGAAGGAACTTTGTCAGAAGTATCAAGATGTGATGTAGAGAGGGACATAACAGTGCTTCACTGAGCCACATAATAAAATATAGGTAGGGGCCCGTCAAGAGCCGCGCCAGGCACGGTAAAAAAAGGGGGGCGCGACCTGATTGTGGGAGGCATGGCCATGCCCCCTTAGGTAAAAAAAACCCCAAAAAGCAGGAAAACAGTTTTGCAGCACTGCGCACTGGCAAGGGGGGCACTCTGAGACCCCTCAGCCTGGCGCGTAACCAGTGGGGGGCACGATCAGCTTGATCACTCCCCCCACAGGAATAGGAGACTGCTGTGGCTGCTTCTTAGCAGCCGCGAGCAGTCTCCCAGTGCAGCCCAGCACACAGCAGCATGTGCTGGGCTGCTGTGATGTAAGATGGGGGGGATCGGTGCTGGACCCGGGTCCCC
The DNA here is from genome assembly GCA_031769625.1 of Taudactylus pleione. Classification (NCBI taxonomy): domain Eukaryota; kingdom Metazoa; phylum Chordata; class Amphibia; order Anura; family Myobatrachidae; genus Taudactylus; species Taudactylus pleione. The sequence goes on from JAUIMM010000710.1 coordinate 3,857,022, forward strand.
ACCGGGCCCCTCCAACAAGCGTGGGCCCAGGTAGTTTGTACCCGCTCCCCCCCCTCTCGGCACCCATGGGTCTGTGATGCCTCTCTAGCTTCCCATGCCCCGCTTTACTCTCTCCTGGGTATTCACTGTCCAACACAGGCGATGGCACAGAAGTGACCTCCACTCTGCAGTTTGAGGAACAAAGAGGGGGCAACAGATGTATAGAAAATCTGGCATTGCCGGGCACCTATCCATGGGCCTGGTAGTGGCCACATACCTTTGCTTTACCTGTAGTTCCTCCCTTGGCAACATTCTTTTCCAATTATTACAGATGGAGCAGAGTTTATTGCAGAGGACTCCACAATATGCCACAGATTATTTCTTGTAATGAGCCCAAATATCCCAAACTATTCACAGCCAAAATACAGTGACACAGAAGATATTCCTCACTTAAGCTTTAGCCATGGTACACCATTCATAGCAATAGCATCTAGTCCACATCTCCCCAGCTTAGCGTCTAAAGGTCCAGGCCATTGTACTAAGAGCCACAATAGAAAACACAATCTCTTTAAGTATATCTCTGTATTTGCGGTTAACGCTGCAGTGACCCTTGCAGAAGCAGCAAAACTCTGTCTATTTAATCACAACTGGTTTACAAGCATTATTCATATGTAAATAATAAATATATATTATATATATATATATATATATACCCTTGCAATTATTTCTACTGTGTACAGCCTGAGTAGCTTTAGCTTTCTGTGTCTGTAAGTATATCACCTGACGTTCCAGCTATTCAGCAGCCACATTACTATGACTTCATGAATCCCATGAGACATCACTAAGTTATTATATGCGTACATCTGAATATGCTAAACGCACATTATGTATTACTCAGTGAGCTAAGAATGTCCTGCAGTAAATGTTGCCTTACATTCACATCGTGCCTTATTATAAATTGTACTAGGGTCCCCAGTAAACACGGACAAATGACTCTAATAGATCATTTTGTTTTACACATGTAAATTAGTCCTGACTTGTTGTGTCATGCAGCCAGTTGATGAATGAGACTTACAGATATCATCTAATAGCTAAGATCACAAAAGCATTCACCTGATAGCATTCTACTGGGGTTTACGCCACCAACCGTTTGTTTCATTAGTATTCTGCGGGTACAGGAACCCACCCCTTGTTTTAGTAGATTGAGATACATAATGATAATATACCCGTCATAAAGCTACAGATGGAGTGGGCTTGTGTCGGGGTCCTCAGTGATTCACAGTACTGATGTTACACACAGCTGATGATTGAGTTAAAGGAAACATTTCAATAAAGACTGCTCTATCTGTAGTTCAGATCCGGTTTCAGATTAACAACTGGAGACAGCTGGGGCAGTTACCCAGGAGACCCCTAAAAACATAGCTACGTCAACAGTGTGGAGGCAGTGAAACATATGTGATCTGGGGTTAATGTGTGGCATAATATGAATGGGGGGCACTGCAGTGTGTTTAACACATTTGTGGTGCTGGCAGTATTTACTAGAGATGTGCACAGACCGTAGTGTTTTGATTTTGTATTTCTTTAAAATTGATAAAAACCAGCTAAAATCATATAATTTGGACCTGTTTATATGCAATCTAAAACCTGAGATGATGTTTTTAGATCTGAGTTCCGAACTCACGTGAAGACCTTCTCTGAACCCAAAAAGTAATCGGAGCCGGGACTCGGTTCGACTCCAACCCCAAAGTTCGGGTGTGTTCAGTTTTCAGCAACACCGAACCGCTCATCTCTAGTATTTACACATTATACTTTTTAATAACAATGCCAGTTTATGATTTTGATAATTTTATTGGTGTGGCCCCCACATATTAGTTTGCCTGGGACCTCCCCAAACCATAATCCAGCCCTGATCACAACATCATTCATTAGCATCATTAACGGTTTCTTGCAATCTTTCACTTTATGCATTAGACAACTGTGGATGATTTTATGAGATCGCCAATAATAATGGTCATCACCAAATTTATCCCCGCCCCCCCACACTCACACACATACAGAGTTACACACACAAGACACACCACACATGGCAAGAAGTGGTGGGTATAATTTAAGGATATCTGAGAAATGTTAAATTCCCTGCCGTTACTGTATACGAGTAATTGGGTTTTAGCAGTCTCATTCAGTCCCCCACCACTTGCTATATTGGCGGCAGTTTTTAAGGTTAATTATCTTAATGATTACAAAAATGGGGACCTTGTAAAAATAAAAGAATCAGCAGGGGAATCAAGGGAAACAATTTGTTTTCCTGGGGCTGGGTACGGGATGCCTGTCGGTAAGTATCTTAACTCTAACCCTAACCCAGTATGCGGTCAGGATACCGGCGGGCACTATCCCGCCTGCCAATATCCAGACACTCACATCCCGACATGGGACTAAAGATAGGCATTGTAGTCCCGACGCCTATTATTAGCCCCACTACTAAATCCCAACACCTGGCATGCGATACAAAGGTAAGCCAGGTGTCTTAGCGTCTAGCCACGGTGGGGAGGGTTAGCTGTAGGGACCCCCAGGGGGACTTAGGGTTAGGCACCACTAGGGAGGGTTAGAGATAGGCACTCCCCAGGAGGGTTAGGCTTAGTGTGCTGGGAAGGGGGGGGGTTAGGCACTAACAGAGGGAGGTTAGGGTTAGGTACCAGGGTGGGAGGTTAGGGTTAGGCACCACTAAGGAAGGGTTAGGGTAGGGAGACCCTCCTCCTAAACCCACTACTTACTGTCAGGAAGCCGGCGCCAGAATTCTGACTGGTATTTTTGAGCACCGGCATCCCGATTCCCAGCATTTAAACTACATCCCGTTTTCCTGTGACTACTGCACTTCCCTGTACTCTTTACAATTGCCACGTTACCTCCACGCTTCGAGAATCAACCTTCTAGGTTTCTATTGTACCTGACGTGTTTTCTTTTTCTCTTTACTGCAGGGAAAGTAACAAGCGCGCAAACAACACTACATAACATTTCCGCATCCTCCTCTTCCTTAACTTTACTGCTGGCCTTGGTCGTTCCAACAACTTCGTGGTGAAGATGGATTTTTGTTTTTTGTTTTTTAGTTTGTATTGATGACATGATTAAGGTTACTGACTAAATGAAGATATTGGAACTCTAGACCTAGTCTTCATGGAAACACCCAAAGACTACAAAATCCAAAAAAAGGACTGGAGAAATCGTTTGCAGTTTTTTGGTTTATTTTTTTTTAAATAAAAAAAATATATATAAATATATAAATAGACTGGTTTGCAAATAGCCTTTATCAGCTTCTGTAAAGAAAACAGTACAGTAGTTTTTGGTCAAATGCTCTGGGTTGCATTTATTTTCTTTTGCCTTTTAATCATTTAGCAACCAATTATTGGACTGTATAACTTTTATGTTGTTGAAGCAGTGGTGTGCAATACATTTGTGGTATTGAATGATATGGTATGAACTCTGAGTATAGATCTGGTGATATATTTATACATCATCTTTTTTTTTACCCTGATTTAATAACTTATTTCGAGAAGTACGAATAAAAGATAATCCGCCTTCAGAAAAACTTGAATAAATTGCTTTATATGTGGATGAAACTTTGAAGTAAATTTACTAAAACTTCTAAAAAGGAAAAGTTAAGGTGTTTCCCATAGCAACCTATCAGGTAATAGTTATGTTTGAGAATGTGGTAGGTAAATGACAGCTACAATCTGATTGGTTACTGTAGGCCACACCTCCACTTTTAGAAGATTACATGAAACTACCCCTTTATCTTTCTGGCTCAATTACAGTATATGTTTTCTACTTGAGTTGCTCTTTTACTTTGCCTTAGAAATTACATAAATCAGCTGTGATTTGTGCTTTTGATATAGTCTTCAGTATATTTTAGTTATCTCTACATTTCATAATAACAATCATTCTATATGGATTATATAATGGTTTTTCGGTGGGTGGAAAAATGGAAGTAGGAAATATATATGTGCAATTAGTAAATGATTCATCAACAGTATGTACAAACCAATAATTAAAGTTGCTATAAAGTGAGAAATCCCTTCAAAACAAACATATCAATTAATAATTTTGCCATGATACCCGCAGACAGACCAAACATACTTTGTCAAATTGAAGCACTTAAGCTGGGTGCACACTTGTTGATATATATTGTTCGTTCGGGCGACGAGCAATATAGCGAGAGTGTATCGGCATGTGTGTACACGCAATATGTCTGTGAATGAGGTCGTTCACCAACATGTCAGGTCGGTCCTGGTGCATAGCCAATGCCAATATATCCAGATAAATCTGTATGTCTGTCTGTACGGGCGACCCCACTGACCACCCATACACTGGTCGCAGGAACCGCCGACAATGACAACACAACAGGGCAAGCAAATTTAAATGCCCGCCCAGTTGTGATGTCTGGCCAGACATTTAGAGCGGCTGATTGGTAAGTGTGTATACTGTAGCTTACGTAATCAGCCGCTCAGTTGGCCACTGGGTCGCTGAAGTGTGTACCCAGCTTTAGGACAAATTAATCCATATTTCAGTGGTTTTTTCTTTTTTGTTTTCAGATCAAGGTAAAGAGAACATTTTTGGTAAATAAACAATTTACAGGTTTGGTTGTTAAGGGGATGTGATTAGATGATTGTTAATCTCATTACTAAAATTTTAATTAATGATGTATTACTGGTTATACAAATGTGTAATGGTTAGGAAAAATACGTAGCTGAAGATGAGCATTGCAGTGTCTGTTCCTAGTGCATCTATCGGGAAGACATGGGGTTGCCTTTCCGCAAGTTCAAGTCCTCACTTACCTATGATGGTAAAAATTTAGGGAAAAGGTGGAACTCAGCAAAAGTTGTATAGACTTAATTTGTTTGGAAAAAAAGACAGTTTTGGTGTCTCAAAGGGTAGAAAAGAATCTTTACAATATTTACATTATTGTTTTTAGTTTGTGAACATTTATGATTTAGGTTATATAAGCTTGTCATTCAGTTTCCATGTCAGCTCTTTCATTTTTGTTATTTTGTATGTAAACATATCTATGGATGTAGCCAGTGTTAAGATATATTTTAAAGCTGACAGAAGACTAAGTTGCATCTATTCAAGTGCAACAAATTAAATCTAGTAATCATTATATAACATAGGCAAATCCGTTCCCCACTTCCCTTCCTGACATAGACTATCCCTGCCCCCTTCCAGGACTTAGACTATCCCTGCCCCCTTCCAGGACATAGACTATCCCTGCCCCCTTTCCGTGACATAGACTATCCCTGTCCCCTTCCAGGACATAGAATATCCCTGCCCCCTTCCAGGACATAGACTATCCCTGCCCCCTTCCTGGGCATAGACTATCCCTGCCCTCTTCTGTGACATAAACTATTCCTGCCCCCTTCCAGGACATAGACTATCCCTGCCCTCTTCTGTGACATAAATTATCCCTGCCCCCTTCCTGGACATAGACTATCCCTGCCCCCTTCCTGGACATAGACTATCCCTGCCCTTTTCCTGGGCATAGACTATCCCTGCCCCCTTCCTGGACATAGGCTATCCCTGCCCCCTTCTGGGACATAGACTATCCCTGCCCCCTTCCTGGACAAAGGCTATCCTTGTCCCCTTCCGGGACATAGACTATCCCTGCTCCCTTCCAGGACATAGACTATCCCTTCCCCCCTTCCAGGCATAGACTATCCCTGCCCCCTTCCTGAACATAGACTATCCCTGCCCCCTTCCTGGACATAGTCTATCCCTGCCCCCTTCCAGGACATAGACTATACCTGCCCCCTTCCTGGACATAGACTATCCCTGCCCCCTTCCAGGACATAGACTATCCCTGACCCCTTCCTGGACATAGACTATCTCTGCCCCCTTACAGGACATAGACTATCCCTGCCCCCTTCCTGGACATAGACTATCTCTGCCCCCTTCCTGGACATAGACTATCACTGCCCCCTTCCTGGACATAGACTATCCCTGCCCCCTTCCGGGACATAGACTATCCCTGCCCCCTTCCGGGACATAGACTATCCCTGCCCTCTTCCCGGACATAGACTATCCCTGCCCCCTTTCAGGACATAGACTATCCCTGCCCCCTTCCCGGGACATACACTATCCTTACCCAGTCCCGGGACATAGACTATCCTTGCCCTCTCCCGGGACATAGACTATCAGCGCCACCTCCTCGCATCACAGCTAGCTTCCAGGCAGACTGATTTTGAATGCTAAATGACCAGTGTGAAAATGCTCTCTTCAGATGCAGCACTTCCACATCGGCCATCTTGGATTCTAAAAGAGGCTGCCTCTTCCTTGGAGCCTGCTGAGATGCGGGGAGCAGACGCTGTATTCAAGGGTTGGGGTATAGAGCCAAAAATATCTGTTTTCTTAGATTTGTAACATTCTGAATTATAGCTTAATCTCAATTTTAATCATGCAATGTATTTAATATCTAGATACATTCCAACCTAACAAAACAACAGTCTTTGCCTCATTTTACAGTGGCCATACTCACAAAAAAAAGTCAGTGGCTTGTCTATCCCTTATTCTATTTTCAAAGGTTTACCATATTAAATAGAGTTATAGAATATAGAATATTAAAGACATACTTATAGAAAAAAATGTACAGTAACAGCCTATTTGAGTCCCTACCATTGTTATTAATGTATTTTTTCATACAAGATCTCCTACATGCATGAGCTAAACCTCCTCCTGTACCACCACACTTCTGTACTGAAGCTAAAGCTACCTTACAGTTTGTCTAGAGTGTTGGAGAACGGGAGGAAGATGAGCGTGGGAGGGAGCAGGACAGACCATTGATGTTCCCCCTGACTGCCTGCTGTATGTATGGAAACAAGCTCAGGTTTATTTGTGAACTGCAGAAAGTGCGCCTACAGTACTTGTCTGGCAAGCGCATTTTACAGTGTACATTTACCTCCTGAAACTTGGGAGTGTCTCTGTAAACTCGGGTTGCACCATCCGGAAAATACACATGAGGGAAAAAATAAAAAACATCACTCCAATTCCAATCTATCCAAAAATGTATTTTTACCAAAAGTATATACATATTTGTGTCTTATTAAAAATATAGCCACAAGTGGTGACTTATGCCATTGATTCACACATAGCAAGGGGGACACAAGGCTATTATCTGGCTCTGATGGAGCCATGGATGGGGGGTGAGGGGAAGGGTTAATGGATGCCAGACAGTCAAACCATCAGCTTCCTTTATGATGCATCACTGCAATTCCTGAGGTGAAACCAGTCTGATACTCCTTTTCCACCAAAATTCCGGGTCTGACCCGGAATTGGAACAGAGTTCCTATCCGGATCAGACCCAGAATTTAACCGGCGCCGATATTCCCGAGTCAGCGCCGCTCACACCGCAGTCGGGTCTGCATAGACCCAGCTTTTCTGGAGTGAAAGTGGTCGCTTGGATATGACGTCATCTCCAAGCGCCACTGAAGCCGGACCAATCAGCCAGCTTGCAGCGCGCTCCAGGTCATCGTGACCCGGAGTGCGCTGTTCTCACAGCAGGGTTTCACGGGCTACGCCCGTGTTAACCCCTGCTATTTACCTCAGTTGGATTGCCGGGTCACTCGATCCGGCAATCCAACCCTCACCCCTTTTACACCAGGAGGCTGCCCATGCTAACCCTGCAATCGCCTACCCCCTCTGTGTCCCTGATGGAAAGTATAGTCCAATTTCGGCAGTGAACTCTCCAACAATACAGGTAACACCTACCATATGTAAATGTAACTTGTCCTCTTCTTTATCTAAATATTGCAATTTGTTCCACAAAACTACATTTTGACAGATACACATAAACTGCCCACAGCAAGGAATGCCCCCAATCTGCCCATCTTCTCCAATCAGAAAGAGAGCAAATGTTTGCACCCTCAAAGACACTGCCATCTTGGCCCAACAGTCCTTGTGCTTCCCTATAAAGGTGAATGGGGTGTGGTATGACTTGTCGACTTTCAGAATGTCGTCATAATAATGTTGACATGCTCAATGTTGACAAATCAGGAGGTCAACATGTTCAGAATATTGTCATTTCACATGTCGACTTTTACAAGATCAATGCTGTCATAATCTCAATCTGTACATTTTGCCAACATTAGGTATGTCGACAGTCATGTCAACACTACTTTTTTTTTCCCCAACTCTAACTGCAGCCTAATTGTAATTGCAGCAACATTCATAGCGTCACCATACTGAACAAAGACAGAAGCCGGCAGCATTCCCACATTTACATTCCTGCACGAAAACCTAATTCAGGAGAGTAAAGCATGAGATTAGTGTATAAGTATAGGCTAATAATCTAACAGGTAAATCATAGATTAGGAGACAGAAATGAGCACACATTAATACCCATTTATCGTTAACCCTTCTTCTAAATTTACATTCAATGCACAATCCCTGAAACAGGCAAAATGGTTGATATGGTCATTAAGCGATAATAGGATTTTCATTGTTTTGATTCCAAGGCTCCTCCATGACTACAGATCTGTTATTAATGGGTATGCAGGTTATTGCAACATTTAACAGTGCCTTACAGATGAATGTCAAGCAAAAACGAGAAATGTCAGAGCACATGGGTCTGCAATATACCATTACAGCAGCCATCTTTTATTCCATACACAATGCATGAGACGAAACATTAAATCTAAAAGAGCACTCTAATATCTGCCTATATACCTCATATCTATCTATCTACCTATCTATCTATCTATCTATCTATCTATCTATCTATCTATCTATCTATCTATCTATCTCATATCTATCTATCTCATATCTATCTATCAAACTATCTATCTATCTATCTATCTATCTATCTATCTCATATCTATCTATCTCATATCTATCTATCAAACTATCTATCTATCTATCTATCAATCTATCTATCTATCTATCTATCTATCTATCTATCTATCTATCTATCTATCTATCTATCTATCTCATATCTATCTATCTATCTATCAACTATCTATCTTTCTCATATCTATCTATCAATCTATCTATCCATCTATCTATCTATCTATCTATCTATCTATCTCACATCTATCTATTTATCTATCTCACATCTATCTATCTATCTATCTATCTCATATCTATCTATCTATCTATCTATCTATCTATCTATCTATCTATCTATCTATCTATATCTGTCTGTCTGTACTGTATATGTTATGCTGGGCATACACGGCAAGATAAAATGTCTGTCAGACCGACAGACATTTTATCTGGCCGGCTGCCAGCCGCAGATGTCCGCGGCATACACTGTGAGAGAAATCTCACAGTGTATAGCCCGACATCTGCGCTCCACCCCCGGGGGAGGAGACATTTCCCTGTTCCTTCCGTAGGAAGGAACACAGGAAATGTCTGTCTGTCGGCCGCACTGGGCATACACTGCCCGATGCGGCCGACAGTTTCCCGGGTAAATATCGCATCGGACGGGCATGCTGGACAATCCAGCATGCCCGACCGAGCAATATTTAACCCTCGGTCGCCCCCCCCACGCTACAATTATCGCGGCGATCCGCCGATATCGGGCGGATCGTCCCGATAATTGCAGCGTGTATGGCCAGCATTAGCGTGTTAACGATGGAGAGCTTGCAAAATAAAAGACCTGTGTTTAAAAATTAAAAATATTGCTTAAAAAAGTAGCAGTTGGTATTTTGCCCATCACTGGCTCATAAAGGAGAACCTGTGTCCAGAATAAGTATAATTGGTAGAAAGTAAAATTATGGTGAAATAGATTTAAGGAAATAGAATGAATTGCTTATAAGGAATGGCAGGAGTTACACTGTACCACATTTCTAGATTATGATGATCCATGGGATGGCTAAAATAAAGACTTTTTTGGTTATAGGACTCCAATGAAACACAAAAATATAAATAAATATAGGGTGCAAGTAAAGTTTTTTTTTCCCATAGGAACTATATATATCACCCAATCCAGAAACTGTGAATTACTTCTTGTAAACTTAACCCATTATTTTATCTGCCAGAATGTGGTCCTGATGGGGGTATATTTACTAAAGTGAGAGTTTTTAGAAGTGGTGAGGTTGCCCATAGCAACCAACCAATCAGATTCTACTTAACATTCAACTAGCACCTTCTAGAAGATAATAGCTAGAATCTGATTGGTTGCTATGGGCAACATCTCCACTTCTAAAAACTCTCACTTTAGTAAATATACCCCCCTGGTCTCTCATTTACAGTGTCAGGGAATACTTGGGTAAGTTCACAGTAACTAGTATAGAACAAACTAAATAGCATTGGAGGCAGCTTCCATGTGTTATCCAACCATATACTGTAGCACACGTGGTGGCAAATTCCTTTCAAATTCTACGATTCCCATTGAGCAGCCTGAGCTGATCATGGAGACCTTTAAACCAGACTGGAGGAGATTGGAGTCCATTATTACACGAAAATAAAGTAGTGTAGGGGGTGTTGTTACTATAAGTATGATAAGTAAACTATAAGTATACTATACTATAAGTTACTATGTCTAGCCTAGTACCTAAGTCTATGTACTAAGCCTTGGAGAGAGATAAAGTACCAACCAATCAGCTCCTGTCATTTTTCAAACACAGCCTGTAAAGTCACAGGAGCTGATTGGTTGGTACTTTATCTCTATTCACTTTATTTCTCACCAAGGCATAGTACATAGAACCTTATAAGTACAGTAAGTGCATATATTATATACCACAAACAGGCAGATAAAGAAATGTAAAAAGTGGGGGGTTCCACCTTCCGAACACTAATTTACTGTCTTGTACCTGACTGCAGCTGCTCGTCAATGTATTGATTCCCCTGTCTATCTTGTGTCTGTGCTTTTGAGTCATTTAATTGTTCATAATGTTTTCTGTTGCCATGGGATACAACACAAGGCTGTTCCTTGGATACAACGGTTTCTAATGCAGGGAGTTGAGTAGAGCTGTGTGTAGTATCCCGGGCAACGATTATAAATAATTACATGATAGAAAATTGCAGGAAGCCAGGAAGATAAAGTAGTTTCTTTAGCAAATGTATTGGATGGGCATGTATAATCTGTATGACGTTTTATTTCCTGTATTGATTTTGTCCTTGGCGTTATATTGTTTTTGTTTTGTTTTATTACGTTTGAAGCCATGAATCCTAATTGCGTTGTGAGGTCTGATCAACAGTATAATGTAGCATCAGAGGCTGTAACTGACCGTTGTGGAATACCTTCATTTAGAAAGACAAAGGTCCTTTGAAACAAATCTTTGCAAAAGGTAATTTAGTTGTAGCTTGAAGAATCTGGTACTGTAACAATTCATGTGATATATTAGAAATATTGTATACAATGTGTATATACTATATATAATTGTATACTACGTGGAAGACACAGTCAATGAATAGTTCCTGTGTACTGTTCTTGTATCATTAGGTATTTTTAATAAATAATTCTCTTTTTATTGACTTCTACCCCGTGTCTTGTCAACTATTGAATGAGATTATTTATTATTCAGTATAAATTTCATGATGGGTGCAGTGACATTTTCAGGGAAGATTCAGGAAAGAAATTGCTTTTAAAAATGTCAACAATAAATATAAGGCCCTTCCAAATATTCTACCGGATATTATAAGAAAATGTACACGTTTACATTATAGGACATTATTCTGAAAAAAATATAAAATGTTATTAAATTAAATATTAAATTAAATTAAAAATTAAATATTACTCTTTATATTGGAACAATTCTAACACAAACAAGCAAAAAACTTTATGACAAACTTATACCTACAATATTTTTACCACTATAAAGGGGAACACAATTGTATGGTATAAACAGTTATTATTTGGAATAATAAAAGAGCGGATAAGAAACAAGGTAATGGCAAATGCTATAAACATTTAGTAAGACATTTCGGATACCAAGTTCTAAAAAAACATAAAAGTTTATTCACGTTATTGCATTACTTCTGAGGAAGAGTGACAAAAATGTGACAACCATTCACACTCTCGCTTATTACCACTCTCCCTGTCCTTCACCTTTTCCATTACACTGCTGGACAGAGTGCGGTATGACTTGTCGACATTCAGGATGTTGACACCAGAATGCCGACATGTTCTTAATGTCACAATGTGGACATGGTCATTAGGTCAACAATTAAAATGTAGACGTGTTAAAAAATGTCGATACATTCAGAATGTCCACATTTAACATGTTGATGCCAAAATGTCAACATGTTAAATTTTTTTTTTTTGTTATTTTAACCTAACCCTAAACCTAATCATAATAAAACTAGCCCAAACCATCAACATAAAACCATATGTGGTGACATTTTGGTGTCGACAGGTTAAATATCGAAATTCTGAATGTGTCGTCATTTTAACCATGGCTACCTAAATACATGTCTACATATTGATTGTCGGCTAAATGACCAGGTCTACATTCCGATTGTTAACACACAGAATCTATTTACATTCTGGTGTCAACATTCAAACTTCTGAATGTCGACAAGTCGATAGCACTGGAAACATAAAGCGTCCCTTCCAACATTGGAGAGTTTTAATCAGGACAGGGGGAATGGCCGCATCATACTGGCCACTTTTTTAGTGGGCATGGTGTGGATTATTTATGCTTGGGCATGGCAATGTGTAGGTGCCTCCCAAACCATGACGTGTTGCTCATTCCTTGCAATATACCAACACTCTTAGAAAACCATGACAAAATTTTAACTTTAGATGGGACAAGGTAACATGTTGTGATATGATATCCAACATTAACCAGACACAATCAACCATACCAATATTATGTGGTGTTAAGGAAAGATTTGCAACACTAATAGTTCAGTATTGTACATTTAGGTGGTATGGAATGGGTATGATGTGCCGTTGGATCAATGATGTCTTCAGGATGACGGCGTCAGCATTTTGATGGACGTTGGGATTCCGGTGTCGGTATATCGAACGTCCAGGATCCCATCTGCCAGCATCTTGAACATATACCAGTGGTACAAATGTAATTTTGGGGCTCTGGCCCTGATTCAGAGCCGTATGCTCTTTCAAAGCGCTCGCTCTGAATCAGAGTGCCATTTTTTTTCATGTGAGCCGGCCTCCTGGCTGCTCGCTAAGCTGTGGGTGACCACCGGGCTTGCGACGAGACCCTTGTTGTAGGGTCTTGTCCATTGCAAGCCCCAGTAAGTTTCTGGCTCTAATAGAGCCAGAAGCTCACTGCTGAGGCCGCCCCAAAACGGCAGGCGTTCCTTCGGGAACACCTCCGTTTGGCCAGCCACCCCCCCTTGCCCGCCTCCAAAACAGGGCGAGCTGTCAATCAAAATCGACAACCGCCCCCTTTTGGTGCGAGACCCGTAGTGAGGGAGCGCCCGTCGTTGGCCGTCTCTCGCGCATGCGCATGCCAGAGCCGGCTACGGCGTATGCATGCGCAGTGAGGGACCATCGACCGGCTTGTGAGCACTGTGCGCTCGCGATGGGGTCTGAATCAGGCCCTCTGTCTCATCACCCTAATCGGGACATCTTTGTTTTGCAAGTGTGAAAGGTGGGAGGTATGTCTCATTTAGAGCAGCAATGAATGGTTGTTAGTAGGGAAGAAGACGGGGTAAGATGCATTCTCGCATCTGAAAAATGTTTTGGCATGCCCATAGGTCCGGTAACTTCACATTAAGATGTGGCCAAACCCAAGTCCAGATTTCTAGCATTCAAAAAGAGATTCTTCACTGGATATTTCAGACGCTACCTTCTAGACCAGAGGTTCCCAAACTCTGCCATTACAGTCCAGGATTTAAGGATATCCATGCTTGGATCCAGATGGTCAAATCAAATTGACTGAGGTACTAATTAAGGCGCATGTGCTCAAGCATGGATAGCCTTAAAACCTGGTCTGTAATGGCAGATATTAGGAACCTCAGTTCTTTACAATATCAATGTTTTTCATTTTACAATTTTTGTTAACAAACAGAAAAATATCACAGATATTATAATGCATCTTATGGACACGTGTTATTGAGAGGAAGGCTTTGGAGCGAAAGATGACACAGTTTTCAGACCAGTAACACAGTTAAGCTGACCATAAAAGCACTTTATGTTCTACTTAAATCTAGTCATACTGTATGGCATTCAGACAGACTAGCCGGGTATGTTCTTGTATGGTCAATTTATAATTATAGTATATCACTGATCATACTGTATAAAAACCTGAATTTAGCCTTTATACCCTGTAGATTGTTAATTAAGTCATTGCAGAAATTTACTTGAAGCAAATTTCATGACAGAACCGGCCATTTCAGAAGGTGCAAAGTACTACTGATTATTATTATCCTTTAATAATATGGTGCCACAAGGGGTCTGCCCACCTGACAAAGTACTTACACCAAAATAGTGCAAACAAAATAAGAAAAACAAATGCAAAAGACTAACAAACAGTACATAGCATGGGATACAAGCTACAAAACCTTTGTTCTATCTGCAGTCATAATAGCCACAAATGCAGTGCTGGCTGAAACGGTGCCGTTGAAGGTGTGCAGTGGGGAGGAGTGGTGGAGTAAGAGAGGGAAGGTAAGGCATATGAGGGAAGAAGACCCTGTTTGTCAGAGCTTATAATCTAAAGCTGAGGTCCAGACAGACACAGAATCAAAGAGGGTAGAGACAGTGAGCGAGGAACATAGAGTGTTGATATACTGTTCGCCTTCCACTTTAGCGCCACCAGTACGATGAATGGTTATTGCACACTGTGGATCTAATTCTAAGTCATCTTGCAATCTCCCAACAACAGGAAACGTGGTCTGTGAATGCTTTCCACAGAACATCTACAATGGCTAGCAACGCCTGATGAGTTGGATCTAGTGCTTCTAATGCTTCTTTCTCACTGTCTGCCCTGCCCCTCCCCTTTAGAATGTAAGCTCTCACGAGCAGGGCCCTCTTCCCTCATGTGCTTCTCTTTCCCTCACTCATACGATCATCTTCCCCAAACTCCCGACAAGAGCACCTAACACTTGGTAGCTGACGCCCTTCTGCCTTTGAGTGTTATGGTCGCTAATTGCAGCAATGTTTATAAACTATGTCCTTGTCCTGCATTGTTTTGTACTGTAAGTCGCTATATTCTTGTTTGCCGATTTGTACTTTGTGAGATGCTGTGGAACCTTTGTGGCGCCATATAAATAAACGATAATAAGAATAATAGTGCGGACATAGGCCCTCATTCAGAGCCGTACGCTCTGAGCAGAGCGCACGCTCTGCATGAGGGCCGGGCTCCTTTTTCATGGAGCGTCCTCCTGGACGCTCGTATAGCTGTGGGTCACCACCCACAGGCTATACGAGCGTGCATTTTGATGGCCGCGATGGTCGTGACCATCGCGACCATCGAAATTGCGAGCCGGAGCCTGCGGTTGAGGTTTTCAACCGCAAGCTCCGGAGTGATTTTGGCTCTATCAGAGCCAAAATCACTCCCACTGACATCACTAGTGATGTCAGTGGGCCGGCTTCTGACGGGAGGCGTTCCCGTGGGAACGCCCCCGTCAGGGAGGCACGCCCCCGGCACGCCCACCAAAGGGGGCGTGCTGTCAATCAACATTGACAGCACGCCCCCTTTGATCGGACACAACGAGCGAAGGAAAGTCCTTCGCTCGTCGTGTCTGGCGCATGCGCACGACGGAGCTCCCTCCGTCGTGCGCATGCTCAGTGCAGACCATCGACCCACTTGCGAGCGTACAGCCGCTCGCGAGTGGGTCTGAATCAGGCCCATAGTCTTCAGTGAACGGATGTGAGTATGATGAACTTTGCAGTCAAGGGTTGTCTATTTACTAAGCCTTGGATGGAGATAAAAACACAGCCTGTGACATGGCAGTTAGGAGCTGATTGGCTGGTACTTTAGCTCTGCTCACTTTATCTCCATCCAAGGCTTAGTAAATAGACCTCAAGGTCAGAAAGGAAAATTAAAATCTGTTTTCACTACATAGTTATCTTCACGCTTTGTTAAATTCTGATTATATTCGTAATGGTTCCTTTCATAATACTCCTACTCCTCTGCAACTCCCCTGTGTAAAATCATCAGTCTATTGAAATAGAGAGAAGTCAAGGATTGGGAGGATGAGCTGAGTATTTGTTATGTTATAAGGTTTTCATATTCTTCACTCCCCCAAACCCATCCATAGTGCAAGCTGTCAAAAATACATCCACCCCGACTTCACAGTTGCTTTCTGGTTTCCCTGTGTTGAGTTCCCGTGGGTCTTCCTTACATTGAAGCATTTCCATTTAACTGGTAGCTACAGTATTAATGATGAGTTTATGCCTGACTCAAAATCCAAACAAGCAGCCAATGTACCAGGTGGTTGCTGGAGCGCCTTTCTGTGTCTCCAGAAATATGCAGAATCAGATGACAGTTTTTTTGGGGACTGGTAAGCCCAGTCAGTAAACTAATCTGTTCAGGTTATTTGGACATATGGACAAAATTGGGGAGCACCGACACGCCTGCATTTCGCCGACCACCCCCCATCATCACCCACAAATGGCACTTCCTGTCAATCACTCTGCAATGGGTCTGCCTAGTGACTGGTCCCGATTGCAGTGGCCAGTTCATAAATTATCCACTGCGATGCCTTATGCAGCTTGTGGTCTCATAGAATGCAATGAAGTTAGCAATTCCTGAGTAAGGTCAGAGCTTGTGCAAGTGTGCGTGAGGCTGCGATGGTACTCGATGTTACCGATGGTTTCGCATTCTTGCTCAGGACTATGGATGTGTGTAAGGTAAAGTGGGCGTCCTTATGTAGTACAGCGGCGGCATAGTGATCGCAATGGATAAGCATAATCTCGCAGTCAGACTGCGTGCGTAATCGCTATTGCAATCGCAGTTGCGATCTGTAGTGAATCAGGCCCTGAAATCAGTGGCACCCAACCCCAACCACTGTCCACTAGCCACATACTGTACCTTTTGCACACAACATTCCACAGCATCACTGATCAAGTAATAGCGTCTACAGTAACTGCCATACACTGGATTCGGTTGATCCTAGCCATAGCCATTTTAATTTATCTGTTTCCAACTGTAGTTAAAGTATTGTTTTTTATCCTAAATAATGTTGTTTATGCCAATTAACCACTTAACTGACCTTTTTTTTTTTCCCTGGAAACCACTTAGAATTTTTTTTTTTTATTGTTTAATTAAGTTTAAAAATGATTTGTAATAATATATTTAAATATTTTATTTAAAAATATATATATCTAGGGGGATTTTTATAACCACCCCCACTCCCCGTGTCCATAGACCCTCATTATAAAATAACTTCCCACCCCATATAGGCAATAGACTCCCCAGGGGTCATGAATTCTAATAATAATATCCCCCACATCCAAATATTAGTAAAAAAATCCCTATTTTCTAAACCAACCCCCCCCTTTAAGAAGACCCTTTTTCTTTGTGCCCCCCCTCCTCCTACACTATCAGTATGTTTTTTTATTATTATTTAACCCCAACTCCGCCCCTCCAGAGTCATATGTCTCTTTATTGCCCCCTCCCACCCCGACTGATGCTTGAAGCCCCCACAGTTTCCCCTCAACCCACATGGGCATACACACACTCCCCCATATGCAGAGCGTAGCAGAGCGTGTGTCATAGGGGACTGATGATCAGTCCGTCCTGCTGAAGCTGATCTCTGCACTTGCAGAGATCACCCAAATAGTGCTTGGAGGGGAACTGAGTTCCCCTCCTCACACTATGATCCCTGGAACATGCGTCTTGGAATGCAGTTCGCACGGCATTCTGGGGCGCGATTCCGGAAGGGATGACGGCGGTCACAGACTGCCACATCACTTTGGGGGTCTGGGGAGTTAGAGGAAATCCGTTCTGCACTTGTGCAGAAAGGATCTCCTCTGTAAAAGCCAGGGGAAACAGCGCGGCAGTGCGGTTGCCTGTGATGCGACGTTGTCAGCACTGCTGGCTGCAGTTGTAAAGCGCAATTGAATATGCTGCACTATATAAAAAACTGTTAATAAATAAAATAAATGAATAAATATGACACATGGGGGAAAAAAAGGCATTAAAAGATCTGTAATAATGGATAATGTGACCATTAAACCAGCGGACATGGGGGGGTGGGTGGTAGTTCTCTTAAACAAATAATACTATCTAAAAGAAGCTAACAAACTCCTAAATGATCCCACAACATATGAAAAGCTTCCCGCAGATCCAACAAAGGAATACATAAGAGAAAGAGATAACATTATGGATGAAGCAGCAGCTTCACAAATATTAAATAAAAAAATAAAAAAATAATAATTGGCTCTTAAACATCCATCTATACCAGTATTCTACTACCTCCCTAAGGTGCACAAGGACAAAAGAAATCCACCAGGAAGACACATAATTGCGGGAATCAAGTCCATCTCAGCAAATTTGTCAGAATACATCGACAAATTATTACAACCCCTGATATCCAAACAGAGAAGCCATCTCAGAGACACCATGCATATTCTAGAAGTTTTAGAGGATGTGGAATGGAAAGACAACTTCATCCGAGTAACACGTGACATCACCTCACTTTACAGTGTCATCGACCCTTAGAAAGGCTGTGAATATGTAAGAAAAATACTAGTGGAAGAAAGTAACATACCAACCTGCCAAATTAATTTCATCCTAAACAGTATGGAATATATACTGTCTTGAAACTTCTTTTGGTTCAAAAGAACATTCTATACACAAGTGAAGGGGCCTGCAATGGGAATGAAATTTGCATATGTGGAAGAGATTTATAGATGATGTTCTATTCATATGGTCAGGACCAGAAGAAGAGCTACAGAATTTCATCACCCACTTGAACAATAATGATTTGAATTTTATCTTCACCTCAACAGTCAGTAAATTACAAATAACTTTTTTAGATCTAGAATTTACATCAGAGATGGATTCTTGGAAACTAGAACACACACTAAAGAAGTGGACTGCAATACTTATATTGACTGAAACAGTAACCATCACCCAAGATGGCTTAAGCGTATCCCCATGGGACAATTTAAAAGAATCAACAGGAACTGTTCCAAGAAGGAAAATTTCAACAAGCAAGCAAGAAAATTAAAATAAAGATTTGTGGAAAAAGGGTACAATGAAGCTGAACTCCTGAAAAATCTTGAAGAAGTCGCACAGATAGACCACCCAACATTGCTGAAACCGAAGGAGAAGAAAGAAGGATATTATAGGGATCTAGCCTTTATTACTAGATTCAATAAAGGCTTAAGAAAGTTTGATAATATTCTCCAAAAACATTGGTCAATCCTATTGAAGGATTGGAAACTAGTTCAAATTCTAACGGAGAGGCCAAATATAATATACAAAAGAGCAAGAAATTTGAACACTAGACTTGTGCATAGTGCTATTTCATTAAAAGATCACAAACAGAAAATAAAAGAAACATGGCTATAGAATACCAAGAATGGTTTTTACGCATGCACCAAGTGCCAAGGATGCAAAACAACCCATAGCAGGAATACTAAAGGACAAGACACATTAAAATCTTTCAGCAATGGGAAATAATTTAAAATCAAAGAAAGAATGACGTGATACTAAAGGGGTGGTATATCTGCTAGAGTGTCTCTGTAACATCCAGTATATAGGCAGAACGATAAAGCCACTTAAAATAAGAATATCGGAACATATCCATAACATCAAAAAAGGAGTGGAGACGCCCAGTGTATCAGCCCACTTTAAAAGCGTACACCAAAGTGATGCCTCATTGCTGAAATTTCAAGCCATAACAAAAGTGACTGAGAACTGGAGAGGAGGCGACTTTATAGTCTCCATCTCCAAAGAAGGGGCATAGTGGATCTACCTGTTGGACACCATGACACCAAAAGGCATGAATATAGACTTCGATTTGGAACCTTTCCGGAAGACATATAATATTAAGAAAATAGATATCTGGGTCTATGCATTGGGACTGATATAAGATATCACCAATGTAACCCCTTTTTTTGTGGACTTACAGCCTTTTTTATGTCCACATGATTTTTCATGCCATGGATCTTTTTCTAAGTATTGCCTTCTATTAGAAATTAGTGATGTGCAGGCTCAGATTAGTTCAGATTTTCCCGCCAAGATCAAATTTTTCCTACCAAAAATCGGGTCTCAAAAAGAGGCAAAAGGTCATTTATCATGGACAAACATCATCATTCCTGGACAAAAGTCCATGAAAGATGATGTTTGTCCATGAAAGATGACCTTTTGCCTCTTTCTGAGACCCCGATATTTGGCGGGAAAAATCCAAACTTGGTGGGAAAATCCAAATTAATCGGAACCTGCACATCCCTATTAGAAATATATGTAATTCATATTACCACAGAAATAATATAATGATATTACTGGAGTTTTAATAACTTTTTACCCTTGTCATTGTAAAATTATTAAAATTAATTATTGCATTTTTAGATCTCAGTTGTTTATAGAGTTGCATTTTACTTCACAAATTTGGTCTAAAAAGAGGAATTGTTCATACTATTTGGATTCCACATGAGTATAAGCACTACATTTTATTTATTGATGTATTTTTTCTAAAATACAATTTTATATTCCTTAATAATGTATCTAATTAAGCCCATTTATAAATTTCACTAATCTAGATTGAACAGGGAAACACTCCAGTTCAACTAAAATGAAAAACTAAAAAAGAAACCTATTAAGGTTCTGTTAATAAAAGAAGATACAAATTAAAGATCAGCTTAGGTTCTGTTTACAGGCTGATATAATAAAAATTGGAAACAATTGCAAGAAAACAGCAGAGATAAGTTACTTTTAAAACACATCGCACATTTGACATCTGCACATTCACACATCCATGCGTTTAAGGATCAGAGTTAAGAATTCACCAGCACCATAAGGACTATAAAAATGGATTCCCTTTGTGAGTGAAGTTTATTCTAGTCCTGACGAGGCCCGCTGGACGGGGGAAACGCGTTGGTGATTGTAACTGCCAGGAGTGATGCCAACAGTCCATATCCCGGAAGTTACTGATCAAGCTGTTGCCAGAAGTGCATGGAGCCGCGTTGAACATAAGACAAATGCCGTGTTGCACGCTGCAGTATACACAGCACCCATCTACCCATGACATCTACTAAACCGGAGGGCACAGCAGACATGTACACGGACCACCGTTTGGTGGGAAGAGGACCAAGACTTCAAACTGACGTAGCGGTAAGCAGCAGACATTTAATAAAAGCGCTATCCTGCCATCATGATTCATTCTGTGAGAAAACTGGACTGCTTATACAGTAGCTCTATGTTTTTTTCTCTAGCTGGCTAAATGTCTGACAAAATCACTGCATCTGTTTTTAGTGAATCAGCAGAGAGATAATGAATTCTAACATACAGACAGGCTGTAACACTCTCTGATGCAAAGATCAGTCTTATAGTGTTACCTTTTTTGACTCAAAGGGGTAAATTTACTAAGAATCGTGTTTTGGCGAGATTGCAATCTCACGTGAGTTTTGCCTGTTTTTCCTACTCGCAATTTACTAAGGGCAAACACATGTGAACTTGCAGGAAACAGACATCAAAACTCGCATGAGTTTACAAAACACAACCAAATACACCAACGGCCAAACTCGCAAGTACTTTCCATAGGAAACCATACAACTCGCAAATTTACCAAGAATTGAGTTTTGAAACGCGCATGAGAAATTACCAAACTCTCAACAAAATAGACTTTTCAAATAGACGACCTCCTGAGGTGAGAGTGTGCGTGAGTTTGGATGTGTTTGCTTGTGTTCACAGGTGTTTCAAGTTGCAATTAGTGGGAAAACAATGGATGATGTTTTTTAAAGGTGCTAAATCAGCTGCATTGATTTGTGTGAAGCAAAAATGGCAATATATACTAGCATTGCTATTCATTGCATATGGCTGGGATTTCATGACCTCCTGCACAAGGACCATGTTCTACTCCACAGAAAATTCACATTGCGCCTCATCTTGGTCTTGCCCCTGGGTGGCTCATCACTATTGCCTGTACTGCCCTATAGGGCCTCTTGAGATGGAACCACTTCCACCTCACCCTCTCCCTGCCTCTCCTACATATTCCATTCCCCTTCCCTATACCAATGCAAACACACAGAAAAAAAACAAAAACAAACCTCCTCTCCTACTACCCACACACATGCCACACACAAAACACACTGACAGGACAAAAGAAAAAAATACAATCAAGAAAGACAGAAAATAGAGACAAACAGATATATGACAAGACAATAACTAAGCACAAAATAATTTCCACATACTGTACCAACCAGCAATCTATTCTAGTAGCCAAAAACTCTTCTACACCACTAAACACACTCTTCACTTTCCATTTGCAACCTCCAACCAACAAAACCTTCAAAGGTTGTGCTGTTTGTGGTGTTTTATATGCTTAGGCAGTGTGTACATGATGTGACTGCTTCAATCAGAACATGTTTCTAGGATGATGCATACATTCTCCTGTGTTTTCTAAACACAACCATTATCATGTGTGTTTTCTAAACACAACTAATCTCCTGTGTGTTTTATATAATCAAATCCACTCTAACACATGTTTTATAAACAAATCCATTCTCATGTGTGTTTTGCCTAAAACTCAAATGACAAAACATGTTTACATTTACCATCGAAAAACACAATTTTGCTAAACTCACTTCTTGGTAAATTTGCGGATTTGGTCTGGGAAACCTCACGCATGTTTGTGGGAACCTATTCGAGATTAATCTCACCCAAACATGATTCTTAGTAAATTTATCCCTATGACTAAAGGTGTTATAATTTATATGAATTTGTTTTACTTATTATATGATTGTTCTAAATAAATATGTTTTTTATATAATCATATTGTCTAAATTCCATATTGTGATCCACACATATCTCATTTTATCACACTAGTTTGCATCTAGGTTCATATTCCATGATATTTGATATAAACTTACATTTAACTATCCTTCCCTTTGGAATTATCTTCACGATCACTATCACTGTGGTGCCAATTGAGGGCCAGTATGTTTTTGAACAAATGGACAAACCCAAGAGAGAACATTTACTGGAAATTCCACAAAGATACAGAATTATCATGGTTGGAATCTAAAGTGAGGCTCCAACACTTACATATGCATACATCTCAACGAGCTGCCAGATAAAGGTGATTGTAAAAAAGTAATCCAGGAAAATCTAAAATTAAGTTGGATCACTAAACTTTATAGTACTACTGTATATAAAGAAGCCACAATTATGGACTGAGAATTAATATTACACTTTTATGAGCCACTTTTTCATAAATGCAAATAAAAAATACATCCAGTGAAAAAGAAGGACAATGTGGAATTAAAATGGGACCGGAGATTTAGGGCCTGATTCAGAGGTGCATGCTATTTGCATACGCTCGCTCTGAATCAGGGCGTCTCTATTTTTTTAAATTCCAGTCACCAGGCCTCTCGCACAGCTGTGGGTGACCACCCACAGCTTGTGCGAGCGGCCTGGCGATGGTCGTGATTATCGGTATTGCGAGGAGACCCTTGTGATAGGGTCTCAGCACTCTCAATGCCAAGTGGACTTCCAGCTCTAATAGAGCCGGAAGTCCACTACTGATATCACGAGTGATTCCAGTAGGGCCACCCACAAATGGCAGGCGTTCCTTTGGGAACACCTCCATTTGTTCAGCCACCCCCCCTACCTGCCTACAAAATGGGGCAAGCTGTCGATCAACATCGACAGCCATCGCATTTTGTAACGAGCTCCGGAGCACACTGGGCCACCATCAACCCGCTTGCAAGCGCTATGTGCTCGCAGGTGGGTCTGAATCAGGCCCTTAGTCCAAATCACAGACTGTTCCATCTTATCAGTGGGAAATGGTGCACCATGGTCATGAGTTTAGTTATGGTAACATTGTTTATCCAACACACTTTCAAGGACAAATTTTATCTCCACTGTTTAACATGCACCACCAGTACAGGATACCTCCCATTGAAGAAGGAACTGTTAGTAATCACAATAAATGATGCACTGAACTTTGGTTTGGACTAATCTCAAAAACATCGAGATTCCATGGTGTGTGATTTATAATTGCTAAGCTGTTTGCTTAAATAAAAAGCTTGAATCCAAAGTTCAATTTCAGACGTTGCATTTAAACAATGTTAAATCAAACTATATTATGTTGAATTTTCTGCCTGTCTTAACTCACTGTAAAGCTGCATTAACACCTAAAGTTGTGAACATATCTATAATCCACTTGTTTAAATGGCAATAGATGTGTGTAGGATTATCAACCGGAAGCGCTCCATGCATGCACTCTCTGATTGGTCTATGTGACCCTGCCCTCTCCTTGCTGTCCTCATACCTCTCTAAAGTTCCTTCTCTGTTTCCTCTCATGACTCCTCCCCCCCACTTCCACTAATGGTAGGTGTATCCTAAAGTTCTGTTATTGGAACTCTCCTATTCTCCCTCTATATATCCTCTATAGGAAAGCTCATCAGCTCTTTTGGCCTTCAATATCATCTCTATGCCGATGCTAGATCTACCTTTTCTCACCTGACCTCTTCGCCTCTCTTCTCATTCCTATCTCCAACTGTCTCTCTGCTATCTCTTCCTAGCGCTTTCTTAAACTTAACATGTCTAAGACTGAGTTGATCATCTTCCCACTTTCCTGCATAACCTCACTTCCTACATTTTCATTATCTATTAGCAGCACAACCATCTCCTCTAGCTCCCATGTGCGCTGTTTTGGAGTTTTCCTTGATTCCTCCCTCTACTTCAAACCACACATTCAGTACCTTTGGAAGTCCTGGCATTTCCATCTCAAAGAAATGTCCAGGATCAGCGTCTTACTCATCTGGAATACTAATAAGACCCTCATCCACTCACCAGTCATCTCCAGATTGGAATTCTGTAGCCTCCTCCTATCTTGCCTCCCAGACTCCCACCTCTCTCCACTCCATTCTGTCCTCAATGCTGCTGCCAAGCTCATCTTTCTCATTAAACATTCTACATCTGTATCCCTATCATACAAGCCCTACACTGGCTCCCCCTCCCCTTAAAAACCCAATTCAAGCTTCTCACACTCACAAAGCCCTCACCCAATCCTCTCCCATATACATCTCTGACCTCATCCCCCTTCACACACCTGACCACCAACTTTGCTCCACAAATGCATGTGGTCTCTCCTGCCACCTGATCTCAAATCTTCTCAAGCCTCATCCTAACCCACTGCTCCATGATCCTTCCTCACTGTCTACCACATCTGTGTCACTCCTGTCTGTCTGCCCCTCCCCTTTAGAATGTATGCTCTCACAAGCTGGAGCCTCTTCCCTCAATTGCTGCTTCTTCCCCTACTTATACTATCAATAACTCTTAACTCCCCACAATGGCAGCTAACACTTGGTTGCTGACACCCTGCTGCTTATTTGGCTGTTATGATCACTAATGCAGCAATGTTTATGAACAATGTCCTTGTCCTGCATTGTTTTTTACTGTTAATAACTGTTTTCTTTTGTGCTCATTTGTTTAAGTACCTTGTAAGGTGCTGTGGAACTCTTGTGGCACCATATTAATAAAGGAAAATAATAATATTTGGTCCACCCATTACACACCCCTTCCTTTACAGCAGCCATTGAGGCCATGTGGGAAGGAGGGAAGCTATTTAGACCCAAGTCCTGAGCTTTAATTGGATCCTTCAATTTTAATAAAACAAAATAATTCTATTAATGTGGTAGTTCAAATGTGGTCAAACTTATTTGCTTTACTAGGATTTAGCTAATATTTATAGAATTTATCCCAACAAATCCCTGAAATAATTTTGAGTAGCTCTAGTGATGATAGTGATAAAGTCGACAGTATGGGAGGAAAACAAGAATAGCACAAGAGAGCAAGAAAACTGAAAAAGAAGAGGATGGAGAGTGTCACTATCCACCATAGAAGGTCATATTTAATGCAAAACATTTGAAGTGACAGCATTTGGTAGAAATATTTATCCCAGCAGTTAATATTCTTCTTATTATTAATATTATTATAATTAGTATTATAATTATTATTATTTTGTTTAAAGTAGCACATGGTTGTTTGTGAATTTAATTTGTTTTTATATAAAAAAAAATAACAACAAGAACATAATTTTTTTATATTTTTACCCTGGAGAGTATAAAAAAAAGGTTGATACGAACACTATATTATTCCTTTTCACTTTCATTTTAATTCATTTTTGAGTCTTTCAAATAATAATGATGATCATTTTTTTTAAATTATCATTATTGTTTATAAGGTGCCACAAGGGCTTCATAGAAGCACTGTACTTGGAGATACATACGTACTGACTAATAAAGGCAGTAAATAAATGAATAGATACAAAAATAAATAAATTCTTATAGATACAGTATATAAAAAAAAAAAATCATGAGAAATAACAAGTTTTGAATGTGATTGTCTTGGAACAATTGAAAGTTATATATTCTACATGCTGAAAATTTTATCCTATTGGGGAAAAATTATATGGACATATATCTTCAGTTTGTGGAATTTGTAGTTACATAGGCTTCACAGAAAAAAAATCAGGAACACTTTTTTTTCTTTCTAAATCAGTGTCATGATGGAGTTTTTAAAGGACAAGGCAAAAAAACCATTTAATCTCAATCCTTTTAAAAGTTCCACTTGTAACAGATAAGAAATAGTATCAATTTACAATGGAAAATCAGGCTCGCTCAGCCGTGTGGTCAACAAAAAAAGAGACTGAAATTGGTATTTCTGGGATATTGACCTGCTTGTACACCACAATATCACCTTGTGCGCTGACTTTTCTCATTTTTAATTCTTTAAAGTTAACATGAATGTTCCTGTCTTTTTCCAATTAATTTTAAATTACAGCCACACTTGTAAGAAATTACAGTTCCAAGTTTTACTTTATTTGGCTGGATTGGATTTAAAATCGGCAGAACCCGCAATACTATTCATGTAATTATTTGTGTAATTATAATAGCATCGTAGAATTTGAATCATAATCCATTATTGTGTACAGTCAGCTGTGTCTGCAACATAATTTAGTGTAGAATTAGCTTTCAACGAAGTGAACTAGGATTTTGATTAATAGGGCAATTGGAAAATAAAACATTAAAATCTGCTCATATTATGCAATTTTTGAAGATCATAGTGTGCGTGGGAACAATATGACTGTCCTTCATTCTCAGCATCTGAACAGGACTGGTGGAGAATGCAATCAGAAGATGACCATCTTCTCTCCAAGATCTCCCACTCATTGTCTGGCCCTACTAGGTTTGTCTCATGGGAATCCAAACAATGAAGCCTAGCCATACCTATCCAATCTGGTCACATGTTTAAGGCAGATGGTACATAGATCCAGAAGCAGGTCTACCTCTTCAAATGTATTTATTCATGATATATGAATATTGCGAACCCAGTGGTTAGCTGATAACTAATCTACAGAAGCTGAGTTGTTTGAATTTAAATGTCATATCAGGGCCGAAACTAGGATATCTGTCACCCGGTGCAAGGCAGCAATTTTGCACCCCCTCCCTTCCTGTACCTGAAGTTTGTCCTTGCTCGACCATGTGGATGGTTGGC
This sequence comes from Taudactylus pleione, assembly GCA_031769625.1. Classification (NCBI taxonomy): domain Eukaryota; kingdom Metazoa; phylum Chordata; class Amphibia; order Anura; family Myobatrachidae; genus Taudactylus; species Taudactylus pleione. The sequence goes on from JAUIMM010000710.1 coordinate 3,884,570, forward strand.
ATAAACCCCCTGGCAATGAGCATAAACCCCCCTGGCCAGTAAGGACCTCTAGCATTTGTCTCCTCTTTGGCAGCGGACATTTTTGGATGGCCATTTTCTGAGTCTGCAGCCACCAAGCCACTTTGAGTCAGCTTTTTTCACCCCCTACAATCTGGCACCCGGTGCACGTGCACCTCTAGCCCCCTAGTTGCGGCCCTGGTCATACCTAGTCATGGTGAGTTTTCACTTGCACATTGACTAATATGAGTGCAACAGTGGTTTTGGAGTTCTGGACCCTAAACCGCATGTCAACATCAACAAGTTTTGCCGAGGAACTCAATTAAAATCTTTCTTTCAACTCACCAGTTTCAGGTGAAGAACACCCATAATAATATGCTTTATTATAAAACAGTGTTGCATTGTGGTAGTTTGGCCTTGTACAAGCAGAAATAGAGTGTGGAGATGCTAGTCTATGAGAGGTGCCCAGCTTTGCACCTTACTTGTAACTGTCCTTTAGATTTGGCTCAGCCAAGTCTGATTCTAGCTACCAGATTGGTCTCATCTTGTATACTAGATATTTATCAAGACCCTATTGTTTCACTTGCCTGATTATTCAGTTTTTACATGTTAGAGGTCTTTCCTAACTTCTTCTACTATTGCTCCGTGTCTACCAAAGCTAATTATGCGTGTACTGGTTTTGTCTTGCTTAACCATGCTCTACTTCTGCCTGCTCTGGCCTTGGCTTGTTCCTGAGCACTTCCACTCTGGGATTTCTTTTTTTGTATATTTTTACTTTGCAGCCCTGAATAATACAAGTTATGGAGACCATGGGGAAAGTACAATAGAGATAGTTACTTCTCTTTTAGGTAGGGGTATTTATTCAAAAACAATAATAATTGTGAGTTCACTTCCTACTCCAATCATATCTTCTATAAAACTGCGGAAATAAAATTAGTTACAATTTTCATGATGTAGGCTCTCTAAGTGTCAAATTTTTCCAAAAAGATGGACTCAAAACATCTATAATACCCAACTACAGTAGGTGACAATGGAAACATTTCTTAGATGGACTGTTGCTGTCTCCCGTGACTCTCAGGGGAAATTGCAGCACATTAGCAGTCCCATAAGGACAGGCTAACCCCCTTAGGGTAGGATGTAACATTCTAAAAAGGAAAGGTGGAAACCTTGTCTATCAGCTTTTATCTATTATTTTATATAATATTTTATTTTATATAGCTATTATTTTATAGGATATTTTATTTTATATAGCTATTATTTTATAGAATATTTGATTTATATAGCTATTATTTTATAGAATATTTTACTTTATATAGCTATTATTTTATAGAATGTACTTGACAAATTATAATTACAAGCCGACTTCTCTACTTGTTCTCTTTAGAATATTTGATACCCCTACCCCTTAGCGGTCAACTGTTACATTTTTAAAAGACTGATGTAATTTTGGTCCAGGGTGTCATGGGAGAGGTTCTGCATCAAGATTCTCTGTAAAGCATACTGTAGCTTCCATAAAAGACCGTAAAAGGGGAGCATTTGGAACTGTATAGTAATAATTTTAGGTAACAATATTGTTTGTTTATTTATGTAAAATAGTTTCAGAGGAGGAAAACAAGATTCAATTATTTATCGTGAGCTGCATAATACAGCATTTGCTATGAATTGCGCTGTTAATTTTATCTACTGCACATGAGAAACAGTTTTAATTTACTGCAAACATGACTTGTTGATTGTGCTGAAATCTTGTTCACATCTACCGTGATGTATTCATTAATTAGCTTGAAAAGTTAAGAAAACCACTTTGGCCATTTTCACTTAATTAACAAAATCCAATCAGGCACTTTTGTCAGCATAAATGGAAACTGCATTTTGGGAAATATGATCTATGTCTGATTGTGGCATTGATTAACAGAAGAGGTTTATAGTAATGGGATTGCATAGCGCAAATGCTAATGTAAACTAGACATGGGTAATATTAGTCTGGCAGCAATCACATCGCAAAACAGAAAGATTCATCCAATTAGAAAATGCTGAGGGTCATTTACAATCCGAAAAAAAATATAAAATATTATTTATGTACTCCTTTCCATCATGAGGATTAGCAGAAGGATGCTGTCATACCTCTATTTTGTACAGATGTGTGGTTTGGTTCTCCTAAAAAACAAACACACCCAAAATTTAGGGTTCCAAGTCGAATCGAGTTCCAGTTGCAAATACTTTGGGGCTCCACGTTGAACTGAGGGCCTGATTCAGAGGTGGACGCTCTGAAAGAGCACTCGCTCTGAATCATTGCGTTTTATTTTTTTTTGGAGTGGCCTCCTGGCCGCTCGCATAGCTGTGGGTGACCACAGCTATTGTGAGCGGCCAGGATGATGGTCGCGATGGTCAAGACCATCGCGACCATCGGGCTTGCGACAAGACCCTTGTGGTAGGGTCTCGTGGCCGCAAGCCCCAGAGAGCTTCTAGCTCTAATAGAGCCGGAAGCTCTCTCACTGACATCACTGGTGATGTCAGTGGGGCTGGCCGCAAATGGCAGGTGTTTGCTTGGGAACGCCTCCGTTTGTGATGCCACCCCCCCACCAATCAACATTGACAGTCGCCCCTTTTGTTGTGATCCACGGAGTGAGTGCTTTTTGCGCTCACTCCGGGGCTCATGCACGTGCGTGCGCACTGGGCCACCATCGACCCGCTTGCGAGTGCTATGTGCTTGCGAGCGGGTCTGAATCAGGCCCTGAGTCCTGGCTCGGGTTTGCTTTACGGGCCCCGATTCAGACCCGGTCGCTAGGCTGCAGCAGGGTATGGTCAGCCACAAGTGCTGTGATCGCTTCTGATGGTACTCGATGTTACCGATGGTTGCATACATTTCCGGACATGACGTGGGAAAGTGGGCATCTTAAGACAGGCTGGTGGGCGTTTGCATACACACAGTGATTGCATGCCAGGCAGGGCCATCTCTTCCATTGGGCTTGTTGGGCAGTTGCCCAAGGGCCCGAAGCTTGTAGGGGCCCACCAACCCGCCCCCCTACAGCCGCGAGTACTCACCTCAGTTTCACTTCATCGGCCGGCTTCAGACCAGTCAGACAGAGTCTCTCTGCATGTGTGGGAGGTCTGATGGGCATGCAGGAGGTTTTCATTTAGTTGACCATTTACATTTTTGTCCCGTGAATGGGTGGGTAGGGCTACTCACCTCAGTCCCAGTTTCACTTCATCCGCCAGCTTCAGACCAGTCAGACAGAGTCTCTCTGCATGTGGGGGAGGTCTGATGGGCATGCAGGAGGTTTTCATTTTATTGACCATTTACATTTTTTTCCCGTGAATGGGTGGGTAGGGGCCCCAGTGCATTAATTTGCCCAGGGCCTACACTGCTGTTAAGACAACCCTGATGCCAGGACATAGTGGGCGTGCTAAAGCCTTGCCGTGTGATCACGGATTTGCATATTTACACTGCGTGCACTGCTGGCCACAGGGTAGAGAGGAGGGGGCTCCGGATGGAGACTGCATATGCTCCTGCACTTGAGTGTGGTTTTGCCAAAACCAAAACACAGGCTCCACACACATCTCTACTATTTTGTATCCTTACAAACTGTAAATTTGTAGTTGAAAATTTCCAGCATTGCAATCTGAGTTAGGTATGCTCAGGTCAGCAAAAATGTAGATGATGCTTTGAAACCTGTCTAAATCCAGGTCTGGTTGGACCAGCCCTTTAATGATGTTCAACTCTTTTTATGTTCTCCACTATGGGGTGCGAGATAAATGCATGATGTTGGGGCTATGTAGGTCGCCTTTGACAGTGTTCACATCCGGCCTCTTTAGAGTGCAGCATCTACTGGGAAAGTAAAGTGTTTTACTGCACTGGGATTTTGTATATCTATAATCCAAAATCAGTCAGCATAACCCCTCCTAGTATCTAATATATGATAATAATTCAAATATCTTGATTATTATATTTCATAAGGGGGTGCAACAGGATCAACTGAAGATCCTGACAGGTAAGTATTTTAACTATAACCAAACTTACCCCCCCTAACCCTTATCCTCCCTTAGGGGTGCCAAACCCTAACTCCCCCCCCCAAGTGCCTAACCCTAACCCCCTCTGTAAGTGGCTAAACCTAACCCCCCTTCCCCACAGCCTAAACCTAAGTCTCCTTGGGGGGTGCCTAACCTTAACCTCCCCCTTCCCCTAGCCTAACCCTAACCCTCCCAGAGGCGTGCCTAACCCTAAGTCCCCCCCAGGAGTCATTAACCTAAGGGGCGGCTGTCCACACCCGCCACCCGGCTTACCTTCGTTGGGTATCCCGGGCGTCGGGCTCCCAGAGTAAGTAAAATGACAGGCGTCGGGATTTCAACACCTGTCATTAGACCCCTGCCGGGATGAAATGGTCGGAAAGCCAGCAATCTGCATTTCGACCATTGGCTTCCTGACTGTATCCCGTTGCAACCATGGAAATACACATCAAGCACACCATTTCCAAAGAAGTTGGGAAAATGAAGTCCGTATTGGTGCACATACACACTGACTGAGAAAAGTTTAAAATGTAATCTTTATTTCAATCTATTAAAATTATTAAACATATATGCTCAAGCAAGTGAAATAAAGTTAAAACCAAAAAAGTGAAGAAAAATCTTTAAATAAAAAAATATTAATTAAAATAAGAACCAAGGGCTTTCCATAAATTATTTGTCTGTTTATTATTTGTTATTGTGTTTTTATAATTATCGTTACAAATAAATTCTGTTTAAATTTCCACCTTATTGGCCAACCCAATCCCCTGCTGTTATTCTGTTTACTACAGAGACTTGTCTTATTATCCAACAAGTCTGCAAAGAGATTACTGACATATTTTACAAAAATCCCTGTTGTGATGACTATTGCAACTATGTAATAAAAATGACAATGTTGTTATCATATGTTTTCTTTTACTACAACAATTGCTTTTACTTGTAGCAATTTTGTCTACCGATCACCTCATGAACTGGGAGAGATAAATATAGCGGAGGCTTTATTAGCTAGACATGTATAATCCAATCTCCACAGTTTAATAAAACATTTCATAGTTGTAACATTGTAAAAATATTGTATACATGTTGTTTTGGGGGCATTTAACATTTAGCTCTTTGCATTCCAGCTTGTGCAATCGGCAATGCAGGAAAACAGAGGTTAGAGCTATTTCTGCCTGTGTAAGAGTGTAACAGAGTGCTCTACCAAACAGTGGGCCTGATTCAGACCCGCTCGTTAGCGCTATGCGCTCGCGAGCAGGTTGGTGTTTGGCCACTGCGCATGCGCACACCGTAGCCGGCTCCGACGTGCGCATGCGCGAGACCCGGCTAGCGATGGGCGCTCCGTTGCTCCGGGTCTCGCACCAAAAGGGGGCGGCTGTCGATTTTGATCGACAGTTCGCACCGTTTTGGAGGCGGGCAGGGGGAGTGGCTGGCCAAACTGAGGCGTTCCCGACGGAACACCTGCCGTTTGGGGGCAGCCCCACTGACATCACAAGTGATGTCAGTGGTGAGCTTCCGGCTCTATTAAGAGCCAGAAGCTCACTGGGATGTGCGTGAATGAGACCCTACCACAAGGGTCTCGTTGCAAGCCCCGATGGTCGCAATGGTCTCGACCATCGCGACCATCACCTGGCCACTCACAATAGCTGTGGGTGGTCACCGGGAGCTGCGATTGCAGTGACTACGCAGATCCATCGCTGAGTAATTGACAGGAAGTGCCGTTTGTGGATGGTGATGGGGGGGTGGTTGGTGAATCGCAGGCGTCCCAGTGCGTTCGCACGCTGTTACAGGGGCATACATAAATTAGCCACTGAGGTTCCCTACGCAGTCTGAGGATGAAGTTAGCAATTTATTAGTAAGGTCAGAGCTTGTGCAAGTATGTGTGAGGCTGCGAATGTACTTGATTGTACCGATGGTTTTGCAGTCTTGCTAAACATTACGGATGTGTCTAAGGTAAAGTGGGCGTCATTGTGTAGTACTGCGACGGGATACCGATCACAATGAATTAGCATACTTTCACAGTTGCAATACATAGTGAATCAGGTCCAGTATCTCTTCTAACCCACAAATGGTTAATACATACAATCTCCTTCTCCCTTAATTTCATTCTTAGAAACGGTCTCGTGATAGGATGGGTATTGCGTAATTAATACGGCATAAACAGACATTTGTTAAGGATCCCCTGCCTAACACCTAACGTGTGTTTCACATCTGAGCTTTCTCAAAAGCAATAGCTAACCTTTAGTAACCTAGCAGTTCTCACCATTGAAGTCAATGGTGGAAACTATTCAGTGGCTGAGAGAGGCGGAGGCTCACCTCTCTCAGCCAATGAACGCTCAGCCCCGGCATTTCTAAGAGAAATGCTACAGCTGCCCTGTCATTCGGGAAGTACCGTCCTTAGAGGACAGTACAGTTGGTGCTTCAGCCTCCTCGTTTTTTTGTTTTAAGAAGATGTTGGATGCCTACGTGGAGAAGAGGACCTGTCCAGGCATTGTAGCTGAGTATATCTGAGTGTGTATGTGTGTAATAAACATATACTGTCACTGTGTGTGTCTTGTCTTATTTAAACATTTCTTTACAGGTGAACTTGAGGTACCAGCAGAGCCTTAATGCCCCGCATGCTGGTACTTGTGGTCTCCAGCATGTGGGGGAGGCTTGCTTACATCTATTTTTACACTACACTTTACACTCTCAACGGCACCCACTGTCCAAGGATACCAGGGTTGGCCCAGGGCTATCAGCCCAGGCCTGGGGTGCCCTGGAGAGGGGGACTGCTTTATTGGGGGGTCCCCACCTCCCCAGGGATCCCCGGCCTTGGCTGACTAGCGGTCAGGCGTAATGCTTTGGCTGGGGTACCTGGTGAAAGGGTTTCCCTGGCTGCGACATTACACCCCCGCTAAAAAGAGTCCAGTGCTGGTTATGGCAAATACAGGGGACCCCTACTCATTTTGTCCCCTGTATTTCCAAAAACTAGGACCGAATCGCTTAGCCCAGTGCTGGTTGTGCTAAATACAGGGGACCCCTATTTTTTTGTCCCCTGTATTTTCACAAACAGGACTGGCTCTGAAAATTCCTGGGCTGGTTGTGCTTTTAAGGGGGGACCCCACGTCATTTTCTTTGGATTTAACTATTTCCAAGTTAGTTAAACACAGATGCATGCCCGAATCTCACTGATCTGTGCATCCATCTGTGTCAATTAAACCTGCTCATGCTGAAAACGAAAGCATGAACCAGGTCTATTCATTTGGGGATTTGAAGTTCAATTTTGTGTTCGATTTCAAATTGAATATTAGTAAATAAGGGATTTGTGTGTTAGTCTACGTAAAAGTATCAATGTTTTTCTGATGTTCAATTTTGAGTGGGATTTAAGTGAAATTCAGTTTTATGTTTGATTTGACATTCGATTTAGTAAATCTCCAAATGCAAAATCGAATGAAAATCGAATGTCAAATCACACTAAATTCAAAATTTAAAATTAGTAAATATACCCCTAAATTTCAGGTTACTCATTATGGCCATGAAATTCACGCTTCCAGAGCCTCGGCACTCCTCGAAATGGGGACGACACACCCTTCTTTTTGCAAACGCTCCCCGTCACCACCCCTTCCCTGCACCCAAACAGCTACAGCATGTATAGGGGTCACTGTGACCATAGTCACAGACACCGATCGGCACATGCATAGTACAGATCCTGCACATGTGACCATTGGAGCTGTATGCAAACCATAACATTTTCTGCATAACTCTGAATTAGTCCCTCTGTACCTCATTATGGGCATAATGAATCACTTTATACATATGGCAGTCCAAGTCCAAACGTATGCAAGTGTGATGGCTCTGTGATATGTAAGGGTGTTCTCCTTACTGGTGGCTTTATCTGGCTGACAAGGCGTTGTTTCTGTATGTGCATGCAGGGCCGACGGCCGCACATACATGCTCAGCTTTGCCCGAGAGAGGACCATGGCCAGCGTGAGAAGTCTATAATGTAATATCTTAAGATGGCATTGCCATGCTATGAATGCAGATCTTTTCGACGCTTGTTGCATTGTGGTATGCCTGCATCCTTATAGACATCTCTGGGGATGGAGGTGAGCAGCAGAACACCGGTGCTCACCTGTTGTTAATTTGAAAAAAGTCCTTTCTTTGCTGCACGGAGGGAATTTCTTAACCTAGTATCTAGACCTTTAAGTGAGTTTTATTCACAATGTATATAATGCATGGATAGAAAATCACTGAAGGTTACTTAAGAGTTAAAAATGTTTATGAATGACAGTAGGGGTCTATGTACTGAGCCTTGGAGAAAGAAAGTGAATGGAGATAAAGTCTTGGAGAGAGATAAAGTACCAACAAGTCAGCTCCTAACTGTCATTTTTCAAATGCAGCCTGTAAAGTGACAGCTAGGAGCAGATTGGTTGGTACTTTATTTCCCTCCAAGGCTTAGTACATAAACCCCCATAGATTGTAAATTCCACTGGGGCAGGAAGTTGGTGTGAATAGCTAAATATTCTCTGTAGAGTGCTGCATAATATGTGTGCGTGATATAAATAACTGGTTATAAATAATAAATTAATAACTATGCAACTGGGAATGGGTATGGGATGCCTCCGCTCAGGATCCTGGTAGTCAAAATCCCGACGCCAGCATCCCGACAGGGCTAAGATACCAACACCTGTCGGAAGGTATCCTAAACCTCCACCTCTCCCTACCCCTAACCCTCCCTCCTCAGTGCCTTAACCTAACCTCCCCCCTAGTGCTTAAACCTAACCCTCCCCCTAATACCAAACCCTAACCCTCCCCCCACCCAGAGTACTTACCTTTGGGATGCCGGTACCGGGATTCCAACAGGTGTCGGAATTCCGGCTCTGGTATTCTAAGTGTCGACATCCCCTGTTCCGGGATACTGAACATATACCTGCAACTGTATGTCATGGTGTCCATTGCATTAGATGCCACTTGCTGTAATACAGACTGTGATAGAGGATAATCAGGGAATGTTGTGCAGATTTCCAGCAATAACACAGTAACATTCTGTGCACAGATCTAAAACTGACTACATTCTTCTTAAATGAAGGGGAAGGTATTGTACATACCTGGAGATATTTCAGATTTAACAGGAGTCTGGGGGTGCTATATATTACGAATCCCATCATTTTGGGGGGAGGGAAGCAATAAACTAAATGAAACACTCATGTTACAAACTGGGTCACATTTGGGACCAGCCTGGTTTCACAGGGACATGTTTCGCATTTTACAGCAAGAATAATTAAATCTGGGTACAGTAATACAAAAAGGACTAGAAGTGGTCCGAAAAGGTTTGGAGAAGGGAAGGAGTGTGGACAGCTACAGGACCAGTCCGAGCGGCATGCCCGCCGCTAGATCCGTGAGGCGGCCGGCGTCTGACGCCATCTCCCAGCGCCGCAGCTAAGAAGCTATCATCTGGAGAAGGTAATACCACTGGTGGTAAGGTAGGGATAGCGTAGGTGGAGACCAATACCGCGGACTATTTCTATCTGCGGTCACCTTGTGGAACTGAATCACTGCAGCCACCGCTTCCAATTAGTCATAAAAAAGACTATAAACATTGAATCAATTACCTTATATGTTTGTATGATTATTATGTTTTAAAGTGCTCATTTGCACATATTTATCACAGCAATACATACATGTAAATCTATTTCATTAACAACTAAAATTTTAAAAGGGTGTGGCATGATTTATCAACAGTTATGTGGTCGACAGTCATCAGGTCAACATGGGACTTTCAGTATGGTCAAAGGGCCTGATTCAGACCAACTCGCGAGCGGCTGTCTGCTCGCAAGTGGGTCGATGTTATGCACTGAGCATGCGCACGACGGAGGGAGCTCCGTCGTGCGCATGCGCCAGACGCGACGAGCGAAGGAAAGTCCTTCGCTCGTTGTGTCCGATCAAAGGGGGCGTGCTGTCAATGTTGATTGACAGCACGCCCCCTTTGGTGGGCGTGCCGGGGGCGTGCCTCCCTGACGGGGGCGTTCCCACGGGAACGCCTCCCGTCAGAAGCCGGCCCACTGACATCACTAGTGATGTCAGTGGGAGTGATTTTGGCTCTGATAGAGCCAAAATCACTCCGGAGCTTGCGGTTGAAAACCTCAACCGCAGGCTCCAGCTCGAAATTTCGATGGTCGCGATGGTCTCGACCATCGCGGCCATCACAAAGCACGCTCGTATAGCCTGTGGGTGGTGACCCACAGCTATACGAGCGTCCAGGAGGACGCTCCATGAAAATGGAGCCCGGCCCTCATTCAGAGCGTGCGCTCTGCTCAGAGCGTACGGCTCTGAATGAGGGCCAAAGTGTCCACATGAAACATGCCAACGTGTATCATGTGTACCTGAATTATATGTCGACATGTTCAACTGTCGACAAACTGTCCCTGGTGGTCTCTTACATTTTACCAGCTGCTCCAGCATGGCTTCCGGGTCCCGGTGGTCATATGACCATCACTTTCGGGTCAGACCTCTGCGGGAACCAATGGTTTTTGTAAGTATTTCTCCACTATCCCTAACCATAATCGTAACCCTTACCCCTAACCCTCCCCCTAGTGCTTAACCCTAACCTCCTCCACCCATAGCCTAACCCTAACCTCCCCCCACAACATAACCCTAACCCTCCCTCTCAGTGCCTAACCCTAACCCTCCAGCTCAGTGCCTAACCATAACCATCGGCATCCTCAGAATGGTGACATTTCACATGGACATATTTCTGCTGTTGAACATGTGACCGGACACTTTTTAAAATTATGTGACATTGCAAAGATAGTCCTAATAGTATTAGCTGCCATGAGTTACATAGAAACATGATTGTATTTAGGATCTAGCTGTGGTATTTTTACTTATCCAGACAGGTGCATTTCAAACTCACACAAAGGGGTCTATGTACTAAGGGGTTTATTTACTAAGCTGTGTTAGGAGATAAATTGAATGGTGATAAGGTACAGGGCCGTCTCTTCCATTGGGCTTGTTGGGCAGTTGCCCAAGGGCCCGAAGCTTCTAGGGGCCCGCCAACCCGCCTCCTGCAGCCATGGCCTGTTGGTAAATTAAAGCTGGCGCACTGTATTCCTCCACTTCGCTCCTCCTCCCCTTCCGCCGGGTGACGAGTACTAACCTCCGTCCTTCCACTTCCTCCCCCGGCTTCAGACCAGTCAGACAGAGATTCTCTGAGTGTGAGAGACGACTGCTGACTGGTTGAGCAACAGCTCTGCCTAGGCCAGACAGTTTGGCCGTTGCCTTGCCTTGAGAGCTGCAGCTGTGTGCCACCCAGCCACTGCTGCATAGACTCCTGGACCCGGAGGAATCACCGCAAAGGTAAGGGCTGCGCTGTGGCTGAGCAATAAGCCCCGGGGCAGTGTGAGAGACACAACTGCTCATACATGGCAGCCTATCTCCAGTGCTGCTGTGGGATATTTATTTACTTGTGGGGACAAAAAAGTTGCAGGTACTTGATTTGACTGCAAGGGACGGCTTCTCAGTTCCAACTCCACTCTTCTGGTTACCAGGAGCAACCACCAGCTCTCCAGCGCCTATGTTTTATATATAAGTCATTTTGGAAAGATTGCACAACTTTTCTATTTTGGGCAGCTGCAGCCTATCAATTACAAAGACACAGTATACATAGTGACCCAGACACAGTATACATAGTGATCCAGACACAGTATACACAGTGACCCAGACACAGTATACATAGTGACCCAGACACAGTATACATAGTGACAGTGACCCAGACACAGTATACATAGTGACAGTGACCCAGACACAGTATACATAGTGACAGTGACCCAGACACAGTATAAATAGTGACAGTGACCCAGACTCAGTATACATAGTGACAGTGACCCAGACACAGTACACATAGTGATTCAGACACAGTACACATAGTGATCCAGACACAGTATACATAGTGAGCCAGACACAGTATATATAGTGATCCAGGCACAGTATACATAGTGATCCAGACACAGTATACATAGTGATCCAGACACAGTATACATAGTGACCCAGACACAGTATACATAGTGACCCAGACACAGTATACATAGTGATCCAGACACAGTATACATAGTGACCCAGACACAGTATACATAGTGATCCAGACACAGTATACATAGTGACCCAGACCCAGTATACATAGTGACCCAGACACAGTATACATAGTGACCCAGACACAGTATACATAGTGATCCAGACACAGTATACATAGTGACCCAGACACAGTATACATAGTGACCCAGACACAGTATACATAGTGACCCAGACACAGTATACATAGTGATCCAGACACAGTATACATAGTGATCCAGACACAGTATACAAAGTGACCCAGACACAGTATACATAGTGACCCAGACACAGTATACATAGTGATCCAGACACAGTATACATAGTGACCCAGACACAGTATATATAGTGACCCAGACACAGTATACATAGTGAGCCAGACACAGTATACATAGTGATCCAGACACAGTATACATAGTGACCCAGACACAGTATACATAGTGATCCAGACACAGTATACATAGTGACCCAGACACAGTATACATAGTGACCCAGACACAGTATACATAGTGATCCAGACACAGTATACATAGTGACCCAGACACAGTATACATAGTGACCCAGACACAGTATACATAGTGATCCAGACACAGTATACATAGTGACCCAGACACAGTATACATAGTGATCCAGACACAGTATACATAGTGATCCAGACACAGTATACATAGTGATCCAGACACAGTATACATAGTGACCCAGACACAGTATACATAGTGATCCAGACACAGTATACATAGTGATCCAGACACAGTATACATAGTGATCCAGACACAGTATACATAGTGACCCAGACACAGTATACATAGTGACCCAGACACAGTATACATAGTGACCCAGACACAGTATACATAGTGATCCAGACACAGTATACATAGTGACCCAGACACAGTATACATAGTGACCCAGACACAGTATACATAGTGACCCAGACACAGTATACATAGTGACCCAGACACAGTATACATAGTGATCCAGACACAGTATACATAGTGACCCAGACACAGTATACATAGTGATCCAGACACAGTATACATAGTGATCCAGACACAGTATACATAGTGATCCAGACACAGTATACATAGTGACCCAGACACAGTATACATAGTGACCCAGACACAGTATACATAGTGATCCAGACACAGTATACATAGTGATCCAGACACAGTATACATAGTGATCCAGACACAGTATACATAGTGACCCAGACACAGTATACATAGTGACCCAGACACAGTATACATAGTGACCCAGACACAGTATACATAGTGACCCAGACACAGTATACATAGTGACCCAGACACAGTATACATAGTGATCCAGACACAGTATACATAGTGACCCAGACACAGTATACATAGTGACCCAGACACAGTATACATAGTGATCCAGACACAGTATACATAGTGACCCAGACACAGTATACATAGTGATCCAGACACAGTATACATAGTGATCCAGACACAGTATACATAGTGATCCAGACACAGTATACATAGTGACCCAGACACAGTATACATAGTGATCCAGACACAGTATACATAGTGATCCAGACACAGTATACATAGTGATCCAGACACAGTATACATAGTGACCCAGACACAGTATACATAGTGACCCAGACACAGTATACATAGTGACCCAGACACAGTATACATAGTGACCCAGACACAGTATACATAGTGATCCAGACACAGTATACATAGTGACCCAGACACAGTATACATAGTGACCCAGATACAGTATACATAGTGACCCAGACACAGTATACATAGTGAGCGCAAGGGTCAGCCAAACCTTTCTATTTTTATAACCAAATGACTGATTTTGTTGAAAGTACTACTAAATCTAAAGGTTTAATTTTATTGACTGGTTAAATTTTTTTCCCGTGAATAGGTGGGTAGGGGCCCCAGTGCATTGCTTTGCCCAGGGCCCACACTGCTATTAAGCCAGCCCTGATAAGGTACCAGCCAATCAGCTCCTAACTGCCATCTCACAAGCTGTGTTTGAAAAATGGCAGTTAGGAGCTTATTGGCTGGCACCTTATCTCTGTTCACTCTGTCTCCTAACACAGCTTAGTAACTAGACCCCTTAGTCTTGGAGACTAAGCCAATCAGCTCCTAACTGTCATTTTTCAAACACAGGGGTCTATTTACTAAGTCTTGGATTGAGATAAAGTGGGCAGGGCCAACATATTGGGCAGTCGGGCACCGGATTGTCTAGTGTGTACCGGCCACCTGATATGTCGGCCCGTCGGCGGAGGGTCACTGGTTGCATCAATGGGTACACACGTCGTTTAGTGTATATCCAGCTTAACTGTCATTTTTCAAACACAGCCTGTGACATGGCAGTTAGGAGCTGATTGGCTGGTACTTTATCTCTGTTCATTTGATCTCAATCCAAGGCTTAGTAAACAGACCCCGCAGCCTGTAGAGTGACAGTGAGGAGTTGATTAGTTGGTACTTTATCTCCATCCACTTTATCTATCTTCAAGGCTTAGTATATGGACCACAAAGCATTTACAAGGATAACCAATTAAATACTCAACTGGTGCTTGTTTTTAGATACACATTGGTCAAAAGAAGGTGCCTCTGTGCAGTTCATCAGCGGATGAACTCTTGTGTGAAGGCAAATACATCTTTCCAAACCCTTAAATCTTTTTCATCCAAGAGCGCCTCATTTCTCTGCAATAATTACTAAAAGAAATAGCAATTAGGTTAGTCAAATAGATCAGCTCCCTGATTCATTGTGAAGTTAATGATCACTAATTCAGAAAATTGCTGTGAACTGAATAAACACGACACTTGCGGTTCATTACCATTTTTTTTAATAATTCGTCCTTATGTTTCTACTGATAAGACTTCTTTGAATAAATATTTAGTTGTTTTTGTCCTGTCTATTTAATAACTGGAAATTATCTGCCAATTTACATATGCAAATTTTCCCAAATAAAAACCACAGAAGTTGGAAGAAACTAGAAAAAATCCTGGCAGATAAAACACAATTATGTTCAAATAATGAGGCACTTAGTTCTTATTCAGTGGTATTCAAATTAATGTAGCCAATTTCCTTTTTAGAATATGGACAATATATTTTACAGTACATTAAAAGGCAGTATATATATATATATATATATATATACACAACACTTTACAAGAAGAGTCCTCTATTGGACATGTACCATTGGTTACCTAAACTACCTAAAATGTCTCCACTCCTCTTCATTGGACACAACTGAATTGCTGAGGGATGGAGCCCTCATTTCTGTCTTTTACCCCTTTTACACTGGAACCCTCCCCCGGCAAGGAGACTGCACATGCACGGCAGCTCCGGCACATCACAGGGACGGGCTCCATTCGGCCAGATAATACTTCCCGGTGCTATAATCGTATCTTGCAATGTGAACATGGACGGTACTGGCAAGCCCAGATCGCATTGCAAGTGCGATCACTAATAAATGGGGGCCTAAGACTTCAGTTACAAGCCATACGCTGCAAAGATATATCTGCAGGGCAGCACTACCTGTACCACGCTAAGCTTACATGCTTACCATCTGAGCATATCATATATAGTAGCCCAGACAATCAGCTTGCAGATGTCTCAGTGCCGCATGTAATAGGGGGGAGTTATCCCCAATAGCTGCAGAAGCCTTATAACATAACGGTGAGAACCACATGCTTGAGCTGCATGCTGCAGGGACATACCAACCCAGCAGCATTATTCAGACTGTGGAACAATATTGTGAATTTTCTTATTAACTAAGGACCTTAAGACATATGTTAAAAAGATATAGGAGGCTCCTGGATTCTTTATATCATTAAATATCTGGCCATGGCCTGAATACATTATATATTGAGGCTCAGTCGATATATTTAATATATTGTGGCTTAACTGGAATTCTAAAAGGTACTATTGTATTTTCAGATCCAAGAACATGATCACCATTCCACTATGCTTGAATGTGACAAGCAGTGTTAATAACAGAAGGAAATACACATAGGAAATAAAGGGCAAGATGGCCAAGAATATAATACCTAACAAGTACAAAATTCCTATTACAATATAAGGAATAATCAAACAAATTGATCAACATATGCCCCTACCACTTTAAAATGTGATATCATAACAGCGAGCTTGGAAAACCTGTGGGGTTAGTGAAATATTTTTACTATACAAGCCAGATATATGGTACATGCCGGGACTATTTTAGGTCATATTATACCCTTATAGGGAATATATTCTCCTGTAACTTCATTACATATGAATCCTGAAAATATTAGGTGAACCAGCAACATTCATGGCATGTAACAGGTGCTGTAATGTTGCAATTCTGCTACTATAAGATCTACGAAACTGATACTATGTATTCTAGTATCCAAGACGCCATCTTGAAAATGAGATCGCAAGATGCCTTTTTGCGAATAGCCGCCTAAGCGCCATTTTAAATAAACTCACATTTTAGTACATGTGACGATAATACTAATAGCACCATGCGATTGCATTTTTCATCATTTCCCTTACGCACATTAATACATACAATAGCGCTGTTAACTAGTCGCATATTAGCGAATGCATAGTACTTTGTATGAAACCGTTGTTTTATTAGCTTTATGCGCACACATCTGCCCCAAGTTAACTAGCTTCCTCATATCAAACCCTGGATACCCACACATTACATATTCACACATAAGGTTCAATAAGCTTTAAAGTGTATGATTTAAGTAGGTTCAGTTAGTTTAAATGCTGAGAAATAAAGATATTTGATAACTAAGATATTATACATGCTAAACCAGTCGTGTTTGGAGTTGTACTGATGCGTACTCTTTTCACAGCATTCCGGTATTATCGGTGGGGAGATCGCATCATGTATTCCCGAGTTATGGATCGCAGAGCCTACAAGCAACAAAATGTATATTTTAGAAGCAACTGTTAGGATGCTGCCGGAGGCGTGAAGAGGAAGACCCTCAGCTGTTAGAGGCAGGGAGAGTCTGATTGAACCAGCCTGTTAAATGTGTTGTAACAGATGCTTCACCCCTGAGAACCAATGATATCAGCAACAGACTTCCCTATTGTCTTGTTTATTCTGGGGGGGTTTAAATATGAGTGCACGAATGCTGGTTCTGGGTCTTCGTGCTGAATGCTGAATGACTAGGGGTCTCTTGCTGATGCCTATCTCTGGGTCCGGAAGCGCCTGCATATGTATACTGTACTTGGGTCTGTATAATTTCCTTTTGCGCCTAAATTGTGTCTTGATCAATTGCGTGTAACTGTCTGAACTTTTACCTGAATATCACTTGTGCTTTGGAACCACAGATTCCTCGTCTAAGTCTTTATTTATGGTGTGACTGCGTACGCAAATTACCGTCATCCTTAGAAACTATAGGCAGGACATTAGAAGGTATAGGCAGGACATTAGAAGGTATAGGAAGGTGTGTATAGAGGTTCTGATCCAGTATCGTTAGTTGGGGGCTCGTAGTGAAGTCACTTACCTGCTCACGCGGTACATACGGTCATTGATATTTCAGCAAAGGGTGGAGTGGCCACATGCAGGGTTTGTCTGCAACCGCTTTGTGCTGAAAGGTCGCTATCTGTCTCCATGTGAATCAAGGGAGCTGACTAGAATCCAGAGACAAGAGAGGAAAAAGTTTGTTTTCCTCTGTTGATAGAACCTTACGTTTAAAGGGGTGTCGCAGTACTGAGTACGTGGCTAAGTCGCAGGTTTGCACATTGCAAAAACGCACTTTTGCGTACGCAGTTAAAAAGCCATTATACGGATGTGTGGTAGTCGCATTATTGTGTATGCGACTGGTTGCACAATAGCGTATACGTACTTCCGGTTGTGCTGCCACGTGTTTGAACAAAGCCATTGAGGTTTTCATTTTTTTCTATTACCAATATCTGGGTTAACGTGTATTTTTCTGCGCAGGAAAAAAGTGTGTAACAGTGAATACTTATTGAACAAAGTTAAGGGAATAGTATGATCCTTAAGGGCTAGGTGCAAGGGTTAGCCTAGCCACTCGGTAAGCAGCTTTACCATTCTATACACAGTAGCAGGTGTACATATTGTCTTTGTTTTAGAGAGGTGCGTGAGAGTAGCCGACATATAAACTCTCATAGGTGTGGAAGTTGCCTTACTAAATCTTATCTGGGTGTAGAAGTTGCCCTTTTCAAATCTTATCCAGGTATGGAAGTTGCCTTACTAAATCTTATCCAGGTGTGTGGGCGCTGCCGACTTAAATCGTCCACAGATAAGTGAAAGTGTCTTGATTGTCTTTCACCGGATTAAATCTTTATTGAAAAGCATAGGAGTTGTCTCAGAATGGGAGCCACGCAAACAGTAGAGATGTTAGGCAATGCGTGGCTTAACAATGTGCAAATGACGCAAACTAGCGTCGCGAGCACATTGTCGGAGAAAACATTCGCGACGCTAAATTGCAATACGGGCGAGCCGCAAAATGGCGCGCACGTGCGACAAGGTAGCATCGTGGAGAGTAGTGCCAGCAGTTCACGCTCACCTCCCCCACCTTATGTGGATGGAGGTGCAAGTACAGTAACCAAAAATACCCATAAAAATGTAACAAGCAACTTGTACCCTTTCTTAAGCAATTATAAATAAAATGTTCATGATGCGGATGATGAGCCTATTGTAATGTCTGCCATTTCCCATGCTGTGCAGATGATAGATGCTGCATCACCACAATCATGAGTGGTGCCACCATCTCCATCGGTAACAGCAAGGGAAGTGTTAATGCCCTCTGCACCCGTAGAGGAAGTTGTTCATACCTTACGTAGCAGCAGCAGACTAAACCGCCAGCCAGGTAAATCAGGTCAAAGGTAACAGCGCTACCGGTCTGCATCCCATTCGGACAATAACTGTTCCAAATGGAAATGCAGATGCGAATGGTATAGTGCCCACGAGGGAAGTAGTAATGCATTGTCCTTGGACAAGAGCAGAACTAAATTCCATCATAAATGGTTTCCCCGATCCCAAAAAGGAATTAGCCAAATGTCAAAGATTTTTGAGAAATGTGGGTAGTTCACATGAACCCACTAATAAAGATTGGCGTGTGGTGTTAAGGGCCTGTCTGCCACGCAATACTGATGTGACAAAATTTATCATGGATTGTGTATTGGATGATGACGTTCCCTTAACAGACCAAGTAAACCAAGGTAACATTTCCCGCATTGTAACTCAGTTGGGTATATATTATCCAGTAGTAGTTAACTGGAACAAAATTTTCACCATTAAACAAAAAGAGAGAAGCCCAGAGCGAAAAACTAATGGCTGTCAGTATACAAGCTCTGGAGGGAATGATGGTAACATCACAGCCAACAGACACACTTGCACTTGCACACACACTCACTTCTGAACAAGTATGTGCTCTCACTAACCCCACTCAACAACAAACACAACTCTATCCTACTAGCCCGATGCAACCACAGGTCCCAGGCTATCCACCAACCTCTTATCCCCCACAATACCCTTACCCTCCCTATCCTTACCCATATCCACCACCTTTACCCTCTGCGCAAACCTCACAACACCACATGTCTTCACCTGAAGCAAGAACATGTTTTAACTGTAAACAAACAGGACACTTAAGTAGAAACTGTACAGTAAAAGGAGTAGGGATCTCACATCAGGGAAGACCTAGATATCCCCATAAGGGATATGCACAGAGGCCAGCAAATGTTCAGCAGGCACCAGCTCCAATTGTAGCTGTAAATGCTTTATTGGAGAATGGTACCCAACACTAGGGGTCAGGTCATACCTGTAGTCTACAGATGGTCAGGTTAACAGGAAGTACTAGGGAAGAACCGGTCATGATGGTTGATATAGCTGGTACTGAATATCCTTTTCTTGTAGACACAGGGCGACCAGGTCGGTGATAAAATCTCCCGTTAATTTGCAGGTGACCAACGAGACAGTACCAACAATGGGTGTAACAGGTAAAGTGGAACATTATCCTTTAACAAAGTCCACAGGTCCGTTGCATACCAGGCATTCTTTTCTCCTGGCTGCTGCGGCTCCTACTAACCTACTGGGCAGAGACTTGTTATGTAAGATGGGATGTGTTATACATTGCACCCCTGATGGTGTATTTTTAGATATCCCAGAGAGAATGGTAAACAAGGTGCGGGATATGTTAGACACTCCTCAAAGGATAATGTATCACTCTACCGTTTTAAATGAAACTCCATCACAAGTAGATGAAATGTTGTCCCTAATTCCAGATTCCCTTTGGACTAAAGATGGACAGGACACTGGATTAATGGCAAACGTAAGCCCAGTAATGGTAAATTTTAAAAGCGGAAGGCAAGCTCCAAAAATTCCCCAGTACCCACTAAAGCAGGAGGTAGAACTAGGGGTTTTTCCAATAATTGAGCGATTATTGCAACAGGGAAGTTTAGTTCATACAGCTAGTGTAGCCAACAGTCCCATCTTTCCAGTGAAGAAGAATGGTGGGAGGAGTTATAGGCTGGTACAAGACCTTAGAGGTGTTAATAAGGTAGTACAGAGCCAATTCCCCGTAGTGCCGAATCCAGCTGTCATTTTGATGCAAATCCCACCAAATGCAACCCATTTCACTGTCATAGACCTCTGTTCAGCTTTCTTCTCTGTGCCTCTCCATCCTGACTGTCAGTATCTATTCACATTTACATACAGAGGTTTACAATACACATGGACACGATTACCCCAAGGTTTCATAGATAGCCCCAGTATCTTCTCCCAGGCATTGCACGACTGTTTACAATCTTTTCAACCTGCCAATGGATCTGTTCTAATTCAATATGTGGATGATTTATTGCTATGTTCTGACTCATTTATGTCATGTTTGAATGATACTAAACTTTTGTTACTTCATCTCTCACAAACAGGACACAAGGTGGCTAAGGACAAACTACAGCCGTGCCAATCCAGAGTAAAATATTTGGGACACTGCCTAACCCAGGGGTTATGACACCTTACAACAGATAGAATCCAGGCCATACAAAACATGACACTGCCGCAGAATCAACAGCAAATTCATACCTTCCTGGGAATGTGTGGATACTGTAGAATGTGGATACCAGGTTTTTCTATTTTGGCCTTACCTTTACAGGAATTAGTCTCTTCCTCAAAGCCCGATCGTGTCATACACACAGAGGAATCAGAACAGGCTTTCCTTAATCTTAAGGATAGTCTGACAAGAGCTCCTGCATTGGGAATACCTGATTATGAAAAACCTTTTGATTTGTATTGTACGGAAGCCAATGGTTGTGCTGCAGGTGTCCTTACACAAAAACATGGTGATGCCAGTAGGCCCGTAGCATACTACAGTGCCCAATTGGACACGGTAGCAAGATCACTCCCTACCTGTTTGAGAAGTGTAGCAGCTACTGCTTTATTGGTGAGTAAAAGTGAGGACGTAGTATTGGGCCATGATATGATTGTCTACACTCCCCATGCTGTATCTGCTCTGTTGAACTCAGCTCAAACCAGACACGTCTCCTCGGCTAGGTTCACCAAATGGGAACTAGCTCTAATCGCTCCTGCAAATATTACTGTTAAACGTTGCAATACGCTGAATCCAGCAACATACCTACCATATGTACAACCACGATGTACAAAAGGTGGAAGGAGAGGAGTTGCTGGCGGGAGGTGAGTTCGGCAGACATAATGATACGCACGATTGTATGACATATCTGAATCAGACCTTTACTGCTAGACCTGACATACATGACACACCTTTAGAGAATGTGGATGTAACTTTTTATACGGATGGGAGTTGTCATAGACAAACAGACACAGGTGAATTATGTACAGGTTATGCTGTTGTAAATGGCACAGACACCATATAAGCTAAATCTCTTGGTCCTCCTCACTCAGCCCAGGTGGCAGAGTTAGTAGCACTGACTAGAGCATGTGAACTGGCAGCAGGCAAATCTGCTAACATTTACACTGACTCAAGGTACGCGTTCGGGGTGGTGCACGATTTTGGGGCTCTATGGCGTCTGAGAAATTTTATGAAAGCAGCAGGCACACCAATTGCACATTCCTGACACATAAAACATCTTTTAGTAGCAATCCAACTGCCCAAAGCAGTGGCAGTAATTAAATGCAAAGCCCACACATGTGAGGATGACCCGGTGTCACTGGGCAACAACAGAGCTGACGAAGCTGCAAAATGGGCGGCAGGGTTAAAAATGTTTCCTCCAACTGAAACAATTATGTCATTTCAAACTATTGATATGCTGAAATTAATTGAGATGCAAAATTTGTGTTCAATTCAGGAAAAATCCATTTGGAAGTCCAAGTGGTGTGGGCAAGAGTCCTCTGGGCTCTGGAGGGACGGACATGGTAAGCCAGTAGCCCCCAAGGCATATTACCCCAGCCCGGCTGAGGCAGCACACGGTCTGACTCACCTGTGTAAACAGGGTATGTGCAAGTTGGTGAGGGCATACTGGTGCGCACCAGGTTTTTCTTCACAAGCAGAGAAGATAGCAATGTCCAGTCTGACCTGTTTGAGAAACAACATAGGGAAAGCGATCCCTAGCGAACCGTCCCACATTCCACCGATTGATGGACCTTTCCAGGTGATACAAATTGATTTCATCCAATTACCACCCTGCAGGAACCTTAAGTATGTATTAGTGTGCACAGACATATTCTCTAACTGGGTTGAGGCTTACCCAGCGGCCACTAATACTGCTGCGTTTACTGCTAAGAAAATAGTTCAGGAATTTGTATGCAGGTACGGTATCCCTAAAATCATCGAGAGTGATAGGGGTACCCATTTCACAGGTGATGTTTTTCAAAATATGTGTAAGCTGATGGGTATTAATAGCCGACTTCACACCCCCTACCGACCGCAAGCCAGTGCCAAGGTAGAGAGGATGAACGGGACTATTAAAAATAAGTAAAATCATGGCAGAGACTGGACTAGGATGTCCAGAAGCTTTACCTTTGGTCCTACATAGCATAAGGACCACTCCTAGACCTCCTCTGAATCTGTGCCCATTTGAAATATTGTTCGGTAGGCAACCTCATTTGATTATAAGTCCACAGGAAGATCTAAAGGGTAAGAGGATTATCATAGCATGGTAGGCAAAGTGTTAAACCAAACTGATTGCTGGGTGTGTTCACATGTGCCCCAGGGACAGCATAACATAGGGTTGGTGCCATTCCCGCTGAATATCACAGAAATTTTAGAATTACAAAAAGGGAAAACATTGGATGGAAAATTCCTCTCATCCAAACCACCTCATTTCAAACTCTATCAACTCCAAGTAGATAGATCACTTTTGTGTTTAAACATAACCAACTCCAGTAAACCCGGGAGTTGGGAAGTGATGGGGAATAATCAGACGATGACCTTCTCACAAAGAGCTGATAATGAGTCCATAAACCATGATCTGCTGCGCTCCATTAAGTCTGGTGGGAAACATTTTAGGTATCGGTATACATTGAGTTCCACCAAAGAAATTATTGGTAAGGTGCCAAATGGTTATTGTGCTAAAATAATAAAGCCAGAAACTTGCATGTACCAGATGGAAGAACCAGAAATAGGATTGTTTGCAAGGGAAATGTGCTTAATGATAATGATGCATACCATTCCTTATATTCTCCCTGATCATTTATATTTCATCTGTGGAAGAAAAGTGTATAAATGGCTCTCCCCGAGTTCTGAAGGTTTGTGTTACCTGGGAAAAGTAGTCCCAGAAGTTATGACCCTCACCCATGTTGAAATGCTGGGTATACATAAAAACACACCGTCACCATATCTTCACACATAATATGAACACAGAGGCAAAATAAATATGGTACCTGGTGATATACATAAAGCCACTCAGTTAATCAGTGAGACAACTGGCTTTCAAGTTCTGGTCGCATTGGACCCCACCAGGATCGCTCGGGGTACATTAAATTTTATATATATCCAGGAACTTGCTAAATTAATAGATAATATCACCGAGATGTACGATGACACATTCAGGTATACAGAGAGAGAATTGCAAGCGTACAAGAAAGAACTGGTGCAACACAGGCTAGTATTGAATTATTTAACTGCTGTGACTGGAGGGTATTGCATAACATTGGCCACCCAATTTGGAGTAAAATGTTGCACCTATGTCACCAATGATACCAGCGACCCTAAGGAGATGATAGACCGGAAGATGGATGAAATTCTGCAGCTAAAGTGGGAATTTCGCAAGAACCATAACGCTTCAGTGGCTGAAGTAGGGGAAAAGATAGAAGGATGGGTGTTATGGCTGAACCCAGTAAAATGGTTCTCAGGTCTAGGGGAATGGGTCCAGGAAGTGATTGCCAGCATAGGCAAATTCTTAATCCTTATACTGATTGTCATCATAATAATTGGCATATGCGTCCGGTGTGTTCCTATTGTGTTGAAGTGTGGAAAATGTAGAAACAGAGTGAAACGAAAGAACGAAACTAATGGTGAGTAATGACAATATGTATACTGAGGTAAATATAGAACTGCATTACAACCCTGAACTAGGCAATACAATCATTTGATGTATTATATTTAGACATGTTTTATTGAAATGTTATTCATAGAACACCTCAGATGATGTAAAGTCTCAGTTCCCCATCAAGACTGCTATTATGACTGGTGAATTCTCACACCTTTCACATGATCTTCCAAGATCCGCAGTGTGCGTATAATAGTAGTTTTATGTCCCCACCCAGAGACACATTATTGATGGATAAAGAACCACCTTGTGCCATCCCATAATAACACCAAATAATATGTAAATGTAAGCCTAAATTAAATTCTAATAGCAGATTGTGATAGCATGTTGTTTGCTATAAAAGGGTGGACTGTTGAAGCTGAATAATTGGCTAAGGCAAGTTCAGGTTGAAATTTAATTGCGGCGAAGCCATCTTGCGACTGGCCGCAAGACGCCATCTTGAAAATGCGATCGCAAGATGCCATTTTGCGAATGGCCGCCTAAGCGCCCTTTTAGATAAACTCACATTTTAGTACATGTGACGATAATACTAATAGCACCATGCGATTGCATTTTTCATCATTTCCCATACGCACATTAATACATACAATAGCGCTGTTAACTAGTCGCATATTAGCGAATGCATAGGACTTTGTATGAAACTGCTGTTTTATTAGCTTTATGCGCACACATCTGCCCCAAGTTAACTAGCTTCCTCATATCAAACCCTGGATACCCACACATTACATATTCACACATAAGGTTCAATAAGCTTTAAGGTGTATGATTTAAGTAGGTTCAGTTAGTTTAAATGCTGAGAAATAAATATATTTGATAACTAAGGTATTATACATGCTAAACCAGTTGTGTTTGGAGTTGTACTGATGCGTACTCTTTTCACAGTATTCCGGTGTTATCGGTGGGGAGATCGCATCATGCATTCCCGAGTTATGGATCACAGAGCCTACAAGCAACAAAATGTATATTTTAGAAGCAACTGTTAGGATACTGCCGGAGGCGTGAAGAGGAAGACCCTCAGCTGTTAGAGGCAGGGAGAGTCTGATTGAACCAGCCTGTTAAATGTGTTGTAACAGATGCTTCATCCCTGAGAACCAATGATATCAGCAACAGACTTCCCTATGGTCTTGTTTATTCTGGGGGGGTATAAATATGAGTGCATGAATGCTGGTTCTGGGTCTTCGTGCTGAATGCAGAATGACTAGGGGTCTCTTGCTGATGCCTATCTCTGGGTCCGGAAGCGCCTGCGTATGTATACTGTACTTGGGTCTGTATAATTTCCTTTTGCGCCTAAATTGTGTCTTGATCAATTGCGTGTAACTGTCTGAACTTTTACCTGAATATCACTTGTGCTTTGGAACCACAGATTCCACGTCTAAGTCTTTATTTATGGTGTGACTGCGTATGCAAATTAGCGTCATCCTTAGAAGGTATAGGCAGGACATTAGAAGGTATAGGCAGGATATTAGAAGGTATAGGATGGTGTGTATAGAGGTTCTGATCCAGTATCGTTAGGTGTGTACAACAAGACTGATCGACAACAATAACGATATCGTTGTATGATCTCCCGAATGTGCTGGGTGATCGATATTGATCATCCAGCACACCACAAACTCACCAACGACTATAGCAACCCGCAATCAACGATCGCGGCTACCTATAGTAACCTGGTCAATATCGACCAGGTTGGCCTGCTTGCACGGGCGATAGACGATATTGCTATCGTCCATACGTGCCCACTCATCGCAGGTCATTGGACACCCAAAAAATAAGCGATATAAACAATAGCGATATGATCAATACCATTATCGTTCATATCGTCCATTTTTATCGTACTGTGTGTACGCACCTTTGGCGTCTGATATTATATTCAAACTATTGGGTTGTTATTCAAATAAGTAGGAAGAAATAAGGATACTACATTTAAAATGATTACTCATTTATTGTGAAAGAGCAATGATAAGACAAATATGACATATAAGACAATGATTATTGAGGGCTAATAAGTCTTTATTGAATGAAAATAACAGGCAGCAGCCTCAGGTTCTGTTTATTTTAATACACAAATTCTGTTTCTTTATCACTTACTATTTATTAAATATTTCACCATTGGGATATATTGGATATATCCTTTTAAAGCATATCAATAAAGATTTATTAATTTTTAATAAGAACAAAGGGCCTGATTCAGACCCGTTCACAAGTGGCTGCTCGCTCGTACGCGGCCGATGTTATGCATTTGTGCATTTGTATGCATCGCAGTGCGCGTGCGCGAACTAGTTTGAGTGATTGGGAAGCGCTCTCTCGCCCAGCAAAGACAGCCCAGTGGAATGAGTGAAAGGAGAGGCCGTTTGTGAGTGGTAACAGGGGCAGGGCAGGAATAACAGGGAGTGGAGTTGTAAACGCAGGCGTCCCTGAGTGTTTCAACGCCGTTTCAGAGGCGTGCATAATTAACAGGCAGTCTCATAGTACACGTCACCTGGCTGGTTTTTACACTGAACTGCTCTCAGTGCTTGCGGTAAAGGCAACCACAAGTGCTGCGGTCAGATCCGATGGAACCCGATGTACCGATGGTTGTATATACTTCCTGGAGATGACGTGCGCTAGTGGGCGGCTAAAGACAGGTTGGTGGATGTCTATAAGCACAAAGTAATCGCTCGCCAAGACATAGTGGACGTGCTTATGCCTTGCCGTGCGGTCGCCTGCCTTAACGTCACTTAGCTAAATTTGCATACGCTGGGAGCGAGCGGCCGCATCTAGCGAGCAGGTCTGAATCAAGGTCTTTAGTTCCCCTACACAAAGACTCTATTTTTCTTGTGTAGATGTTTAAAGGGAACTAGAGCCTACTGTCCCTCCATCTCAGTGCCCCTGCATATGTTATACATACAGTCAGGTCCATAAATATTGGGACATTGACAGAATTTTCATATTTTGGCCTCTATTCACCACCACAATGGCTTTGAAATGAAACAAACAAGATGTGATTTAACTGCAGACTTTCAGATTTAATTTGAGGGTAATTACATCCAAATCAGGTGAACGGTGTATGAATTACAATGGTTTCTATATGTGCCTCCCACTTTTTAAGGGGCCAAAAGTAATGGGACAAACTAAACAATCCTAAATCTAACTTTCACTTTTTAATACTTTGTTGCAAATCCTGTACAGGCAATTACAGCCTGAAGTCTGGAACGCATAGACATCACCAGACGCTGAGTTTTATCCCTGGTGATGCTCTGCCAGGCCTCTACTGCAAATGTCTTCAGTTCCTGCTTGTTCTTGGGGCATTTTCCCTTCAGTTTTGTCTTCATCAAGTGAAATGCATGCTCAATCGGATTCAGGTCAGGGGATTGAGTTGGCCATTGCATAACATTCCACTTTTTAGCCTTAAAAAACTCTTTGGTTGCTTTTGCAGTATGCTTCGGGTCATTGTCCATCTGCACTGTGAAGCGCCGTCCAATGAGTTCTGAAGCATTTGACTGAATATGAGCATATAATATTGCCCGAAACACTTCAGAATTCATTCTGCTGCTTTTGTCAGCAGTCAAATCATCAATAAATACAAGGGAACCAGTTCCATTGGCAGCCATACATGCCCACGTCATGACACTACAACCACCATGCTTCACTGATGAGGTGGTATGTTTTGGATCATGAGCAGTTCCTTTCCTTCTCTTCTCTTCCCATCACTCTGGTACAAGTTGATCTTTGTCTCATCTGTCCATAGAATGTTGTTCCAGAACTGTAATGGCTTTTTTAGATGTTGTTTGGCAAACTCTAATCTGGTCTTCCTGTTTTTGTGGCTCACCAATGGTTTGCATCTTGTTGTGAACCCTCTATATTCACTCTTGTGAAGTCTTCTCTTGATTGTTGACTTTGACACATATACATCTACCTCCTGGAGAGTGTTCTTGATTTGGCCAACTGTTGTGAAGGGGTTTTTCTTCACCAGGGAAATAACTCTTTTGTCATCCACCACAGTTGTTTTCCGTGGTGTTCCGGGTCTTTTGGTGTTGCTGAGCTCTCCGGTGCGTTCTTTCTTTTTAAGAATGTTCCAAACAGTTGATTTGACCACATCTAATGTTTTTGCTATCTCTCTGATGGATTTGTTTTGATTTTTCAGCCTAATGATGGCTTGCTTCACTGATAGTGACAGCTCTTTGGATCTTATATTGAGAGTCGACAGCAACTGATTCCAAATGCAAATGTCACACCTAGAATCAACTCCAGACCTTTTACCTGCATAATTGATAATGAAATAACGAGGGAATAGCCCACAACTGTCCATGAAATAGCTTTTGAGTTGATAGTCCCATTACTTTTGGCCCCTTAAAAAGTGGGAGGCACATATTAAAACTGTTGTAATTCCTACACCGTTCACTCGATTTGGATGTAATTACCCTCAAATTAAATCTGAAAGTCTGCAGTTAAAGCACATCTTGTTTGTTTTATTTCAAAACCATTGTGGTGGTGAATAGAGGCCAAAATATGAAAATTCTGTCAATGTCCCAATATTTATGGACCTGACTGTATATAAAAGTGGAGCAGAGTTTAAGTTAGTGAATATTATTTCAAAGTTATGGATGAAGTGGATGATCTGTGCTAAGTTGTGAAAGACCTGTGGTTTGCTGTGCTTACATGGACAATTTGTTATATGGTGTATAGTTCACTGCAATAAACTCTGCAAGGTAAACACATTGTATACATGCACTTTGGGTCTCATTCAGACCCGCTTGCAAGCACTGAGCACTCGCAAGCGGGTCAATGTTGAGGCCCTGCGCACACGCAGCGACCACACTGCGTGTGCGCAAGCCCCGGAGCGAGAGAGAAATTCTTGCTCCGGGGCTTACTACGAAAGGGGCAGCTCTCGATGGTGATCGACAGCTCGCACCATTTTGTAGGCGGAGTGGGGGGTTGGCTTGCCAAACAGTGGCATTCCTGAAGGAACGCCTGCCATTTGGGGGCGGCCCCACTGACATCACTCGTGATGTCAGTCCCCACTGACATCACTCGTGATGTCAGTGGTGAGCTTCCAGCTCTTTTAGAGCCGAAAGCTCACTTGGGCTTGCAGCAGACGAGACCCTACCACAAGGGACTTGTCGCAAGCCCCGATGGTCGCAATGGTCTTGACCATCGCGACCATCAACCTGGCCGCTTTCTAAAGCTGTGGGTGGCCAGCTTTTAAAGAAGAAGCGGCCGCCCTCATTCAGAGCGAGCGCTCGCATTTTGCGAGTGGCTCTGAATGAGATCCTTTGTGTCATAAGGTATGTGACCCTGTAGTAGTATGAACAAAGACTCACCTCACTACACTGAGCAGGTAAAGGACCCTGCTCCTTCTACTGTATAATTCCATTGCTCACTCTAACCATTGAACATTCATTGGCTGCCATTTGTTCTATTGCTGCCCCACTTCAGCATGCAATTGTTAACTTGTTCCAAGTGCACAGTTATGCTGGGTACACACTTGTTGATATATTGTTTGCTCAACCAACGAACGATATATGGCAAGTGCATCGTGTACACCCGATATATGTCTGTGAATTATGTTGTTCACAGACATATCAGGTTGGCCCTACATCACAGCCAATGATGATATATCTTGCAGATACATCGGTACATCTGGCTGTTTGTACAGGTAACCTACCAACCACCCATACACTGGCTGAAGGAACCGCCAACAATGACATCTCAAATGTCCGCCAAGTTGTGATGTCAGCCCATACATATTGAGCGGGCGATTGGTAAGTGTGTACAGCTTACCAATCGGCCACTTGGCTCTGACCGATCAATCATTGTAGTGTGTACCCAGCATTAGACTTGTAACAACACATAAACATACTTACCTACTTTTAGTTTTTCCTCCCGCGAAGAAGCCCAGGGAGGAGAAGCAGGTAGATGCTGATGGGGCAGGGACAGGCTTTCTGCGTCATTAAGCCCCGCCCCCTCATGGAAAATTGGCACAAATACTGCATAATTAAATAAGAGGCAGGGCCAAATGACTCTATACTTATAGGATCTCGTCATTAAGCTCCACCCCCTACTCACGGACCGCCGATCCCCAAGAAAATTCTTCCCACGTCATACGGGAGAAATGCTGCCTCTTCCGAGGGTTCGTGGGGTTACCCAAAAAATTGGGAGCTTCCCGCAGGTTCCGGGAGAGTTGGCAAGTATACCCATATTGCAAAGCGCTGCTGTACGTGGACTAAATAAGTCTAATGCTGTTTATTAGGAAACTATGGGGCCAATTCAGCAAGGAACATAAGTGGGCGCATGCACTCAGCCGTCCACTGCGAGAATATGCTAATGAATGCATACGCACGGCAATCGCAGTAGAATAATCAGACAACCAGCACTACATAATACCACCCACTTCCCTTTACTTGCATCCTCTATACCTGGGAAGACAGCGGAAACATCGGTAACATCGAGAACCATATGCACAATTATCGTTTGACCTGACCCTCCTGCAGTTTTTGCTGCATCTCCTGCACGCAGCGAGAGCTGATGCTGCGTAGGGTCTCGCAATGCCTAATTTATGCACGCCTCTGCAACAGCATTGAAACTGACTGACACGCCTGCGTTCGCACGACCACACCCCGTCACCACCCACAAACGGTACTTCCTATCAATCACTGGGTGGTAGGTCTGTGTTCTGTCTGCGATCGCATTCCCCATCCCAGCGCTTATTTTGCGTATGCGCACTGCATCTTATATGCATGCGCAGATTGCAAATATCGGCCAGCTACGTGCGAACGCAGCATTGCTTTCCTTGCTGAATCAGGCCCTGTGAGACTTAAATCATATTAGATCAGTGAAACTAAGAACAGCTCCAACTTGAAGATTATAATGGCATCATTAATGAATGACAGTTTGCCTATGCAGGCTCAGAGCTTCAGCAATAATATAAAGCTAGCCAATAGGGGAATTGTACAGTTCCTTTTATTTCTAAAAAAAAATGCCCAAGGATAACACATTTAAATAAAAATGAGTTATCTTTCAAAATAAAATAAGAAGTGTATTACAGTATATACATTAGTAACGTGACTTCAGTTAAGAGGATGTTAATTAAAGATTGTTTGTTTATATGAATATTTTTCAAAGTGTTTTATTAAATGTATGCATCTTAATGGCCCTGAAGCTGGCATTAAACATTTATGCAAATACACATTATGTGCTAAGTGTATGTAAATGATTACCTGGCTCACATAGACTCAGAGTACATTTAGAAACACATGAGGCTCTTTAAAAAATCCTATAAAATAATAATGTGCATGTTTAATAGATATTCTGCATATAGAGAATGTGAACTTGATATACATTGACCCACAGAAGCAGGAAAAGTACAAATCTTCATAACTGAACTGCAAAAAATGAGCCAAAACTATTTACATGGAGTTAAGTGATTCTACAAATGTAAAGCGTTTAGAAGTATTGGTGTTTTGCAGCTGGTGAAATAATTAGAGAATTCTGCGCCAAAAGAGTTTTTGCCAAGATGGTTCTCAAAGTGAAAACGGGAATTCATCACATGACCTGTCCTCCACTTGCTGTTTTTAAAGCATCGCCCTTTACAGATGTGTCCTCATACACATTTCCTTTTTTTCTTCATTTGGCACAAGATGCCATCACAGCTAAGATGCACCGCAACGAGTAGCAATTAGATAGATCCAAAATTTTTTTTTTCATGCAAAAGTATTCATATAAAGTATTATATTAAAGTAGCAAATTTTAGCAAAAATCACAAGGTGTAGATAAAACACAGATTCAAAGGCATGGCACATTTGGTGACATGGCTCGATTTTTGGAAAGGACAATGCTTTAAAAACAGCAAGTGGACACCTACAGCAAGTATATATGTGTGTGTATATTTACATATATATGTGTATATCATATATGTATGTATGTGTATACAAATATACATATGGAACTTGTGTAAGCTTTCTTTTCTAAAATGGAGTCTTGCTGCCATTCACAAGATGGCGTCGTGCATGTTTTCCTGATTGGCAAACAGATTCTGTCTTACCCAATTATTCGGTTTAGACAATATATATGTGTATATATTAGGGGTGAGCGGGTTCGGATTTCTGAAATCCGAACCCCCCCGAGCCCCCCCGATCCGAGTCCGATCCGAGTCAGGCTCGACTTTTCCCGCCTGACTCGGATCTGAAATCGAGGCAAAACGTCATCATCCCGCCTTCCGATCTCGCGGGTTTTGGATCCTATATAAGGTACCCGCGTCGGCGCCATTTTCTCACTCGGCTGTGGACAGTGAAGAGGGAGGGTGGGAGTTAGGGCTGGCTGGGCTGTGTAGTGTAGTGTAGTGTAGTGCTGCTGTTGTCCACTACTTCAAAGTCCATAGGGGCTGGCTGTGTTGTGCTGTGCTGCTGTTGTTAATAGGGGCTGTGTCCACTACTTCAAAGTCCATAGGGGCTGGCTGGACTGTGTTGTGCAGTCAGTTCTCCATAGGGGCTGTGTCCACTCCAAAGTACTGTGCAGTGTCCCAGTCCTAAAGGGGTGCTGTAGTGTTGTCCAGGGGGTGCTCTGTCCATCAGGGGTGCTCCCCCCAAGTGCTAAAATAATAATATATTTTCTGTGTTTGTGAATTGTGTGCGCAGTAGCCGCACGTGCATCAACAAAGTAGTGCCAAGCGTGCGCCTGTGTCATAAGTAAAGGGCCGGCTGGCTTGACCGTTAAAGGGTGCTGTAACCCCCAAAGTACACTCCAGTCCAAACCAAAAAAATATATATTTTCTGTGTTTGTGAATTGTGCGCGCAGTAGCCGCATGTGCATCAACAAAGTAGTGCCAAGCGTGCGCCTGTGTCATAAGTAAAGGGCCGGCTGGCTTGACCATTAAAAGGTGCTGTAACCCCCAAAGTACACTCCAGTCCAAACCAAAAAAAAATTATTTTCTGTGTTTGTGAATTGTGTGCGCAGTAGCCGCACGTGCATCAACAAAGTAGTGCCAAGCGTGCACCTGTGTCATAAGTAAAGGGCCGGCTGGCTTGACCGTTAAAGGGTGCTGTAACCCCCAAAGTACACTCCAGTCCAAACCCAAAAAAAAATTATTTCCTGTGTTTGTGAATTGTGTGCGCAGTAGCCGCACGTGCATCAACAAAGTAGTGCCAAGCGTGCGCCTGTGTCATAAGTAAAGGGCCGGCTGGCTTGACCGTTAAAGGGTGCTGTAACCCCCAAAGTACACTCCAGTCCAAACCAAAAAAAAGAATTATTTTCTGTGTTTGTGAATTGTGTGCGCAGTAGCTGCACGTGCATCAACAAAGTTGTGCCAAGCGTGCACCTGTGTCATAAGTAAAGGGCCGGCTGGCTTGACCGTTAAAGGGTGCTGTAACCCCCAAAGTACACTCCAAACCAAAAAAATATATATTTTCTGTGTTTGTGACTTGTGTGCACTGTGGCTGCACGTGAAGCAAAACTTATAACTGAGGCCTTGACTGCTATGTTGGTGTTAGACGTGCGTCCGGTTTCCGCCATTAGTGCAGTGGGATTTAGACAATTGATGGAGGTAGTGTGTCCCCGGTTCCAAATCCCGTCTAGATTCCACCTGCATCCTCAAAGCAGCAGCGACAAGCGTGCGTCTGTCTGTTAAAGGGTGGTGACACCCTCAAAGTGTGCTACACAAACAATAAAAATATTGTTCTTTTTTTTTCGGTCTTTGTGAAATGTGTGGGCTGTAGCCGCACCTGCATCCTTAAAGCAGCAGCGACAAGCGTGCGTCTGTCTGTTAAAGGGTGGTGACACTCTCAAAGTGTGCTACACAAACAATTAAAATATTGTTCTTTTTTTTCGGTCTTTGTGAAATGTGTGGGCTGTAGCCGCACCTGCATCCTTAAAGCAGCAGCGACAAGTGTGCGTCTGTCTGTTAAAGGGTGGTGACACCCTCAAAGTGTGCTACACAAACAATTAAAATATTGTTCTTTTTTTTCGGTCTTTGTGAAATGTGTGGGCTGTAGCCGCACCTGCATCCTTAAAGCAGCAGCGACAAGCGTGCGTCTGTCTGTTAAAGGGTGGTGACACCCTCAAAGTGTGCTACACAAACAATAAAAATATTGTTCTTTTTTTTTCTGTCTTTGTGAATTGTGTGGGCTGTAGCCGCACCTGCATCCTTAAAGCAGCAGCGACAAGCGTGCGTCTGTCTGTTAAAGGGTGGTGACACCCTCAAAGTGCGCTCCACAAACAATAAAAATATTATTTTTTTTTTCCTGTCTTTGTGAATTGTGTGGGCTGTAGCCGCACTTGCATCCTCAAAGCAGCAACGACAAGCGTGCATCTGTCTGTTAAAGGATTACATCGGTGACAGCATCCAAGTAGGCATGTCAGACAGTCCGTACCTGTACTGGCAGGACAAAGAAGCAATTTGGAGGTCCCTGTACAAACTGGCTCTATTTTACCTGAGTTGCCCCCCCTCCAGTGTGTACTCCGAAAGAGTGTTTAGTGCAGCCGGGAACCTTGTCAGCGAAAGGCGTAGGAGGTTGCTTCCACAAAATGTGGAGAAGATGATGTTCATAAAATGAATTATCAACTCTTCCAGGGAGACCAGCCTCCAGAACGTACAGAGGGACCTGTGGTACCAGCGGGGAGTTGAATTAATACTCTGTGAGGATGAGGATGTACACACTGAAGAGGGTGAGGAATCGGTGGATGAGGAGGATGAGGATGACATCTTGCCTCCGTAGAGCCAGTTTGTGCAGGGACAGATTAATTGCCAGCTTGTTTTGTGGGGGCCAAAACGAACCAATCATTTCAGCCACAGTTGTGTGGCAGATCCTGGCACTGAAATGATTGGTTTGTTAAAGTGTGCATGTCCTGTTTATACAACATAAGGGTGGGTGGGAGGGCCCAAGGACAATTCCATCTTGCACCTCTTTTTTTTCTTTGCATTATGTACAGTTTGGGGCCTAGTTTTTCAAACTGCCATCCTGTCTGCCACTGCAGTTTCACGCCTAGATGGGTCACGTGTTTGTGCCGCCCACTCGTGTCACTTAGCATAGTCATCCAGCTACCTCGGTGCAACCTTTTGGACATAAAAACACTATTGTGAGGTGTGAGGTGTTCAGAATAGACTGGAAATGAGTGGAAATTAAGGTTATTGAGGTTAATAATAGCATAGGAGCAGAAAAACCTACAAATTCTGTGATTTTAGCTGTTTTTATGTTTTTTTCAAAAAAATACAGATCCAAAACACAAAACCCAGAACCCAAAACACGGATGGGTGGTTTTGGCAAAACCAATCCAGATCCAAAACACGAAGAAAGATCCAGATCCAAAACCAAAACACAAAACACGAAAAGTGGCCGGTGCACACCCCTAGTATATATATAGGAAACCCCCCTAATAATCCTGCTTTTGCACCTGGGTGGGCATCTAAATACTGTACATACCGTGATCGCACACCAAGACATTGGGGGCGTGCTAATGTCTTGCCGCACGATTGCGGGATTTGCATTCTTTGGCAGCTGATGGCTGCGTGCGAACGCATCTAGTGAGCGGGTCTAAATCGGGCCCTTAGACAGATCCGAGTCACTGTTCCGATATCCCGAGGAGATCCAGACAGACCCGAGTCACGGTTATGATCTTCCCACAGTTCAGAATTCGGATTTTAAATATGAATTTAGGGCTTTGGATTGCAAAAATTACATGATTCTAGCTGTTTTTAAAAACAATTGATCAATTTTTTTTTTTTTTTAAACCCAGATCCAAAAATGGTTTTGCAAAACCAAAATACGAAGATGTTTCCATATCCAAAACCAAAACACGGAGGTCAGCGCACATCTCTAAACATTTTATTGCAAGAAAAAAAAACATTTTTGCAAGGTCTTGTGCACTCACTTGTTCCCTAATCCCGCTGGAAACAAAGGTTAAAGAAGATTGGATCACACAAGAATGGCTAAGCTATAGAAAGGCGATGGTGTTCTCAGGAATATGTGACTTCATCGTTATCCAGTGGATCAGAATTCTCTTTTCCAAGCAGCTAGATATGAACTTGCCAGGACTCCAGCCCCAAAGTGGAAAATATCAAATTAATCTCCGTCCTCCACAGCAGAATGTGTTATTACCTCAGTCTAAGGCAGGCAGACATGGAGCTCAGATCTGAAAAGAAACATATTATTTTAGGATTTTGCAGAGCTTAGAGCAGGTTCTTAAACAACTTAACAGCTGTAGTACACGATTCTTAATACCGCTGCAATCGCTTCGTAGGCAGATGTCACAGGATGAGTTGTGCAAATATTTCTACCAAACACAATTAATAACAAAATGACACATACTGTAGAATATTGGCATGTTTTAGAAATAGAAAGTTACCAAAAGTAAATCGAACTTAAGTTATCTCAAAATAATTCAGCCACAGATATGTAATCTCACTATCCTCCCAGACGGACATGTCCGCGGCTTTGCGTAACCGGCTACAGAATAGAAAAAACTCTCCTGATAAGATATCACATATTGTGACAGGGGGAGATGCACTAAGCCAGTGTTGGCTAACCTTGACACTCCAGCTGTTATGGAACTACATAACCCAGCATGCACTGCTACAGTTTTGCTATCAGGGCATGCTAAAACTGTGGCAGGGCATACTGGGATATTTAGTTCCACAACAGCTGGAGTGTCAAGGTTAGCCAACACTGCACTAAGCCTTGTAGAGAGATAAAATGGAGAGAGATAAAGTACCAACCTCCTTTTCCAATACAGCCTGTACGCTCACAGTTAGGAGGTGATTGGTTGCTACGTTATCTTGCTGCGAGGCTTAGTGCATCTCTTCCCCTGTGTCACATGCTAGTAGTCTATAGTGTTTTATAGAATACCAGCTTGTAACACTTGTTAGTACCTTATCCCAAGATGTTTTTTTGTTTTCAATAGCATGTCACTCAAAGCCACTCTGTCTACTGTACGGTCAATGTACTAACATTGCCCTTGTTTCAGTGCTC
This sequence comes from Taudactylus pleione, assembly GCA_031769625.1. Classification (NCBI taxonomy): domain Eukaryota; kingdom Metazoa; phylum Chordata; class Amphibia; order Anura; family Myobatrachidae; genus Taudactylus; species Taudactylus pleione. Next base: position 3,922,066 of record JAUIMM010000710.1, read on the forward strand.
ATTGCAGCTTTGCAGGATGTCTTAAGGCTGAAACGTACTACTGTAAGAATGGAGTCACTAGGGTGGAGTTATGATAGGCAGGTCTCTGATTTGTCCATTGTTCCACCTTGTAATACATTTTGAAGAAGTGGCTAAATTACTATAAAAAGGAATTATCACTGCTTCATACATTTACACCTATATTATGTGCAGACAGAAAGATACATCAATGAGGTCACATCTCTAGGCCCGATTCTCCCCATAATGCAATTTTTGTAAATCAAACATGTGCACCAAACTTGTGTCTCTTAACGAGATCAATAATCTCCATGTGATTGTCCATTCCTCCTTCATCCACCTCTTAAACAAGTTGGATGTATGCTAATTTTAAAGTTTAATTTCTCCAGTACAATTAGACATACTAGGATGACAAGGATCAGGGCCGGTGCAAGGTTTCTAGGCAACCTAGGCAAAACTTCAGCCGACTGCCCCCAGCCACCACCAATACCCACTTCTCAGCCACTCAAGTGAAAGAGCAGAGGCAGCGGCTTATAAGTTCCACAGCTGCTGTCATCATTCAGTCCAGAGACATCCTTGATTTTGTGATAGGCAGACTCAATGGCAACCCCCAGAACCCACCACCCTAGGCAGCTGCCTAAAGCTGTCTAATGGTAGAGCCGGCCCTGACATGGATACTGTTCCTATAACATTCCCTCTGTTCTCACTGAAGGAGAGATGTATCAAACCATTTGAAAAGAAACTTGGAGAAGTTGCCCATACACATTGCTAGTCCATGTCTAGTACACTCACCTCCTGAAATTATCTGTGCTGCTGTGAGCATTCTGTTTACTTGATTGTAGGGGTGTGCACCAGCCACTTTTCGTGTTTTGTGTTTTGGTTTTGGATCTGGATCTTTCTTCGTGTTTTGGATTTGGATTGGTTTTGCCAAAACCACCCTTCCGTGTTTTGGGTTCTGGGTTTTGTGTTTTGGATCTGTATTTTTTTGAAAAAAAGCATAAAAACAGCTTAAATCACAGAATTTGTGGGTTTTTCTGCTCCTATGCAATTATTAACCTCAATAACCTTCATTTCTACTCATTTCCAGTCTATTCTGAACACCTCACAATATTGTTTTTATGGCCAAAAGATTGCACCGAGGTAGCTGGATGACTATGCTAAGCGACACGAGTGGGCGACACAAACACGTGGCCCATCTAGGAGTGACACTGCAGTGGCAGACAGGATGGCAGTTTGAAAAACTACGCCCCAAACAGTACATATTGCAAAGAAAAAAAAGAGGTGCAAGATGGAATTGTCCTTGGGCCCTCCCACCCACCATTATGTTGTATAAATAGGACATGCACACTTTAACAAACCAATACTTTCAGCGCCAGGGTCTGCCACATGACTGTGGCTGAAATGATTGGTTCGTTTGGGCCCCCACAAAACAAGCTGGCAATGAATGTGTCCCTGCACAAACTGGCTCTACGGAGGCAAGATGTCGTCCTCATCCTCCTCATCCACCGATTCCTTGGATAAAACATGAAAAAGGGATTTAAGTGTCCCTGGACTGCTTACGGTCTTAGCCAAAGTTTCTGAACTTGACAGTAACTTTTTATGAACGCGCTGCAGGTGCCGTATAAGGGAGGATGTTCCTAGGTGGTTAACTTCCCTACCCCTACTCATTTCACCTTTACATATGGTACATATGGCAAGACAGTTGTTGTCCGGATTTGGATAGAAATATTGCCAGACCAAAGAGGTGGAATGTTTGGTCTTCTGCCCAGGCATGACCGTGATGGGCTTTTTCATCCCACGGACAACAACTGTCTCCCCTGGAGCCTGATTTAAACAAACCACATCACCATCAGAATCCTCCTCGCCAACTTCCTCCTCAGCGCCAGCTACACCAGTATCCTCATTCTGTTGTACTTCAACAGTGACATCTTCAATTTGCATATCAGCAAGTGGACTGTGGGTGCTCCTTTCAGCACTTGCAGGGGGCGTGCAAATGGTGGAAAGAGCCACCTCTTCCCGTCCAGTGCTGGGAAGGTCAGGCATCGCAACCACCACCACACTTGGACTCTCCTTGGGGATTTGTTTCTTCTTAGAAAGCACAGTTCTTCGCTGTGCTTTTGCCAGCTTAACTCTTTTGATTTTTTTAATGGGAGGAGGGCTTCCATCGTCATGTGAAGCTGAACCACTAGTCATGAACATAGGGAAAGACCTTAGCCATTCCTTGCCACTCCGTGTCGTAAATGGCATATTGGCAAGTTTACGTTTCTCTTCAGATGATTTAAATGTTTTTTTCAAGGTCATTTTCCTGAACTTTGCCATTTGGGATTGTATGTGCCCTCTACTATGACATTGGGCATCGGCCTTGGCAGACGACGTTGATGGCATGTTATCGTCTATGTCATGACTAGTGGCAGCAGCTTCAGCACTAGGAGGAAGTGGTTCTTGATCGCACACAAACACAGAAAATATTTTTTTATTTTTGCTGGAGAGTAGTGCACTTTGTGGGTTACACCACCCTTTAAGAAATGAGCCAGCTGGCTCTTTACTTATGGGACACAGGCGCACGCTTGGCGCTGCTCCTTTGTTGATGCACATGTGGCTACTGCGCACACAATTCACAAACACAGAAATTATTTTTTTATTTGGTTTGGAGTGTACTTTGGGGGTTACAGCACCCTTTAACGGTCAAGCCAGCCGGCCCTTTACTTATGACACAGGCGCACGCTTGGCACTACTTTGTTGATGCACGTGCGGCTACTGCGCACACAATTCACAAACACAGAAAATATTTTTTTATTTGGTTTGGACTGGAGTGTACTTTGAGGGTTACAGCACCCTTTAACGGTCAAGCCAGCTGGCCCTTTACTTATGACACAGGCGCACGCTTGGCACTACTTTGTTGATGCACGTGCGGCTACTGCGCACACAATTCACAAACACAGAAAAAAAATTTTTATTTGGTTTGGAGTGTACTTTGGAGGTTACAGCACCCTTTAACGGTCAAGCCAGCCGGCCCTTTACTTATGACACAGGCGTACGCTTGGCACTACTTTGTTGATGCATGTGCGGCTATTGCGCACACAATTAACAAACACAGAAAATATTTTTTTATTTGGTTTGGAGTGTACTTTGGGGGTTACAGCACCCTTTAACGGTCAAGCCAGCCGGCCCTTTACTTATGACACAGGCGCACGCTTGGCACTACTTTGTTGATGCACGTGCGGCTACTGCGCACACAATTCACAAACACAGAAAATATTTTTTTATTTGGTTTGGAGTGTACTTTGGGGGTTACAGCACCCTTTAACGGTCAAGCCAGCCGGCCCTTTACTTATGACACAGGCGCACGCTTGGCACTACTTTGTTGATGGACGTGCGGCTACTGCGCACACAATTCACAAACACAAAAAATAATTTTTTATTTGGTTTGGAGAGTACTTTAGGGGTTACAGCACCCTTTAACGGTCAAGCCAGCCGGCCCTTTACTTATGAAACAGGCGCACGCATGGCACTACTTTGTTGATGCACATGCGGCTACTGCGCACACAATTCACAAACACAGAAAATATTTTTTTATTTGGTTTGGACTGGAGTGTACTTTGGGGGTTACAGCACCCTTTAACGGTCAAGCCAGCCGGCCCTTTACTTATGACACAGGCGCACGCTTGGCACTACTTTGTTGATGCACGTGCGGCTACTGCGCACACAATTCACAAACACAGAAAAAATATTTTTTTTTATAGCACTTGAGGGGAGCACCCCTGACGGACAGAGCACCCCCTCGACAACACTACAGCAACCCTTTAGGACTGGGACACTGCACAGGACTTTGGAGTGGACACAGCCCCTATGGACAACTGACTGCACAACACAGTCCAGCCAGCCCCTATGGACTTTGAAGTAGTGGACACAGCCCCTATTAACAACAGCAGCACAGCACAACACAGCCAGCCCCTATGGACTTTGAAGTACTGGACACAGCCCCTATGGACAACAGCAGCACAGCGCAGCACAGCACAGCACAACACTACTCTGCACTACACTACACTACACAGCCCAGCCAGCCCTAACTCCCACCCTCCCTTTTCACTGTCCACATCCGAGTGAGAAAATGGCGCCGACGCGAGTACCTTATATAGGATCCAAAACCCGCGAGACCCGGAAGGCGGGATGATGACGTTTTGCCTCGATTTCAGATCCGAGTCAGGCGGGAAAAGTCGAGCCTGACTCGGATCGGGGGGGCTCGGGTGGGTTCGGATTTCAGAAATCCGAACCCGCTAACCCCTACTTGATTGGCTACAGTTTGTTCTCTTCCTGCCTTCTTCAAACCTGATCGGGGGGGGTTATCACATGAGCATGAGTTAAAGCATGAGGACAAAGAGAACCCCTTATGTATAAGTCTTCACTTAATTTACCATTTAACAGCACATTTGAGTATGAAGAGCAGGCTTGCTTACTCTCCTGATTTGGTCGGGAGCCTCCCGAATATCGGGGGCTGCTCCCGACCCCCTGGAAAGGCAGGGAAGCCTCCAGGCTGCTGCCTGCCACCCCCGACTACTAATAGAAATCCCCATAGTGGGGGGAGGGGAGGCGGTGATGCGATTCAGCTGAATCGCATCATTGTGGCCACGCTCGCTGCTTCACAATTCTTGTTTTTTCAACATTGTGAAGGGGCGGGGCCACGATGATGCAATCATGTGGCCCTGCCCTGGCCCCGCCTCCAACGCAGCATCATTACCTGGCCACGCCCCCCACTCTTCGTAGAAATTCAGCTCTCTCCTGGAAGGAGGGAGCTGAATGTCAGCAAGTATGGTAGAGAGTCAACAGGAAAAAACAAAACAGTTCTTACCATGGATGATCTTTTCATCAGCTTTGCAGGGGTGTAATGACCCTAAAGTACACTACTTTCTCCTCTCACCAAACCCCTTAGCTGTATAAATGGTGAGCTCAAGGGGGAGGGGCTACAACACTTAATTTTGCCAGCAATAACATCCTGTTTTCTCCACCAAAAGATAATTTTGCCCCTTGGCAAATCACTCCCTGTGTTCTATACCTAAAATTACCAAGGGGAAAATCTACCAGACTTTCAAAAGAGGACAAGGGGAGGTGTTCCCCATAGCAACCATTAAGATTGTAGGTATCATTTTATAGACTGTACTAGATGAATGATAGATAGCATCTGATTGGTTGCTATAGACATTACCTCCACTTGTCCTCTTTAAAAAGTTTGATCAATTTCGACCCAAGTATCAAGTATGGGCCAGTGCTTTGTGTGCCCCCAGACTCAGATTTGGCAGCCAACCCCTGGTTATATATACGCTCACCCAGTGATGAAGGTCTATGTATGATGGTGTATATGAGGGTACTTCCGCACTTATTTTTCATTCAGTATTTATTGAGCTGTATTTTTTATTTGTCATTTTCAATTTTTTGATTTATTCATTTTCAAAAACATTAAGAAGCATTGTCTGTTACAAAATGTGTAAACTGAAGCTTATTATGATGGGTATATGGGTTTATGTTTAAGTTGGGTAATTCACATTTTGGGGGAGATTCAATTGTTTTGTTTTTTTCTAATGCCCAACGGAGCTATTCAATTGTTCCATCCTGAAAATCTATGAAGGGGGCCGTTTAGGCGTGCTATACAGTACTTTAGACCGGTTTAGCCCCTTTATACGGCTAAACCCATGCATTTGAGCGTGACAAGTGTGATAACCGTGGCACTTGCACCTGATCAGAGCAACAATTGATTAGCTCAGTTGTGCGCCCATTACTAACGGGGCAATTGAATCTCCCGCTTTGTATTAAAGTATTTTTGCATTTGTATTGATCGCTTAACCAACTAGTGTATTTATTCCTGCCACTGTCCCAGCACATACAGTATAAATAACTCAGTGCACCCTCTTGGTCATATCACCATGGGAAAGATGGCAGAGATTCATAACTTCAGTCACGTGACCCAAAACTTTTCAAACTAAGATAAATGCTAGTTACACTGAAAAGATAATTAATTATGCAAATAGAGACATCTTGATTGCAAAGTGCCCACTGTGTTTGCTATGGCAAATGTAAATTAGTTCAGGTAGACAAATTTACATTGATAAGTCACACAATTAGCTAAAAGCCATATGTCTACATGCAGCAATGGCAGTGAACACGAGCTCTGAGCAAATACAGATGTCTCTTCAATTATCTTCATTTAGGTAGGTAGGAATTAAATATACATATTTTAATGTAAATATGAAAGAGCTTTGAAGCTGAACACACAATGACATTTGTGGAAAGACAAGTTATCTCTTTTATGTAATGAAATGGATCTGTAGTGGGAAATGTCATATAGGAACCCCTTGTTTCGCTGGGTCAGACGTAAGCCTGTATTAGGCAGACAGGAGGAAACCTGCTTGTTGGCTCAGTGAAAACTACAAAGAAGTAGAAGAACATAAGAATGGAGGGTTCTTAGGACTGAAAACTGGAGGGCTCATAGGACTGAAGAATGGAGGGTTCTTAGGACTGGAATCATAGATGTTCCTGGGAGCTTGCAATTCCCATGAGCCGGTGAGTTATCAGGTGCTACAGCTCTATTTCCTGAACTGCAACATTCAGTTATGCTAAGGACCAAACATTAGCTAAATATTACATAAAGTGTCTGCATAGACGACAATTGACACTACAGAGAGGTGGGTGCTCCCAAGATTTACACAGTAGAAATATGGGTGCGAAATGCGCTTCTCCTTCTCATGAGGTGTGATGTGCGAGTCCAACATTCAGGTTGTCAACAATCAGAATGTCAGCACGAGAATGTCAACATGGTCTGAATGTCGACATTCGTAATGTTGACAGGGTCTCCATGTTGACATTTGGGATATCAACAATTCACAATGTCGGCACTAACTTAATGCCGACATGTTGACATTGTGCATGTCGACAGTAAAAATGTTGACTGTACTTTTTTACCCTAATGTTGACTGCAGCTTAACCCTAACGCTCACCGCAGCCTAACCCTAATGCTCACCACAGTCTAACCATACTGCTCACTGCAGTCTAACCATAATGCTCACCCCAGCATAACCCTAACGCTCACCGCAGTCTAAACATAATGCTCACCCCAGCATAACCCTAACGCTCACCGCAGTCTAACCATAATGCTCACCCCAGCATAACCCTAACGCTCACCGCAGCCTAACCCTAATGCTCACCGCAGCCTCACCATAATGCTCACCGCAGTCTAACCATAATGCTCACCGCAGTCTAACCATAATGCTCACCCCAGCATAACCCTAACGCTCACCGCAGTCTAACCATAATGCTCACCCCAGCATAACCCTAACGCTCACCGCAGTCTAACCATAATGCTCACCCCAGCATAACCCTAACGCTCACCGCAGCCTAACCCTAACGCTCACCGCAGCCTCACCATAATTCTCACCCCAGCATAACTCTAACGCTCACCGCAGCCTATCTCTAACGCTCACGCAGCCTCACCATAATGCTCACCGCAGCCTAACCATAATGCTCACCCCAGCATAACTCTAACACTCACTGCAGTAGAACCCTGACTGCTGACATACTTTAACCCTATCAGCAGCCTAACCCTAACTATTACACTTATATGTTTATAAAGTAGATATGCATAATTCTGAATGACGACAATGTGACTGCATATCTTCTAATGATTTTTTTGTTCAGAAATGACCCCTATGGTCTCACACTGAAAACCTTCATTAGGTATTGCAGTTGGTAAATTCCAGACAACCAATGGGAGATTGAGATTGCAAACAAGTAAGCTTTTATTCCAAGCTTGAAAAGGCAGAGCCAGTGTAATGGCTTTTTACCAGGGGCGGATTGGGATGGAAAACCAGGCCGGGAAATTTCAGGAAGCAGCCCTTATGGGGGTGGGTCTATTGAGGAGGTGGGTCTGTTGAGGGGGCGGGTTCTGTGGAGGAGGGCAGGATACTCCCTCATCTTAGGGCCTGGAGGGGCTTTTGAAAGCCACTGAGGGGAGCAGGACCGGCAACAGAAATCTTGGTGACGATACACTCTTTTTGGGGACACCCATCCCTCTGCACTAGGGCCCTCATTCAGAGCCGCTCGTAAGCGGCCGTACGCTCGTAGTCATCCGATGTTGTAAAACCACGCATGCGTCGGTGTAATAGTGCGCATGTGCGTACGGCTGATTGCGATCATTTTTTAAGTCGTTCGTCGAATAGCGAACAGGAAGTGACATGTCAGATGTGATTGACAGAACTGTCCATTTTGGGGCGGTGACGGGGGTGGAGATGGGAAAACGCAGGCGTGTCGAGGCGTTTTTTGGGCGTACATAAATTATCTGATGCGAAAGGCCAATGTGAACGGAACAAGTGTTATGTCACTGTCTGATTCACTTTCCATTAAAACTGCTCGCTCAGCTTGTGGTCTGGTATACTCTACCGCAATGACGATGGTCTCTTCGTCCTTCCCGAGGCACATCGATGGTTTTCCGATTTATCAATTGAGGCCTTAAAAACAATCAGTTTTGAATTGCAAAAATGCTTGTAAGGTGTTTAGCAAATAGCCTTTTTTTAGTAGCAAAAAACCGTACGCAGGTGAACTACTCAGCTGCTAATTTCTGGGTTAGACAATCAATTAGCTTACAAATTTATTGTAAATTTGCGTGTTTTTTCCAAATTTGATTTTTTCTTTTTTTAGGGCAACAATATTGTACGCATGTTTGTTTTTTTTCTTCATTTTTTAGGGGCCAAGAAAACAATCGTCCTTTTGTTTTTTGCTAAGTGTTAATTAAAACTCATAAATTGTTTTTAACCCTTGGTTTTTTTATTCATAAATAATGTTTATTTGTCCATTGTATTGTTTGTAATTTTGTTTGCGGGATTACCTTTTAACCAGTTTTCGAATAAATTAACAATAGAATTGTTCAGATTTTCAACAGTATTTAATTTTTTGTTGTTGTTTTTTTTTTTAAATTTTTTAGGAAATAATCAAAACTTGATAACGTAAAAACAAATAAACAATTGATTTTAGAAACACACAAACAAAATAAGTGGCATTTGAAATCCAGAAACAAACAAAATTATTAAAAAATTCACAAGAAAGGAGAGGGAGGCTTTGGGCATTAAGGAATATGGGGCAAACACAGAGAAGGATTGTGAGAAAATTAGCCAGTGCTGTCATCGCCTTTTGGCCCATTTGGCCGGGGTAGGGAGGGAGCCGGAACAGTCCGGGATGTCCTTCTGCTGGCCTGGCCAGAGGCAGATGTTGTGTCCTCTGTACTAGGCAAAGGGCTAGGCACATTTGGAGGGATGGCTGTTGTTGTGCCAGAGGTGGAGGGTCCTGATGTTCCGGCAGGAAGGGAGGCCGGCTCCAACATGTGCTGGCGAACGAGCTGCTCCGGGGCATTTTCTATTCGCATGTTGGTCCCAGTATTTTCTGCCAGGGCCTTAGCAATGGTCACATTGGCCACAGCACTTTGCTCCAGGGCGTCCGCCACCCGTAGCAAACTGGCGTCCAGCCTCTGCAGAATCTTGGTCTGCTGATCCGTTTTAATATTGAGATCAGTGAGGAGGCCCACTGCCTGCGAGGGGGAATGCCCTGGACTATCTGCCACAGGGTCCCCAGCTAGATCTACTGCTTCCTCCCCTGCAGAGCCAGCAGAAATTCTGCAGCCAAAGCTCCCCTCTGGAGCAGACTCATCCGCCTGTGTCTCTGTGAGAAAAAACAGAAAAGAGTAACATTATAATCTATTTGTCTGTTTTTGGTAAGTGTTTTTGGTTTCATGAATTTTCAAATTCGATGTGTTGGTCTTAGCATATGTTTCGCTAAGTAATGTTGTTTTTTTTCTGGGAACAATCATGTCTTACCACTAAATGTAGCGTACTATTTTGCGAACTAATGTTTGAGTGGTTTTAACTGTAAAAGTAGCGTACTATTTTGCGAACTAATGTGTCTTGATTTAACTGTAAAAGTAGCATACTATTTTGCGAACTAATGTGTCTTGATTTAACTGTAAAAGTAGCGTACTATTTTGCGAACTAATGTGTCTTGATTTAACTGTAAAAGTAGCGTACTATTTTGCGAACTAATGTGTCTTGATTTAACTGTAAAAGTAGCGTACCATTTTGCGAACTAATGTGTCTTGATTTAACTGTAAAAGTAGCGTACTATTTTGCGAACTAATGTTTTTAGAAATTTTCAGTGTAAAATCATGTCTTAACACTAAATGTAGCATACTATTTTCTGAACTAATGTGTGCTCCCTTCTCTATTTTTTCACAAAAACAATTTGTTTCCAAACATATTTTATTTAATTAATTTTACACATATTTTCTACTTTTGAAATGTAAGTTGTTCTGCACATGACACGACCCAGGCCTGTAAGCATCTTTGGATTTCTGAGAAAAGATAAGTATATTTTTCTTTACACATTTGTCTAAAACAATAACTACCTGGCTTACCATTTCAGGTTGATGTTGGTCGTATTATATTGGCCATGGTTCCAGAACCCGACCAACCTCAACTTCGTCCCAGGCGTAGGCCTCGTAAGCATGCAAGGCCCCAGATATATAGAACACGTGTCACCCTTTTTGGAATGCCAGATGATGAGGTGTTAAGGCGATATGGTCTGCCGCCCCAAATCATCATAGACACTCTCTCATTAATAGAGAGTGATCTTGAATGGCAAATTGACAGTCCTACAGCAATACCACCACTTACTCAATTAATGTCGGTGTTACATTTTTGTGCTTCAGGATCCTTTCAAACCACTGTTGGAATAGTTGCTGGAATATCCAAATCCTCCTTTTCAAGGATCCTGAGGGCAGTGATGGAGGCCCTTTTTAAACACCTCCATCATTTTATTAAAATGCCATTGGATATGGGTACCCTTAATGTGACGAAGGCCAATTTTTACCAAATAGCTGGCTTCCCACACATCATAGGGGTTGTGGATGGCACTCACATACCACTTCAGCCTCCAGCAAGGCTGGAGGCTATTTTTAGGAACCGCAAACACTTTCATTCACTGAATGTAATGGTGGTATGTGATGCCTCCCTCCAGATCCTATCCCTGAATGCCAAATTCCCCTTCAGTGTACATGATTCCTTCGTCATCCGGCAATCAGGGATTTGGCACAAATTAAACAACCTACAAGCTGGTGATGCATGGCTTCTGGGTAAGTTGAAACCTGTTGAAACCAATGCAAAGCTAGTTACACAATGGTTCTGATGTTTTTTTTATATTTTCAGAGGAGACAGTGGTTACCCTTGCACGCCCTGGCGGCTCACTCCTTATTTGGTTCCCACACCAGGGCCACAAAGTGAGTATAATTCTGCACTTACAGCCACCAGGCAGGTGGTGGAGCACTGTATCGGCCTTTTAAAAGGCCGGTTCAGATGCCTCCACCGCTCTGGTGGCGAGCTCATGTATTTGCCGGCTATGGTTTCAAAAATTGTGGTCCTGTGTGGGATATTTCACAACATCACCATAAGGAGTGGTGTCCCAATGCAGCCAGATGATGCCTTGTCTGAGGATGGCCCCCCCGAGGTTGGTCGGAGGTCAGTATGTGGGGGGACATACGCAATGACATTGTGGCCAGATTTTTTAGGTAATTATTTTCCAGAATTAAGTTAATTGACACAATGTAGACATGTAAGATTTTAATGTACAATTTTTTTTTTTTTTTTTTATTTCATAAACTTACCATAAAAAACGATGCCTACTATCTGATCCCAAAAAATGACTTCATGTGGACACATTGGATATAACTTCGGGAACAATGATTTCTTTGCCTCATTTGTGGAATCATGTTGGCATGCTACTTCTTCAAACAGTTCCTGATTGTTGTTTTACTTTTGTTGTTTTGGGTGTGTTTTGGAATTTTTTGTGTGTTTTCATTGTGTGAATTGATTGTGACAAATCACTTGGTGTTTTTATTTTGTGTGCATTAAACTTTTGTTTACCGTTAAACAAACATTTCCTGGGTAAATTACAAGCAAGTGTAACCTGGTCCAAAAAAGGCAAACTTGCTTAACGGCTAATCCTGTAATGTGCTAAATTGTAATTTTTTGACCCTGCTTTGTGGCTAAAAACAAACACCAAAGGTATTATGGTGAATCAGTCTGTTTGCCAATGTAGGCCTAAGCAGGTTTGGTTTAATTTTTATGTTACCCCCAAAAAAGAACAAACTATTGTTGCCGTTAATACTACAAACCTATTGGTATTGTTAGGTGTTTAATATGCCAGCTTACCTACTTACTTGAGCTTTCTACAATCCAATTTACATTACTTCAAACATCATGGTAAAATAGTAGACTTATGTAAGGTTCAACAATCTAAGATTTACAGACAAGGAATGAGACTTAAATAAATCAAAATATCTTTTATTTTTCAAAACATTTTTTGGGTGCAAAAAAAGAAATTAGTGGCGCAGGAGCGCCAACAGATGATCCAAGACCACTAGCATGCCAACTACATGGCCCCTCAAGCTCTGCAAGCCTGCATAGCGTTGTTCGTTACACCTCTGGTCCCCTGTGGTTTAAAAAATGTGGGGATTACTAAAATGACACCTTAATTTATATGTTAAGAAACAACTTAAAAAGCAGACTAAACAAAAAAACGAGAAAAAAACATCAACAAAACAAAAGTAACGCCAAACGCAGATTGTTGTTAAAAAACAAAAAAAAACAGTTTACAACAAAATTCAACAAAAAATAGGGACAACTACGCAAAAATACTACATTTGTTTGGACCGTAAACAAAATCGTCCTCCTCAGAGGTGGGCCAGTGCTGAAGGGATGGAGGAGGGGTGATTTGTGAGAAAGTGGAGGGTGAGGAAAAGAGACGGGGGGGTGGAGGGGAGGGTGAGGAAAAGAGAGGGTGGGTGGAGGGGAGGGTGAAGTTGGAGGGATGGGAATGTGAGGAGAGGGAGGGGCCTCATGGTCTGCCAGGTCTGGGGTGGAGGGGGAATTTGGGGAAGAGTGGGGAGAGGATGTTTGGGTGTGAGTGGGGGATAGGGGATGAGCCCGACGTCGGTGACGTTGGAGACATCGTAGTCTGCGCTCAGACCCTAAATGATGTTGAAATAATTATATTACATATTTAATATTTAGAATCCAAAATGTACACACCAAAAAAAAACAAAATAAAAACAGGGCTATACGGGAAACATGCACACGCAGGTATGTCCAAAATAAAGAAACAGGGCTGTACGGGAAACATGCACACACAGGTATGTCCAAAATAAAGAAACAGGGCTATACGGGAAACATGCACACGCAGGTATGCTTACATTTTAAATATAATGAAAAAAAAGACTTACTTTCCGCGATTTGCTGACGCAAATTGGCCAACAGGCATGGGGATCTGTGCCCCAGATCGGACCACCTCCTCTCCAGTTGGCCGATATTCCTGCGGTAGCCGATCCTACGCAGGCGGCGCCGCACCTCCGTGTAGGCCAGCCGCTTGCGGAGGTTAGTGATGGGGTGCAGCTGGTGTGTGATTCTCCGGTCCATCACATCAGTGAGGACCAGGAGCTCACGTCTACAAAATGCTGCTGCTCTCATGATGGCAGTGATTTTTTTTACACAAAACAGTTTTAATAAAGGGCCTAGAAAAATTTTGATTGGCTAATGTACTTTGTAAATTAACAAAAAGCAAATATAATGTGAGTTATGATAGGCTTGATGTAGTGACATGCGTAAGCTAATTTAAATATTAATAAAATAAAAAAAACGGGCTAGAAAAAAAACGCTAAACAAGAGTAGCATTCAAACAAACTTTTAATTTTGAAAAACCATCCCCTTGGTCCAACCGTACGAATTCTGCGGAAGCAATGACACACACTAACAATAATAAAGTTTATTGACATTGAAAAAAAAAAAAGGATTGCAAACATGCGAATAACAATTAAGCTAATTAATATAGTGATTGCTATTAATCGATTCAAGTATGTTTGCTAAATGAAATAGCAGGCAATCGAAAACTGACAGGGCCACTTCCGGATTTGACTTGTGCGAGCGTTCCCTGCAACCAAAGAGGAGACGGACGGTCGCTATTTCGAACGTTCGCTAGCTAGAGGAGGGGTTGGGAGACTATGGGACGGAAGATAGCTGTGAGCAAACATACGAGCGTGCGCTTGAATTTACATTTTCCCGCTCGTACACCGAACGAGCGAACGGCCACTTGCATCCGGGTCTGAATCAGGCCCTAGGTACAGGCCAGCCACTTTGGAAGTCTTTTTTCTTACCTATATGGCGGTTTCTCTGCAACGGGGAACCTCTGAAGAATTTGAGTCTTACTGGGCAGCGTCTTCAGCCGGTATTCACTATTCATGTAGATCACACTGTCTGGACGATGCCTGTTTACGTGTAAATATAACCAATGTCATCATCATAACTAGATAATCTACAGTATAGTAACAGAAGTTTTTGTGCAGAGCAAAATGTGAATTTCCCTGATCAAACCATTTCTGTCTTTCCAGGACCCCGTGTTACTCCAGACCCCCATACATCTCTCTATCCTCAGGCCCCTTGTGGTTCTCCAGGCTGCCTGTGTCTCTCCATCCCCAGGCCTCCATGTCTCTCTCCAGGACCCCCTGCATCTCTCTCCATACTCAGGCCCACCTGTAGCTCTCAGCCTCATTCCCCCAACCCCAGTAGGTCTCAGCCTCATTTCTCAGACCCATTCCCTCAGACCCAGTGTGTCTCTCAGATCCATTCCCCCGAGACCCAGTGTGTCTCATCCTATTTCCCAGCCCCAGTGTGTCTCATCCTCTTTCCCCAGCCCCTGTGTGCATCTTAACCTCATTCCCCCAAGCCCCAGTGTGTGTTTCAACCCCATTCCCCAGCCTCATACCCCCAGCCCCAGTGAATGTCTCAGCCCCATTCCCCCCAGCCCGTGTGTGTCTCAGCCCGTGTTTATCCACCTCATTTTACCCAGTCCATGTGCATGTCTCAGCCCCAGTGCATGTTTCAGCATCATTCCCCCCAGACCCCAGTGCGTGTCTCAGCCCCAGTGTTTGTCCACCTCATTCCCACCAGCCCTTGCGTGTCTCAGCCGCCCCTGTGTACCCTAGCCAGGCCAGCCCCTTGTATGTCAGCCTCATTCCCACCACCAGCCCCTATGTATCCCCACCCCATTTCCATCAGCCCCTGTGTGTCTCACCCCTCCCCCTCTCATTGCGCAGCCGCCTCCGTCATCACCACTTACTTGTTGCTCCGTTGCTCGTCTCAGCCCCAGCGTCACAGTGGCGGGCTGCTATCTTCTTGGAGGCAAGGGCTGGGAGTCAGGCCGGGTCGCAGAGGGGCTGGACGGAGGCAGAGCTATCAGTGGTGACTAACAGGCTCCTCAAAGGCTTGTGGGAGGAGCCAGTAGCTCCACCATCTGCCTTTTTCCTCTGCCAGCAGTAGCGTTAGCACATGCAGCATATGTTGTAGAGCTGCCTGATCGGAGCACAGGTCCGATCGAAGCAGTAAGTGTTAGGTGAGTGCAGGGCAGCTGCCGGACATTGTGGGCACCGGCCCAGCAGGAACCGGCCCGGTGTTCCGGCGGCCCAATCCGCCCCTGCTTTTTACATAAGACAAAGGCAAACACAGTTCAGGAAAAATAATTCAGCTTACATGAGACAGGAGTCCAAACAAGCAGAGTATTCACAGCAAAGTAAGGGTTCAGGTTATCCAGCATAGAGAGAGCTGCTGAAGGTGCAACCTGTCCCTCACATTTCCTAAATGCCCCCCAAATGGTACGATTTTTTAAACAATTTGGCATTTTTCAAACGACTGTGTATGCACGCTGAAAGATGTCATGGATGACACAGATGCCCACATGGATCAGGGAGATCCATCTGTGCTTCTGTGTTTGAAAAAATAAAACCTGTATAAAAATAGAAAAAAAACGGCATGGCCCCCTCCCCAAAAGAACAACCAGCACCGGGCTTTGGAGACCCAGTGATGGTTGTGCTAAATACAGGGGACAAATTATGTAGGGATCCCCTGTATTAAGCACAACCAGCACAAGGCTATTCAGAACAAGTCCTGGTTGCCAAAATACAGGGAACAAAGATGTAAGGGTCCCGTTTTTAGTGCAACCAGCACTGGGCTCTGATCTGGTCCAGGTTCTGGAAATACAGTGGTAAAACATGCGTTGGGTTCCCCTGTAAATTTAAGAACCAGCACCAAACTTTTTTCTAGAGGGGGAGTAATGCCACAGCCAGGGAAACCCTTTCACTGGGTCTCCCAGCCAAAGCATTACCCCTGACCGCTAGTCAGCCCAGGCCGGGGATCCCTGGGGAGCTGGGGACCCCCCAATGAAAGGGTCCCTCTCTCCAGGGCACCCCAGGTCTAGGTTGATAGCCCGGAGCTATCGCCGGCACCCTGGAGCGGTGGGTGCCTGGTTGATTATGTAGTGTGGTCCAAAGCCCAGTGCTGGTTGTTCTTTTGGGGTGGGCATGCATTTGTTTTCTATTGTTAAACAGGTTATCACTTTTTTCAACACAGCAGCACAGAAAGATCTCACTGATCCCATCCATGCTTCTGTGTTTATGTTCTTTACAAACAGATGCATGTATCACAGATCTCCCTGATGCTATCGCACACGATCTAATGAATATGAGAATCATTAGATCGTGCATGATAGATCTGGTGTACACCATGCAAATCGCTAGCCAAATCATACAGTGTGTACCCAGCTTAACTCAATTTGCCAGATTTTTATACCTTAGCTCTGTGGTAGCCAACCCTGGTCCTTAAGAGCTACCAACAGTGCATGGTTTGCTGGTCTCCTCACAGACTCAAAGAACAAAAATAGCCCAAGCACCAGTGAAGGTGTATAAATCCTTCTCCCTTAATGCATGCAATGCTCCACACCCACGGGAAGCTTTGCCAAACTTCCAACAGCAGCAAGAAAAATTTAAAAAAGTGGGTGGCGCTTAACACGCAAAACAAGGAGCTATGATATGTGGTTTATTATAAAGATTAATACCATAAATAAACATTAATAAAAAACAAAGTCATGTATAAAACTCCCGGGAGTGGGGATAGAACTACAGCATATGATTATATTGAATCACAGTGAAAAAAATTATAGATCATAATAAAACATAAATCATAAATGGAACTGAATGGAAAAATAAAAATTATAAATATGTAAATAAATAAATAAAGACAGAAAAAAAACAACAAATAACGGATCCTCAGTAATGAAACCACGTAAAATATGCAACTGACAAAGTCACAAGGGACCAGGTAGGTAGAAATGATAACCGGCCACTTGATGATGCAAATGTCAGTAATAAAAGCAACAAATGTAGCAACGGTGGTGGCGGTGGTATATAGCCCAGTGAAGTTAAATAATTCCAGTGTGCCACAGAGCTCCTGTATGGCTCTCACTGTGATTGGAGTGTAGTAATGTGAGATGGGGTTACTGATTGCTTCAAGGTACTCACTGTCCTCCTGTGTGTGACACCGCTCTAGCGGCTCTCATGTAGGGAACTCCAGTAGTATAATGCTACCTCCCGGCGCGATGGAAAGCCGTCTCTCTCCACTGATCCTCCGAACACAGCTCTCTGAGTGTCCTGTTCCCACAGAGCTGTACATGTCACGTGGAGTATCAGCTGTAGCAGATAAATGAAGCAGGGGAGCTTGGTAGTAAGTCCGGGGTGGTGAGTACAAATGGTGGGTGGGCTAATGACTCTGTGTCCACCGTATCCTCAGCCGGTAGGCTGAATCCTGTGTCCTCAATGCGTTTCACCGCACTCTGGCGGCATTTTCAAGAGGCAGGAAGTGTTTGTCAGTGATCCACATCAGAGCTAAATAGGTTGAACAATTGGCTTAATCAATTTATTACAGGTGGTCACAAATAAGAACTGGGAGGCTGTTAAACCCACAAGGGCTGCACAGATGTAACAATCAAAGAGAAAAGGATCACAAACATAAATGAAAATATAAATAAAAATTAAGATAAAAAAAAGAACTGATGGCTAGATCGTATAGATTCGTGTAATTAATAACGCCGTCTGCATAGACATACATATGTAACATTCTGAAAAGTGATAATAGAAAGAACTAAACTACATGAAAGTAAAGTTTAAAATCTTCTGAACAATGACTTGACGTGCTAGATGTCTAAAAAATGAATGTGAGAGGAATCGTGTATGCAAGTGAAGGATAAACCAAGAGGGTTGGAGTTCAGATATTCAACAGAAACCGTGATAAAATCAACATCACCATCCCAAATACAGAACAGGTCATCGATATAGTGACAATACAGGGAAATGTTCGCACCGTATGGGCCGTCCCCATATAAGTTGTTGTTCTAGACGCCAAATATATCAATTTGCGAAGCTCGGTGCGAAACGACTGCCCATTGCTGTACTGAGGACCTGTAAATAGTGCATGTGATCAAAGAGGAAGTAATTGTGAGAAAGTATAAATTCAATTGAAGACAAGATAAACTCTCTCTGCCCCCCAGATGTCTGATACAATCTAAACGTTATATGTGTCTGTAGACCTGTGGGTTTAAGTGTGTCTGTCTTTGTACGATGAAATACTTTGTGCAATACTTGGTCTAATCCCCTTATGTCTATATATTGGACTTGCTATGATCTTTGCACCTTGAGGCCAGATACACATATCTGGTTGTAGTCTTCTCTGTCCCCGGCATCTTTTGATGGTGCTTATCTACACTGCTCTTAAAGTTGTGTGTTATGACCCCTCAGTATTAGCCTTTTTCTAAGGAACTATAAATATGTCTCTTTTTCTGCCATTCTGATTAACCCTATATGTTTTGTCTGATCCCCATGAGTTAGGGATTTGCTTAAGTTTATCATTCTAGCTCGACCTACCTATATATATGGTTCCCATCTCCACTTTTACTTATCTAGATATCTAGCACGTGAAGTCATTGTTCAGAAGATTTTAACTTTACTTTCATGTAGTTTAGTTCTTTATATTATCACTTTTCAGAATGTTACATATGTATGTCTATGCAGACGGCGTTATTAATTACACGAATCTAAACGATCTAGCCATCAGTTCTTTTTTTTTATTTTCATTTTTATTTATGTTTGTGATCCTTTTCTCTTTGATTGTTACATCTGTGCAGCCCTTGTGGGTTTAACAGCCTCCCAGTTCTTATTTGTGACCACCTGTAATAAATTGATTAAGCCAATTGTTCAACCTACCGTATTTAGCTCTGATGTGGATCACTGACAAACACTTCCTGCCTCTTGAAAAAGCCGCCAGAGTGCGGTGAAATGTGTTGTGGGCACAGGATACAGCCTACTGGCTGTGGATACTGTGGACACGGAGTCATTAGCCCACCCACCATTTGTACTCACCATCCAGGACTTACTACCACGCTCCCCCGCTTCATTTATCTGCTACAGCTGATACTCCACATGACCCGTACAGGCTCTGTGAGAACAGGACACTCAGAGAGATGTGTTCGGAGGATCAGTGGAGAGAGACGGCTTGCCATCACGCCGGGAGTTAGCATCATACTACCGGAGTTCCCTACATGAGAGCCGCTGGAGCGGTGTCACACACAGGAGGACAGTGTGTACCTTGGAGCAATCAGTAACCCCATCTCACATTACTGCACTCCAATCAAAGTGAGAACCATACAGGAGCTCTGTGGGACACTTAAATTATTTAACTTCACTGGGCTATATACCACCGCCACCACCGTTGCTACATTTGTTGCTTTTATTACTGACATTTGCATAATCAAGTGGCCGGTTATCATTCTCCTCACAGACTCACAAGGGATATAATTAGCTCCACCTGTGAATCTTTCAAATTTGTTAGTTAGTAATGTATACACCTGTGCACCTGCTAGGTGGTCTGGAAAACGTGAACTGTTGGTAGCTCCCGAGGATCGAGGTTGGCTTCCCCTGCCTTAGCTGGTCTTAATTGAGGTAAGGGTGTGGTCCCTCCTTGGCTACAGGAGGCTAACTCTTTCCTCAGAATGTGGGAGAGACCCACTCTGTCACAGATATTTGTAGCAGTGTCCACCTCAGGCCACTCACAATACCTACATGACACTCATTATGATCCTCACAAGTCACCAAAACAATGCACCTGATAAATGATACCTATAAATCAATGTGACATATGATGCAGTCCTTGATGTTATTCAATATCCATTTCAGGTCTAGAAAAAAAATGTTTTTCAGAACTTTTTTGTGCGTGTTAACTTTGGGTACAGAGCACAATTACTGCCATCCCCTCCATCCACGGTGAGAAGAAAGTTATGTGATTAATGAAGGGTAGCCTGAGAGCTTCCTCAAGTACAGCGTCCTCCCAAATCTGTTAGTACTGCTGTCAGCAAACCACTTCCTATAATAAACCAAGGAGAAGATTCTCTAACTTTAGTGTAAACATGTAAAAAATACAGTAAGAAAAAAGGTAAATAAATAAAATATATATTAAGTAGTTTAGTATGTGGTAAGAGACTAAGGGGCAGACTTATTAAACTTAATTTTTTTGGGGGGGGATTTAAAATGACAACTGTTGATGTGCAGGGTGCGGGGATGAATGGGGCATCATGTATTGTGGGTCAAGCTACTGATTTATGGCGACTATATTACTAAAGGAACTTGGATATATGCACACACTTACATGGATAGAAGTTAGTGAATTGGGATGCATAACACTACACAACTTTCCTGGTGCTGGTTGGCAAACTGTATGTCGACATTTGGACCATGCCGACATTTTCATGCCGACATTATGAATACTGACATGAGGAACACCAACCTACTATACCACACCAATATAAAAGGAGGATCATTAAAATTAATTTATTATTTTAGTTATTATCAGTTATTTATATAGTGCTCACATAGGGCCTGATTCAGAGCTGAACGCTCTGACCAGAGCGCTCGCTCTGAATCAGGGCCATCCTCCATGAAAATGGAGCGTCCATGATAATGGTCGCGATGGTCTTGACCATCGCGACCATCGGGCTTGCGACGAGACCCTGCGGTAGGGTCTCGCTGCCGCAAGCCCTGGAGTGATTTTGACACTAGTGATGTCAGTGGGGCCGGCTTCAGACCGTGGGCATTCCCATGGGAACGCCTCCGTCTGGCAGGCACGCCCCCGGCACGCCCACCAAAGGGGGCGTGCTGTCAATCAACATCGACAGCACGCCCCCTTTGGTGCGAGACCCGGAGCGATGGAGAACCCGTCGCTCGCCGGGTCTCGCGCATGCGCACAACGGAGCTCCCTCCGTCGTGCGCATGCGCAGTGGGGGAACATCGACCCACTTGCGAGCGTACTGCCGCTCATGAGCGGGTCTGAATGACCCCCATAGTCCACAATACTTTACAGAGCATATTTACTCACATCAATCCCTGCCCCAATGGTGCTTACTATCTCAATGCCATATCACATGGACACAGACATACTGCATACACATTACAGTTCATTGTTTCGTCAGAAGGCAATTAACCTACCAATATGTTTTTGTATTGTTGGAAGATGTCAGAGTATTCGGACGAAACCCACTCAATTGGAAGAACATACAAACTCCACACAGATCAGGCCTTGGTGGGAAATTTACCCAAGTCCTCAGTACGGTGAGGCAGTAAGCTAACCATTGGTTCACCGTGCTGACAAAGGGCCTAATTCATTACCGATTGTAACTGGGATTACACACAAAATCGTCCGACTGTTACATTCTGCGCATGCGCGAACCGGGGACTGCGATCATAGTTACTACGCAGACCCATCAAAGAGTGATTGACAGGAAGTGCCGTGTATGGGAGGTGACAGGGGGTGATCGGCGAAACACAGGCGTGCTAGTGCATTCGAGCACCATTACAGGGGCGTGCATAAATTATCCACTGCGATGCCATACACAGCTTGAGTACTCACAGCGTGCGATGAAGTTAGCAATTCCTGAGTAAGGTCAGAGCTTGTGCGAGTGTGCGTGAGGCTGCGATGGTACTTGATGTTACCGATGGTTATGCAGTCTTGCTAAACATTACGGATGTAATGCAGTGGCGTCCCTACCTATCTTTGCACCCGGTGCAGCAAGTACGAGGGCATGGCCTCGCGGCCCGAACACCCGTTTTTTATCACACTGGGGATGCTGGAGGTGCAGACTGCCTCGGGGACCAGCCTGTGTGAAATGCTGGCTCCCTCACTGTGTTAGGAGCCGAGTGCTGCACATAATGCAGCACCCAGCTCCTGTCACTGAGCTGGTGACCCCCGAGTGTAGCCTGCACCCCCCTTGTGACACCAGTGATGTAATGTGTATGGATTAGCATATCATCGCAGCTAGACTGCGTGCGTCATCGCACCCGTGATTGCAGTTGCGATCCGTGGTGAATCAGGCCCAAAATTCTAAATGACATTGAAATTGTGACTGACAATAGAAAGATAATCCTGCTCAGTTTTCTTTTATGCGCGGTTATGTTGCCAGCACTTTTTCTATCTTGGCGGTATGATCTCTAAATCGACGTTACATATTGTATAGGAAGCAATTACATTTTCTCTTCTTGCATAAAGAGGACTACTCATTTTGGCAGAATTATACATGTGTTTTCTTCCTGTTGAAGATCCAATTAAAAGAAGCAAACTTGATGATGAATTGCTCCGTGTACAAGTTAAGATTTACTGCACCAATTATTACTGTTTGATTTATACATTAACAACTTTGTATCAGCATGCAAATAAGTCATTATGGAAATGATGGATGCAGAAAACAAGAATAAGAAATCAGAAAACGTTAAAAAATATAAATAATATAAAAAAGTTTAAGTTGCAAACCAAAAACATTAAAGTTAACCATTTCCTGTACATACACGTGGACCATCTGGCTCAATGAATATATTAAATGAGTGTCTGAGCTGTGTGATGTTAGTGGCATTTGTGTATTCGTCTGAAATAGTTTCCAGATGTATTTCAGTAGAAAGAGGACTAACACCTCCTCCCCGGTGCCTAAACTTAACCTCCCCCTCCCCGCACCCTAATCCTAACACTTGCTCACCGGTGCCTAACCCTAACCCTCCCTCTAGTGCCTAAACCTAACCCCGCACCCTAGCCTCCCCCTACTTACCTTCGGGATGCCGGCAGTCGGGATACTGGTGCCAGGATCCCGTCCTGTCCGGATTTCGGCACCGGTATTCAGAGCGTCGGGATGCCGACTACATCCCATGGACATGGTAAGCGGCCAATTGAAAGTTGTCACATTTCAGTGTGTGTTGGTTGTAACTGATTTACATTTGGAAGTTTTTTTTTTTCAGTGGAAATCATTCCCTGTTCATTTGGTAGCAATACAGTACTTCCAAAGGACACCGCTGCCCTTGTAGAAGACTTCTATGCAAATCTATACAATCCACGGGGACTGTGACTATTGAAATGCCATGAACTGCTAGCTGTACCCATTGTTTCAATTAATGAATGAACACGTATCAGATTTAACTTAGGAGAGAACATTAGACCAAAGTACACAAAATGGAGGCATCAATTCAGAACTAATTCATAATTAACGCTTTGCTACCAGCTGTAATCATAACAGATTC
The DNA here is from genome assembly GCA_031769625.1 of Taudactylus pleione. Classification (NCBI taxonomy): domain Eukaryota; kingdom Metazoa; phylum Chordata; class Amphibia; order Anura; family Myobatrachidae; genus Taudactylus; species Taudactylus pleione. Next base: position 3,945,578 of record JAUIMM010000710.1, read on the forward strand.
TTCTGCAATCACATTAGGTGAGATGAGACGAGGAAAGCACAATGCTGGTGCTTAATGGCTTGAGGTTCTATAACAAAGTCTATCTCACTTGGGGGTCTATTTACTAAGCAGTGTTAGAAGTGAAAAGTGAAGAGTGAAAAGTGATAAGGTGCCAGCCAATCAGCTCCTAACTGCCATCTGACAGGCTGTGTTTGAAAAATGACAGCTGGGAGCTGATTGGCTGACACCTTATCACTTTTCACTCTTCACTTTTCACTTCTCCTAACACTGCTTAATAAATAGACCCCTTGGTTCTTTAGTGAAGTCAGGTGGGGGAGCTTATAGTCAGTCAGATGCATCCACCTGTACACTGCTAGTAGTTGTGCCAGATGTACACTGGATGTGTGTACACGGATGCCTAATGACAGTGTAAAGACAGTGTACAGATGTGATATAACAATGTTAGTAGCAAATGATAGAATTCGCCATATTGTACACACAAATGTACAAAAGTGTCATACACTCAGGAAAGAAATATGATTAAATAAAAAAACTAATTTTATTATTATTGTTTATTTATATAGTGTCCCCATATAATACAGCGCTGTACAAAGGATATTTGTCATCCACATCTGTCCCCATTTGAAGCTTACACACTAAATTACCTACTACATAAAGATGCACATTGTTGGATGAGAGGTGCTCTGCGCTGCCTCCATCCATTTAGATGAGCCGGGGGTCTCTACAGCCAGCTGCGACTCATTCAGAGTGTCTGACCTCAAACATGTGCAACTGCGCATGCACTCCAGTATCGTGCATCTGTCTCCATGGTCTCCATAGCGCATGGGCGTGCCCCTGAGACTCTCTGTTACATTAGTGCCATTAAGGCCCCCACTGTGTGCTCCCAATCCTCTGTGCCACCACCACATAGAACTAGGACCATACCGCTGTGCCATCAGAAGAATAGGTGCTGTCATCACCTGACACACTATAACATCCAGCATAGCCTTGTCGCTCCAGGCTCCATCCAGCACAGAAACTGCCATGTACCTGTTTAACCCTGTATTCAAGCCACCGATTAATCTACCTGGTTAATAAACCTGATTAATAAGACCTGGTTAAGTTGCATCTCGTGCGGACTAACCACCACTCACACATCTGCAGCGCAACCCAGCACGCAGCTGTAGTGCACCTTAGGCCCAGAGTACTATTGAGAATCACCCTCTACTAAACTCTGCTGACAGTTTATGGGCCCAAAGTGCTGTCCTGGCCAACTCTCCTAGATGCCGCTGATAGGTTATAGGTTATGGACCCAGCCACGGTCCAATCGCATACAAACACATTCAGAACCAAAGTTGCCACTGTGCACGACTCCGGCTGACAAAGTCCAAATACCCTGGTGACATGGATGACAAAATGTCATCCATCTCTAAGCAATTGACTTCAGTGGATTTGCAATGCTGCATGATGTTTTGTTACAGAAGACGAAAAAATCAATATATCGTCCAGGTAAACTACAACCGAGACGTACAACAGGTCCGGGAAAATCTCATTAACAAAGCCCTGAAACACGGCAGGGGCAATGCACAACCCAAAGGGCATCACAAGGTATTCAAAGTGTCCATCTCTAGTATTAAATGCGGTCTTCCATTCATCGCCAGCACGAATGCGGATGAGATTATAAGCCCCTCTCAGATCCAGCTTTGAAAATATGATGGACCCTTTAACTCTGTCAAACAATTCTGTAATCAGGGGAAGAGGATACCGATTCTCAATTGTTATATCATTGAGGCCCCGGTAATCTATACAAGGTCTTAGGCCTCAGTCTTTCTTGCCAATGAAAAAGAAGCCGGCTTCAGTGGGAGAGGTGGGAGGTCGAATAAATCCCTTTGCTAGGTTGTCCTGGATGTACTCTGACATGGCTTGAGTCTCAGGCACGGATAGAGGATAGTGTGCGACCATGGGGTGGCATCGTGTCAGGCAGCAGGAGGTAAGACGTTCGCCTGTTGCTCGGAAAAAACATCAGAGAAAATCTGGTACTCCTCGGGTATAGCTGGAGATGGTAACGAAGCTGTCTTTCTTACAGGTTGTAATTTGGGAAGACAAGATTTCTGACAGTCAGATCCCCATGAAAGAATCTGCATTGAGCACCAGTCTATCCTGGGATTATGTTGGCGTAACCAGGGTAGTCCTAAAATGATTTCTTGAGAAGCCTCTGGTATCACTAAGAACTTTAAAGACTCGGAGTGGAGTGCCCCAACTCGAACTAATACTGGCTGAGTTTCCTTGGTGACCACTCCTTTAGCTAGAGGACATCCATCTACAGAAGTCAGGGAAATTGCTTGCTTGAGAGATGAACAAGGAATCTGTAGTTTATCAACTAGGCTGGAAGTAATTAAATTTCCGGCTGCTCCAGAGTCTAATAGAGCAGAGACAAAGACAGGGTTGGGCTTGAGATCCAAAACTAAGGAAATCTTGAAATCTTTAGTATTTGGGGATGGGCAAATAACTCCTAACTTGATGTCCCCAAGGTCAGTTAGGAACGGGCATTTCCCGACTTGCGGGAGTAGAAGGCCACCAGGTGACCCGAATCTCCGCAGTACAGACAGAGGTTTTTTAACATCCTTCTCTGACGTTCCTCTTTGGAGCGATGGGTTTGGTTCACCTGCATGGGCTCCTCATCTATAGGAGGATGGGGTGGACGAGTAGGCAAGGGGGACGTAAATGACCTTTGCCAGTCATTTCTGTGCTTTTCAGCCTGACGTTCTCTGAAGCATAGGTCAATTTTGTTGCAGAGTGAGATAATATAATTTAATTTGGTAGGAAGCTCACGGGTAATCAGATCATCTTTTAATTGGTCGAACAGACCATGCCAAAAGGCTGAGGTGAGGACCTCCTCTTTCCACTTAAGCTCTGATGCCAAAATTTTAAACTTTACGGCATATTGGCTGACAGGACGGGTTCCTTGTCTCAGGGTCATGATGCTGGACGATGCTGTCCAGGTTCATCGAAAATCCTCCTGATTGAAGATACAAAGTCTGTATAATTATCCAGCAGAGAGTCTGAACGCTCCCAGAGTGGGGAGGCCCAATCCAGAGCCAAGCCGGTCGGCAGGGACACGATGTATGCCACTTTTTTTCTAGCGGTGGGGAAGTTATCAGGCTGTAACATAAAGTGTATATCACAGTGATTTAAAAAACCACGACAGAGCTTAGGATTGCCGTAAAATTTGCTTGGCATGGGTAGATGTAGACGAGGGGATACCCTGGTCCCTGTATTACCAGGCACAGGGGGAGGTGAAGTTGCTGATACCCCAGGGGTGATTAACGAGGTTTGCAGAGTATCTTGGCATTTAGACATCTTCTGTAGGAACTGGGCCATTTGATGTTGCATAGCTTCCAGGTTTTCTAAACGACCAGCAATACAGCGAAATAAATCCATTCCAGACTCCTGTTCCGTGGCCGGATCCATGGGGCCAGTGCAAACTGTGAGGTTCTGAATTGTTGTGGACCCGGGGTGGTGATAGAAGCAGACACAGAAGCAGACTTAAATGAAAAAGTGGAGTTTTTAATAAGTGATTTAGAAGACATGGGAATGGCAAATAAAAAGTCCAGGTATAGCACTAAAGTGCACTTGATAACTGTAGTGAGAAAAATCTCCAGATAGTGACAGGCAGGAACACTCCAGTATACAAGTATGGTGAGCTGAAAACAGAATGCAGGTATGATGAGCTGTAACTAAATGCAGGCTTGATGAGCTGTAACTGAATGCAGGTTTGGTGAGCTGTAACTGAATTCAGGCAGAGGTAGTGAAGTCCGGCTGGGAGTGAAATGAAGCAAGGTGCAGGGAAACAGCAGGTTCAGGTACTCAGGCAGGTAAGAAGGTATATGGAGGGTGCAGGGTAAGTCCAGCAGGTTGGAGCAGGCAAGGTTCAGGCTAGGAGCATATACAAGCAGGCAGATAAGGCATAGGTACTCTCTCTCAGCCACAGCTGAGAAACACGTTGCACTGGCAAAGGAAGGAAGGCTCTGGACCTTCCTAAATAGTCAGTGCCGCGCTGTGACTGGCTGGAATGAGCACATGACCTACCAGGATTGGACAGCTGGGATCACATGGCTGCAGGCAAGATGGTGGCGCCTATGCCAACGGAACGGAAACACCACCAGACCTCGCCAGGCCTAGTGACAATGTGCCCGCACAGAACCACATGCAGCCAATGCCCCTCGCCAAACACCAGCACCGCTGCCAGAGACCCCCCACCATAATGACCTCACAGGTAATACCCGGTGACAACCATGCTGAGAAACCCTGGCCGTGACACTCAGTTTTGGACATTTTGAGTTATAGGTAGCATTGGGACATCCAAATAAACATGATGGAGTGAAGATTGGGCACAAAGAAAAAAGGAGAAGTTGGTACGTTAGGATAGTAAAGGCAGATTGGGTTGTCATCTGCAAACAGGTGGTAATGGAAACTGAAGGTTCATATGTGCTAACTAAGAGAAGATTTTTAAAGAAAGAAAGTTATGGATAGAGAAAAAGAGCTTTGAGGGGCCCTAACAGTCTAGATGTAGTTCAGAGGAGCATACGCCTTAAACAAACACTGAAGGAGCATTTGGGGATAGGAGATAAACCAGGAGAGAACAATACCGCAAAAGGAGCAAAGGTCTACTGAAGTAGAGGATGGTTGACAGCCTCTTTACAGCAAAGAGGTCATGAAGAAAGTGTAGAGAGAAGTGAGGATTTGATTTAGCTATGCGTATATCATTGGTTACATTAGCGAGGGCAGCCTCAGCGAAATGTAAAAGGTGGAAGCACAATTGCAATGTCAAGAATGGAGCAAAAGGAGAGAAAGTGGATTAGGTGGTTGTACAGTATAAAACTTGCTCAACTACATACAGTAGTTAGGAAGCAAAGGAGAGCAGAGACATGAGCCATACTGTATATTCATTTTGAGACATGGTTTCTTGATGTGAGGAAAGAGGAGCATATGTTTGCAGAATGAAAGGAAAGTGTCAGTGGAGAGGTACAGGCTGGAGAGTAGATCTCAGTATGGTGGAGGAAGGGAACAAGGTCAACATTCCAAGCTAAGGGGGAGAGGAAGACCTCGCCCTCTAAAAAGGGAAAGAAAGAACATAAGGTGGGTAAGGGAGCAGAACACAAGGTGAGGACTGCGTGCTGCATCTAGCAATTGGCACCATTGGAGCTTTCAAGACTGATGGTGTTGATACCGTCACTGCAGATTTTATATTAGCTGTTTTATCGATTTTTAAGGAATCCAAAACCAAACCAAATCCGAACCAAAACCAAAGCTGAACCAAAACACTCAAGGGTGATTTTGATAAAAGCAAAACACAATGATGAATTAGAACCAAAACCAGAAGACGGGGGTCCGCGCACATCTCTAGTTTTTACCTTGTCTCAGAGAAGCTGTATCACTCATTCCCAATTTTATTGCAGGACATGTTCTTTTTTTGTCAACAAGTATGCCTGTTGTAGATACTACAATGCTGATAAAAATAAAGGGATGTCTTATAATATTGAAGAATGTCACATTTGATATCAAGCAAGAAAGGGGAATACAATTTCAACTATAGAGGGTTTATTGTCTGATTAAGGAATGAATTGACCTTGCATCTAAAGGTGGGTACACACCTGACAGATATATCTGCAGTTGATGGTCATTCATACACACTGAACGGCCATCATCTGCTTATGCCCTCGGGTCCAGTGTCCCGTCCCCCTCCTTGTGGCTGCCGCTTTGCGTGTACGGGCAGTCTGCAGACCGCCCGTACACACTTGCCGATGGACTGATATGTCTACAGACATATCTGTCCATCGGCTGTGCAGCGCAGCCAATGTGATATGTCGGTGAATGGCGACGGTCACCGATATATATCGCGTGTACACACTGGCCGACGGGCAGGAGATACATTGGCCGATCAATTGATTGGCCAATGTATCTGTCAGTGTGTACCCAGCATTAGGTGTGAATTTTTGCATTTCGTATTTATATTCAACCCATTTGGGGTGATGGTATTCAAGTTGTATATCTATTTAGCTTCTTCCCAGGAAATTGTATTAGAATTATTATTAGTATTATTATTAGTATTATTTCCATGAATTATAAGACAGATGGATCTTTGTTGTGCCTTCACAAGAAAATGTGCTGAGACAGTATGTGTCCACCTTATTTTTAATATTGCGGATATGTTCTGCTATTCTTGTTTTCAGTAAATGGATAAAATATACCAGGCGCCAAACAAGTACTAATCAAGTGAAAGATATAGATGGTGTAGGCTGCTGCTTACCACCTGGGAATATTGCCAATCTCCCCAACAACAAAAGATATATGAAAAATTAGGTGGGAAAGCGCTGCACAAATACACATATAATCAAAAGGTTTAATTATTAAAATACTTTTTAATACACAGTAATGTATATACTGATATATCCAGATTAATGGTGCTTTAATATATATAAAACCCAAAAGACATGATAAAACAATTACAAAAATGTAATATATGACAGAGTACACAATGACAAGATAATAATACTGTTGTTAGAAGTGCTTAATAATCCTTCCTATACCAAGATAAAGTCACTAATGGAACCGATGTAATAGTCCATGAGGTAGGATGGAATTATAGCAGACAAAGATATAGGTGATATTGTCTTGTAAAGCTGGCCACACATCTAAAGATTATCTGTCCAACCAGCCAACTAGTTGATTGGTTGGAATGAAAATCTGGTAAGGTATGAAAGCAAATGACAATCAGCAATTTGCTCCCAAATGCCGGAAAATGGACAAAAACTGTTGTTTGAACAAATTGTTTAGATCAAACATTTAACAAACTTGTCTGACGACCATTTTCATCTGTTTTCTGGCACTTAGCAGCAAATCGCTGATCATCAGTTACTCCCATGCGCTACCAGATTTTCATTCCAACCAATCAACAAGTTGGCTGGTTGGATGTAAGTTGGTCTAGTGTGTAGCCAGCTTTACTTTACTGTAGGGATGAGCGGGTTCAGTTCCCTGAGAACCGAACCCACCCGAACTTCGGGGATCCGGGGCGATCCGAGCACAAGCTCGGATCTCCCTGTCTGCCCCGGATCCCTCTCCCGAGGCAAAACCTCGAGATCTGCTGTCGGATCTCGAGGTTTTGCCTCGAGCGGCCATTTTAAAAAAAATGCCTTTGCTTTTAATGGGCAGAGTGCTGATTGGCTGACAGAGCCGTCTGTCATGGCTTTCAGCCAATCAGTATTATGGTGCTCATTTGCATGTAGCACGGACTCGTGAGATCCGTGCTACATGCATCTGTGTGATTGACACAGAGCACTGACGGGTCCGTGAGACCCATCTGTGCTGCTGTGGTAAAAAAAAAAAAAAAACCTGTGTTAAAAAAGAAAAAAATGGCGTGCCCCCCCCCCCCAAAAAAGAGCAACCAGCCCCGGGCATTAGAGACCCAGTGCTGGGTGTACTTAAATACAGGGGACAAATGATGTAGGGGTCCCCTGTACTTAAGCACAACCAGCACTGGGCTAGTCAGAACCAGCGCTGGTTGCCAAAATACGGGGGACAAACGACGTAGGGGTCCCCCGTATTCTGCGCAACCAGCTCTGGGCTCTGATCCGGTCCTGGTTCTGGAAATACAGGGGAAAAAAATTAGTAGGGTTCCCCTGTATGTTCCAGAACCAGCACTGGACTTTTTCTAGCGGGGGGCTGATGCCACAGCCAGGGGAGCCCTTTCGCCGGGCCCCCTTCCGCAGCATCAGCCCTGACCGCTAGTCAGCCCAGGCCAGGGATCCCTGGAGAGCTGGGGACCCCCCAATAAAGGGGTCACCCTCTCCAGGGCACCCCAGGCCCAGGCTGATAGCCCGGGGCTATCCCCGCCACCCCTGGTGGCGGTGGGTGGCGGGTTGATTGTGTGGTGTGGTGTAAATAAAGAATATGAAACATTGTCTTTACAAGTAGAACTGCAAGTCCCAGCAAGCCTGCCCCGCATGCTGGTACTTGGAGAACCACAAGTACCAGCATGCAGGGCATTAAGGGCCCACCAGTACCTGTAGTTCACCTGTAAAAAAATTTTTCATAAAAACACAGGACACACACACCGTGACAGTGTAAGTTTATTAAACATACATACCCACACACACACACATGTACACATACTTACCTATGTAACCTGTAGCATCGGTCCACTTGTCCGGTAAAGTATCCATAGGGGACCTGTGAAAAAAAACATACTCACCATCTCCTATGCGAGGTTCTGTCCTCTTCGTTCCAAAGTAGGCATCCCCGGACTTGGCAAAAAAAAAAAAAAAACGCAATCCACGAACTTAGCACCGTTCTATAGAACGGTACTTCTCGAATGAGAGCTTAGCGGCGGGGTATCACCATGGAAACCCCGCTGCTAAGCGTTCCTTGGCTGAGAGAGGCCATCTCCCGTCTCTCAGCCAATGAACGGCTCCCTCCATTGTAGTCAATGGTGGGAGCCGCAAGGTTATTAAAGTTTACCCTGCGGTTCCCACCATTGACTCCGGGTCTCGCACCAAAGGGGGCGTGCTGTCGATGTTGATTGACAGCACGCCCCCTTTGGTGGGCGTGCCGGGGGCGTGCCTGCCAGACGGAGGCGTTCCCATGGGAACGCCTACCGTCTGAAGCCGGCCCCACTGACATCACTAGTGATGTCAGTGGGAGTGATTTTGGCTCTGATAGAGCCAAAATCACTCCAGGGCTTGTGGCTGGGAAACCCGATCGCATGGTTTCCCTCGCAAGTCCGATGGTCGCGATGGTCAAGACCATCGCAACCATCTTCTTGGATGCTCGTATATGCTGTGGGTGGTGACCCACAGCTATACAAGCATCCAGGAGGATGCTCCATTTTAATGGAGGAGGGCCCTGATTCAGAGCGAGCGCTCTGGTCAGAGCGTCCGGCTCTGAATCAGGCCCATAGTTCACATACCCATTGCACCTCCTCGGATGGACAGATCTGTCACTGCTGCAATTGATGTATCCTCCGGCTTCACAGTGGGATCGCTATTCCTACCAGCTGGAAAGTGATCCTGCGATCAGTAATGAGACCCGTCCGCTGCTGAGATAGTGCCCGTGCCGCACTGGTAGAAGCCGTGTCCCAGCAGCCAAATGTTGGTGTGTGTCAGAGGGGAAATCCAACACCACATTGGACGTGGTCATGCAAGCCAGGTAAATCGGCTGTACAGGGCTTGTGGTGCTAAAAGTGCGCGGTCTCAACGGGATGGCAGGTAATAGCTCCAGGGGTGCGGGAATGCAAGTGTGGAATGTCAAATGGTAATTCCTTAACGTGTTTCACCGCCAACAGCGTCTTTCTCAAAAGGCAGAATGTACAGCAGATTTACCTTGCGTGCATGACCACATTCCATGTGGTGTTGGATTTCGCCTCAGTAAACTTTTTTGATTAATCTACTACTTAATTCCTCTCTCTGTTCGATGGATTTTTTTTCTGCAAGAAATATCTTTTGATTCTTTTGAATTGCCCATTTGGAATTGTGGGTGTTGTAATAAACTTTTTTTGTGGTTGTTTCTATTTTGTTGTCCTCAATATAGATCTCCAGTTTTAGAAAGACAATTTTTCTTTACTTAAATTGGAGGTGAAGCAGAGGATCAAAGTATTGGTGTTGATGTATGAGATGAATTCTTTCAGCTCTTCATTACTCCCTACCTACAGTATATGCAGAAGATATCATGGATGAATCTTCTCCATGCGAGGATGCTTTCCGAGAAGGGGTTGTTCTTCTAGATATAGATTTTTTCCCAATGGGCCATGAATATAATTGCATATGCCAATGCAAATTTTGTGCTCATTGCAGTTCCCCCTTTTTGTTTGAAGAATGTGTTCTCAAACAAGAAATGATTATGCTTCAAAATAAAGCTTTGATGAGGACAGGGCCGGTGCTAGGGTACCCCCCTGCGAACAATTAATGTGCGCCCTCCTAAAAATGCAACAGGAAGTGGGTGACACTGGGGAGAGGCAGAGGGGGACACTGGAGAGAGGTAGTGGGTGATTATCAATAGGTGAAAGGCAGTTGGTGACGCTGGGGATAGGCAGTGGGTGATAGTCAATAGGTGAAAGGCAGTTGGTGACGCTGGAGAGAGGTAGTGGGTGATAGTCAGTAGGTGAAAGGCAGTTGGTGACGCTGGAGAGAGGTAGTGGGTGATAGTCAATAGGTGAAACCATATCCAGCACCCATTAACCTCACCCTATCCAAAACTGATTAATACCTTCACTCCCATCAGCAATCAACACATTCCCAAGTATCCATTAATGAATTTACCCCCCCTAAACCCATTAACCCAACCACTCATACTAGGATGCCATTAGACAATTCACTTGATTGACAAACCACTGCTTCTCAAACTCAGATGCTTTTTTAGAGCTACAATATTCAGGATTTGGACTGTCACCTACCTTACATCTTCACCAGCTGTGACTGCACACTAGGGGCCCCATTTATCAACGAGTTTTATCATTAACAACAAGGGTAAGATGCACTAACATCTCGTCATACTTACCGCCTGACACCACCTCCCTGCTGATCGCATATGCTCTGACATATGCGATCAGCAGCACAAAGGACAGCTCTTCTGATAAGAGCTGTCCTTTGCGATCTGCCCTGCGCCATGGACTTCCGGGTTTATGACCCGAGAGACCATCTGCGCATGCGCAGAGTGACGTTACGGCCGCGGGGCATGCTGGGAGGGATCCGATGGGATCCTTCATAGCAGCGCAATGCGGTAGAAGCCCATAGGCTTCTGTAGGGTAACGCCAGCAAAAGCTGGCGTTACCCTCCGTATCGGAGCCCAGCGGCCAGGTGATTGATGCATACGGAAAATGCGGTAGACAGGGGTTTTACCGCATTTTCCATTTAGTGCATCTCGCCCCAAGTGATAAAACTCGTTGCATATGATAAATGGTGCTCCAGCCAATCAACTCCCAACTGTCATTTTTCAAACAGATGACAGCTCTGAGCTGATTGGCTGGAGCACCATTATTATGCGCAACAAGTTGTATCACATGTTGTGAATGATAAAACTTGTTAATAAATGAGGCCCAAGATCTGCTGCTATTGTCTGGGCCCGTGGCCTGAGCAGACATACGTTTCTGACGTGCAGTCATCTTCTGAGTATACCATGGCACTAGCCACTGTCACTCATAAGAGAACTAGGCAGCCATGAAGGGATGGGGAGAAGGGCCTCAGAGGATCACGTTGCAGTCAAAGAGGAGTGTTCAGGGCTCTCTTAAAATAAATCTGCATGAAGTATATACTGTATATATGGGCAGCAGTTGTGTGCAGCTCCACAGAAGCACTCACAGGCACATAGGTTGTGGATATCTCACGGGACACAACATCACATTGTCCCCAACCAAAGCAGGGTAGTGGAGAGATCCCTGTCCATAGATGTACCCTGATGTCATCAGTTACTGTCCAACGTCATTTCCTACTATCCACGTGGGTATAGAGGGGGAATATAGTGTAATGTATAATGTATAACAGTGCCCAAAGCGTGGCAAGCAAAGTGAGCCCACGAGGGGATAAGTTTCTTCTTTTGGTGGCCTTTATGGGCATAGAACCGCATTTACGCCCTCACTGCACGTCACTTCCAGGTACATCTACTGAAGGGCATTTATACACTACCACCAAAGCAGGGGCCAGACAGAGAGAATCTTCTTGCTTTATGGAGGTAGTGAGGAGTTTAAAATCAGTGCTGTCTAGTGGTCTGGGGTAGTACTTACTGTATAGCCAAGAAAGAAGGATGACTGGGAGGCAGAAAACTAGGAGAGGAGGCAGGCTGGGAGGGAGGGAGGAAGGATGCCGAGCATGAGAATCCATAGTCAAGATGAGCAACTTATTTGGGGACCTGCTGAGAAAGAGCAGAGCCCAGACAGGTTTGAACTTATGGTGTGTACACACGGTACAATAGAAATGCACGATATGAACGATAACGATATCGAGCAAAGCATTATCATTCATTTTTTGGTGGCTTCCAACACAAAAACGACCAGCGATGTGCGGGTATGTATGGACGATAGCAATATCGTCCATCGCCCGTGCATGTAGGCTAATCTTGTCTAAATCAACCAGGTTACATAGGGACCCGTAAGCGTTGATTGCGGGTCACTTGCCTTTCGTTGGTGGGTTGGTGGTGTGCTGGATGATTGATATTGATCATCCAGCGATCATTATCGCTGACTGATCGTACCATGTGTACGCACCTTTATACTGTGTAAGTTTAAGAACTAATGAAAGAATCGGCCCTGAGCAGGGGGCGGAGCCAGCAAGGCTGCCAGTAGTAGTGCCAGCACTCTTACACAGTGGCTGAGCAGTTATGAATTGCATGCTTTGGCTGCCTTGAGTCAGGACAGCTTGGCTCCGCCCACTCCTATCTGCTCAGCAATGCTGCTGATTGGCCCCATTGTCTGCTCCCCTTTCTCTATTGGGCTGATTTAATTAGGCTGGTTTAATACCAGCCAAACAGCTTCAAAAGCAGGTGCAGCCTGCGGAGCACATAGCGCATTGCCCCCCCCCAGCCCAGCCCGCCCCTGCACGGCAGTCCCCATCCCAGCTATTACAGGATCAGACACAGAGCACAGCACATAGTCACAGTGGTATGCAGTCGGGAAGCCGGTGGACCTAATCCTTACAGCCGGCTTCCCGACTGTCATATCCCGACAAGGGTCTAAAGACAGGCGTCGATATGCTGACGCCTGTTATTAGACAAATGCCGGGAGACCGACGCCCGGCATCACGATCAAAGGGACGCCAGGCACTGAGAGCGGATAGCTGCGCGGGGGGGAGGGTTAGGTTTAGGGTTCCCGGGGGGGGATTTAGGGTTGGGCACCCCCTGGGAGGATAAGTTTAGGATAGGGAAAGGGGGGGTTAACGTTAGACACCATCGGGGGGACGACATAGGGCTAGGCACCCCCCGAGGGACTTAGGTTTAGGTGGCGGGGAAGGGGGGGTTAGGTTTAGGCACTTAGAGGGGGGATTAGGGTTAAGCACTGGGGGGGAAGGTTAGGTTTAGGGGGTAGAAATTGGTTAGTATATACTTACCTTTGACGATCGGGATTTCCTCCTCTGCCGGGATGCCTCTGTGGGGATTCCAACCACCGGCCATGGGTCCGGCTGTAAATTATACAGATTCCGTCACAGCACAGTCCCCTGGATGAGGAATAGGAGAAGCAGTTATAAAATCTCACACCCAGCGAGTGCTGCATCACAATTCTCATGGCAAATATATTGTGTTCTGCAGAATTTGTAACTGTCTGATCTATTTTTATTTTTTCTGTGTGTAGAATAATCACCAAAAGAATAATATTATCCTATAATTTACCTATTTTTGCAATAGTTTTCCTTTAAACATAAATAATGTTGTGAACTTTTTAAATATTTATTGCCATTTCAATACCAGTATCAAATTGTTGATGATAATTACTTCCATATAACAATTGTTCATTCTCTGTATTTAAAACAAACTGATCTTATGTGTAAGCCTTGAAATGCTATAAACTCAAGGTAAATGTGAAAGCGATTATTAAAATTAAATTGCACAGATCGATTACTAATGTACTTTCCCATTCAATACATTTTCCAAAGTAAAAAAAAATATTTCTCATTTCTTCATGTTCTTCAATTCAGCTGTTTTCCAGAGTATGTAAAGAAAAAAGTAATTACAATAGTCCTGTGTTGTTACACATTAATAATAATAAGTAATTAAATAAATAAAATGGAACATGGACTTTATACGGTTGTTATAAAATGACCTGGTGCATTTTAATGCGGGAATTAAAAAGCAGTAGATGAATACTGGCCCTGATTCAGAGCCGGATGATCTGAAAGAGCGCTCACTCTGAATCAGGGCGGTTTTTTATTTTGTGCTGCCTCCCAGCCGCTCGCATAGCTGTGGGTGACCACCCACAGCTATAGCGAGTGGCCAGGTTGATGGTCAGAGCCGGAATCTCTCCACTGGCATCACTTGTCAGTAGGGCCGCCCCCAAACGGCAGGCGTTCACATGGGAACGCCTCCGTTTGGGCAGCCACCCCCCCCGGCCCTCCCACCAAAGGGGGCGACCTGTCACTCAACATCGACAGCTCGCCCCCCTTGTTGCGAGACCCGGAGCGACGGAGTGCCCGTCGCTATCCGGGTCTCGCGCATGCGCATGACGGAGCCGGCTCCGTCGTGCGCATGTGCTCTGGGCCACCATCGACCCGGTTGCGAGCATTCAGCGCTTGCGACCGGGTCTGAATTAGGCCCTCTGTGTCATCAATTTCTTCACAGGATTCTTGCAAATATTTCCACCAATTAAATGAAAATTTGGGTATCAAAAACAGGAAATTATCTGTTTTCTACAATTTTAATAATGACAATAGAAAATTAATGCTCAATTTAATCTTTATACTGTTTGTGTTTCTTTTTATTGTTTTCTTTTTTTAAACAGAACATTCATACTTCCTGATATGAAGAGTGTTATGATAAATAGATCAATAATAATAATAAAAATAATAATAATAGTCATTATATTTATATAGTGCTTTTCTTCACTAGGACATAGTGAGCTTTATGGAAACCATAATATAATACAGAGGTTTAGATTTAGAAAAAGTACTGAAACCATAAACAAAATACAGAGTTGGGGCCAGGGGCGTTTTAAGAAAGGAGGGGGCCCGTGTGCAGCCTCAGGGCCCCCTCCTCTCTTTCGGCACACTGAGCGCAGTAGATTCTGGCTTCATGCCAGAGTCTACAACGTATGCGCGGATCTCCAGGAAAATGGCGCCCGTGCCTATTTTCCCAGAGACATCTTTTCTGCGCATGCGCGAGTCACCAGGAAAATGGCCGCCGCCATTTTCCCAGTGATTTTTTTTTCTGCTCTGCAGCGCCGGCCCTGAGCTGCGGAGAGGTGATTATTTATTAACAATGGATGCAGGGTGTGCGTTGTGGGGCTCCCCTGGACTCATGGGCCCGTGTGCATCGCCCATTATAAAGACACCTATGGCTGAGGCTGCCCTTTTGGGTGTACATCAGATCAGTGGATAATTCATCCTAACCACAAAGACACTAGGCAAGGCAGACATATTGAGCGGACCACATAGGTTACATTGGGCATAATAGGCAATGCTGGGAAGAGATTGCATTAAAAGAAACTGGGTAAACTACAGAGTACTAAAGCAAGATGCAAGACACATAATCCTGATCAAGACCGAAAGTCTATCTACTGTATATTTTTAGATTAATTAAGAAAAAATTGTTAATGATTATTTTTCTAACTCATTTGTAATTGCTTTTTTACCAGTGATGCAGATGAAACAGTTTTTCTTGAAACATTACACATTGATTATGGAGGGGACACAACTTTACTCACTGTAAATTATAAATATACTAGCTGGGATACCCATCGTTGCCCTGGTTGAAGAATGGACCTTGAGGTACATGTGCAATCTTCATTTTTTACAGTGTCCTCGCCTATAACCCCAATTTATTGATCCTGAAAAGGACCCCCTGTTTGCTAGCAGTGTTTGCTGCAGAACAGAAATCAGGGCAAAACAGATTTCATTGCTGAGCAAACATCTCTGCAGACCAAATTGGAGACCATGGCATATGAAAATGTGCTTGTAGGAAATGACTGTCAGTGCAGGTGCAGTGTAACAGTTGATCCTCCGACTCACTGCTCTTCTGTTGGAGCGCTGCCTGCTCCCTACTTATACATATCAGCCTGTGCCTTCAGATAAGTGCAGTTTTAGGCACTGGAAGACCTACTGAAACAAAAAATTTAAATCATAGACTCAGCGGCCTACTTGGTGGGCACAATGTAGATCTCCTTGTCCCTGATAAGCTTCAAACATAGCCAAAAATATAATCCTGGACAAACTACACCGCCGTGCCAAATTTGATGGAGCTAAGTATAAAACTCTGGCCTTGCATAAAGGACAAACTGACAGACAGACACACACACTTTCTCGCTTATTGTATAGATTAGAAGTCAAAAGGGACTTCCATGACAATATATTATTATTATCATTTATTTATATGGTACCACAAGTGTTCTGCAGCGCCTACATAAACAATTAGGTTGACTTACAGTACAATACAATACAGAACATGGATAATATACATTGCTACATTCACAACCATAACAGCCAGATAAGCAACAGAGCAAAACAACCAGGTGTTAGGTGCCCTAGAGGGGAGTAAGAAGTAGATAAAAGTAGGGTAAGGAGAAGCACAAGAGGGTCGAGGGCCCTGCTCATAAGAGCTTACATTCTAAAGAATATATATATTCTATATATACTGTATATGTATTTATTGGCATCCAGGGCTGCCATCAGAAATTGTGGGGCCCGGGACTGACAAAATTGGCAGGGCCCCACTACCTTATTCCTACAAAAAAAATTTGCCCCAAAAATATCAAACCTGCCCTCTTATGTGCGTCTAGCTAACCCCACCTTAAGTGCGTCCAGCCAGCCCCCCTTTCTGTGCATCCAGTCAGCCCCCCTTAAGGTCATCCAGCAAGACCCTCCTTATGTGCGTCAAGCAAGGCCCCCCTTATGTGCATCCAGCCAGGCCCCTCTTGTGTACATACAGCCAGCCACCCTTGTGTGTGTGTCCAGCCAGCCTCCCTTATGTGTCCAGCTAGGCCCCCCTTCTGTGTGTGTCCAGCCAGGCCCCCCTTCTGTGTCCAGCCATCCAGGCCCCCCTTCTGTGTTCAGCCAGCCAGGCCCCCCTTCTGTGTGTGTCCAGTAAGGCCCCCCTTCTGTGTCCAGCCAGCCAGGCCCCCCTTCTGTGTCCAGCCAGCCAGGCCCCCCTTCTGTGTCGAAAGAGCCAGGCCCCCATTCTGTGTCCAACTAGGCCCCCCTTCTGTGTGTGTCCAGCCAGGCCCCCCTTCTGTGTCCAGCCAGCCAGGCCCCCCTTCTGTGTCCAGCCAGCCAGGCCCCCCTTCTGTGAGTGTCCAGCCAAGCCCCCCTTCTGTGTCCAGCCAGCCAGGCCCCCCTTCTGTGAGTGTCCAGCCAAGCCCCCCTTCTGTGTCCAGCCAGGCCCCCCTTCTGTGTCCAGCCAGCCAGGTGCCCCTTCTGTGTCCAAGTAGGCCCCCCTTCTGTGTGTGTCCAGCCAGGACCCCCTTCTGTGTCCAGCCAGCCAGGACCCCCTTCTGTGTCCAGCCAGCCAGGTCCCCCTTCTGTGTCCAGCCAGCCAGGTCCCCATTCTGTGACCAGCCAGCCAGGCCCCCTTTCTGTGAGTGTCCAGCCAGCCAGACCCCCCTTCTGTGTGTGTCCAGCCAGGCCCCTCTTCTGTGTCCAGTCAGCCAAGCCCCCCTTCTGTGTCCAGCCAGCCAGGCCCCCCTTCTGTGTCCAGCCAGGCCCCCCTCTCCTCCACTTTCACTAGCACAGCACATTTAACTTACCGTCTGCTGCTATGCTGTCTCAGTGTCTTCTCTGCTGAGTCCCGGCCCCTGAACACTGACGCGCCTGCACGTGTTCCCGGGCAGCAGGAGCAAGACTGAGAGCCACGGCGGGTCCTAGTGCCCACCGGCTCAACTTAATATGACAGAGACAGCAGCAGCGCTGCTGCTGCTGCTCTCTGTGAGAAAAAAAAAATGCTAGAAACGACAGGGGGAGGGGGGGGGAGTGGAGCGGGCCCCCCCCTTTCCACCAGGTGACCGGGCCCGGGACTCCAGTCCCGGCAGTCCCCCCCTGATGGCGGCCCTGTTGGCATCCATTATAACTTCTAACATATGGAACAATGTATCCGCTACTGTAAATTAGAAAAATATTTCAAGGTGTTCTGAGGAGTTCCATGATTTGAGGTAACTTGTATTATGCATAATAATTTAAAGTAGGTAGTGCGTTATATTTTCATAATGAACCCTAAATTAATAAAAGTACTTTAGCAACAGAGAATAATAATTTTGTGGCTGAAGTGCTGGTTTTTTTGGGTCCCCAAGAAAGAAAATATATTGGTGGTTACTGCTTGTTGTCATGTAGAATAGATTGGCTTATTAATATTATAAGTTATACTGTAATTTACAAAATGGTTGAGCTTGGGGGGGTGTCAGTCGGCATCTTCATCAATGTTGACCGTGTCAATTTTATTATCATCATAGTCATCATCCTACTTATCAGCCAATATTAATTCAACTTCAGTGGAATCTAGAGCTACAAATTAATTTGTACATGGTGGCTATGGTATTCCACAAACAATTTGTATTCATTGTATCACAATTTTTCTTGGCAGTAGTCTCCTACATCAATTGTTTACAATGTTTCTGACTGAGGTAACACACTGGAGGGTGGGTGGTTAAGTACTCCATACCTAGTTTATACAAGATGCTCCACATTTCTATTTTTCCCCTCCCATAATTCAAATAACACAATATAAAAACTGGTTTAAACAATAATAATTGTAATGCTGGAAATAATGTTTTTATATATTTTTTATGGAGGTGGGGTGTAATTTAACTGCCAAAATCCCACAGTAGTACCCCAAAAATTTGCAACTTGCTAGGTAAACTGTGATACAAGAATGAACATTATATAGTCAGAAGTAGGCTAAAGCAATTGTATTTTTGGGGTGGGGCGGGGGGGTATAATTTTATTGACAAAATCTCATGGTAGTAATTGAAATGTATGCAGCTTGCTAGGTAAACTGTGACACTAGACTGCACACACGTAGAAATTGGATAAAACTAATTATTTTTTTTATGCTGGAGACCCTTTTATGGGCTGTGTAGACCTACAACAGCTGGGGAGACACTAATTGTCCACCCCTACACTAGGGGGTATATTTACTAAGGTGCGGGTTTTTAGAAGTGGAGATGTTACCCATAGCTGCCAATCAGATTCTAGCGATTATTGTCTAGAAGGTGCTAGTTAAATGTTAAGTAGAATCTGATTGGTTGCTATGGGCAACATCTCCACTTCTAAAAACTCTCACTTTTTTTAAATATACCCCTAAGTCTTTCTCTGACCCTGTCTCACTAAGCTTTGTTGTCTCAATCTGTCTTTTTCTCTTTGGGCTCGATCCAATTAGGTGCGAATTGCAAGTAGCGAGTTTGTTTCTTTAAACTCGCACACATCGCTGCGAAGAGCGCTCCCGAGAATTATCCAATCCAATTAAAAATGCCTATTCGCACTACTCGCAGCAGAGGGGAGCGACTTGACTGCCAAATGAGATTTGTGAGTAATGCATGAAAATGTGGGGAGACCATCCTGGATCCCCCAAAATGGATAATTTCGTTAGCAGGACTGTATAGACGGCTGTTTGTGGCCATTAGGAAGTTACTGTAGGTTTTGAAATGGTGTCAAATGGCTGATTTGTGCTTTTTTTTTAAATGCAAGAAAATGATAAAAAAACAAACTTTTTTTGTTTAATCTCAAACGAATTAAACAAAAAATGCAAAATAAAAGTAGGAAAAAGGGTGATTTTGGGGTACTTTGAGGGCACCTTGAAAAATGGGGAAAAAATGATAAAATCAACTATTTTTCAACTAAAAAATGATTGTAATTAAATTTGAGGTGCCTAAACTAACGAAAAAGTTGATTTTGTGGTAATTTGAGGAATTTTTTTTTTTACCCCAATGTAATTATTTGACTAAATAAGCTAATTAGAAACTTCCAGTCGCTTAATTTGTTATTAGGGGGGAGGGGTCCAATAGGTTCAGCACAGTGTCCCCACATTTTAACCTTAAAATAAAGATTTTCCTTTCCATCTCTCACCCTCAGGGAGGTGTGAGTGGAAAGTTGCGAATTCAGTCTGATTGATCAGTGCGAGTTGCTAATTGGATTGCCAAATGAATTTGCTATGCGAATTCAAAGTGAAAATCGCAACTCACATCTCGCAATTCGCACCTAATAGGTTTGACCCCTTTGTCTCTTTCTTACTGTATTAACCTGACTGTCACTGCACCTACACTCCTAACCAGCGCTCCTTACCTTTACTGGTGTAAAATGGAAGCTGAGACGAAGATGGAGGAGTTTATGGGCCTGATTCATTAAGGATCGCTATTGCGATCTCAGCTCCGTAATCGCACACAGAAAATATGCTAATGAATGCAAACGCTATGCCGTCACACAGCCAGCATAGAGACGCCCACTGCTGCCCACTACCGCTATCTCGCATTTGTAATACCTTGCAGTCCTGCGTAGACATCGGTACCATCGAATACAATCAGCCACTCACGCAGAATTACAGCAGCCCTGACCTAACCTCGTTGCACGCAGTAAGTACTCAAGCTGCGTATACCATTGCAATGGCTAATTTATGCACGCCCATGCAATGGCGTTCAAACGGACAGATACGCTTGTGTTTCGCCGACCACCTCCTCGTCACCAGCCCCAAAGGCTCACTGCCTGTCCATCACTCTGCGATGGCTCTACATGGTCTGTGTGAGCGCATTGGTGCCTTCGCGCATGCTCAGTACCCAACAATCGGCCAACTGCGTACGCTGTTGCCATAGCAATCAAACAAGTGAGATCTGAGATTTCCAGGAAAATTTTATTTTCTTCATCAGAGGTCCCATTATGGCGGTACAACCGCAACATGACTCAATTTCTCTCGGTAACCAGTAATTTGGTTCTGTTAGATTTCTCTGAATTTATAGGCCAGATATTGGTGCCTCATGTCTCACTTTGCACCTGTTCCTCAGTGATGTCACCAATTTCAAGGAAATAGATCGGGTTCAGGCCATAAATCATCTGAATCCATTGTATGTAAGACACATGTGCACTTTAAATTGCATAAATCAAAGTATCCAAATAAAATAAGACCTTTTATCCCCATTTTATTGAGAAGGTATAGAACCGGAGAGACATGCCCAGAATGAAATGATACAAATGTTAATCATAGAGCATGTCATATTTTTATAAAAGATGCGCTGTCATGCACAATAAGGTCAGCAGACATTACCCGTGGGGGTTCTTACATTCTGTAATATACAAATATTTAATCCTGGGATTTACAAGACAGCATAAAGAGAATTTGTTGTAAGAGGTTAATTCATGTGGCCTCTTAGAACATGTACTGTCATAATAAAGAGCAGAGATATCCTGTCTGCTGAGCATGTAATGAAACCACTTTGTCCTATTTAAAACCAATCCATCTCTGTACAATTCTCTGGAACCTCTAATCTAATACATAATTCTTCACAATTCTTCATTTAACAACGCAAGCAAATAAATACAGTACAGTATGACAATACGATGCTAACTCTTTTTATGTAAAGTTGAACAGCTATGAGTTTATGTAAAGTAATATAGCACACACCTTTTATTGGGGATAATTTGTATTTTATAAGGACCTAAATGTTTTGAAAGCATCGACTCGGGTAAACCGTTTACACCGCGAGCCAGGTTGAACCCATGTTCAACCCTGTTCGTTACCCGGGTTGAAATGCCGGGCCACTCAACCCAGGTTATTTCAACTGGGCCCTTTCTCACTGAGCAATAACCCGGGTTATTTCTGGCAGTATGAAAGGGGTATTACATTTCAGCCATTTCCAATCACATCACAGCACCTGAAACACGAGGGAGGGAGCTAAACACAATCCAAAATACACAAGATCCATTTTTTTGATTCGAGTTCCAAACTTGGCTAAAAAACCAGAGTCAGGATTTGGTCCTACTCAGAAACCCAAAGTAATCTGAGCCAGGACCCTGTTCGACTCGCAACCCTGAAGTTCGGGTGTTTTTTGGTTTTCAGCAAGACCGAGCCGCTCATCTCTATCTGTTATACAATGAAAGAAGCATTATTCTTTAGTTGTATACAGGGGGGCCGGATGGGCTGAAGGCGAGATGGGCCAGTCCGGCATCAAACCCCGGCCGAGCAGCTCCGCCTCCCAGCGATCTGCTCGGCCGGGGATACTGAAAGACGGGAACGTGACTCGTGGCATGCCCCCTTGAGGTGAGGCCACGTCCCTTTTGTCTGTCCCTGGTTGTATATGACCTTCTCTTCCTCCCAGATTTATCAGCCACAGTGCACCAGTTACTGGTACTATTCTGCATGTATTACACATGTCACAGGGCCTAATGGGAGATCTGTCACTAATATGCTGGTCGTCTTCATGTAAGAAACAGTGAATGCTAAATCTGGGAGCACATTATGCGATCAGTCTTGTGATATATCGTTCCAACATGGATCGCAACAATATATCATGTGGATCGCATAGTGCGTACGCCCGGTCGCCGTGCCTGTGGCTCATTCATCACATCGTCCCATCTACTGTGCTGCACAGCAGATGGGACGTTGCAATGAACAACCCCATGCTGTTAAATGCAGCATGAAACAACACATTGCACCCTCGTACACGGCAATGCGCAGTGTGTATGGACGATACACTATCGTTTCATTGCGTCATGATTCGCCAGGTACATATATCAAATAGGGGGAGATGTACTGAGCTCTGGAGAGTGATTAAATGGTGACAGATAAAGTACCAACCAATCAGCTCTTAACTGTTACTTTACAGACTGTGGGCCTGATTCATTACCGATCGTAACTGCGATTATGCACGCAATTGGACGATTATTGCGATCTGCGCATGGGTATGCGCGAACTAGCCACTGCAATCGGGATTGCGATCGCAGTGACTACGCAGACCCATCGCAGATTGATTTACAGGAAGTGCCGTTTGTGGGTGGTGACAGGAGGGTGGTCGGTGAAACGCAGACGTACCAGTGCTTTGGACGCCGTTGCAGAGGCGTGCATAAATCCACTGCAATGCCTTACGCAGCTTGAGCTACAACAGCGTGCAATGAGCAAGGTCAGACCTGGTGCAAGTGTGCGTGAGGCTCCGATGTTACCGATGCTTTGGCAGACTTGCTAAGTATAACGGATGTGAGTAAAGGAGAGTGGGCGTTCTTACCTTTTGCTAAGACTGCATTGCGATTGCAGTGAATTAGCATACCTTCTCATTGAGACTGCGCGTGCAATCGCAGCCGTCATCACAGTTGCGATCCGTAATGAATCAGGCCCTGTGTTTGAAAAGTGACAGTTGGGAGCTGATTGTTTGGTACTTTATGGGGGTCTATTTACTAAGCAGTGTTAGGAGATAGAGTGAAAAGTGATAAGGTGCCAGCCAATCAGCTCCCAACTGTCATTTTTCAAACACAGCCTGTGAGATGGCAGTTAGGAGCTGATTGGCTGGCACCTTATCACTTTTCACTCTGTCTCCTAACACTGCTTAGTAAATAGACCACTTAGTCTCTCCAATTTATCACTCTCCAGAGCTTAATACGTATCCCCCATAGTGTATACCAGCTTAAGAGACTTCAAGGCAGGCCACGATTGGTTAATGTCTGTGCCCTATATATAGTTGACTGATGCTTATATATATATATATATATATATATCCCCCATTGCTCAGTCTTGACTTCTCCAGTAACTGCATTCCTAAAGTGATTGCCATTTGAGAAGGCCAAGGGGCACAAATTAAGTGGCCTTTCGTGCACTTTTTTTTTTCTACAGCCAAAAAAAACAAGCATCATGTCTCATACAACAACTTCATTTTCGTGCTTGACATTTTCAGGGCTGATTGAGCCTATTTATATCATTGTGTACATCTTTTCTCCAAGATATAACACTACTTCATTGGGTGAAAGTCTTGTACAAAATAATATCAGAGAGAGAGACATTTTTCCTCACACAGACATTTTGAATTATACATCTGACATTCAGAATTGGGTTGCGAAGCGTCTCTTTTGTGCGCCTGAGAAAATATATGTGGCATTAGCATAACAAGACTGAGTATGACCAGAAGTCCCTCCGCCATCTTTCTCAGAATACTAAAGAGCGATATTTAATTGAACATGACTTTACAAATACAATGTAAGGAGTGGTTGAACATCACATTAATTGCATCATTAAAACATAAATCACCGAAAATCTCATAAACCTCATAAATATTTTCTTCTGCGTCTTCAACAAACCTTGTTACTGATATTGTAAGGCCAGCCCAATAGTCTTTGTGCTCGTTTTCCTTGCAGTGACATAGGGAAAACAGGCGCATGGAAACCGTCCAGATGGAACTCTAATGAGGAACTATGAATTAAGTCGTCTAGCCCTCAGCTGGCTCTCCAATTCTGATTGGGTAAAGGAGAGATAAGGCTTATATGGTCCAAGATGGATCATTCCTTCCATTTAAAATATAACTGAATTTATTAAAATTATGCCTCAAAACATGTTTATTTGCTCCAGCCAATCAGATCTCTGTCTGATCCGGTCATCCCTCCTCCAATAAGAACCTTTTGTATCCCCCCAAAGCCCCAACTCCATCCCTTCCCTTTTAGAATGTAAGCAAGCAAGGCCCTCCCTCTATTCTATCATACCTCCCATTAGGCTCACTACAGTAACTCAGCCAAGATGTCTATGCCAGGGCCGACTCTAGGGGTGTTCGACCACCATAAAGGGCGCACCCCTCCCCAACATCCCGATTTCAGCGGGACAGTACTGTCCCCGCTGTTCCACCCGTGGGCCAAAGTGGCCCGAGGGTGGTCAAATCGGGAGGTTGAGGACTGGACCCCGGAATCTGAATGGATGCTGCACGCATGCACGCGGCATCCATTCAGTGATGGGAGAGGGCTGGGAGAAGCCCAGCTAGTGAGGCTCCCCCGAACCTGATGTTATTTGGAGGCGTGCCATGCGGGCACGCTGACAAATAATGTCACATAGGGGGTGTGGCCTATGGTAATTAGGCCACACCCTATTTTTGGTTGCACATGGCTTCACCGCACGTGATGTTGGGGGTGCACTGTAGAGAGTCGGCACAGGGTGCGCCGACCCCTGGAGCCGGTCCTGGTCTATGCTATAGCTACACCTACACTAAATGTAAATTTATTATACCCCTTTTACACTGGCATGAACGCGCATCAATCCGGGATTTTTGTCAGTGGAAATGGATCAACCTAGGTCCAGTGACCCGGGGATCCAACTCGGCTAGCTTGCAGGGTTGGCCACAGGTCATTCCCATGTCACTCTGCAGTGTAAACGGCGCGACCCGGGTCACGATGACCTGGACGGTGCCACTTGCTACCTGATTGTTCGGTTTCAGTGGTGCTTGGAGATTACATCATCTCCAAACGTCCACTGCAAAGCCAGTAGAACCGAGTCACTGCAGACCTGGGTCTGGTTTGAACGGTGCCGACCAGGGCATAACCCGTGTTGGCACCACAATGTGAAAGGGGTCTGTCCAGGGTCTGATCCGGGTTGGAATGTGTACTAATCCTGGGTCAGGACCGGGAATTTGGTGTAAAAGGGGTTATTCTGTTACCTTACCTTGTTTGTATATGTTTGCTATGTAATGAAAATAATATAAAATTAATTGTCAACTCATTAAATAATTCATTATTGCCTCTTAAAGGGCACAACCAAATAGCCACGCACTACTAGTGCATCATAAATGCGAGGGATAAATTCTAAATTGCAATCAATGATAATTTTGCTGATTACCCAGCAATAATTGCAATGGATCCTAAATGGACGTGTCTGTAGAAACTTATACCCCTTTTACACCAAAGTTGGGTCTACCCTGGTTGCAGCTCGGTGTAAAAGGGTCCCTGAAAAATAACCCGGATCAAGTGACCCAGCAATCCAACCCAGGTAGCTACCAGGGTTGGACCCAGGATGGACCCGGGTAATGGTACAGTGTAAACGGTGCGAACCGGTTTACCCAACCTGGGTCATGCCTAAAATGAGCTGATTGGTGGTTGTGGAGCAGTCACCTCCCACTTTTTATGACCTCACAGGTTTAGCAGGGCAGACCTGGGTTCAGTGTGAACAGGGCTGACCTGGGAGTAACCCAGATCGAAGGTGCAGTGTAAATGGGGTCTGACCTGGGTTTTGGTGGAAAAGAGGTATAAGTGATTTTGGTCAGTCTTTCTCTTGCATGCAGTAATCCAATCTGCACTCCTTTCCTACCTGGATCCCCAGAAGAGACAACAACAGACACGTACACACTGAAGCTCGTCTGCTTTATGGCTCAGCTGCACTGAAAGACAACTACATGACAGTGGGGCTGATTCAGGGATGGTGGCTATTGCGGCAGCCAAAAAAAGATGCCCGCTGCCAGCTATTCTGATGCACTGCTGCGGCAGAAGACGCAGTATCAGATCAAATGTGTGAACATCGGATGTCTGCGTTACCATCAGGTTACTCAGGATGTCTGGGTAAAGCAAGTTGCTGTGGCCAGTGATGCTGTGTGTAAGGACGCAACCCCCCCATCCCCTCCCCCGATTTCTGGAACTCTCACCGTCACCACCCTGTCGCCGCTCCCAAACTCCAGCAGCATGTCACTCATTGGGGCACTGCGACCGACATCACTGAACAGATCAACATGCGCAGATCTGCACACATGGGAGATGTACGTAAATATCGAATCTACAGTACGTACATCTCTGAATTAGACCCAGTCAGACAGATGTGAGAAGGCAACAGTGGGCGTCCCTATTCCCAGCTAAGCTTTGGAAACATTAGCATATTTTAGCAACAGTGATCTGTAAAGATGGGTACACACTAAATGATGTGTACCCAGCACGATGTCATTTGCAGCACGTCCCGGCAGGGATTGCCGGGATCGGTAAGTGCATACACACTTGCCGATGCCAGCAGTGACGGAGCGACAGGGGGGGCAATGTCGCTGCCGATGCGCGATGTCTTAGCAAGCGGGTCGATGGTAGGGCACTGCGCACTACTTATATTATTAATAAAAATACTGTAAATCAGTTCCCTCACTGTATGTTTGAGCAGAGTTTGGGATTGCATACTGTACCTCCAAAATGACAAAATTTCAGTGAGAGTCCTCATTCAAAGATTTTTACGGAGCCAGTGTTATATACAGAAGTGGGGAGCGTTTAATTTAAAGTTAATTTTTTGGGGGGGATCGTAGCAGAGATTTGGCGGATCATGGTTAATACTATTTTGTCAGAATTTTGCATGTGTAAATATAAAGAGCAGGGGCGTAACTAGGTATTTGAAGACCCCATAGCAAAAGTTTGCTATGGGGTCCCTATGTACCACCCAATGGTGAAAAACCTTTATAACACATATAACTTTGGCAAGAAAGAAGAGCCCCCCTAATACCCCTTCTCCACCAAAATCCCAGGTCTGACCTGGGATTTGGAACACGGTTCCAAGCCGGATCAAACCATGGATTTACCCCATTTCCACTGCGGCTCCAACCCGGGAATATCCCAGTTCGGCACCATTCACAGTGCTGAAGCTTGGAGATAATGTCATCATCAAGCACCAGCAACTCCAGTTCTTCCCTGAACGCCAGACCAAAGTGGACCGGCGACCGGGGGTGGGGATCCTTCCCGGTTAGGGGGTCCTTCATGGGAAGGGTGTCCTTTCGGGAGGCTGTGATGTCACAGCTGTCACCGGGGAGAAGGGCAGAGAGAGATTACAGCCTTCCCCGTATGAAGCGGGGATGAGGTAAAAACCAGAACGGACCGGACCATATGGGGAGGCTGTAATCTCTCCCTCCCCGGTGACAGATGTCACACAGACAACTTCCGAATACCACCCAATCACCATGCTGGAAACAGGTCTCGGGTTGGAAGACCCGGGTAACCCAATTCCACTGAGCCTAACCAAGGTTTTGCCCGAAAA
Source organism: Taudactylus pleione (assembly GCA_031769625.1). NCBI lineage: Eukaryota > Metazoa > Chordata > Amphibia > Anura > Myobatrachidae > Taudactylus > Taudactylus pleione. Next base: position 3,973,181 of record JAUIMM010000710.1, read on the forward strand.
AACCCTGCTCGATACCCAGGAAGAAACTCCAGGTCCCGGGATTTTTTTCCTAGGAGCCTTAGCCACTACTCAGGTTGACACGGCAATAACCCAGGTATTAAGGCAGGTGGAAAAGGGGTATAAGATATGGACCCCATAGCAGCTACACCCCTTGCACCTATGGTAGTTACTTATAGAGAATTCAAATACACAACTCTTAATTTGATTCACTAGCAATGGTAGCTAAGCTTAAAATCAGTAGTGCAGGGGCAGGTTTAGGAGAGGGCCTGAGTGCAGTCTCCATGGGTTCCCCCTCCTTTCTCGCAGGGCAACAGGCTTTGTGCAGGTCAACAGGAACATGGCGCCTACACTATGCTCACGATCATTTCTCTACTGTGCATGCCAAAATCTTTGGGAAAATAGCTGCCTTGCCCTATACCCGGTGATTTCTGCACCACTGACACGGAACTCTGGAGAGGTAAGTAAAATATACGGGTGCAGGGCGTGTGGTTTGCACCCATTATAGATTCCCCACTGCAGTAGTGGTCTAGTAGATCTATTGGTAGATGGGCAAACTTTCTAAAGATGACAAGTAAAGAACTTGACCATAGCAGCCAATCAGATACTACTGTAGCTATCATTTATCAAGTACATTCAAGTACATTCCATAAAATGATAGCCAGAAGCTCATTACCGCTAGCCGCTGTATAGCAGCACATGTTGCCGGGAGAGCAGCAGCTTCCCTGGAACCCTCCCCAGCCCAGCACAGAGCAGCTTGTGCTGGGCTGGAAGAGAGACTGCTGCTGCTGCTGAACTTTTCTCGCTCCCTGCAAATTGTGACACAGAGCCAAGAGCATCGGAACGATTTTATGTTGGGGAGAGCAACATAAAATCGTTCTAGTGCCTGCCCACCCCCTCCCCTCCCTCTTCCCTGAGCGTAGGCCGTGGACGGTCAGGGGCTGTGCTTTATAGCAGTATGGCTGCGCAGCCCCTGCACCGCACGGAGGAGGTGTAGGGTGCGGTGTTTTAACTTACAGACTGCACATTACACCTCCTCCTCTGTGCTGTGCAGGGTCTGTGCAGCCTATTGCTATAAAGCACAGCCCCTGACCATCCGTGGCCATTGCTCCTCTCAATTGTTTGGGGGGATTGAGCCGTCCCCTCGCCCCACCATTCGAACGCCCATGTGCAGCGCTGCTATACACCAGCCAGCAATAGGGTGCAGAGGAGAAGTTCTATGGGGGGCATGCGTTCGCACTGATCACCCCCACATTGGATCTGACACTGGTTCTGCTTAGCCTTAATCCCCATTTACATTCCCTCACTTTGCTTACATGAGCACACCTAGTTACAGTCCAGATCCCCCTCATTGGCCCTAAGTGTGGATGTGATCAAAATACTTAAGACTCTACTTCGCTCTCATCTTCGAAGTATGCACGGTGGCCAATTCAGGCAACGTACGTACTCTCCACAACTTCCATCCCTGTGTCAGCCCCCAAGTGATCAGCAATTCTTTTGACCCTCACTGTCTTATGTCATGATGTTCTTTAATTCAGTTTGGAAGAAAGATGCTCTCACACACCAGCTCAACTTCAATTTTTAGGTTTGATGCGCCTCTTAAAATGTCACCCTTTGGGATCAGTATACAGAGCCAGGAGCAGATCAGTAATCATTGTTTGAATGATCAGCCAATCCCATGGAGTTATGTACTGCTGCTGGCATTGATTGCTAACCTGAATAACAGTTGCTGAGATCAATACATCACTGCGGTATGCCATTTCCTTAAGTGCTTCTCGCTAATGGGAAAGATTTCCAAGTAACTGTTGCTTGTTAACATCCCATCAAGGTGTTTGAAGTTGCCCGTAACAAAACCATCTGTTTCTCTGCAGTTTTTCCATAACACATAACATGGTACATTGTAAATTACACGTATGTGCTACAGAGGAGCTCACGCAGTTCAGCTTCCTGCCTGTTTAGTTCTGAGCCAATAATTCAGTCTTTCAGTTCCTCTAATCATTTCTCCTAGTTCAAAAGGAAATCAAGTCCTTAAAAGTGAATTTTTAAGGGTAAGAACAAATTTTGAACCAGACAAAATCTATTTAAAATTATTTGTCACCTGGTACGACAGGTACTACCAAATAAAAAACAGATTTACGTACAGCAAAATGAATTGCAAAGGAGAAATAAATGTGATACATACCGTACGTCTGGTAATTATTAATATCCTATTCTGTTATTAATTCAGCTAAAAGCATTTCACCAGAAAGCTCTTAGGGGTAAATTTACTAAGCAGCACTTAAAAGCAGCTGTGTCTTTGGCGGATTGGGACGCGTGTCTTGTATTTAATATTCTTGCCCTGTTTTGCTAAGAGCCTTTAAGTAAATTTACCGCTTAGCGTTGGAGAATCCTTTGTCGGATAGGATGGAAAGGGGTGGACAAAATTTCAGCACGAACGCCAGTTTGTGATGTTACTCTGTGCAATGCTCGTGTGCCCCAGAATGCTGCCTTTACAGCCATACACAGAATTTGCCTTAAAAATGGGAGAATCAGATCAAGACATAAATAGGTACTTTTGTGTTCCTATTTAAGAAAATATTTAGAATTAATATGCATCAAACTCTAGGAAGTGACATCTTTGTAGACTTGCTTTCCAGAAATGCACTGTGGGGATTGGTGAATTTTATACTCAGAGCTGCCAAGACCTGAGTACTGGAGGGGGCGTGCAGGGAGGCGTGGCTACCCCCCTCAGGAAAAAATAAATAAAAATACTGCTGGCCTGGGTCTGGGTAATCGATACCTACTGTGCTCTTAGCTTTTTGTGACCTGTATGAGATACCATCAGAACACTGTACTAAGGGTGTGGGAGTAGCCTCCACTGCTTGTAATGCAAGCAAGGGCCTTGTACACATATAGGTGGGATACATTCAGTATCCTGGCAGATGGGATTCCTGCTCCTGAACCCAGACACCTGTCAGAATCCTGGTGCCAGAATCCCGAAGATAAGTAGTGGGTTTAGGGGGGTTAGGGGTTAGTATTAGGCTTAGGGGTAGGGTTAAGTGTAGGGTGCGGGGAGGGGGAGGACTAGGTTTAGGATGAGGGGAGGGGAGGGGGAGGTTAGGTTTAGGCACTATGGGGGGAGGTTAGGTTTAGGCACCAAGAAGGGAGGGTTAGGGTAGGGAGAGGGGGAGGATTAGGATACCGACAGACAGGTGTCAGTATCCTAACCCTGTTGGGAAGCCAGCGGCAGGATTTTGAACGCTCAGATCCCAAATGTTGGCATCTTGTACCCATCCCATATAGGTATGTACATTAAAAAGCAATGTTGTTAACAGAAAAATTGTCAGACCAGACTAACATATGACACAGTTCATTTTTACATGGTTTTCCCCTCCACAACCCAAAAGTTATTTAATTAGAACATAAGAATCATTACAATATTTCTCCTACACTCAACTCACATAAACACACCCAGGGCTGTAACTAGGGGTGTGCGAGCAGTGCCACCGTACAGAGCACAGGGCCCTGAGGTCAGCACCTGCCAGTGGCTGCGCCTAGCGTTACCCCAGAGCCACCTGGAGCGTCATTAGGAGTGATGTCACCATGCCACGGGTTTCGGGGACATAAAGCCCTATTATGGCACTGCAAATATTTATGTTAGACACACACCCTGGTGGCTGGCTGGCCAGAGGACCAAACTTAAACATAGAGGTAGGGTATAGAAAGGAGCTGCAAACCTATTCCAAAGGGGGGGCTAATTTGCAAAAATTGCCAACCGGATTCACATTTACAGGTAAAGGGGCTGATTTGATTGTATCTCAATTCTCGCACACCCCATTCTGAGTCAGCTGGATCTTTGCTGGATCTGGCTCTGTGTGAAATGGGCATTTAAGGGTGGAAACTGGAAACTGGGTGGTGACAATGCGATTGCAGAGAACTGTGCTGTCTTGTGGAAATGTCATGGGAGAGCCATGGGCATGTAGCCAGAGTTCTGTGCTACTCCGAGTCCTGTGTACGAGGAAGGGAAGCCTGTTCCTGATGGCTGTCTTGTACCTAGCATGGGTCTGATGCAAGAGCTGATACTAATGGTGACTGCTGCAGATGGAAAATCATTGGGCAGAGCGTCTTCCCGCTTGGAGCCGCATGGATCCTCGCATTAGAACTATGCAAACTCACATTAGCTTTCTGTATTATTATAAATGCGGATATCCGCCTGTGTTCAGAGTCAGTTGCACCTATGCGGCCGAACCGCCCCAATCCAACCCCTGGTGAAAGTAGCTGTCTTCAACATCATCAGCACGCATTTGCAGCAGCTCTATGCCCGTGTGCAGTCTCCGTCCGGGGCTGGCAGCGCACTGAGCGCAGCGCCGCTGCAGTAGACTCTGGGCATTAGTCTGTGCCCAGAGTCTATTGCGCATGCGCAGGTCACCAGGAAAATGGCCACAGTGCCCATTTTCCCTGCGATTTCCCTAATGCGCATGCACAAAACACTGGGAAAATGGCCGCTGCAGATATTTTCTAGGAGATTTTTACAGCGCTGATACCGCTGACGTGGGACTCTGGCGAGGTAAGTATAAAATATGGGTGCAGGATGTGCGATGTCGGCCTGTAAACCCTGCTCCCATTATAGATACACCCCTGGGCTAAGATGCCTCTAACTCTGATGGCCCGTAAGTGCTCTGAGTTGCGTATGCAGGCCCCAATGCATGTACAGTCTGCTAATTATCGTAACATTATATACACACGGAATTGTTTGCAGCTGTGAGCCAGGCATGTGCAGTTATGTATGTGTCCATTAGTTACTCCTGTGTGATAATTACAGAATGGAACTAAACTTTCTACAAAACGCAGAACACTTCCAACACTAATGATACGATGCATGCACCACACTGAGCCCGCGCTCCACACCCACACACTATGTAAGTGAGCAGGACACCTTGGGACTGATACAAACGCTGGAAAATAGGCTGTGAATAAGTCTAAGAGCACAAAAAAATATGGTATATTTCTGCACAAATGCAGTACTCAATTTGATATACATCATCTCTGCATCAGCAACATATACCCTTAGTTTATGAAAACTAATCATGTATTTGCACATACCATATAGCAAGTGCAAAACATACACCTGTTTATATGGGTGTTTCTGTAGAATGACATGAGGTGCATTTGCATAAAAACACGCCATTATTAAACTTGGCCTAGAACTAAAGATGTGCACAGACCCCCTGTGTTTTGGCTTTTCTTTAGGATCTGGATTTATCTTTGTGGTTTGGTTTTTGTTTTGCAAAACCACCCTCACATGTTTTGGTTTTGGATCTGTATTTTTTTTATTTCAGCTGGAATCAGCATTATCCTGGCCACTCACTCCACCCACTACTAGTGTCCCTGGAGGAGATGTTCAGCCTCGAGTCTACCCTCCCTCTCCGGCCAACTACTATGTCAGCCAGTGCCTCCGCTCCTGCGATGGGGCTGCGCACACGGATACCTCCCTGGCTCCTCCTCCCTGTACTGATACCGGTATTGATCCTCAGTGGCTGCCTCCGGGTGATGGCTTCTTGTCCAGGCCCCGCCCCCATCACATGTGCAGTATGGCTACTTGACACTGGGCAGTGGGGAATCCGGGGGACCACCCCCCATCACATGTGCGGTATGGCTACTTGACACTGGGCAGTAGGGAATCTGGGGGATTTCTTGAACTCTGCGGAGCAGCAGGAGACTCTACAGGGTATCGGGAGTCTCCCGCGGGATTCGAGAGGTCCGGCAACACTGCTGCAGAGGTCTCCATCACCTAACTAACATAGGGCCTCATTCAGAGATGTAAATTCAATACTTACATTCATTTCCGATATTTGCAGATCTGTGCAAGGGCAGTAGCTGCACCGGCGCATGTGCACATCTGTTTCTGCAATGTCAGTCGCAGTGCACCAAAGCCACAGCATGATTCACATGCTGCTGGTGTTTGGGGTGGCGACGGGCAGCATTCCAGAAAAAGGTGGGGGTGTCCCGCCCAATTCCTGGGCGTGCTGAAGCCAGTGGCTGCCCGTGTCACTGGCCCCTGACAGTGTGATTTCACAGGACATCCTGAGTGACTTCAGGGTTACTCAGATATCCAATGTTCACACAGTTGATCTGATGCTGCGTCTTCGGATGCGGCTATTCCATCACAGAAGCCAGGTCGTGCAGCAGGGGATGTGGGGTGACATAAGTGGGCGGTATGAGGGCGTGGCCAGTGCAATCGCGTCATTATGCCCCACCCCCACTTTACAATGCCAATATTACCGGAATTGTAAAGCAGGGGGCGGGGCTGCGATAACGCGATTCAGGGTGTGGAGCGGCGGCCATTACGGGAGCATTGCCTACTCTTGCGGGGGGCTGGGAGAGGCACATGATTTTCAGGAGGCTCCCGGCCGTTCTGGGAGAGTAGGTAAGTATGCACAAAGGCCTGCAGTGGACGTCTTTTTACTTACAACGCCTCCGGCGTCTTTTGCATAATTTCGCACAACCGCTGCATACGATGTGCATGTCCGTCTATCTCTGGAGCCTCATTGTGCAGCCACTGCAGCAGACCAATAGAAGAGAAATAAAAAATAAATCTATAATGCCAGGTGTAAAAGCAAATACAAGCATTCTGAATCTGATTACATAATATCAGGAACTTTAAAAGTAGTGCTTGCAATGAGGTGTAAAAACTGAATATACTGTACTGTACCATCATGTGTCTCTTACCTGGGAGGAGCAGGCTGCAGATGTAGAGTTTATGCATGCATGTATCTGTAGAGTGACAGGCAGAGAATTGATTTAGTCAAGGTGTTAGCAGTACAAAGGCAGGAAAATCTCAGCTAGTGGACATGTGCTTAGCATTGAAGAGATGATACTGTTATCAGCGGTATTATGAGGAACAGGCCAGTGGGAAAGACTTTAGGGGACACGCTGCACAGTCAGGCCATAGGATACTGTACAAAGGATAGAGAGTCGATTTTCTTGTATTTACAAAGGTTCCATTGACTTCTTTGTTTTACAGTGAATGCAGAACTGGGGGTCAAGGCTCATAGTGTATATTGTGGAGTTCTTTTGAATCAGTTCACTGTCAGTGAATTAAATATAGTTAGTCATCAATAGATGAACCTTAAATTCATCTTACAGCTTCCTTTCTGCGGCTGACAGCACTGGAACACAAAGGTGAAATGAAGTGACCTATGCATTGGTGTTGTGGCCTGGAATTGATAACATAGGGGACGTGCTGTGCTGTACTGTACACAACTTCATCTCCTTGCTTGACATTTTGTAACAGTGAAATTAAATGAAAGTCTTAAAGAATATATTCACTCATTTTGATGTGCGTGGACCCTGTGTTTTGGTTTTTGCAAAACCACCCTCAAGTGTTTTGGTTTGGGTTCAGTTTTTGTTTTGAATTTCTTTAAACATTTTTATAAATAGCTAAAATCATGTAGCTTGGACCTGTTTATGTTCCTGTAGTATTTTTAACATTAATAACAGTCATTTCCAGTCAATTTTGGCTAACATGTAATATCTGGTTTTTGGATCCGAGGTCTAACTTTCAGGATGACCCGAGCCAGAACACTGTTCTATTCGAAACATCAAAAGCGATCCAAGTCGGAACCCGAAAGTACGAGTGTGTTCGGTTTTCAGCAAAACCAAACCGCTCATGTCTACTGTACTTTCCAATTGATATTAATAATATCTTTTAGAACAGTTTTTTATTTTTAATTATGTAAAATGATCTGATTCTCTGCAGCACCATAGCCACTGGCTTTAAAATAAATGTTTACATTAGTGTTTTTTAATTCTAGTAAAAGCATATTCACAATTATGGGATTCTGATGTTGTCACACCAGAGTTGCCGATAATCTGGCTGCCTCTTCTGGGAGGAGGCAACCAGATTGGCTGGGCAGGGGGGCGTGATTTTAATTTGTGGGCGGGATGGGGGTGGGACTGTGTTTGCGTCATCGCGGCCACGCCCCTGCTACAAAATACTGAGATTACAGGCATTTTGTAGCCAGGGGCAGGGCCATGATGACACGATTCAGTGCGAATCGCAAGTATGAGTCACACTCACTATAATTTTCACTTGTAGTCAGAAGCATTTGATAACTAAGGGCTGTATAAGCCCAAATGAATAATGATGGCTAGGCTTGTGTGTAATGGAAGCCTTAGTAGTTTTATTTAGGGGGTTAACTTTTTTTGCTAGTTTATTATGTTGTATGTACTGTGACAGGATCACCAGAGATGGCGCTGATGAGCAACAGATTCTGTGTAGAGCAGGAGAGATCCGCCCACACAGAGTAGAAAGGGAGTGGGGGCTCACCTAATGAATGCCTTGTGGAGAGAGCTCAGGTGAGGGCTAACAAGGCAGACTTAAAGTCAGGCTGCATGTGGAATCGGTCCAAGAAGGACTGGCAGCTACAGAGCCCAGTGTGCCTGGAGTTCTTTGGGGGCCAGGGGACCTGAGTCCAGACCTGCAGGAGGCAGGGAGGACCAAAAAACTCAGACTGTACATTGAAGGACATTGAAGCAGCTAAGCTGTAGGCTAAGGAAGCCAGAGCCTATACCTATAAGAGACAGGGAAGGCCACCAAGACTGACTGTGTTTTCTGTAGCTGTAGTAGCCAAGCCAGGCTGGAGCTGATGATAGACCTGCAGAGAAGCAGGCAGAGACTTTATTTGCAGACTAGCTGCCCAAGGGTAGTCAGGGGCAAAGAATTGAGTCAGTATCCTGAAAGGGGGCTAGGCAATTGTTATTTTCTTTCTACAGTATGCTGACAGTAAAGCATTTATTTTTATTTATACCTGAAAAGATGTGTGGACCCTGATTGAGCACCATAGACACTGCACCACTGACACCCATGTACCAGCTAATTTCCCCAAGTTATCACAGTACCAATGAAGAGAGAGGGGCTGTGGGGTTTAGGTGCTAGTAGTTCTTAAATACAATATTCTGGAAGTATCTAGCTCTTTGTCCTTTCAGTAATTGCCTGCTCACCACCCACCATTGGCTGCTTTTGTTTCGCTTCATATGTTTTGTGTTGTTTTTCTTGTTGCCTAAACTTTTTTCTTGAAGATGGGGCCCAGCAGGCAGGAAAGAGGTTTGATATGTATGGTTTTAATAACTAATAAAGAATGCTACAAGTGTAGTTGTAGTGAAGAGAATGGACCCCCATTCTGGGTGATGTGTAATCTGGTGGTTGGGAAATGGTGATTTGTGTGGGTGAATTGGTGATGAGATGTGGGGTGTATCTGTATGGGCAGTAGGCTGGTGTGACTTTGGTGCATGTATGTAAAAAAAAAGCATTATCTAATATGGTTGTGGCATCTGAGAAAGAAATAGAAGCTCCTTCTGCCTAAGGACTGAGCTTGCAACTGCGGTGGGTAAAGGAGAGGTAGCTTGAGGACATAATATATATAAGCTGGAGCCTGTGACTGGGCTTTTCTGGAGGGCTGAACTAAAGGAGGAGATGGGGAAACTGGGAGATAGTATTGACCCTTCTATGGAGAGTTTGTTGAGGTAACTGATAGATATTACAAGTGGAGTGCGCTACTGCGCAGTCTCTAACAACATGGCTCCTCAAGATACACTTCTGTTTTCTTACCAAGATGGCCACCAATACCCTAGCTGTGCATGCACAGTGCCATCTTGCTTCACCATATAGAATATATACGGTGGAGGACAGCAGTCCTTCTCCTAGCACCTGAGACCAGTACCCGCTTATTACAGCTGTTCCCACACCTGCACCATTGCCACAGTACATGAGACATTCATCAGCTGGTGAGCTGCCTAACCCCACTCCGCTACCAGCTCCGTTTCATGTTTTGGACATAATCAGTGTAACAGTGAGTACGGCTGTAGACTGTAAACCACACATCCTGGTCAAGTTCCGCTGGACTAGTTACCGAGGTTCTTTTGATATCCATTGGTGTGTACACAACTCTGCTAGAAAACCAAGTTGTACACACATTTCCAACAAAAGACTGGGAGATGTATCAAGCCTTAGAGAGAGATAAAGTGGAGAGACATACAGTACCAATCAGTCAGCTTCTGTCATTTTTCTAGCACAGCCTGTAAAATGTAATTTAGAAGCTGATTGGTTGGCACTGTATCATTCTCCACTTTATATCTCATTAAGGCTTTATACATCTCCCCCATAGCAAAGTACCTGGGGGTGAGAGTGAGGTGTGAAGGAGTCAAGGCCTGAAATGGACGGCTGTTATCTGTGAAAGAGGAGGCAGTGGAGCTACATCTGCATCATAGGCAATCTGAGGAGGCGGAGATCCGGTTTTGTCTTGAGGAGTAGACTATATGCTGAAGTTCTCACCTCATCTCTGATGTCATTGGACCCTCCTCAGCTTCCAGGCCAGCCAGTATTGTGCATAGATCGGAACTGTCCAGCATCTCTAGCTGCTGATCAAGATACTTTATGCTGTGAAGCCTTCTCCATTCATCACCTCTTCTATCCTGTTAGGTGGTCAACCCAGTACCCTACCTACAGTATCTAATAGGAGAATCAATCACAGTGAGTACTATTTATTCATTTTATTTATTTATTGACCGTTTCTTATATAGCGCAGAATATTTTGTTGCATTTTACAAATGGAAATAACAGACAGACATAGAGGTAGGAAGGGCCTGCTCGCAAGCTTGCAATCTGTAGGAAAATAGGCATTGATAAATAAGGATAGGTGCTATGGGGGTCATTCAGACCCGCTCGCGAGCAAAGTTCACTCGCAAGCGGGTCAATGTTGTGAGAATGCGCATGCGCACGACGGAGGGAGCTCCGTCGTGCGCATGCGCGAGACCCGGCGAGCGATGAGAAATACGTTGCTCAGGGTCTCGCACCAAAGGGGGCGTGCTGTCGATGGTGACTGACAGCACGCCCCCTTTGGTGGGCGTGCAGGGGGTGTGACTGCCAGACGGTAGGCGTTCCCATGGGAACGCCTACCGTCTGAATCCGGCCCCACTGACATCAGTAGTGATGTCAGTGGGAGTGATTTTGGCTCTGATAGAGCCAAAATCACTCCTGGGCTTGCAGCAGCGAGACCCTACCGCAGGGTCTCGTCGCAAGCCCGATGGTCGCGATGGTCTTGACCATTGCGACCATCATCATGGATGCTCGCATAAGCTGTGGGTGGTAACCCACAGCTATGCGAGCATCCATAAGGCCGCTCCACATTTAAATAGGACGGCCCTGATTCAGAGCGAGCGTTCTCTAAATCACTCGTGAGTTTGCAAAGATTTATATTCAGCGCACCACCCATGTGCAGTTTATTAATAATTGCTAGCTGCGTCTGCATTCGGAGTTGCTGGAGACTCGGGGCCTGATTCAGACCCGCTCGCAAGCGCATTGCGCTCTCAAGTGGGTCGATGGCGGCCCAGTGTGCACATGCGGCATGTGCACTGCGCGAGCCCCGGAGCGAGTGCAAAAAAGCGCTCGCTCCGGGACTCACTACAAAATTTTGTAGGTGTGGCGGGGGGGTGGCTTCACAAACAGAGACGTTACCATGCGAGCCAGAAGCTCTCTGGGGCTTGCGGCCACGAGACTCTACCACAAGGGTCTCATCGCAAGCCCGATGGTCGCGATGGTCTTGACCACTTGCAATAGCTGTGGGTGGTAACCCACAGCTATGCGAGCGTCCATAAGGCCGCTCCACATTTAAATAGGACGGCCCTGATTCAGAGCGAGCGTTCTGCTCAGAGCGTTCAGCTCTGAATCAGGTCATATATATTGCATAACGAGCCATAGTGTCTGTTTTATTATTCTAAGGACTTTTTTCTGAATTAAGGTCCTGTATTTGTATATACCTTTGATGGCATTTTTTAAATAATCACTGGTTAAAGCAGTATTATGCTATGCACATATTATTTTTGCATGCGACATATCATCTGGAAATCCTGTCCTGGAGCTGAAATAAAAGATTTTATCACATTGGATCATATGCTGGCTAATCCTCCCTTTGTGAGGAAAATTACAAGGTAACCTTAATACATGTGGGGTATAACAAGGTGTGTGCTTTAAAGAATATGTGGATGGGGCTGTCCTATGAACACTTTCTTCTGATGAGTTGAGGTTCCCTCACTTATGGTGGATCAGCAATTTTATCTAAACAGTGATACACTATGATCTTTCTCCCTGTTTTAAAATTATTTTGAGGTAAAAATAAGGACAAACAGAGCACCAATACAAAGGAATGGTATATATATTTGAAACATTTTGATATAGAGGACGGTGATGTCTTCTTTAATTCCTGGAGGCTGCATATATTTGTTCATGAGCTCTATAAATCACTGTTATTTATTGTAATAGCCTTATGTGTAAGTAAAAGTATTCTGTATTGAATACGTTAGAAAACTGGGAAAAAATGGAGGGACTGACAGAGCGGATCAGCAGGAAATGAACGTTAGGCGAGGAAGATCAGTTTCGCAGTTGCATTCAAAATGGATTGTAGTGGCAAGAGTCTGTTTATGTGAAGACCAGTAAGAAGTCAATTGCAATAGTCAATGCGGGAAATAATGAGTGCATGGATTAGAGTTTTTGCAGTATCTTGTGTAAGTTATGGTCGAATTTTGGATATGTTTTAGATGTATGTAGCATGATTTCAAGACAGATTGAATGTGGGAAACAAAGGACAGTTCAGAGTCAAGGATGACACCTAGGCAGCGAGCTTGTGGGGTGGGGTTGATTGTTGAGTTCTGAACAGTGATAGAGATATCAGGTTGGTAATTACTATTGGTCACAGGGGCAAACGCAGGATTTTTAAGGGGGGTTTCCATATTTTATATATATATCTTAGAGCAATCCACACACTCTTGGTTTATAGTATAGTTGCTGGGGTGCAGCATCAATTTTCAGTCTGGGCAATTTACCACAGACAAAAATGTACGACATAGTATAGGGGTGCTCTCACCAGACTTCAGCCGATTCATAAATAGATAACTTTAATACCATCATGGATAAATAAAGTTATCTATTTATGAATCGGCTGAAGTCTGGTGAGTGCACCCCTATACTATGATATACATATATATATTAGGGGTGTGCACCGGCCACTTTTCGTGTTTTGTGTTTTGGTTTTGGATCTGGATCTTTCTTCGTGTTTTGGATCTGGATTGGTTTTGCCAAAACCACCCTTCCGTGTTTTGGGTTCTGGGTTTTGTGTTTTGGATCTGTATTTTTTTGAAAAAAAGCATAAAAACAGCTAAAATCACAGAATTTGTAGGTTTTTCTGCTCCTATGCTATTATTAACCTCAATAACCTTAATTTCCACTCATTTCCAGTCTATTCTGAACACCTCACACCTCACAATAGTGTTTTTATGTCCAAAAGGTTGCACCGAGGTAGCTGGATGACTATGCTAAGCGACACGAGTGGGCGGCACAAACACGTGACCCATCTAGGAGTGACACTGCAGTGGCAGACAGGATGGCAGTTAGAAAAACTAGGCCCCAAACTGTACATAATGCAAAGAAAAAAAGAGGTGCAAGATGGAATTGTCCTTGGGCCCTCCCACCCACCCTTATGTTGTATAAACAGGACATGCACACTTTAACAAATCAATCATTTCAGCGCCAGGGTCTGCCACACAACTGTGGCTGAAATGATTGGTTCGTTTGGGCCCCCACAAAACAAGCTGGCAATTAATGTGTCCCTGCACAAACTGGCTCTACGGAGGCAAGATGTCATCCTCATCCTCCTCATCCACCGATTCCTCACCCTCTTCAGTGTGTACATCCTCATCCTCACAAAGTATTAACTCGTCCCCACTTGAATCCACCACCACAGGTCCCTCTGTACGTTCTGGAGGCTGGTCTCCCTGGAAGAGCTGATAATTCATTTTGATGAACATCATCTTCTCCACATTCTGTGGAAGCAACCTCCTACGCCTTTCGCTGACAAGGTTCCCGGCTGCACTAAACACTCTTTCGGAGTACACACTGGAGGGGGGGCAACTCAGGTAAAATAGAGCCAGTTTGTACAGGGGCCTCCAAATTGCCTCTTTTTCCTGCCAGTACAGGTATGGACTGTCTGACATGCCTACTTGGATGCTGTCACCGATGTAATCCTCCACCATTCTGTCAATGGTGACAGTATCATATGCAGTGACAGTAGACATGTCAGAAATTGTTGCCAGGTCCTTCAGTCCGGACCAGATGTCCAAACTTGGTCCTGCCTGCCCTGCATCACCGCCAGCGGGTTGCTTAGGATACCTAAGTTTTTTCCTGGCAGCCCCAGTTGCGGGAGAAAATGAAGAAGGAGCCGTTGACGTGTCACGTTCCGCTTCAGCTGACAGTGTGTTCACCAGCAGGTCTTTGCACCTCTGCAGGCTTGTGTCGGCCGGAAAGAGAGACACCACATAGGCTTTAAACCTAGGATCGAGCACGGTGGCCAAAATGTAGTGGTCTGATTTCAACAGATTGACCACCCTGGAATCCTGGCAAAGCGAATGAAGGGCTTCATCCACAAGTCCCACATGCCGAGCGGAATCGCTCCGTCTTAGCTCCTCCTTCACTTTCTCCAGCTGCTTCTGCAAAAGCCTGATGAGGGGAATGACCTGACTCAAGCTGGCAGTGTCTGAACTGACTTCACGTGTGGCAAGTTCGAAGGGCTGAAGAACCTTGCACAACACGGAAATCATTCTCCACTGCGCTTGAGTCAGGTGCATACCCCCTCCTTTGCCTATGTCATAGGTGGATGTATAGGCTTGTATGGCCTTTTGCTGCTCCTCCATCCTCTGAAGCATATAGAGGGTTGAGTTCCACCGCGTCACAACCTCTTGCTTCAGGTGATGGCGGGGCAGGTTCAAGAGTGTTTGCTGGCGCTCCAGTCTTCGGCACGCAGTCGCTGAATGGCGAAAGTGGCCAGAAATTTTTCGGGCCACCCAAAGCGTCTCCTGCACGCCCCTGTCGCTTTTCAGAAAATTCTGCACCACCAAGTTTATTGTGTGAGCAAAACATGGGACGTGCTGGAATTTGCCCAGATGTAATGCCCGCACAATATTGGTGGCGTTGTCAGATATCACAAATCCCCAGGAGAGTCTAAGTGGGGTAAGCCACTGGGCGATGATTTCCCTCAGTTTCTCTAAGAGGTTGTCGGCGGTGTGCCTCTTACTGAAACCGGTGATACACAGCGTAGCCTGCCTTGTAACGAGCTGGCGTTTCTGAGATGCTGCTACTGGTGACGCTGCTGCTGTTGCTGCGTAAGGTGATACATCTACCCAGTGGGCTGTCACAGTCATATAGTCCTTAGTCTGCCCTGTTCCACTTGTCCACATGTCCGTGGTTAAGTGGACATTGTGTACAACGGCATTTTTCAGGACACTGAGGACACTTTTTCTGACGTTTCTGTACAGTCTCGGTATCGCCTGCCTAGTGAAGTGGAATCTAGACGGGATTTGGAACCGGGGACACACTACCTCCATCAATTGTCTAAATCCCACTGCACTAATGGCGGATACCGGACGCACGTCTAACACCAACATAGCAGTCAAGGCCTCAGTTATACGTTTTGCTTCAGGATGACTGCTGTCGTACTTCATCCTCCTCGCTAAGGACTGTTGGAGGGTCAATTGTTTAGTAAAAGTAGTGGTGTTCCTACTTCCTCTCTGGGATGATGAACGACTCCCAGCAGCAGCAGCAACAGCAGCAGCGGCAGCAGTAGGCGTAGCAATGCAGGATCCTCCGGAGGAATCCCGGATAGGAGAGTCAGTCATGCCAGTGATATGGCCTGCAGGACTACTTCCGATCCTGACTAAGGAGGAAATTGACGAGGAGGGAGTTGACGGTGTGGTTTGCAGGCGCTTGGATACAACAGGACAACGGGATTTAGGTGTCCCTGGACTGCTTACGGTCTGAGCCAAAGTTTCTGAACTTGACAGTAACTTTTTATGAACGCGCTGCAGGTGCCGTATAAGGGAGGATGTTCCTAGGTGGTTGACGTCCCTACCCCTACTTATTTCACCTTTACATATGGTACATATGGCAAGACAGTTGTTGTCCGGATTTGGATAGAAATATTGCCAGACCAAAGAGGTGGAATGTTTGGTCTTCTGCCCAGGCATGACCGTGATGGGCTTTTTCATCCCACGGACAACAACTGTCTCCCCCGGAGCCTGATTTAAACAAACCACATCACCATCAGAATCCTCCTCGCCAACTTCCTCCTCAGCGCCAGCTACACCAGTATCCTCATCCTGTTGTACTTCAACAGTGACATCTTCAATTTGCATATCAGCAAGTGGACTGTGGGTGCTCCTTTCAGCACTTGCAGGGGGCGTGCAAATGGTGGAAAGAGCCACCTCTTCCCGTCCAGTGCTGGGAAGGTCAGGCATCGCAACCACCACCACACTTGGACTCTCCTTGGGGATTTGTGATATCTTCTTAGAAAGCACAGTTCTTCGCTGTGCTTTTGCCAGCTTAACTCTTTTGATTTTTTTAGTGGGAGGAGTGCTTCCATCGTCATGTGAAGCTGAACCACTAGTCATGAACATACTAGGGATCGACCTTAGCCGTTCCTTGCCACTCCGTGTCGTAAATGGCATATTGGCAAGTTTACGTTTCTCTTCAGCTGATTTAAATGTCTTTTTCAAGGTCATTTTCCTGAACTTTGCCATTTGGGATTGTATGTGCCCTCTACTATGACATTGGGCATCGGCCTTGGCAGACGACGTTGATGGCATGTTATCGTCTATGTCATGACTAGTGGCAGCAGCTTCAGCACTAGGAGGAAGTGGTTCTTGATCTTTCTCTATTTTATTTTTATCGGAGAAAGTTTGGTCCTCCATTTATGTTATATCGATTTGATATATACGTGCGGCTAAACACAGAAAATAATTTTTTTTTTGGTTTGGACTGGAGTGTACTTTGTGGGTTACAGCACCCTTTAACGGTCAAGCCAGCCGGCCCTTTACTTATGACACAGGCGCACTCTTGGCACTACTTTGTTGATGCACGTGCGGCTACTGCGCACACAATTCACAAACACAGAAAATAATTTTTTTTTGGTTTGGACTGGAGTGTACTTTGGGGGTTACAGCACCCTTTAACGGTCAAGCCAGCCGGCCCTTTACTTATGACACAGGCGCACGCTTGGCACTACTTTGTTGATGCACGTGCGGCTACTGCGCACACAATTCACAAACACAGAAAATAATTTTTTTTTGGTTTGGACTGGAGTGTACTTTCGGGGGTTACAGCACCCTTTAACGGTCAAGCCAGCCGGCCCTTTACTTATGACACAGGCGCACGCTTGGCACTACTTTGTTGATGCACGTGCGGCTACTGCGCACACAATTCACAAACACAGAAAATAATTTTTTTTTGGTTTGGACTGGAGTGTACTTTCGGGGGTTACAGCACCCTTTAACGGTCAAGCCAGCCGGCCCTTTACTTATGACACAGGCGCACGCTTGGCACTACTTTGTTGATGCACGTGCGGCTACTGCGCACACAATTCACAAACACAGAAAATAATTTTTTTTTGGTTTGGACTGGAGTGTACTTTCGGGGGTTACAGCACCCTTTAACGGTCAAGCCAGCCGGCCCTTTACTTATGACACAGGCGCACGCTTGGCACTACTTTGTTGATGCACGTGCGGCTACTGCGCACACAATTCACAAACACAGAAAATAATTTTTTTTTGGTTTGGACTGGAGTGTACTTTCGGGGGTTACAGCACCCTTTAACGGTCAAGCCAGCCGGCCCTTTACTTATGACACAGGCGCACTCTTGGCACTACTTTGTTGATGCACGTGCGGCTACTGCGCACACAATTCACAAACACAGAAAATAATTTTTTTTTAGGTTTGGACTGGAGTGTACTTTCGGGGGTTACAGCACCCTTAACGGTCAAGCCAGCCGGCCCTTTACTTATGACACAGGCGCACGCTTGGCACTACTTTGTTGATGCACGTGCGGCTACTGCGCACACAATTCACAAACACAGAAAATAATTTTTTTTTGGTTTGGACTGGAGTGTACTTTCAGGGGTTACAGCACCCTTTAACGGTCAAGCCAGCCGGCCCTTTACTTATGACACAGGCGCACGCTTGGCACTACTTTGTTGATGCACGTGCGGCTACTGCGCACACAATTCACAAACACAGAAAATAATTTTTTTTTGGTTTGGACTGGAGTGTACTTTCGGGGGTTACAGCACCCTTTAACGGTCAAGCCAGCCGGCCCTTTACTTATGACACAGGCGCACTCTTGGCACTACTTTGTTGATGCACGTGCGGCTACTGCGCACACAATTCACAAACACAGAAAATAATTTTTTTTTAGGTTTGGACTGGAGTGTACTTTCGGGGGTTACAGCACCCTTAACGGTCAAGCCAGCCGGCCCTTTACTTATGACACAGGCGCACGCTTGGCACTACTTTGTTGATGCACGTGCGGCTACTGCGCACACAATTCACAAACACAGAAAATAATTTTTTTTTGGTTTGGACTGGAGTGTACTTTCGGAGGTTACAGCACCCTTTAACGGTCAAGCCAGCCGGCCCTTTACTTATGACACAGGCGCACGCTTGGCACTACTTTGTTGATGCACGTGCGGCTACTGCGCACACAATTCACAAACACAGAAAATAATTTTTTTTTAGGTTTGGACTGGAGTGTACTTTCGGGGGTTACAGCACCCTTAACGGTCAAGCCAGCCGGCCCTTTACTTATGACACAGGCGCACGCTTGGCACTACTTTGTTGATGCACGTGCGGCTACTGCGCACACAATTCACAAACACAGAAAATAATTTTTTTTTGGTTTGGACTGGAGTGTACTTTCGGGGGTTACAGCACCCTTAACGGTCAAGCCAGCCGGCCCTTTACTTATGACACAGGCGCACGCTTGGCACTACTTTGTTGATGCACGTGCGGCTACTGCGCACACAATTCACAAACACAGAAAATAATTTTTTTTTGGTTTGGACTGGAGTGTACTTTCGGGGGTTACAGCACCCTTAACGGTCAAGCCAGCCGGCCCTTTACTTATGACACAGGCGCACGCTTGGCACTACTTTGTTGATGCACGTGCGGCTACTGCGCACACAATTCACAAACACAGAAAATAATTTTTTTTTTGGTTTGGACTGGAGTGTACTTTCGGGGGTTACAGCACCCTTAACGGTCAAGCCAGCCGGCCCTTTACTTATGACACAGGCGCACGTTTGGCACTACTTTGTTGATGCACGTGCGGCTACTGCGCACACAATTCACAAACACAGAAAATAATTTTTTTTTTGGTTTGGACTGGAGTGTACTTTCGGGGGTTACAGCACCCTTAACGGTCAAGCCAGCCGGCCCTTTACTTATGACACAGGCGCACGTTTGGCACTACTTTGTTGATGCACGTGCGGCTACTGCGCACACAATTCACAAACACAGAAAATAATTTTTTTTTTGGTTTGGACTGGAGTGTACTTTCGGGGGTTACAGCACCCTTAACGGTCAAGCCAGCCGGCCCTTTACTTATGACACAGGCGCACGCTTGGCACTACTTTGTTGATGCACGTGCGGCTACTGCGCACACAATTCACAAACACAGAAAATAATTTTTTTTTTGGTTTGGACTGGAGTGTACTTTCGGGGGTTACAGCACCCTTAACGGTCAAGCCAGCCGGCCCTTTACTTATGACACAGGCGCACGCTTGGCACTACTTTGTTGATGCACGTGCGGCTACTGCGCACACAATTCACAAACACAGAAAATAATTTTTTTTTTGGTTTGGACTGGAGTGTACTTTCGGGGGTTACAGCACCCTTAACGGTCAAGCCAGCCGGCCCTTTACTTATGACACAGGCGCACGCTTGGCACTACTTTGTTGATGCACGTGCAGCTACTGCGCACACAATTCACAAACACAGAAAATAATTTTTTTTTGGTTTGGACTGGAGTGTACTTTCGGGGGTTACAGCACCCTTTAACGGTCAAGCCAGCCGGCCCTTTACTTATGACACAGGCGCACGCTTGGCACTACTTTGTTGATGCACGTGCGGCTACTGCGCACACAATTCACAAACACAGAAAATATATTATTTTTTTAGCACTTGGGGGGAGCACCCCTGATGGACAGAGCACCCCCTGGACAACACTACAGCACCCCTTTAGGACTGGGACACTGCACAGGACTTTGGAGTGGACACAGCCCCTATGGAGAACTGACTGCACAACACAGTCCAGCCAGCCCCTATGGACTTTGAAGTAGTGGACACAGCCCCTATTAACAACAGCAGCACAGCACAACACAGCCAGCCCCTATGGACTTTGAAGTAGTGGACAACAGCAGCACTACACTACACTACACTACACAGCACTAACTCCCACCCTCCCTCTTCACTGTCCACAGCCGAGTGAGAAAATGGCGCCGACGCGGGTACCTTATATAGGATCCAAAACCCGCGAGACTCGGAAGGCGGGATGATGACGTTTTGCCTCGATGTCAGATCCGAGTCAGGCGGGAAAAGTCGAGCCTGACTCGGATCGGACTCGGATCGGGGGGGCTTCGGGGGGGTTCGGATTTCAGAAATCCGAACCCGCTCACCCCTAATATATATATATATGTGTGTGTGTGTATGAGTGTGACACACACAGAGTATACATACACCCACAACATACTTGCAAACACTCACACACACAGCATACATACACCTTCCCCCGTCATTTTTCCAATTAATATTTGCATTAAACAAATAGGAAAATATGGAGTAGTAAAAGAGTTTATTTACAAAGAAAAAAAAAACTCCGGAGCTGTTAGAATTTCATATTACTATATTCCCTCCTGGGACTTTCCTGATGCAGCTGCACAGCACCAACCCGGCCAATTGTACCACACTGACACCAGCAATGTCTGTGTAGATATAGCTTTATTGTATATAATCATGGTGGCACCAAACAGCCCCCCCTCCCTTTCCCTGGGACTCCTATGTCTCACACATCCCAAACACCCTCCCCCCCCTCGTCCCTAGGACTTCAATGTCACACACATTCATCACACACACACATAAAATACATCACACACACACACATACAAATACATCACACACAAATACATCACACACACACACAAATACATCACATACACACTAGGGGTGAGCGGGTTCGGATTTCTGAAATCCGAACCCCCCCGAGCCCCCCCGATCCGAGTCCGATCCGAGTCAGGCTCGACTTTTCCCGCCTGACTCGGATCTGACATCGAGGCAAAATGTCATCATCCCGCCTTCCGAGTCTCGCGGGTTTTGGATCCTATATAAGGTACCCGCGTCGGCGCCATTTTCTCACTCGGCTGTGGACAGTGAAGAGGGAGGGTGGGAGTTAGTGCTGTGTAGTGTAGTGTAGTGTAGTGCTGCTGTTGTCCACTACTTCAAAGTCCATAGGGGCTGGCTGTGTTGTGCTGTGCTGCTGTTGTTAATAGGGGCTGTGTCCACTACTTCAAAGTCCATAGGGGCTGGCTGGACTGTGTTGTGCAGTCAGTTCTCCATAGGGGCTGTGTCCACTCCAAAGTCCTGTGCAGTGTCCCAGTCCTAAAGGGGTGCTGTAGTGTTGTCCAGGGGGTGCTCTGTCCATCAGGGGTGCTCCCCCCAAGTGCTAAAAAAATAATATATTTTCTGTGTTTGTGAATTGTGTGCGCAGTAGCCGCACGTGCATCAACAAAGTAGTGCCAAGCGTGCGCCTGTGTCATAAGTAAAGGGCCGGCTGGCTTGACCGTTAAAGGGTGCTGTAACCCCCGAAAGTACACTCCAGTCCAAACCAAAAAAAAATTATTTTCTGTGTTTGTGAATTGTGTGCGCAGTAGCCGCACGTGCATCAACAAAGTAGTGCCAAGCGTGCGCCTGTGTCATAAGTAAAGGGCCGGCTGGCTTGATCGTTAAGGGTGCTGTAACCCCCGAAAGTACACTCCAGTCCAAACCAAAAAAAAAATTATTTTCTGTGTTTGTGAATTGTGTGCGCAGTAGCCGCACGTGCATCAACAAAGTAGTGCCAAACGTGCGCCTGTGTCATAAGTAAAGGGCCGGCTGGCTTGACCGTTAAGGGTGCTGTAACCCCCGAAAGTACACTCCAGTCCAAACCAAAAAAAAAATTATTTTCTGTGTTTGTGAATTGTGTGCGCAGTAGCCGCACGTGCATCAACAAAGTAGTGCCAAACGTGCGCCTGTGTCATAAGTAAAGGGCCGGCTGGCTTGACCGTTAAGGGTGCTGTAACCCCCGAAAGTACACTCCAGTCCAAACCCAAAAAAAAATTATTTTCTGTGTTTGTGAATTGTGTGCGCAGTAGCCGCACGTGCATCAACAAAGTAGTGCCAAGCGTGCGCCTGTGTCATAAGTAAAGGGCCGGCTGGCTTGACCGTTAAGGGTGCTGTAACCCCCGAAAGTACACTCCAGTCCAAACCAAAAAAAAAATTATTTTCTGTGTTTGTGAATTGTGTGCGCAGTAGCCGCACGTGCATCAACAAAGTAGTGCCAAGCGTGCGCCTGTGTCATAAGTAAAGGGCCGGCTGGCTTGACCGTTAAAGGGTGCTGTAACCCCCGAAAGTACACTCCAGTCCAAACCAAAAAAAAATTATTTTCTGTGTTTGTGAATTGTGTGCGCAGTAGCCGCACGTGCATCAACAAAGTAGTGCCAAGCGTGCGCCTGTGTCATAAGTAAAGGGCCGGCTGGCTTGACCGTTAAAGGGTGCTGTAACCCCCGAAAGTACACTCCAGTCCAAACCAAAAAAAAATTATTTTCTGTGTTTGTGAATTGTGTGCGCAGTAGCCGCACGTGCATCAACAAAGTAGTGCCAAGCGTGCGCCTGTGTCATAAGTAAAGGGCCGGCTGGCTTGATCGTTAAGGGTGCTGTAACCCCCGAAAGTACACTCCAGTCCAAACCAAAAAAAAAATTATTTTCTGTGTTTGTGAATTGTGTGCGCAGTAGCCGCACGTGCATCAACAAAGTAGTGCCAAACGTGCGCCTGTGTCATAAGTAAAGGGCCGGCTGGCTTGACCGTTAAGGGTGCTGTAACCCCCGAAAGTACACTCCAGTCCAAACCAAAAAAAAAATTATTTTCTGTGTTTGTGAATTGTGTGCGCAGTAGCCGCACGTGCATCAACAAAGTAGTGCCAAACGTGCGCCTGTGTCATAAGTAAAGGGCCGGCTGGCTTGACCGTTAAGGGTGCTGTAACCCCCGAAAGTACACTCCAGTCCAAACCCAAAAAAAAATTATTTTCTGTGTTTGTGAATTGTGTGCGCAGTAGCCGCACGTGCATCAACAAAGTAGTGCCAAGCGTGCGCCTGTGTCATAAGTAAAGGGCCGGCTGGCTTGACCGTTAAGGGTGCTGTAACCCCCGAAAGTACACTCCAGTCCAAACCAAAAAAAAAATTATTTTCTGTGTTTGTGAATTGTGTGCGCAGTAGCCGCACGTGCATCAACAAAGTAGTGCCAAGCGTGCGCCTGTGTCATAAGTAAAGGGCCGGCTGGCTTGACCGTTAAAGGGTGCTGTAACCCCCGAAAGTACACTCCAGTCCAAACCAAAAAAAAATTATTTTCTGTGTTTGTGAATTGTGTGCGCAGTAGCCGCACGTGCATCAACAAAGTAGTGCCAAGCGTGCGCCTGTGTCATAAGTAAAGGGCCGGCTGGCTTGACCGTTAAAGGGTGCTGTAACCCCCGAAAGTACACTCCAGTCCAAACCAAAAAAAAATTATTTTCTGTGTTTGTGAATTGTGTGCGCAGTAGCCGCACGTGCATCAACAAAGTAGTGCCAAGCGTGCGCCTGTGTCATAAGTAAAGGGCCGGCTGGCTTGACCGTTAAGGGTGCTGTAACCCCCGAAAGTACACTCCAGTCCAAACCAAAAAAAAAATTATTTTCTGTGTTTGTGAATTGTGTGCGCAGTAGCCGCACGTGCATCAACAAAGTAGTGCCAAGCGTGCGCCTGTGTCATAAGTAAAGGGCCGGCTGGCTTGACCGTTAAGGGTGCTGTAACCCCCGAAAGTACACTCCAGTCCAAACCTAAAAAAAAATTATTTTCTGTGTTTGTGAATTGTGTGCGCAGTAGCCGCACGTGCATCAACAAAGTAGTGCCAAGCGTGCGCCTGTGTCATAAGTAAAGGGCCGGCTGGCTTGACCGTTAAAGGGTGCTGTAACCCCCGAAAGTACACTCCAGTCCAAACCAAAAAAAAAATTATTTTCTGTGTTTAGCCGCACGTATATATCAAATCGATATAACATAAATGGAGGACCAAACTTTCTCCGATAAAAATAAAATAGAGAAAGATCAAGAACCACTTCCTCCTAGTGCTGAAGCTGCTGCCACTAGTCATGACATAGACGATAACATGCCATCAACGTCGTCTGCCAAGGCCGATGCCCAATGTCATAGTAGAGGGCACATACAATCCCAAATGGCAAAGTTCAGGAAAATGACCTTGAAAAAGACATTTAAATCAGCTGAAGAGAAACGTAAACTTGCCAATATGCCATTTACGACACGGAGTGGCAAGGAACGGCTAAGGTCGATCCCTAGTATGTTCATGACTAGTGGTTCAGCTTCACATGACGATGGAAGCCCTCCTCCCACTAAAAAAATCAAAAGAGTTAAGCTGGCAAAAGCACAGCGAAGAACTGTGCTTTCTAAGAAGATATCACAAATCCCCAAGGAGAGTCCAAGTGTGGTGGTGGTTGCGATGCCTGACCTTCCCAGCACTGGACGGGAAGAGGTGGCTCTTTCCACCATTTGCACGCCCCCTGCAAGTGCTGAAAGAAGCACCCACAGTCCACTTGCTGATATGCAAATTGAAGATGTCACTGTTGAAGTACAACAGGATGAGGATACTGGTGTAGCTGGCGCTGAGGAGGAAGTTGGCGAGGAGGATTCTGATGGTGATGTGGTTTGTTTAAATCAGGCTCCTGGGGAGACAGTTGTTGTCCGTGGGATGAAAAAGCCCATCACGGTCATGCCTGGGCAGAAGACCAAACATTCCACCTCTTTGGTCTGGCAATATTTCTATCCAAATCCGGACAACAACTGTCTTGCCATATGTACCATATGTAAAGGTGAAATAAGTAGGGGTAGGGACGTCAACTACCTAGGAACATCCTCCCTTATACGGCACCTGCAGCGCGTTCATAAAAAGTTACTGTCAAGTTCAGAAACTTTGGCTAAGACCGTAAGCAGTCCAGGGACACCTAAATCCCGTTGTCCTGTTGTATCCAAGCGCCTGCAAACCACACCGTCAACTCCCTCCTCGTCAATTTCCTCCTTAGTCAGGATCGGAAGTAGTCCTGCAGGCCATGTCACTGGCATGACTGACTCTCCTATCCGGGATTCCTCTGGAGGATCCTGCATTGCTACGCCTACTGCTGCCGCTGCTGCTGTTGCTGCTGCTGGGAGTCGTTCATCATCCCAGAGAGGAAGTAGGAACACCACTACTTTTACTAAACAATTGACCCTCCAACAGTCCTTTAAGTACGACAGCAGTCATCCTGAAGCAAAACGTATAACTGAGGCCTTGACTGCTATGTTGGTGTTAGACATGCGTCCGGTATCCGCCATTAGTGCAGTGGGATTTAGACAATTGATGGAGGTAGTGTGTCCCCGGTTCCAAATCCCATCTAGATTCCACTTCACTAGGCAGGCAATACCCAGACTGTACAGAAACGTCAACAAAAGTGTCCTCAGTGTCCTGAAAAATGCCGTTGTACCCAATGTCCACTTAACCACGGACATGTGGACAAGTGGAACAGAGCATACTAAGGACTATATGACTGTGACAGCCCACTGGGTAGATGTATCACCTTACGCAGCAACAGCAGCAGCGTCACCAGTAGCAGCATCTCAGAAACGCCAGCTCGTTCCAAGGCAGGCTACGCTGTGTATCACCGGTTTCAGTAAGAGGCACACCGCCGACAACCTCTTAGAGAAACTGAGGGAAATCATCGCCCAGTGGCTTACCCCACTTAGACTCTCCTGGGGATTTGTGATATCTGACAACGCCACCAATATTGTGCGGGCATTACATCTGGGCAAATTCCAGCACGTCCCATGTTTTGCTCACACAATAAACTTGGTGGTGCAGAATTTTCTGAAAAGCGACAGGGACGTGCAGGAGACGCTTTGGGTGGCCCGAAAAATTTCTGGCCACTTTCGCCATTCAGCGACTGCGTGCCGAAGACTGGAGCGCCAGCAAACACTCTTGAACCTGCCCCGCCATCATCTGAAGCAAGAGGTTGTGACGCGGTGGAACTCAACCCTTTATATGCTTCAGAGGATGGAGGAGCAGCAAAAGGCCATTCAAGCCTATACATCCACCTATGACATAGGCAAAGGAGGGGGTATGCACCTGACTCAAGCACAGTGGACAATGATTTCCGTATTGTGCAAGGTTCTCCAGCCCTTCGAACTTGCCACACGTGAAGTCAGTTCAGACACTGCCAGCTTGAGTCAGGTCATTCCCCTCATCAGGCTTTTGCAGAAGCAGCTGGAGAAGGTGAAGGAGGAGCTAAGACAGAGCGATTCCGCTCGGCATGTGGGACTTGTGGATGAAGCCCTTCTTTCGCTTTGCCAGGATTCCAGGGTGGTCAATCTGTTGAAATCAGACCACTACATTTTGGCCACCGTGCTCGATCCTAGGTTTAAAGCCTATGTGGTGTCTCTCTTTCCGGCCGACACAAGCCTGCAGAGGTGCAAAGACCTGCTGGTGAAAACACTGTCAGCTGAAGCGGAATGTGACACGTCAACGGCTCCTTCTTCATTTTCTCCCGCAACTGGGGCTGCCAGGAAAAAACTTAGGTATCCTAAGCAACCCGCTGGCGGTGATGCAGGGCAGGCAGGACCAAGTTTGGACATCTGGTCCGGACTGAAGGACCTGGCAACAATTTCTGACATGTCTACTGTCACTGCATATGATACTGTCACCATTGACAGAATGGTGGAGGATTACATTGGTGACAGCATCCAAGTAGGCATGTCAGACAGTCCGTACCTGTACTGGCAGGAAAAAGAGGCAATTTGGAGGCCCCTGTACAAACTGGCTCTATTTTACCTGAGTTGCCCCCCCTCCAGTGTGTACTCCGAAAGAGTGTTTAGTGCAGCCGGGAACCTTGTCAGCGAAAGGCTTAGGAGGTTGCTTCCACAAAATGTGGAGAAGATGATGTTCATAAAAATGAATTATCAACTCTTCCAGGGAGACCAGCCTCCAGAACATACAGAGGGACCTGTGGTGGTGGATTCCAGCGGGGACGAGTTAATACTCTGTGAGGATGAGGATGTACACAACACTGAAGAGGGTGAGGAATCGGTGGATGAGGATGAGGACGACATCTTGCCTCCGTAGAGCCAGTTTGTGCAGGGACAGATTAATTGCCAGCTTGTTTTGTGGGGGCCCAAACGAACCAATCATTTCAGCCACAGTCGTGTGGCAGACCCTGGCGCTGAAATGATTGGTTTGTTAAAGTGTGCATGTCCTGTTTATACAACATAAGGGTGGGTGGGAGGGCCCAAGGACAATTCCATCTTGCACCTCTTTTTTTTCTTTGAATTATGTACTGTTTGGGGCCTAGTTTTTCAAACTGCAATCCTGTCTGCCACTGCAGTGTCACTCCTAGATGGGCCACGTGTTTGTGCCGCCCACTCGTGTCGCTTAGCATAGTCATCCATCTACGTCGGTGCAACCTTTTGGACATAAAAACACTATTGTGAGGTGTTCAGAATAGACTGGAAATGAGTGGAAATTAAGGTTTTTGAGGTTAATAATAGCATAGGAGCAGAAAAATCAACACATTCTGTGATTTTAGCTGTTTTTATGCTTTTTTAAAAAAAAATACAGATCCAAAACACAAAACCCAGAACCCAAAACACCGAAGGGTGGTTTTGGCAAAACCAATCCAGATCCAAAACACGAAGAAAGATCCAGATCCAAAACCAAAACACAAAACACGAAAAGTGGCCGGTGCACACCCCTAATACACACACATACACACGGCCAACAATAACTGAGACTGACCTGGCATGATTCAGCAGTTAGCCTCTCAGTGTCGTGCCGCTTTCCCATGCCGCACCGCGCCAAACAGCTCCTCGATCCCTCCCTTGTATGCACTGTGGGAGTTGTCACTAGAGAGACATGCCGTCTCTCCATAGAGCCAGTACGCCATGCAGGAGCGCCGGAGGAGGCGGAGCTCACAGGCTCACAGCAGGGTTGTGGATAGATCCCCTCCGTAGATGTACCTACGGAAGGGGATCTATACAAAACCCTCATAGCAGTCAGGATAGCCGAGTGCGCACCAGAGCAGCGGGCGCCCGGATAATAAAAATTGCAGCAGCAGCCGAGTCCGCACCAGAGCATTCTCTGCTCTGTGTGGCCACCTTGGTTATGGCTTGTGAAAAAAAAAATTGGTAGGTCAGTGGGGGGGGTTTCTGGGTACTCAGAAACCCCCCCTGCGTGCGCGAGTGGGTCGGTAGAAATATAATTAATTCTGAATTGGAAATAACAAGTTAGAGGTGGTGAGATGACATCCAAGATGAAATGGCAGAAAGACAGTCAGTGACACGGACCAATACAGGTGGTGATAAATCTGGGGAGGATACGTAGTTTTGAGTATCATCTGCCTACAGATTATACTGCAATCTGAAAGAGCTGATTAGTTTGCCAAGATAGATGTTATAGATTGAGAAAAACAGAGGACCTAAGACTGTGCCTTGCGGTACTCCAAATGATAGAGGTAGCGAAGAGGAGGCAGAATCAGAAAAGCGAACAGTGAAAGAGTGATTAGATAGGTAGGATGAGAAATAAGAAAGGGCTGTGTCCTGAAGACCTAGGGATTGTAGTGTTTGTATGAGATGAGAGAGAGTGGTCAACAGTGTCAAAATTAGCAGAGAGATCTAGAAGAATAAGAAGTGATTGATGGTCTTCAGACTTGGCAATGACCAGATTATTCACAACCTTAGTCAGTGCTGTCTCTGTGGAGTGTTGGGAACGAAAGCCTCACCGAAGTGGATCCAGTAAGTAATGTGATTTAAGAAAGTGTGAGAGACGAGTATAGGCAAGTCTCTCAAGTAGTTTAGAGGGATATGGGAGCTGGGACCATAATTTGAGAGAGTGTTAGGGTCAGAATTTTTTTATTTTTTTTTAGAATGGGAGTAATCACTGCATGCTTGAACAGTGATGGAAAGATACCAGTAGAGAGAGAGATTACCGATTTTAGTTAAGGTTGGGATGAGCACAGGAAACCGAGCTTTACTGATTTATGAGGATATAGGATCAAGAGGAGTGGTAGTAGAGTAGGAGAATGAGAAGAGTGTAGATACTTAATTTTCATTTGTAGGGTCAAATGAAGAGAATGTACCAGAGCATTCAGGTAGGGAATTAAGCAGGTCACTGGCTGAGGAAGAGCAAACCATTTAATTTTGGTTCTTATCACTCTTGTCCTTGAAATAGCAAGCAAGACCTAGAAGCAGGTGGGTTGGTTATAAAGCGATTTAAATGTTTTAAAAAATGCCTGGGGTTAGAGGCTTGGGCAGAGATGACAGATATTAAATATGTTTGGCGTTATCCAGAACATTACGATAAGAGTGGTAGATAGTCTTATATGTGAGGAAGTCACTTGGAGTATGAGATTTACGACACTGACGTTCTACTTTATGTTAGAGTTTTTGTAGGTGTCTTATTAATTTACAATGCCACGGTTGACATCTAAGTGTACATGGAGTGTGATGAGTAAATGGAGCTACTTCATTGAGGGTCTGGTTCAGGTGTGATACAGCTGTCTCAGCAGAAGTTAATGTAGAAATTGGTGAGAGTAGTTGTTGTAGAGAGGTAGATAGTTGTTGAAAAATAAGAGCATTTATATTTCTGTGGGTCTGAGGAGGCTTAGTTG
This sequence comes from Taudactylus pleione, assembly GCA_031769625.1. Lineage (NCBI taxonomy): Eukaryota > Metazoa > Chordata > Amphibia > Anura > Myobatrachidae > Taudactylus > Taudactylus pleione. Next base: position 4,003,014 of record JAUIMM010000710.1, read on the forward strand.
ATTTTAATGACATTGTGGTTGACGTAATAAAGGAGAGTGCGCAGGTGATAAGGTTGTGATCTGAGAGAGAGAAAGGAGCGTTAGTGAATTCAGACACTGAGCATAGTCTGGTAAATACAAGATCAAGGCTGTGGCCATCTTGCTGAGTAGAGGAGTCAGTCCATTGGGAGAGGCCGAGAGAGGAGGTTAGAGAGAGAAGTTTGGAGACACGAGGAGATTGTGGACTGTCTATACGGATATTGAAATCACCCATGATGAAGATGTCAGAGGATAGGAAGTGAGGGAGCCAGGCAGAAAATTAATGAAATTGTTGGGGTGGCCTATGTGGGCGACAGATAGCAGCAACATGCAGGGGTTAATGATCTGATAGAATGTACTTCAAATGATGTATATGTGAGTGATGGTACCTGTGGGAGAACTGTGTATGTGAAGGATTTAGACAGTAATATTCCAACCCCACCTCCTTTACTATTTCCAGGCCTGGAGGTGTGTGAAGTGTAGACCACCATGTGAGAGTGCTGCAGGGAAGGCAGTGTCTGATTGTGTGAGCCATGTTTCTGTTATCACCAGAAAGTTGATGTTATTTGAGATAAAGAGGTCATGGATGGATGTTAGCTTATTGCAGGCAGAGCGTACATTCCATAAGGCACATTTAGTCAGTTGGAGTGTGATGGGAGATACGTGATGTTTCTGAGGTTTGCTGGATTTATATTCCGCTGTGAGTGGGGAATATGGGAGGGGCCTGGATTTGGTGATATTTCACCAGCTAATAGAAGCTGTAATGTGGACAGACACTAACACCACCCCCACAGTTAATTAATGGACTAATACATCTAGCCAGCAAATGCTACTTCAATAAGCTGAGGGGCACCTCATACTACATACCATGAACAGTAGAGATGTGCGCCAACCCCCGTGTTTTGGTTTTGGATCCTGATTCATCTTCCTGTTTAGGTTTTGCAAAACCACCCTCACGTGTTTTGGTTTTGCTTTTGGTTTTGGACCTGTATTTAGTTATATTTTTTTAAATAAAAAAACAGCTAAAATTACTAATTTTGACCTGTTATCATACAATCCAAAACCCGAGTTCGTTTTTTGAAATCCAAGTTCCGAACTGCAGGAAGACCCTAACCCGGGACTCGGTTCGACTGAATACTTACATTCAGTTGTTGTCGATTCTCTGAGAACCGGACCCACACATCTCTAATAAACAGCCAGTTTTCACTTGAAGCCTGAGGTGTATCATAATGACTATGGTTGGCCCAACAAATCTTTATAGGAGTGGTTAGTAGGAGGGTTGTCAAGCCTACTAAATTTAACGCTATATACATATACTTTACACCTATAGTGAATCTGAAGTGGAGTAATGCACAGGAACAGCATAATAATACTAATCTAAGGAACTTTCACACAGCAAGAAGTTCAGTAGCTGTGTCACTCAGTGGAGTTTAGTTTATGGAATTTGCTACCTCTACACAAACCTGGGTATGCAGCATTCAAGTCTCATAATAAGCAGCGTGTTCCCTGAGACTAGTCTATGAGTAGGGACTCCCACATACTGTATGTACATATTTAGATTGGTTTTTAAATGAACATGTGTGAGTGTTTAGGTGAGGGAAAAACTGGGTCATTTAGATATAAATTTTTTGGTTAACCATGTTAATAGTACTAAATGTGTGTGTGTGTGAATTGTAGTGTCTAATTATTGGGTTAGAGGTTTGCCGAGCCAACCCCTGGTGTTTAGTATAGTCCATCATCAAATCCCATGAAAAGACTTGGATGGAGATATTGCCAGATGACTACAGATCAACAGGCTACTAACTCAGGGTAAAAAAGTGAGAGAACATCATTTGAGCATCTGGTAACTGGTACAGAATACAGGTAAGGCCTGGTTACACTTGCTTCATGGGCAAAGTGAAGGAAGAAATTAGGGGTTACTGTACAAGACCTTGGGGTCTATGGGGGTCTAGGGGGTCTATTGTGGTCTATGTACTAAGCCTTGGAGTGAGATAAAGTGGACAGATAAAGTACCAACCAATCAGTTCTGAACTGTCATTCTTCAAATACAGCCTGTAAAGTGACAGTTAGGAGCTAATTGGTTGGTACTAGAGACGTGCACTGACCCAGATGTTTTGGTTTTGGATCAGGATTCAGCTTCATGTTTTAGTTTTGCAAAACCACCCTCAAGTGTTTTGGTTTGGGATCTGGGTATTTTTTAGAAAAGAAAATTGCTTAAAAGATTTTTAAAACTGCTAAAATCATGTAATTTTTGCAATCCTAAACCCGAATTTTGGATTTTAAAATCAAAATTCAGAATCGCGGGAAGATCATAACCGTGTCTCAGATCAGTCCGGATCTCCTCAGGAGATCAGAACCGTGACTCAGATCTGTCCGGATGCACAAATTTCAGGTGGATTCGGATTTCTGGAGAGCCGAACCGCACGTCGGTACTTTACCACCATCCACTTTACCTCTCTCCAAGACTTAGTACATAGACTCCCATGTCTGTTTTCCCCATTTTTCTCTGTAAAGTAAATGACATGTGGATGTGCAGGAGGCAGAGGTGGAGGTGGAAGAGAAGGTGGAACCCTGCCCTGTTACACAGCGTTTAGATTGCAGTTGTGACGTGCGGTGCGGTCAGTGGCTGGGGAGACACTGGCCACTAATGACTTCCCAATTGGATGTATGTGATGGGAAGCACTGGACACAGCACATCTACAGACAGGGCCATATTGAGAGCCCCATGGGCCTGGAGCTGAAAATGACCCTGGGCCTCATTTACTAACGTGTTTTGTCACCAAAACGAGTGATAAATGTCACTGTGTATGATAAATGGTGCTCCAGCCAATCAGCTCCCAACTGTTATTTTTCTAACAGTTGACAGTTGGGAGCTGATTGGCTGGAGCACCATTATCATACACAGTGAAATGTATCACTTGTTTTGGTGATAAAACTCATTAGTAAATGGGGGCCCAAGGGTCTATTATGAGAAGCATAGGAGGTATGACCAGTGTGGGTGTGTCCAGTGCCATGTGGGCATCTAACCCCCTATGCTCTCTGCCCCAATGTCTCCCTAACTATGTAAAAGAAAAAAATGCTTCATTTTGTGAGGTAAATAGAAATACAATTTGACTACTTATGATTTATGGCTGACCACTTATGATTTATGGCTGACCATGTGGAGAGCAGATGGCCAGTCAACATCATGTTGTCATAACAATCAGCTTATTTTTATGTGGAGGCCTGGAGTTGGAGCTCCATCCGCCCCATTGTTAATCTGGCCCTGTCTATGGGATGGCTTACCCAGATGTTCCAGTGACAAGCATTTGTATAGTCAAACTGTGTTATATAATAAATATCTTCTTTGAATTATTCTAATGTAGAATAATACAAAGAGGATATTTATAACATTGATAGTGGAAACATTCTGAGTATGACGGTTGAGGCTCTGCCTACCCTGCCTCCACGTCAGTGGATTGCAGGACTGTGGTTATAAAGTTGGTGAAGCAGGATATTGTTGCTGAATCCCTAAAGTTCTGTGAGTCATTTGTTTTTTGTAGTCTGTATTCTCTTATATTTTTCTAGCATGCACATCTTTATTGTGCTTTAATAATACAGACACATCCACACAAGTCAAACACTATGTTGTAAAGAGATTCCTCTAAACAAATGGCTGTCGCATCTCTTGCATTTGTCCTCTTGGGGACAAGGTATTTGTATTTTCTATCATTTATATGCACTTTAGTTCTTTCTTCAGAAACATATTTACAAACATCCATTTCGTATTCTTTCGCTAAGTAATCCTTGCAGTTCCTCAAACCCTTCTGCATAATATTTTTCACAATGCTGTGCATTCATCATCTGTCCCGTTTTACCTGTTATCTTTATTTTTTTCATCTCTGTCGTTTGTTATTTTCCCTAGAGATATTATTTTTGGCAAAGCATTATGCTCTGATGATTACAATGTATTTCTGCAATTTTGCCGTGGAGGCTCATGGAGTCTGTTTGAATTTGTGTTCTGGACACATAGTACAACTAAAGAAAGTTATATCTAAAAGGTTTGGATGCATTCTAGCTGATTAATATAGAGGGGTGGGGGGCTGGTATTTGAGATTCAGATCACAAGTACAGTATGACAACAAACCATCTCGTTTTGTCAGTGGAAACAGGATTTGCATACCACATTTTTAATACCAACACACAATTTGTCATCTGAAAATATTTGCTTCCTAAAACATCTAAGGGGTTCTATAGAAGACATTTTTTTAGTTGATTTGTCTTGAGACCTGAATAGGAAATATCGAGTCAATAATTTCTACTGTAAACAAATGCAGGTTTAAATCTTTTCTGTCACCTAGGTACATCTGTAGCAGACACAGATACACGAAGAAATAAAAAACAAATCATCATTAAATGTATTTTACATTTGGTTTACAATACATTACAGTAGGTTCTTTATATGCCAGAAAGAATATAAGCATTTTCTAGGCAGCTATTGAATATTCTTGAGTATTAACCCTTTCGCTATGGAGGACGAGTGAGGCTCATCCTCTAGGTATACAGTAAGACTGCTGCAGACAAGTACAACTCATCCTCAGCAGTGAGGGACAAAAAAAAAAAAAAAAACTATCCTACCTGTCCCCGCCCATCCTAACAACAGGTGGGGAACCCCGGAAGCCATCTGGTCATGTTGGGTAGTGAAAAAAATTAACATGAATGAAAATGGTGGGTAACTCCTCAACCCCACCACCTAGATGGAGTACCACTGTCCCCTCTTCCAAACATTTTGCCCACATAGAAGTTAATATCTGGTGATCACACTGGGTTCCCCTCTTTCAAATGATGGGTTCTCTTAGTACTAGGTGATCACCAGACAATGTTACCCTTCACTATGGAATACATATGTTTTCCATATGTGGGGGACAGGCACTACATTCCCTATCACCTCCATAATGGGACCTGCAAACATAGGTGTACCAATTTTTGAAAGAGGAGAGTCCCCTCTTTTAATTATGTAGCCCGCTAGTAGCTATTGTTTGGTGAACACCTGTGATCACAAGACAATATTACCCTGTGCTACGAAAAACAGATGTATTCCATAGATGGGTGGGAGGGCACTACTGTATGTGCCCTATTATGCCCATAATTACATCTGTAAATGTGGTGTTACCCACATATGAAAGAAGGACTTCAAATGATGTAGACCCCTTACAGGGGCGGATTGGCTGTTGACATCACTGGGAAGATTCCCAGTGGGCCGGTGCATCGCCACTTGTCAGTGGGGTGATTTATTTATTTTTTTACATGATGGGATAACTCTTTCACTGCAGCCTCCATCTTTTCCCCCTGTGCTGCTGCTGCAAGTAGTAGGATCACTTCTGGCTGGTGGCAAAAACAAGAATCTACAGTGAGCTTCATGTGCAGATGAGCCGCAAAAGGTCTCAGCACCCATCAGAGGCTAGAGCCCAAGCGTCAAGATGGCTGGTGGCAGGAGTCTGGAGAGACCGCAGGGGTGATTTGACAGTCAAGTGACTCCTGCAACCACATGATCCCAGCAGCAGTCCGAGCTGGATCAGAGAAATGGAGGCTGAAAGGCTGCTCAGGAGGCTGCTGTGGGTGTGCGGGGCCAGGCATACCATCCACTGCAACCTCAGGTCAGTGTTCCCATCTTCCTAGGTCAGTGCCCCCTTCTCCCCTCAGCCCAGTGCCTCAGTTTCTCACAACCACCCCATCCCAGTATCCCCCACACAGCCAGCCCTGTGTCTAACTTTCCCCCCTTCGCTCCCCAACCAGCCCACTTGCGCCATTTCACTGCCCCACTGCCTAGAACCACCCCAGCCAGCCCAGTAACAGTGCCCCCCCCATTCAGCCCAGTGTCCATCCTTCTCCAGGCTAGCATTAGCATGTTGCATGATGATGACGTTTGCTTTATTCCTATGAAAACAGGCAGCTTATGATCTTCTACATGAATAGTGAACACCGACTGAAGGCTGCCCAGAGAGAATCAATTTCTTTAGAGGTTCCCCATGGCAGAGAAACCACAATATAGGTAAGGTGTATTTTTATTTAATACACACAAAAAACAGTATATATTTATTTTTATGTGGATAACTAGTGGGACATTTCACCCTGGGCTCTACCTGGACTAGACCCAGCCCTGCAAGTACTGTAGTGACAAACTTACATGACAGGTAGCTTGTCGGCATCCATTATAGCAAGCAGAGTGGCCTGTGGTGGATCTCTTAAAATCACGAGATGAGGTCGTCCTTGACTTGTGAGACAGAGCTCCCCTTGCGGTGGAAGGGCAGAGGTTAGGAGGCCCCCCTCTCATTTACTGCTCTACTTAGCAGAGGAAATGGTAATAACATTACCATATAGTATGGCCTGATTCAGCACGGCTCGCTATTGCGATCGCAGCCGTGATTACGCACACAGTTCTGCTGCGAAAATTTGCTAATGTTTGCAACTGCTCTGCCAGCATAGAGACACTCAATACCACTTTATCACCTCGCAGTCCTGTGTATATATCGGTAACATCGAGTAACATCAGACCCTCACGCAGAATGACAGCAAATCTGACCTGTCTCAGAAATTGCAAGTCTCGTCGCACGCAGTTACGTATGCTGTTGCAGTGGCCAATTTATGTACGCCCAGGAATCGGCATTCAAATGGACAGACACGCCTGCATTTCTCCAACCATTCCCCCATCACCAGCCCCAAAAGCTGACGTCCCATCATTCACTCTGCGATGACTTTCTGTCTGCGTGCATGATCACAGTGCTATCGCAATCCTGGCCTGCGCAATGCAGTGCATACACATGCGCTATACGCACCATTGGCCGATCTGCGTACGCTGTTGCAATTGCGATCCGGGATTAATCAGGCCCTGTGTGCACGGGTGGGTGTCTATTCACTGGAGAGAGGGACTGGGAGCATACCAAAACTTTCACATAGAATCCTGCTTGTTCTATTTTGGAAATGTGGATTATTTGGCGAAGCAAGAACCACAAAGTACAGTCTTTTGTGGGTTTTTCCTTGAAATTTCAATAAAAAATAAACTTTTTTTGGCCATATGCAGTCAATTTTCTTATGTGTTAGGATGAGTAAAAAGACTAATGGTATTTTCTGAAAATATAAAGTTTTCCAAAAAAAAATAAAATAAATAAAAACAATAATTTGTTGGTGGGCCATATAAAAAACATAAGTGAATTTTGATGGTGAAATGTGACGAGTGCAAAAAGCGAAAAAAATACCTCAGCACAAGGATGAGAAAAACCTCAACAGCGAAGGGGTTAATGAGAGAATGACTCTGTGATGTACTAGCAGGACCATGCTCAATGGGGCGATTCAATTGTTTTATAGGACGCCTAAACTAATGGGCACCCGACAGAGCAAATCAATTGTTGCACCATATGGGCGCGCATAGCTGCAGTTAGACACATTTCTGCTCGGCGCCTCGGTGAGCAGAAATGTGTGATAAGGTGGCTATTTGGGTGCCCTAAAGCAGGACTTTAGATGGGGTTAGCTTCTATACGCGGCTAAACCCTGTAATTTTGGGGCGAAAACATGTGGCACGGGTGACAAAATAGAGCAACTATTGAATTGTTCATGGGCAACATCTCCACTTCTAAAAACCTGCACTTTAGTAAATATACCCCATTGTGTATAAACAATTTGATTGTACAGTTATTTAGATTTGGAGAAAGTTGAAAGACTTGACCCTATAGAACACAGGTTCTCAAACTCGGCCCTCAGTACCCCAAACAGTGCATGTTTTCCAGATCTCCTCACAGAATCACATAGCTCCACCTGTGGATTTTTCAAAATGTGTTAGTGAGTAATGAATACACCTGTGCACCTGCTGGGTGACCTAGAAATCAAGATCTGTGTGGGGTCCTGAGGACCGAGTTTGAGAACCACTGCTATAGAATATCTGAAATAGACTTTTTCTAAAAAAAAAAAAACCTCTAATCAAGTATAATATTATCCATTTGATGTGCCTGCACGAGGGCTGTACCTATAATGAGGCAATCAGAGGCATCTTACTCCAATAGTATTACATAGTGTAAATCAGTGTATTGCCATTGGGCCTGATTTAGAGATGGATGCACTTCTCACAGAAGCTGCTGTTTGAAAATATGTAAATGCAGAAGGAGGCATCTGTAGTAGTAAAACGCCCACTGCAGTCTTTTGTGATCTGCTGCTGCATCCAATCAGAATAAAGCTACAAGTTCCCATGTTCATGTCTGGTTTGAGAATTTAACAAATCAGCAGCATTGTAACAGGTGACAAAAACTCAAGAGTTAGCAAATTCCCCATTACTAAAGCTGGCCATACACTATACAATTATCTGTCAGACATCTGTCCAATCTGGCTGGTTGGAATGAAAACCTGGTAATGTATGGGAGCCAATGACAATTGACCATATGGTCTTAAACACTGGAAAATGGGCAAAAATGATTGTTCAGATAGGTTAAATTCATTTGATTTAACCAATTTGTATGACAATTTTTGTCTGTTATTCAGTGTTTGTGAGCAAATGGACGACTGTCATTGGCTCCCATACATTACCAGGTTTTCATTCCAACCAGCCAGATTGGACAGATATCTGACAGATAATTGTATAGTATATGCCCAGCATTAGTTTTGGAATAAAAGTTCAACTGCCAATGAGACGTCAGTGGGATTAAACACAAGATACAAATTATATAGTTCCATAGGAAATAAGATGTAAACAAGACAAAGGTCCATCAAGGACAACACTTCCTAACCTTTAGTTTTGTTGATCCAAAAGAAGGCAGCAAAAACAATTATAAAAGGAATAGTTTCTCCTCTTATCTCACCACTTTCCAAAAATACATTGTTTAGTTTTTGTTGCAATTATCCTTTATATATATATATATATATATATATATATATATATATATATATATAATGATATATATATATATATATATATATATATATAAAAAAAAAACTAAACGCAGGACATTTGCATAAGTCCTTACCAAGAAATTATTTACTTGTTTGTTTCTTTTTTATTCAAATTTGAATCTGTACCAGGGCCATTTTTGTTTTGAATGCACTAGGCACACGCACACACATCCTCCACACACACACAAACTCACACACACTTATACAAGTAAAAATTATATTACAAACATTTTTAAACTATTTAAATGAAGCACATTTAAATGGGGATCCTTCCATTTTTAATTCCTGATAATTTCATGTTACCGTGTTAATCATGTGCTAAAAAACATCTTTTCCCGTAGAACATATTTTACTGTCTTTTTTAGCACACCGTTACCATGGGGTCTATTCATCAACACTAATGGGCCCGTTACACACGTGGAAACTCTAGTTTTGCATGTTTTATGTCACTGACCCATTCATTATTAGGGGCACAACAGAGCCGCCTTAATATTTGGCAAACTGTTTTCGGAGATTGCTTCAGAGAATAAGAAGGCGCTGATTCCCGGCACCTCGCTCCTTCCTATGAGAATGAGCGCATGTGACCTGAGCACAACCTTACAGTCATGCCCTGAAGACCGACGCAGTCCGATAAGTAACTCTGCTATTTTGGTAGCATTGTTAGGGGATCGCAGGGACAGCTGTTTGAATTGTTCCGGTAATTATGTATCCACCACCCCCGATGACGAATAGGCCCCTATGTTGACTAATTATACAAATGAAGTTGACTTCATTGCACTTCCTGTTGTGTCATATAATCTCACAGCTAATCCTGCTTTACGTTCATAGAAGTATATAATCTGTTTAATTGGAACGATCTAGAGAAATAGACCAAGTTAAACAAATAAACGCATAAATAAATTCTACTTCTTCTTCGTCGGCTGTATGAGATGATTATGCACCAACATTTTGTAATTGGCACTAGCATTGCCTAGAGCTGAATTATTCTAAAAGAGAAAAATAGGTCATCTAAAACAAATAGTCACAAAAAAAAATAAAATACTTTACTCTTGGCCTCCAAAACACCATAAAATTGCCTCAAAGATAAATCTAGAAATAAATTTCCAAGCCACTTGGAAAAAACTGATAATACAATATTTTTATTACAACATAAAACTCATGTGAACTTTATAGTGTATAGTGGAAGTCACATACCTCATAAGTTTTAAGTTTAGTTTTTGAGCATCCTGAGAATTGGATTCTGCTTTTTTTTCACAGCTTTGGCTGCAAAACAAACTATCTTTAGGTACATCATCATTTACATGACCAGTTTAGCAGCTGACATTACTTTATAGACATAACTTAGCATATTTGGAAAATTAGAATGTCCAAAAAATATTATAGCGTCTAGTATGAAGATGGTTTCAATGTCATTAACAGATCAAAACTGTTTTTAAAGGTTGCACATTTAATTACATTGTATTTCCTGGCAACATAGAATGGTAGAAAATAGCCATAATCCTAACTCCGCTCGTGTTCAATGATGATGAATAAACACATTACCTTGCCTTTATAATGCTGCGCTAAGGTCTTAAATGTAGTACTAATGATTATTGTGGCTTCCATGATGGATGTTTGATATTCAGTGATAGGTAAAGCAAAGTCATTTAGTTGATAGCATTTACAAGTAGGACTTATAGAAGATAAGCCTAATATACACCTGAATCTGCTTGGACTAGTAACATTACTGTACCTCTATATTTCCACATGAGTACCCAGTGTTCTCCTGTGTAGGGGATTCTGGTGTTTAAATATTATAGGTTTCATGTGTGTCTAAATCATACAGCAATCAGACAAGAGCAGTAGGACAAACAATGTATTCTATAAGCTTCAATTTTCATTAAAATACTATAGGCAACATCTCCGTTTCTAAAAACTCTCAGTTTAGTAAATATACCCCTGAGTCTTACATTTTTTGACTAACACTATTGTAGATTAATTTACCGTAGCTCTCTGAAGAAGTACGTAGGATGAAACGCGTAGGATGTTCTCACCACAACTACACATCTCTCACTATTACCATCACCGCTGATATCCCAAAGCTGGCTGATGACATGCATGCAGTGGCTACCCATACAAGTCACTAAGGCGAGAGGGAACTTGTAGTCCCATAGAACGAAAAGTGCTGACCCCCACAAATTCAACCCAGAGGAAAGGACTACACAACAGGATTCAGACATGATTCAGAGCAAATCGACTGCAAACCATCCAAATATGGTAAGGAATGGATCCTTAATTGTCTTTCCCTTAGGTAGTGTGATATAGAGCTTTGGTAAAAAGAGAAAATGTCAAAAAAGTAATGTACAAGTAATGATGGATTTGACAAAGAGACGTTACAAATCTATCTACCATGGTGTTGGTCAGTGGTGGATTTTCTCTAGGGTCTACAGGACAGCAGCCCCTCCACCAGTAAAATCCATCACCCGCAGGTACTGCCTAGCGGTAGCAGTGACCTCCCTTTGAAAGCACACCCTGCTAATTAAAGCCGGACAGGCAGTACCAGGGGGAGGTGTTTTCTCCCCCTGAGACTGCCAGTCTGGACTGCAATTGGCAGAGGGAGTGCTTCCAATGGGAAGCCATTCTCATGCTATAACTGCTTCTAGGGGCTGCAGCTGATGCAGCTGTTGCATAGAGTGGAGCATATAGGTCACCATCCGGTGACTGTATGTGGTAGTTGTGCAGGATGCAAGTAGTACCAGCGTGTCTAACAGGGTGGAACAAGTGGTTATCAGCAGGGTCTTTCTGAGCCAACTGGAAGATGTCCGTCTCTCTGTGGCGCTCTATCCCAGTGACAAGATGGGTCCACGCATGCGCAGAAGTACAGATGGCGCCCATCATGGTAAAGAGATTGAAGCCTTCCTAAAGGAGCTAACATGGAGCATGCACATTGGCATGTGCAGAAGATGGCAGAGAGGGTGCCACTTTGGCACTTCCCCTCCACTGTGTAATGGACAACCCCATCCGTAACATACACTACTCACCTGGGGGTAAATTTACTAAGAATCGAGTCTGCATGAGTTTAAACTCGCCGTGGTTTGCATGAACTCCCTTGAGTTTTTCCCGACTGATTACGTTAATTTACTAAGATGCGAGTTTTGTGTTTTCGAGTTTGTCGGTGACGAATGGATTCAAGTTTTTTTTTAAGAAACTTGCACGAGCCCAAAACTCGTATGCAAATCTTCCTTGTTTTTAAATACTCGTGCGAGTCAAAAATACTTTGCCAAACCAAAGTGAGTTTTTAAAACTCGCGTGAGAATGCAAACTCACGCAAACTCGATTCTTATTAAATTTATCCCCTTGACTCAACTGGCCGCCCCGGGGAGTAGTGTATGTCCTTGAGGGAGGGGTGGACGGGTAGACTTCAACATAAGTTACATACAGTAAGTGAGAGATATTTTCTGATATTTACTGAACTATTGTCAGATTTCATACAATATTTTTATGATAACTGCACTAACTCATTCCTACTAAAGTATATTATAACTTATATAATAGTAAGTAGTCCAGTCTACTGTACATACCTTCTTCCCTTCCCCAACTACAAAAACCAGCAGGGTCTTTTCCCTTTTTAAAAGCCCCCCCTCCCCCATGCATGTATTCTAGTTTCCTATAACAGAGTAACCAATATATAGAAAGCATTCTACTAAATAATATACAATACAGATAGAGTTATTTTGGTTTCTACAAATCAGAGACAATTCTAGTGAACATTATACACTATGTAGACAAAAGTGATTGTCAACCCCGTGCAAGCGAATGCATACCATTGCACGAGGGCTCCAAATGGCCACTAATGTGGCGGTTTCAAAAAGAACACTTGGCAGGGAGGCCCATGAACTTGCAGTTCTACGGAAACAACAAAAGTTTTTATCAGGACGACAATGCCACCCGTCATGTTTCCAGGGCAACGCTGGGCTGGTATACAGAAAATTCGGTAACCCAGATGGACTGGCCAGCTCATATGTTAACCCCATTGAGAACCACTGGGACAAATTGGTGCAATGGGTGCATTCTAGGCCAACTCGACCTTCTTCAGTGTCACAGTTGGTCACAGTTGGTCATAAGGTAGAATGGCAAAACACACCACCTGCTATTGTCCAGGAACTTTTGGCCAGTTTGCCAAGAAGGGTGTCAGCAGTAATCACTGCACGTGGTGGACCTACAAAGTACTTATGTCAATAAAATCTCGTTGATCTATTTGCTGTCAGTGTCCAATCACTTTAGTCTACACAGTGTACAATATAGGCCTACAATGCAGGCCCACAGACATGTTGTGGCAATGCAGACCTCAAATCTAACTCCCTGACTATTCAGACTCCAAATCTGTGGTGCATATGCAGAAAACTCCATTACTTGTATTCCTGGCAAACAATGCAGTAACTAACTGGTGTATATTATACCAGTTGGAAGGCAGAACTAGGAGATAATGGGGGAAGGGGGGGGTAGTATTGAGATGTACTAAGCTCTGGAAAGTGATAAACTACCAGCCTCTCATCTCCTAACAATCATGTTACAGCCCGTGTTTGAAAAATGACAACTAGGATCTGATTGGCTGGTAGTTCATCACTCTCCACTTTATCACTTTCCAGAGCTTAGTACATCTGCCCCATGATGACAACTAGCTGTCCTATGAGATAGAAACAGGGGTTTGAGGCAACCACTACTCTGTTCTGAAAAAGAAAATACTTTAGTTATCTGTAATCAGAACAATTTCAGGTGTTAGAACAAATAAAAATCATTTGCAATTTATAAAGTAAAAACAAAGTAACATGGACCTAACCTGTCAATAAGTAGCACATCTATATTATAATCTGCTATGGTCTGTCTCGTCCCCAACATGCATGTGCAGTGGAAGTTGAGACGACCACCCCACTGCTAGAGAGACGGGAGAGACAATAGCCTAGCAAGATAGGAGGAGGACCTTGGCTACCGAGAATGCGTTAAATAATGTATGATGGCAAGACGAGACATAGCATGAGTGTAGAGGGGAGGCAAGGTGGGACAGTGCAGCAGGTAAATGGGGGACAGGACAGAACAGGGGTGTTGCAGCAGATAGAGAGAGGGCAGGGCAGTGGGCAGACACTGAGGTGACCTGGCACATGTCGGTTCCTTTACTAGCATGAAATATATTTATATGTTTAAAAGATGGCAGGTTTGTGAGAGATAGGACTGAGTAAGCCCGTGGAAATCAGAGGTACTTTTATAGAAGACTTATGACATCAGTACCAGGTAGAAATGTATCTAGGAACAAATCTAATGATCACAGGACTGTTTTTGACATTTGTAGGCCTAACCCTTTACCCTACAGACTTAAAAATGAATCCTCTTGTCAACATTATACTGACAGTGAGAAGGTTAAGCCTATCACTCAGCTTAGTGGCAGGTCCACAGCCTCCAAAATGAAGGAAATTAGAGATTCTCAAGTAATTGTCAAGAAACTCAAAAATAAATGAAAAATTCACCTGTTGCTCAGGATGTGAGATTATTTTTGTTTTCACAGCAGAACTTCCTCTTCTTTAATAATGGGACATGAGGTCAGTCACGAGGAGTACAACATACACAAAAACCATTGCTAAACTTGCCAAAAAGTTGCAGTAAGAACTACTGGTAATTTTTTTTTATTATTATTATGTAAACCACAGATGGAATCTAAATGATCTCTTTATCTAAACTTTTGTTCCATCCTCAGGGCCCAATCTTTTTGATTTATTCACCGAACCTAATAGACTTGTGAGGATATCAGTGTCATAAAATATATTTTATGGGTAAGAATATAAAACTCTGCACAGTATCTGGTGCTTATATTATATTAGATGATCGAGATCAAGGGGCTCTTCCACTCTCTGGAAGAAAATAATGAGGAAAGTAAACTACGTGGCCTTGACAAATTAACTATGATCTTTGATGTTAATGAGTCTCAGAGTGACATCTTATATCCAATGTACAGTAGGATACCGTATTATTAAGTTCTCACTAACAAATCTGATTTTTATGCTTTACAGTATAGGGGACCTTTAATGGAAAGTTTTTATATGGTAGTTCTAAATGATTTCATATATTTCTGACTCAATAACTTTAAATTTAAAAAGAAAAAAAAAAGTTTTGTAGGCTTGGCAGCGTACTTCTGTTGGGTCCATAATTAATAAAAGCTGCTTATAAAGGGTTCTATTCATCATGTTAATTATCGGGGTCCATTCCGAATAACATTCTAACTTGACGCGAGCGTCAGAGCAATTCATTATTGCTCCTGTGCGGAGACCGCTGATCTGAAATTCAGCTGTCGCCCCGAAGCTCTTCACTGCAATTTTTTCACTGCTCCTTTCGGACGAGTGAAGCTAGTGTTCCTCCGTAACCCACTCTTCGCAACCCAAAAAGCCTTCCTATAGGAAAGGAGTTGGTTACCGCTGCAAGCAGGAGCAACCACAGGAGTTATTTATCACCTACATAAGGGAGGGTGAAAAAACACCAAAGTTTATTGAATGCAGAGCAGGAGGTTTCTTAATGAAATAATGTCAAATTGGGAAGTTGTCAATCTAACCATTTGACATGTAGATGTTACCTAGCTCTGAATGTTCTCCTCTCTTCACACTTAGGAGAAATGGGAGGGAATTCATTTAATTTAATAGGTGTGTAAAAGGGTGGTAGCCTCGGGCTTTAATGCATGGGATATTCATTTAGAACCCCTTTTTCATCCAAGATTCATTTTAACACCTGCCAAATTACAGTGTTAACGAGCATTAACGCAACGAGAGTTAACACATAGGATCCATGATAACTTCACAGAACTACTGTATGCATTAGTGGGGCCTTAGCACCTCTTAACAGGCATTTTTTGGGGAATTTATTTTCGGGTCTGGTGAGACCTGTACAAAAATCCCCATTAAGTGCAGCCTGCAGGTTGCCTTCAAGACTAACAGAATAGCCCAGGGGATCAATAAGCATGCAGTAAATTACTGTGGCTAATTGAATTCCCCTCATAGGCTAGTGACAATAACTGCAGGAAATAATATTAATGCATTGGGCTCCTACATTGTGGATCCATGTTTGGTATGAATATTTTTGTAAATTTATTCCACGCTGCTCAGATATAATAATGTATTGCTAGCATGTGCCAAAAGAGACATAGCCTTATTTTAAGAATTGTTTACTGGGATACATTTGGGAATAAGGAGTTGGAATTTACATCTGACTGTCATAATACATTAAGTTTATGCAAAGAGTCAATATTTGCAGTGTTGACCCTTCTTTTTCAAGACCGCTTCAATTCGCCCTGGCATGCTGTCAATCAACTTCTGGGCCACATATTGACTGATGGTCACCCATTCTTGCCTAATCAATGTTTGGAGTTTGTCAGAATTTGTGGGTTTTTGTTTGTCCACCCGCCTCTTGAGGATTGACCACAAGTTCTCAATCAGATTAAGGTCTGGGGCGTTTTATTTACCAACCCACTTAGTTATCACTTTTGCCTTATGGCAAGGTGCTCAATCATGCTGGAAAAGGCATTGTTCATCACCAAACTGTTCTTGGATGGTTGAGAGAAGTTGCTCTTGGAAGATGTTTTGGTACCATTCTTTATTCATGGCTGTGTTCTTAGGCAACATTGTCAGTGAGCCCACTCCCTTGGCTGAGAAGCAACCCCACACATGAATGGTCTCAGGATGGTTTACTGTTGGCATGACACAGGACTGATGGTAGCGCTCACCTTTCCTTCTCTGGTTAAGTGTTTTTCCAGTTGCCCCAAACAATCTGAAAGGGGATTCATCAGAGAAAATAACTTTACCCCAGTCCTCAGCAGTCCAATCCCTGTACCATTTGCAGAATATCAGTCTGTCCCTGATGTTTTTTCCTAGAGAGAAGTGGCTTCTTTGCTGCCCTTCTTGACACCAGGCCATCCTCCAAAAGTCTTCATCTCACTGTGCGTGAAGATGCACTTACACCTGCCTGCTGCCATTCCTGAGCAAGCTCTGCACTGGTGGTGCCCCAATCCCGCAGCTGAATCAACTTTAGGAGACAATCCTGGCGCTTGCTGGACATTCTTGGGCGCCATGAAGCCTTCTTCACAACTATTGAACCTTTCTCCTTGAAGTTCTTGATGATCCGATAAATGGTTGATTTAGGTGCAATCTTACTAGCAGCAACATCCTTGCCTGTGAAGCCCTTTTTGTGCAAAGCAATGATGACTACCCGTGTTACCTTGCAGGTAACCATGGTTAACAGTGGAAGAACAATGATTTCAAGCTCCACCCTGCTTTTAAAGCTTCCAGTCTGTTATTCTAACACAATCAGCATAACAGAGTGATCTCCAGCCTTGTCCTCGTCAACACTCTCACCTGCGTTAACAAGAGAATCACTGACATGATCTCAGCTGGTCCTTTTGTGGCATGGCTGAAATGCAGTGGAAATGTTGTTTTGGGGATTAAGGGCCTAATTCAGACCCGCTCGCGAGTGCTGAGCGCTCGCAAGCTGGTCGATGTTAGGCAAGTGTGCATGCGCACGACGGAGGCAGCTCCGTCGTGCACATGCTGGAGACCCGGATAGTGACGGGCAAGCCGTCACTATGGGTCTCGCTACAAAGGGGGCGTGCTGTCGATGGTGAGTGACAGCACGACCCCTTTGGTAGGCGTGCCGGGGGCATGCCTGCCCAGACGGAGACGTTCCCACTGACACTAGTGATGTCAGTGGGAGTGCTTTCAGCTCTGATAGAGCCGAAAGCACTCCAGGGCTTGTGGCAACGAGACCCTACCACAAGGGTCTCATCGCAAGCCCGATGGTCACGATGACCATCGTGACCATCTTTTTGGCCGCTTTCTATAGCTATGGGTGGTCAACCACAGCTATGCGAGCGGCCAGGAGGCCTCTCTAAAATTCAGAGGGACGGCCCTGATTCAGAGCGAGTGCTCTGTCAGAGCGTCTGGCTCTGAATCAGGGCCTAAATTCATTGTCATGGCAAAGAGGGACTTTGCAATTAATTGCAATTCATCTGAACGCTCTTCATGACATTCTGGAGTATATGCAAATTGCCATCATAAAAACTGAAGCAGCAGACTTTGTGAAAACCAATACTTGTGTCATTCTCAAAACTTTTGGCCATGGTTGTACATAGATCGCTAAGTTTCTGTTAAATATAATAGAAAAGTTATATGCTAAAATAGGATTTGAATTATCTTACGACACAATAATTCACACATAGGTAAAATTTCCTCCCCCATATTAGCATCTGGACCACCTGTCAAAGTTTCTAATCCTGTGTATATGGGAATTTGTCAGACTTTGGGAATCAATCTAAATGAGAGACTGCACCATAATTTTCCGTTGTGACCCAGCATAGAATGGGCTGTGTGTTTTTCTGTAATTTTCTTCCAATTTATTTGAAATTGAAACACACGTTTGACTTTGTAACCTGTAACCCTTTTTGTGCTTTATAACATTTCTGTAACTAAGCATTGTACTTCTTTTCTAAATAACGTTTTCATTATTAGTCTTTATTAATCTATTTTATACACAGTATACTCTAGAACTCAGGCTTTGAGGACACTATTAGATCACTAAGGTTACATGATCAATGTTATTGAATTTTAAAAGCAGGGGGAGACCAAACTAATTGCATGGCAGTTTGTATTGTGGAGCCTGTGGAATTGTGATAGATTGTTAGTGGACCTGCGACCCTTTGTGTAAGTAATTACCAGGGGTGCTGGCGGTAAAGTGAATGCTTTAACGGGCAGAGAGATAGAATGTTCTGTGTGAGTATTATATTTGATTCTGCCCTCACTGCATCAGGACATCAGGACTTGGGGATTTGCGTAATCGCAGTCCTGACTCTAGTGTAACACAATTGAGGTAAATCAAATTACCGGCACTGACCATAGTTAGTGCAAACATTTGGGATAAGGGATTCCTACTGGGGTCCATGACAATGAATTCCGAAGCTCCCTTGATTCCTTTAAGGAGTGATAGAATTAAGATCCTTACTGGACAACGACAGGGAGACATTCTACAAGGTGAGGGGGGTTTGAGTCCATGAGAAACTCCTAGCTGGGTGTTACATCTCCCCCTGCACTACCTACTACACTATATTGCCCTTGTGCTCTCCCAGATTGTGGAGCCTCATTCCAGGTTTAAGACAGCAGCCTCCACTGATTTCTTCCATTCCCTGCAGAGGAATATTCTATGCTACATTACCCCTTTTCTGACTCAGGGTTAGGCTCTCCAACTATAATGACCCCCTGATCAGTTGGCCTCATGCCCCTTGGGTGATCTCAAACCATCTCAACCCCTAATAATTTCTAAACATCAGAACAAAGTGGGTGTCTTTCTCGTTTGTTTACTGCTCACAGGCTCCCAACTGTTGCAGTTTTGTCTATCTACTTCAGAGAATCTGCCTTTATTATTCCCACCATGCATAAGTTCAACACCAGATTCTCTAAGCAAGAGGGTGGTTACATTTCCCAACATTTTGCTAGAGGCATTAGGCCCTGTCATTATGAAGGTCTGCCCTCCCCCCATGCCTTCTCTGGCAGAGGACAACCATGCCTCTCCTGACGTGCCTACAAAGGAGGACATCCTCGAGCTTTGGTACTTCATCACTGAGTTTAAAGATTCTCTTTAAACTAAACTTGACAAAGCTGTTGCCACTATCAAATCTGATATTTCATCCCTGGCAGCCAGGATCACTGAGATGTAGTCTTGTCAGGACAACCTCCAAAAGGCACAGATTGAAACTAACAGGGACCTGGACAATATTATTAACAAACTCTCTGACTTCCATACTAAAAAATGAAGACCTGGAAAACCGGGAACATAGAAACAATGCCCACATCCATAATTTTCCAGAGTCCGTCATTCCAGAGGCCCTGAAACCCTACCTGAACAATCTCTTTTCTTCCCTGATTCCAGATCTCAGTTTCCAACTATTGCCATTGGAAGAAGCCTACTATGCCTTAAGGCCTAAACCCAAGAATAATAAACCCCATGTGACATCATCCTGGGTTTCCTCAGTTATAAAGATAAGGAACTAGTTCTACAGTAGTTCCAACCAAAGCTCCAGTTCTTTTAAGTTCTCACTATAGTGACGATCGCCAAATGCAGAGAACTCTTTGCCCTCGCCAAGGCCTTTTGAGAGTGGGGAATCCATTATTCATGGGGGTTCCCCTTCAAGCACATCATTAATCAAAAAGGCAAGGCCATAAAAAAAAGCAATAAGGCAACCAACTTACAGCCCACAAGACCTCCTCAACTTTCTCAGTGATCTGGGACCCTTCCGGTGTCCTCCAGTACAATTCAATCAAAATAAACAATATTTGTTAAGACTGTCTTTCTAATATACAGGAACAGCCACTCTTGGTAGACGGCCTACCCTCATCTGTTTCAGTCTACCTCTCAACCTGCTCCTTGCCCATCATTGACCCCTTCACCTCTACTGATCTAGGGCTCCACATTATCAAGGAGGAAGTTTCCAATGACTTAAGTCACAAAAACCCTCCAAAGTGCCAGGCCCAAAATGATTTCCCTTTTCCTACTACTTCAACCATTACCTTTCAATCCTCACCAACATGGTTAATCAGATTCTGTATGGCAATTCTTTTACCCTGACACCACCAGGGCTAAAATTACAGTCATCCCGAAACCGGGCAAAGACCCCTATATGGTTGTGAATTTTTGCCAGATTTCACTACTAAAAACTGATTTAAAACTGTTCACCAAAATTCTCGCAAATAGGCTAAACTCAATTCTTTCCTCCCAGACCAAGTGGATTTTGTACCTAGCAGGTAGGTACTTGATGATACCAGATGTACAGTAGATATACACCACATCGAGCTGACCAAACTCCCCTAACTGATATTGGCCCCGTGCATGGAGAAGGCTTTCAATAGGGACTTTTGGCCATTCATGGTCCATACATGAAGGGCTAAAAGATTAAGCATGACAATGAAGTTATACCCATGCAAATTCTGGATCACTTGAAAAAAAATACTACAACTATATTTTGACCTTACTTGGCGTGGGATCAGTATGATTTACCGCAGGCCACATGGCCAGCGGTTCTAATCCCGACAGCGTCAGCCCGGCAGAGGTGGAAATCCCGATCGTCCATTAAGGTAAGTATAGCTATCCTAATTCCCCCCTCTAACCCTCCTTTAGGGGTGCCTAACCCTAACCTCCCCCACAAGTGCCTAACCCCCCTCTAAGTGCCTTTAACCTAACCCCCCCTTCCCCGCAGCCACACCCTAAGTCTTCTGGGGGGGTGCCTAACCCTAACCTCCCCCCAGGGGTGCCTAACCCTAACCCCCCTACCCCTAGTCTAACCCTAACCTTCCCCCGGGAGCCCCTAACCTATGCCTGCCCCCTGCGGCTGTCCATGCCTGATGCCTGTAATTTGTACCTTGCCAGGATTAAACAGTCGGAAGCTGGCAGTCGGCATTGCGACCATCGGCTTCCCCATGGCGTAGGGACTCCACAAATACAGCGGGCTCCATATAACTAAAACCACACAAACAAGCTCTAACATAGGAGTCCATGAACTAATCTTCCACTTACCATTGAGAAAAGGCCGCTTCTCCTTCACCTGTTATCACTGTAAAGCAGGAGCCAGCTACCACGCTGTGTACTTAGAATGCTCCTGCTGAAGAGGGTGAACGGAAAGTCATCCTCTCGGCGGTAATTGCACAGACACATAACTCATCCTGATGGGTTTCTGCAATGTGCAAAAACCCATCAACAATTAATTAACTCTCAGTTCGCTTGCCCGTTTGACGTCCGGGCTCCTCATCACTGTGATCAGCTGTGTGCTGTTTCATGAAGTCTCGTGAGAACATGCACAGCGGCTTTTTTTTAAACTTTATTGACAACTGTATAAAACTTGAAAGAGGACAACATGATTTCAACTTTTCACACTGCTGGAGGGTGATCATGGCAGCTAGAGGTGACAAAGTCAGGGCTGAAGAAGACAGCTGATGGTAAGCAACCTCTCCTCTTGTAACACCTGGGACACTTAGCTCTGACATAGGTGCCTATGGTGCACAATATTCTAGCGTGCTCTTAGCGTTGGCAGGCTGAAGGCAGAGAAGCGATATGTACAGGGATTTTCTCTACCTTTTTCATTTGGCCCCTTAGCTCCGCTTAGTACTGTACATAGAGTCCATAATCACATGTTGGAAAATGTGCACTTTCACTTTTCTTATTTTTTTGATTGAGTAATATTTTATTAATTTACCATTTTAAAACATGTAACATATAATACAGAATAAAATAAAACATAGTGATGCTTGACAGGCATAACACAGCAACATATCTAAAATTCAATACCAATTCCAACATTCGCTAAATAGAACCAAAGCCCAATATATAGTGCCTAGAGGCAAATTGAAATCCACTTCCTCATTGAACCACAACAGCTATAGCGATATAAATGTTCTAAATATAGTGACCTAAAACATAATTACAGCTATAACAATTAATCGTAACAATAATTAGAACATTTACAACTTGCTTAACCAAAATAAATATTAACCATGGTAAAATTCTATATAGTTATTATGGGTATCCAAACAACTAACACCAACTAAACATTTATTAACCTCAAATATAATAACCACATCTTAATGACTATAAATATAGTGATCGTAAATATCAAAGTGTACTTTCCTGATTATAAGTGCATTGATTACAAGTATGTTTACTACAATTATAATAACTATAAGTGTATTAACTAGAGATTAGCGGGTTCAGATCTCAGAGATCCGAACCCACCCGACTTTCGGGGATCCGGGGCGATCCGAGCCAAGGTCGGATCTCCCTGCCTGCCCCGGATCCCTCACCCAAGGCAAACCTCGCGACCCCGCTGTCGGGTCGCGAGGTTTTGTTTTGAGCAGGCTTAATGCTGATTGTCTGTGAGAGCCATCTGTCACGGCTCTCAGCCAACCAGCACTAAGCCCATTGAAATGCATACAGAGAGGGAAAAAGAAGATGGCGCCCACCATCCCCCACCACCTGACACCGCCGGCACCCCTCGCTGCCGACACCACCAGCACCCCCACTGGCAGCATCCCCCGCTGCCGACACCACTGCTGCCGACACTCCTGCACTGCTGCTCCACGTACTGAGGACACCGTCAGCGACTCCCACACTGCCGACACTCCCACACTGAGGACACCACCAGCACCCCTGCACTGCCGACACTGTTAGCACACATGCACTGAGGACACCGCTGGCACCCTCGCTCTGCTGACACCGCCGGCACCCTGCATTGAGAACACCCCTGCACTGCCGACACAGCAAACTGGCACTGAAGACACCACTGGCACCCTTCACTGAGAACACTGCCAGCACCACAGCACTGCCATTCCATGTACTGAGGACACCGCCAGCAACCCCCGCACTGCCGACAAAGCCAGCAAATCTGCACTAAAGACACCACTGGCACCCCGGCACTGCCGACACAGCCAGCAAACCTGCACTAAAGACACCGCTGGCACCCCCGCACTGCCGACATCACTGGTACCCGTCACTGAGGGCACTGCCAGCACCACAGCACTGCTATTCCATGTACTGAGGACACCGTCAGCAACCCCGCTCTGCCGATACTGCTGTCACAGTAAGTGCACTATTGGTGTATCCAACCCACACTGTATAACACACTGTATCCGTGTTGGAAATTAGAAACTGAACTGCCTCATGTTAGTGCCGCCCACTGTGTCACTTAGCTTAGTCAGCCAGCTAGTTGGATGCAACCTTTTGGCCTTAACTAGATGAAGGAAATACTATTGTGAGGTGATCAAAATTGATTGGAAATTACTGGAAATAAATGTTATTGAGGTTAATTATACTGTAGGAACAAAAACAGCCCCATTTTATGTGATTTTAGCTGTTTTTATGATTATTTTAAGAAAAAATCAAGATCCAAAACCAAAACACGAAAACAAAACACGGAGGTGAGGTTTTGGCATAACCGGTCCAGATCCAAAACCAGGGTAGATTCAGATCCAAAACTAAAACACGGGGGTCGGCGCACATCTCTAGTATTAACTATAGCTGTAATATCTATCGGTTTTTTTTATTTCTACACCCATGTAAAATGTATTAGCTATCTAATTTTACGATATACATTTTCACTTATACAGTATATACAAAAAAAGCAAAGAGAAAGGAAGAGAGAAATGGGGAACAAAAATTTAAGTAACTCAAAAGTTGCACTGACTCTCGTATCATAACTATACAAGAAAGCCATACACTATTATTATTATTATTATTATTATTATTATTATTATTATTATTATTATTAATCTTCCTTATTTCTTTATGATGAGGCAAATCTCGAGTCCAGCCATCTACCCCAAATCTAATTAATACGTGTAATATAAACATGTCTTTCATGCTGAACAGTATAGCGGTTCAAAGACAACCAGGCATCATCTTCCGGTCGCTTAGGAGCTATTCATAAACAGGCAAAAGACACGTTAGCTAAGGCACACATATTTATTATAAACTGTTTACTATTTTTATTAACAAGATTTCCCTCAATTGTTTCCAAACAACACGCTACTGGGGTGAGTATTACATTGGGAATTCCCAGTTCAATTAAAACAGACGTAACCCGCTCCCAGAATTGGAGAACTAATTGACACTCCCACAATAAATGCCTAAATAACCCCTCCTCTGAGTGGCATTTAGGACAATGATTGGTAAAGCCGCCTCCATATCTAACTAAACGAATTGGAGTAAGATATGTACAGTGTAAAATAAACAATTTAATTTGTTGAAACCTAATAGATATTGTAGAAACCTTAGGAGACTTATATGCCTCAGCCCAAGTCTGATATTTAATAGGACCCAAATCCTCTTCCCACTGAGATTTAAGTTTACGTAGATGTTCTGTATTGTGAAGGGATAGTAAAAATTAATAAGAATATGAATAAGGCTTACTGGGGCCAAAAGTCACCAAAAATGTTTTTAAAAAGGAAAAAATTAAAACGGGGTGATTTTATAACGGTGTCAACAAGGCATGTCTAAGCTGCAGATATCGATAAAAATACTCTGATGGTAAATAATACTTCTGTCTAAGCTTGTAAAATGAGCAAATAACTGAATCATCGTACAACTGACCTATTGTAGAAATGTCCACAGACTGCCAGACTAAGTTAGGCTGTAAACCAGCCAGTTCGGTCAGTATAATCGAGCTACTAAAAGAAGTATCAGGGTCTAATCCAGGAGCCTCTATCATGCCGGAGACCTGTCTCCAAATTTTTATTGCTTGTTTTAATAAGGGCGGGCTAGATGCCATAATTCTACCTTCTAACAATATTTGTAGAGGAGTAAACCCAGAACATGTAAAGCATCACTAGACGGGTCGTGAAGCCATATCCGCAGATGTACTATTTGAGCTGCAAAATAATAGTATTTAAAATTCGGCAATGCAAGACCTCCGGCAGATCTAGTCCTACTAAGAGTATCTAAAACTAATACGAGAACGATGATTCGCCCAAACCAGTGAAGAAAGAAGACTATTTTGTTTCCTATATATACCAGTAGAGAGAAAAACAGGAGAATGTTGAAGTAGGTATAAAAGCTTTGGTTAAAGGACCATTGTTATTAAATTGACCTGATCCATCACTGTAACGGGGCGTCGGCTCCACACCCTTATTTTATCCTTAACATAATTAAAAGAAGGGTTTATATTAAGGGAAACAAAATCACTAGGTGTGTTTGTTATCCAAATACCAAAATATTTAAAACTGTTTACCCAACAAAGAGGAAGAGAGACTGAAGGAGTTACCGGCAGCTACTTCTAAGTGGCATAATAATAATAATAATAATATATGAGTTATCCCAGTTAATTTTTTGGCCAGAGTACACTCCAAATAACATTTATGACTTGAAGAGCTGCTGGTAGCTCAATTACATAATTAGATAAAAACCATAATAAGCATATAAAGCCAAGATTTTACCTAGAATCTTTTTGTCTGTGGGAAGTAATGAAATAGGATGGTAGGAATCCAAAAGTTTGGGATTTGTCCCTGGTTTGGGAAGATCGATAATAATTGCCTCTAACATAGATGAAGGGAGGCAGCCCTCTTCAAAGATCATATTAAATATTTACAACAATTTCAAAACAAATATTTTGGTGTGCTTTTTACAAACCTCAATAGGGATCCCACCAGGGAATGATGCTACAGCTGCCCCCACCTCTTCCACTGTTAGAGGGGAACCAAGGTATTCTCTGTCCTCCTGAGATAACTGAGGGAGACCTACCGAAGTTACATATGTCTGCAAAGCAGAAACATCACAGGTCAAGCAAGTAGCATATTGAGATTTAAAATAAGACGTGAATGGCTCAACAATGTCTGGAGTAGAAGTAACTATGGACCCATCTGCCTTTAGTAATTCCGAAGCACAAGTTGTGGGTCATTCAGCCTGTGCCAGATGTGACAGTAAACTTTATATTCCCGTATGCAATATCTTTGGCAGCAATGTACAAGAAACAAAGGCAAGGGGGTAAATTTTCTGAAGTGAGAGTTTTACAAGAGATGTTGCCCATAGCAACCGATCAGATTCTAGCTATTATCTTCCAGAAGGTGCTAGTGAAATGTTAAGTAGAATCTTAGTGGTTGCTATGGGCAGCATCTCTTCTAAAACTCACTTCTAAAAACTGTCACTTTAGTAAATTTACCCCAAGGTCTCTTCGTGAAAAAGTGTGATGGGTGGAAGAGAAACAGGAAAATTGGCTAATCTCAGGATGTTTAAGACTCCACACATCCACCCACCCCAATTATATTAGCAAAATTTTAAAAACCAGAAGCTCTCCATAACAGCATTGAAATCTCCCAGGCATACCCCAGGTATATCAGGGGATTTTTGCAATAAAACCGGCAGCCCATCTTAAAACACCAAATGAAAAAGGAGGAGGAATATAAACCGCCAAAATAAAAATAGGAATAGAAGAAATATTACAGTCAAAAAAAACATAAATGACCATAAGTGTCAATTTGTAATGACTGTAGCACAAATAGAACCTTTTTATTAATCAAAATGGCGACTCCTTTGGATGATGAAGTGTACATAGAGTGGTAAGCCCAACCTACCCAGGGGCGTTTAAGCATCAATGATTTACTCCCCACTAAATGTGTCTCCGTTAAATACAAAATATAAGAATTATGGCCCTCATTCAGAGCCGCTCGTTAACAACAGTACGCTCGTTGCGTTCCGATGTTGACTAACCGCGCATGCGTCGGTGTAACACTGCGCATGTGCGTACGGCAGATTGCGAGTTTTTTTGGACTCGTTCCTAAAATAGCGTACAGGAAGTGACATGTCAAATGTGATTGACAGAACAGGGCGTTTTAGGGTGTTGACGGGGGTGGAGATGGAAAAACGCAGGCGTGGCGAGACATTTTTGGGGCGTACATACATTAGCAGATGCGAGCGTAAAATGTGTTCGGACCGACTCATACGTCACTGGATGATCCTCTTTCCCTTCCAAATGCTCGCACAGCTTAGGGTCTGGATTACTCGACCACATTGGCGATGGCCTTCTCCTCCGTCCCGGGACTCCACGATGTTGTTGCGATTAATCACGGGAGGGCAGAAAAGCAATTAGTGTTGGATTGAGAACCGGCTTGGTATGTGTTTTGAAATCAGTTTTTTTGGGATAGCACAAAACCGTACGCAGGTGGAACTCAGAGCTGCTAATGTCAGGATGACACAATCAATTTGCGTACATTTGTGGGGGTTTATTTTTCCCTCAATTTGGTGGTTAGGGCCTATTGTAACAATAATGTCATCATGTTTTAAGTTTCGCACCATTTTATTTGTGCCTCTTGAATTTGCCTCGTTATATGAATTTTTAAACGTTCCTTAAAGAGCCCTTTTTTTTTTTTTTTTGGGGCGAGTTTTTGCCTTTTGGTCCAGGATTAAATGTAACCCATTTGTACAATAATTTCACAATCCAATTTTTCATTTTTTTTTTTCAATTTATTGCTCAAACAAAAAAACATAATTAAAAAATATTGGGGACATCTTTTTTGCCCAAAGATATGTTCCAAAATCAAACAAATTGGCCCAACATAACTGTTGACATAAACATACAACAAAAAAATAAAAACATTTCACAAGAAAGGAGAGGGAAGTTTTGACCAGAAAGGAATATGAGCCAAGCACAGAAGGATTGTGGGAAAAGTCACCATTGCTGTCACCGTTTTTTCACCCGTTTGGATGGGGGAGGGAGGGCGCCAGACCGGGTCCGGGATGTCATCGGGCTGGCCTGTCCAGAGGCAGATGTTGTGGCCTCTGGACTAGGCACAGGGCTAGGCACATTTGGAGGATTGGCTGATGTTGTGCCAGAGGTGGAGGATCCTGATGTTCCGGCAGGAAGGGAGGTCGGCTCCACCATGTGCTGGCGAACGAGCTGCTCCAGGGCGATGGCGATGCGGATGTTGGCCCTGGTATTTTCCGTCAGGGCCTGACCAATGGTCACGTTGGCCGCAGCATTTTGCTCCAGGGCCTCAGCCACCCGTAGCAGACTGGCGTCCATCCTCTGCAGAATCTCCGTATGGGAATCCGATTTGAAATTGAGTTCTGTGAGGAGGGCCACTGCCTGCGAGGGGGATTGCCCTGGACTGGCTTCTGCAGGGTCCTCAGCCGGATGTACTGGTTCCTCCCCTGCAGAGCCAGCAGAAATTCAGCGGCCAAGGCTCCCCTCTGGAGCAGACTCATCCGCCTGTGTCTCTGTTAGGATAAAAGAGAAAAGCCACACATTAGAATCTACATATTGGCACAATAACATTTCAGAGTTGATGACATCCAAAGATTTACCTGGGACAACATGAGGAGCCGCAAAGTCTGGCATGTCCGTATCCATGTTGGACATGCCAAACACCTCCACAGGCTGCACACACCCCTGTGCCAGCTCTTCTAAATCCGTCAACTCCAATGACACAGGGGTGGGACCCCCACCTGTCCCCCTTGCATGCCTAGCCCTGTCCTCGAGTTTTTTCTTTAGGCGATATTTGAAGTCGCCCCATCTGTGGGAAAAAATGGAAGCCATTATCCTTTGGTTTAAAATGGGGTTTGTTTTTAGGGGGGGCAAGGGTTTACTTACCGCCGTTTGACATCCCGGGCTAGACGGACATAATCACCCACCCTATTGACAGCAACGGCTACCTCTTCCCACATTCTCCACTTCTGGCTTAGACTCATATTCCTGTCTGCCTGTGGCAGGATGTCCACACACTTCTGGATCAAAACCTCCATCTCCTTTCTTGTGAAATGTGGCTGCCTATTTTTTTTGGCCGCTTTGGCCGGAATACTGGGCGCAGCAGCCTCTTCCATGTCATCCTCCTCACCTATTTGTGTAAATTTTCAGAATTCACAAAATCACAACTTGCCCAATCTTATTGATACAAAATGCATGAAAGACTTATCGCCTGACTCTTGGGCATTGTTTACCTGGTCTGTCGCCATGTCTGAGGTCCAAACAAGAAATACACCAGAATTTTAATGTGTTTTCGTGACGTATTTATACATGCGTCCTTATTTTGCGGCCGCATCATTGATTGTGCGGCCCTATGATCCCTCCTTAATTTGTGCGGGAAACAAAACACTATTTATGGCTTGATGTGTCTCTAGTCGAGGTGGCGTTTTTGGATTGTTGGAGGTTACCTTGGCTGGAGTTTATTGATTGCGTATAAAGGAGTTGGCGGTTGGAGATTCTTTTGTTGGTTAGATTTGCGTTTTTATTTTCCGTTCTCTTTGTTGGTTTATATTTTTGGGACCTCGTTTCTTGATTTGGTAAGTTTTGGGAAGTCTAACTTTTGATCAATTGTTGTTTCATTGTGTTTCTTCTTTTTTGTAAATTTTGGATCCATAATTTCTTCTATTTTAGTTTTTGATTATTTTCGAACCAAAAGACCTTTTGATTTGGACTCTTATATATTTGCTCTTGGTAAGTCCATTTTTTATCTTGTATTTGCGAAATAATTTGCGCATTTTTAGTAGTTACTCTTGTGACTTGTATTTACGAAATAATTTGCGCATTTTTAGTAGTTACTCTTGTGACTTGTATTTGCAAAATAATTAGCGCATTTTTAGTAGTTACTCTTGTGACTTGTATTTGCAAAATAATTAGCGCATTTTTAGTAGTTACTCTTGTGACTTGTATTTGAGAACTAATTAGCGCATTTTTAGTAGTTACTCTTGTGACTTGTATTTGCGAAATAATTAGCGCATTTTTAGTAGTTACTCTTGTGACTTGTATTTGCGAACTAATTAGCGCATTTTTAGTAGTTACTCTTGTGACTTGTATTTGCAAACTAATTAGCGCATTTTTAAAGGCTTTATAATCATTTTAACTTTTTTGTGGTTTCTCTTTCGCTTTGTGTGCAAACATTTCAACCCATTTTGATGTACTGTGTGAAATGTCATTTTGCTGTTTTGCAAAATGGGTGTTTTGCATATTTTAACTTTGGTCTAGCACAAAATTTATAAACAAAAATGCACAGAGTGAAATGTGTCAAATAATTTTGGTGTTTAATTTCAGTTTGGACGTATCATGACAATACCCCGGCATGTAAGCAGCAATGGATGGTATCATCAAGCTAAGTTGTTTTAATTTAGTTTTGGGGTGGGTCAAAAGCCTTACATTGAATTCTTTGAATTTCAGGTAGATCTGGGGCGGATTGTTCTGGCCATGCTCCCGGAAACCGACCAACCTCAATCTCGTCGAACACGTGTCACCCTTTTTGGAATGCCCGATGATGAGGTTTTAAGACGCTACCGTCTACCTCCCAAAATCATCATAGACACTCTCTCATTAATAGAAAGTGATCTTGAGCGGCAAATTGACAGTCCAACAGCAATACCACCACTTACGCAATTTATGGCGGTGTTACATTTCTGTGCCTCAGGATCGTTTCAAACAACGGTGGGAATAGTGGCAGGCATCTCCCAATCCTCCTTTTCCAGGATCCTGAGGGCAATGATGGAGGCACTTTTCAAGCACCTCCATCATTTTATTCAAATGCCTTTGGATATGGGTGCCCTTAGTGTGTCCAAGGCCAATTTTTACCAAATAGCTGCCTTCCCACACATCATAGGGGTTGTGGATGGTACTCACATACCACTTCAGCCTCCAGCACGGCTGGAGGCCATATTTCGAAACAGGAAACACTATCACTCCCTCAATGTAATGGTGGTATGTGATGCCTTCCTCCAGATCCTGTACCTGAATGCTAAATTACCCGGAAGTGCACATGACTCCTTCGTCATCCGGCAATCAGGGATATGGCACAAATTAAACAACCTACAAGCTGGTGATGCGTGGCTTCTGGGTAAGTGGAGACCTTTAGTACATAACAATGTTAAGCTTGATACACAGTGTTCCTGATGTTGTCTATTCTTTTCCATAGGAGACAGTGGATATCCTTGCATGTCCTGGCTGCTCACTCCTTATTTGGCTCCCACACCAGGCCCACAAAGTGCGTATAATTCCGCACTTACAGCCACCAGGCAAGTGGTGGAGCGCTGTATCGGCCTTTTAAAAGGCCGATTCTGATGCCTCCACCGCTCTGGTGGCGAGCTCATGTATTTGCCGGA
Source organism: Taudactylus pleione (assembly GCA_031769625.1). Classification (NCBI taxonomy): domain Eukaryota; kingdom Metazoa; phylum Chordata; class Amphibia; order Anura; family Myobatrachidae; genus Taudactylus; species Taudactylus pleione. Next base: position 4,034,568 of record JAUIMM010000710.1, read on the forward strand.
TATGGTGTCGAAAATTGTGGTCCTGTGTGGGATATTTCACAACATCGCCATAAGGAGTGGTGTCCCAATGCAGCCAGAGGATGACTTACCTGAGGATGGCCCCCCCGAGGTTGGTCGGAGGTCAGTATGTGGGGGGGCCATACGCAATGATGTGGTGGCCAGATTTTTTAGGTAAGTTTGTACAAAACAACAGTGTTTTATACCTAATGTGTTTCGGTTTGTTTGCGAACCTCTAATTTTGTGTTTTTTTTTCCACCATCTTCTGTTTGTTCACATAATCTTTGGCAATCCAACACTCACTACTTCCTGCTACCCTTACCAAACCTGGATCTGGACATTTTGAGAATATATTATGGAACCCATATCGCAACGCCATGTTTGTGGAATCATGTTGGCATGGTCCTTCGTCAACCAGTTCTTGATTTGTTGTTTTTGGTTTGTTTTAGTTTGGTATGTGTTGTATTTGAGATTATCACTGTGTGTTTTTTTTGTGAGTGACCACTTTGATTTATCAGTTATGTTGTGAATAAATGTTTTTTGAGTGAAATGTTCTTCCTTTTTTTGGACGTTACCAGCAAGTGTAACCAGGTTCACACACGGTACATTTGACTAAGGGGTAATCCAGTACTGTCGCCAGTTGAGCTAAAATGAAATATGTTTTCTGGTTCAAAACCCACACCAAAAGGAAGCCTGTACAATCATTTGGCTTTGTAAGATTGGCCTAAGCAGCTTGCACACCAACTAGGAACCTGTAAAATGTTGAAATATCTAATTGACACTACACCCAAAAAGGGAAATGACATTGTGACTGTAATGTGTTTCTTGTGGCTGTTTTACATACAAATACAAAACACAATCTTACTTTAAAACAATGGAAATCCTTGCAGGAACAGTCTACTTATGTCAGGGTTAACAATCTTTGGGTTTGCAAAAACGAATTAGCCAGAACGTATGTTTGAAAAATAACATTTAATGTGAAAAAAAACAACCAAAAAACAAACTATTGGCGAAGGATGCCAGACAAACGATCAAGGGCCATGAGCACACCAATTATATGTTGGCGCATCTGGGCCACACAAACTTGAACTTCGTCACGACGCCTCTGTTCCTCTGTTGGTGAGAAAAGTGTGTGGATTAATACAATAGGGCAACCACATTAAAAATTATAAAATACAACGAAATCACTCCAAAAATAACCAAAAAAAAATAAAAAATAAAAAGGGGGTTGCCAAAAATACAAGGCCTATGTACAAATTCCCCCAGGTGTGATATGTGTATGTTGAAATCAGCAGGAACAGTTAAAGGCAATCTGCTAAATCCACAAAAGTCGACCCAAAAACCCTGAATAAAGGAACGACACATGATTACATACAAACAGTTTGTGCTTAAAAAAAAGGCGAAAGAAAAACATACCGGGTGACAAAACGGCAGCTCCGGAAGTCCCACCATCGTCCTCCTCGGAGGACCCTCCATTCCCCAAAGATCGGGGCGGGGTTATTACCGACTCCGGGGAGGGGGTATTGGAAGAGGGGTGGTTGGAGGAGAGGGGGAAGTGGGACGGAGGGGAAGGAGGCCCGACATTTCCGGGAGAGGGTCTTGGAAGGCTGGGGAGGAGTGGGGAATAGGGGAATTATTGGGGGTGGAGTGTTGGCTGGGGGTTGGGGAGAGTGGGCGTGACCGCCGTCTGGCCGGACGGTGACGGCGTAGTCTTGGCTGTCCCTCTAAAAGATGTCAAACAAATTGTGGTTAGTTTCAGCACAAATCCTGGCCAAAAAACAATTTAAAAACACCCCCCAACAAGAAAAAACATGCAAATATGAGGAGAATGAATAATTATGAAATAGAGGGAAAACATGGCCATGCAAATATGAGTAGAATGAATAATTATGAAATAGAGGGAAAACATGGCCATGCAAATATGAGTAGAATGAATAATTATGAAATAGAGGGAAAACATGGCCATGCAAATATGAGGAGAATGAATAATTAAGAAATAGAGGGAAAACATGGCCATGCAAATATGAGGAGAATGAATAATTAAGAAATAGAGGGAAAACATGGCCATGCAAATATGAGGAGAATGAATAATTAAGAAATAGAGGGAAAACATGGCCATGCAAATATGAGGAGAATGAAAAATTAAGAAATAGAGGGAAAACATGGCCATGCAAATATGAGGAGAATGAATAATTAAGAAATAGAGGGAAAACATGGCCATGCAAATATGAGGAGAATGAATAATTAAGAAATAGAGGGAAAACATGGCCATGCAAATATGAGTAGAATGAATAATTAAGAAATAGAGGGAAAACATGGCCATGCAAATATGAGGAGAATGAATAATTAAGAAATAGAGGGAAAACATGGCCATGCAAATATGAGGAGAATAAATAATTAAGAAATAGAGGGAAAACATGGCCATGCAAATATGAGGAGAATTAATAATTAAGAAATAGAGGGAAAACATGGCCATGCAAATATGAGTAGAATGAATAATTAAGAAATAGAGGGAAAACATGGCCATGCAAATATGAGGAGAATGAATAATTAAGAAATAGAGGGAAAACATGGCCATGCAAATATGAGGAGAATGAATAATTAAGAAATAGAGGGAAAACATGGCCATGCAAATATGAGGAGAATGAATAATTAAGAAATAGAGGGAAAACATGGCCATGCAAATATGAGGAGAATGAAAAATTAAGAAATAGAGGGAAAACATGGCCATGCAAATATGAGGAGAATGAATAATTCAGAAATAGAGGGAAAACATGGCCATGCAAATATGAGGAGAATGAATAATTAAGAAATAGAGGGAAAACATGGCCATGCAAATATGAGGAGAATGAATAATTAAGAAATAGAGGGAAAACATGGCCATGCAAATATGAGGAGAATGAATAATTAAGAAATAGAGGGAAAACATGGCCATGCAAATATGAGGAGAATGAATAATTAAGAAATAGAGGGAAAACATGGCCATGCAAATATGAGGAGAATGAATAATTAAGAAATAGAGGGAAAACATGGCCATGCAAATATGAGGAGAATGAATAATTAAGAAATAGAGGGAAAACATGGCCATGCAAATATGAGGAGAATGAATAATTAAGAAATAGAGGGAAAACATGGCCATGCAAATATGAGGAGAATGAATAATTAAGAAATAGAGGGAAAACATGGCCATGCAACTATGAGGAGAATGAATAATTAAGAAATAGAGGGAAAACATGGCCATGCAAATATGAGGAGAATGAATAATTAAGAAATAGAGGGAAAACATGGCCATGCAAATATGAGGAGAATGAATAATTAAGAAATAGAGGGAAAACATGGCCAGGCAAATATGAGGAGAATGAATAATTAAGAAATAGAGGGAAAACATGGCCATGCAAATATGAGGAGAATGAATAATTAAGAAATAGAGGGAAAACATGGCCATGCAAATATGAGGAGAATGAATAATTAAGAAATAGAGGGAAAACATGGCCATGCAAATATGAGTAGAATGAATAATTATGAAATAGAGGGAAAACATGGCCAGGCAAATATGAGGAGAATGAATAAATTGGACAGACATGACAACATGCACACGCAGTTTGGGCCACAAAGACAAACATGATAAACAAAATAAATAAAACTTACTTTCTGAAATCTGCATGCGAAAGCATGCCAGCAAGCGGGGCGTTCGCCGTTGCAGGTCCGACCACCTGCGCTCCAGCTGGCCGATGTTGCGGCGTGAGCCGAAGGAGCGCAGGCGGGCCCGTGCCTCCGCATATGCGGAACGCTTCTGCCGGTTGGTGATGGGTGGAGGCTGGCTGGTGATACGCCTATCTATCACCTCCGTTAGCACCAGCAGCTCGCGCTTGGTGAATGCGGAGGCTCTCATGATGGCAATGGTGTTTTTCCTAAAATTCATTTTTGATAAAGTGGCCAAAAAAATTCTGATTGGCTAATGTATTTGGGAAATTAACAGGAGCAATTCTATTGGTTAGTGTATGAGTCATGTGTTCGACAGGGCCAGAAATCTCTGGAGAGTTATGATAGGCTTGATGCAGTGACATGCGTAAGCAAATTTAAATAAAGAAATGAACCCCGGGAAATATGCGGGGATCCAAAGCAATAGAACAATTGTTTAATTGTGGGTAACATGTTTATTGAACAATAAAAGCGAATGTTTAAGCCGTACGTATTCTGCGTGAAAACACAAACACGGACAAGAGTAAAGTTTCTTGCATTGTGTTGAAAAAAACCCAAAAAATAAGGTAATTGATTCATTGATTGGCATGATACGATTGATGGAGGTAGGCAGAATAAAGGAGCAGGTAATCGACATCTGACAAGGCCACTTCCGGTTTATACTTGTGCGTGCATTCCCTTCAAGCCATTTTGGGGATGTACGCTCGCTATTTCGCACGCTCGTTAGTTAGAGGAGGGGTCGTCTGAGTTTGGGGAGGATTTTTAGATGCGTTCGAAAATACGAGCGAGCCCTTGAATTTAAATATTTTTGTACGTACGCCTAACGTACGTTCGCCCGCTTGCGAGTGGGTCTGAATCAGGCCCAATATTGTTTAAGTAGCTTAAAAACCAATGACCTTTTTAGGCAATCATTTACACCTCTAGCATTACAAGTTAGATAATGTAACATTAAGAATAATGAAAACAGAAAAAAATGAGGGATCAGTGAAGCAAAAAAAAAGGAAGAAAAAGAACATAAAAACGTATCCCCTTAACTGACGCAAGAAAAAAAAAAAAAATTTCGAATAAAACCAATGCAAGAGGGCTCTCCATATATCCTTAATATCCATAGATCTAACACTATATAAGATGACAAATTATTTGAAATTTGATGCCTGAAGCAACATCCCCTCCACAACAACTTTCTGCCTAATCTTAAATTAATGAGATGCATCAGAAACTAGCTGTCTACTGCCAGGTTTTCGAAGATCCAACCATGCCGCAGCCTCTTTCAGTGTCATAAAACATTTGTTTCACCATCCGTTACTATGCGTAGTTAAGAAGGGAACAGCATGGCATACTGAAGATTCAAGTAACGGTGTCAACGTTTGATAGGAAGAAATTTAGCTCTGTCCTTTTGTACATCTGCAGCAAAATCTGTAAATACTGAGATAGTGATTCCATTTCATTCCAGGGGACCTTTAACTCGAGCCATTCTCAATATTGCATCTCGATCCTGATAATGGAGAAACTTTGCAATAAATGTGCGAGGAGGTGCACCAGGAGGAAGTGGTCTGGTGGGTATTCAGTGGGCTCGCTCCACCGCAAAAGTAATAGTAAAAGAGTCACAACCATAAGCGATCAGCCATTGCTCCAAAAAGGCTTCTGGTGAAGCTCCTTCCTCTTTTTCGGGGAGACCCACAAAATTAATGTTATTTCTGTGTAACTTGTCTTCCATATCCGAGACCTTGTTTTGCAGATCTGCCATTTGAGCAGTCAGAGAAGCAACTTCTGCTTTTAATGGAGTGTGCAAGTCCTCAAGTGTAGCAATCCGATTTCCCACTTCTCTAACTCACTCTCGAATTCGCTGAATATCGTGGCTTTACAGGAACAAATTGGATTGTACCTTCTCAATTTTGTCCACCAGTTTTGTCTCGCAGGATGTAACAGCCTCCAAAATTTGCTGTAGTGTAACCTCAGGTGGAGATTGGGAACCAGATGCAGCTGACATAGAAGTCCCAAGAGAGTCTCTCCCAGAAGGCCCCAAGGAAGATGTCGTTGAAGACCTGGCAAATTTTTCAAGCTTGGCTGCAGCTGTTCCACTTTGTTTGCCCATATTGCAATATAATAAAAAAAATCTGACTATAAGAAAAAGAATACTTTTTTAGATATGAAACACCAAAAATTTTTGCAGTAATGTTACTTGATCCTCCCACCAGGGCACACTCTTCTGTCTGCTAATCTCCCACCGCTACTTCTTAATATAAATAAGTATTCTCAAATCAGGGAGTAGCAACTTAAAAACTGTAACATTTGAAGGTGCTGCAAATGCATTAGAATTAGGGATGTGTAGGCTCGGATAGGTTTGAATTTTCCCGCCAAGTTCGGATTTTTCCTGCCAAAAATCAGGTCTCAGAAAGAGGCAAAAACGTCATCTTTCATGGACAAACATCATCTTCCATGGAGTTTTGTCCAGGAATGATGATGTTTGTCCATGAAAGATGACGTTTTGCCTCTTTCTGAGACCCGATTTTTGGTGGGAAAAATCCAAACTTGGCGGGAAAATTCAAACTTATCCGAGCCTACACATCACTAATTAGAATATGTTTGAATATAAAACACAGGAAATTGCAGCAGTGATAATACTGAGTTTTCCCAAAGGAGCACAAAAAAATAATTCACCAGTCTCCAATTGAAATGTCTTAGGGTCTATTTATTATAACTTAATGTTTACAAAAGCAGGTGAAAATGCAATTGTAAAAATTAAGTTATCAGGCCATTCATCAAGCAGGTAAAGCAGGAGATAGCACAGATACTGTATCTCCTATTTAGCTTCCATTTGCGGAATGGCCCGCTGTCTCCATACACTAGTATCACAGATATCTCCTACTTACCTTCCTCTTGCGGAATGGCCCGCTGTCACCATACACTAGTATGGGGACAGAATTCATGAAGCTCCGAAAATATAATATTGCGGATGGTGAATGCTCCTGCACCGGGCTCGCAACCTGCTCCTTCCCTATGAGTAGGATGTCCGGGCAGGGCCGGTTCCAGGGGTCGGAGCACCTTGTGCCGGCCATCCTCACTGTGCCCTATCTTTGCGCGCAGCGATGCCGCATGTGGCCGAAATGGGGGTGTGGCCTAATTACCATAGGTCCCACCCCCTACGTGATGTTATTAGGAGGCGTGCCCACCTCCAAATAATGTCAGGCTGGGGGGAGCCTCACTAGCTGGGCTTCCCCCGGCCCCTCTCCCGTCATTGAATGGATGTCACGCGCATGCACGCAGCATCCATTCAGAGCCTCCAGGGTCAATCAGTGTCATCTCTCCCCCCACAGGCAAAGGAGACTGCTGTGGCTCCTGCTTAGCAGTCGTGAGCAGTCTCCCAGTGGAGCCCAGCTGTCAGGTTTTGCCACACCTAGGGGCTACCTTGTGGAGAGAGTCCAGGTGTGGGCTGATGAGAAGGCAGACCAGTCAGGCTGCCATTGGAGACAGTCTAAGTGGGACTGTGGCAGCCAGAGAGCCCAGTGAAGCTAAACCAAGACATTGGGGGCCAGGGGGCCTAGGTCCAGACCTGCAGGAGGCAGAGAGGACCACAAACCTCTCAGACTGTGTGACGTAAAAGCAGGTAAGCTGCAGGCTAAGGAAGCCAGTGTCCATACCTGCAAGAGGCAGGGAAGACCATAAGAGAACCTTTGTGAGAAAGGCTAGACAGAAACCTGTGTTAACCTGCAGGAAGCAGGACTAAGCTGACTTTGTACTATTATTTGCAGACTAGCTGCCCAAGGTTAGTCAGGGGCGAAGAAGTGAGTCAGTGCCCGAATGGGGCTAGGCGTTTGTTATTTTTGTTTCCAGATTTATGCTGACAGTAAAGCACTTTTCTTTTATTTATAAAATTAAATGCTACGTGTGGACCCTGATTCAAGCACCTAACACTGCACCTCTGACGCTCTACCAAGCTAATTACCCCAAGTTATCACATTATATTCACCTTTCTCTTTGTTTGTATGCTTTATATGTTAGAGATGTTTTTTATTATATGGGACTATTTGCTGTAAAAACAAATCAGCTGCCATTTTCTTAACTCTTTTTTAGGCTTTCCCCCCAACTGGCAATGCTCTAGACTAGATTATCAAGAACAGAAGAAAACAAGGAATGAGATAAAATAGCTATACAAGTGGATATTGTAACTGACTTGCTACAAAGGAGTACAAAGTGCGGGTTTTTAGAAGTGCAGATGTTGCCCATAGCAACCAATCAGATTCTAGCAATTATCTTCTATAAGGTGTTTGAGAAATGTTAAGTAGAATATGATTGGTTGCTATGGGCAACATCTCCACTTCTAAAAACCCGCACATTAGTAAATATACCCCAATAATCCCTTTCTCGGTATGTAGTCCATTTCTGTACCATAACACATTTTGGGCCTGATTCAGAGCCGGACGCTCTGACCAGAGTGCTCGCTCTGAATCAGGGCCCTCCTCCATTAAAATGGAGCGTCCTCCTGGACGCTCGTATAGCTGTGGGTCACCACCCACAGCATATACGAGCGTCCAACAAGATGGTCACGATGGTCTTGATCATCGCGACCATCGGACTTGCGAAGGAAACCCTGCGGTCGGGTTTCCCAGCCACAAGCCCTGGAGTGATTTTGGCTCTATCTGAGCCAAAATCACTCCCACTGACATCACTAGTGATGTCAGTGGGGCCGGCTTCAGACGGTAGGCGTTCCCATGGGAACGCCTCCATCTGGCAGGCACGCCCCCGGCACGCCCACCAAAGGGGGCGTGCTGTCAATCAACATCGACAGCATGCCCCCTTTGGTGCGAGACCCGGAGCAATGGAAAGCCCATCGCTCGCCGGGTCTCGTGCATGTGCACGACGGAGCTCCCTCCGTCATGCGCATGCGCAGTGGGGAACATCGACCCACTTGCGAGCGTACTGCCGCTCGCGAGTGGGTCTGAATGACCCCCTTTGTTTCACTAACTGTTTATATAAAATGAAAAATACTGCTTAGCTACAGATAAAGTTATAAATGTTCTATATCTCTGTATTGGCAGGGAGAGCACGTCAAGATCTACAGCTAGACAGACACGGCTGCTAAAATGTAAGTGGGCTGCACAAAATAGTATTATAAAAGGCACACCCCTTAAAATTTTAACCCCTGCTACTAAATGTTTTTTTACCCAGCCTAGTAGTTTAAACATCGCCAGGCTTATAAAATGCCTGCTGTCTTCTTTCTCTTACATGCATTTGCATTGTTCCCGCCCAGTTGATCATCCAGAAAGAGCCATTCACAGAGAAAAGTCTGACATGCATACAGCTCTAAATCACTCGTGAGTTTGCAAAGATTTATATTCAGCGCACCACCCATGTGCAGTTTATTAATAATTGCTAGCTGCGTCTGCATTCGGAGCTGCTGGAGACTCGGGGCCTGGTTCAGACCCGCTCGCAAGCGCATTGCGCTCGCAAGTGGGTTGCTGGCGGGCCAGTGCGCACATGCGGTGTGTGCACTGCGCGAGCCCCGGAGCGAGCGTCAAAAATCGCTCGCTCCGGGACTCACTACAAAATTTTGTAGGCGTGGCGGGGGGGTGGCTTCACAAACAGAGACGTTCCCATGCGAGCCAGAAGGTCTCTGGGGCTTGCGGCCACGAGACCCTACCACAAGGGTCTCGTCGCAAGCCCGATGGTCGCGATGGTCTTGACCACTTACAATAGCTGTGGGTGGTAACCCACAGCTATGCGAGTGGCCAAGAGGCCGCAACTAAAAAAACCGCCCTGATTCAGAGCGAGCGCTCGCTTTTTGCGAGCGCCTCTGAATCAGGCCCTCGGGCCCTAAATTCATAAGCAATCTTAATTTCTAACTCTCCTATAATGGATGAGAATTATTTTAGAGGAACTGAGACAAACCCATTTCAGAAATGTTTTACTCTAGTTATAGGCTGACATTATTCCCTTTCATAGAGTATGAGAAATCTTGAGTAATTTCAGGATATACTTACACGGCTTACTGAAATATTCTGAATTTAAGCAAATATAGTCAGGAAACACTGCATCCACTTGCTATCAGTCCACTTTAATCTCTACAATCAAGAAAGTGGTTTAAGTTGGAAATCCCTATTCAGCTAAACATGGTACTTCTGTTTAATTTGTAAATGCAGTTTTGCGTCCGGCTGGATAGATTGTTAAATGTTTTCTGTCTCCTGGTGGCTTTTTAATACATTCACTTTCTCAGAATTTACAAAACCAAGATCAGAATGTAGCTTGTAATGCCTCATAATGTGTACATTGTATAGTTATTGAACAACAATGATAAATACAAGCCCTGTGACATTCCTCGGAAATCATTTGAATCATTCTATTGAATATATATATTTAATATACATATATATATATATATATATATATATATATATATACACATACTGTGTATATATATATATATATATATATATATATATATAGATAGATAGATATCACTTTTTTTATTTTATTTTACAAAAAGTACAGCTCATGTGCTGACCTAGCAGAAGGTATTAGCACTCAAGAATGAGCCAACAATATTCAGGATTAATATTTATTTTCGATGTTCTTCTTTTTCTGCAGTGTCCACCAAAGGGATTAACTTCTACAGACACATATTGTTTACTTTAGCATTCAGCACATTTCATTATACCGGTCCTGTGATATTGGAAAAGGGATGAATGTGTTTGGATTTCATACTTGTTAAACAATAATAATAACAATAACAATAATAATAAAATCATGATAATAACAATAATAATAATAATAATAATAATAATAATAATAATAATAATATCAACAATAATAATGATAATAATAATAATAATAATAACAATAATAATAATAATAATAATAATAATAATAATAATAATAAAATCATGATAATAACAATAATAAGAAAAAATAACAGATCACCCAATTCACATTTCTTTGTTTGTGCTATTTATTTTTTTTTGCAAATCATAAGTATATTACGGGCTCAATCCAATTAGCCACAAAGGGTGTGTGTTGCTGTTGCCACAGCGTTAAAACGCCGTCAACGGCACCTTATCTCGCACCCCTTGCGGCCAGTCCCGGGCCCAAATTTGCACACTTTTGCTCAGAGTTCTATGGGGCTGTGAGCACTTAAGTGCAAGTTTGGGCTGCACCCACACGATCATCACGGCTAATTAGATTGAGCCCTTAAAGCATCCTAACTTTTACAGACACTGGGGCATCCATTTAGTGGGCTGAGCTAACATTTATGCGGAAGCAGCACTTTATGAATATTAGTCAGGACTCATTTTAGTCAGACAGTGCCTCAATGACATTCTTAGCAAATTCATCAGACAACATATTGGTTCAACCATAATTGCCAACTCTCCCTGATTGTCAATAATAGCAGCAATCTCCCTGACTCCCCGAAGAGCTTAGCAATCTCCCTGACTCCCTGAAGAGTTTAGCAATCTCCCTGACTCCCTGAAGAGTACAGCAATCTCCCTGATTGCACCTTACCCACAATATGTAGCTGTTATATACTTGGAAAAACAAGAAATCAGACATATATACATTCAAATTGTATAATCAGTGTCATTTCCCTGCACTGGTTATAAGGCAAAATGATCCAGAGCACAGTTGCTCTGTATTGTCTATCTAAATAGACAAGATCCATCTATATCAGTTCCGTCATTTTTACAATCAATTGAATTTCTATTTACATTTTATTTTTATTTTCATGTAATTTTAGTTATTAGAACAAATATTTATTCATTTATTTATTTGACTGTATTGCATTGAATTGTATATTATTTATGTGTCAAATTTCTCTATATTTATTGAAGAGATTTTATTGCTCATATGATTTTATATATACTGTGATCAATTTTATATGATTTAAAATTTCCAGTGTATACATAATGCAGAGAAAAGAGGTGCAAGATGGAATAGTCCTTGGACCCTCCCACCCACCCTTATGTTGTATATGAAACAGGACATTCACAGTTTAACAAACCAATAATTTCAGCGACAGGGACTGCCAATTGTGTCTGAAATTATTGGTCTGTTTGGACCCCCATAAAACAAGCTGCCAATGTGCATTGGGCATGGAAATGATCCGATACACAAACTGGCTTTACATTACTAGTTGTCGTCATCCTCGTCCTCGTCATCCCCATCAGTGTGTACATCCTCTTCTTCGCACAATATTAATTTGTCCCCGCTGGAATTCACCATAGGCACCTCTGTATTTTTTCCTATATTCTTCCTCGTGGCATTTGTAATTCATTTTAATGAACATCATCTTTTCCACATTTTGAGGAAGTAACCTCCTACGCCGATCACTGACAAGGTTCCCGGCTGCACTGAAAACTCTTTCAGAGTACACACTGGAGAGTGGGCAACTTAAGTCATGCAAAGCCAGTTTGTGTATGGGACTCCAAATTGCCTCTTTTTCCTGCCAGTACTGAAAGGGACTGTCTGACATGCCTATTAGCCGACCAGATGTAATTTTTTGGTGACTGATCTGCATGACCAGCAGGGATTCTGTTGGGAAAATGTATTTCTTTCCTGGCAGCCGCAGAAACTGAAGGAGGAGATGATGTCGTGTCACGTTCAGCTTCAGCTGGCAATTTTTTTACTGACAGCTCTTTGCATCTTTTCCGATCTATGTCCATTGGAAAAAAAGACACAAGGTATGACTTAAACCTAGGATGAAATATGGTCGCCAAAATATATTGATCAAATTTCAAGAGATTGACGACCCTTGGATCCTTGCAAAGCGAATCAAGGGCTTGATCCACCAGTCCGACATACTTAGCGGACTCGCTCTGTTTCAGCTCCTCCTTCAATTTCTCCAGCTGTTTTTGCAAAAGTCTGATGAGGGGAATGACCTGACTCAAGCTGGCAGTGTCTGAACTAACTTTGTGTGGCAAGTTCAAAGGGTTTGAGAACCTTGCACAACCCGGAATTATTCTCCACTGCGATTGGGTAAGGTGCATTCCCGCTCCACGGCCTATGTCATAGGCCATTGTGTAGACCTGGATGGCCTTTTGCTGCTCCTCCATCCACTGAAGCATATAGAGGGTAGAATTCTACCTAGTTACTACCTCTTGCTTCAGCTTGTACAGACTGGGAATTGCTGTTCTAGTGGAGTGGAAAATAGAAGGGATCTGGTAGCGGGGACACAGGACCTCAATTAACTCTCTAAAACCTACTGCCTTAATGGCGGATACTGGACGTACATCTGATACCAGCATAGCTGTTATGGCGTCAGTAATCCGCTGTGTTACTGGGTGACTGCTGTCATACTTGTTTGCTCTTGCATAGGATTGTTTGACAGTTAATTGTTTGATTACAGTACTACAAGTAGTCTTCCTCCTGGTCCCCTTCTGGGATGAAGATCCACTCACAGCAGCAGCAGCAGCATCAACAGGCATAGCCATCAAGGATCCTTCTGAGGAATCACGGACAGGAGAGCAGTCAATCATGCTTACAACATTGGATGCAGCAGGACTACTTCCGATGACGAATGAGGAGGTTGATGGATCCCACAGAGAGGGAGCAGGTATGTGACACTGGACTGATTGTTACGTTTTTAGTTTTGTGGAACTTGGCGGCATACACTTTGGAATGTGATGAATGCGCTCCAAGTGACGTAACAAGGAGGAAGTTCCTAGATGGTTAAGGTCTACTCACTCTTGCTTGACATCAGTTACAGATGGCTTGACAACTTTTGCCCTGATTTGGGTGGAAATAATTCCACACATGAGTACGTCAGCAATATGTTGACTGCCCTTCTCCACATTTACAAAGGGCACACAAATGTTGGAAGGAGGATCCTCAAGTACACTATTTGAAAGGTCTGGCTCACACATGGCAACCGCGGACACACTTGCACTCTCCTCGGGGATTTGTGATTTTGATTTCTCAGAGCACACAGTTGGTTCTTCTGGAGCTGTCTTACTCGTCTTCTTCTTAACAACTTTCATTTTTTTTTATAGTACCACCACTATTACAACAAGCAGAAGTGCTATCATCAATAGAACCACCAGTCATAAATAAAGGCCAAGGCCTTATCCTTTCCTTGCCACTTCGTGTAGTAAATGGCATATTGCCAATTTTTTGTTTATCTAAAGTCAACTTGGCTTTAGATTTTTTTCTTTAATATAGTAAAAGAAGTTGCTTTTCCGTGTCCATGGCCTGACTTAAGCCCTGGGGCATCGGCCTTCTTAGAGGACGAGGACGTTGATGGCCTTGCATCATCATGACTGTTGCCGGCAGCTACAACATGTGGTTCTTGCTCTCCTGTCATGTGACTGCCCTCCATATTCACTGCGGTCTTGCAGCAGAGTCACCAAGCAAGCAGCAATAGTGTTGCCAAGTTGCGGCTAACGCACACGCACGCACACAAAAAAAATACACTTTTCATTATATAGATTTTTTTTTTTTGCCCACAACTTGGGGCCCGGAGCACCCCTGACCGAGGCAGCAGCAATTGACGACACAGGCAGCACAAGGTTGCTGTCTGAATAAGTGCGGCTAACGCACACACTAAAAAAAAAATACACTTTTCGTTATATAAATTATTTTTTTTGCCCTCAACTAGGGGCCCAGAGCACCCCTGACCGAGGCAGCAGCGTTTGGCAACACAGGCAGCACGCTACCAGCCCAAATAGACACAGCACAACAGCCCAGATGGACACAGCAGACAGCACCAGCCCAGATGGATACAGCAGACAGCACCAGCCCAAATGGACACAGCACCAGCCCAGATGGACACAGCAGACAGCACCAGCCCAGATGGACACAGCACCAACCCAGATGGACACAGCAGACAGCACCAGCCCTACACTACTCACCCCCCTGTTCACTCTCCACAGCTGGAGTGAAATGGCACAGATACGGGCTCCTCCTTATAAAGCAGAGATGAAAGCTTGCGAGCTGCGAGATTTCGTCTCTGAGGTTTTTGCCTCGGTTTGAGATCTGGGGCTGGCGGGGGAACAAAATGCATGTTCGGTTCTCGCCCCAGATCTCTAAGTTCGGGACTCCAGAGTAGCTGAATGGATGTTGCGCGCATGCGCGTGTCATCCATGCAGTGCCAGGAGAGGGCTGGGGGAAGCCCAACTAGTGACGGAGTGTTGGAGTGATGGAGTGTTGGGCTCTCCCCCAGCCTGACGTTACATGGGAGGCTTGCCATGTGGGCATGCCATTTCTGGCCATGCGCGACTAGGAGGCGCGCGATACAAAGGTAGGCACCGGGCGCGGCTACACCTTTAGATGGTCCTGCATGGGTATGTAGTCATTATGTTGACATAAGTGAGTACAGTCCTTTGCAGTGGTAATGATGAGTGAGTACAGTCCTATGCAGTGGTAACAATAAGTGAGTACAGTCCTTTGCAGTGGTAATGCTAAATAAGTACAGTCCTTTGCAGTGGTAATGATAAGTGAAAACAGTCCTTTGTAGTAGTAATGATAAGTAAGTACAGTCCTTAGAAGTGGTAATGATAAGTAAGTACAGTCCTTTGCAGTGGTAATGATAAGTGAGTACAGTGCAATGCAGTGGTAATGATAAGTGAAAACAGTCCTTTGTAGTAGTAATGATAAGTAAGTACAGTCCTTTGCAGTGGTAATGATAAGTGAAAACAGTCCTTTGTAGTAGTAATGATAAGTAAGTACAGTCCTTAGCAGTGTTAATGATAAGTAAGTACAGTCCTTTGCAGTGGTAATGATAAGTGAGTACAGTCCTATGCAGTGGTATTGATAAGTGAGTACAGTCCTTTGCAGTGGTAATAATAAGTAAGAACAGTCCTTTGCAGAGGTAATAATAAATAAGTACAGTCCTTTGCAGTGGTAATGATAAGTGAGTACAATCCTTTGTAGTAGTAATGATAAGTAAGTACAGTCCTTAGCAGTGGTAATGATAAGTAAGTACAGTCCTTTGCAGAGGTAATGATAAGTGAGTACAGTCCTATGCAGTGGTATTGATAAGTGAGTACAATCCTTTGCAGTGGTAATAATAAGTAAGAACAGTCCTTTGCAGAGGTAATGATAAGTGAGTACTGTGCTTCGCAGTGGTAATAATAAATAAATACAGTCCTTTGCAGTGTTAATGATAAGTGAGTACAGTCCTCTGCAGTGGTAATGATAATTAAGTACAGTCCTTTGCAGTGGTAATGAAAAGTAAGAACAGTCCTTTGCAGTGGTAATGATAAGTAAGTACAGTCCTTTGCAGTGGTAATGATAAGTGAGTACAGTCCTTTGTAGTGGTAATGATAAGTGAGTACAGTCCTTTGCAGTGATAACGATAAGTAAGTACAGTCCTTTGTAGTGGTAACAAAAAGTGAGTACAGTCCTTTGCAGTGGTAATGATAAATAAGTACAGTCCTTTGCAGTGGTAATAAGTCAGTACTGTCCTTTGCAGTGGTAATGATAAGTAAGTACAGTCCTTTGCAGTGGTACTGATAAGTGAGTACAGTCCTTTGCAGTGATAACGATAAGTAAGTACAGTCCTTTGTAGTGGTAACAAAAAGTGAGTACAGTCCTTTGCAGTGGTAATGATAAATAAGTACAGTCCTTTGCAGTGGTAATAAGTCAGTACTGTCCTTTGCAGTGGTAATGATAAGTAAGTACAGTCCTTTGCAGTGGTACTGATAAGTGAGTACAGTCCTTTGCAGTGGTAATGATAAGTGAGTACAGTCCATTGCAGCGGCAACGATAAGTGAGTACAGTCCTTTGCAGTGGTAATGATAAGTGAGTTCAGTCCTTTGCATTGTTAACCATAAGTGAGAACAGTCCTTGCAGTGGTAATGATAAGTAAGTACAGTCCTTTGCAGTGGTAACGATTAGTGAGTACAGTCCTTTGCAGTGGTAATGATAAGTAAGTACAGTCCATTGCAATGGTAACGATAAGTAAGTACAGTCCTTTGCAGTGGTAACAATAAGTGAGTACAGTCCTTTGCAGTGGTAATGATAAATAAGTACAGTCCTTTGCAGTGGAAATGATAAGTCAGTACTGTCCTTTGCAGTGGTAATGATAAGTAAGTACAGTCCTTTGCAGTGGTAATGATAAGTGAGTACAGTCCTTTGTAGTAGTAATGATAAGTAAGTACAGTCCTTAGCAGTGGTAATGATAAGTAAGTACAGTCCTTTGCAGTGGTAATGATATGTGTGTACGTCCTATGCAGTGGTATTAATAAGTGAGTACAGTCCTTTGCAGTGGTAATAATAAGTAAGAACAGTCCTTTGCAGAGCTAATGATAAGTGAGTACTGTCCTTCGCAGTGGTAATAATAAATAAGTACAGTCCTTTGCAGTGTTAATGAAAAGTGAGTACAGTCCTTTGCAGTGGTAATGAAAATTAAGTACAGTCCTTTGCAGTGGTAATGAAAAGTAAGTACAGTCCTTTGCAGTGGTAATGATAAGTGAGTACAGTCCTTTGCAGTGGTAATGATAAGTAAGTACAGTCCTTTGCAGTGGTAATGATAAGTAAGTACAGTCCTTTCCAGTGGTATCGATAAGTGAGTACAGTCCTTTGCAGTGGTAACGATAAGTGAGAACAGTCCTTTGCAGTGGTAACGATAAGTGAGTACAGTCCATTGCAGCGGCAACGATAAGTGAGTACAGTCCTTTGCAGTGGTAATGATAAGTGAGTACAGTCCTTTGCATTGTTAACGATAAGTGAGTACAGTCCTTGCAGTGGTAATGATAAGTAAGTACAGTCCTTTGCAGTGGTAATGATAAGTGAGTACAGTCCTTTCCAGTGGTAATGATAAGTGAGTACAGTCCATTGCAGTGGTAACGATAAGTAAGTACAGTCCTTTGCAGTGGTAACAATAAGTGAGTACAGTCCTTTGCAGTGGTAATGATGAGTGAGTACAGTCCTTTGCAGTGGTAACAATAAGTGAGTACAGTCCTATGCAGTGGTAATGATAAATAAGTACACTCCTTTGCAGTGGTAATGATAAGTCAGTATTGTCCTTTGCAGTGGTAATGATAAGTAAATATAGTCCTTTGCAGTGGTAATGATAAGTGAGTACAGTCCTTTGTAGTAGTAATGATAAGTACGTACAGTCCTTAGCAGTGGTAATGATAAGTAAGTACAGTCCTTTGCAGTGGCAATGATAAGTGAGTACAGTCCTATGCAGTGGTATTAATAAGTGAGTACAGTCCTTTGCCGTGGTAATAATAAGTAAGAACAGTCCTTTGCAGAGGTAATGATAAGTGAGTACTGTCCTTCGCAGTGGTAATGATAATTAAGTACAGTCCATTGCAGTGGTAATGAAAAGTAAGTACAGTCCTTTGCAGTGGTAATGATAAGTGAGTACAGTCCTTTGCAGTGTTAATGATAAGTAAGTACAGTCCATTGCAGTGGTAATGAAAAGTAAGTACAGTCCTTTGCAGTGGTAATGATAAGTGAGTACAGTCCTTTGCAGTGGTAATGATAAGTGAGATCAGTCCTTAGCAGTGGTAATGATAAGTAAGTACAATCCTTAGTAGTGGTAATTATAAGTAAGCACAGTCGTTTGCAGTGGTAATGATAAGTGAGTACAGTCCTTTGCAGTGGTAATGATAAGTGAGTACTGTCCTTTGCAGTGGTAATGATAAGTAAGTACAGTCCTTTCCAGTGGTAAAGATAATTGAGTACAGTCCTTTGCAGTGGTAATGAAAAGTAAGTTTAGTCCTTTACAATGGTAATGATAAGTGAGTACTTTCCTTTGCAGTGGTAATGAGAAGTGAGTACAGTCCTTTGCAGTGGTAATGATAAGTAAGTACAGTCCTTTGCAGTGGTAATGATAATTGAGTACAGTCCTTTGCAGTGGTAATGAAAAGTAAGTGCAGTCCTTTGCAGTGGTAATTATAAGTGAGTACAGTCGTTTGCAGTGGTAATGATAAGTGAGTACAGTCATTTGCATTGGTAATGATAAGTGAGTACAGTCCTTTGCAGTGGTAAAGATAAGTGAGTACAGTCCTTTGTAGTGGTAATGATATGTGAGTACAGTCCTTTGCAGTGGTAATGATAAGTGAGATCAGTCCTTAGCAGTGGTAATGATAAGTAAGCACAATCCTTAGCAGTGGTAATGATAAGTAAGTACAGTCCTTTGCAGTGGTAATGATAAGTGAGTACAGTCCTTGGCAGTGGTGATGATAAGTGAGTGCAGTCCTTTGCAGTGGTAATGATAAGTAAGTACAGTCCTTTGCAGTGGTAATGACAAGTGAGTACTGTCCTTTGCAGTGGTAATGATAAGTAAGTACAGTCCTTTGCAGTGATAAAGATAATTGAGTACAGTCCTTTGCAGTGGTAATGAAAAGTAAGTGCAGTCCTTTACAATGGTAATGATAAGTGAGTGCGGTCCTTTGCAGTGGTAATGATAAGTAAGTACAGTCTTTTGCAGTGGTAATAATAAATAAGTACAGTCTTTTGCAGTGGTAATGATAAGTGAGTACTGTCCTTTTCAGTGGTAATGATAAGTGAGTACAGTCCTTTGCAGTGGTAATGATAAGTGAATTCAGTCCTTAGCAGTGCCAGATTAAGGTCCACAAGGGCCTGGAGCTGAAATTTATGAATGGCCTATTGTGTGCCACCGCAAGAGGTGTGTTCAGCACTGCGGTTGGGGGATGTAGTCAAAATACCGACGGACGGGATTCAGTCTGTTGAAATCCTGCCGTCGTGACTCGTAATCCCAACCCGGGACTAAACACCTCGACGCCGGAATCCTGACATATGACATTCAGATCAAAGGCAAGCGGGGCGCCCTTAGCTGGAAGGGGGGGCTTTAGGGTTAGGTACCACTGGGGGGGGGGTTAGGCACCTCTGGGAGGGTTAGGGTTAGGTCCTACTGGTGGGGGGAGTTAGGGTTAGGCACTAAGTGGGACGGTTAGGTTTAGGCACCAAGAGGGGAGGGTTAAGGTTAGGCACTAACTGTTAGGCTGCAAGAAGGGAGGGTTAGGAAGAGAAGGGGGGAGGGTTTGTATACTTACCCGACCCACGTCGGAAATCTGAACATCGGGATGCCGCTGTCTGCATTTTGACAACAGGCATCACGACTGACAGGTAATCATAACCAACCCCTGCGGGTGTGACTAGTGATGTGGGGGTGTAACTAGCAATGTGGGGGTGTTGTCTGCACAGGGATGTGGCCTGTCCTGTGTGGTGTGACTAGCCCCTACCTTTAAAAACCTCAATATCTTTTCCCTTTTCACTTATATCAATAGTGTAAAGCGAGGTTCAGCAAAGGAACAACTTCTTGTTAAAATGGTACATGGTGATGACGTAAACCTGAAGGACCTGAATCCTAAAGGATTTCTTCTCAGAGAAATCTGACAAAAGTGCCGGGCGCGCAGCTGTTTGCCAAGTTAGCGCGGTGCTAATAGCCACGCGCCTGCCACTTTAGTTGGAGAATGCCGGTTACACACCTTAACACCCAGGTTAAGTCGCGAGAACCGGCATTCTCTGACTTTCCTGCTTCCCAACAAGGCACACAGCGTATTGAATTGAATAGCTGTGGGAGCTCCCTCCCGCTGCTATTCATCACCGCGCTCAATTGAATTCCCCTCATACTGAGGTGTTAGATCTAGAAACCATAGATCCAAAACAGTATCACTTGGGGCCTGATGCTGCAGGTACTGCCCCGCTGCAAGAAACGGAAAGTGGGCATCTCAGTATTAATGAAATTGTCAAAAAAAAAACAATATATATATATATATTAAATTGAAATCTTGTCAGTGCCTGTATACCAGTAATCATTGCTCGCAGCAGCCAGCAGGTAACAACATTGTGGGCTTGATCGATTAGCAGAAGCCAGAAAGTCAGCAATACTGACACCTCAGGAGGATCAATCACCCGGCCAGGCCCCCTTCACAGACCAGTGGGTGTGCTCACTGGGCGGACACGGCTGCTTCAGGGATTGGTGGTGTGGTGACACCTATGTGACGTCACACATACAGACATATCTAGGATTAATGGCGCACATTGCAAAGAAAAATGATGATGCACCTTGAAATCTGTTTTATAAAATATTCTGAATTCTTATGTTGACACAGTGGAAACTTCAGTTAGGGACAATGGCCCTCATTCAGAGCCGTTCGCTATTTGCGGTCGTTCGTTCAAAAACAAGGGGTGGCTATTCAAATGATCCGTTCGCAAATTGCAGTCTGTTCACACCTCTAAGTCTGAACGAGCGAGCAAAACATACGCTCGTTTATTTGTTCAAAACGCCCCCTGGCCGCTCGCACCATACGTCATGTCCGCTATTTATTAGATTAATCGAGTACATCGACCAGCGTATGAACTGCTCGCTATTCTTGTGGTTGGTGTTTGCTACCACAAATTTGCGAGCAGTTCTGGCTATAAAATAACCCAGTGACGTGGTCAATGACGCTGCTGTATTAATTATGCACACCCATAATACGCCCGTTTTGACCTTTAAGCACGCCTGCGTTCGGATCTCCACTCCCCATTTTCAAGCACCTTCCCCTGTTACCACCCACATACGCCTCATTCTGTCACTCAAAATAGCAGGCACTCGCTATATAGCGTACAAACGATTTTTGGCCGCACTGACTGGTTCGCGCATGCGTACTAAAAACCGTACGCATGCGCAGATGTGCAAACATCGCTCGGAACGAGCGTACTGCCGCTAACGAGCGGCTCTGAATGAGGGCCAATATTCTGTTATCGTTAATATTTAAAATCAGTGAAATAAAAGACATATTGGTTCACAAACAAAATTAGAATAAAAAGCTGTTTGCTTTCTGCACTGTAAATAGTCAGTGTGATGGAATAGCTTGTGTGTTTGGGGTTACTTGTCTCAGTGATTCATACTTTTATTAAGTTTTATTTTGGCATTGCGAAAGTTTTTTTTTTCACAGCTCTCTTTGCAGGACCTTCTATGGAAAGAGGAGGGGGATAGTTTAAGGTGGGAGATGTCAGCAGGGTCATGCTTAAGGATGGGTACGGGATCCCGGCGGTCAGAATCCTGATGCTGGCATCCTGAAAGTGTTAGGATACCGACACCTGTCGGTCTGTATCCTCCCCCTCCCCCTCCCTCCACAGTGCCTGAACCTGACCTCCCCCTAGTGCCTAAATCTAACCTCCCTGCACACTAACCCTAACCCTTCCCCCTTAGTGCCTAACCCTAACCCTCCCCCTACTACCTAAACCTCCCCCTAACCCCGCTACTTACCTTCGGGATTCCAGAGGTCGGGTTGCCAGCACCAGGATTCTGACAGGTGTCGGGATTCCAGCGGCGGCATTCAGACCCCGGGAATCCCCGCAGCGGGGATATTTACTGCATCTCCATGCGGGATGGGCACAGGATGCCGGCGCTCGGGATCCTGCATCCCATTGCTTGTGCTGTGTGTAAACTGTGTATGCCCTGGACTGACCTCAAAAGATATTATATAATAGATCCTTAATTTAGTGGGAAAAAGGCCTCTCAATCCTCTACACTATATATATATATATATAGAGAGAGAGAGAGAGAGAGAGAGAGAGAAGGGGGGAGGGGGAGAGAGGGGATGGAGAGAGAGAGGGGGGGGAGAGGGGGGGAGGGAGAGAGAGAGGGGGGGAGAGGGGGGGAGGGAGAGAGACAGGGAGGGGGGGAGGGAGAGTGAGGGGGGAGAGGGGGGGGTGGGAGAGAGAGAGAGAGGGGGGAGGGAGGGAGAGTGAGGGGGGAGGGGGTAAGAGAGAGAGAGGGGAGAGGGAGAGAGAGGGGGGTAGGGGGAGTGAGGGGGGAAGGGGGAGAGAGAGAGGGGGGTAGAGAGAGACAGGGTCGGGAGAGAGAGAGACAGGGGGAGGGGGAGAGAGGGGGGGGGAGAGAGAGGGAGGGGGGGAAGGGAACAATCCCCCTTATTTAGTGATGTATGGCAACACCACAAATATGAGGAAAGAAAGGTGGCTCTCTCCAATGTAAAGGTGAAAAAAAAATGTTTAAATGTAAATTAACATTGGTACAGATAAGTTGACGTTTCAAATCCTACCGGCTTTTTCATCAGGACTGTACATTCTTAAACAAACATCTGCGGGGTGCGCTGGCAGCGCAGTGCTGCAACATCAATCTGGCATTGGAGCTCCCTGGTATAATCCGTGATGAACAGGCAGAATGTGGACACTGCCCGCAGAGCCATGCTCCAGCCCTGATTCCCCCCTTCATGTTGTGATCCGCAGCAGGGGGAGGGGCGGAGCTTCGGACAGCAACTGAAAACTGCTACTCGCAGCCTGCTGGGGTGGATGGGGGGCGAGGCCTAACGCCCCCTTCCTAAGGTGATACGCAGGGGGGGGAGGGGCGGAGCATTGGACGGCCACTCGCAGCCTGCCGGGTGCCGAGTGCCCTGACGCCCCCTTCCTGGAGTGATCTGCCATGGGGGGAGGGGCAGTGCATTGGACAGCCACTCGCAGCCTGCTAGGGGGGTGCTTCCGTCATGCAGTCGGGGCATCGGACGGCCACTCGCAGCCTGGTAAAAAAAATCCTGACTACAACAGTCGCTGTTGACTGATGCAAGATGCTATTGGCCTATTTTGACAGGGAGCCCCATTGCTAATCCGGCCCTGACGCAGTGGTAATGATAAGTAAGTACAGTCCTTTGCAGTGGTAATGATAAGTGAGTACAGTCCTTTGTAGTGGTAATGGTAAGTGAGTACAGTCCTTTGCAGTGTTAATGCTAAGTAAGTACAGAACATTATAGCCGTGGTAATGATAAGTAAGTACAGTCCTTTGCAGTGGTAATGATAAGTAAGTACAGTCTTTTGCAGTGATAAATATAAGTAAGCACAATCCTTTGCAGTGGTAACGATAAGTGAGTACAGTCCTTTGCAGTGGTAATGATAAGTGAGTACAGTCCTTTGCAGTGGTAATGATGAGTGAGTACAGTTCTTTGCAGTGGTAACAATAAGTGAGTACAGTCCTTTGCAGTGGTAATGATAAATAAGTACAGTCCTTTGCAGTGGTAATAAGTAGGGGTGAGCGGGTTCGGATTTCTGAAATCCGAACCCCCCCGAGCCCCCCCGATCCGAGTCTGATCCGAGTCAGGCTCGACTTTTCCCGCCTGACTCGGATCTGAAATCGAGGCAAAACGTCATCATCCCGCCTTCCGAGTCTCGCGGGTTTTGGATCCTATATAAGGTACCCGCGTCTGCGCCATTTTCTCACTCGGCTGTGGACAGTGAAGAGGGAGGGTGGGAGTTAGGGCTGTGTAGTGTAGTGTAGTGTAGTGCTGCTGTTGTCCACTACTTCAAAGTCCATAGGGGCTGGCTGGACTGTGTTGTGCAGTCAGTTCTCCATAGGGGCTGTGTCCACTCCAAAGTCCTGTGCAGTGTCCCAGTCCTAAAGGAGAGCTGTAGTGTTGTCCAGGGGGTGCTCTGTCCATCAGGGGTGCTCCCCCCAAGTGCTAAAAAAATAATATATTTTCTGTGTTTGTGAATTGTGTGCGCAGTAGCCGCACGTGCATCAACAAAGTAGTGCCAAGCGTGCGCCTGTGTCATAAGTAAAGGGCCGGCTGGCTTGACCGTTAAGTGTGCTGTAACCCCCGAAAGTACACTCCAGTCCAAACCAAAAAAAAAATTATTTTCTGTGTTTGTGAATTGTGTGCGCAGTAGCCGCACGTGCATCAACAAAGTAGTGCCAAGCGTGCGCCTGTGTCATAAGTAAAGGGCCGGCTGGCTTGACCGTTAAAGGGTGCTGTAACCCCCAAAGTACACTCCAGTCCAAACCAAAAAAAAAATTATTTTCTGTGTTTGTGAATTGTGTGCGCAGTAGCCGCACGTGCATCAACAAAGTAGTGCCAAGCGTGCGCCTGTGTCATAAGTAAAGGGCCGGCTGGCTTGACCGTTAAGGGTGCTGTAACCCCCGAAAGTACACTCCAGTCCAAACCAAAAAAAAAATTATTTTCTGTGTTTGTGAATTGTGTGCGCAGTAGCCGCACGTGCATCAACAAAGTAGTGGCAAGCGTGCGCCTGTGTCATAAGTAAAGGGCCGGCTGGCTTGACCATTAAGGGTGCTGTAACCCCCGAAAGTACACTCCAGTCCAAACCAAAAAAAAAATTATTTTCTGTGTTTGTGAATTGTGTGCGCAGTAGCCGCATGTGCATCAACAAAGTAGTGCCAAGCGTGCGCCTGTGTCATAAGTAAAGGGCCGGCTGGCTTGACCGTTAAGGGTGCTGTAACCCCCGAAAGTACACTCCAGTCCAAACCAAAAAAAAAATTATTTTCTGTGTTTGTGAATTGTGTGCGCAGTAGCCGCACGTGCATCAACAAAGTAGTGCCAAGCGTGCGCCTGTGTCATAAGTAAAGGGCCGGCTGGCTTGACCGTTAAAGGGTGCTGTAACCCCCAAAGTACACTCCAGTCCAAACCAAAAAAAAAATTATTTTCTGTGTTTGTGAATTGTGTGCGCAGTAGCCGCACGTGCATCAACAAAGTAGTGCCAAGCGTGCGCCTGTGTCATAAGTAAAGGGCCGGCTGGCTTGACCGTTAAAGGGTGCTGTAACCCCCGAAAGTACACTCCAGTCCAAACCAAAAAAAAATTATTTTCTGTGTTTGTGAATTGTGTGCGCAGTAGCCGCACGTGCATCAACAAAGTAGTGCCAAGCGTGCGCCTGTGTCATAAGTAAAGGGCCGGCTGGCTTGACCGTTAAAGGGTGCTGTAACCCCCGAAAGTACACTCCAGTCCAAACCAAAAAAAAATTATTTTCTGTGTTTGTGAATTGTGTGCGCAGTAGCCGCACGTGCATCAACAAAGTAGTGCCAAGCGTGCGCCTGTGTCATAAGTAAAGGGCCGGTTGGCTTGACCATTAAAGGGTGCTGTAACCCCCAAAGTACACTCCAGTCCAAACCAAAAAAAAAATTATTTTCTGTGTTTGTGAATTGTGTGCGCAGTAGCCACACGTGCATCAACAAAGTAGTGCCAAGCGTGCGCCTGTGTCATAAGTAAAGGGCCAGCTGGCTTGACCGTTAAAGGGTGCTGTAACCCCCAAAGTACACTCCAGTCCAAACCAAAAAAAAAATTATTTTCTGTGTTTGTGAATTGTGTGCGCAGTAGCCGCACGTGCATCAACAAAGTAGTGCCAAGCGTGCGCCTGTGTCATAAGTAAAGGGCCGGCTGGCTTGACCGTTAAAGGGTGCTGTAACCCCCGAAAGTACACTCCAGTCCAAACCAAAAAAAAATTATTTTCTGTGTTTGTGAATTGTGTGCGCAGTAGCCGCACGTGCATCAACAAAGTAGTGCCAAGCGTGCGCCTGTGTCATAAGTAAAGGGCCGGCTGGCTTGACCGTTAAAGGGTGCTGTAACCCCCGAAAGTACACTCCAGTCCAAACCAAAAAAAAATTATTTTCTGTGTTTGTGAATTGTGTGCGCAGTAGCCGCACGTGCATCAACAAAGTAGTGCCAAGCGTGCGCCTGGGCCGGCTGGCTTGACCGTTAAAGGGTGCTGTAACCCCCAAAGTACACTCCAGTTCAAACCAAAAAAAAATTATTTTCTGTGTTTGTGAATTGTGTGCGCAGTAGCCGCACGTGCATCAACAAAGTAGTGCCAACCATGCGCCTGTGTCATAAGTAAAGGGCCGGCTGGCTTGACCGTTAAAGGGTGCTGTAACCCCCGAAAGTACACTCCAGTCCAAACCAAAAAAAAATTATTTTCTGTGTTTGTGAATTGTGTGCGCAGTAGCCGCACGTGCATCAACAAAGTAGTGCCAAGCGTGCGCCTGTGTCATAAGTAAAGGGCCGGCTGGCTTGAACGTTAAAGGGTGCTGTAACCCCCGAAAGTACACTCCAGTCCAAACCAAAAAAAATATTATTTTCTGTGTTTGTGAATTGTGTGCGCAGTAGCCGCACGTGCATCAACAAAGTAGTGCCAAGCGTGCGCCTGTGTCATAAGTAAAGGGCCGGCTGGCTTGACCGTTAAGGGTG
The DNA here is from genome assembly GCA_031769625.1 of Taudactylus pleione. Taxonomy (NCBI): domain Eukaryota; kingdom Metazoa; phylum Chordata; class Amphibia; order Anura; family Myobatrachidae; genus Taudactylus; species Taudactylus pleione. Next base: position 4,061,145 of record JAUIMM010000710.1, read on the forward strand.
CTGTAACCCCCAAAGTACACTCCAGTTCAAAACAAAAAAAAAAATATTTTCTGTGTTTGTGAATTGTGTGCGCAGTAGCCGCACGTGCATCAACAAAGTAGTGCCAAGCGTGCGCCTGTGTCATAAGTAAAGGGCCGGCTGGCTTGACCGTTAAAGGGTGCTGTAACCCCCAAAAGTACACTCCAGTCCAAACCAAAAAAAAATTATTTCCTGTGTTTGTGAATTGTGTGCGCAGTAGCCGCACGTGCATCAACAAAGTAGTGCCAAGCGTGCGCCTGTGTCATAAGTAAAGGGCCGGCTGGCTTGACCGTTAAAGGGTGCTGTAACCCCCAAAGTACACTCCAGTCTAAACCAAAAAAAAAATAATTTTCTGTGTTTAGCCGCACGTATATATCAAATCGATATAACATAAATGGAGGACCAAACTTTCTCCGATAAAAATAAAATAGAGAAAGATCAAGAACCACTTCCTCCTAGTGCTGAAGCTGCTGCCACTAGTCATGACATAGACGATAACATGCCATCAACGTCGTCTGCCAAGGCCGATGCCCAATGTCATAGTAGAGGGCACATACAATCCCAAATGGCAAAATTCAGGAAAATGACCTTGAAAAAGACATTTAAATCAGCTGAAGAGAAACGTAAACTTGCCAATATGCCATTTACGACACGGAGTGGCAAGGAACGGCTAAGGTCGATCCCTAGTATGTTCATGACTAGTGGTTCAGCTTCACATGACGATGGAAGCCCTCCTCCCACTAAAAAAATCAAAAGAGTTAAGCTGGCAAAAGCACAGCGAAGAACTGTGCTTTCTAAGAAGATATCACAAATCCCCAAGGAGAGTCCAAGTGTGGTGGTGGTTGCGATGCCTGACCTTCCCAGCACTGGACGGGAAGAGGTGGCTCTTTCCACCATTTGCACGCCCCCTGCAAGTGCTGAAAGGAGCACCCACAGTCCACTTGCTGATATGCAAATTGAAGATGTCACTGTTGAAGTACAACAGGATGAGGATACTGGTGTAGCTGGCGCTGAGGAGGAAGTTGGCGAGGAGGATTCTGATGGTGATGTGGTTTGTTTAAATCAGGCTCCGGGGGAGACAGTTGTTGTCCGTGGGATGAAAAAGCCCATCACGGTCATGCCTGGGCAGAAGACCAAACATTCCACCTCTTTGGTCTGGCAATATTTCTATCCAAATCCGGACAACAACTGTCTTGCCATATGTACCATATGTAAAGGTGAAATAAGTAGGGGTAGGGACGTCAACCACCTAGGAACATCCTCCCTTATACGGCACCTGCAGCGCGTTCATAAAAAGTTACTGTCAAGTTCAGAAACTTTGGCTAAGACCGTAAGCAGTCCAGGGACACCTAAATCCCGTTGTCCTGTTGTATCCAAGCGCCTGCAAACCACACCGTCAACTCCCTCCTCGTCAATTTCCTCCTTAGTCAGGATCGGAAGTAGTCCTGCAGGCCATGTCACTGGCATGACTGACTCTCCTATCCGGGATTCCTCTGGAGGATCCTGCATTGCTACGCCTACTGCTGCCGCTGCTGCTGTTGCTGCTGCTGGGAGTCGTTCATCATCCCAGAGAGGAAGTAGGAACACCACTACTTTTACTAAACAATTGACCCTCCAACAGTCCTTAGCGAGGAGGATGAAGTACGACAGCAGTCATCCTGAAGCAAAACGTATAACTGAGGCCTTGACTGCTATGTTGGTGTTAGACGTGCGTCCGGTATCCGCCATTAGTGCAGTGGGATTTAGACAATTGATGGAGGTAGTGTGTCCCCGGTTCCAAATCCCGTCTAGATTCCACTTCACTAGGCAGGCGATACCGAGACTGTACAGAAACGTCAGAAAAAGTGTCCTCAGTGTCCTGAAAAATGCCGTTGTACACAATGTCCACTTAACCACGGACATGTGGACAAGTGGAACAGGGCAGACTAAGGACTATATGACTGTGACAGCCCACTGGGTAGATGTATCACCTTACGCAGCAACAGCAGCAGCGTCACCAGTAGCAGCATCTCAGAAACGCCAGCTCGTTAAAAGGCAGGCTACGCTGTGTATCACCGGTTTCAGTAAGAGGCACACCGCCGACAACCTCTTAGAGAAACTGAGGGAAATCATCGCCCAGTGGCTTACCCCACTTAGACTCTCCTGGGGATTTGTGATATCTGACAATGCCACCAATATTGTGCGGGCATTACATCTGGGCAAATTCCAGCACGTCCCATGTTTTGCTCACACAATAAACTTGGTGGTGCAGAATTTTCTGAAAAGCGACAGGGGCGTGCAGGAGACGCTTTGGGTGGCCCGAAAAATTTCTGGCCACTTTCGCCATTCAGCGACTGCGTGCCGAAGACTGGAGCGCCAGCAAACACTCTTGAACCTGCCCCGCCATCACCTGAAGCAAGAGGTTGTGACGTGGTGGAACTCAACCCTCTATATGCTTCAGAGGATGGAGGAGCAGCAAAAGGCCATACAAGCCTATACATCCACCTATGACATAGGCAAAGGAGGGGGTATGCACCTGACTCAAGCGCAGTGGAGAATGATTTCCGTGTTGTGCAAGGTTCTCCAGCCCTTCGAACTTGCCACACGTGAAGTCAGTTCAGACACAGCCAGCTTGAGTCAGGTCATTCCCCTCATCAGGCTTTTGCAGAAGCAGCTGGAGAAAGTGAAGGAGGAGCTAAGACGGAGCGATTCCGCTCGGCATGTGGGACTTGTGGATGAAGCCCTTCATTCGCTTTGCCAGGATTCCAGGGTGGTCAATCTGTTGAAATCAGACCACTACATTTTGGCCACCGTGCTTGATCCTAGGTTTAAAGCCTATGTGGTGTCTCTCTTTCCGGCCGACACAAGCCTGCAGAGGTGCAAAGACCTGCTGGTGAACACACTGTCAGCTGAAGCGGAACGTGACACGTCAACGGCTCCTTCTTCATTTTCTCCCGCAACTGGGGCTGCCAGGAAAAAACTTAGGTATCCTAAGCAACCCGCTGGCGGTGATGCAGGGCAGGCAGGACCAAGTTTGGACATCTGGTCCGGACTGAAGGACCTGGCAACAATTTCTGACATGTCTACTGTCACTGCATATGATACTGTCACCATTGACAGAATGGTGGAGGATTACATCGGTGACAGCATCCAAGTAGGCATGTCAGACAGTCCATACCTGTACTGGCAGGAAAAAGAGGCAATTTGGAGGCCCCTGTACAAGCTGGCTCTATTTTACCTGAGTTGCCCCCCCTCCAGTGTGTACTCCGAAAGAGTGTTTAGTGCAGCCGGGAACCTTGTCAGCGAAAGGCGTAGGAGGTTGCTTCCACAGAATGTGGAGAAGATGATGTTCATCAAAATGAATTATCAGCTCTTCCAGGGAGACCAGCCTCCAGAAGGTACAGAGGGACCTGTGGTGGTGGATTCAAGTGGGGACGAGTTAATACTTTGTGAGGATGAGGATGTACACACTGAAGAGGGTGAGGAATCGGTGGATGAGGAGGATGAGGATGACATCTTGCCTCCGTAGAGCCAGTTTGTGCAGGGACACATTAATTGCCAGCTTGTTTTGTGGGGGCCCAAACGAACCAATCATTTCAGCCACAGTTGTGTGGCAGACCCTGGCGCTGAAATGATTGATTTGTTAAAGTGTGCATGTCCTGTTTATACAACATAAGGGTGGGTGGGAGGGCCCAAGGACAATTCCATCTTGCACTTCTTTTTTTTCTTTGCATTATGTACAGTTTGGGGCCTAGTTTTTCTAACTGCCATCCTGTCTGCCACTGCAGTGTCACTCCTAGATGGGTCACGTGTTTGTGCCGCCCACTCGTGTCACTTAGCATAGTCATCCAGCTACCTCGGTGCAACCTTTTGGACATAAAAACACTATTGTGAGGTGTGAGGTGTTCAGAATAGACTGGAAATGAGTGGAAATTAAGGTTATTGAGGTTAATAATAGCATAGGAGCAGAGAAACCAACAAATTCTGTGATTTTAGCTGTTTTTATGCTTTTTTTAAAAAAAATACAGATCCAAAACACAAAACCCAGAACCCAAAACACGGAAGGGTGGTTTTGGCAAAACCAATCCAGATCCAAAACACGAAGAAAGATCCAGATCCAAAACCAAAACACAAAACACGAAAAGTGGCCGGTGCACACCCCTAGTAATAAGTGAGTATTGTCCTTTGCAGTGGTAATGATAAGCAAGTACAGTCCTTTGCAGTGGTAATGTGAAGTGAGTACAGTCCTTTGCAGTGGTAATGATAAGTAAGTACAGTCCTTTGTAGTGGTAATGATAAGTAAGTACAGTCCTTTGCAGTGGCAATGATAAGTGAGTACAGTCCTTTGCAGTGGTAATGATAAGTGATTACAGTCCTTTGTAGCAGTGGTAATGATAAGTAAGTACAGTCCTTTGCAGTGGTAATGATAAGTAAGTACAGTCCTTAGCAGTGGTAATTATAAGTACAGTCCTTTGCAGTGGTAATGATAAGTAAGTAGAGTCCTTTGCAGTGGTAATGATAAGTGAGTGCAGTCCTTTGCAGTGGTAATGAAAAGTAAGTATGGTCCTTTGCAGTGGTAATGAGAAGTGAGTACAGTCCTTTGCAGTGGTAATGATAAGTAAGTAAAGTCCTTTGTAGTGGTAACGATAAGTAAGTACAGTCCTTTGTAGTGGTAATGATAAGTAAGTTCAGTCCGTTGCAGTGGTAATGATAAATAAGTACAGTCCTTTGTAGTGGTAATGATAAGTGAGTACTGGGCCTGAGTCAGAGCCGGACGCTATTTGCGCTCTCTCGTTTAGAAAAAGGGTCCGGCTATTTAAATTGAGCGCTCGCTCTTTGCGGTCTGTTGACGCCTCTCTGTCTGAGCGAGCAAACGAAATATGCGCTCGCTATTTTGTAAAGATGCCCCCTGGCCGCTCGCATCCTATGTCATCTCCGCTATTTATTTGATTAATCGAGTACATCGAAAGGCATCTGAACTGCTCGCAGTGCCTTTGCTTGGATTTTCCTACAGCAATCATGCGAACAGTTCAGGCTAAGAGACAACCAAGTGACGTGGTCGATGATGCTGCTTTGTTAATTATGCACACCCTTAAATGGCCCGATTTGACCTTTTGGCATGCCTGCGTTCGGATCTCCACTCCCCGTTTTCAAGCACCTTCCCCTGTTACCACCCACAAACGCCTCATTCTGTCACTCAAATTAGCAGGCATTCGCTATTTTGCGAGCAGACAATTTCCGACCGCAATGACTGGTTCGCGCATGCGTATTGCAACCCATACGCATGCGCAGTTGTGCAAACTTCGCTCGGATAGAACGAGCGGCCGCTTACAAGCGGCTCTGAATCAGGCCCACTGTCCTTTGCAGTGGTAATGATAAGTGAGTACAGTCCTTTGCAGTGGTAATGATAAGTGAATTCAGTCCTTAGCAGTTGTAATGAAAAGTAAGTACAGTCCTTTGCAGTGGTAATGATAAGTGGGTACAGTGCTTTGTAGTGGTAATGAGAAGTAAGTACAGTCCTTTGCAGTGGTAATGATAAATAAGTACAGTCCTTTGCAGTGGTAATGATAAGTAAGTACAGTCCTTTGCAGTGGTAATGATAAATAAGTACAGTCCTTTGCAGTGGTAATGATAAGTGGGTACAGTGCTGTGTAGTGGTAATGATAAGTAAGTACAGTCCTTTGCAGTGGTAATGATAAATAAGTACAGTCCTTTGCAGTGGTAATGATAATTGTTTACAGTCCTTAGTAGTGGTAATGAAAAGTAAGTACAGTCCTTTGCAGTGGTAATGATAAGTAAGTACAGTCCTTTGTAGTGGTAATGATAAGTAAGTACAGTCCTTTGAAGTGGTAATGATAAATTACAGTCTTTTGCAGTGGTAATGATAAGTGAATTCAGTCCTTAGCAGTGGTAATGATAAGTAAGTACAGTCCTTTGCAGTGGTAATAATAAGTGAGTACAGTCCTTTGTAATTGTAATGATAAGTGAATACGGTCCTTTGCAGTGGTAATGATAAGTGAGTACAGTCCTTTGCAGTGGTAATGATAAGTGAGTACAGTCCTTTGCAGTGGTAATGATGAGTGAGTACAGTTCTTTGCAGTGGTAACAATAAGTGAGTACAGTCCTTTGCAGTCAGTGGCGGGCTGGGCCGGGGGTCAGGGTGCCATGTGCCCCCCGGGCCGCAGCATCATGCGGGCCATGGGCAGTTTGTGTCACAGACTGCACCGCATGTGTAGCGCTGACCAGATGGAGTTCGGTCAACGCTACACAGCACAAACACACAGCCGGCAGCTGTGTGTTTGCTGTAATCAGCAGCCGCTGAGAGTCTGTCAGACTCTCTTCGGCTGCTGCTGCTCCCACTGCGGGAGCCATCTTCCGGCTCCCGCAGTGGGTAATGGGAGAAATGTCATCATGACGATGTCTCTCCCATAATGCAAACCGGCCGGAGGAGCAGGTAGAATCATCGGGACCAGGAGCGGGAGTTTCAGGTAAGTGTTTTTTTTTTTAATTAAGTCTCTCTCTACTGGGGGGGGACTACTGGGGGAACTACCAGAGGGGGGATTACTATGGGGGCACTACCAGGGGGGTGGATTGCTACTGAGGGCACTACAAGGTGGGGTGACTAGTACTACTGGGGGCACTACAAGGGGGGACTACTACTACTGGGGGCACTACAAGGGGAGGGGCTACTACTGGGGGCACTACAAAGGGGGGGACTACTACAAAGTGGGGGGACTACTACTACTGGGGGCACTACAAAGGGGGGGACTACTACTACTGGGGGCACTACAAGGGGGGGGCTACTACTGGGGGTACTACAAAGGGGGGGACTACTACTACTGGGGGCACTACAAAGGGGGGGCTACTACTACTGGGGGCACTACAAGGGGGGGACTACTACTGGGGGCACTACAAGGGGGGGGACTACTACTACTGGGGGCACTGCAAGAGGGGGACTACTACTACTGGGGGCACTACAAGGGGGGGACTACTACTACTGGGGGCAATACAAGGGGGGGCTACTACTGGGGCACTACAAGGGGGTACTACTACTGGGGGCACTACAAGAGGGGGACTACTACAAGGGGCACTACAAGGGGAGGGGACTACTACTAGGGGCACTGCATAGGGGGGAGGGTACTACTACTAGGGCCACTACATAGGGGGAGGGGACTACCACTGGGGGCACTGCATCGAGGGACCACTGCTGGGGGCTCTATATAAAGGGCAATAGTGGGGGTACTGCATAGGGGGAGACTACAACTGGGGCCACTATTTAAGGGGCATTGCATAAGGGTTACCACTATTGGGGGCACTGCATGGGTGGTGGACTGCTACTGGGGGCACTATATAAAGGGCACTGCATAGGGGGTACCACTATTGGGGCACTATATAAGGGGCTTACTACTGGGGGCACAAGGGGCACTGCACAGGTGGGACCACTACTGGGGGCACTATATAAGGGGCTTACTACTGGGGGCACTGCATAAGGGGGGATCACTACTGGGGGCACTACTGGAGGCCTGCATAAGGGTGTTCTCTCCTATGACACACGGAGGCACAGCATATGGGCACTACGACAGGGGGCTGCCCCTAATCTTTATATTTACCTTACATTAATCCCATATGGACCCGCCTCCTCCCTGAAACACTTGAGGAGGGGCGGCGCCTTAGCACGCATCTTCTTCGGGCACCCTGGCTACATGCTACTTCTCTGCCAGGGCCGCCTGCATGCATTTGCCCCCCAGGCTAAAAGGTGCCAGCCAGCCCCTGTTTGCAGTGGTAAGGATAAATAAGTACAGTCCTTTGCAGTGGTAAAAAGTGAGTACTGTCCATTGCAGTGGTAATGATAAGCAAGTACAGTCCTTTACAGTGGTAATGAGAAGTGAGTACAGTCCTTTGCAGTGGTAATGATAAGTAAGTACAGTCCTTTGTAGTGGTAATGATAAGTACAGTCCTTTGCAGTGGTAATGATAAGTGAGTACAGTCCTTTGCAGTGGTAATGATAAGTGATTACAGTCCTTTGTAGCAGTGGTAATGATAAGTAAGTACAGTCCTTTGCAGTGGTAATGATAAGTGAGTACAGTCCTTTGCAGTGGTAATGATAAGTAAGTACAGTCCTTTGCAGTGGTAATGATAAGTGAGTACAGTCATTTGTAGTGGTAATAATAAGTGAGTACAGTCCTTTGCAGTGGAAATACTAAGTGAGTACAGTATTTTGCAGTGGTAATGATAATTGAGTACAGTCCTTTGCAGTGGTAATGATAAGTAAGTACAGTCCTTTGCAGTGGTAATGATTAGTGAGTACAGTACTTTGCAGTGGTAATGATAAGTGAGTACAGTACTTTTCAGTGGTAATGATAAGTGGGTACTGTCCTTTGCAGTGGTAATGATAAGTAAGTACAGTCCTTTGCAGTGGTAATGATCAGTGAGTACAGTCCTTTGCAGTGGTAATGATAAGTGAGTACAGTCCTTTGCAGTGGTAAAGATAAGTGAGTTCAGTCCTTAGCAGTGGTAATGATAAGTAAGTACAGTCCTTAGCAGTGGTAATTATAAGTAAGTACCGTCCTTTGCAGTGATAATGATAAGTGAGTACAGTCCTTTGCAGTGGTAATGATAAGTGAGTGCAGTCCTTTGCAGTGGTAATGATAAGTAAGTACAGTCCTTTGCAGTGGTAATAACAAGTGAGTACTGTATTTTGCAGTGGTAATGATAAGTAAGTACAGTCCTTTGCAGTGGTAATGATAATTGAGTACAGTCATTTGCAGTGGTAATGATAAGTGAGTACAGTCCTTTGCAGTGGTAATGAAAAGTAAGTATGGTCCTTTGCAGTGGTAATGAGAAGTGAGTACAGTCCTTTGCAGTGGTAATGAAAAGTAAGTATGGTCCTTTGCAGTGGTAATGAGAAGTGAGTACAGTCCTTTGCAGTGGAAATGATAAGTAAGTAAAGTCCGTTGTAGTGGTAATGAGAAGTGAGTACAGTCCTTTGCAGTGGTAATGATAAGTGAGTACATTCCTTTGCAGAGGTAATGATAATTGTGTACAGTCTTTAGCAGTGGTAATGAAAAGTAAGTACAGTCCTTTGCAATGGTAATGATAAGTAAGTACAGTCCTTTGTAGATGTAATGATAAGTAAGTACAGTCCATTGCAGTGGTAATAATAAATAAGTACAGTCTTTTGCAGTGGTAATGATAAGTGAGTACTGTCCTTTGCAGTTGTAAGGATAAATAACTACAGTACTTTGCAGTGGTAAAAAGTGAGTACTGCCCTTTGCAGTGGTAATGATAAGCAAGTACAGTCCTTTGCAGTGGTAATGAGAAGTGAGTTCAGTCCTTTGCAGTGGTAATGATAAGTAAGTACAGTCCTTTGTAGTGGTAATGATAAGTAAGTACAGTCCTTTGCAGTGGTAATGATAAGTGAGTACAGTCCTTTGCAGTGGTAATGATAAGTAAGTACAGTCCTTTGCAGTGGTAATGATAAGTGAGTACAGTCATTTGTAGTGGTAATAATAAGTGAGTACAGTCCTTTGCTGTGGTAATACTAAGTGAGTACAGTATTTTGCAGAGGTAATGATAAGTGAGTACAGTCCTTTGCAGTGGTAATGATAAGTAAGTACAGTCCTTTGCATTGGTAATGATTAGTGAGTACAGTCCTTTGCAGTGGTAATGATAAGTGGGTACTGTCCTTTGCAGTGGTAATGATAAGTGAGTACAGTATTTTGCAGAGGTAATGATAAGTGAGTACAGTCCTTTGCAATGGTAATGATAAGTAAGTACCGTCCTTTGCATTGGTAATGATTAGTGAGTACAGTCCTTTGCAGTGGTAATGATAAGTGAGTACAGTCCTTTTCAGTGGTAATGATAAGTGGGTACTGTCCTTTGCAGTGGTAATGATCAGTAAGTACAGTCCTTTGCAGTGGTAATGATCAGTGAGTACAGTCCATTGCAGTGGTAATGATAAGTGAGTACAGTCCTTTTCAGTGGTAATGATAAGTGAGTACTGTCCTTTGCAGTGGTAATGATAGGTAAGTACAGTCCTTTGCAGTGGTAATGATAAGTGAGTACAGTCCTTTGCAGTGGTAATGATACGTGAGTACAGTCCTTTGCAGTGGTAATGATACGTAAGTACAGTCCTTAGCAGTGGTAATGAAAAGTAAGTACCGTCCTTTGCAGTGGTAATGATAAGTGAGTACAGTCCTTTGCAGTGGTAATGATTTGTGAGTGCAGTCCTTTGCAGTGGTAATGATAAGTAAGTACAGTCCTTTGCAGTGGTAATGATAATTGAGTAATGTCCTTTGCAGTTGTAATGAAAAGTAAGTACAGTCCTTTGTAGTTGTAATGATAAGTATGTACAGTCCTTTGCAGTGGTAAAGATAACTGAGTACAGTCCTTTGCAGTGGTAATGATAAGTAAGTAGAGTCCTTTGTAGTGGTAATGATAAGTAAGTACAGTCAATTGCAGTGGTAATGATAAGTGATTATAGTCCTTTGTAGCAGTGGTAATGATAAGTAAGTACAGTCCTTTGCAGTGGTAATGATAAGTGAGTACAGTCCTTTGCAGTGGTAATGATAAGTAAGTACAGTCCTTTGCAGTGGTAATGATAAGTGAGTACAGTCATTTGTAGTGGTAATGAAAAGTAAGTACGGTCCTTTGCAGTGGTAGTGAGTAGTGAGTACAGTCCTTTGCAGTGGAAATGATAAGTAAGTAAAGTCCTTTGTAGTGGTAATGATAAGTGAGTACAGTCCTTTGCAGTGGTAATGATAAGTGAGTACATTCCTTTGCAGTGGTAGTGATAATTGTGTACAATCCTTAGCAGTGGTAATGAAAAGTAAGTACAGTCCTTTGCTATGGTAATGATAATTAAGTACAGTCCTTTGTAGATGTAATGATAACTAAGTACAGTCCTTTGCAGTGGTAATGATAAGTGATTACAGTTCTTTTGTAGCAGTGGTAATGATAAGTAAGTACAGTCCTTTGCAGTGGTAATGATAAGTGAGTTCAGTCCTTTGCAGTGGTAATGATAAGTAAGTACAGTCCTTTGCAGTGGTAATGATAAGTGAGTACAGTCATTTGTAGTGGTAATAATAAGTGAGTACAGTCCTTTGCAGTGGTAATACTAAGTGAGTACAGTATTTTGCAGAGGTAATGATAAGTGAGTACAGTCCTTTGCAGTGGTAATGATAAGTAAGTACAGTTCTTTGCAGTGGTAATGATCAGTGAGTACAGTACTTTGCAGTGGTAATGATAAGTGAGTACAGTCCTTTTCAGTGGTAATGATAAGTGAGTACTGTCCTTTGCAGTGGTAATGATAAGTAAGTACAGTCCTTTGCAGTGGTAATGATAAGTGAGTACAGTCCTTTGCAGTGGTAATGATAAGTGAGAACAGTCCTTAGCAGTGGTAATGATAAGTAAGTACCGTCCTTTGCAGTCGTAATGATAAGTGAGTACAGTCCTTTGCAGTGGTAATGATAAGTGAGTGCTGTCCTTTGCAGTGGTAATGATAAGTGAGTACAGTCCTTTGCAGTGGTAATGATAATTGAGTACAGTCCTTTGCAGTGGTAATGAAAAGTAAGTACAGTCCTTTGTAGTGGTAATGATAAGTAAGTACAGTCCTTTGCAGTGGTAATGATAAGTGAGTACAGTCCTTTGCAGTGGTAATGATAAGTGAGTACAGTCCTTTGCAGTGGTAATGATAAGTGATTACAGTCCTTTGTAGCAGTGGTAATGATAAGTAAGTACAGTCCTTTGCAGTGGTAATGATAAGTGAATACAGTCCTTTGCAGTGGTAATGATAAGTAAGTACAGTCCTTTGCATTGGTAATGATAAGTGAGTACAGTCATTTGTAGTGGTAATAATAAGTGAGTACAGTCCTTTGCAGTGGTATATACTAAGTGAGTACAATATTTTGCAGAGGTAATGATAAGTGAGTACAATATTTTGCAGAGGTAATGATAAGTGAGTACAGTCCTTTGCAGTGGTAATGATAAGTAAGTACAGTCCTTTGCATTGGTAATGATTAGTGAGTACAGTCCTTTGCAGTGGTAATGATAAGTGAGTACAGTCCTTTTCAGTGGTAATGATAAGTGGGTACTGTTCTTTGCAGTGGTAATGATAAGTAAGTACAGTCCTTTGCAGTGGTAATGATAAGTGAGTACAGTCCTTTGCAGTGGTAATGATAAGTGAGTTCAGTCCTTAGCAGTGGTAATGATAAGTAAGTACCGTCCTTTGCAGTGGTAATGATAAGTGAGTACAGGCCTTTGCAGTGGTAATGATAAGTGAGTGCAGTCCTTTGCAGTGGTAATGATAAGTAAGTACAGTCCTTTGCAGTGGTAATGATAATTGAGTACAGTACTTTGCAGTGGTAATGAAAACTAAGTGCAGTCCTTTGCAGTGGTAATGATAAGTGAGTACAGTCCTTTGCAGTGGTAATGAAAAGTAAGTATGGTCCTTTGCAGTGTTAATGAGAAGTGAGCACAGTCCTTTGCAGTGGAAATGATAAGTAAGTAAAGTCCTTTGTAGTGGTAATGATAAGTGAGTACAGTCCTTTGCAGTGGTAATGATAAGTGAGTACATTCCTTTGCAGTGGTACTGATAATTGTGTACAGTCCTTAGCAGTGGTAATGAAAAGTAAGTACAGTCCTTTGCAATGGTAATGATAAGTAAGTACATTCCTTTGTAGTGGTAATGATAAGTGAGTACAGTCCTTTGCAGTGGTAATGATAAGTGAGTACAGTCCTTTGCAGTGGTAATGATAATTGAGTACAGTCCTTTGCAGTGGTAATGAAAAGTAAGTGCAGTCCTTTACAGTGGTAATGATAAGTACGTGCGCATGCGCAGTGGGGCAACATCGACCTGCTTGCGAGCGTCCTGCGCTCGCGAGCGGGTCTGAATGACCCCCTCAGTCCTTAGCAGTGGTAATGATAAGTAAGCACAGTCCAATGCAGTGGTAATGATAACTGAGTACTGTCCTTTGCAGTGGTAATGATAAGTGAATTCAGGGCCTGATTCAGAGCTGAACGCTCTGACCAGAGTGCTCGCTCTGAATCAGGGCCCTCCTACCTTTTTTTGGAGCGTCCTCATGGACGCTAGTTTGCGTCCATGATGATGGTCGCGATGGTCAAAGACCATCGCGACCATTGGGCTTGCGACGAGACCCTGCGGTAGGGTCTCGCTTTCGCAAGTCCAGGAGTGATTTTGGCTCTATCAGTGCCAAAGTCACTCCCACTGACATCATTACTGATGTCAGTGGGGCCGGCTTCAGACGGTAGGCGTTCCCATGGGAACGCCTCCGTCTGGCAGCCACGCCCCCAGCACGCCCACCAAAGGGGGCGTGCTGTCAGTCACCATCGACAGCACGCCCCTTTGGTACGAGGCCCGGAGCAACAGCTTGGCTGTCGCAGTCCGGGTCTCGCGCATGCGCACGATGGAGCTCCCTCCGTTGTGCGCATGCGCATTGGGGTAACATCGACCCGCTAGCGAACGACCTTCGCTCACGAGCGGGTCTGAATGACCCCCTCAGTCCTTAGCAGTGTTAATGATAAGTACAGTCCTTTGCATTGGTAACGATAAGTGAGTACAGTCCTTTGCAGTGGTAATGATAAGTGAGTACAGTCCTTTGCAGTGGTAATGATAAGTACAGTCCTTTGCAATGTAAATTATGAGCAAGGAGAGGGCCTGATTTAGCAGCGTACGCAATTGCAACTGATCGGCCGATTGTTCTGTACTGATCATGCATATGCACTGCGCATTAGCTGCAACCGCACGGCAATTACGCACGCACATAGGAAGTCATCGCAGAGTGAGTGACAGACCGTGAGCATTTGGGGGTGGTGATGGGGGAGTGGTTGGAGAGTCGCCGGCGTGTCTGTCAGTTTGAATGCCGTTGCATGGGCTTGCAAAAATTAGCCAGTGTAGTTTCTTGCAGTTTCTGCAACTTGTCAGAGCTGTTGTAATTGTGTGTGACGGGCCAATGTGCTCTGATGTTACCGATGTATATACAGGACTGCGAGGTTTTGCGGATGTGATAAAACAGTAATGGGCATCTCTATGCTGGTTGAACGGTGGCAGACATTAGTATATATTCGCAGCTGCATTGCATCCGATTATGCAGCTGCAATCGCGATTCTTACTGAATCAGGCCCAGAGTTCACCTAAACAGTAGTCTCTGAGGGGTAAATATACTAAGATTCGTGTTGGTGCCATTTTTAATTGATTTTAATCACGGATGTTATTGATTAAAAACGGGTGTTTTTTTCACTTTTTAAATCGTAAATTTACTAAGCTACAGATTTGGCTGCGAAAAGTGCATTCGGTCGATTAAATCATCCGAATTTTCCAACACGGTTGTGTTATTTGTGAGTTTAAAAACTGGCCTTTTTTTATAATCCCCCGATTTTTGGACAAATCTCCAGATTTTGTACTTAAACTCCTGATTTGGAACCAAAAAAATCATTGGTTCCTTACTGTAAAAAGCGTAGAAAGAGTTAATTTTTTAAAAAAAATGATGTGGGTCCCCCCTTAAAACAGAACCAGCCCTGGACTTGCCAGCCAGTCCTGGTTCTTAAAATTACGGGGGGAAAAATTAGTAGGGTTCCACCGTAATTTAAGAATCAACACCAGGCTGCAGGGCTAGTACTGGTTTTAAATATAGGGGGAAAAAAATGCGTAAGGTTCCCCCTATATATAAAATCAGCTCCGGACCCAAACCGACCGGGCCGTAATGCCACAGCCCGGAGACCCTTTCACCGGGGCTCCGTGGCCGAAGCATTCTCAGCCCAAGCCGGTCAGTCCAAGCCAGGGATCTCACGGTTGGTGGGGACCCCCCAAAGAAGGGGTCTCCCACTTAGCCCCAGGCTTGGTCTGAAGCCCGGGGCTCTTCCCCGCCAGTGCCAGATTAACGTCCACATGGGCCTGGAGCTGAAATTCATGAGGGGCCTATTGTGTGCCGCTGTTGGGGGTGTGACAAGTGCAGCAGCAGTGTGACTGGTGATGTGGGGTCATGATCAATGTGGTGTAGGTGTGGTAACCATATGGGTGTGGCCTGTGCTGTGGGTGTGTTTAGTTCCATGGAAGGTATTGCTGGCGCCTACCTTAAAACTAAGGGCCTGATTCAGACCCACTTGCAAGCGGCTGTCCGCTCGCAAGTGGATCGATGTTGTGCACTGCGCATGCGCACGACGGCGGGAGCTCCGTCGTGCGCATGCGCCAGACGCGACGAGCGAAGGACTTTCCTTCGCTCGTTGTGTCTGATCAAAGGGGGCGTGCTGTCGATGTTGATTGACAGCACGGCCCCTTTGGTGGGCGTGCCGGGGGTGTGCCTCCCTGACGGGGGCGTTCCCAAGGGAACGCCTACCGTCAGAAGCCGGCCCACTGACATCACTAGTGATGTCAGTGGGAGTGATTTTGGCTCTGATAGAGCCAAAATCACTCCGGGCCTTGCGGTTGAAAAACTCAACCGCAGGCTCCGGCTCGCAGTGGCGATGGTCGCGATGGTCAAGACCATCGCGGCCATCAAACTGCACGCTCGTATAGGCTGTGGGTGGTGACCCACAGCTATACGAGCGTCCAGGAGGACGCTCCATAATTTTGGAGGGCGGCCCTCATTCAGAGCGTGCGCTCTGCTCAGAGCGTACGGCTCTGAATGAGGGCCTAAGTGGCCACTGTTGGAAATCCACCACTCTCTCTCCTTCCCTCCAAACACCACTCTCAATTTTTAGATATTAATTTTATATATATATATATATATATATATATATATATATATATATATATTAGGGGTGAGCGGGTTCGGATTTCTGAAATCCGAACCCCCCCGAACCCCCCCGATCCGAGCCCGATCCGAATCAGGCTCGACTTTTCCCGCCTGACTCGGATCTGAAATCGAGGCAAAACGTCATCATCCCGCCTTCCGAGTCTCGCGGGTTTTGGATCCTATATAAGGTACCCACGTCGGCGCCATTTTCTCACTCGGCTGTGGACAGTGAAGAGGGAGGGTGGGAGTTAGGGCTGTGTAGTGTAGTGTAGTGTAGTGCTGCTGTTGTCCACTACTTCAAAGTCCATAGGGGCTGGCTGTGTTGTGCTGTGCTGCTGTTGTTAATAGGGGCTGTGTCCACTACTTCAAAGTCCATAGGGGCTGGCTGGACTGTGTTGTGCAGTCAGTTCTCCATAGGGGCTGTGTCCACTCCAAAGTCCTGTGCAGTGTCCCAGTCCTAAAGGAGTGCTGTAGTGTTGTCCAGGGGGTGCTCTGTCCATCAGGGGTGCTCCCCCCAAGTGCTAAAAAAATAATATATTTTTTGTGTTTGTGAATTGTGTGCGCAGTAGCCGCACGTGCATCAACAAAGTAGTGCCAAGCGTGCGCCTGTGTCATAAGTAAAGGGCCGGCTGGCTTGACCGTTAAAGGGTGCTGTAACCCCCGAAAGTACACTCCAGTCCAAACCAAAAAAAAATTATTTTCTGTGTTTGTGAATTGTGTGCGCAGTAGCCGCACGTGCATCAACAAAGTAGTGCCAAGCGTGCGCCTGTGTCATAAGTAAAGGGCCGGCTGGCTTGACCGTTAAGGGTGCTGTAACCCCCGAAAGTACACTCCAGTCCAAACCAAAAAAAAAATTATTTTCTGTGTTTGTGAATTGTGTGCGCAGTAGCCGCACGTGCATCAACAAAGTAGTGCCAAGCGTGCGCCTGTGTCATAAGTAAAGGGCCGGCTGGCTTGACCGTTAAAGGGTGCTGTAACCCCCAAAGTACACTCCAGTCCAAACCAAAAAAAAAATTATTTTCTGTGTTTGTGAATTGTGTGCGCAGTAGCCGCACGTGCATCAACAAAGTAGTGCCAAGCGTGCGCCTGTGTCATAAGTAAAGGGCCGGCTGGCTTGACCGTTAAAGGGTGCTGTAACCCCCGAAAGTACACTCCAGTCCAAACCAAAAAAAAATTATTTTCTGTGTTTGTGAATTGTGTGCGCAGTAGCCGCACGTGCATCAACAAAGTAGTGCCAAGCGTGCGCCTGTGTCATAAGTAAAGGGCCGGCTGGCTTGACCGTTAAAGGGTGCTGTAACCCCCGAAAGTACACTCCAGTCCAAACCAAAAAAAAATTATTTTCTGTGTTTGTGAATTGTGTGCGCAGTAGCCGCACGTGCATCAACAAAGTAGTGCCAAGCGTGCACCTGTGTCATAAGTAAAGGGCCGGCTGGCTTGACCGTTAAGGGTGCTGTAACCCCCGAAAGTACACTCCAGTCCAAACCAAAAAAAAAATTATTTTCTGTGTTTGTGAATTGTGTGCGCAGTAGCCGCACGTGCATCAACAAAGAAGTGCCAAGCGTGCACCTGTGTCATAAGTAAAGGGCCGGCTGGCTTGACCGTTAAGGGTGCTGTAACCCCCGAAAGTACACTCCAGTCCAAACCAAAAAAAAAATTATTTTCTGTGTTTGTGAATTGTGTGCGCAGTAGCCGCACGTGCATCAACAAAGTAGTGCCAAGCGTGCGCCTGTGTCATAAGTAAAGGGCTGGCTGGCTTGACCGTTAAGGGTGCTGTAACCCCCGAAAGTACACTCCAGTCCAAACCAAAAAAAAAATTATTTTCTGTGTTTGTGAATTGTGTGCGCATTAGCCGCACGTGCATCAACAAAGTAGTGCCAAGCGTGCGCCTGTGTCATAAGTAAAGGGCCGGCTGGCTTGACCGTTAAGGGTGCTGTAACCCCCGAAAGTACACTCCAGTCCAAACCAAAAAAAAAATTATTTTCTGTGTTTGTGAATTGTGTGCGCAGTAGCCGCACGTGCATCAACAAAGTAGTGCCAAGCGTGCACCTGTGTCATAAGAAAAGGGCCGGCTGGCTTGACCGTTAAGGGTGCTGTAACCCCCGAAAGTACACTCCAGTCCAAACCAAAAAAAAAATTATTTTCTGTGTTTGTGAATTGTGTGCGCAGTAGCCGCACGTGCATCAACAAAGTAGTGCCAAGCGTGCGCCTGTGTCATAAGTAAAGGGCCGGCTGGCTTGACCGTTAAAGGGTGCTGTAACCCCCAAAGTACACTCCAGTCCAAACCAAAAAAAAAATTATTTTCTGTGTTTGTGAATTGTGTGCGCAGTAGCCGCACGTGCATCAACAAAGTAGTGCCAAGCGTGCGCCTGTGTCATAAGTAAAGGGCCGGCTGGCTTGACCGTTAAAGGGTGCTGTAACCCCCGAAAGTACACTCCAGTCCAAACCAAAAAAAAATTATTTTCTGTGTTTGTGAATTGTGTGCGCAGTAGCCGCACGTGCATCAACAAAGTAGTGCCAAGCGTGCGCCTGTGTCATAAGTAAAGGGCCGGCTGGCTTGACCGTTAAAGGGTGCTGTAACCCCCGAAAGTACACTCCAGTCCAAACCAAAAAAAAATTATTTTCTGTGTTTGTGAATTGTGTGCGCAGTAGCCACACGTGCATCAACAAAGTAGTGCCAAGCATGCACCTGTGTCATAAGTAAAGGGCCGGCTGGCTTGACCGTTAAGGGTGCTGTAACCCCCGAAAGTACACTCCAGTCCAAACCAAAAAAAAAATTATTTTCTGTGTTTGTGAATTGTGTGCGCAGTAGCCGCACGTGCATCAACAAAGTAGTGCCAAGCGTGCACCTGTGTCATAAGTAAAGGGCCGGCTGGCTTGACCGTTAAGGGTGCTGTAACCCCAGAAAGTACACTCCAGTCCAAACCAAAAAGAAAAAATTATTTTCTGTGTTTGTGAATTGTGTGCGCAGTAGCCGCACGTGCATCAACAAAGTAGTGCCAAGCGTGCGCCTGTGTCATAAGTAAAGGGCCGGCTGGCTTGACCGTTAAAGGGTGCTGTAACCCCCAAAGTACACTCCAGTCCAAACCAAAAAAAATATTATTTTCTGTGTTTGTGAATTGTGTGCGCAGTAGCCGCACGTGCATCAACAAAGTAGTGCCAAGCGTGCGCCTGTGTCATAAGTAAAGGGCCGGCTGGCTTGACCGTTAAAGGGTGCTGTAACCCCCGAAAGTACACTCCAGTCCAAACCAAAAAAAAATTATTTTCTGTGTTTGTGAATTGTGTGCGCAGTAGCCGCACGTGCATCAACAAAGTAGTGCCAAGCGTGCACCTGTGTCATAAGTAAAGGGCCGGCTGGCTTGACCGTTAAGGGTGCTGTAACCCCCGAAAGTACACTCCAGTCCAAACCAAAAAAAAAATTATTTTCTGTGTTTGTGAATTGTGTGCGCAGTAGCCGCACGTGCATCAACAAAGTAGTGCCAAGCGTGCGCCTGTGTCATAAGTAAAGGGCCGGCTGGCTTGACCGTTAAAGGGTGCTGTAACCCACAAAGTACACTCCAGTCCAAACCAAAAAAAAAATTATTTTCTGTGTTTAGCCGCTCGTATATATCAAATCGATATAACATAAATGGAGGACCAAACTTTCTCCGATAAAAATAAAATAGAGAAAGATCAAGAACCACTTCCACCTAGTGCTGAAGCTGCTGCCACTAGTCATGACATAGACGATAACATGCCATCAACGTCGTCTGCCAAGGCCGATGCCCAATGTCATAGTAGAGGGCACATACAATCCCAAATGGCAAAGTTCAGGAAAATGACCTTGAAAAAGACATTTAAATCAGCTGAAGAGAAACGTAAACTTGCCAATATGCCATTTACGACACGGAGTGGCAAGGAACGGCTAAGGTCGATCCCTAGTATGTTCATGACTAGTGGTTCAGCTTCACATGACGATGGAAGCCCTCCTCCCACTAAAAAAATCAAAAGAGTTAAGCTGGCAAAAGCACAGCGAAGAACTGTGCTTTCTAAGAAGATATCACAAATCCCCAAGGAGAGTCCAAGTGTGGTGGTGGTTGCGATGCCTGACCTTCCCAGCACTGGACGGGAAGAGGTGGCTCTTTCCACCATTTGCACGCCCCCTGCAAGTGCTGAAAGGAGCACCCACAGTCCACTTGCTGATATGCAAATTGAAGATGTCACTGTTGAAGTACAACAGGATGAGGATACTGGTGTAGCTGGCGCTGAGGAGGAAGTTGGCGAGGAGGATTCTGATGGTGATGTGGTTTGTTTAAATCAGGCTCCGGGGGAGACAGTTGTTGTCCGTGGGATGAAAAAGCCCATCACGGTCATGCCTGGGCAGAAGACCAAACATTCCACCTCTTTGGTCTGGCAATATTTCTATCCAAATCCGGACAACAACTGTCTTGCCATATGTACCATATGTAAAGGTGAAATAAGTAGGGGTAGGGACGTCAACCACCTAGGAACATCCTCCCTTATACGGCACCTGCAGCGCGTTCATAAAAAGTTACTGTCAAGTTCAGAAACTTTGGCTAAGACCGTAAGCAGTCCAGGGACACCTAAATCCCGTTGTCCTGTTGTATCCAAGCGCCTGCAAACCACACCGTCAACTCCCTCCTCGTCAATTTCCTCCTTAGTCAGGATCGGAAGTAGTCCTGCAGGCCATGTCACTGGCATGACTGACTCTCCTATCCGGGATTCCTCTGGAGGATCCTGCATTGCTACGCCTACTGCTGCCGCTGCTGCTGTTGCTGCTGCTGGGAGTCGTTCATCATCCCAGAGAGGAAGTAGGAACACCACTACTTTTACTAAACAATTGACCCTCCAACAGTCCTTAGCGAGGAGGATGAAGTACGACAGCAGTCATCCTGAAGCAAAACGTATAACTGAGGCCTTGACTGCTATGTTGGTGTTAGACGTGCGTCCGGTATCCGCCATTAGTGCAGTGGGATTTAGACAATTGATGGAGGTAGTGTGTCCCCGGTTCCAAATCCCATCTAGATTCCACTTCACTAGGCAGGCGATACCGAGACTGTACAGAAACGTCAGAAAAAGTGTCCTCAGTGTCCTGAAAAATGCCGTTGTACACAATGTCCACTTAACCACGGACATGTGGACAAGTGGAACAGGGCAGACTAAGGACTATATGACTGTGACAGCCCACTGGGTAGATGTATCACCTTACGCAGCAACAGCAGCAGCGTCACCAGTAGCAGCATCTCAGAAACGCCAGCTCGTTACAAGGCAGGCTACGCTGTGTATCACCGGTTTCAGTAAGAGGCACACCGCCGACAACCTCTTAGAGAAACTGAGGGAAATCATCGCCCAGTGGCTTACCCCACTTAGACTCTCCTGGGAATTTGTGATATCTGACAACGCCACCAATATTGTGCGGGCATTACATCTGGGCAAATTCCAGCACGTCCCATGTTTTGCTCACACAATAAACTTGGTGGTGGAGAATTTTCTGAAAAGCGACAGGGGCGTGCAGGAGACGCTTTGGGTGGCCCGAAAAATTTCTGGCCACTTTCGCCATTCAGCGACTGCGTGCCGAAGACTGGAGCGCCAGCAAACACTCTTGAACCTGCCCCGCCATCACCTGAAGCAAGAGGTTGTGACGCGGTGGAACTCAACCCTCTATATGCTTCAGAGGATGGAGGAGCAGCAAAAGGCCATACAAGCCTATACATCCACCTATGACATAGGCAAAGGAGGGGGTATGCACCTGACTCAAGCGCAGTGGAGAATGATTTCCGTGTTGTGCAAGGTTCTCCAGCCCTTCGAACTTGCCACACGTGAAGTCAGTTCAGACACTGCCAGCTTGAGTCAGGTCATTCCCCTCATCAGGCTTTTGCAGAAGCAGCTGGAGAAAGTGAAGGAGGAGCTAAGACGGAGCGATTCCGCTCGGCATGTGGGACTTGTGGATGAAGCCCTTCATTCGCTTTGCCAGGATTCCAGGGTGGTCAATCTGTTGAAATCAGACCACTACGTTTTGGCCACCGTGCTCGATCCTAGGTTTAAAGCCTATGTGGTGTCTCTCTTTCCGGCCGACACAAGCCTGCAGAGGTGCAAAGACCTGCTGGTGAACACACTGTCAGCTGAAGCGGAACGTGACACGTCAACGGCTCCTTCTTCATTTTCTCCTGCAACTGGGGCTGCCAGGAAAAAACTTAGGTATCCTAAGCAACCCGCTGGCGGTGATGCAGGGCAGGCAGGACCAAGTTTGGACATCTGGTCCGGACTGAAGGACCTGGCAACAATTTCTGACATGTCTACTGTCACTGCATATGATACTGTCACCATTGACAGAATGGTGGAGGATTACATCGGTGACAGCATCCAAGTAGGCATGGCAGACAGTCCATACCTGTACTGGCAGGAAAAAGAGGCAATTTGGAGGCCCCTGTACAAACTGGCTCTATTTTACCTGAGTTGCCCCCCCTCCAGTGTGTACTCCGAAAGAGTGTTTAGTGCAGCCGGGAACCTTGTCAGCGAAAGGCGTAGGAGGTTGCTTCCACAGAATGTGGAGAAGATGATGTTCATCAAAATGAATTATCAGCTCTTCCAGGGAGACCAGCCTCCAGAAGGTACAGAGGGACCTGTGGTGGTGGATTCAAGTGGGGACGAGTTAATACTTTGTGAGGATGAGGATGTACACACTGAAGAGGGTGAGGAATCGGTGGATGAGGAGGATGAGGATGACATCTTGCCTCCATAGAGCCAGTTTGTGCAGGGACACATTAATTGCCAGCTTGTTTTGTGGGGGCCCAAACGAACCAATCATTTCAGCCACAGTCGTGTGGCAGACCCTGGCGCTGAAATGATTGGTTTGTTAAAGTGTGCATGTCCTGTTTATACAACATAAGGGTGGGTGGGAGGGCCCAAGGACAAT
Source organism: Taudactylus pleione (assembly GCA_031769625.1). Classification (NCBI taxonomy): domain Eukaryota; kingdom Metazoa; phylum Chordata; class Amphibia; order Anura; family Myobatrachidae; genus Taudactylus; species Taudactylus pleione. Next base: position 4,083,807 of record JAUIMM010000710.1, read on the forward strand.
TCCATCTTGCACCTCTTTTTTTTCTTTGCATTATGTACAGTTTGGGGCCTAGTTTTTCAAACTGCCATCCTGTCTGCCACTGCAGTTTCACGCCTAGATGGGTCACGTGTTTGTGCCGCCCACTCGTGTCGCTTAGCATAGTCATCCAGCTACCTCGGTGCAACGTTTTGGACATAAAAACACTATTGTGAGGTGTGAGGTGTTTAGAATAGACTGGAAATGAGTGGAAATTAAGGTTATTGAGGTTAATAATAGCATAGGAGCAGAAAAACCTACAAATTCTGTGATTTTAGCTGTTTTTATGCTTTTTTAAAAAAAAATACAGATCCAAAACACAAAACCCAGAACCCAAAACACGGAAGGGTGGTTTTGGCAAAACCAATCCAGATCCAAAACACGAAGAAAGATCCAGATCCAAAACCAAAACACAAAACACGAAAAGTGGCCGGTGCACACCCCTAATATATATACACGTGCCTTGGTGAATTCCCTCCTGGTCCTAATAAAAACCAAGTCCAGGTAGATACAAACAAGTAATGGGGCGGCACTCTCAGGACTTCACTTAGAATGGTAGAAACAATAAGGAGACGCTACTCCTGTGGCAGATTAACGTTTAAGTTGTATTTCAACTTTCGTCAGAATCGAGTGCTAAAATACAAAGATATTTACCTTTATAGTGTGATCCCATCACCATGCCGCACTGGACGCCTCCTCCCCGCTCAGGGCGAAGAATACTGACGTCACCTACTAGCGACGTGCGCCACCTGGCGCCTCCTGGAACCGGGGGTAGCCTAGCAACGGTATACAACACTCAGTGAATGAAATACATAACCACAGGCACAAGATCGCCATATGTATAAATTGAATACATTCCTTGAAGAATCCTTGCTCCTATACTGTGCTAGGTTGCAGACATATTTTAAAAGATAAAAGAACTTAATTAACAGGAGACGCCAATTGAGTTAAGGGTACTCAACAGAGGACTTACATTTGTGCCTTCATGTAACAGAGATGACTTTCAGTGGAAACTTAATGTATATGGGTTGAATAGGAAATTGCGGCTTAAAGAATTTTTTTACAATAAACAAGGACCAGAGCGAGAGGCTATTGATAGACCATTACCCATTGCCCCTCAGTCCACCTTTGATCCAATCACAAATAACATGTCACTGAAATGTTTTTCAAGAATGTTGGAAACTACGGTCTCCAAGCATCCTAAGTTCAATAAATCGCTCCATCCTAATATGTCAAAAGAAGAATTCATGGCACTAAAATGCCTAAGCAAGGATGACAGTATAGCAATCCCCCCAGCAGATAAGGGGGGCGGGATTGTTATACAAAATATGACACAATACAAGGCAGAGATTTATCGTCACAGGAGTAGCGTCTCCTTATTCTTTCTATCATTCTAAGTGAAGCCCTGAGAGTGCCGCCCCATTACTTGTTTGCATATATATATATATATATATATATATATATTCTATACATTGTGCTCAATTATATTAAGCGCGAAGTGAATCAGCTCCCGGAGGTATTCAATTCATCATGCTGCTAAGTCCGACTAAGGATCTCTTCTAGCATCCCTCCTGGAATGCGAGAAGAAATACGACAAAAGTCCAGGCGCAATGCTGTTTTCTGCCCTTAGCGCCGGGCAGTTTAGTCGGAGAATGCCCGTTCTCGCACCTAAACACGCTGTTTAAGGTGCGAGAATGGCCATTCCCCGACCTAACAGCGGGCTGAATTGAATAGCGCCGGGAGCTCATTCCCGTTGCTATTCACTTCGCATTTAATTGAAGCCCATTGAGCGCAGTGCCGCACTGATAAGACTTTGGGCACTACAGTGTGTCCAGAGTCTATAGTGCATGCACAGGTCACCAAGAAAATGGCTGTGGCGGCCATTTCCCCTGTACTGAGCATGCGCAAAACAACGGGAAAATGGCCACAGCGGCCTTTTTCCAAAGTAATTAATTTTTTACAGTGCTGACACCGGCGCCGACATTGGACTCCTGAGTGGTAAGTATAATAAGGGTGCAGGGTGTGCGGTGCGGGCCCCAGGGGCCCATGTGAACCGCACACCCTGTACCCATTTTAAATATATATATACATATACACACCATAGATATATATATATATATATATTATATATATATATATATATATATATATATACATAAACACTCACATGTATGTGTATATATATATATATATATATATATATACAGTATATATATATATATATATATATATACATACATATATATACACACATATATACACACATAGTATATATATATATATACACACACAAGCTGGGCTGCTTTCCTTCCTGATTCCTGAGCTAGGTGACAGGATGGTGGGAGCAGGAGGGTCAGTGGGCGGAGCTTCGGGTGAGTTGGGGGGCAGAGCTTCGGCGGGTCAGAGGTGGGCGGGGCTATGGCCGGCCGGTGGAAGGTATGGGAGGTGGGCAAGGGATTGTGGAAAGGGATAAACTTAGCTGCAGGCGGCTGGTGGAAGAGTTACCTGGGCTGGTGGTGACAGGAAAAACAAAGTCTTTTTTTTCCTGTCCCCACCGCAGCCAGTGTATGTGGCCTATTTTCAATGGGAGGCCTGGAGCATACTTGCCTACCCTCCCGATTTGGTCGGGAGCCTCCCGAAAATCGGGTGCCGCTCCCGACCTCCCGGGAAGGCAGGCAATTTTCCCGGCTTCCGCTCTCCCTTCCTATCCTCCCGCTATAACCCCTGAAGCCCCCGCAGCGGGGGGGGCGGTGACGCGATTTGCGGGTCATTTTGGCCCCGCCCCCTGCTTCACAATGCCTATTTTGGCCCCGCCACGCCCACAAGTGATGTCACCCAGCCGGCCACTCCCCCTTGTCTCGGCCACGCCCCCTGTCCTGCGATCTGGCTGCTCCCTCCCGGAAGGAGCAGCCAGAAAGTCGGCAGGTATGGCCTGGAGCTGTAGCTCCACCCGCCCCATTGTTAATCCGGCCCTGGATAGATAGATAGATAGATAGATAAATAGATAGATAGATAAGAGATAGATAGATAGATAGATATATAGATATGAGATAGATAGATAGATAGATAGATAGATAGATAGATAGATAGATAGATAGATAGATATGAGATAGATAGATAGATAGATAGATAGATAGATAGATCTGAGATACTGTAGATAGATAGATAGATAGATAGATAGATAGATAGATATGAGATAGATATGAGATAGATAGATAGATAGATAGATAGATAGATATGAGATACTGTAGATAGATAGATAGATAGATAGATATGAGATAGATATGAGATAGATAGATATGAGATAGATAGATAGATAGATAAATAGATAGATAGATATGAGATAGATAGATAGATAGATAGATATGAGATAGATAGATAGATAAATAGCTATGAGATAGATAGATAGATAGATAGATAGATAGATAAAGTGTGTGTGTAATATAAATAAAAAACAGCTTCATGATAACGCTGTAATGGAATATGTGGTAAATACAATCAGTGTACACAAACACCAGTTAGTGGCACAGGGGCCCGAGGGTAACACAACCACACTGCAGCCATTATAGACAGAGTACACCCATGGCAGCGGGGGGGGCGGTGACACGATTTGCGTGTCATTTTGGCCCCGCCCCCTGCTTCACAATGCCAATTTTATCGGCATTGCGTAGCGGGGGTGGGGCCAAACTGATGCGATTACGTGACTCCGTCCCCGCCACGCCCACAAGTGATGTCACCCGGCCGGCAACTACCCCTTGTCTCGGCCACACCCCCCCTGTCCTGCCGATCTGGCTGCTCCCTCCCGGAAGGAGCAGCCAGAAAGTTGGCAGGTATGGCCTGGAGCTGTAGCTCAACCCGCCCCATTGTTAAATCGGCCCTGGATAGATAGATAGATAGATAGATAGATAGATAGATAGATAGATAGATAGATAGATAGATAGATAGATAGATATGAGATAGATAGATAAATAGACAGATAGATAGATAGATAGATAGATAGATAGATAGATAGATAGATATGAGATAGATAGATAGATATGAGATAGATAGATAGATAAATAGACAGATAGATAGATAGATAGATAGATAGATAGATAGATAGATAGATAGATAGATAGATAGATAAGAGATAGATAGATAGATAGATATATAGATATGAGATAGATAGATAGATATGAGATAGATATGAGATAGATAGATAGATAGATAGATAGATAGATAGATAGATAGATAGATAGATAGATAGATAGATAGATAGATAAAGTGTGTGTGTAATATAAATAAATAACAGCTTCATGATAACGCTGTAATGGAATATGTGGTAAATACAATCAGTGTACACAAACACCAGTTAGTGGCACAGGGGCCCGAGGGTAACACAACCACACTGCAGCCATTATAGATAGAGTACACCCATGGCTGACACGGAACAATACTTTGTAGCATGGGACCGGATACTGATGTAAGCGCAGGACACATGGCTACTAGGTCTATGGTCACACCAGCGATGTGTAATAGGCTAATGCTGCAGGAAACGTCTGATAGAAATAAACGCCTCCTGTCAGCATCTGTGATCCGAGAGTGCTGTATTAGAGCAGGAAGTCCACTCGGGCTTGTGGGAGCCGAGACCCTACCGCAGGGTCTCCGTCGCAAGCCCGATGGTCTCACACTGATTTTTGCGTCCTGTACATGCGTATGTATCGCAGTGCACGTGCGCGAACCAGCTGCTGCTTTTTCATATATCATATCTATCTATCTATCTATCTATCTATCTATCTATCTATCTATCTGTCTATTTATCTATCTATCTCATATCTATCTATCTATCTCATATCTATATATCTATCTATCTCATATCTATCTATCTATCTATCTATCTAATATCTATCTATCTATATATCTAAAATCGCATTAATTTGCATAATTTCGCAGTGGCCGGATGCGTGCGAGCGCAAGCTTGTGATCCGCGCTGAATCAGGACCAGAGCCTTGCAGAATCCATAATCAACTCTAGAATGTAGCCACTAATAAGCAGTAAATTAGCGCAAAACATAATGGGCCTGATTCCGTACGAATTGCTATTGCGATCACAGCTCCATAATCACATGCAGAGCTGCTGCTAATGTTTGCAATCGCACAACCGGCATAGAGATGCCCACTACTGCTATCTCACATCTGTAATACCTCACAGTCCTGTGTATATATCTGTAACATCAACCACAGCACAGCCAGCATAGAGACACCCACTACTGCTATCTCACATCTGTAATACCTCACAGTCCTGTGTATACATCTGTAACATCAACCACAGCACAGCCAGCATAGAGACACCCACTACTGCTATCTCACATGTGTAATACCTCACAGTCCTGTGTATACATCAGTAACATCAGCCACAGCACAGCCAGCATAGAGACACCCACTACTGCTATCTCACATCTGTAATACCTCACAGTCCTGTGTATACATCTGTAACATCAGCCACCGCTCAGCCAGCATAGAGACGCCCACTACTGCTATCTCACATCTGTAATACCTCACAGTCCTGTGTATACATCTGTAACATCAGCCACAGCTCAGCCAGCATAGAGACGCCCACTACTGCTATCTCACATCTGTAATACCTCACAGTCCTGTGTATACATCAGTAACATCAGCCACAGCTCAGCCAGCATAGAGACACCCACTACTGCTAACTCACATCTGTAATACCTCACAGTCCTGTGTATATATCTGTAACATCAGCCACAGCTCAGCCAGCATAGAGACGCCCACTACTGCTATCTCACATCTGTAATACCTCACAGTCCTGTGTATACATCTGTAACATCAGCCTCAGCACAGCCAGCATAGAGACGCCCACTACTGCTATCTCACATCTGTAATACCTCACAGTCCTGTGTATACATCAGTAACATCAGCCACCGCTCAGCCAGCATAGAGACACCCACTACTGCTATCTCACATCTGTAATACCTCACAGTCCTGTGTATACATCAGTAACATCAGCCACCGCTCAGCCAGCATAGAGACGCCCACTACTGCTATCTCACATCTGTAATACCTCACAGTCCTGTGTACACATCAGTAACATCAGCCACCCGCTCAGCCAGCATAGAGACGCCCACTACTGCTATCTCACATCTGTAATACCTCACAGTCCTGTGTATACATCAGTAACATCAGCCACAGCTCAGCCAGCATAGAGACACCCACTACTGCTATCTCACATCTGTAATACCTCACAGTCCTGTGTATATATCTGTAACATCAGCCACAGCTCAGCCAGCATAGAGACGCCCACTACTGCTATCTCACATCTGTAATACCTCACAGTCCTGTGTATACATCTGTAACATCAGCCACAGCTCAGCCAGCATAGAGACGCCCACTACTGCTATCTCGCATCTGTAATACCTCACAGTCCTGTGTATACATCAGTAACATCAGCCACCGCTCAGCCAGCATAGAGACGCCCACTACTGCTATCTCACATCTGTAATACCTCACAGTCCTGTGTATACATCAGTAACATCAGCCACCGCTCAGCCAGCATAGAGGCGCCCACTACTGCTATCTCACATCTGTAATACCTCACAGTCCTGTGTATACATCTGTAACATCAGCCACAGCTCAGCCAGCATAGAGACACCCACTTCTGCTATCTCACATCTGTAATACCTCGCAGTCCTGTGTATATAATCTGTAACATCAGCCATAGCTCAGCCAGCATAGAGACACCCACTACTGCTATCTCACATCTGTAATACCTCACAGTCCTGTGTATACATCTGTAACATCAGCCACAGCTCAGCCAGCATAGAGACGCCCACTACTGCTATCTCACATCTGTAATACCTCACAGTCCTGTGTATACATCTGTAACATCAGCAACCGCTCAGCCAGCATAGAGACACCCACTACTGCTATCTCTCATCTGTAATACCTCACAGTCCTGTGTATACATCTGTAACATCAGCCATAGCTCAGCCAGCATAGAGACACCCACTACTGCTATCTCACATCTGTAATACCTCACAGTCCTGTGTATACATCTGTAACATCAGCCACAGCTCAGCCAGCATAGAGACGCCCACTACTGCTATCTCACATCTGTAATACCTCACAGTCCTGTGTATACATCTGTAACATCAGCAACCGCTCAGCCAGCATAGAGACACCCACTACTGCTATCTCTCATCTGTAATACCTCACAGTCCTGTGTATACATCAGTAACATCAGCCACCGCTCAGCCAGCATAGAGACACCCACTACTGCTATCTCACATCTGTAATACCTCGCAGTTCTGTGTATACATCAGTAACATCAGCCACAGCTCAGCCAGCATAGAGACACCCATTACTGCTATCTCACATCTGTAATACGTCACAGTCCTGTGTATACATCAGTAACATCAGCCACCGCTCAGCCAGCATAGAGACGCCCACTACTGCTATCTCACATCTGTAATACTTCGCAGTCCTGCGCACACATCAGTAACATCGAGTAATATTGCAAGTTTAAATAAGCACACAAACTGCGTATGCCGTCGCAGTGGCTAATTTATGCACGGCCATGTAACGGCGTTCATACAGACTGGCACGCCTGCGTTTCTCTGACCACTCCCCCGTCACCACCCCGAAATGCTGACATCCCGTCACTCACTGTGCGATGGCTTTCTTTCTGTGTACGTGATCGCAGTGTGACTGCATTACTATCATGCGCACTGTGGTGCATACACATGCGCAGTACACACCATAGACCGATATGCATACGCGGTTATATTTGCGATCCATGCTGCATCAGGCCCAATATTCAGTAGCTGATATAAGTAACCACAAATTCAAGTATGTGCAATTAGAATATTCATAAATGCATGAGGACTATGGGGCCTATTCATCACACAATAAATGCCCGGTAACCATGAGGACACACTATTATTCCGCATATTTAGGTTACTGGGCCATTCATCATCAGGGGCCCGAATAGGAACATCTGATATTCAGCAATCTTCCAATACTGATAGTTTTCGGAGTTTGCTTGCAGGAAAAAGCGCCATCTTCATATGGGAAGGAGATTCAGGGATGCGAAGAGGGATCCCAGCGGATCCCTCTGCCAGCTCCTCGCTGCCTCCCCAGTGGCACCATTATCATACGCAGCGAGTTTTGTCACTCATTGTGAATGAAAAAACTCATTGATAAATATGGTCCTTTATCTTACCATAATATAGCAGACAATGTAATCACAGAGATCCGGGTCACTATCACTAATACACTTCTGTGGAACATTGCATCATTGTGCCTATCGCCTAAGTTGTAGATAGTATTCACTTATACCCCCTTCCCCCTAGATGCCAATTCAGTCATCACTGGGAATGCATTGGACCCATTGCTCTACTCCTTTAGCATTGCCTGGGCCTCTCACCTCTGGGCCCCATAGCAGCCAAACCATTTGCTGATGTGTCAGGGACCTAAGACAGGATAACTGCAAGTTTTCTCAGTAGACCTAAAAACAAGAAAACTGATATGCATATGACAAAGTCTTCCACCACAATTACTGCCTCATGTAATTGTAAATGTTACTATTAGATCCTTTATGTAATGCAGCATTTTAGCCTCAGTGGCCCATTAAGCCATGTTGTATCCATGACAACAGCACTAAAACATTAGTCATCAAAGGTTGTCATTGTGACATCACTTGTGATTGTTCAACCTGGCTGAGAGCTCTGGAGTCTTATGACATAACAGCCAGACCACTGACGAGCATAAGACTTTAGTTGCATTTCTTTATTTCTTTATTGATTTAATTAGTTAGTTATACTTATATTATTTTATTATATTATACTTAGTATTAGATATAGGCAGTAGGATAAGTTGTATTTATATTTTATAATTTTTTATATTTATATATATTTCATTTATTTTATTATATTATACTTAGAATTAGATATAGGCAGTAGGATAAGTTTTATTTATATTATAGTTTGTTATAGTTTATATTTTTCTATTTATATTATCTTCTACTTAGAATTAGTTAGTATTAGTTAGTATTTTATTATATTTTCTATATTTTTTTACTTTTTAGATAGATTTTAGTTTTATTTAGTTTATTTAGGACTTATACTCTTCAGTCTTTGCTGGTTGTGAGTGACAAGCAGAGCTATGGACAGTGGGTAAGTACCATAAGCGAGTCACTACAATAGTAAGCTATAGGGTGAGTAGTAATGGGGGGTCACGCTGGTAAGGGGATAGGTGTTTAGGTGACTGTGCACATAGTAGAGTCAGATATTATGCAGACAAACAATACCACTGATTTCTGCAAGTCAGTATAGAGGGTACAGATTTGTAACTAAGGGTCTGTTTACTTCGCCTTTGGGTGGAGATAAAGTGTATGGAGATAAAGTACCAGCCAACCAGCTCCTAGCTGTCATTTTTCAAACAAAGCCTGTGACATGGCAGTTAGGAGCTGATTGCTGGTACTTTATCTCTGTCCACTTTATCTCCATCCAAGGTTTAGTAAATACACCCCTAACTTTGTTATAGTTTTAGATCTAATTTTCTCTTCGAAAAAATAAATATAACAAATATATTCAGTCATAGAGCCAATATGACCCTCAAAATGATTCCACATGCAAATCGTCATCTTCTGGGACAAAGTATATAAATAAGATTAAAGCACATTTACAGAGGAATTACCTGATCTGTGGCTGGCTGCAGAGTTTCTTTCCACCTGCAAAACCATTTGGATTGCTATTGGCACTTAGGAGAGGCCTCTAATTGGGGATTGCTGTTATACTCTCAGTAGGATGACATTATAACCTCACATTATAACAGTTATCACTATGAGCATATTAGCCAGAACTACTATCCTGCAAAAGTAGCTGCACCCCCATTTTATGATGGCATTTCCCAAAAGCGGTATGTTACCCTCCTGTGCTGGGCACACACAAAATACAGCAAACAATGAATTGCAGAGGTGCATTTAAGGATGCTACATAGTATCCATTATCTTTCATTTGAAAATACTGTAATTGATCATTATTATCATATATAATAGAGAAAACTTTCTAATCACAGGACGCCAGCCGAGTTACACCCTGCTAAGAGGAGGAGAGTAGACAGCAGCCAAGATTCCCTGTCTACTTTCCTCGGACAGAAGGAGAGAGAGGCTTTCTCTGAATTGCTGGGTAAGGCTTATTCTCTTATTATTTATTATCACTTACAAATAATGTCTCAGGGTGCACTTCACTATTGATGCTTAATAATCAATTTTACTGATAAACTCTACTTAGAATACCTAATAGTTTGAAGAATCCACTCTTCCCATTTTCTGGTGATGGATGAATTTTACCAACTATTGGTTCTTCCAAGTGGAGTTTATCAGTGACTACTGGGCCTAATAGAACATGGAAGGACAGATGTGCAGAGCAGGACACAAGTGGCTGTGCTCATCCCTCCATCTCTGATACATGTGTCAGGCAGAGTAAGCTCATCCCAGCACAATGGGTGCAAAGCATTCAGCAAACCCCTATAAAGCATGGTGGCAGAGTAATCTCATCCCAACACAATGAGTACAAAGCATTCACCAAACCCTTATAAAGCATAGTGGCAGAGTAAGCTCATCCCAGCACAATGGGTGCAAAGCATTCACCAAACCCCTATAAAGCATGGTGGCAGAGTAAGCTCATCCCAGCACAATGGGTACAAAGCATTCAGCAAACCCCTATAAAGCATGGTGGCAGAGTAATCTCATCCCAAAACAATGGGTACAAAGCATTCAGCAAACCCCTATAAAGCATGGTGGCAGAGTAATCTCATCCCAACACAATGGGTACAAAGCATTCACCAAACCCCTATAAAGCATGGTGGCAGAGTAAGCTCCTCCCAACACAATGGGTACAAAGCATTCACCAAACCCCTATAAAGCATGGTGGCAGAGTAAGCTCCTCCCAGCACAATGGTAAGCTCCTCCCAGCTCAATGGTAAGCTCCTCCCAGCACAATGGGTACAAAGCATTCAGCAAACCCCTATAAAGCATGGTGGCAGAGTAAGCTCATCCCAGCACAAAAAGATTTAAACTGTAATAAGAGAAGATTCACTTGCAAAATTTTGTTTAGTATGCTACATTACTTTATGTATTACATTTATAACATAATGAATACTATTATATGGGTAGCTATGCAGAGGCGTCACTTAGCTTGGTGACACCAGGTGCGGGTGGTCTGAGTCCTTCTGCGCACCGTAGGCGCGTGCTCCCAAAAGGGTGCATGACTTTGCGGAAAGGGGCGTAGTCTCATCCACGAAGCCACACCCCTTGAGTGTGCCGATCGAGGGGACATTACCACCTCTCATTCTAGGCACACAGTGGGCTTCCCCAGTGCTCCTGCAGCTGCTGAGGCAGTCCACAGTCTCTCCCTGTCTCTCTCCGCGTCCTTGCATCACTGTAATACCATCCGAGGGGGTGATATCAAAATAGCAGAGCAGCTCTGCTATTTTGGTATCACCCCCTTTGGATGGTGTCACCCAGTACGGCCCGTACCCCCTTGTGACGCCAGTGTAGCTATGTAGAAAGGCAGTTACCTATCAACCAATGAAATTCTGTCATTTTCCCCACTATATCCTCTATCATTACATTTCATGCTTTTCATTTCAGAATTACCTACAATCCAGCATTTCCTGCAGAGGGATAAAAACCTGTGGATGTCCGACAAGGTATTTCCTTATTATTATTAGCCAGTACTTCTCTCACTATACAGCAGTTTATAGGGGATTCCAACTTCATATGTTTTAGTGTTTGCTTTATCTCTCATTATGGAAGTTCCCCATGTCGCTTCCAGTAATGTACTTCCCAACATATACCAATGACTGTCTCTTCTGACATAAGGATCATTGTGTGTAAGGTTATTTCAGAGGCATGCTAAGAGATGAGGGGGCTCTCATAGTAAGACACCCCCCATACCACTGCTGGCTGTGGTTGTGCCCATGTAGTGCCCCTCCCCATACTTGCTCCCGGCTGTACGGCCATCTTTCCAACAATGTATCTGGCACAGTGACCGAGTCTTTTCTATCTGTTGTGGAGTCTCCATCTTTTCCAATACCTTGCCGGAAAGATATGATGACATGTGCCCATTATAGAACCACCACCAATTTATCTGCATCGTACTCATACACTTACTTACCTACATTACTTCATTTGAAAGTCGTGAGCATTAATAAATGCGGATTGTGATAAAAATGCCCCATATTATGAATTGGTGGGGGCACTATTGTGTGGCATATTATGAATTGGTGGGGGCACTATTGTGTGGCATATTTTGAATTACTTAATTGAATTCAAAAGGGTATAAATAATAATCAGTGGTTCTATGTACATATTTAAATGCATCTCAATAACTATATGTTTCAGATTTAGCAATGCATCGCACCCAAAATGTTGCCCTTCAAAATTATAATGTGCCCTCCTTTTTGGTCAGCACCCTCCCAAGCAAATCCTAGAGTGGGTACTACTAGACCACATTTAGATCCTCCAAAACTATGCTTCCAAATCCCATAGCCATGTTACCAATGTTATTCCCAACAGAGGACAATAGTACTGCTGGTGTATGTATACACGCATTTCTCCATCTAATAATGTATCTGGTATTTCTATTCTAGTACTTACTGGCGATGGTTCTCATCTATTTCATGAGGGCCGGTCTCACTGAGGATGAATACACCGTCGGCAACTTTTACTGCGCACTGTAAGTATTTTACCTCATTAATTTATGAAATGAGACCGGAATACAAAATGTTTCAGAAGAACTGACTAACCAAGTCAGGGGTTATTTACTCATCTAAAAATAATTGACTGTACTTTCAGACAATAAAGTTTCCTGAGTTCAAACTAAACATCCCAAATTATACCGTAGCTATCAGTGTAACATCAGGACACAGCAATGTCCTGGCCAGTCTAAAATGTTATCATTTATCATTGATTATCGTGGCAATATAAGTGTACATACCACAGTGATTCAACAGTGATTTATCACCATGGCAGGTGAGCAACAATACCCAGCTGCCATGGAGAAAACAATCCAGAGCTGTAAAAGTTAGTTATCACTCTAGAGACCTCCGTTCTCCTCTGAGTATGTACGTGGCCAGGTCATCAGTATACCTGAAAGCATAATATAAAAATACAACATTATCCCAAAAATATACTATATATTTCTGGGAGAGGAACGATACGCCCATACTTTTAAAAAGATCAAAGTGATTCTTTCCATTACTGCCATCCTGAGATGGAGCTAACAAATAGGAATCATTTTGGATAGTTGATAAATGATACAAAGCTGGAGAAGAAATTATCTATGGAAATCTCATTATGAAATTGTTTCCAGTAAAGAGAGGCCCTTAACACCATTATGGCCAGAGAAGGGCTGTACCCTTCCACACCACAGTCTATCCGTAGCCTTGTACTTGGCATAAAAGGAGCTGGCGAAAACATGGTAGGTACTCTGTAATACTGGTAATTTAGACATGTTTGCAGATGTGATGCTTATTATTACTGTGTTCTTCTGTTTCTATAGCTTTCTGGCCAATCAAATGGAAGAAGATGAACTGTTTTATGTAAGAATGTACGATGACATCGCTAAGGTGTATCCACGAAGGTTCTTCCGTAAGAAAAAAGATGCATTTTGGGCCAGGATCCAGCGCCGCACATACGTGGCTCCAGAACAGCTGGAAGAGGTGTGTAACGTAGTAGATTAAGTTCATGGGTGAGAATGTCATGGACCACACTGGGAGTAATGTTACCTACACACTATACAATTACTGGAGCGATTTGTCAAAAATCGGGTGATCGGCCTGATTTATGTTATAGTGTGTATGAAAATGGTTAGAAAACATCCAGAAATGCATTCCTACCATTATCCGATCTGTCAGTCTAGAACGAAAATCTCAGCCTCATTTTCCTAATATTACCACCATGACAAGTTGAATTATAATTTTCTTTTTTTATGTTTTTAACTAGGTGATGAGAGGGGATGATCACTGGGCATGGAAAAGGGAAAGAAATATCCACCTAGGAGGGGCCGTAAGGTACTATCTGCCCCGGAGCACCATACCTGCCCACCAAATGGCAGCTGAGGTCCCCAGGAATAGTATCACCGGACCACCTCCTGTGAGAGCAGAGGGAAGCCCAGCTGCCAGCATCCGCCTTGCCGAGGTGCCACAGAGGAGGTGGAGTGGAGGTTGCCACTGCGCATAAAGACCCACACTGGCGAGCAGAGGCGGATTTAAACATCATGGGGCCCTAAGCAAGACACCAATTTGGGGTCCCACTTTCTCGAACAATCCGTCTGACAAAGGATCCAGTGTGGTCTGAAATGCGTTAAGCCTGGCGTATTATTTATCTGACTCTGGGGGACAATTGCTGGTACCGCTCATCATCGCAGGTGGCAGGGACAGTCCGGAACTGCACCCACACCACCATTCCCTATTATCAGCTGCGGGACTGTAAGATGGAGACTGACGTGCTCCTGTGTTACCACTAAGGAGTATTTTATACTGTACAAAATTACTTTATATTGTAAGTGCATTGTGTGAGTAAATGTGATTTTTATGTCTCTGCACTGTGGCTTGTTTCTGTTCTTTTTTTTCCATCAATACATTTTTATTGAATGTATTGCAAAATATTTATAGGGGTACAAAAAAGAGAAAAGGGAAAACATACATAAAATAAATTATAAAGTGGGGGTCTGGTTACAGTACAGCCATAGACATTAGACAAAAACTTAAAACCATAAATACAGAAAAGCAATAAGTATTTTTATCCGCTTGTGGGAGCCCATTCAAACCAAAAGGAGAAGGACTCTGAGGATTTAGAGAAGACAGGAATAGGGGTGCACCTCTTCCATCTGTAACATGCCAGGGGTGTCATTTCATAGAGTGGGAGATGAAGTGGCAGGGGTAGAACTATGGTAGACAATGGAGGCGCCTGTCACTGGGCTCCAGCTTTGAAGAGGGCACCTCCTCCATTGTCCACAACATAGTCACCCCACTTAGGGCTGTAACTATGTACCCGGAGTGTACCGGCTGCCCAATACATGGCACCTCTTCCCGGCACCTAAGAAGCCACCATACACTAGTGGAGAGGTCCATGTCAGACCATCAGCTGCTGCCTTCATCTATCTATAGCCTGTCTGTATGCAAATTGCTACATTATAGTGTCAGCGGTTGCGATGGGGGGCACCAAATTATAACTTGCCCTCGGATGTCTGGGATGAACTTACACCACTGTGAAGTGACCCTAGAATGATCAACCTCTCATCTCCATTTCAAAATGGAATTGTGTTTTTGTTACAACTTTGGCAAATGGGGGAGGAGAAGGGGATTTCCAGTGCTGAGCTGTAGTAGCCTTAGCAGATATCAGAATATGACCGAGAACATAACGGTCAGATTTAGGGACAGAGGCATGATACCAGTGGAGAAGAGCGAGGGAGGGGTCCAGAGTTAGGGTTAGACCCAAAACATCATTAATAAGAGTAAAAACTTCTTCCCAGAAGGAACGTAAAAAAGGACAATCCCAGAAAACATGAAAAATAGAACCTTCAGAGTGGCAGAGATGCCAACAGAACTTTGTGACTGTGGGCCAAATTTCATGCAACCTAGAGGGGGTCAAATATAATCTATTTAAAAGTTTTACATACATTTCAATATGGTTAGTACATTAAGATAATGAGAAGGAAGAAAGATGAATAGTCTCCCATTGTGAGAAGGTGTAGGTACGTTGGAGATCTGTTTCCCACCGGAGTTGGGCAGGGGATTTAACCATCAGAGCTGTAGGAGACAATAGGGAATACCAATAAGATATAGCCCCACTAGAGGAGGGTTTAGTGAGTTTACTCAAAATTTTGTATGGTGGAGTTTGGAATACAGTGGGACCTGTATTCATCAGGCATACCAATGTGTAAGTTGTGGTAGTAAAACCAGGCTGAGGGGCCTAATGGATACTTAGCGCAGAGGTCTAATATATGATAAAATAGAGGACGAGGAAAAAAGTCTGCTAGGGACTCAATACCCAGACTCATCCAGTAGACATATTAAGACTGGCAATACTTTGTCCAATGCCTGAAGGGATATGGTTCTAGTGGGGCAAGTAAAATCAAAATGAGCTGGGAGGTTAAAATCCCAAACTTTTAAAGTATGAAGGATTGATTTAGGGAATAGGGATGGTGGAAGTTGTTGAGGCATCCATAGGAGGTCAGGTCTTGTTCCTGTCCTTTATGTTCTCCGATCATTGTCACTGGTCACATGTATGGGGGACACATTTCTTGTTACAGAGAAGATACCAGAAGGATACCGTATATCTATGGGATGATCTCCCTATGGAACTCTCTGTTTCTACCTGATAATAAAAGAAGAAAACTACTATACACAGGAATTAATGCGACTTAATGGAAAACTCATTTTGGTGACTGATTTTATTCTTATTTGTTCATTGGGCTCAGTCACCTAAGAGTGTGCAATATTCACTAGGGAGTAATTATACATATAAAAATAGGGAGCGCTGGCTAATGGCATATTTCTCTTCTTTGCTTATTGTGTCACTTGGGGTAGTGGAAGAATACTCCTTTTATGCAATATTTACCTGCATGCTCTATTTTTAACAGTGCACTGTTTATAGCACTTTATTATTATTATGTGCTATCAGTGTTGGACTGGGGCGTAAAGGGCCCACTAGGTACATGCAATGGAATGGGCCCACTTAAAGGGGGTGGCCAGCCATTACACAGGTGTGGTCATCAGCTGGAGGGGTGTGGCCAGATATCTTTAGGAAATGAAAGATGACAAAAAAATGGAGGCCAGTTTGTTGCACAGATCTAACATTCTAGAAAGTGTATAAGAATGGGGAGAGGGAAGTGAGGAGATGTGGCCGGATTACTGGCAACCAGGAGAAGGATCAGGGTTAGTAGGCGCAGTGGTGGATCTAGGGGGAGGTGTCGCGGGGGGGGCAATCAGGGCACCTTTTCCCGGCAGAGTAGTACCTATCCCGCAGACCCTGGAGGCCATGGCAAGTGTAATGGAGCCGTCGGTGGAAGATTTATGGGTATGGGGTGTGTTATGGCATGAATAGGAGGGTGAAGGGTGGTAGATTGTATCATAAGAAATGGAGTACCGGAGGGGATTAAGGTAGAGGCGAGTGGAAAAGAGGTTGGTTAAAAAAGGTTTGAAGAGAAGGTGTAGAGGGAGCAATGTTCTCTTACTGGCATCCCTAATATAATTCTACCAACAGTGTATGTCCCCAAAATATAATACAAAGTATTAACAAAGCAGCAATTAAATCCAATAGTTTGGGTCAGAAAGCATTAGACAGTGTGATCATCTAAGGCATCTTCATGTGAAGGGACACTGACTATATTTATCTTACCAACCACGTAAATTAAACTTAGGTATTTCATCCTGAGCGATGATCCCCCACAACAACTACTAACATTGGCTTCATTTAAGGTGTTTTCTATGCCATTCAGTTTGCTGGGTGCGGTCGAGGCTCCTTGGATCCTCCTCCTTGTTGTCTTCCTCCCCGGACCTCACTCCTGGAGCATGACATCATTGCTGATTTTCAATACCTGGGATGGCTATTATGAATATGTACTCATGCCCATTGATCTCAGTATATGGCCCTGTCATCTTCCTGATATTTACTACATTGTCCGTGATGTTTTACAACACCAGTAGTGGTATATTTGTACGACCTGCCAACTCGCTGGCAGCATGTATGTGACGCTCTCTGGCCTTCTGGCTAATCATTCGTACTGCGAGCTGGAGAAGTCTGTCTCTGAGCGTTAAAAATTGCTTTCAATCATGAGGGACTCGAAGGCACCCAGTGAGTTTTTGTTTTGGTTTCTTCACTTATTATCACCAATTATTAATTATTCTACTTTACTGGCAAACATTATGGGCCTGACTAAGAAGTCTCGAAGATCCAAGGCCCGGTCCCAAGAGGCTGCCATCACCTTCCAAAAACTTAAGCAGACTTTCACCTTTACCCAGCCAACTGGATTCAGGCCCCCCATGTTTTTAAAAAGTTGATGTGGACTATAACACCTTGGTTTCACCAGTGATCGAACTTGGTGCACTTTTACGTATATTCAGTCACCTGGTTGGATCGAAACAGACTGCCTTAGTATTCAAGGTGGTTAAATGTTTGCTATTGCTGTAGAAAAAGAGGAGATACATGTGTAGTAATACTGTATGAGAATAAAATCTTTGTACTGCAAATGTATTATATGTTAAAGTTGTTTTTTATCATCTAATTTTTTTTTTATATATACAAATACCAGTGTAATCTCTCAGAAGGGGTAGGAGTTGTACCCTGCAAGGTGACGCGTGTGGAGTCTGACTGGTGAGGTGTGGTGAAATCTGACCAGTGATACGTGGCTTAGTGCCGTATTCAATTAGCAGCGAAAACTGCCCTTTTTTGCCATTGGCGAAAATGGCCTTTTTTCACCCAAAATAATTGAAAAAATTCGTCAAAAACAGGCAAAAATGGCAAAAAATTGAGAAAAGTTTTCTCCATCCCAGACCAGGAGAAAAAAAAAAGCAAAATCCCTATTTTTTGCTAAAAAATTTCAGAACCCTTTGGACACCTCCCCCTAATGGTAAATTACAGGGGGGAAAAACGTAAATTGCGAACTTTGTCGAAAAAACGACTGCGCAAATTTTGGGTCAGGAAAAACAAACATTTGAAATGGTTTTAACTTATTGGGTGTGATTTTTTGGGGGGCTATATGGATGCGTCAAGTGTTTTAAACATCGCACGAGGTCACTGCAAGCGGTTTTTAATGTTTTTTTTAAATAGCGTTTTTACGACACGAAAATATACTTGTCCCTATTTTAATGTACCTTCAATTTATGTGGAACAGTAATTTCCTGAAAAAAAATAGCTCTCTTTCATTTTCAAGGTTTATTTTTTTTTCGCTCAAAATGTGCACGTTGTTTTTCGCCAAAGTACGCAACTTGCAATTTTTTTGGGCTGATAATTTATCATTAGGGGGGGAGGGGTGTCCAAAGGGTTCTGAAAGAAATCCCCACATTTTTAGGCAAAAATAGGGATTTGCATTTTTTTTCTCATTGTCTGTTATTAGTAGAAACTGGCAGGTACATATCAAATGCATTATTTATGCCTGTGTGTGTTCATGTACATTTGTGATCTTTGAATAAAGTAACTGCTTTATGGTGGGTACACACTAGACAATATATCACCGATCCGGCGGTTTGGGACGACATAGCGGCCACACCGGCATGAATGTACTTTCTAAGAGCGACCATGCACGCTCCCGCTGGGTCATTCACCGCACTGACAGATCAAGCCTACATGCTGCTC
This sequence comes from Taudactylus pleione, assembly GCA_031769625.1. Lineage (NCBI taxonomy): Eukaryota > Metazoa > Chordata > Amphibia > Anura > Myobatrachidae > Taudactylus > Taudactylus pleione. The sequence continues at coordinate 4,103,184 of JAUIMM010000710.1, forward strand.
ATTCTATTAATTTGATGAACGATCCCATGCATGTGGACATGGCTGGTTAACGACAAATCGTGCGGGCGCTCACCGCATTGTGCGTCGGGTGGGTACACACATCGTGTAATGTGTACCTGGCTTTATTCTCAGCAAGACAGTGGGCCTGATTCTGAGTTAGGAGTAAAGCAAAAAAGAGCAAGTAACTGGGCCCCAGGACAAACCATGCTGCAATGCAAGTGGTGCAAATACATGTATTATATTTGCATGCAGGGCAAATACTGGCTGTTTCTGCATGCAGCCCACATATGCTGGACAGCTTTGTTTTACACTGGAATTTAGATATGAGTTTGGACATGCTCATCAAAATCTTCTTCTCCCTGCACATTCATCTGCCCCCCTGCATCTTTCTCAGAATCAGGCTGTCACGCCTAAAGGTTGGTTTTGGATTGGAACAGGCATGGGAGACTGAATAGAAGATATGAGAGGTGTGGATGAATTTAGGTGGTTTGAGCCAGGGCCTCCTCATGTGTAGATATGAGCAGATAGAGGTACGGCAGTGGATGATGGGGCAGAAGGCCACAACAGGAATAGAAAGTCTTTATTGAACAACAGGTTGGAATGGGACTGAATATATAATAATGAATGAATGAACAGAATCGGTATTGGAATCGATGATGCTGGATTGAGAGCTGGATCGGTTTGAGACTGATGTTGATGATTTGAAAAGCTTAATTGATATGAGTCCGATGTTGATGAATTGATGAACTTGATTGGTTGGGACCGATGTTGATGAATTGAGGAACTTAATTGATAAGAGTCTGATGTTGGAAGCATCGGATGTGACCTGATGGTTGAAAGTATCAGCTGCAACCGATGGTAGCTGTAAGAACAAGTCTCAGTGGTAAAAACCAGACTGGTGTGTAAGATGGTATAGGAGACTTGTTTACCAGATCTAGGAACTGGATATAACGGACTGGAACCATTCAGATACAGAGTACCTGGGAGCTCTGTGCTATCTGGGAGTGATGCACAACATGAGTGGACCTCAGCACTACCATGGACAGGCACCGGAGAGGTAAAAAGGTGGTTTTAAGTTACCGGAGTGTGACACAGGCCCAGTGTGACATTATGTATAATCTGACTGGTATTGTGTGGCAAAGTCTGATCATAGGCATTGTCTAACTGGTGACATGCGGTATACGAGGCTTTCCCGCCAGGTAGGTCATTCACCCTCCACAATTCAAGGTCTGGCGGACTCCCTATCATGTTTTCTAAGTGCTCTGTGAGCGGCGGCTGTAATGTTTGTTTCTGGCTATGCTGTGTGTTCTTAAAATAAACCCTACAATACAATATACCTCCGACAGTAAAATGAGGAGTCTTATTCGATTCTTGAATGCTCAGGTGTGTGATGATGTGAGAAAGTGATGGGAAATGTTCAATAATAAACAAGCAAACGTGTATGAAGAAGACTGACCGGGGAACACCCATCACTTGTCACAGTTTTGGGTGGGAGGTTATCCATCATCCACGCTATAGTGTGGACCTTGCTCCAAGCGATTTTCACCTTTGCACTAAGCTCAAAGAGTTCCCAGATGGAAAATGTTTTGGAAGTGATGATGAGTTGAAGCGTGTAGTCACCAACTGGTTCAATGGACGGGAGGCAAGCCAAGTACAATCAGGGGATTCTAAAGATCATGGCCAGATAAGATAAATGCTTAAATGAAGGCGCTGTTTATGTGGAGAAATAGACACAGGTACTCTCTGTGTAACAAAAAAAAACATTTACAAAAAATGTTTTATATTTTTTTTATAGGCAAACGTTCTTTACTTTCTGGATTTATTACACTATGCCATATTTATTTTACTTTGCTGACATGTGATAGAGAAACTCTGGAGATATACGAGGGCTGATTGAACAGTAATGAGGCTGCCTCTGTTTTTCTGTCCCATAGATAGACGTGGCAATGTTATGCTGGTTATTATGAAGCTCATACATCGATGTGTCTGAACCTGCGGTTGGACTGCCGTAGCCTTCTTTGTTTGGTCACAGCGAGTGGAAGATCTTTGTACGTTTCGTCATAGCGGATGAGGAAGACGTGTCTGTGAGATTACCTCAGAGATGTGTGATTGAATTTTGCGTTAAACTTGGAAAAAGCAGTAATGAAACTCATGAAATGTTACAGCAAGCATATGGTGGAGATGCAATTAGCTGTGCTGCAGTGTTTCGGTGGTGGAAGCACTTCAAAGAGGGTAATACGCGAGTGACTGACGAAGTACGTTCTGGGAGACCATCCACCGCGGTTACAGATGTCAACATTGCCAAAGCTGCGGAGACGTTGCAAAATGACAGGTGGTTAACTTTACGCGAACTTTAGGCTTCACTTGGCATCTAATTCTAACGGGTTCAGCATATTGTGACAAAGGAGACAGGTGTGGATTAATAACACTTCGAAGATGTGGTGTGATTGAGGGTTGGGGTAAGTGTTGTAAGGGATAAGGAGGGGGGGAGGGTAATGGGTGAGTAGGGGTACCTGGTCCTACTTTCAGTAACTGAGTAGATAGGGTGGTACGTGCGCTCCTACGTTATGGGTGTGGGACGATGACCAAAAGGGAGGGTAGGGACAGGTGAAAGGTTATGTGGCAAATATGACAATTGTGTTAATGTGGTATGTGGTATTACTTGTGACAATTGTGGATATGGAATGATAGGCAGCACAAGTATCTAAGAGGCAATCCTTGGTCCCTCCTTGCACCCACAATGAAGGAGCGCACATACCACCCTATCTATTGTGACAAAGGAACTGAAAATGCATCACGTGTGTGCCAGGTGGGTACCTAGAAATCTCACAGAAGAGCAGATGTGACGATGAGTTGAATCATGCAAGACCACTGTTCAAATGTCAGAGAGGATACCCGATTTCCTGACATCAATTGTGACATGTGACGAATCATGGGTTCTTCATTATGATTTGGAAGGACAGCATAAGTCAGGTGCAATCTGACTGAGCCAGTGTAACCCTGTGGTTGTGGGAGCAGTATACCTGTAAAGACTTTTGTTGTTAAGTGTCAGTCATTAGTGTTAGCCTCAGGGCCGGATTAACAATGGGGCGGGTGGAGCAACAGCTCCAGGCCTCAAATTGAAAATAGGCCACATACACTGGCTGCGGTGGAGACAGGAAAAAAAATAGACTTTTTTTTTCCTGTCACCACCAGCCCAGCTAACTCTTCCCCCGGCCGCCTGCAGCTAAGTTTATCCCTTTCCACACCCCTTGCCCACCTCCCATACCTTTCCCTCGGCCGGTGGACGCACCGGCCGGCCGTAGCCCTGCCCACCTGCAACCCGCCAAAGCTCCACCCCCCAACTCATCCGAAGCTCCGCCCACTGACCCTCCTGCTCCCACCATCCTGTCACCTAGCTCAGGAATCAGGAAGGAAGGCAGCCCAGCAGGTCCTTATTAACTTCCTGCTACAGGTCAGTGTAATGTCTAGCCCCAGAGTATGTATGTATGTGTGTGTGTGTATATATATTTATATATATATATTTACTTTATATATATATATATATATATATTTACTATATATATATATATATATATATAAAAGTATATATATATATATATATATATATATATATAGAAAAGACACAATCTGCCGGCACTCAAAAGAATAAAGGGACAACTCGCTCCGGTGCATCCAGTAGCAAAAACAATATCCAGAAGGAAAAAGAACTGGCACTCGGAGACAGCAACAAGGAAAAACGGAAGAGAATATACATAGTTTTTCCTTGTTGCTGTCTCCGAGTGCCAGTTCTTTTTCCTTCTGGATATATATATATATATATATATATATATATATATGTGTGTGTATATATATATATACTGTGTGTGTATATATGTGTGTATCTATATATATATATATATATGTGAGTGTGTATGTATACATATATATATATATATAGAGTGTGTATATATATTAGGGATGTGCGCCGGACCATTTTTGCCGGATTTGGATTTGGTTCTAATTCGTCGTCCGGCTTTGGATTTGGATTTGGATTTGGCAAACTGCGGTGACTGGCTTTGGATTTGGATTTGGATTTGGATTTTTTGCCAAAATTGGCAAAAAAAGCTAAAATTACATAAATTGGGCTTTTTTTTCTTCCTAGAGTGTAATTTACCTCAATAACATTAATTTCCAGTCCTTTACAGTCAATTTAGACCACCTCACAGCTTAAATTATTGTTTTCACCATTATTGGCCAAAGGTTGCAGTGAGCTGACTGGTGACCAAGCGTCAGAGCAGCGGCGCAGTGGCACAGACACCACAGTTTAAAGCACATCTATGAAACTATGCCACACAGCAGTGGCAGAAATGAAAGGTAGTGCTAGATGGAATTGTCCTTGGGCCCTCCCACCCACCCTTTATGTTGGATCTTAAAAAGGACATGCACACTTTAACAAACGAAGCATTTCAGCGACAGGTACTGCCACTTTGTGGCTGAAGTGCTTGGTTTGTTTGGGCCCCCACAAAAAAATCTTCCAATCTACTAAAGGCAACAGGTCTACAGTGGCATGATGTCACCATCATTGCCATCCTCACCCTCATCAGTGTGTACATCATCCGATTCCTCACACAATATCAGTTCATCCCCGCTGGAATCCACCATTACAGAAGTATCTGTACTGTGACGTGATTGGTGGGAAAGGTTTTCCTCGTGAAATTTCCAGTTCATTTTAATGAACATCATTTTTTCTACATTTTATGGAAGTAGCCTCCTTCGTCGTTCGCTCACAAGGTTCCCGGCTGTACTGAAAACTCTCTCCGAATACACACTGGAGGGTGGGCAGCTTAAATAATGCAAAGCCAGGTTATACAAGGGTCTCCAAATTGCCTTTTTTTTCTTCCAATATTCAAAGGGACTCTGTGACATGTCTACGTGTACGGTGTCCTGAAAATAATCCTCCACCATTCTTTGGATGGTAATCGTATTAGATGGAGTTGCGGTAGAGGTGTCACTGGTGTTGGGCAAATCTTTTAGACCCGACCAGATGTCAAAATGTTGACTTGACTTATCTGCATCACCACTGGGTCTTTTGGAAAAGGTGCATTTTTTTCTGGCTGCTGCTGGAGAAACCGAAGGAGGAGACATCATCGTAGTGCCATGTGTCACTTCAGCTGCCAACTTGCTCACCAGGAGTGCTTTGGTTCTTTTAAGATCTGGGTCAGTTGTAAAGAAAGACACAGCATATGACTTGAACCTAGGATCAAGAATGGTTGCTAAAATATAATGACCAGATTTCAAGATCTTGGCCACCCGTGGATCCTGGCGAAGCGAACAAAGGACTTGATCTATCAGTCCAGCATACTTTGCGGAATCACTTTGTTTAATATCATCCTTCAATTTCTCCAGCTGCTTTTCCAAAAGCGAAATCAGGGGAATCACCTTACTCAAGCTAGCAGTGTCAGCACTCACTTCACAAGTGGCAACTTCAAATGGTTTGAGCACCTTGCACAAGACAGAAAGTACTCTGCACTGTGCTGGGGTAAGGTACATTCCCCCTCCTCTCCCAGTGTCATGGCTTGTCGTATAGCTATGGATGGCTTTTTGCTGCTCCTCCATCCGCTGAAGCATATACAGGGTTGAGTTCCACCTCGTTACCACTTCTTGCTTCAGTTGATGGCAGGGCAAATTAAACTGCTCTTGCAGGTGCTGCAATCTCCTGCACGCTGTTGTTGAATGCCGAAAATGTCCCGAAATTTTTCGGGCCACAGACAGCATCTCCTGCATGCCCCTGTAGATTTTAAAAAAACCTTGCACCACTAAGTTTATTGTGTGAGCAAAACAGGGGATGTGTTGGAATTCACCCAGCTGTAATGCTTTCACTATATCTGTAGCATTGTCAGAAATCACAAATCCTGAGGAGAGTCCAAGTGGGGTAAGCCATGTTTCTATGACATCTCTTAGTTTTTCTAAGAGGTTGTCAGCGGTATGCCTCTTATTGAATCCGGTGATGCACAGAGTTGCCTGCCTCTGAATGAGCTGGTGTTGTTTGTTAGATACTGCTGCTACTGAAGGCGATTCACCCACCCAGTGGGCCGTCACAGTCATGTAATCTTTAGTTTGTCCACTACCGCTTGTCCACATATCTGTGGTTAAGTGGACAATGGGTACAATAGAATTTTGCAGACCAATAATTAGGTTCTGTTTAACATCCTGGTACAGCCGAGGAATGGCTTTTCGGGTAAAATGAAACCGAGATGGAATTTGGTACCGGGGACACATGACCTCAATTAGCTGTGTAAATCCCACTGCATTAATTGAGGATATTGGACGCAGATCTAATATTAGCATAGCTGTCATGGCGTCAGTGATCCGCTGTGCGACAGGGTGAGAGCTGTCATACTTGCTTCCCCTTGCAAGAGATTATTTAACAGTCAATTGTTTTTTTGGTATACTACTAGTAGTCTTCTTGGTCCACTTCTGGGATGAAGATCCACCAGCAGCAGCAGCAGCAGACCTAGCGCTCAAAGATTCAGTTTCTTCTGAGGTGTCCTGGAAATTGGAGGAGTCACCGTGACTTGGCACTAACAAACTGGATGTTGTACTACCACTAATCATTCCTGAGGATATTGAGGAGGAAGGTGTTGTCGGCGGAGATTGCAGGTGCTGGGATTTAGTAGAGAGAAGGCATCTAGCTAATGCTGGACTGCTTGTTGTTATTTTTTTTTGCAGTAGTTTCTGTTATCAAACACCTGTCATGAGCTCGCTGCAGATGACTTAATAGCATAGAGGTTCCTAGATGCTTAACGTCCCTACCTCTACTAACTGTGGTCTCACAGAGGCTACAAATGGCTTGACAAACGTTGTCAGGGTTTGGGTAAAAGTAATTCCACACAAAAGATGTGGATTTGTTGGTTCTATGCCCAGGCATGGCAATGGCCTTCTTATCTTGGCCAAGAGCTGCTTCCACTGGTGCCTGACTTATACAAATGATATCCTCATCCTCAACATCCTCATTAGTGCCAGCGTCAGCTGCACATATATTCCTCTCATCCTCTTGCAATTCCACAGTGGCATCCTCAATTTCTATGTCCTCGGCAATACTGCTCATCCCCACAACTACAGATGGAAAAGAAACTGTGGAGGGTGGCTTCTCTGAAAGGTCAGGCTTACACATAGAAATGCCACTCGTGGACCCACTTAGACTCTCCTCAGGGATTTCTGACATTTGTGTTTCAAAAAACACAGTTTGTTCTACTGCCTTATTGGTTTTAAATTTTTTCACACTTCTATAGTCTGATTGAAAAGGTCTTTTATCATCACGAGAGGCACAAGATGCCTCACTGACAGTTGCAGAACCACCACTCAGAAATAAAGGGCAAAGCCTGAGTCTTTCCTTGCCGCTACGTGTGGTGAATGGTATGTTGCCAATTTTCTGTTTCTCTGCAATAGTAGTAGTCTTTAGAGGTTTTGTTTTTGTCTTTACCCCTGTGAAATCTACATTTTTTGATTTCAGGTTCCCTAAGTTTTTAAAGCCTCTACGCCCTTGAGCATCAGCTATAGATGAAAGTGACGGACTTCCAGCCGCTGCAATGCTAGCATTTACATGTTGTTTCTGCTCTCCTCTTGGTTAATTCTCGTGATCCATATTACTTTATCACTATGAACTGGAGTCACGGAGCTTGTATACACACAGTGGGCTATGCCCTTTCACGGAGCTTGTATAATAGACACAGTGGGCTTATGCCCTGTCATGGAGCTTGTATAATACTCAGTGGGCTTATGCCCTGTTACGGAGTTTGTATAATAGACACAGTGGGCTTATGCTCTGTCACGGAGCTTGTATACACTGAGTGGGCTTATGCTCTGTCACGGAGCTTGTATACACTCAGTGGGCTTATGCCCTTTCACGGAGCTTGTATAATACACTCAGTGGGCTATGCCCTGTCACGGAGCTTGTATAATAGACACAGTGGGCTATGCCCTGTCACGGAGCTTGTATAATACACTCAGTGGGCTATGCCCTGTCACGGAGCTTGTATAATAGACACAGTTGTCTATGCCCTGTCACGGAGCTTGTATAATACTCAGTGGGCTTATGCCCTGTCACAGAGCTTGTATAATACACTCAGTGGGCTATGCCCTGTCATGGAGCTTGTATAATAGACACAGTTGTCTATGCCCTGTCACGGAGCTTGTATAATACTCAGTGGGCTTATGCCCTGTCACGGAGCTTGTATAATAGACACAGTGGGCTATGCCCTGTCACAGAACTTGTATAATACACTCAGTGGGCTATGCCCTGTCACGGAGCTTGTATAATAGACACAGTGGGCTATGCCCTGTCACGGAGCTTGTATAATACTCAGTGGGCTTATGCCCTGTCAAGGAGCTTGTATAATACACTCAGTGGGCTATGCCCTGTCACGGAGCTTGTATAATAGACACAGTTGTCTATGCCCTGTCACGGAGCTTGTATAATACTCAGTGGGCTTATGCCCTGTCATGGAGCTTGTATAATACACTCAGTGGGCTATGCCCTGTCACGGAGCTTGTATAATAGACACAGTGGGCTATGCCCTGTCACGGAGCTTGTATAATACACTCAGTGGGCTATGCCCTGTCACGGAGCTTGTATAACAGACACAGTGGGCTATGCTCTGTCACGGAGCTTGTATAATACTCAGTGGGCTTATGCCCTGTCATGGAGCTTGTATAATAGACACAGTGGGCTATGCCCTGTCACGGAGCTTGCATAATAGACACAGTGGGCTATGCCCTCTCACAGAGCTTGTATAATACTGTGGGCTTATGCCCTGTCACGAAGCTTGTATAATACACACAGTGGGCTAAGCCCTGTCACGGAGCTTGTATTATACACACAGTGGGCTTATGCCCTGTCACGGAGCTTGTATACACTCAGTGGGCTATGCCCTGTCACGGAGCTTGTATAATACACTCAGTGGGCTTATGCCCTGTCACGGAGCTTGTATAATAGACACAGTGGGCTTATGCCCTGTCACGGAGCTTGTATAATAGACACAGTGGGCTTATGCCCTGTCACGGAGCATGTGTACACTCAGTGGGCTTATGCCCTTTCACGGAGCTTGTATAATACACTCAGTGGGCTTATGCCCTGTCACGGAGCTTGTATAATAGACACAGTGGGCTATGCCCTGTCACGGAGCTTGTATACACACAGTGGGCTATGCCCTTTCACGGAGCTTGTATAATAGACACAGTGGGCTTATGCCCTGTCACGGAGCTTGTATAATACTCAGTGGGCTTATGCCCTGTCATGGAGCTTGTATAATACACTCAGTGGGCTATGCCCTGTCACGGAGCTTGTATAATACACTCAGTGGGCTATGCCCTGTCACGGAGCTTGTATAATACACTCAGTGGGCTATGCCCTGTCACGGAGCTTGTATAATAGACACAGTGGGCTATGCCCTGTCACGGAGCTTGTATAATACTCAGTGGGCTTATGCCCTGTCATGGAGCTTGTATAATAGACACAGTGGGCTATGCCCTGTCACGGAGCTTGCATAATAGACACAGTGGGCTATGTCCTGTAACAGAGCTTGTATAATACTGTGGGCTTATGCCCTGTCACGGAGCTTGTATAATACACACAGTGGGCTAAGCCCTGTCACGGAGCTTGTATTATACACACAGTGGGCTTATGCCCTGTCACGGAGCTTGTATACACTCAATGGGCTATGCCCTGTCACGGAGCTTGTATAATACACTCAGTGGACTTATGCCCTGTCACGGAGCTTGTATAATAGACACAGTGGGCTTATGCCCTGTCACGGAGCTTGTATAATAGACACAGTGGGCTTATGCCCTGTCATGGAGCATGTGTACACTCAGTGGGCTTATGCCCTTTCACGGAGCTTGTATAATACACTCAGTGGGCATATACCTTGTCACGGAGCTTGTATAATAGACACAGTGGGCTAAGCCCTGTCACGGAGCTTGTATAATACTCAGTGGGCTTATGCCCTGTCACAGAGCTTGTATAACAGACACAGAGGGGTTATGCTCTGTCACGGAGCTTGTATACTCTCAGTGGGCTTATGCCCTGTCGCGGAGCTTGTATAATACACTCAGTGGGCTATGCCCTGTCACGGAGCTTGTATACACTCAGTGGGCTAAGCCCAGTCACGGAGCTTGTATAATACACTCAGTGGGCTATGCCCTGTCAGTTGTCAGTCACGGAGCTTGTATAATACAGTGAGTACACATACACACAGTGGGCTTATTATGCCCTGTCACGGAGCACACACAAAGGGCTTATGCCCAGTAAAGTCACGGAGTGGCAAGAACACTGCCTACTCTAATCTATCTAACACTAGCACAGACAGCGCACTACCTAACTACCTAACTACGCGATACACGCGAAATGGCGCCGACTGCTGGGCGCCGCGCCTTTTTATAGAGGCCAAACGTCACCCGGCTCTCGCGAGAATCTGACGCCGGACGACTGACGTTCGGCCTCGAGGTGGAATCCGAGTCAGGCGGGAACACCCGAACTTGTGTTCGGGTGGACTCTGATTCCACCTGTTCGGAGCGGTTCGGATTCCTCAGAATCCGAACCGCTCATCACTAATATATATATATATATATATATATATATATATTAGGGGTGAGCGGGTTCGGATTTCTGAAATCCGATCCCCCCCCGAGCACCCTCGATCCGAGGACAATCCGAGTCAGGCTCGACTTTTCCCGCCTGACGGATCTGAAATCGAGGCAAAACGTCATCATCCCGCCTTCCGGGTCTCGCGGGTTTTGGATCCTATATAAGGTACCCGCGTCGGCGCCATTTTTTCACACGGCTGTGGACAGTGAAGAGGGAGGGTGGGAGTTAGGGCTGGCTGGGCTGTGTAGTGTAGTGCAGTGTAGTGTAGTGTAGTGTAGTGTAGTGTAGTGCTGTGCTGCGCTGTGCTGCTGTTGTCCACAGGAGCTGTGTCCACTACTTCAAAGTCCATAGGGGCTGGCTGGACTGTGTTGTGCAGTCAGTTGTCTATAGGGGCTGTGTCCACTCCAAAGTCCTGTGCAGTGTCCCAGTCCTAAAGGGGTGCTGTAGTGTTGTCCAGGGGGTGCTCTGTCCATCAGGGGTGCTCCCCCCAAGTGCTAAAAAAATAATATATTTTCTGTGTTTGTGAATTGTGTGCGCAGTAGCCGCACGTGCATCAACAAAGTAGTGCCAAGCGTGCGCCTGTGTCATAAGTAAAGGGCCGGCTGGCTTGACCGTTAAAGGGTGCTGTAACCCCCAAAGTACACTCCAAACAAAATAAAAAAATATTTTCTGTGTTTGTGAATTGTGTGCGCAGTAGCCGCAAATGCATCAACAAAGTAGTGCCAAACGTGTGCCTGTGTCATAAGTAAAGGGCAGGCTGGCTTGAAAGTTAAAGGGTGCTGTAACCCCCAAAGTACACTCCAAACCAAATAAAAAAATATTTTCTGTGTTTGTGAATTGTGTGCGCAGTAGCCGCACGTGCTTCAACAAAGTAGTGCCAAGCGTGCGCCTGTGTCATAAGTAAAGGGCCGGCTGGCTTGACCGTTAAATGGTGCTGTAACCCCCAAGTACACTCCAGTCCAAACAAAATAAAAAAATATTTTCTGTGTTTGTGAATGGTGTGCAATGTGGCTGCACGTGCATCAACAAAGGAGCAGCGCCAAGCGTGCGCCTGTGTCCCATAAGTAAAGAGCCGGCTGGCTCATTTCTTAAAGGGTGGTGTAACCCACAAAGTGCACTACTCTCCAGCAAAAATTAAAAAATGTTTTCTGTGTTTGTGTGCGCCTTAGCCGCACGTATATATCAATATAACATAAATGGAGGACCAAACTTTCTCCGATAAAAATAAAATAGGGAAAGATCAAGAACCACTTCCTCCTAGTGCTGTTGCTGCTGCTGGGAGTTGTTCATCTTCCCAGAGAGGAAGTAGGAACACCACTACTTTTACTAAACAATTGACCCTCCAACAGTCCCTACGATGAGGATGAAGTACGACAGCAGTCATCCTGAAGCAAAACCTATAACTGAGGCCTTGACTGCTATGTTGGTGTTAGACGTGCGTCTGGTATCCGCCATTAGTGCAGTGGGATTTAGACAATTGATGGAGGTAGTGTGTCCCCGGTTCCAAATCCCATCTAGATTACACCTGCATCCTCAAAGCAGCAGCGCCAAGCATACGTATGTCTGTTAAAGGGTGGTGTAACCCTCAAAGTGCGCTCCACAAACAATAAAAAAATTCTTCTTTTTTTTTCTCTTTGTGAAATGTGTGGGCTGTAGCCGCACTTGCATCCTTAAAGCAGCAGCGACAAGCGTGCGTCTGTCTGTTAAAGGGTGGTGTAACCCTCAAAGTGCTCCAAAAAATAAAAAACTATTTTTTTTATGTGTTTGTGACTTGTGTGCGATGTAGCCGCATGTGCATCAACACAGTAGCAGCGCCAAGCGTGCGCCTGTGTCATAAGTCAAGGGCCGGTTTGGACATCTGGTCCGGACTGGAGGACATGCCAACATATTCTGACAAGTCTATTGTCACTGCATATGATACTGTCCTCAAAGCAGCAGCGACAAGCGTGCGTCTGTCTGTTAAAGGGTGGTGTAACCCTTAAAGTGCGCTCCACAAACAATAAAAAAATTCTTTTTTTTCTGTCTTTGTGAAATGTGTGGGCTGTAGCCGCACCTGCATCCTTAAAGCAGCAGCGACAAGCGTGCGTCTGTCTGTTAAAGGGTGGTGTAACCCTCAAAGTGCGCTCCACAAACAATAAAAAAATTCTTCTTTTTTTTTCTGTCTTTGTGAAATGTGTGGGCTGTAGCCGCACCTGCATCCTTAAAGCAGCAGCGACAAGCGTGCGTCTGTCTGTTAAAGGGTGGTGTAACCCTCAAAGTGCGCTCCACAAACAATAAAAAAATTCTTCTTTTTTTCCCTGTCTTTGTGAATTGTGTGGGCTGTAGCCGCACCTGCATCCTTAAAGCAGCAGCAACAAGCGTGCGTCTGTCTGTTAAAGGATTACATCGGTGACAGCATCCAAGTAGGCATGTCAGACAGTCCGTACATGTACTGGCAGGAAAAAGAGGCAATTTGGAGGCCCCTGTACAAACTGGCTCTATTTTACCTGAGTTGCCCCCCCTCCAGTGTGCACTCCGAAAGAGTGTTTAGTGCAGCCGGGAACCTTGTCAGCAAAAGGCGTAGGAGGTTGCTTCTACAAAATGTGGAGAAGATGATGTTCATAAAAATGAATTATCAACTTTTCCAGGGAGACCAGCCTCCAGAACGTACAGAGGGACCTGTGGTGGTCGATTCCAGCGGGGATGAATTAATACTCTGTGAGGATGAGGATGTACACAACACTGAAGAGGGTGAGGAATCGGTGAATGAGGAGGATGAGGAAGACATCTTGCCTCCGTAGAGCCAGTTTGTGCAGGGCCAGATTAATTGCCAGCTTGTTTTGTGGGGGCCCAAACGAACCAATCATTTCAGCCACAGTCGTGTGGCAGACCCTGGCGCTGAAATGATTGGTTTGTTAAAGTGTGCAAGTCCTGTTTATACAACATAAGGGTGGGTGGGAAGGCCCAAGGACAATTCCATCTTGCACCTCTTTTTTTTCTTTGCATTATGTACTGTTTGGGGCCTAGTTTTTCAAACTGCCATCCTGTCTGCCACTGCAGTGTCACTCCTAGATGGGCCACGTGTTTGTGCCGCCCACTCGTGTCGCTTAGCATAGTCATCCAGCTACCTCGGTGCAACCTTTTGGACATAAAAACACTATTGTGAGGTGTGAGGTGTTCAGAATAAACTGGAAATGAGTGGAAATTAAGGTTTTTGAGGTTAATAATAGCATAGGAGCAGAAAAATCAACACATTCTGTGATTTTAGCAGTTTTTTTGCTTTTTTAAAAAAAAATACAGATCCAAAACACAAAACCCAGAACCAAAAACACGGAAGGGTGGTTTTGGCAAAACCAATCCAGATCCAAAACACGAAGAAAGATCCAGATCCAAAACCAAAACACAAAACACGAAAAGTGGCCGGTGCACACCCCTAATATATATATACATATATATACTAGGGGTGTGCACCGGCCACTTTTCGTGTTTTGTGTTTTGGTTTTGGATCTGGATCTTTCTTCGTGTTTTGGATCTGGATTGGTTTTGCCAAAACCACCCTTCCGTGTTTTGGGTTCTGGGTTTTGTGTTTTGGATCTGTATTTTTTTGAAAAAAAGCATAAAAACAGCTAAAATCACAGAATTTGTAGGTTTTTCTGCTCCTATGCTATTATTAACCTCAATAACCTTAATTTCCACTCATTTCCAGTCTATTCTGAACACCTCACACCTCACAATAGTGTTTTTATGTCCAAAAGGTTGCACCGAGGTAGCTGGATGACTATGCTAAGCGACACGAGTGGGCGGCACAAACACGTGACCCATCTAGGAGTGACACTGCAGTGGCAGGCAGGATGGCAGTTAGAAAAACTAGGCCCCAAACAGTACATAATGCAAAGAAAAAAAGAGGTGCAAGATGGAATTGTCCTTGGGCCCTCCCACCCACCCTTATGTTGTATAAACAGGACATGCACACTTTAACAAATCAATCATTTCAGCGCCAGGGTCTGCCACACAACTGTGGCTGAAATGATTGGTTCGTTTGGGCCCCCACAAAACAAGCTGGCAATTAATGTGTCCCTGCACAAACTGGCTCTACGGAGGCAAGATGTCATCCTCATCCTCCTCATCCACCGATTCCTCACCCTCTTCAGTGTGTACATCCTCATCCTCACAAAGTATTAACTCGTCCCCACTTGAATCCACCACCACAGGTCCCTCTGTACCTTCTGGAGGCTGGTCTCCCTGGAAGAGCTGATAATTCATTTTGATGAACATCATCTTCTCCACATTCTGTGGAAGCAACCTCCTACGCCTTTCGCTGACAAGGTTCCCGGCTGCACTAAACACTCTTTCGGAGTACACACTGGAGGGGGGGCAACTCAGGTAAAATAGAGCCAGTTTGTACAGGGGCCTCCAAATTGCCTCTTTTTCCTGCCAGTACAGGTATGGACTGTCTGACATGCCTACTTGGATGCTGTCACCGATGTAATCCTCCACCATTCTGTCAATGGTGACAGTATCATATGCAGTGACAGTAGACATGTCAGAAATTGTTGCCAGGTCCTTCAGTCCGGACCAGATGTCCAAACTTGGTCCTGCCTGCCCTGCATCACCGCCAGCGGGTTGCTTAGGATACCTAAGTTTTTTCCTGGCAGCCCCAGTTGCGGGAGAAAATGAAGAAGGAGCCGTTGACGTGTCACGTTCCGCTTCAGCTGACAGTGTGTTCACCAGCAGGTCTTTGCACCTCTGCAGGCTTGTGTCGGCCGGAAAGAGAGACACCACATAGGCTTTAAACCTAGGATCGAGCACGGTGGCCAAAATGTAGTGGTCTGATTTCAACAGATTGACCACCCTGGAATCCTGGCAAAGCGAATGAAGGGCTTCATCCACAAGTCCCACATGCCGAGCGGAATCGCTCCGTCTTAGCTCCTCCTTCACTTTCTCCAGCTGCTTCTGCAAAAGCCTGATGAGGGGAATGACCTGACTCAAGCTGGCAGTGTCTGAACTGACTTCACGTGTGGCAAGTTCGAAGGGCTGAAGAACCTTGCACAACACGGAAATCATTCTCCACTGCGCTTGAGTCAGGTGCATACCCCCTCCTTTGCCTATGTCATAGGTGGATGTATAGGCTTGTATGGCCTTTTGCTGCTCCTCCATCCTCTGAAGCATATAGAGGGTTGAGTTCCACCGCGTCACAACCTCTTGCTTCAGGTGATGGCGGGGCAGGTTCAAGAGTGTTTGCTGGCGCTCCAGTCTTCGGCACGCAGTCGCTGAATGGCGAAAGTGGCCAGAAATTTTTCGGGCCACCCAAAGCGTCTCCTGCACGCCCCTGTCGCTTTTCAGAAAATTCTGCACCACCAAGTTTATTGTGTGAGCAAAACATGGGACGTGCTGGAATTTGCCCAGATGTAATGCCCGCACAATATTGGTGGCGTTGTCAGATATCACAAATCCCCAGGAGAGTCTAAGTGGGGTAAGCCACTGGGCGATGATTTCCCTCAGTTTCTCTAAGAGGTTGTCGGCGGTGTGCCTCTTACTGAAACCGGTGATACACAGCGTAGCCTGCCTTGTAACGAGCTGGCGTTTCTGAGATGCTGCTACTGGTGACGCTGCTGCTGTTGCTGCGTAAGGTGATACATCTACCCAGTGGGCTGTCACAGTCATATAGTCGTTAGTCTGCCCTGTTCCACTTGTCCACATGTCCGTGGTTAAGTGGACATTGTGTACAACGGCATTTTTCAGGACACTGAGGACACTTTTTCTGACGTTTCTGTACAGTCTCGGTATCGCCTGCCTAGTGAAGTGGAATCTAGACGGGATTTGGAACCGGGGACACACTACCTCCATCAATTGTCTAAATCCCACTGCACTAATGGCGGATACCGGACGCACGTCTAACACCAACATAGCAGTCAAGGCCTCAGTTATACGTTTTGCTTCAGGATGACTGCTGTCGTACTTCATCCTCCTCGCTAAGGACTGTTGGAGGGTCAATTGTTTAGTAAAAGTAGTGGTGTTCCTACTTCCTCTCTGGGATGATGAACGACTCCCAGCAGCAGCAGCAACAGCAGCAGCGGCAGCAGTAGGCGTAGCAATGCAGGATCCTCCGGAGGAATCCCGGATAGGAGAGTCAGTCATGCCAGTGATATGGCCTGCAGGACTACTTCCGATCCTGACTAAGGAGGAAATTGACGAGGAGGGAGTTGACGGTGTGGTTTGCAGGCGCTTGGATACAACAGGACAACGGGATTTAGGTGTCCCTGGACTGCTTACGGTCTGAGCCAAAGTTTCTGAACTTGACAGTAACTTTTTATGAACGCGCTGCAGGTGCCGTATAAGGGAGGATGTTCCTAGGTGGTTGACGTCCCTACCCCTACTTATTTCACCTTTACATATGGTACATATGGCAAGACAGTTGTTGTCCGGATTTGGATAGAAATATTGCCAGACCAAAGAGGTGGAATGTTTGGTCTTCTGCCCAGGCATGACCGTGATGGGCTTTTTCATCCCACGGACAACAACTGTCTCCCCCGGAGCCTGATTTAAACAAACCACATCACCATCAGAATCCTCCTCGCCAACTTCCTCCTCAGCGCCAGCTACACCAGTATCCTCATCCTGTTGTACTTCAACAGTGACATCTTCAATTTGCATATCAGCAAGTGGACTGTGGGTGCTCCTTTCAGCACTTGCAGGGGGCGTGCAAATGGTGGAAAGAGCCACCTCTTCCCGTCCAGTGCTGGGAAGGTCAGGCATCGCAACCACCACCACACTTGGACTCTCTTTGGGGATTTGTGATATCTTCTTAGAAAGCACAGTTCTTCGCTGTGCTTTTGCCAGCTTAACTCTTTTGATTTTTTTAGTGGGAGGAGTGCTTCCATCGTCATGTGAAGCTGAACCACTAGTCATGAACATACTAGGGATCGACCTTAGCCGTTCCTTGCCACTCCGTGTCGTAAATGGCATATTGGCAAGTTTACGTTTCTCTTCAGCTGATTTAAATGTCTTTTTCAAGGTCATTTTCCTGAACTTTGCCATTTGGGATTGTATGTGCCCTCTACTATGACATTGGGCATCGGCCTTGGCAGACGACGTTGATGGCATGTTATCGTCTATGTCATGACTAGTGGCAGCAGCTTCAGCACTAGGAGGAAGTGGTTCTTGATCTTTCTCTATTTTATTTTTATCGGAGAAAGTTTGGTCCTCCATTTATGTTATATCGATTTGATATATACGTGCGGCTAAACACAGAAAATAAATTTTTTTTTGGTTCGGACTGGAGTGTACTTTGTGGGTTACAGCACCCTTTAACGGTCAAGCCAGCCGGCCCTTTACTTATGACACAGGCGCACTCTTGGCACTACTTTGTTGATGCACGTGCGGCTACTGCGCACACAATTCACAAACACAGAAAATAATTTTTTTTTGGTTTGGACTGGAGTGTACTTTGGGGGTTACAGCACCCTTTAACGGTCAAGCCAGCCGGCCCTTTACTTATGACACAGGCGCACGCTTGGCACTACTTTGTTGATGCACGTGCGGCTACTGCGCACACAATTCACAAACACAGAAAATAATTTTTTTTTGGTTTGGACTGGAGTGTACTTTCGGGGGTTACAGCACCCTTTAACGGTCAAGCCAGCCGGCCCTTTACTTATGACACAGGCGCACGCTTGGCACTACTTTGTTGATGCACGTGCGGCTACTGCGCACACAATTCACAAACACAGAAAATAATTTTTTTTTGGTTTGGACTGGAGTGTACTTTCGGGGGTTACAGCACCCTTTAACGGTCAAGCCAGCCGGCCCTTTACTTATGACACAGGCGCACTCTTGGCACTACTTTGTTGATGCACGTGCGGCTACTGCGCACACAATTCACAAACACAGAAAATAATTTTTTTTTAGGTTTGGACTGGAGTGTACTTTCGGGGGTTACAGCACCCTTAACGGTCAAGCCAGCCGGCCCTTTACTTATGACACAGGCGCACGCTTGGCACTACTTTGTTGATGCACGTGCGGCTACTGCGCACACAATTCACAACCACAGAAAATAATTTTTTTTTGGTTTGGACTGGAGTGTACTTTCGGGGGTTACAGCACCCTTTAACGGTCAAGCCAGCCGGCCCTTTACTTATGACACAGGCGCACGCTTGGCACTACTTTGTTGATGCACGTGCGGCTACTGCGCACACAATTCACAAACACAGAAAATAATTTTTTTTTTGGTTTGGACTGGAGTGTACTTTCGGGGGTTACAGCACCCTTAACGGTCAAGCCAGCCGGCCCTTTACTTATGACACAGGCGCACGCTTGGCACTACTTTGTTGATGCACGTGCGGCTACTGCGCACACAATTCACAAACACAGAAAATAATTTTTTTTTAGGTTTGGACTGGAGTGTACTTTCGGGGGTTACAGCACCCTTAACGGTCAAGCCAGCCGGCCCTTTACTTATGACACAGGGGCACTCTTGGCACTACTTTGTTGATGCACGTGCGGCTACTGCGCACACAATTCACAAACACAGAAAATAATTTTTTTTTAGGTTTGGACTGGAGTGTACTTTCGGGGGTTACAGCACCCTTAACGGTCAAGCCAGCCGGCCCTTTACTTATGACACAGGCGCACGCTTGGCACTACTTTGTTGATGCACGTGCCGCTACTGCGCACACAATTAACAAACACAGAAAATAATTTTTTTTTGGTTTGGACTGGAGTGTACTTTCAGGGGTTACAGCACCCTTTAACGGTCAAGCCAGCCGGCCCTTTACTTATGACACAGGCGCACGCTTGGCACTACTTTGTTGATGCACGTGCGGCTACTGCGCACACAATTCACAAACACAGAAAATAATTTTTTTTCAGGTTTGGACTGGAGTGTACTTTCGGGGGTTACAGCACCCTTAACGGTCAAGCCAGCCGGCCCTTTACTTATGACACAGGCGCACGCTTGGCACTACTTTGTTGATGCACGTGCGGCTACTGCGCACACAATTCACAAACACAGAAAATAATTTTTTTTTTGGTTTGGACTGGAGTGTACTTTCGGGGGTTACAGCACCCTTAACGGTCAAGCCAGCCGGCCCTTTACTTATGACACAGGCGCACGCTTGGCACTACTTTGTTGATGCACGTGCGGCTACTGCGCACACAATTCACAAACACAGAAAATATATTATTTTTTTAGCACTTGGGGGGAGCACCCCTGATGGACAGAGCACCCCCTGGACAACACTACAGCACCCCTTTAGGACTGGGACACTGCACAGGACTTTGGAACTGACTGCACAACACAGTCCAGCCAGCCCCTATGGACTTTGAAGTAGTGGACACAGCCCCTATTAACAACAGCAGCACAGCACAACACAGCCAGCCCCTATGGACTTTGAAGTAGTGGACAACAGCAGCACTACACTACACTACACTACACAGCACTAACTCCCACCCTCCCTCTTCACTGTCCACAGCCGAGTGAGAAAATGGCGCCGACGCGGGTACCTTATATAGGATCCAAAACCCGCGAGACTCGGAAGGCGGGATGATGACGTTTTGCCTCGATGTCAGATCCGAGTCAGGCGGGAAAAGTCGAGCCTGACTCGGATCGGACTCGGATCGGGGGGGCTCGGGGGGGTTCGGATTTCAGAAATCCGAACCCGCTCACCCCTAATATATACATATATATATATACTGGGGCATATTTGTAATGGGTACAGGGTGTGCGGTGCACACGGATCCCTGGGTACAGGGGGGGCCCGCACCGCACACCCTGCACCCTTATTATACTTACCACACTGGAGTCCCACGTCGGCGCCGGTGTCAGCACTCTAAAAAATTACTGGAAAGAGGCCGCCGTGGCCATTTTCCCGTTGTTTTGCGGATGCTCAGTACAGGGGAAATGGCCGCCACAGCCATTTTCTTGGTGACCTGTGCATGCACTATAGACTCTGGACACACTGTAGTGCCCAAAGTCTTATCAGTGCGGCACTGCGCTCAATGGGCTTCAATTAAATGTGAAGTGAATAGCACCGGGAATGAGCTCCCGGTGCTATTCAATTCAGCGCGCTGTTAGGTCTGGGAATGGCCATTGTCGCACCTTAAACAGGGTATTTAGGTGCGAGAACGGGCATTCTCCGACTAAACTTCCCGGCGCTAAGGGCAGAAAACAGCATTGCGTCTGGACTTTTGTCGGATTTCTGCTCGCATTCCAGGAGGGATGTGAGAAGAGATCCTTAGTCGGACTTAGCAGCATGATGAATTGAATAGCTCCGGGAGCTGATTCCCCGCACTATTCACTTCGCGTTTAATATAATTGAGCCCAATGTATAGATTATATATATATATATATATATATATTATAGTAGGTGAAGAAAGGATGGCACTCCATAGACTTGCAGAATAATGTAAAAGCAGTCCTTTATTGACGTTTCGGGGTTTCCCCCTTCCTCAGGGACAACAGTACAAATAACACATACAAAGTGCAGATATATAAAGCCACACAATCACTGAACATCACGCTCACCTGCAGGACCCACGCATCTGACTCCACGAAATCGCGCCCAGCACACTCGGCTCCGAATACGTGACGTAATCAAACGGGGCCCCGCAGACCAGCAGACCATGTGATCTGGTTGCCAAGCAACCGCAAACAACATTTATTACACAATACTAATATAAAAATATATAAGCTAGCGCTCATATATAAGCTAGCGTTCATATGTATAACTAATGCATATTAATAATACCACTAGGCATATCACAAATATAACACAAAATCAATACAAAATTAATAAAAACAAACGGATACAGTAACAGCAGAGATATTGTATAGAGATACAAACAAACAGGTTTATAATACCAATGCCCTTCAATAGTTAATACCAAGGGAAACAAAACTATGGACAACACCATCCTAGAGAAAGCACTGCAAACCCAGTGTCTCATTGAGACCCCTGAGAGCAATGGTATCTAAGATGTGTATCCATCTACTCTCTTTTTGCAATAATACTTTATTATTTCTATTACCGCTCCGTATGAGTGGGGGCACATGGTCAATAATAATAGCTCGGATGGATGCCACCCCATGTTGGAACTGGGCGCAGTGCCGTGCAAAAGGTTGCTCACTGCCCCCACTGCCCAGGGCCTGTCGTATGGCGGAACGGTGCAACGCCATCCGTTCTTTAAATTGGCACTGGGTTTTACCGTTCCGCCATACGACAGGCCCTGGGCAGTGGGAGCAGTGAATATGAACATATGAACGCTAGCTTATATATGAGCGCTAGCTTATATATTTTTATATTAGTATTGTGTAATAAATGTTGTTTGCGGTTGCTTGGCAACCAGATGACATGGTCCGCTGGTCTGCGGGGCCCCGTTTGATGATGTCACGTATTCGGCGCCAAGTGTGCTGGGCGCGATTTCGTGGAGTCAGACGCGTGGGTCCTGCAGGTGAGCGTGATGTTCAGTGATTGTGTGGCTTTATATATCTGCACTTTGTATGTGTTATTTGTACTGTTGTCCCTGAGGAAGGGGGAAACCCCGAAACGTCAATAAAGGACTGCTTTTACATTATTCTGCAAGTCTATGGAGTGCCATCCTTTCTTCACCTACTACATGGAGATAGCAGCTTGCACCTCTGGAGAGGCACCCTAGCAAGTAATATATCTTATCCCCTACATGAGAGTGCCGGGTTTTCTGGTTTCTGTATATATATATTAGGGGTGAGCGGGTTCGGATTTCTTAAATCCGAACCCCCCCGAGCCCCCCCGATCCGAGTCCGATCCGAATCAGGCTCGACTTTTCCCGCCTGACTCGGATCTGAAATCGAGGCAAAACGTCATCATCCCAACTTCCGAGTCTCGCGGGTTTTGGATCCTATATAAGGTACCCGCGTCTGCGCCATTTTCTCACTCGGCTGTGGACAGTGAAGAGGGAGGGTGGGAGTTAGGGCTGTGTAGTGTAGTGTAGTGTAGTGCTGCTGTTGTCCACTACTTCAAAGTCCATAGGGGCTGGCTGTGTTGTGCTGTGCTGCTGTTGTTAATAGGGGCTGTGTCCACTACTTCAAAGTCCATAGGGGCTGGCTGGACTGTGTTGTGCAGTCAGTTCTCCATAGGGGCTGTGTCCACTCCAAAGTCCTGTGCAGTGTCCCAGTCCTAAAGGGGTGCTGTAGTGTTGTCCAGGGGGTGCTCTGTCCATCAGGGGTGCTCCCCCCAAGTGCTAAAAAAATAATATATTTTCTGTGTTTGTGCATTGTGTGCGCAGTAGCCGCACGTGCATCAACAAAGTAGTGCCAAGCGTGCGCCTGTGTTATAAGTAAAGGGCCGGCTGGCTTGACCGTTAAAGGGTGCTGTAACCCCCGAAAGTACACTCCAGTCCAAACCAAAAAAAAAATTATTTTCTGTGTTTGTGAATTGTGTGCGCAGTAGCCGCATGTGCATCAACAAAGTAGTGCCAAGCGTGCGCCTGTGTCATAAGTAAAGGGCCAGCTGGCTTGACCGTTAAGGGTGCTGTAACCCCCGAAAGTACACTCCAGTCCAAACCAAAAAAAAAATTATTTTCTGTGTTTGTGAATTGTGTGCGCAGTAGCCGCACGTGCATCAACAAAGTAGTGCCAAGCGTGCGCCTGTGTCATAAGTAAAGGGCCGGCTGGCTTGACCGTTAAGGGTGCTGTAACCCCCGAAAGTACACTCCAGTCCAAACCAAAAAAAAAATTATTTTCTGTGTTTGTGAATTGTGTGCGCAGTGGCCGCACGTGCATCAACAAAGTAGTGCCAAGCGTGCGCCTGTGTCATAAGTAAAGGGCCGGCTGGCATGACCGTTAAGGGTGCTGTAACCCCCGAAAGTACACTCCAGTCCAAACCAAAAAAAAAATTATTTTCTGTGTTTGTGAATTGTGTGCGCAGTAGCCGCACGTGCATCAACAAAGTAGTGCCAAGCGTGCGCCTGTGTCATAAGTAAAGGGCCGGCTGGCTTGACCATTAAAGGGTGCTGTAACCCCCAAAGTACACTCCAGTCCAAACCAAAAAAAAAATTATTTTCTGTGTTTGTGAATTGTGTGCGCAGTAGCCGCATGTGCATCAACAAAGTAGTGCCAAGCGTGCGCCTGTGTCATAAGTAAAGGGCCGGCTGGCTTGACCGTTAAAGGGTGCTGTAACCCCCAAAGTACACTCCAGTCCAAACCAAAAAAAAATTTATTTTCTGTGTTAGTGAATTGTGTGCGCAGTAGCCGCACGTGCATCAACAAAGTAGTGCCAAGCGTGCGCCTGTGTCATAAGTAAAGGGCCGGCTGGCTTGACCGTTAAAGGGTGCTGTAACCCCCAAAGTACACTCCAGTCCAAACCAAAAAAAAAATTATTTTCTGTGTTTGTGAATTGTGTGCGCAGTAGCCGCACGTGCATCAACAAAGTAGTGCCAAGCGTGCGCCTGTGTCATAAGTAAAGGGCCGGCTGGCTTGACCGTTAAAGGGTGCTGTAACCCCTGAAAGTACACTCCAGTCCAAACCAAAAAAAAAATATTTTCTGTGTTTGTGAATTGTGTGCGCAGTAGCCGCATGTGCATCAACAAAGTAGTGCCAAGCGTGCGCCTGTGTCATAAGTAAATGGCCGGCTGGCTTAACCGTTAAAGGGTGCTGTAACCCCCAAAGTACACTCCAAACCAAATAACAAAATATTTTTTCTGTGTTTGTGAATTGTGTGCGCAGTAGCCGCACGTGCATCAACAAAGTAGTGCCAAGCATGCGCCTGTGTCATAAGTAAAGGGCCGGCTGGCTTGACCGTTAAAGGGTGCTGTAACCCCCAAAATACACTCCAGTCCAAACCAAAAAAAATATATTTTCTGTGTTTGTGAAATGTGTGCGCAGTAGCCGCACGTGCATCAAAAAAGTAGTGCCAAGCGTGCGCCTGTGTCATAAGTAAAGAGCCGGCTGGCTTGACCGTTAAAGGGTGCTGTAACCCCCAAAGTACACTCCAAACCAAATAACAAAATAAATTTTCTGTGTTTGTGAATTGTGTGCGCAGTAGCCGCACATGCATCAACAAAGTAGTGCCAAGCGTGCGCCTGTGTCATAAGTATAGGGCCGGCTGGCTTGACCGTTAAAGGGTGCTGTAACCCCCAAAGTACACTCCAGTCCAAACCAAAAAAAAAAATATTTTCTGTGTTTGTGAATTGTGTGCGCAGTAGCTGTACGTGCATCAACAAAGTAGTGCCAAGCGTGCGCCTGTGTCATAAGTAAAGGGCCGGCTGGCTTGACCGTTAAAGGGTGCTGTAACCCCCAAAGTACACTCCAGTCCAAACCAAAAAAAAAATATTTTCTGTGTTTGTGAAATGTGTGCGCAGTAGCCGCACGTGCATCAAAAAAGTAGTGCCAAGCGTGCGCCTGTGTCATAAGTAAAGAGCCGGCTGGCTTGACCGTTAAAGGGTGCTGTAACCCCCAAAGTACACTCCAAACCAAATAACAAAATACATTTTCTGTGTTTGTGAATTGTGTGCGCAGTAGCCGCACATGCATCAACAAAGTAGTGCCAAGCGTGCGCCTGTGTCATAAGTAAAGGGCCGGCTGGCTTGACCGTTAAAGGGTGCTGTAACCCCCAAAGTACACTCCAGTCCAAACCAAAAAAAAAAATATTTTCTGTGTTTGTGAATTGTGTGCGCAGTAGCTGTACGTGCATCAACAAAGTAGTGCCAAGCGTGCGCCTGTGTCATAAGTAAAGGGCCGGCTGGCTTGACCGTTAAAGGGTGCTGTAACCCCCAAAGTACACTCCAAACCAAATAACAAAATATTTTTTCTGTGTTTGTGAATTGTGTGCACAGTAGCCGCACGTGCATCAACAAAGTAGTGCCAAGCGTGCGCCTGTGTCATAAGTAAAGGGCCGGCTGGCTTGACCGTTAAAGGGTGCTGTAACCCCCAAAGTACACTCTAAACCAAATAACAAATTATTTTTTCTGTGTTTGTGAATTGTGTGCGCAGTAGCCGCACGTGCATCAACAAAGTAGTGCCAAGCGTGCGCCTGTGTCATAAGTAAAGGGCCAGCTGGCTTGACCGTTAAAGGGTGCTGTAACCCCCAAAGTACACTCCAGTCCAAACCAAAAAAAAAAATATTTTCTGTGTTTGTGAATTGTGTGCACCGTAGCCGCACGTGCATCAACAAAGTAGTGCCAAGCGTGCGCCTGTGTCATAAGTAAAGGGCCGGCTGGATTGACCGTTATAGGGTGCTGTAACCCCCAAAGTACTCTCCAGTCCAAACCAAAAAAAAAAATATTTTCTGTGTTTGTGAATTGTGTGCGCAGTAGCCGCACGTGCATCAACAAAGTAGTGCCAAGCGTGCGCCTGTGTCATAAGTAAAGGGCCGGCTGGCTTGACCGTTAAAGGGTGCTGTAACCCCCAAAGTACACTCCAAACCAAATAACAAAATATTTTTTCTGTGTTTGTGAATTGTGTGCGCAGTAGCCGCACGTGCATCAACAAAGTAGTGCCAAGCGTGCGCCTGTGTCATAAGTAAAGGGCTGGCTGGCTTGACCGTTAAAGGGTGCTGTAACCCCCAAAGTACACTCTAAACCAAATAACAAAATATTTTTTCTGTGTTTGTGAATTGTGTGCGCAGTAGCCGCACGTGCATCAACAAAGTAGTGCCAAACGTGCGCCTGTGTCATAAGTAAAGGGCCGGCTGGCTTGACCGTTAAAGGGTGCTGTAACCCCCAAAGTACACTCCAGTCCAAACCAAAAAAAAAAATATTTTCTGTGTTTGTGAATTGTGTGCGTAGTAGCCGCACGTGCATCAACAAAGTAGTGCCAAGCGAGCGCCTGTGTCATAAGTAAAGGGCCGGCTGGCTTGACCGTTAAAGGGTGCTGTAACCCCCAAAGTACACTCCAGTCCAAACCAAAAAAATATATATTTTCTGTGTTTGTGAATTGTGTGCGCAGTAGCCGCACGTGCATCAACAAAGTAGTGCCAAGCGTGCGCCTGTGTCATAAGTAAAGGGCTGGCTGGCTTGACCGTTAAAGGGTGCTGTAACCCCCAAAGTACACTCCAAACCAAATAACAAAATATTTTCTGTGTTTGTGAATTGTGTGCACTGTGGCTGCACGTGCATCAACAAAGGAGCAGCGCCAAGCGTGCGCCTGTGTCCCATAAGTAAAGAGCCAGCTGGCTCATTTCTTAAAGGGTGGTGTTACCCACAAAGTGCACTACTCTCCAGCAAAAATAAAAAAATATTTTCTGTGTTTGTGTGCGCTTTAGCTGCACGTATATATCAATATAACATAAATGGAGGACCAAATTTTCTCTGATAAAAATAAAATAGGGAAAGATCAAGAACCACTTCCTCCTAGTGCTGTTGCTGCTGCTGGGAGTTGTTCATCATCCAAGAGAGGAAGTAGGAACACCACTACTTTTACTAAACAATTGACCCTCCAACAGTCCCTAGCGATGAGGATGAAGTACGACAGCAGTCATTCTGAAGCAAAATGTATAACTGAGGCCTTGACTGCTATGTTGGTGTTAGACGTGCATCCGGTATCCGCCATTAGTGCAGTGGGATTTAGACAATTGATGGAGGTAGTGTGTCCCCGGTTCCAAATCCCGTCTAGATTCCACCTGCATCCTCAAAGCAGCAGTGACAAGCGTGCGTCTGTCTGTTAAAGGGTGGTGTAACCCTCAAAGTGCGCTCCACAAACAATAAAACAATTCCTATTTTTTTTTCTGTCTTTGTGAAATGTGTGGGCTGTAGCCGCACCTGCATCCTTAAAGCAGCAGCGACAAGTGTGCATCTGTCTGTTAAAGGGTGGTGTAACCCTCAAAGTGCGCTCCACAAACAATAAAAAAATTCTTTTTTTTTTTCTGTCTTTGTGAAATGTGTTGGCTGTAGCCACACCTGCATCCTTAAAGCAGCAGCGAAAAGCGTGCGTCTGTCTGTTAAAGGGTGGTGTAACCCTCAAAGTGCGCTCCACAAACAATAAAAAAATTCTTATTTTTTTTTCTGTCTTTGTGAAATGTGTGGGCTGTAGCCGCACCTGCATCCTTAAAGCAGCAGCGACAAGCGTGCATCTGTCTGTTAAAGGGTGGTGTAACCCTCAAAGTGCGCTCCACGAACAATAAAAAAAATCTTATTTTTTTTTCTGTCTTTGTGAAATATGTGGGCTGTAGCCGCACCTGCATCCTTAAAGCAGCAGCGACAAGCGTGCGTCTGTCTGTTAAAGGGTGGTGTAACCCTCAAAGTGCGCTCCACGAACAATAAAAAAAATCATATTTTTTTTTCTGTCTTTGTGAAATGTGTGGGCTGTAGCCGCACCTGCATCCTTAAAGCAGCAGCGACAAGCGTGCGTCTGTCTGTTAAAGGGTGGTGTAACCCTCAAAGTGCTCCAAAAAATAAAAAACAATTTTTTTTATGTGTTTGTGACTTGTGTGCGATGTAGCCGCATGTGCATCAACACAGTAGCAGCGCCAAGCGTGCGCCTGTGTCATAAGTCAAGGGCTGGTTTGGACATCTGGTCCGGACTGAAGGACGTGCCAACAATTTCTGACAAGTCTACTGTCACTGCATATGATACTGTCCTCAAAGCAGCAGCGACAAGCGTGCGTCTGTCTGTTAAAGGGTGGTGTAACCGTCAAAGTGTGCTCCACAAACAATAAAAATATTCTTCTTTTTTTTTCTGTCTTTGTGAATTGTGTGGGCTGTAGCCGCACTTGCATCCTCAAAGCAGCAGCGACAAGCGTGCGTCTGTCTGTTAAAGGGTGGTGTAACCCTCAAAGTGCTCCAAAAAATAAAAAACTATTTTTTGTATGTGTTTGTGACTTGTGTGCGATGTAGCTGCACGTGCATCCTTAAAGCAGCAGCGACAAGCGTGCGTCTGTCTGTTAAAGGATTACATCGGTGCCAGCATCCAAGTAGGCATGTCAGACAGTCCGTACCTGTACTGGCAGGAAAAAGAAGCAATTTGGAGGTCCCTGTACAAACTGGCTCTATTTTATCTGAGTTGCCCCCCCTCCAGTGTGTACTCCGAAAGAGTGTTTAGTGCAGCCGGGAACCTTGTCAGCAAACGGCGTAGGAGGTTGCTTCCACAAAATGTGGAGAAGATGATGTTCATAAAATGAATTATCAACTCTTCCAGGGAGACCAGCCTCCAGAACTTACAGAGGGACCTGTGGTTGTGGATTCCAGCAGGGACGAATTAATACTCTGTGAGGATGAGGATGTACACAATACTGAAGAGGGTGAGGAATCGGTGGATGAGGAGGATGAGGACGACATCTTGCCTCCGTAGAGCCAGTTTGTGCAGGGACAGATTAATTGCCAGCTTGTTTTGTGGGGGCCCAAACGAACCAATCATTTCAGCCATAGTTGTGTGGCAGACCCTGGCGCTGAAATGATTGGTTTGTTAAAGTGTGCATGTCCTGTTTATACAACATAAGGGTGGGTGGGAGGGCCCAAGGACAATTCCATCTTGCACCTCTTTTTTTTCTTAGCATTATGTACAGTTTGGGGCCTAGTTTTTCAAACTGCCATCCTGTCTGCCACTGCAGTATCACGCCTAGATGGGTCACGTGTTTGTGCCGCCCACTCGTGTCGCTTAGCATAGTCATCCAGCTACCTCGGTGCAACCTTTTAGACATAAAAACACTATTGTGAGGTGTGAGGTGTTCAGAATAGACTGGAAATGAGTGGTAATTAAGGTTATTGAGGTTAATAATAGCATAGGAGCAGAAAAACCCATCTTGCACCTCTTTTTTAGGAGCAGAAAAACCCATCTTGCACCTCTTTTTTTTCTTAGCATTATGTACAGTTTGGGGCCTAGTTTTTCAAACTGCCATCCTGTCTGCCACTGCAGTATCACGCCTAGATGGGTCACGTGTTTGTGCCGCCCACTCGTGTCGCTTAGCATAGTCATCCAGCTACCTCGGTGCAACCTTTTAGACATAAAAACACTATTGTGAGGTGTGAGGTGTTCAGAATAGACTGGAAATGAGTGGTAATTAAGGTTATTGAGGTTAATAATAGCATAGGAGCAGAAAAACCCACAAATTCTGTGATTTTAGCTGTTTTTATGCTTTTTTCCAAAAAAATACAGATCCAAAACACAAAACCCAGAACCCAAAACACGGAAGGGTGGTTTTGGCAAAACCAATCCAGATCCAAAACATGAAGAAAGATCCAGATCCAAAACCAAAACACGAAAAGTGGCCGGTGCACACCCCGAATTATAATAAATGAGCATACTTAATTTATACCTTAAAGCTTATTGAACCTTGTATGTGAATATGTAATGTGTGAATATGCGAGGTTTGATGTAATGATGCTAGTTAACTTAGGGCAGATGTGTGTGCATGAAGCTAATATTCAGCGTTTTCATACAGGATCTTATGCATTCGCTAATATGCGACTAGTTAACAGCGCAATTGTGAGTATTAATGTGTGTATGAGAAATGGTGAGAGATGCAGTCGCATGATGCTAATAGTAATATCGCCAAATGAACTTAAGTGTGAGTTTATCGAAAATGGCGCTTGGGCGGCCATTTGCAAAATGGCGTCCTGCGATTTCATTTCCAAGATGGCATCTTGCGGCCAGTCGCAA
The DNA here is from genome assembly GCA_031769625.1 of Taudactylus pleione. NCBI lineage: Eukaryota > Metazoa > Chordata > Amphibia > Anura > Myobatrachidae > Taudactylus > Taudactylus pleione. The sequence continues at coordinate 4,133,357 of JAUIMM010000710.1, forward strand.
GATGGCGTCGCTGCGATTCAATTTTAAACTGATCTTGTCTCCGCCAATTATCCAGCTTCGACACTAGATATATAGATAGATAGATAGATAGATAGATAGATAGATAGATAGATAGATAGATATAAGATAGATAAGATATGAAATAGATAGAAAGATAAATAGATAGATATGAGATAGATAGATAGATAGATAGATAGATAGATAGACAGCTAGATCTGAGATAGATAGATAGATAGATAGATAGATAGATAGATAGATATGAGATAGATAGATAAATAGATAGATATGAGATAGATAGATAGATAGATAGATAGATAGATAGATAGATAGATAGATAGATATGAGATAGATATATAGATAGATAAATAGATTTGAGATAGATAGATAGACAGTTATGAGATAGATAGATAGATAGATAGATAGATAGATAGATAGATATGAGATAGATAGATATGAGATAGATAGATAGACAGATATGAGATAGATAGATAGATAGATAGATAGATAGATAGATAGATAAATAGATAGATAGATAGATATGAGATAGATACATATGAATTAGATAGATAGATAGATAGATAGATAGATAGATAGATAGATAGATAGATATGAGATAGATAGATATTATATATATAGATATGAGATAGATAGATAAATAGATATGAGATAGATAGATAGATAGATAGATAGATAGATAGATAGATAGATAGATAGATATGAGATAGATATATAGATAGATAAATAGATTTGAGATAGATAGATAGACAGTTATGAGATAGATAGATAAATAGATAGATAGATAGATATGAGATAGATAGATATGAGATAGATAGATAGATAGATAGATAGATAGATAGATAGATAGATAGATAGATAGATAGATAGACAGATATGAGATAGATAGATAGATAGATAGATATGAGATAGATACATATGAGATAGATAGATAGATATGAGATAGATAGATAGATATTATATAGATAGATATGAGATAGATAGATATAAGATAGATAGATATGAGATAGATAGATAGATAGATAAATAGATAGATATGAGATAGATAGATAGATAGATAGATAGACAGCTAGATCTGAGATAGATAGATAGATATGAGATAGATAGATAAATAGATAGATATGAGATAGATAGATAGAAAGATAGATAGATAGATAGATAGATATGAGATAGATATATAGATAGATAAATAGATTTGAGATAGATAGATAGATATGAGATAGATAGATAGATAGATAGATAGATAGATAGATAGATAGATATGAGTTAGATAGATAGACAGATATGAGATAGATAGATAGATAGATAGATAGATAGATAGATAGATAGATAGATAGATAGATAGATAGATAGATAGATATGAGATAGATACATATGAGATAGATAGATAGATAGATAGATAGATATGAGAAAGATAAGAGGATAGATAGATATAAGATAGATAGATAGATAGATAGATAGATATGAGAAAGATAAGAGGATAGATAGATATAAGATAGATAGATAGATAGATAGATAGATATGAGATATATAGATACAGTGCCAGATTAACGTCCACATGGGCCTGGAGCTGAAATTCATGAGGGGCCTATTATGTGTCGCTGTTGGGGGAGTGACAAGTGCCGCAGCAGTGTGACTGGTTATGTGGGGTCATGATCAATGTGGTGTAGGTGTGGTAAACATATGGGTGTGGTCTGTGCTGTGGGTGCGTTTAGTTCCATGGAAGGTATTGCTGGCGCCTACCTTAAAACTAAGTGGCCACTGTTGGAAATCCGCCACTCTCTCTCCTTCCCTCCAAACACCACTCTCAATTTTTAGATATTCATTTTATATATATATACACGTGCCTTGGTGAATTCCCTCCTGGTCCTAATAAAAACCAAGTCCAGGTAGATAAAAACAAGTAACGGGGAGGTAATCTCAGGATTTCACTTACAGTAGAATGGTAGAAATAATAAGGAGACGCTACTCCTGTGGCAGATTAACGTTTAAGTTGTATTTCAACTTTCGTCAAAATCGAGTGCTAAAATACAAAGATATTTACCTTTATAGTGTGATCCCATCACCATGCCGCGCTGGACGCCTCCTCCCCGCTCAAGGCGAAGAATACTGACGTCACTAGCGATGTGCGCCACCTGGCGCCTCCTGGAACCGGGGGTAGCCTAGCAACGGTATACAACACTCAGTTAGAGAATGAAATACATAACCACAGGCACAAGATCGCCATATCTATAAATTGAATACATTCCTTGAAGAATCCCTGCTCCTATACTGTGCTAGGTTGCAGACATATTTTAAAAGATAAAATAACTTAATTAACAGGAGACGCCAATTGAGTTAAGGGTACTCAACAGAGGACTTACATTTGTGCCTTCATGTAACAGAGATGACTTTCAGTGGAAACTTGATGTATATGGGTTGAATAGGAAATTGTGGCTTAAAGAATTTTTTTACAATAAACAAGGACCAGAGGGAGAGGCTATTGATAGACCATTACCCATTGCCCCTCAGTCCACCTTTGATCCAATCACAAATAACATGTAACTGAAATGTTTTTCGAGAATGTTGGAAACTACGGTCTCCAAGCATCCTAAGTTCAATAAATCGCTCCATCCTAATATGTCAAAAGAAGAATTCATGGCACCAAAAATGCCTAAGCAAGGATGACAGTATAGCAATCCCCCCAGCAGATAAGGGGGGCGGGATTGTTATACAAAATATGACACAATACAAGGCAGAGATTTATCATCACAGGAGTAGCGTCTCCTTATTCTTTCTAACATTCTAAGTGAAGCCCTGAGAGTGCCGCCCCGTAACTTGTTTGTGTATATATATATATATATATATATATATATATATATATAAATATATTAGGGGTGTGCACCGGCCACTTTTCGTGTTTTGTGTTTTGGTTTTGGATCTGGATCTTTCTTCGTGTTTTGGATCTGGATTGGTTTTGCCAAAACCACCCTTCCGTGTTTTGGGTTCTGAGTTTTGTGTTTTGGATCTTTATTTTTTTTTTAAAAAGCATAAAAACAGCTAAAATCACAGAATTTGTGGGTTTTTATGCTCCTATTCAATTATTAACTTCAATAACCTTCATTTCCACTAATTTCCAGTCTATTCTGAACACCTCACACCTCACAATATTGTTTTTATGGCCAAAAGATTGCACCGAGGTAGCTGGATGACTATGCTAAGCGACACGAGTGGGCGGCACAAACACGTGGCCCATCTAGGAGTGACACTGCAGTGGCAGACAGGATGGCAGTTTGAAAAACTAGGCCCCAAACAGTACATACTGCAAAGAAAAAAAAGGAGGTGCAAGATGGAATTGTCCTTGGGCCCTCCCACCCACCCTTATGGTTGTATAAATAGGACATGCACACTTTAACAAACCAATCATTTCAGCGCCAGGGTCTGCCACATGACTGTGGCTGAAATGATTGGTTCGTTTGGGCCCCCACAAAACAAGCTGGCAATTAATGTGTCCCTGAACAAACTGGCTCTATGGAGGCAAGATGTCGTCCTCATCCTCCTCATCCACCGATTCCTTGGATAAAACAGGAAAATGGGATTTAGGTGTCCCTGGACTGCTTACGGTCTTAGCCAAAGTTTCTGAACTTGACAGTAACTTTTTATGAACGCGCTGCAGGTGCCGTAAAAGGGAGGATGTTCCAAGGTGGTTAACGTCCCTACCCCTACTTATTTCACCTTTACATATGGTACATATGGCAAGACAGTTGTTGTCCGGATTTGGATAGAAATATTGCCAGACCAAAGAGGTGGAATGTTTGGTCTTCTGCCCAGGCATGACCGTGATGGGCTTTTTCATCCCACGGACAACAACTGTCTCCGCCGGAGCCTGATTTAAACAAACCACATCACCATCAGAATCCTCCTCGCCAACTTCCTCCTCAGCGCCAGCTACACCAGTATCCTCATCCTGCTGTACTTCAACAGTGACATCTTCAATTTGCATATCAGCAAGTGGACTGTGGGTGCTCCTTTCAGCACTTGCAGAGGGCGTGCAAATGGTGGAAAGAGCCACCTCTTCCCATCCAGTGCTGGGAAGGTCAGGCATCGCAACCGCCACCACACTTGGACTCTCCTTGGGGATTTGTGATATCTTCTTAGAACGCACAGTTCTTCGCTGTACTTTTGCCAGCTTAACTCATTTGATTTTTTTAGCGGGAGGAGGGCTTCCATCGTCATGTGAAGCTGAACCACTAGTCATGAACATAGGGAAAGACCTTAGCCGTTCCTTGCCATTCCATGTCATAAATGGCAAATTGGCAAGTTTACGTTTCTCTTCAGATGATTTAAATGTTTTTTTTAAGGTCATTTTCCTGAACTCTGTCATTTGGGATTGTATGTGCCCTCTACTATGACATTGGGCATCGGCCTTGGCAGACGACGTTGATGGCATGTTATCATCTATGTCATGACTAGTGGCAGCAGCTTCAGCACTAGGAGGAAGTGGCTCTTGATCTTTCCCTATTTTATTTTTAACGGAGAAAGTTTGGTCCTCCATTTATGTTATATTGATTTGATATATACGTGCGGCTAAGGCGCACACAAACACAGAAAATATTTTTTTATTTTTGCTGGAGAGTAGTGCACTTTGTGGGTTACACCACCCTTTAAGAAATGAGCCAGCCGGCTCATTACTTATGGGACACAGGCGCACGCTTGGCGCTGCTCCTTTGTTGATGCACGTGCAGCCACAGTGCACACAATTCACAAACACAGAAAAAAAAAATTATTTTGTTTGTAGTGCCCTTTGGGGGTTACAGCACCCTTTAGTGGTCAATCCAGCCGGCCCTATATTTATGGGACACAGGCGCACGCTTGGCACTACTTTGTTGATGCACGTGCGGCTACTGCGCACACAATTCACAAACACAAATAAATATATATTTTTATTTTTTTTGGAGTGCCCTTTGGGGGTTACAGCACCCTTTAATGGACAAGCCAGGTGGCCTTTTACTTATGGGACACAGGCGCACGCTTGGCGCTGCTCCTTTGTTGATGCACGTGCAGCCACAGTGCACACAATTCACAAACACAGAAAAAAAAAATATTTTGTTTGGAGTGCCCTTTGGGGGTTACAGCACCCTTTAGAGGTCAATCCAGCCGGCCCTTTATTTATGGGACACATGCGCATGCTTGGCACTACTTTGTTGATGCACGTGCGGCTACTGCGCACACAATTCACAAACACAGAAAAAAAAAATATTTTGTTTGGAGTGCCCTTTGGGGGTTACAGCACCCTTTAATGGACAAGCCAGCCGGCCTTTTACTTATGGGACACAGGCGAACGCTTGGCGCTGCTCCTTTGTTGATGCACGTGCAGCCACAGTGCACACAATTCACAAACACAGAAAAAATATTTATTTTTTTTGCACTTGGGGGGAGCACCCCTGATGGACAGAGCACCCACTGGACAACACTACAGCACCCCTTTAGGACTGGGACACTGCACAGGACTTTGGAGTGGACACAGCCCCTATGGACAACTGACTGCACAACACAGTCCAGCCAGCCCCTATGGACTTTGAATTAGTGGACACAGCCCCTATGGACAACAGCAGCACAGCGCAGCACAGCACAGCACAACACTACACTGCACTACACTACACTACACAGCCCAGCCAGCCCTAACTCCCACCCTCCCTCTTCACTGTCCACAGCCGATTGAGAAAATGGCGCCGACGCGGGGACCTTATATAGGATCCAAAACCCGCGAGACCCGGAAGGCGGGATGATGACGTTTTGCCTCGATTTCAGATCCGAGTCAGGCGGGAAAAGGCGACCCTGACTCGGATCGGCCTAGGATCGGGACGGCTCGGAGGGGTTTGGATTTCAGAAATCCGAACCCGCACATCCCTAATATATATATATGTATACATACACACTCACATATATATATATATATATATACAGTATATATATATACATATATACACACATAGTATATATATACACACACAAATATATATATATATATGTATATGTATATATATATATACATATATATATATATATATATATATATATATATATATATATATATTACACATTTACATACTCTGGGGCCAGACATTACACTGACCTGTAGCAGGAAGTTAATATGGACCTGCTGGGCTGCCTTCCTTTCTGATTCCTGAGGTAGGTGGCAGGATGGTGGGAGCAGGAGGGTCAGTGGGCGGAGCTTCGGGTGGGTTGGGGGGAGGAGCTTCGGCGGGGGTCGGAGGTGGGCGGGGCTATGGCCGGCCGGTCCGCCCACCGGCCGAGGGGAAGGTATGGGAGGTGGGCAAGGGATTGTGGAAAGGGATAAACTTAGCTGCAGGCGGCCTGGGGAAGAGTTAGCTGGGCTGGTGGTGACAGGAAAAACAAAGTCTTTTTTTTTCCTGTCTCCACCGCAGCCAGTGTATGTGGCCTATTTTCAATGGGAGGCCTGGAGCTGTAGCTCCACCCGCCCCATTGTTTAATCCGGCCCTGGATAGATAGATAGATAGATAGATAGATAGATAGATTTTAGATAGATAGATAGATAGATATGAGATAGATAGATAGATAGATAGATAGATAGATAGATAGATAGATAGATAGATAGATATGAGATACTGTAGATAGATAGATAGAAATGAGATAGATATGAAATAGATAGATAGATAGATAGATAGATAGATAGATAGATAGATAGATAGATAGATAGATAGATAGATAGATAAATAGATAGATATGAGATAGATAGATATGAGATAGATAGATAGATATGAAATATAAATGAGATAGATAGATTGACAGATATGAGATAGATAGATAGATAGATAGATAGATAGATATGAGATAGATAGATAGATATGAGATAGATAGATAGATAGATAGATGTGAAAAATAAATTAGATAGATAGATAGATAGATAGATAGATAGATAGATAGATAGATTGACAGATATGAGATAGATAGATAGATATGAGATAGATAGATAGATAGATAGATAGATAGATAGATAGATTGACAGATATGAGATAGATAGATAGATATGAGATAGATAGATGATTGATAGATAGATAGATAGATAGATAGATAGATAGATAGATAGATAGATAGATAGATAGATAGATATGAGATAGATAGATAGATAGATTGACAGATATGAGATAGATAGATAGATAGATAGATAGATATGAGATAGATAGATAGATAGATAGATAGATAGATAGATAGATATGAGATAGATAGATAGATAGATAGATAGATAGATATGAGATAGATAGATAAATAGCTATGAGGTAGATAGATAGATAGATAGATAGATAGATAGATAGATAGATAGATAGATAGATAGATAGATAGATAGATAGATAGATAGATATCTATTAGATAGACAGACAGACAGACAGACAGACATACAGATAGATAGATAGATAGATAGATAGATAGATAGATAGATAGATAGATAGATATATAGATAGATAGATAAAGTGTGTGTGTAATATAAATAAATAACAGCTTCATGATAAAGCTGTAATGGAATATGTGGTAAATACAATCAGTGTACACAAACACCAGTTAGTGGCACAGGGGCCCGAGGGTAACACAACCACACTGCGGCTTTATAGATAGAGTACACCCATGGCTGACATGGAACAATACTTTGTAGCATGGGACCGGATACTGATGTAAGCGCAGGACACATGGCTACTAGGTCTGTGGTCACCCCAGCGATGTGTAATAGGCTAATGCTGCAGGAAACGTCTGATAGAAATAAACGCCTCCTGTCAGCATCTGCGATCCGAGAGTGCTGTATTAGAGCAGGAAGTCCACTCGGGCTTGTGGGAGCCGAGACCCTACCACAGGGTCTCGTTGCAAGCCCGATGGTCTCACACTGATTTTTGCGTCCTGTACATGCGTATGTATCGCAGTGCACGTGTGCGAACCAGTTGCTGCGATCGGGAAGCGATCGCAGTGAGCGCACAGTCTCAGCATAAAGTGATTGACAGGAAGTGGCCATTTGGAGGTGGTGACGGGGGGTGGCAAGTGAAACGCAGGCGCACCAGTATGTTTCAACACCATTACAGTGGCGTCCAGTAAATTAGCCAATGCGATGGCATACGCAGCCTGAGCTCTCACTGCGTGCAGGAAGTTTAGCTGTTTGTGAGTGAGGTCAGTTCAACCACAACTGTGCGTATGGGTCCGATGGTTCTCGATGTTACCGATGTTTTCACTGTATTGTGGCTGTGAGTAAAGGTAAAGGGGCGGCTTTGTGTAGTGTTGGACATCTGCATCTTATGCTGCGGCGCCAGTGCGATCGCATTAATTTTAGGGGTGAGCGGGTTCGGATTTCTGAAATCCGAACCCCCCCGAGCCCCCCCGATCCGAGTCCGATCCGAGTCAGGCTCGACTTTTCCCGCCTGACTCGGATCTGAAATCGAGGCAAAACGTCATCATCCCGCCTTCCGAGTCTCGCGGGTTTTGGATCCTATATAAGGTACCCGCGTCGGCGCCATTTTCTCACTCGGCTGTGGACAGTGAAGAGGGAGGGTGGGAGTTAGGGCTGTGTAGTGTAGTGTAGTGTAGTGCTGCTGTTGTCCACTACTTCAAAGTCCATAGGGGCTGGCTGTGTTGTGCTGCTGTTGTTAATAGGGGCTGTGTCCACTACTTCAAAGTCCATAGGGGCTGGCTGGACTGTGTTGTGCAGTCAGTTCTCCATAGGGGCTGTGTCCACTCCAAAGTCCTGTGCAGTGTCCCAGTCCTAAAGGAGTGCTGTAGTGTTGTCCAGGGGGTGCTCTGTCCATCAGGGGTGCTCCCCCCAAGTGCTAAAAAAATAATATATTTTCTGTGTTTGTGAATTGTGTGCGCAGTAGCCGCACGTGCATCAACAAAGTAGTGCCAAGCGTGCGCCTGTGTCATAAGTAAAGGGCCGGCTGGCTTGACCGTTAAAGGGTGCTGTAACCCCCGAAAGTACACTCCAGTCCAAACCAAAAAAAAATTATTTTCTGTGTTTGTGAATTGTGTGCGCAGTAGCCGCACGTGCATCAACAAAGTAGTGCCAAGCGTGCGCCTGTGTCATAAGTAAAGGGCCGGCTGGCTTGACTGTTAAGGGTGCTGTAACCCCCGAAAGTACACTCCAGTCCAAACCAAAAAAAAAATTATTTTCTGTGTTTGTGAATTGTGTGCGCAGTAGCCGCACGTGCATCAACAAAGTAGTGCCAAGCGTGCACCTGTGTCATAAGTAAAGGGCCGGCTGGCTTGACCGTTAAGGGTGCTGTAACCCCCGAAAGTACACTCCAGTCCAAACCAAAAAAAAAATTATTTTCTGTGTTTGTGAATTGTGTGCGCAGTAGCCGCACGTGCATCAACAAAGTAGTGCCAAGCGTGCGCCTGTGTCATAAATAAAGGGCCGGCTGGCTGGACCGTTAAAGGGTGCTGTAACCCCCGAAAGTACACTCCAGTCCAAACCAAAAAAAAATTATTTTCTGTGTTTGTGAATTGTGTGCGCAGTAGCCGCACGTGCATCAACAAAGTAGTGCCAAGCGTGCGCCCGTGTCATAAGTAAAGGGCCGGCTGGCTTGACCGTTAAAGGGTGCTGTAACCCCCGAAAGTACACTCCAGTCCAAACCAAAAAAAAATTATTTTCTGTGTTTGTGAATTGTGTGCGCAGTAGCCGCACGTGCATCAACAAAGTAGTGCCAAGCGTGCGCCTGTGTCATAAGTAAAGGGCCGGCTGGCTTGACCGTTAAAGGGTGCTGTAACCCCCGAAAGTACACTCCAGTCCAAACCAAAAAAAAATTATTTTCTGTGTTTGTGAATTGTGTGCGCAGTAGCCGCACGTGCATCAACAAAGTAGTGCCAAGCGTGCGCCCGTGTCATAAGTAAAGGGCCGGCTGGCTTGACCGTTAAAGGGTGCTGTAACCCCCGAAAGTACACTCCAGTCCAAACCAAAAAAAAATTATTTTCTGTGTTTGTGAATTGTGTGCGCAGTAGCCGCACGTGCATCAACAAAGTAGTGCCAAGCGTGCGCCTGTGTCATAAGTAAAGGGCCGGCTGGCTTGACCGTTAAAGGGTGCTGTAACCCCCGAAAGTACACTCCAGTCCAAACCAAAAAAAAATTATTTTCTGTGTTTGTGAATTGTGTGCGCAGTAGCCGCACGTGCATCAACAAAGTAGTGCCAAGCGTGCGCCTGTGTCATAAGTAAAGGGCCGGCTGGCTTGACTGTTAAGGGTGCTGTAACCCCCGAAAGTACACTCCAGTCCAAACCAAAAAAAAAATTATTTTCTGTGTTTGTGAATTGTGTGCGCAGTAGCCGCACGTGCATCAACAAAGTAGTGCCAAGAGTGCGCCTGTGTCATAAGTAAAGGGCCGGCTGGCTTGACCGTTAAAGGGTGCTGTAACCCACAAAGTACACTCCAGTCCAAACCAAAAAAAAAATTATTTTCTGTGTTTAGCCGCACGTATATATCAAATCGATATAACATAAATGGAGGACCAAACTTTCTCCGATAAAAATAAAATAGAGAAAGATCAAGAACCACTTCCTCCTAGTGCTGAAGCTGCTGCCACTAGTCATGACATAGACGATAACATGCCATCAACGTCGTCTGCCAAGGCCGATGCCCAATGTCATAGTAGAGGGCACATACAATCCCAAATGGCAAAGTTCAGGAAAATGACCTTGAAAAAGACATTTAAATCAGCTGAAGAGAAACGTAAACTTGCCAATATGCCATTTACGACACGGAGTGGCAAGGAACGGCTAAGGTCGATCCCTAGTATGTTCATGACTAGTGGTTCAGCTTCACATGACGATGGAAGCCCTCCTCCCACTAAAAAAATCAAAAGAGTTAAGCTGGCAAAAGCACAGCGAAGAACTGTGCTTTCTAAGAAGATATCACAAATCCCCAAGGAGAGTCCAAGTGTGGTGGTGGTTGCGATGCCTGACCTTCCCAGCACTGGACGGGAAGAGGTGGCTCTTTCCACCATTTGCACGCCCCCTGCAAGTGCTGAAAGGAGCACCCACAGTCCACTTGCTGATATGCAAATTGAAGATGTCACTGTTGAAGTACAACAGGATGAGGATACTGGTGTAGCTGGCGCTGAGGAGGAAGTTGGCGAGGAGGATTCTGATGGTGATGTGGTTTGTTTAAATCAGGCTCCGGGGGAGACAGTTGTTGTCCGTGGGATGAAAAAGCCCATCACGGTCATGCCTGGGCAGAAGACCAAACATTCCACCTCTTTGGTCTGGCAATATTTCTATCCAAATCCGGACAACAACTGTCTTGCCATATGTACCATATGTAAAGGTGAAATAAGTAGGGGTAGGGACGTCAACCACCTAGGAACATCCTCCCTTATACGGCACCTGCAGCGCGTTCATAAAAAGTTACTGTCAAGTTCAGAAACTTTGGCTAAGACCGTAAGCAGTCCAGGGACACCTAAATCCCGTTGTCCTGTTGTATCCAAGCGCCTGCAAACCACACCATCAACTCCCTCCTCGTCAATTTCCTCCTTAGTCAGGATCGGAAGTAGTCCTGCAGGCCATGTCACTGGCATGACTGACTCTCCTATCCGGGATTCCTCTGGAGGATCCTGCATTGCTACGCCTACTGCTGCCGCTGCTGCTGTTGCTGCTGCTGGGAGTCGTTCATCATCCCAGAGAGGAAGTAGGAACACCACTACTTTTACTAAACAATTGACCCTCCAACAGTCCTTAGCGAGGAGGATGAAGTACGACAGCAGTCATCCTGAAGCAAAACGTATAACTGAGGCCTTGACTGCTATGTTGGTGTTAGACGTGCGTCCGGTATCCGCCATTAGTGCAGTGGGATTTAGACAATTGATGGAGGTAGTGTGTCCCCGGTTCCAAATCCCGTCTAGATTCCACTTCACTAGGCAGGCGATACCGAGACTGTACAGAAACGTCAGAAAAAGTGTCCTCAGTGTCCTGAAAAATGCCGTTGTACACAATGTCCACTTAACCACGGACATGTGGACAAGTGGAACAGGGCAGACTAAGGACTATATGACTGTGACAGCCCACTGGGTAGATGTATCACCTTACGCAGCAACAGCAGCAGCGTCACCAGTAGCAGCATCTCAGAAACGCCAGCTCGTTACAAGGCAGGCTACGCTGTGTATCACCGGTTTCAGTAAGAGGCACACCGCCGACAACCTCTTAGAGAAACTGAGGGAAATCATCGCCCAGTGGCTTACCCCACTTAGACTCTCCTGGGGATTTGTGATATCTGACAACGCCACCAATATTGTGCGGGCATTACATCTGGGCAAATTCCAGCACGTCCCATGTTTTGCTCACACAATAAACTTGGTGGTGCAGAATTTTCTGAAAAGCGACAGGGGCGTGCAGGAGACGCTTTGGGTGGCCCGAAAAATTTCTGGCCACTTTCGCCATTCAGCGACTGCGTGCCGAAGACTGGAGCGCCAGCAAACACTCTTGAACCTGCCCCGCCATCACCTGAAGCAAGAGGTTGTGACGCGGTGGAACTCAACCCTCTATATGCTTCAGAGGATGGAGGAGCAGCAAAAGGCCATACAAGCCTATACATCCACCTATGACATAGGCAAAGGAGGGGGTATGCACCTGACTCAAGCGCAGTGGAGAATGATTTCCGTGTTGTGCAAGGTTCTCCAGCCCTTCGAACTTGCCACACGTGAAGTCAGTTCAGACACAGCCAGCTTGAGTCAGGTCATTCCCCTCATCAGGCTTTTGCAGAAGCAGCTGGAGAAAGTGAAGGAGGAGCTAAGACGGAGCGATTCCGCTCGGCATGTGGGACTTGTGGATGAAGCCCTTCATTCGCTTTGCCAGGATTCCAGGGTGGTCAATCTGTTGAAATCAGACCACTACATTTTGGCCACCGTGCTTGATCCTAGGTTTAAAGCCTATGTGGTGTCTCTCTTTCCGGCCGACACAAGCCTGCAGAGGTGCAAAGACCTGCTGGTGAACACACTGTCAGCTGAAGCGGAACGTGACACGTCAACGGCTCCTTCTTCATTTTCTCCCGCAACTGGGGCTGCCAGGAAAAAACTTAGGTATCCTAAGCAACCCGCTGGCGGTGATGCAGGGCAGGCAGGACCAAGTTTGGACATCTGGTCTGGACTGAAGGACCTGGCAACAATTTCTGACATGTCTACTGTCACTGCATATGATACTGTCACCATTGACAGAATGGTGGAGGATTACATCGGTGACAGCATCCAAGTAGGCATGTCAGACAGTCCATACCTGTACTGGCAGGAAAAAGAGGCAATTTGGAGGCCCCTGTACAAGCTGGCTCTATTTTACCTGAGTTGCCCCCCCTCCAGTGTGTACTCCGAAAGAGTGTTTAGTGCAGCCGGGAACCTTGTCAGCGAAAGGCGTAGGAGGTTGCTTCCACAGAATGTGGAGAAGATGATGTTCATCAAAATGAATTATCAGCTCTTCCAGGGAGACCAGCCTCCAGAAGGTACAGAGGGACCTGTGGTGGTGGATTCAAGTGGGGACGAGTTAATACTTTGTGAGGATGAGGATGTACACACTGAAGAGGGTGAGGAATCGGTGGATGAGGAGGATGAGGATGACATCTTGCCTCCGTAGAGCCAGTTTGTGCAGGGACACATTAATTTCCAGCTTGTTTTGTGGGGGCCCAAACGAACCAATCATTTCAGCCACAGTTGTGTGGCAGACCCTGGCGCTGAAATGATTGATTTGTTAAAGTGTGCATGTCCTGTTTATACAACATAAGGGTGGGTGGGAGGGCCCAAGGACAATTCCATCTTGCACTTCTTTTTTTTCTTTGCATTATGTACAGTTTGGGGCCTAGTTTTTCTAACTGCCATCCTGTCTGCCACTGCAGTGTCACTCCTAGATGGGTCACGTGTTTGTGCCGCCCACTCGTGTCGCTTAGCATAGTCATCCAGCTACCTCGGTGCAACCTTTTGGACATGAAAACACTATTGTGAGGTGTGAGGTGTTCAGAATAGACTGGAAATGAGTGGAAATTAAGGTTATTGAGGTTAATAATAGCATAGGAGCAGAGAAACCAACAAATTCTGTGATTTTAGCTGTTTTTATGCTTTTTAAAAAAAAAATACAGATCCAAAACACAAAACCCAGAACCCAAAACACGGAAGGGTGGTTTTGGCAAAACCAATCCAGATCCAAAACACGAAGAAAGATCCAGATCCAAAACCAAAACACAAAACACGAAAAGTGGCCGGTGCACACCCCTAATTAATTTGCATAATTTCGCAGTGGCCGGGTAAGTGCATGGGCAAGCTTGTGATCCGCGCTGAATCAGGACTAGAGCCTTGCAGAATCCATAATCAGCTCTAGAATGTAGCAACTAATAAGCAGTAAATTAGCGCAGAACATAATGGGCCTGATTCCGTACGAATTGCTATTGCGATCACAGCTCTGTAATCACATGCAGAGCTGCTGCTAATGTTTGCAATCGCACAGCCGGCATAGAGATGCCCACTACTGCTATCTCACATCTGTAATACCTCACAGTCCTGTGTATACATCAGTAACATCAGCCACCGCACAGCCAGCATAGAGACACCCACTACTGCTATCTCACATCTGTAATACCTCACTGTCCTGTGTATACATCAGTAACATCAGCCACAGCTCAGCCAGCATAGAGACACCCACTACTGCTATCTCACATCTGTAATACCTCACTGTCCTGTGTATACATCAGTAACATCAGCCACAGCTCAGCCAGCATAGAGACACCCACTACTGCTATCTCACATCTGTAATACCTCACTGTCCTGTGTATACATCAGTAACATCAGCCACAGCTCAGCCAGCATAGAGACACCCACTACTGCTATCTCACATCTGTAATACCTCACAGTCCTGTGTATACATCTGTAAAATCAGCCACAGCACAGCCAGCATAGAGACACCCATTACTGCTATCTCACATCTGTAATACCTCACAGTCCTGTGTATACATCAGTAACATCAGCCACCGCTCAGCCAGCATAGAGGCGCCCACTACTGCTATCTCACATCTGTAATACCTCACAGTCCTGTGTATATATCTGTAACATCAGCCACCGCTCAGCCAGCATAGAGACGCCCACTACTGCTATCTCACATCTGTAATACCTCACAGTCCTGTGTATACATCAGTAACATCAGCCACAGCTCAGCCTGCATAGAGACACCCACTACTTCTATCTCACATCTGTAATACCTCACAGTCCTGTGTATACATCTGTAACATTAGCCACCGCTCAGCCAGCATAGAGACACCCACTACTGCTATCTCACATCTGTAATACCTCACAGTCCTGTGTATACATCAGTAACATCAGCCACCGCTCTCCCAGCATAGAGACGCCCACTACTGCTATCTCACATCTGTAATACCTCACAGTCCTGTGTATACATCTGTAACATCAGCCACAGCTCAGCCAGCATAGAGACACCCACTACTGCTATCTCACATCTGTAATACCTCACAGTCCTGTGAATACATCTGTAACATCAGCCACAGCTCAGCCAGCATAGAGACGCCCACTAATGCTATCTCACATCTGTAATACCTCACAGTCCTGTGCACACATCAGTAACATCGAGTAACATTGCAAGTTTACGTAAGCACACAAACTGCGTATGCCGTCGCAGTGGCTAATTTATGCACGGCCATGTAACGGCGTTCATACAGACGCCTTCGTTTCTCTGACCACTCCCCCGTCACCACCCCGAAATGCTGACATCCCGTCACTCACTCTGCGATGGCTTTCTGTGTACGTGATCACAGTGTGACTGCATTACTGTCATGCGCACTGTGGTGTATACACATGTGCACTACACACCATAGACCAATATGCATACGCGGTTACATTTGCGATCTATGCTGGATCAGGCCCAATATTCAGTAGCTGATATAAGTAACCACAAATTCAAGTATGTGCAATTAGAATATTCATAAATGCATGAGGACTATGGGGCTTATTCATCACACAATAAATGGCCCGGTAACCATGAGGAAACACTATTATTCCACATATTTAGGTTACCGGGCCATTCATCATCAAGGGCCAGAATAGGAACACCTGATATTCAGCAATCTTCCAATACAGACAGTTTTAGGAGTTTGCTTGCAGGAAAAAGCGCCATCTTCATATGGGAAGGAGATCCAGGGATGCAAGAGGGATCCCAGCGGATCCCTCTGCCACCTCCTCGCTGCCTCCCCAGTGGCACCATTATCATACGCAGCGAGTTTTGTCACTCATTGTGAATGATAAAACTCATTGATAAATAAGGTCCTTTATCTTACCATAATATAGCAGACAATGTAATCACAGAGATCCGGGTCACTATCACTAATACACTTCTGTGGAACATTGCATCATTGTGCCTATCGCCCAATTTGTAGATTGTATTCACTTATACCCCCTTCCCCCTAGATGCCAATTCAGACATCACTGGGAATGCATTGGACCCATTGCTCTACTCCTTTAGCATTGCCTGGGCCTCTCACCTCTGGGCCCCATAGCAGCCAAACCATTTGCTGATGTGTTAGGGGCCTAAGACAGGATAACTGCAAGTTTTCTCAGTAGACCTAAAAACTAGAAAACTGATATGCATATGACAAAGTCTTCCACCACAATTACTGCCTCATGTAATTGTAAATGTTACTAATAGTTCCTTTATGTAATGCAGCATTTTAGCCTCAGTGGCCCATTAAGCCATGTTGTATCCATGACAACAGCACTAAAACATTAGTCATCAAAGGTTGTCATTGTGACATCACTTGTGATTGTTCAACCTGGCTGAGTACTCTGGAGTCTTATGACATAACAGCCAGACCACTGACGAGCATAAGACTTTAGTTGCATTTCTTTATTTCTTTATTGATTTAATTAGTTAGTTATACTTATATTTATATTATTTTATTATATTATACTTAGTATTAGATATAGGCAGTAGGATAAGTTGTATTTATATTTTATAATTTTTTATATTTATATATATTTCATTTATTTTATTATATTATACTTAGAATTAGATATAGGCAGTAGGATAAGTTTTATTTATATTTATAGTTTGTTATATTTTATATTTTTCTATTTATATTATTATTTTCTACTTAGAATTAGTTAGTATTAGTTAGTATTAGTTAGTATTTTATTATATTTTCTATATTTTTTTACTTTTTAGATAGATTTTAGTTTTATTTAGTTTATTTAGGACTTATACTCTTCAGTCTTTGCTGGTTGTGAGTGACAAGCAGAGCTATGGACAGTGGGTAAGTACCATAAGCGAGTCACTACAATAGTAATCTATAGGGTGAGTAGTAATGGGGTTCATGCTGGTAAGGGGATAGGTGTTTAGGTGACTGTGCACATAGTAGAGTCAGATATTATGCAGACAAACAATACCACTGATTTCTGCAAGTCAGTATAGAGGGTACAGATTTGTAACTAAGGGTCTGTTTACTAAGCCTTGGGTGGAGATAAAGTGTATGGAGATAAAGTACCAGCCAACCAGCTCCTAGCTGTCATTTTTCAAACAAAGCCTGTGACATGGCAGTTAGGAGCTGATTGCTGGTACTTTATCTCTGTCCACTTTATCTCCATCCAAGGTTTAGTAAATACACCCCTAACTTTGTTATAGTTTTAGATCTAATATTCTCTTTGAAAAAATAAATATAACAAATATATTCAGTCATAGAGCCAATATGACCCTCAAAATGATTCCACATGCAAATCGTCATCTTCTGGGACAAAGTATATAAATAAGATTAAAGCAAATTTACAGAGGAATTACCTGATCTGTGGGTGGCTGCAGAGTTTCTTTCCACCTGCAAAACCATTTGGATTACTATTGGCACTTAGGAGAGGCCTCTAATTGGGGATTGCTGTTATACTCTCAGTAGGATGACATTATAACCTCACATTATAACTGTTATCACTATGAGCATATTAGCCAGAACTACTATCCTGCAAAAGTAGCTGCACCCCCATTTTATGATGGCATTTCCCAAAAGCGGTATGTTACCCTCCTGTGCTGGGCACACACAACATACAGCAAACAATGAATTGCAGAGGTGCATTTAAGGATGCTACATAGTATCCATTATCTTTCATTTGAAAATACTGTAATTGATCATTATTATCATATATAATAGAGAAAACTTTCTAATCACAGGACGCCAGCCGAGTTACACCCTGCTAAGAGGAGGAGAGTAGACAGCAGCCAAGATTCCCTGTCTACTTTCCTCGGACAGAAGGAGAGAGAGGCTTTCTCTGAATTGCTGGGTAAGGCTTATTCTCTTATTATTTATTATCACTTACAAATAATGTCTCAGGGTGCACTTCACTATTGATGCTTAATAATCAATTTTACTGATAAACTCTACTTAGAATACCTAATAGTTTGTAGGATCCACTCTTCCCATTTTCTGGTGATGGATGAATTTTATCAACTATTGGTTCTTCTAAGTGGAGTTAATCAGTGACTACTGGGCCTAATAGAACATGGAAGGACAGATGTGCAGAGCAGGACACAAGTGGCTGTGCACATCCCTCCATCTCTGATACATGTGTCAGGCAGAGTAAGCTCATCCCAGCACAATGGGTGCAAAGCATTCAGCAAACCCCTATAAAGCATGGTGGCAGAGTAATCTCATCCCAACACAATGAGTACAAAGCATTCAGCAAACCTCTATAAAGCATGGTGGCAGAGTAAGCTCATCCCAGCACAATGGGTACAAAGCATTCAGCAAACCCGAATAAAGCATGGTGGCAGAGTAAGCTCCTCCCAGCACAATGGGTACAAAGCATACAGCAAACCTCTATAAAGCATGGTGGCAGAGTAAGCTCATCCCAGCACAATGGGTACAAAGCATTCAGCAAACCCCTATAAAGCATGGTGGCAGAGTAATCTCATCCCAACACAATGAGTACAAAGCATTCACCAAACCCCTATAAAGCATGGTGGCAGAGTAATCTCATCCCAACACAATGGGTACAAAGCATTCACCAAACCCCTATAAAGCATGGTGGCAGAGTAAGCTCCTCCCAGCACAATGGGTACAAAGCATTCAGCAAACCCCTATAAAGCATGGTGGCAGAGTAATCTCATCCCAACACAATGAGTACAAAGCATTCAGCAAACCTCTATAAAGCATGGTGGCAGAGTAAGCTCATCCCTGCACAATGGGTGCAAAGCATTCAGCAAACCCCTATAAAGCATGGTGGCAGAGTAATCTCATCCCAACACAATGAGTACAAAGCATTCAGCAAACCTCTATAAAGCATGGTGGCAGAGTAAGCTCATCCCAGCACAATGGGTACAAAGCATTCAGCAAACCCGAATAAAGCATGGTGGCAGAGTAAGCTCCTCCCAGCACAATGGGTACAAAGCATACAGCAAACCTCTATAAAGCATGGTGGCAGAGTAAGCTCATCCCAGCACAATGGGTACAAAGCATTCAGCAAACCCCTATAAAGCATGGTGGCAGAGTAATCTCATCCCAACACAATGAGTACAAAGCATTCACCAAACCCCTATAAAGCATGGTGGCAGAGTAATCTCATCCCAACACAATGGGTACAAAGCATTCACCAAACCCCTATAAAGCATGGTGGCAGAGTAAGCTCCTCCCAGCACAATGGGTACAAAGCATTCAGCAAACCCCTATAAAGCATGGTGGCAGAGTAAGCTCCTCCCAGCACAATGGTAAGCTCCTCCCAGAACAATGGGTACAAAGCATTCAGCAAACCCCTATAAAGCATAGTGGCAGAGTAAGCTCATCCTAGCACAATGGTAAGCTCCTCCCAGAACAATGGGTACAAAGCATTCAGCAAAGCCCTATAAAGCATGGTGGCAGAGTAAGCTCCTCCCAGCACAATGGTAAGCTCCTCCCAGCACAATGGGTACAAAGCATTCAGCAAACCCCTATAAAGCATGGTGGCAGAGTAAGCTCATCCCAGGACAAAAAGATTTAAACTGTAATAAGAGAAGATTCACTTGCAAAATTTTGTTTAGTATGCTACATTACTTTATGTATTACATTTATAGCATAATGAATACTATTATATGGGTAGCTATGCAGAGGCGTCACTTAGCTTGGTGACACCTGGTGTGGGTGGTCTGAGTCCTTCTGCGCACCGTAGGCGCGTGCTCCCAAAAGGGTGCGTGACTTTGCAGAAAGGGGCGTAGTCTCACCCACGAAGCCACACCCCTTATGTGTGCCGATCGAGGGGACATTACCACCTCTCATTCTAGGCACACAGTGGGCTTCCCCAGTGCTCCTGCAGCTGCTGAGGCAGCCCACAGTCTCTCCCTGTCTCTCTCCGCATCCTGGCATCACGGTAATACCATCCGAGGGGGTGATATCAAAATAGCAGAGCAGCTCTGCTATTTTGGTATCACCCCCTTTGGATGGTGTCACCCAGTGCGGCCCGTGCCCCCTTGTGACGCCAGTGTAGCTATGTAGAAAGGCAGTTACCTAACAACCAATGAAATTCTGTCATTTTCCCCACTATATCCTCTATCATTACATTTCATGCTTTTCATTTCAGAATTACCTACAATCCAGCATTTCCTGCAGAGGGATAAAAACCTGTGGATGTCCGACAAGGTATTTCCTTATTATTATTAGCCAGTACTTCTCTCACTATACAGCAGTTTATAGGGGATTCCAACTTCATATGTTTTAGTGTTTGCTTTATCTCTCATTATGGAAGTTCCCCATGTCGCTTCCAGTAATGTACTTCCCAACATATACAAATGACTGTCTCTTCTGACATAAGGATCATTGTGTGTAAGGTTATTTCAGAGGTATGCTAAGAGATGAGGGGGCTCTCATAGTAAGACACCCCCCATACCACTGCTGGCTGTGGTTGTGCCCATGTAGTGCCCCTCCCCATACTTGCTCCCGGCTGTACGGCCATCTTTCCAACAATGTATCTGGCACAGTGACCGAGTCTTTTCTATCTGTTGTGGAGTCTCCATCTTTCCCAATACCTTGCCGGAAAGATATGATGACATGTGCCCATTATAGAACCACCACCAATTTATCTGCATCGTACTCATACACTTACTTACCTACATTACTTCATTTGAAAGTCGTGAGCATTAATAAATGCGGATTGTGATAAATATTGCCCCATATTATGAATTGGTGGGGGCACTATTGTGTGGCATATTATGAATTGGTGGGGGCACTATTGTGTGGCATATTTTGAATTACTTAATTGAATTCAAAAGGGTATAAATAATAATCAGTGGTTCTATGTACATATTTAAATGCATCTCAATAACTATATGTTTCAGATTTAGCAATGCATCGCACCCAAAATGTTGCCCTTCAAAATTATAATGTGCCCTCCTTGGTGGTCAGCACCCTCCCAAGCAAATCCTAGAGTGGGTACTACTCGACCACATTTAGATCCTCCAAAACTATGCTTCCAAATCCCATAGCCATGATACCAATGTTATTCCCAACAGAGGACAATAGTACTGCTGGTGTATGTATACACGCATTTCTCCATCTAATAATGTATCTGGTATTTCTATTCTAGTACTTACTGGCGATGGTTCTCATCTATTTCATGAGGGCCGGTCTCACTGAGGATGAGTACACCGTCGGCAACTTTTACTGCGCACTGTAAGTATTTTACCTCATTAATTTATGAAATGAGACCGGAATGCAAAATGTTCCAGAAGAACTGACTAACCAAGTCAGGGGTTATTTACTCATCTAAAAATAATTTACTGTACATCCAGACAATAAAGTTTCCTCAGTTCAAACTAAACAATCCCAAATTATACCGTAGCTATCAGTGTAACATCAGGACACAGCAATGTCCTGGCAAGTCTAAAATGTTATCACTGATTATCGTGGCAATATAATTGTACATACCACAGTGATTCAACAGTGATTTATCACCACGGCAGGTGAGCAACAATACCCAGCTACCATGGAAAAAAACAATCCAGAGCTGTAAAAGTTAGTTATCACTTCTAGAGACCTCCGTTCTCCTCTGAGTATGTACATGGCCAGGTCATCAGTATACCTGAAAGCATAATATAAAAATACAACATTATCCCCAAAGAATACTATATATTTCTGGGAGAGGAACGATACGCCCATACTTTTAAAAAGATCAAAGTGATTCTTTCCATTACTGCCATCCTGAGATGGAGCTAACAAATAGGAATAATTTTGGATAGTTGATAAATGATACAAAGCTGGAGAAGAAATTATCTATGGAAATCTCATTATTAAATTGTGTCCAGTAAAGAGAGGCCCTTAACACCATTATGGCCAGAGAAGGGCTGTACCCTTCCACACCACAGTCTATCCGTAGCCTTGTACTTGGCATAAAAGGAGCTGTGGAAAACATGGTAGGTACTCTGTAATACTGGTAATTTAGACATGTTTGCAGATGTGATGCTTATTATTACTGTGTTCTTCTGTTTCTATAGCTTTCTGGCCAATCAAATGGAAGAAGATGAACTGTTTTATGTAAGAATGTACGATGACATCGCTAAGGTATATCCACGAAGGTTCTTCCGTAAGAAAAAAGATGCATTTTGGGCCAGGATCCAGCGCCGCACATACGTGGCTCCAGAACAGCTGGAAGAGGTGTGTAATGTAGTAGATTAAGTTCATGGGTGAGAATGTCATGGACCACACTGGGAGTAATGTTACCTACACACTATACAATTACTGGGGCGATTTGTCAATAATCGGGTGATCGGAGTGATTTATGTTATAGTGTGTATGAAAATGGTTAGAAAACATCCAGAAATGCATTCCTACCATTATCCGATCTGTCAGTCTAGAACGAAAATCTCAGCCTCATTTTCCTAATATTACCACCATTGATAATTATGTAATGATGACTAAACCCCTATGTCCCTGACAAGTTGAATTATAATTTTCTTTTTTTATGTTTTTAACTAGGTGATGAGAGGGGATGATCACTGGGCATGGAAAAGGGAAAGAAATATCCACCTAGGAGGGGCCGTAAGGTACTATCTGCCCCGGAACACCATACCTGCCCACCAAATGGCAGCTGAGGTCCCCAGGAATAGTATCATCGGACCACCTCCTGTGAGAGCAGAGGGAAGCCCAGCTGCCAGCATCCGCCTTGCCGAGGTGCCACAGAGGAGGTGGAGTGGAGGTTGCCACTGCGCATAAAGACCCACACTGGCGAGCAGAGGCGGATTTAAACATCATGGGGCCCTAAGCAAGACACCAATTTGGGGCCCCACTTTCTCGAACAATCCATCTGACAAAGGATCCAGTGTGGTCTGAAATGCGTTAAGCCTGGCGTATTATTTATCTGACTCTGGGGGACAATTGCTGGTACCGCTCATCATCGCAGGTGGCAGGGACAGTCCGGAACTGCACCCACACCACCATTCCCTATTATCAGCTGCGGGACTGTAAGATGGAGACTGACGTGCTCCTGTGTTACCACTAAGGAGTATTTTATACTGTACAAAATGACTTTATATTGTAAGTGCATTGTGTGAGTAAATGTGATTTTTATGTTTCTGTTCTTTTTTTTCCATCAATACATTTTTATTGAATATATTGCAAAATATTTATAGGGGTACAAAAAAGAGAAAAGGGAAAACATACATAAAATAAATTATAAAGTGGGGGTGGGGTTACAGTACATCCATAGACATTAGACAAAAACTTAAAACCATAAATACAGAAAAGCAATAAGTATTTTTATCCGCTTGTGGGAGCTCATTCAAACCAAAAGGAGAAGGACTCTGAGGATTTAGAGAAGACAGGAATAGGGGTGCACCTCTTCCATCTGTAACATGCCAGGGGTGCCATTTCATAGAGTGGGAGATGAAGTGGCAGGGGTAGAACTATGGTAGACAATGGAGGCGCCTGTCACTGGGCTCCAGCTTTGAAGAGGTCACCTCCTCCATTGTCCACAACATAGTCACCCCACTTAGGGCTGTAACTATGTACCCGGAGTGTACCGGCTGCCCAATACATGGCACCTCTTCCCGGCACCTAAGAAGCCACCATACACTAGTGGAGAGGTCCATGTCAGACCATCAGCTGCTGCCTTCATCTATCTATAGCCTGTCTGTATGCGAATTGCTACATTATAGTGTCAGCGGCTGTGATGGGGGGCACCAAATTATAACTTGCCCTCAGACGTCTGGGATGAACTTACACCACTGTGAAGTGACCCTAGAATGATCAACCTCTCATCTCCATTTCAAAATGGAATTGTGTTTTTGTTACAACTTTGGCAAATGGGGGAGGAGAAGGGGATTTCCAGTGCTGAGCTGTAGTAGCCTTAGCAGATATCAGAATATGACCGAGAACATAACGGTCAGATTTAGGGACAGAGGCATGATACCAGTGGAGAAGAGCGAGGGAGGGGTCCAGAGCTAGGGTTAGACCCAGAACATAATTAATAAGAGTAAAAACTTCTTCCCAGAAGGAACGTAAAAAAGGACAATCCCAGAAAACATGAAAAATAGAACCTTCAGAGTGGCAGAGACGCCAACAGAACTTTGTGATTCTGGGCCAAATTTCATGCAACCTAGAGGGGGTCAAATATAATCTATTTATAAGTTTTACATACATTTCAATATGGTTAGTACATTAAGATAATGAGAAGGAAGAAAGATGAATAGTCTCCCATTGTGAGAAGGTGTAGGTACATTGGAGATCTGTTTCCCACCGGAGTTGGGCAGGGGATTTAACCATCAGAGCTGTAGGAGACAATAGGGAATACCAATAAGATATAGCCCCACTAGAGGAGGGTTTAGTGAGTTTACTCAAAATTTGGTTTGGTGGAGTTTGGAATACAGTGGGACCTGTATTCATCAGGGCATACCAATGTGTAATTTGGTGGTAGTAAAACCAGGCTGAGGGGCCTAATGGATACTTAGCGCAGAGGTCTAATATATGATAAAATAGAGGATGAGGAAAAAAAGTCTGCTAGGGACTCAATACCCAGACTCATCCAGTAGGACATATTAAGACTGGGCAATACTTTGTCCAATGCCTGAAAGGAAATGGTTCTAGTGGCAAAGTGAAATCAAAATGAGCTGGGAGGTTAAAATCCCAAACTTTTAAAGTATGAAAGATTGCTTTAGGGAATAGGGAAAGCCGTGGTGGAAGTTGTTGAGGCATCCATAGGAGGTCAGGTCTTGTTCCTGTCCTTGTGTTCTCCAATCATTGTCACTGGTCACATGTATGGGGACACATTTCTTGTTACAGAGAAGATACCAGAAGGATACCGTATATCTATGGGATGATCGCCCTATGGAACTCTCTGTTACTTCCTGATAATAAAAGAAGAAAACTACTATACACAGGAATTAATGGGACTTTGCAAAACTCATTTTGGTGACTCATTTTATTCTTATTTGTTCATTGGGCTCATTCACCTAAGTGTGTGCAATATTCACCAGGGAGTAATTATACATATATAAATAGGGAGCGCTGGCTAATGGCATATTTCTCTTCTTTGCTTATTGTGTCACTTGGGGTAGTGGAAGAACACTCCTTTTATGCAATATTTACCTGCATG
Organism: Taudactylus pleione; assembly: GCA_031769625.1. Taxonomy (NCBI): domain Eukaryota; kingdom Metazoa; phylum Chordata; class Amphibia; order Anura; family Myobatrachidae; genus Taudactylus; species Taudactylus pleione. The sequence continues at coordinate 4,158,933 of JAUIMM010000710.1, forward strand.
CTATATTTTTAACAGTGCTCTGTTTATAGCACTTTATTATTATTATGTGCTATCTTTGTCGGACTGGGGCGTAAAGGGCCCACCAGGTACATTCAATGGAATGGGCCCACTAAAAGGGAGTGGCCAGCCATTACACAGGTGTGGTCATCAGCTGGAGGGGTGTGGCCAGATATCTTTAGGAAATGAAAGATGACAAAAAAATGGAGGCCAGTTTGTTGCAGAGATCTAACATTCTAGAAAGTGTATAAGAATGGTGAGAGGGAAGTGAGGAGATGTGGCCAGATTACTGGCAACCAGGAGAAGGATCAGGGTTAGTAGGCGCAGAGTAGTGCCTATGCCGCAGACCCTGGAGGCCATGGCAAGTGTAATGGAGCGCTCGGTGGAAGATTTATGGGTATGGGGTGTGTTATGGCATGAATAGGAGGGTGAAGGGTGGTAGAATGTATCATAAGAAATGGAGTACCGGAGGGGATTAAGGTAGAGGCGAGTGGAAAATAGGTTGGTTAAAAAAGGTTTGAAGAGAAGGTGTAGAGGGAGCAATGTTCTCTTACTGGCATCCCTAATATAATTCTACCAACAGTGTATGTCCCCAAAATATAATACAAAGTATTAACAAAGCAGCAATTAAATCCAATAGTTTGGGTCAGAAAGCATTAGACAGTGTGATCATCTAAGGCATCTTCATGTGAAGGGACACTGACTATATTTATCTTACCAACCACGTAAATTAAACTTAGGTATTTCATCCTGAGCAATGATCCCCCACAACAACTACTAACATTGGCTTCATTTAAGGCGTTTTCTATGCCATTCAGTTTGCTGGGTGCGGCCGAGGCTCCTTGGATCCTCCTCCTTGTTGTCTTCCTCCCCGGACCTCACTCCTGGAGCATGACATCATTGCTGATTTTCAATACCTGGGATGGCTATTATGAATATTTACTCATGCCCATTGATCTCAGTATATGGCCCTGTCATCTTCCTGATATTTACTACATTGTCCGTGATGTTTTACAACACCAGTAGTGGTATATTTGTACGACCTGCCAACTCGCTGGCAGCATGTATGTGATGCTCTCTGGCCTTCCGGCTAATCATTCGTTCTGCGAGCTGGAGAAGTCTGTCTCTGAGTGTTAAAAATTGCTTTCAATCATGAGGGACTTGAAGGTACCCAATGAGTTTTTGGTTTCTTCACTTATTATCACCAATTAGGATAGGAATTATTCTACTTTACTGGCAAACATTATGGGCCTGACTAAGAAGTCTCGAAGATCCAAGGCCCGGTCCCAAGAGGCTGCCATCACCTTCCAAAAACTTAAGCAGGCTTTTATAACTTCACCATTACCCAGCCAACCGGATTCAGGCTCCCCATGTTTTTAAAAAGTTGATGTGGACTATAACACCTTGGTTTCACCGGTGATCGAACTTGGTGCACTTTTACTTATAATCAGTCGCCTGGTTGGATCGAAACAGACTTAGTATTCAAGGTGGTTAAATGTTTGCTATTGCTGTAGAAAAAGAGGAGATACATGTGTAGTCATACTGTATGAGAATAAAATCTTTGTACTGCAAATGTATTATATGTTAAAGTTGTTTTTTATCATCTAATTTTTTTATATATACAAATACCAGTGTAATCTCTCAGAAGGGGTAGGAGTCGTACCTTGCAAGGTGACGTGTGTGGAGTCTGACTGGTGAGGTGTGGTGAAATCTGACCAGTGATACATGGCTTAGTGCCGTATTCAATTTGTGGCGAAAACTGCCCTTTTTTGCCATTGGCGAAAATGGCCTTTTTTCACCCAAAAAATGGAAAAAATTCGTCAAAAACAGGCAAAAATGGCAAACAGGTGAAAATGGAGAAAAAAAATAGAGAAAAGTTTTCTCCATCCCAGACCAGGAGAAAAAAAATTGTAAAATCCCTATTTTTTGCTAAAAAATTTCAGAACCCTTTGGACACCCCCCTAATGGTAAATTACTGGGGGAAAAAATCGTAAATTGCGAACTTTGTCGAAAAACGACCGCGCAAATTACGGGTCGGGAAAAATAAAAAAGATTTAAAATGGTTTTAACTTATTGGGTCTGATTTTTTAGCAGGCTATATGGATGTGTCAAGTGTTTTAAACATTGCACGAGGTCGCAGTAGGCGGTTTTTAACGTTTTTTTAAATAGCGTTTTTACAACACGAAAATATACTTGCACCTATTTTAACGTACCCCTAATTTATGTGGAACAGTAATTTCCTTGAAAAAAATTGCTTTGTATCATTTTCAAGGTTTATTTTTTTTTCGCTCAAAATTTGCACGTTGTTTTTCGCCAAAGTACGTAACTTGCAATTTTTTTTGGCTGATAATTTATCATTAGGGGGGGAGGGGTGCTCAAAGGGTTCTGAAAGAAATCCCCCCATTTTTAGGCAAAAATAGGGATTTGCATTTTTTTTCTCCTGGTCTGTTATTAGTAGAAACTGGCAGGTACATATCAAATGCATTATTCATGCCTGTGTGTGTTCATGTACATTTGTGATCTTTGAATAAAGTAACTGCTTTATGGTGGGTACACACTAGACAATATATCACCCGATCCAGAGGTTCGGGACGACATAGCGGCCACACCGGCATGAATGTACTTTCTAAGAGCGACCATGCACGCTCCCGCTGGGTCATTCATCGCATCGACAGATCGAGCCTACATGCTGCTCAATCTATTAATTTGATGAACGATCCCATGCATGTGGACATGGCTGGTTAACGACAAATTGTGCGGGCGCTCACCGTATTGTGCGTCGGGCAGTGCCAGATTAACGTCCACATGGGCCTGGAGCTGAAATTCATGAGGGGCCTATTGTGTGCCGCTTTTGGGGGTGTGACAAGTGCCGCAGCAGTGTGACTGGTGATGTGGGGTCATGATCAATGTGGTGTAGGTGTGGTAAACATATGGGTGTGGCCTGTGCTGTGGGTGTGTTTAGTTCCATGGAAGGTATTGCTGGCGCCTACCTTAAAACTAAGTGGCCACTGTTGGAAATTCGCCACTCTCTCTCCTTCCCTAAAAACACCACTCTCAATTTTTAGATATTCATTTTATATATATATATACACGTGCCTTGGTGAATTCCCTCCTGGTCCTAATAAAAACCAAGTCCAGGTAGATACAAACAAGTAACGGGGAGGTAATCTCAGGATTTCACTTAGAATGGTAGAAACAATAAGGAGACGCTACTCCTGTGGCAGATTAACGTTTAAGTTGTATTTCAACTTTCGTCAGAATCGAGTGCTAAAATACAAAGATATATACCTTTATAGTGTGATCCCATCACCATGCCGCGCTGGTCGCCTCCTCCCCGCTCAGGGCGAAGAATACTGACGTCACCTACTAGCGACGTGCACCACCTGGCGCCTCCTGGAACCAGGGGGTAGCCTAGCAACGGTATACAACACCCAGTTAGTGAATGAAATACATAACCACAGGCACAAGATCGCCATATCTATAAATTGAATACATTCCTTGAAGTATCCCTGCTCCTATACTGTGCTAGGTTGCAGATATATTTTAAAAGATAAAATAACTTAATTAACAGGAGCCGCCAATTGAGTTAAGGGTACTCAACAGAGGACTTACATTTGTGCCTTCATGTAACAGAGATGACTTTCAGTGGAAACTTGATGTATATGGGTTGAATAGGAAATTGTGGCTTAAAGAATTTTTTTACAATAAACAAGGACCAGAGCGAGAGGCTATTGATAGACCATTACCCATTGCCCCTCAGTCCACCTTTGATCCAATCACAAATAACATGTCACTGAAATGTTTTTCAAGAATGTTGGAAACTACGGTCTCCAAGCATCCTAAGTTCAATAAATCGCTCCATCCTAATATGTCAAAAGAAGAATTCACGGCACTAAAATGCCTAAGCAAGGATGACAGTATAGCAATCCCCCCAGCAGATAAGAGGGGCGGGATTGTTATACAAAATATGACACAATACAAGGCAGAGATTTATCGTCACAGGAGTAGCGTCTCCTTATTCTTTCTAACATTCTAAGTGAAGCCCTGAGAGTGCTGCCCCGTTACTTGTTTGTGTATATATATATATATATATGTATATATATATATATGGCAAAACAAAAAGAAATGTTCCCATGCGCTCCAAATGGGAATAACTTTTGCAAAATGTTCTCAATATTTCATGAATGAACAAATCCAAAGCAATGAAGCACTTATAATGTCACTGTGCCAACAATCCACTGGTATGCATAGATGGCAAAAATGTCCAAATGTGAAAAAATGCAAATCCAAATCCTCAAACAATAATCAGTCACCGTAGGTCTTTTTACTCCAGTAATCCTCGTGTATATTCCTTAATGGTGGTTTCTCTTAAATGTGGTAGCATGCAAGATAAAAAAGAGAATTGCCACCATAGCATAAAATCTTTTTAAATTTTATTAGAATATACAAAGTAGACAAATGGAAGCATACCTTTTGTGACCTTTTGAGAAAGGTACACGTTCAATACATATAGGGGTATTATTGTGCTCCCCCTATAGAGCGTTACCTTCCTGGTCAGCGTGCGCTTCCCAATGTGTAATCACCAACGCGTTTCAACCACAGTATGGGTCTTTGTCAAGGTGTACTTTAGACTGGAGTGACTGAATACGGGTTGCCCGGGTTAATTTAAATGAAGGGAACATCTAGTTTTCTCCAGCTGAAGGACTCTTGGCGTCTCTGATATCAGACCTAAGGAATAAAATAGTGTTGTATTAGTCACATTGTCCACCATTAATTACCACAACACTTATAGTATATTATATATTGATTACTCCCACACCACCTCTACCAACACCGGGACGGAGAGGAACCAGCAGGAAGCATACAGCAAGATTGGTGGGGATTACCGCCGATCAGCACCTACAGGATGACAGACAGCTCCATGCTGTTAAGGTAAATAGGTTAATATCAATTAACACATAAGGCGGGCTTACTTATCTTATAAATATTCAGTCACTCCAGTCTAAAGTACACCTTGACAAAGACCCATACTGCGGTTGAAACGCGTTGGTGATTACACATTGGGAAGCGCACGCTGACCAGGAAGGTAACGCTCTATAGGGGGAGCACAATAATACCCCTATATGTATTGAACGTGTACCTTTCTCAAAAGGTCACAAAAGGTACGCTTCCATTTGTCTACTTTGTATATTCTAATAAAATTTAAAAAGATTTTATGCTATGGTGGCAATTCTCTTTTTTATCTTGCAGGCTACCACATTTAAGAGAAACCACCATTAAGGAATAAACACGAGGATTACTGGAGTAAAAAGACCTACGGTGACTGATTATTGTTTGAGGATTCGGATTTGCATTTTTTCACATTTGGACATTTTTGCCATCTATGCATACCAGTGGATTGTTGGCACAGTGACATTATAAGTGCTTCATTGCTTTGGATTTGTTCATTCATGAAATATTGAGAACATTTTGCAAAAGTTATTCCCATTTGGAGCGCATGGGAACATTTCTTTTTGTTTTGCCATTGTTGGGGTGATTTGTGATAATCACCAGAGTTCCATTGCTGCACCATTTAATTTGGATCTCATTTGTGTGAATCCCTCTTTTCTTGCATATATATATATATATATTAGGGGTGTGCATCGGCCACTTTTCGTGTTTTGTGCTTTGGATCTGGATCTGGATCTTTCTTCGTGTTTTGGATCTGGATTGGTTTTGCCAAAACCACCCTTCCGTGTTTTGGGTTCTGGGTTTTGTGTTTTGGATCTGTATTTTTTTTTAAAAAAGCATAAAAACAGCTTAAATCACAGAATTTGTGGGTTTTTCTGCTCCTATGCAATTATTAACCTCAATAACCTTCATTTCCACTAATTTCCAGTCTATTCTGAACACCTCACACCTCAAAATATTGTTTTTATGGCCAAAATATTGAACCGAGGTAGCTGGATGACTATGCTAAGTGACACGAGTGGGCGGCACAAACACGTGGCCCATCTAGGAGTGACACTGCAGTGGCAGACAGGATGGCAGTTTGAAAAACTAGGCCCCAAACAGTACATACTGCAAAGAAAAGAAAAAAAGGTGCAAGATGGAATTGTCCTTGGGCCCTCCCACCCACCCTTATGGTTGTATAAATAGGACATGCACACTTTAACAAACCAATCATTTCAGCGCCAGGGTCTACAACACGACTGTGGCTGAAATGATTGGTTCGTTTGGGCCCCCACAAAACAAGCTGGCAATTAATGTGTCCCTGCACAAACTGGCTCTACGGAGGCAAGATGTCGTCCTCATCCTCCTCATCCACTGATTCCTTGGATAAAACAGGAAAAAGGGATTTAGTTGTCCCTTTACTGCTTACGGTCTTAGCCAAAGTTTCTGAACTTGACAGTAACTTTTTATGAACGCGTTGCAGGTGCCATATAAGGGAAGATGTTCCTAGGTGGTTAACGTCCCTACCCCTACTTATTTCACCTTTACATATGGTACATATGGCAAGAGAGTTGTTGTCCGGATTTGGATAGAAATATTGCCAGACCAAAGAGGTGGAATGTTTGGTCTTCTGGCCAGGCATGACCGTGATGGGCTTTTTCATCCCACGGACAACAACTGTCTCCCCCGGAGCCTGATTTAAACAAACCACATCACCATCAGAATCCTCCTCGCCAACTTCCTCCTCAGCGCCAGCTACACCAGTATCCTCATCCTGTTGTACTTCAACAGTGACATTTTCAATTTGCATATCAGCAAGTGGACTGTGGGTGCTCCGTTCAGCACTTGCAGGGGGCGTGCAAATGGTGGAAAGAGCCACCGCTTCCCGTCCAGTGCTGGGAAGTTCAGGCATCGCAACCGCCACCACACTTGGACTCTCCTTGGGGATTTGTGATATCTTCTTAGAACGCACAGTTCTTCGCTGTGCTTTTGCCAGCTTAACTCATTTGATTTTTTTAGCAGGAGGAGGGCTTCCATCGTCATGTGAAGCTGAACCACTAGTCATGAACATAGGGAAAGACCTTAGCCGTTCCTTGCCACTCCGTGTCATAAATGGCATATTGGCAAGTTTACGTTTCTCTTCAGATGATTTAAATGTTTTTTTTAAGGTCATTTTCCTGAACTTTGTCATTTGGGATTGTATGTGTCTTCTACTATGACATTGGGCATCGGCCTTGGCAGACGACGTTGATGGCATGTTATCGTCTATGTCATGACTAGTGGCAGCAGCTTCAGCAATAGGGGGAAGTGGTTCTTGAACTTTCCCTATTTTATTTTTATCGGAGAAAGTTTGGTCCTCCATTTACGTTATATTGATTTGATATATACGTGCGGCTAAGGCGCACACAAACACAGAAAATATTTTTTTATTTTTGCTGGAGAGTAATGCACTTTGTGGGTTACACCACCCTTTAAGAAATGAGCCAGCCGGCTCTTTACTTATGGGACACAGGCGCACGCTTGGCGCTGCTCCTTTGTTGATGCACGTGCAGCCACAGTGCACACAATTCACAAACACAGAAAAAATGTTTTTATTTTGTTTGGAGTGCCCTTTGGGGGTGACAGCACCCTTTAGCGGTCAATCCAGCCAGCCCTTTATTTATGGGACACAGGCGCACGCTTGGCACTACTTTGTTGATGCACGTGCTGCTACTCCGCACACAATTCACAAACACAAAAAAAGATATTTTTTTATTTTGTTTGGAGTGCCCTTTGGGGGTTACAGCACCCTTTAACGGACAAGCCAGCCGGCCTTTTACTTATGGGACACAGGCGAACGCTTGGCGCAGCTCCTTGGTTGATGCACGTGCAGCCACAGTGCACACAATTCACAAACACAGAAAAAATATTTATTTTTTTTGCACTTGGGGGGAGCACCCCTGATGGACAGAGCACCCACTGGACAACACTACAGCACCCCTTTAGGACTGGGACACAGCACAGGACTTTGGAGTGGACACAGCCCCTATGGACAACTGACTGCACAACACAGTCCAGCCAGCCCCTATGGACTTTGAATTAGTGGACACAGCCCCTATGGACAACAGCAGCACAGCACAGTGCAGCACAGCACAGCACAGCACAACACTACACTGCACTATACTACACTACAACACTACACTACACTACACAGCCCAGCCAGCCCTAACTCCCACCCTCCCTCTTCACTGTCCACAGCCGTTTGAGAAAATGGCGCCGACGCGGGTACATTATATAGGATCCAAAACCCGCGAGACCCGGAAGGCGGGATGATGACGTTTTGCCTCGATTTCAGATCCGATTCAGGCGGGAAAAGACGACCCTGACTCGGATCGGCCTTGGATCGGGGTGGCTCGGGGGGGTTCGGATTTCAGAAATCCGAACCCGCTCACCCCTAATATATATATATATATATATATATGTATACATACACACTCACATATATATATATATATATATATACAGTATATATATATATATACATATATACACACATAGTATATATATATACACACACAAATATATATATATATATATATATATATTACACATTTACATACTCTGGGGCCAGACATTACACTGACCTGTAGCAGGAAGTTAATATGGACCTGCTGGGCTGCCTTCCTTCCTGATTCCTGAGCTAGGTGACAGGATGGTGGGAGCAGAAGGGTCAGTGGGCGGAGCTTAGTGTGAGTTGGGGGGCGGAGCTTCGGCGGTTCGGAGGTGGGCGGGGCTATGGCCGGCCGGTCCATCCACCTGCCGAGGGGAAGGTATGGAAGGTGGGCAAGGGATTGTGGAAAGGGATAAACTTAGCTGCAGGCGGCCGGGGGAAGAGTTAGCTGGGCTGGTGGTGACAGGAATATAAAAACTATTTTTTTTCCTGTCTCCACCGCAGCCAGTGTATGTGGCCTATTTTCAATGGGAGGCCTGGAGCTGTAGCTCCACCCGCCCCATTGTTAATCCGGCCCTGGCGTCGGGTGGGTACACACATCGTGTAATGTGTACCTGGCTTTATTCTAAGCAAGACAGTGGGCCTGATTCTGAGTTAGGATGAGTAAAGCAAAAAAGAGCAAGTAACTGGGCCCCAGGACAAACCATGCTGCAATGCAAGTGGTGCAAATACATGTATTATATTTGCATGCAGGGCAAATACTGGCTGTTTCTGCATGCAGCCCACACATGCTGGACATCTTTGTTTTACACTGCAATTTAGATATGAGTTTGGACATGCTCATCAAAATCTTCTTCTCCCTGCACATTCATCTGCCCCCCTGCATCTTTCTCAGAACCAGGCTGTCACGCCTAAAGGTTGGTTTTGGATTGGAACAGGCATGGGAGACTGAAGAGAAGATATGAGAGGTGTGGATGAATTTAGGTGGTTTGAGCCAGTGCCTCGTCATGTGTAGATATGAGCAGATAGAGGTACGGCAGTGGATGATGGGGCAGAAGGCCAGAACAGGAATAGAAAGTCTTTATTGAACAACAGGTTGGAATGGGACTGAATATATAATAATGAATGAATGAACAGAATCGGTATTGGAATCGATGATGCTGGATTGAGAGCTGGATCGGTTTGAGACCGATGTTGGTGATTTGAAAACCTTAATTGATATGAGTCCGATGTTGATGAATTGATGAACTTGATTGGTTGGGACCGATGTTGATGAATTGAGGAACTTAATTGATAACAGTCTGATGTTGGAAGCATCGGATGTGACCTGATGATTGAAAGGATCGGCTGCAACCGATGGTAGCTGTAAGAACAAGTCTCAGTGGTAAAAACCAGACTGGTGTGTAAGATGGTATAGGAGACTTGTTTACCAGATCTGGGAACTGGATATAACGGACTGGAACCATTCAGATACAGAGTACCTGGGAGCTCTGTGCGATCTGGGAGTGATGCACAACATGACTGGACCTCAGCACTACCATGGACAGGCACCAGAGAGGTAAAAAGGTGGTTTTAAGTTACCGGAGTGTGACACAGGCCCAGTGTGACATTATGTATAATCTGACTGGTATTGTGTGGCAAAGTCTGATCATAGGCATTGTCTAACTGGTGACATGCGGTATACGAGGGTAATCCAGAAAAAAATGCTTGCGCTTTCCCGCCAGGTAGGTCATTCACCCTCCACAATTCAAGGTCTGGCGGACTCCCTATCATGTTTTCTAAGTGCTCTGTGAGCGGCGGCTGTAGTGGTTGTTTCTGGCTATGCTGTGCATTCTTAAAATAAACCCTACAATACAATGTACCTCCGACAGTATGAAGATGGCCGGTAGAACTGCGCTCTCGTTGACCAGAGGGTGGTGTGTTGTGGTTTCGGGGTGCTGCACCTTTGTGTGGGAGTACCTTTTCCGCACTGAAAACGTATGGGGGTAGGGGGGGTAAGGTGCGCTCTTCCTGCTAGTACTGGTGATGACTTGTGTGTGTTTGTGAGTGGTGTTAATTAGAATGTTTCTTCTGGTGGTGGTGATGTTTTGGGAGTGAGGAGGGTGTGATTGGGTATGGAGTGTAGTTTGGAGTAATGTGAAAAGGGGAATGGAATAGGATCAAAATGAGGCCAGCGAGACACAGTAATTTTGGGCAAAATCTTTTATTGAGTAGTCACAATGCTGCTCTGTTAAGATCCCGGGCAGGTGGGTGGGGTTCAGTGATGAGTGGTGATGAGACTGGGGAGGTAGGTGGACCCTTTTAGGGGGCTCCTTCCCGTGCGGTTCAGTGACCTTGCACGTCACCCCTGCTGGACCTATGGTCGACAGTCTAGGAAGTCTCGGGGGGTGGGGGGATTTGCAGAGTGGGTTGGAACACCTGTGCGGCGTCCCGCGTGTTTGTGTGAGTCTTGGCAGTACTTACCTACCGGTAGGTTTTTAGTTGTGGTGATGTAGGTCGACGTTGCGGCCGTTGCAGATTGGTTGGAAGCTGCAGGTTTGTTGGTGAGCTGGATCAGCGTGTTGCTGGTGTGCTGCAAGTGCACGGCTGTTCTGATTGGTCTGCGGAGGTCAGCGACTGTAGTATGCAGCTGAAATTGGCTCTTGGTCGTGCCGCTGGTGGTGCGGAGCCAGAGGTGTGGATGGGTGAGCTGCTGGGAGGCTGGGTTGCAGCGTGTGTGCTGGGACCACCCCTGGGGGGTGGTCTGCCCGGGATACTGATTAAAAAAAAGCCAGGGAGGAGGGGGGATGTGGAAAGTGTGACCGGGATGGAGCTGGTCACTGGCGATGTTGGCTGGGCGGACTTGCGGCCGGATGTGCGGGATGCTCTTATCACTGACGGTCCCTCGTGGAAATGGGGATCGACGGTGGAGACACCCCTGGCCAGGAGTGAGTTGCTGAGCACGCCTGGGAGCAGGGGGGGAGAGGGGCTGGTCCGGGGTGGAGCCGGTCACTGGAGGTGTGAGCGGTGCGGACCAGCAGGCGGATGGGCTGAGGAGGGGGGGAGGGTAATGGGTGAGTAGGGGTACCTGGTCCTACTTTCAGTAACTGAGTAGATAGGGTGGTACGTGCGCTCCTACGTTGGGTGCGGGACGATGACCAAAAGGGAGGGTAGGGACAGGTGAAAGGTTATGTGGCAAATATGACAATTGTGTTAATGTGGTATGTGGTATTACTTGTGACAATTGTAGATATGGAATGATAGGAAGCACAAGTATCTAAGAGGCAATCCTTGGTCCCTCCCTGCACCCATAATGAAGGAGCGCACATACCACCCTATCTATTGTGACAAAGGAACTGAAAATGCATCACGTGTGTGCCAGGTGGGTACCTAGAAATCTCACAGAAGAGCAGATGCGACGATGAGTGAAATCATGCAAGACCACTGTCAGAGAGGATACCCGATTTCCTGACATCAATTGTGACGTGTGACGAATCATGGGTTCTTCATTATGATTGGGAAGGACAGCATAAGGCAGGTGCAATCTGACTGAGCCAGTATAAACCCCGTGGTTGTGGGAGCAGTATACCTGTAAAGACTTTTGTTGTTAAGTGTCAGTCATTAGTGTTAGCCTCAGGGCCGGATTAACAATGGGGCGGGTGGAGCTACAGCTCCAGGCCTCCCATTGAAAATAGGCCACATACACTGGCTACGGTGGAGACAGGAAAAAAAATACTTTTTATATTCCTGTCACCACCAGCCCAGCTAACTCTTCCCCCGGCCACCTGCAGCTAAGTTTATCCCTTTCCACACCCCTTGTCCACCTCCCATACCTTCCCCTCGGCCGGTGGACGCACCGGCTGGCCGTAGCCCTGCCCACCTCCAACCCGCCAAAGCTCCGCCCCCCAACTCATCCGAAGCTCCGACCACTGACCTTCCTGCTCCCACCATCCTGTCACCTAGCTCAGGAATCAGGAAGGAAGGTAGCCCAGCAGGTCCATATTAACTTCCTGCTACAGGTCAGTGTAATGTCTGGCCCCAGAGTATGTATGTATGTGTGTGTCATACTTGCCGACAATCAGCTCGAGCCTTCCGGGAGGGAGCTGATTGTCGGCTAATAGCAGGGGGCGGGGGCGGCCATTGGGGGCGGAGACGGGGGTGGGGGCGGCCATTTGGTGGCACACTGGGGGCGGGGACGCATGAACGCGTCATCGTGACTCCGCCCCCTCTTCACAATGCTGTTATTTTCAGCATTGTGAAGCAGGGGGCGGGGCCATGATGATGCAATTCTGCGCGAATCGCGTCACCGGGCCCCCCGCTGCGGGGGTTTCCATTTTTTTCAGGGGGGAGGTGGGGAGGGTCGCAAGCTTCCGGGAGGCTTGCCTGCCTTTCCGGGGGGCCGGGAGCGGCACCCGAAAATCGGGAGGCTCCCGGCCAAATCAGGAGGGTAGGCAAGCCTGGTGTGTGTGTATGTATATATATATATATAAATATATATGTTTACTTAATATATATATATATATATATATATATACTTTATATATATATAAAAGTATATATATATATATATATATTTGTGTGTGTGTATATATATATATATACTATGTGTGTATATATGTGTGTATCTATATATATATATGTGAGTGTGTATATATACATATATATATAGTGTGTATATATATATATATATATATAGTTATATACATATATAAACATATATATATACTGGGGCATATTTGTAATGGGTACAGGGTGTGCAGTGCACACGGGTCCCTGGGTCCATGGGGGGCCCGCACCGCACACCCTGCACCCTTATTATACTTACCACTTAGGAGTCCCACGTCGGCGCCGGTGTCAGCACTCTAAAAAAAATGTCTGGAAAGAGGCCGCCGTGGCCATTTTCCCGTTGTTTTGCGCATGCTCAGTACATGGGAATTGGCCGCCACAGCCATTTTCTTGGTGACTTGTGCATGCACTATAGACTCTGGACACACTGTAGTGCCCAAAGTCTTATCAGTGCGACACTGCGCTCAATGGGCTTCAATTAAATGCGAAATGAATAGCACCGGGAATGAGCTCCCGGCGCTATTCAATTCAGCGCGCTGTTAGGTCAGGGAATGGCCATTCTCCGACTAAACTTCCCGGCGCTAAGGGCAGAAAACAGCATTGCGCCTGGACTTTTGTCGGATTTCTGCTCGCATTCCAGGAGGGATGTGAGAAGAGATCCTTAGTCGGACTTAGCAGCATGATGAATTGAATAGCTTCGGGAGCTGATTCCCCGCACTATTCACTCCGCGTTTAATATAATTGAGCCCAATGTATAGATTATATATATATATATATTAGGGGTGAGCGGGTTCGGATTTCTGAAATCCGAACCCCCCCGAGCCCCCCCGATCCGAGGCCGATCCGAGTCAGGCTCGACTTTCCCGCCTGACTCGGATCTGAAATCGAGGCAAAACGTCATCATCCCGCCTTCCGAGTCTCGCGGGTTTTGGATCCTATATAAGGTACCTGCGTCGGCGCCATTTTCTCACTCAGCTGTGGACAGTGAAGAGGGAGGGTGGGAGTTAGGGCTGGCTGGGCTGTGTAGTGTAGTGTGGTGTAGAGTAGTGTTGTGCTGTGCTGCGCTGTGCTGCTGTTGTCCACTACTTCAAAGTCCATAGGGGCAGGCTGTGTTGTGCTGTGCTGCTGTTGTTAATAGGGGCTGTGTACACTACTTCAAAGTCCATAGGGGCTGGCTGGACTGAGTTGTGCAGTCAGTTCTCCACAGGGGCTGTGTCCACTCCAAAGTCCTGTGCAGTGTCCCAGTCCTAAAGGGGTGCTGTAGTGTTGTCCAGGGGGTGCTCTGTCCATCAGGGGTGCTCCCCCCAAGTGCTAAAAAAATAATATTTTTTGTGTGTTTGTGAATTGTGTGCGCAGTAGCCGCATGTGCATCAACAAAGTAGTGCCAAGCGTGCGCCTGTGTCATAATTAAAGGGCCGGCTGGCTTGACCGTTAAAGGGTGCTGTAACCCCCAAAGTACACTCCAGTCCAAACCAAAAAAAAAATTATTTTCTGTGTTTGTGAATTGTGTGCGCAGTAGCCGCACGTGCATCAACAAAGTAGTGCCAAGCGTGCTCCTGTGTCATAAGTAAAGGGCCGGCTGGCTTGACCGTTAAAGGGTGCTGTAACCCCCAAAGTACACTCCAGTCCAAACCAAAAAAAAAATTATTTTCTGTGTTTGTGAATTGTGTGCGCAGTAGCCGCACGTGCATCAACAAAGTAGTGCCAAGCGTGCGCCTGTGTCATAAGTAAAGGGCCGGCTGGCTTGACCATTAAAGGGTGCTGTAACCCCCAAAGTACACTCCAGTCCAAACCAAAAAAAAAATTATTTTCGGTGTTTGTGAATTGTGTGCACTGTGGCTGCACGTGCATCAACAAAGGAGCAGCGCCAAGCGTGCGCCTGTGTCCCATAAGTAAAGAGCCGGCTGGCTCATTTCTTAAAGGGTGGTGTAACCCACAAAGTGCACTACTCTCCAGCAAAAATAAAAAAATATTTTCTGTGTTTGTGTGCGCTTTAGCCGCACGTATATATCAATATAACATAAATGGAGGACCAAACTTTCTCCGATAAAAATAAAATAGGGAAAGATCAAGAACCACTTCCTCCTAGTGCTGTTGCTGCTGCTGGGAGTTGTTCATCATCCCAGAGAGGAAGTAGGAACATCACTACTTTTACTAAACAATTGACCCTCCAACAGTCCCGAGCGATGAGGATGAAGTACGACAGCAGTCATCCTGAAGCAAAACGTATAACTGAGGCCTTGACTGCTATGTTGGTGTTAGACATGCGTCCGGTATCCGCCATTAGTGCAGTGGGATTTAGACAATTGATGGAGGTAGTGTGTCCCCGGTTCCAAATCCCGTCTAGATTCCACCGGCATCCTCAAAGCAGCAGCGACAAGCGTGCATCTGTCTGTTAAAGGGTGGTGACACCCTCAAAGTGTGCTACACAAACAATAAAAATATTCTTCTTTTTTTTTCTGTCTTTATGAATTGTGTGGGCTGTAGCTGCACTTGCATCCTCAAAGCAGCAGCGACAAGCGTGCGTCTGTCTGTTAAAGGGTGGTGACACCCTCAAAGTGTGCTACACAATCAATAAAAATATTGTTCTTTTTTCTTCTGTCTTTGTGAAATGTGTGGGCTGTAGCCGCACCTGCATCCTTAAAGCAGCAGCGACAAGCGTGCATCTGTCTGTTAAAGGGGGGTGACACCCTCAAAGTGTGCTACACAAACAATAAAACTATTGTTCTTTTTTTTTCTGTCTTTGTGAATTGTGTGGGCTGTAGCCGCACTTGCATCCTCAAAGCAGCAGCGACAAGCGTGCGTCTGTCTGTTAAAGGGAGGTGACACCCTCAAAGTGTGCTACACAAACAATAAAAATATTCTTCTTCTTTTTTCTGTCTTTGTGAATTGTGTGGGCTGTAGCCGCACTTGAATCCTCAAAGCAGCAGCGACAAGCGTGCGTCTGTCTGTTAAAGGGTGATGACACCCTCAAAGTGTGCTACACAAACAATAAAAATATTCTTCTTTTTTTTTCTGTCTTTGTGAATTGTGTGGGCTGTAGCTGCACTTGCATCCTCAAAGCAGCAGCGACAAGTGTGCGTCTGTCTGTTAAAGGGTGGTGACACCCTCAAAGTGTGCTACACAAACAATAAAAATATTCTTCTTCTTTTTTCTGTCTTTGTGAATTGTGTGGGCTGTAGCCGCACTTGCATCCTCAAAGCAGCAGCGACAAGCGTGCGTCTGTCTGTTAAAGGATTACATCGGTGACAGCATCCAAGTAGGCATGTCAGACCTGTACTGGCAGGAAAAAGAAGCAATTTGGAGGTCCCTGAGTTGCTGGCTCTATTTTACCGGAGTTGCCCCCCCTCCAGAGTGTACTCCGAAAGAGTGTTTAGTGCAGCCGGGAACCTTGTCAGCGAAAGTCGTAGGAGGTTGCTTCCACAAAATGTGGAGAAGATGATGTTCATAAAATGAATTATCAACTCTTCCAGGGAGACCAGCCTCCAGAACGTACAGAGGGACCTGTGGTTGTGGATTCCAGTGGGGACGAATTAATACTCTGTGAGCATGAGGATGTACACAACACTGAAGAGGGTGAGGAATCGGTGGATGAGGAGGATGAGGACGACATCTTGCCTCCGTAGAGCCAGTTTGTGCAGGGACAGATTAATTGCCAGCTTGTTTTGTGGGGGCCCAAACGAACCAATCATTTCAGCCACAGTTGTGTGGCAGACCCTGGCGCTGAAATGTTTGGTTTGTTAAAGTGTGCATGTCCTGTTTATACAACATAAGGGTGGGTGGGAGGGCCCAAGGACAATTCCATCTTGCACCTCTTTTCTTTCTTTGCATTATGTATAGTTTGGGGCCTAGTTTTTCAAACTGCCATCCTGTCTGCCACTGCAGTGCCACTCCTAGATGGACCACATGTTTGTTCCGCCCACTCGTAGCTACCTCGATGCAACCTTTTGGACATAAAAACACTATTGTGAGGTGTTCAGAATAGACTGGAAATGAGTGGAAATTAAGGTTATTGAGGTTAATAATAGCATAGGAGCAGAAAAACCCACAAATTCTGTGATTTTAGCTGTTTTTATGCTTTTTTTTAAAAAAATACAGATCCAAAACACAAAACCCAGAACCCAAAACACGGAAGGGTGGTTTTGGCAAAACCAATCCAGATCCAAAACACGAAGAAAGATCCAGATCCAAAACCAAAACACGAAAAGTGGCCAGTGCACACCCCTAATATATATATATATATATATATATATATATATATATATATATATATATATATGCAAACAAGTAACTGGGCGGCACTCTCAGGGCTTCACTTAGAATGATAGAAAGAATAAGGAGACGCTACTCCTGTGACGATAAATCTCTGCCTTGTATTGTGTCATATTTTGAATAACAATCCCGCCCCCCTTATCTGCTGGGGGGATTGCTATACTGTCAACCTTGCTTAGGCATTTTAGTGCCATGAATTCTTCTTTTGACATATTAGGATGGAGCGATTTATTGAACTTAGGATGCTTGGAGACCGTAGTTTCTAACATTCTTGAAAAACATTTCAGTGACATGTTATTTGTGATTGGATCAAAGGTGGACTGAGGGGCAATGGGTAATGGTCTATCAATAGCCTCTCGCTCTGGTCCTTGTTTATTGTAAAAAAAATTCTTTAAGCCGCAATTTCCTATTCAACCCATATTCATCAAGTTTCCACTGAAAGTCATCTCTGTTACATGAAGGCACAAATGTAAGTCCTCTGTTGAGTACCCTTAACTCAATTGGCGTCTCCTGTTAATTAAATTATTTTATCTTTAATTTATAGATATGGCGATCTTGTGCCTGTGGTTATGTATTTCATTCACTAACTGAGTGTTGTATACCGTTGCTAGGCTACCCCCCGGTTCCAGGAGGTGCCAGGTGGCGCACGTCGCTAGTAGGTGACGACAGTATTCTTCGCCCTGAGCGGGGAGGAGGCGTCCAGCGCGGCATGGTGATGGGATCACACTATAAAGGTAAATATCTTTGTATTTTAGCACTCGATTCTGACGAAAGTTGAAATACAACTTAAACGTTAATCTGCCAGAGGAGTAGGGTCTCCTTATTGTTTCTACCATTCTAAGTGAAGTCCTGAGAGTGCCGCCCCGTTACTTGTTTGTATCTACCTGGACTTGGTTTTTATTAGAACCAGGAGGGAAGGCACCAAGGCAAGACCTGCTAAAGGATTGAGTGCCAGTTCCGTTGGACACGTGTATATATATATATATATATATATATATATATATATATTAGGGGTGTGCACCGGCCACTTTTTGTGTTTTGTGTTTTGGTTTTGGATCTGGATCTTTCTTCGTGTTTTGGATCTGGATTGGTTTTCCCAAAACCACCCTTTGGTGTTTTGGGTTCTGGGTTTTGTGTTTTGGATCTGTATTTTTTTTTTAAAAAGCATAAAAACAGCTAAAATCACAGAATGTGTGGGTTTTTCTGCTCCTATGCTATTATTAACCTCAAAAACCTTAATTTCCACTCATTTCCAGTTTATTCTGAACACCTCACACCTCACAATAGTGTTTTTCTGTCTAAAAGGTTGCACCGAGGTAGATGGATGACTATGCTAAGCGACACGAGTGGGCGGCACAAACACGTGGCCCATCTAGGAGTGACACTGCAGTGGCAGACAGGATGGCAGTTTGAAAAACTAGGCCCCAAACAGTACATAATGCAAAGAAAAAAAAGAGGTGCAAGATGGAATTGTCCTTGGGCCCTCCCACCCACCCTTATGTTGTATAAACAGGACATGCACACTTTAACAAACCAATCATTTCAGCGCCAGGGTCTGCCACATGACTGTGGCTGAAATGATTGGTTCGTTTGGGCCCCCACAAAACAAGCTGGCAATTAATCTGTCCCTGCACAAACTGGCTCTACGGAGGCAATATGTCGTCCTCATCCTCCTCATTCACCGATTCCTCACCCTCTTCAGTGTTGTGTACATCCTCATCCTCACAGAGTATTAATTCGTCCCCGCTGGAATCCACCACCAGAGGTCCCTCTGTACGTTCTGGAGGCTGGTCTCCCTGGAAAAGTTGATAATTCATTTTTATGAACATCATCTTCTCCAAATTTTGTGGAAGCAACCTCCTACGCCTTTTGCTGACAAGGTGCCCGGCTGCACTAAACACTCTTTCGGAGTGCACACTGGAGGGGGGGCAACTCAGGTAAAATAGAGCCAGTTTGTACAGGGGCCTCCAAATTGCCTCTTTTTCCTGCCAGTACATGTACGGACTGTCTGACATGCCTACTTGGAAGCTGTCACCGATGTAATCCTTTAACAGACAGACGCACGCTTGTCGCTACTGCTTTGAGGATGCAGGTGGAATCTAGACGGGATTTGGAACCGGGGACACACTACCTCCATCAATCCCACTGCACTAATGGCGGATACCGGACTCACGTCTAACACCAACATAGCAGTCAAGGCCTCAGTTATACGTTTTGCTTCAGGATGACTGCTGTCGTACTTCATCCTCCTCGCTAGGGACTGTTGGAGGGTCAATTGTTTAGTAAAAGTAGTGGTGTTCCTACTTCCTCTCTGGGATGATGAACATCTCCCAGCAGCAGCAACAGCACTAGGAGGAAGTGGTTCTTGATCTTTCCATATTTTATTTTTATCGGAGAAAGTTTGGTCCTCCATTTATGTTATATTGATATATATGTGCGGCTAAGGCGCACACAAACACAGAAAATATTTTTTTATTTTTGTTGGAGAGTAGTGCACTTTGTGGGTTACACCACCCTTTAAGAAATTATCCAGCCGGCCCTTTACTAATGGGACACAGGCGCACGCTTGGCGCTGCTCCTTTGTTGATGCACGTGCAGCCACAGTGCACACAATTCACAAACACAGAAAATATTTTTTTATTTGATTTGGAGTGTACTTTGGGGGTTACAGCACCCTTTAACGGTCAAGCCAGGCGGCCCTTTACTTATGACACAGGAGCACGCTTGGCACTACTTTGTTGATGCACGTGCGGCTACAGCACACACAATTCACAAACACAGAAAAAATATTTTATTTTTAGCACTTGGGGGGAGCACCCCTGACGGACAGAGCACCCCCTGGACAACACTACAGCACCCCTTTAGGACTGGGACACTGCACAGGACTTTGCAGTGGACACAGCCCCTATGGACAACTGACTGCACAACACAGTCCAGCCAGCCCCTATGGACTTTGAAGTAGTGGACACAGCCCCTATTGACAACAGCAGCACAGCACAACACAGCCAGCCCCTATGAACTTTGAAGTAGTGGACACAGCCCCTATGGACAACAGCAGCACAGCGCAGCACAACAGTACTCTGCACTACACTACACTACACAGCCCAGCCAGCCCTAACTCCCACCCTCCCTCTTCACTGTCCACAGCCGAGTGAGAAAATGGCGCCAACGTGGGTACCTTATATAGGATCCAAAACCCGCGAGACCCGGAAGACGGGATGATGACGTTCTGCCTCGATTTCAGATCCGAGTCAGGCGGGAAAAGTCGAGCCTAACTCGGATCGGGGGGGCTCAGGGGGGATCGGATTTCAGAAATCCGAACCCGCTCACCCCTAATATAGATATATATATATATATATATATATATATAAAAAATGAATATATAAAAATTGAGAGTTGTGTTTGGAGGGAAGGAGAGAGAGTGGCAGATTTCCAACAGTGGCCACTTAGTTTTAAGGTAGGCGCCAGCAATACCTTCCATGGAACTAAACACACCCACAGCACAGGCCACACCCATATGTTTACCACACCTACACCACATTGATCATGACCCCACATCACCAGTCACACTGCTGCGGCACTTGTCACACCCCCAACAGCGGCACATAATAGGCCCCTCATGAATTTCAGCTCCAGGCCCATGTGGACGTTAATCTGGCACTGCCCTAACCTAACCCTCCCCCCGCGGCTGTCCGCGCCTGGTGCCCGGCTTACCCTTGATCGGTATGCTGGACATCGCGTTCCTGGCGTAGGTCTAGCGACAGGCATCGGGATTTCAACGCCTGTCATTAGTACCTTGCCGAGATTTGACAGTCGGGAAGCCAGCGGTCGGCATTGCGACCGTCGGCTTCTTAACTGCATACCGTATAAAGTGACGTTACATTCATCTACTAATTCATACATTGAGTTTTACGTGTTTGTGTCAGAGTATTTCTGGCCTCAGCTTATGCAGGCTGACCAGCTTGTGAGCCCAGGAAACTGTGTCCATGGACTCAGCCCCTTAACTTGCCACTCCTGAAAAACGAGGCAGACACGCCCGTTTCAGGGAACGCCATCCGTCCACAACCCTTAAATGCCTCTGCCTTTCAGTCACGCACAGGCATAGAAGGGGCTGTGGAACTGATTCAGACCCGTTCGCTAGGATGCGTTCGCTCGTAGCTGGCCGATAGTCGCTTTCTGTGCATGTGTACGCATCACAATGCGTGTGTGCGCACCTCTGCGAGAGATTGGGAAGCGTTCGCGCGCTGTGCATAGACTGCCCAGCAGTGAGTGACAGGAGTAGCCGTTTGTGGGTGGTGACAGGGGCTGACCACTAGAAACAGGGGAGTGGAGGTGCGAACGCAGGCGTGCCTGAGCGTCCCAATGCCTTTTAAGAGGCGTGCATAATTACCAGGCAACATCATTGTACACATCACCTGGTTGTATATCACACTGAAGTGATCGCAGTGCTTGCAGCAGGGTATGGTCAGCCTCAAATGCTGCGATCGCATCCGATGGTGCTCAATGAACCAATGGTTTCATACGCTTCCTGGAGATCACGTGCGCAAGTGGGCATCTTGTAACAGGCTGGTGGGCATCTGCATACTCAAAGTGATCGCACGCCAAGACATAGTGGGCGTGCTTATGCCTTGCCATGCGATCGCCTGCCTTGCTGGGTGTGCACCGGATTTGCATACGCTGGGTGCGAAAGAACACATCTAGAGAGCAGGTCTGAATCAGGCCCTGTGTGCGATCACGCAGGACCTGTTCTGCATATTCGTAGCATGGGTCCTGCACGTGCAGATTCCCGATAATAGGAAATAGGCATTGCACGTGACGTAATGTCCTTGACAGCTATTGTTGAAAGCAAAATTCCAGGTGCCTCGGTCCCCCAATCCGCATATAGTAATTTCCTTTACACGTAGTTCCTCACAATAGGGAGACTATATAGTTTCTTGTGACTCCCTCTGCTGTAAACATGATTATACGGGATCTGCCATGGTTACGTCTATATTTGCCCTAGACTGGCATAGCTCTCCACTTCTATGCTGGGAATCACGGTGTCACAAACAGTGCCTGCACCCTTGTGCCAAACTAAGCAACCATTAGCTATTGGTACCTGCTCTTTGGATGCTCAGTGCAGGGGCAGAACTAAGGGAAACAATGGACGCGCCTGCCGCCAGGTGCCAGCACTGAAGGGGCACTTTCTCCATTGCCCACAATATATTCTGCCTACTTAGGGCTGTAAATATGTACCCGGAGTGTACCGTCACGGCCGCCCAATACATGGCACCTTTTGAGAAGCTACCATAACATATACTAGTGGAGGGCTCCGTGCCAGACCATCAACTGCTGCTTCCGTCTATCTATAGCCTGTCCCCGCTCATTGGCGTCGCTGCCCCTCAGCAGCTTTTTATGCCAGTATGACACATACGGTGCCCCCCTCACCCACAACTGCCTGTCCCACTTTCCCCTGGCGGGAGCCCTAGCCACAAACCTGTGCTGCAGTCCCAGCACCCCCCCTCACCCACAACTCCTTGTGCCACTCCTCCCTGGTGGCAGCTCTAGCCGCAGACCTGTGCGGAGGGCCCGAATATAATTGCGGCTGCAGATCTTCCAGGACCTGGATGTTAAGAAGGATGCACCAGATAGAGCTGCGAGTAAGAAGGCATGGGAGGCGGGGGCCTGGGGCACCAGTGACTGAATATGGGGGCAGATCTTTAGTGAAATAATCTCCCCGGCATGTGAAGTAGGCGGCAGTAGACTGGGAATTTTGTGATTTGTAGTCCCACCACAGTGGCAGTCTTATGGTGCATACACATGGTCAGATCTGTCAGACGAACAACGAACTACGAACGATAAACGAGGAATGAATTGAACGATTTTACCAACGATTTCATGAACTACGAACTACGAACGATTTTTGACAGTATTAAATTGAATGAAAATCGACCAAATCTGACCGAAAACACATCAGATGTCAGATATCGTTATCTGACAAACGGGAACGCGCATTGTTCATCGTTGCATGGACACATGTAAGATTTTCTTTCAGATATGAACGAGTGAACGATTTTTAAAATCGTTGTTGTAGAAATCTGAAGGAAAATCTGGCCGTGTGTATGCACCATTACAGTATCTTGACTCAAACTCAGGCCCTGATTCAGAGCCGCTCGCGAGTGCTGTGTGCTCGCAAGCTGCCCGATGTTTCTGCACTGCACATGTGCCACGTCTGGCGTTCTTGAGCCCCGCTGAGCCACTGAAGTTCAGTCGCTACGGGGCTCGCAACAAGACGGGGCTGCTGTTGACGGCGAGTTACAGCTCGCCCCGTTTTGTGGGGGGGTGGCTGAACAAATGCAGGCATTCCCTTAGGAATGCCTGGCGTTTGTTAGGAGGTCTTAATGACACTACTGATGTCAGTAGTGGACTTCCTGCTCTATTAGAGCAGGAAGTACACTCGACCTTGCGGCAGCCTAGACCCTACCGTAGGGTCTCGTCACAAGGCCGATGGTCACGATTATCGCGATGGTCTCCTGGCTGCTCGCACAAGCTGTGGGTGGTGATAGATAGATAGTTACATATGAAATAGATAGATATATAGATAGATGAGATAGATAGATAGATAGATAGATAGATAGATAGATAGATAGATAGATAGATAGATAGATAGATAGATAGCTATGAGATAGATAGATATGAGATAGATAGATAGATAGATAGATAGATATGATATAAATAGATAGATAGATAGATAGATAGATAGATATGAGATAGATAGATAGATAGTTACATATGAAATAGATAGATATATACATAGATGAGATAGATAGATAGATAGATAGATAGATAGATAGATAGATAGATAGATAGATAGATAGATAGATAGATAGATAGATAGCTATGAGATAGATAGATAGATAGATAGATATGAGATAGATAGATAGATAGATAGATAGATAGATAGATATGAGATAAATAGATAGATATGAGATAGATAGATAGATAGATAGATAGATAGATAGATAGATAGATAGATAGATAGATAGATAGATAGATAGATATATAGATAGATAGATATATAGTTAGATAGATATGAAATAGATAGATAGATATAAGATAGATAGTGTGATAGGATCACTGGTAAAGTGGTCTGTGGCAGGTACATTTGTCCCAGATTCCTGTCTTTTGTGTTTTAAACCCCCAGGAGAAAGGTCTGCAGTGTAGCAGGCTTGAGTTTCGGCTTTTTGAAAAGCCGGTTTGGGACCTGGGGGTTGTGGGTGAGTGGAGAGGGAGGGCTCCACCTACGGCCACTCCAGGTTTTGGTTCTCGCAGCCTGGTAACAGGCTTATTAGTTTTCCACCTGAGAGTGGCCAATATAAGCCTAGTGTGTTTAGGGCTGAGTGTCTCACCTGGGAGAGCAGGCAGGGAGTTTGCTCAGAGACACTTGAAAAACCTATTTGTGAGTACGGTGCTGTGCTTTGTTGCTGGCAAGGGCATTAGGCCCTGCCAGGTTCTGGTAGTGAGGAAACTACCTGTGAAGTTAGTGCCCCGACAGGGCTAGGATTTATATTTATGTTTTCTTTATATTTCTGTCATTGTACAATAAAGACTGGCGCCGACCAGCTTGTACTTGCATCCAGACTGGTGTGCTGCTTCCCTGCTGCTGTGTGTGTGTGTAAGGATGGAGTCCTCTACCCAGGAGAGGGACCCCCCTACCATAACTGTGTCACAATATGGTGGAGAATGCGGGCACCCACACACACTGAAGTTGCAGCGAGAGGAAAACTTTCCGTTTAAAAATTAAAGGGACAGACACCCAATTTGTTGAGTGTGGAAATTACACTGTGTCCTTGGAGTCCCATAGAGGAGGCGTCAGCCAATGCTCAGAGAAGCAAGGTTCAGCTTCCAACCTACACCCCAGGACAAAATGGAGGACATTATTAAAGCCTTGCTCCAAGCTACAGCAGCTCAGCAGGAGACAAACAAACTTCAGCAGGAAGCTACCTGGGCTCAGCAGGAATCCACCAGGGTGCAACTGTTTGCCTTGGAGACAGCCCAGAGGCAACAACAGGTCGCCGTCGAGGAAACCCGCCAGGCCTTAGCGGAAAACAGCAAGGCCTTAGCGGAAAACAGCCGGGCCATAAAAGAGGTGGTACAGCACCTGGTCGCCTAGCCCAGAGATATTACTACTGGTCCTCCCACCACCACTCACTAGAGCCAGTCACTTCCTCCAAAAGATGACTTTGGGCGATGATGTGGAGGCCTACCTCACCGCATTTGAAAGAACGGCCGAAAAGGAGAGTTGGCCCAAGGAGCAGTGGGCAAGTCTGGTGGCACCTTTTCTGTCTGGGGAGCCACAAAAGGCCTATTTCGACTAATGCCTGGCTGATGCCAAGGACTATAAAAAACTAAAACAGGAGATCCTAACTCGCTTGGGAGTCACCACCTTTGTTCGTGCCCAACGGGTCCACCGTTGGGAGTTCCATATGGACAAGCCTCCACGTTCACAGATGCATGACCTCGTCCATCTGTCCTCAAAATGGCTACAGCCCGAGACGCTGACGGGACCACAGATCGTGGAAAGGGTCGTGATGGACCGGTACCTGCGATCATTACCTGTGACTCTGCGCAAGTGGGTGAGCCATGCAGACCCTAAGTCCGCGGACCAGTTGGTCGAGCTGGTGGAGAGGTACGTGGCGGCTGAGGAGCTGATGAGTATGCCCCACCGAGCCCCGATGGCGCACCGGCGAACTCCCACAGACACTGGTAAGACTGTTCCAGGGGAGAAGGGTGCTGGGCGGTGGAAGGTACCTAAGACTGAGGGTGTAGAACCTGGACACAGGCCTGCCAGGCCAGGAAGGTTCTTGCCCCGTAAACGATTAGACATTAATATGACTCAGTGTTTCCGATGTGGTGGCTCTGGCCATATTGCCGCTAATTGTTCACTTACAACTGAACCTATGCAATGTGATACTGCTCATGTCTACGGCAGGGTGTCTTTCTTTGCACAGACAGCCTGTGCAGCTGACCGGCAGGCTGAGACTGATAAGCACATGTGTGTACTCACTGTGGATGGCAACCGAGTAGAGGCACTGTTAGACTCTGGTAGCTTGGTGACACTTATAAAAGCTGAGCTGGTGAACCCCTTGCGGCGTGAGGGGAAAACTGTTGGTGTGACCTGCATACATGGGGATACTCGATATTATGTTACTGCCGAGGTGAACATCGAGACACCATGTGGTTCTGCTATAGTTTCTGTAGGTTTGGTACATGGTCTGATGTACGATGCAATATTGGGGAGAGACTTTGCGCACTTCTGGAAGTTGTGGGAAAGCCGTTTTGTTCCAGAGGTGAACAACCCCGATCCATTTGAGAAGATTGTCGATGTAGTGGAGGAGGGAGTTTCTTCTGAGTCAGAGTTATTCCCTTTTTCTACTATGATTGGCAAACTAGAGAATGCGGAGCGTGAAGGTGGCCCGCCAACTGATGTGCCTCCCATTGAGGTGGGAAGTGTTGTTGGGCCAGGTGATCGTCTGCCTGATTTAGAGGTCAGAAGAGAGGTCTTTGCCATGGAGCAGTTGAATGACCCTACTTTGGTAAAAGCCAGGGAGAATGTAAAAGTAGTTGATGGTAAACCCGTAGACCCTGATAGTCCTTTGTCCTATCCCCACATGGCAATGTGGCAGGATTTGTTATATCTGGTGACTAAGAAGGGGGAAGATGTTGTGTAACAACTAATAATTCCCAAAGCCTACAGAAGAAAAGTGTTGGATCTGGCCCATGGTCATATAACGGCAGGCCATCTAGGGGTAGAGAAAACCACTGAGCGAATAATGCAGAGGTTTTTCTGGCCCGGGCTTCATAAAGAGGTATGTGACTTTTGCGCATCCTGTCCTGTGTCAGTATCATGCTCCCAGGCCACATTTTAAGGGTCCACTAGTTCCATTGCCTATCATAGAGGTGCCGTTTGAAAGAATAGCGATGGATTTGGTTGGACCCTTAATGAAGTCTGCCAGGGGACACCAGTATATTCTGGTCATAATGGATTACGCTACCAGGTACCCGGAAGCGATCCCGTTGCGCAATACGTCAACCAAGACCATTGCCAGAGAGCTAGTTCATGTCTTTAGCAGGCTGGGTATACCTAAGGAGATACTAACTGACCAGGGTACACCGTTTATGTCCAAAGTCATGAAAGAGTTATGCCGCCTGTTCAAAATCGAACAGTTAAGAACTTCGGTTTATCACCCCCAAACCGATGGGCTGGTCGAGAGGTTTAACAAGACGTTAAAACACATGCTTAGGAAAGTGGTCGACAAGGATGGTAGGGATTGGGGCTACTTATTGCCGTATTTATTGTTGGCCATAAGAGAAGTTCCCCAGTCCTCCACCGGGTTTTCACCCTTTGACTTGTTGTATGGGAGACACCCAAGGGGGTTACTAGACATTGCCAAAGAGACATGGGAAGGGCAGTCTAGTCCTTACAAAACGGTGATTGAGTATGTTTCTCAAATGCAGGAGAGAATTGCTGCGGTAGTGCCGATAGTGAGAGAGCACCTGGAACAGGCTCAACAGGCACAGCAGAGGGTATACAACCGCAATGCTCGGTTACGCAGCTTTGCTCCTGGGGTCAGAGTGTTAGTATTGGTTCCCACTGTGGAAAATAAACTTTTGGCTAAATGGCAAGGGCCCTTTGAAATCTTAGAAAGAGTGGGGCAGGTCAATTACAAAGTTTACAAGCCGGGGAAAAGAAAGCCGGAACAGATATACCATATAAATCTGTTAAAACCCTGGAAAGATAGAACGGTATTGTCGGCCATCCGAGACCCTCCAGTAAGTCCAGGGCCCTTAGTTCCCGAAGTGACAGTGGCAAAAACCCTGTCGGCAATTCAACAACAAGAGGTCAAGGAGTTTCTGATTAGAAATAGGGTGCTGTTCTCTGACGTACCTGGGAAAACCTCGGTGATTAAACATGACATCATCACTGACCCAGGGGTTAAAGTTAATCTAAAGCCCTATAGGTTACCAGAAGCACAAAGAGAATCGGTGTCGAAAGAAATTAAAAATATGCTAGAGTTAGGGGTTATTGAAGAATCACATAGTGAATGGTCAAGTCCCATTGTGTTGATTCCAAAGCCCGACGGGAGTGTGCGTTTCTGCAATGACTTCCGAAAGTTGAACAGTGTTTCAAAATTCGATGCCTACCTGATGCCAAGAGTGGATGAACTGATTGAGAGACTAGGGACGGCAAGGTATTTAACCACCCTTGACCTAACCAAAGGGTATTGGCAAGTGCCGTTAACCGAGAGCGCCAAACAAAAGACAGCTTTTTCAGCACCAGAGGGCTTGTTTCAGTACAAGATGTTGCCCTTCGGGCTACATGGGGCACCTGCTACCTTCCAAAGAATGATGGACAGGATTCTAAGGCCCCATAGACGGTATGCGGCTGCTTATCTGGATGACGTGGTCGTTCATAGTCCTGATTGGCAGTCTCACTTACCCAGGGTACAAGCAGTGTTGGACTCCATCTATAAGGCAGGTTTGACAGCCAACCCAAAAAAGTGTTGTCTAGGCATGGAGGAAGTAAAATATCTGGGATACACCATTGGCAGAGGCCTGATAAAGCCTCAGCTCAATAAAGTTGATGCCATACAAAACTGGCCACGGCCTCTGAATAAGAAGCAGGTGAGAGCCTTCTTGGGAATTACTGGGTACTACAGGAGGTTTATACCCAACTTTGCCACCATGGCAGTCCCACTGACTGACCTGACCAAAGGCAAACAAAAAGTCATGGTAGAATGGAGTCCTGAGGCAGAGAAAGCTTTTCAGGAGTTGAAAGTAGCGTTGTGTTCCCAACCAGTCCTGATGACTCCTAATTTTGAAAGGGAATTCATAGTACAAACCGATGAATCAGAAGTAGGTATTGGAGCGGTCCTGTCCCAGAACAAGGAGGGTGAGGAACACCCTATTTTCTAGCTTAGCAGAAAGTTGAATGTACATGAGAGAAACTATGCCACAGTGGAGAAGGAGGCGTTGGCCATAAAGTGGGCGTTAGAGGCTCTCAGGTACTACTTGGTCGGAAGAAAGTTCAAATTGATCACTGACCATGCCCCTCTGAAGTGGATGTCTAAAATAAGGACAGTAATGCGAGAATTACAAGATGGTTCTTGGCGTTGCAAACTTTTAAATTTTCAGTGGAACACAGGCCAGGAAGCCAGCTGGCCAATGCTGACGCGTTGTCACGCGTTCATTGTTTGGGGGCTTCAGTTGTTCCATCCCACAGGTCGAAACAAAGGGGGGGATATGTGATAGGATCACTGGTAAAGTGGTCTGTGGCAGGTACATTTGTCCCAGATTCCTATCTTGTGTTTTAAACCCCCAGGAGAAAGTCTGCAGTGTAGCAGGCTTGAGTTTCGGCTTTTTGAAAAGCCGGTTTGGGACCTGGGGGTTGTGGGTGAGAGGAGAGGGAGGGCTCCACCCACGGCCACCCCAGGTTTTGGTTCTCGCAGCCTGGTAACAGGCTTGTTAGTTTTCCACCTGAGAGTGGCCAATATAAGCCTAGTGTGTTTAGGGGTGAGTGTCTCACCTGGGAGAGCAGGCAGGGAGTTTGCTCAGAGACACTTGAAAAACCTATTTGTGAGTACGGTGCTGTGCTTTGTTGCTGGCAAGGGCATTAGGCCCTGCCAGGTTCTGGTAGTGAGGGAACTACCTGTGAAGTTAGTGCCCCGACAGGGCTAGGATTTATATTTATGTTTTCTTTATATTTCTGTCATTGTACAATAAAGACTGGCGCCGACCAGCTTGTACTTGCATCCAGACTGGTGTGCTGCTTCCCTGCTGCTGTGTGTGTGTGTAAGGAAGGAGTCCTCTACCCAGGAGAGGGACCCCCCTACCCTAACTGTGTCACAATAGATATATAGATAGATGAGATAAATAGATAGATAGATAGATAGATAGCTATGAGATAGATAGATAGATAGATAGATAGATAGATAGATAGATAGATAGATAGATAGATAGATAGATAGATAGATAGATAGATAGATAGATATGAGATAGATAGATAGATAGATAGATAAATAGATAGCTGTGAGATAGATAGATAGATAGATAGATAGATAGATAGATAGATATGAGATAAATAGATAGATATGAGATAGATAGATAGATAGATAGATAGATAAATAGAAAGATAGATAGATAGATAGATAGATAAGAGATAGATAGATAGATAGATAGATAGATAAATATGAGATAGATAGCTATGAGATAGATAGATAAATAGCTATGAGTTAGATAGATATATAGATAGGCAGATAGATATGAGATAGATAGAAATGAGATAGATAGTTTATAGATAGATAGATAGATAGATATGAGATAGATATATAGATAGATATGAGATAGATAGATATGAGATAGATAGTTAGATATGAGATAGATACGATAGATAGATATGAGATAGATAGATATGAGATAGTTAGATAAATAGATAGCTGTGAGATAGATAGATAGATAGATATATAGATAGATAGACAGATATGAGATAAATAGATAGATATGAGATAGATAGATTAATAGATAGATATGAGATAGCTAGTAACGAACTGCTTTAGAACCTCTATGCACTCCTGCCTATACCTTCTTATATCCTGCCTATAAACCCCTAAGGATGACGTTATTTTGCGTACGCAGTCATACAGTAAATAAAGACTCCAGATCTAGAACTTGTGGTTCCAAAGCGCAAAGTATTATTCAAGTTAAAGTACAGTCAGTTACACGCTATGATCTAAAGGAATTATACAGACCCAAGTACAGTTATACATACGCAGCGCTCTGGACCAGATGTAAGCATCAGCAAGAAACCCCCATCAATCAGCATTCAGCACGAAGACTAGAAACCCAGGGTCAGAGCACAAATATTTATACCCCCCCAGAAATAGACAACACAATAGAGAAGTTTGTTGCTAATACCATTGGTCCGAAAGGAGAGGGCATATGTTACAAGGCATCTAACAGGTTGGTTCAAATAGACACAGTCCAGCCTCTAACAACTGGTGGTCTCTGGTTTCCCGCCTCATGCAAATCCTTACAGTTGGTCATATAATGTACATTTTGTTGCTTGAAGTCTCTACGGTCCATAAGTTGAGAATGCATGTTGCGATCTCTACATCGATGTTACCGGAATACTGTTGAAAGAGTACGCATCAGTACAATACCAAACATGGCTTACTTATTACGTATAAAACCTTAGTTACCAAATAATCTTTATTTCACAGCAATTATAATTAGGGGTGAACGGGTTCGGATTTCTGAAATCCGAGCCCCCCGATCCGAGGCCGATCCGAGTCAGGCTTGACTTTTCCCGCCTGACTCGGATCTAAAATCGAGGCAAAACTTCATCATCCCGCCTTCCGGATCTTGCGGGTGTTGGATTCTATATAAGGTACCCGCGTCGGCGCCATTTTCTCACTCGGCTGTGGACAGTGAAGAGGGAGGGTGGGAGTTAGGGCTGGCTGGGCTGTGTAGTGTAGTGTAGTGCAATGTGTTGTGCTGTGCTGCGCTGTGCTGCTGTTGTCCATAGGGGATGTGTCCACGCCTCCAAAGTCCATAGGGGCTGGCTGTGTTGTGCTGTGCTGCTGTTGTCCATAGGGGCAGTGTCCACTCCTAAAAAGTCCATAGGGGCTGGCTGTGTTGTGCTGTGCTGCTGTTGTCCATAGGGCCTGTGTCCACTCCTCCAAAGTCCATAGGGGCTGGCTGTGTTGTGCTGTGCTGCTGTTGTCCATAGGGGCTGTGTCCACTCCTCCAAAGTCCATAGGGGCTGGCTGTACTGTGTTGTGCAGTCAGTTGTCCATAGGGGCTGTGTCCACTGCAAAGTCCTGTGCAGTGTCCCAGTCCTAAAGGGGTGCTGCAGTGTTGTCCAGGGGGTGCTCTGTCCATCAGGAGTTCTCCCCAAGAGTGCAAAAAAATAAATATTTTTTCTGTGTTTGCGAATTGTGTGCGCAGTAGCCGCACGTGCATCAACAAAGTAGCGCCAAACGTGCGCCTGTGTCATAAGTAAAGGGCTGACTGGCTTGACCGTTAAAGGGTGCTGTAACCCCCAAAGTGCACTCCAAACCAAATAAAAAAATATTTTCTGTGTTTGTGAATTGTGTGCACTGTACGTGCATCCTCAAAGCAGCAGCGCCAAGTGTGCATCTGTCTGTTATAGGGTGGTGTAACCCCCAAAGTGCACTCCAACAAACATAAAACATTTTCTTCTGTGTTTGTGAATTGTGTGCACTGTACGTGCATCCTCAAAGCAGCAGCGCCAAACGTGCGTCTGTCTGTTAAAGGGTGGTGTAACCCTCAAAGTGCGCTCCACAAAGAATAAAAAATTCTTCTTTTTTTTCTGTCTTTGTGAATTGTGTGGGCTATAGCCACACCTGCATCCTCAAAGCAGCAGTGCCACGCGTGCGTCTGTCTGTTAAAAGGTGGTGTAACCCTCAAAGTGCGCTCCACAAAGAATACAAATTCTTCTTTTTTTCTGTCTTTGTGAATTGTGTGCACTGTAGCTGCACGTGCTTCAAACAAAGGAGCAGCGCC
The DNA here is from genome assembly GCA_031769625.1 of Taudactylus pleione. NCBI lineage: Eukaryota > Metazoa > Chordata > Amphibia > Anura > Myobatrachidae > Taudactylus > Taudactylus pleione. The sequence continues at coordinate 4,191,673 of JAUIMM010000710.1, forward strand.
AAGCGTGCGCCTGTGTCCCATAAGTAAAGAGCTGGCTGGCTCATTTCTTAAAGGGTGGTGTAACCCACAAAGTGCACTAGTCTCCAACAAAAAATAATTTTTTGTGTTTGTGTGCGCCTTAGCCGTACGTATATATCAATATAACATAAATGGAGGACCAAACTTTCTCCGATAAAAATAAAATAGGGAAAGATCAAGAACCACTTCCTCCTAGTGCTGAAGCTGCTGCCACTAGTCATGACATAGACAATAACATGCCATCAACGTCGTCTGCCAAGGCTGATGCCCAATGTCATAGTAAAGGGCACATACAATCCCAAATGACAAAGTTCAGGAAAATGAACTTAAAAAAAACATTTAAATCATCTGAGGAGAAACGTAAACTTGCCAATATGCCATTTACGACACGGAGTGGCAAGGAACGGCTAAGGTCTATCACTATGTTCATGACTAGTGGTTCAGCTTCACATGACGATGGAAGCCCTCATCCCGCTAAAAAAATCAAACGAGTTAAGCTGGCAATAGCACAGCGAAGAACTGTGCGTTCTAAGAAGATATTACAAATCCCCAAGGAGAATCCTAGTGTGGTGGCGGTTGCGATACCTGACCTTCCCAGCACTGGATGGGAAGAGGTGGCTCTTTCCACCATTTGCACACCCTCTGCAAGTGCTGAAAGGAGCACCCACAGTCCACTTGCTGATATGCAAATTGAAGATGTCACTGTTGAAGTACAACAGGATGAGGATACTGGTGTAGCTGGCGCTGAGGAGGAAGTTGGCGAGGAGGATTCTGATGGTGATGTGGTTTGTTTAAATCAGGCTCCAGGGGAGACAGTTGTTGCCCGTGGGATGAAAAAGCCCATCAAGGTAATGCCTGGGCAGAAGACCAAACATTCCACCTCTTTGGTCTGGCAATATTTCTATCCAAATCTGGACAGCAAATGTCTTGCCATATGTACCATATGTAAAGGTGAAATAAGTAGGGGTAGGGACGTTAACCAACTAGGAACATCCTCCCTTATACGGCACCTGCAGCGCGTTCATAAAAAGTTACTGTCAAGTTCAGAAACTTTGGCTAAGACTGTAAAGCAGTCCAGGGACACCTAAATCCCTTTTTCCTGTTGTATCCAAGCGCCTGCAAATCACACAGTCAACTCCCTCCTCGTCAATTTCCTCCTTAGCCAGGATCGGAAGTAGTCCTGCAGACAATGTCACCGGCATGACTGACTCTCCTATCTGGGATTCCTCCGGAGGATCCTGCATTGCTACGCCCACTGCTGCTGTTGCTGCTGGGAGTCATGCATCATCCCAGAGAGGAGGTAGGAACACCACTACTTTTACTAAACAATTGACCCTCCAACAGTCCTTAGCGAGGAGGATGAAGTACGACAGCAGTCATCCTGAAGCAAAACGTATAACTGAGGCCTTGACTGCTATGTTGGTGTTAGACGTGCGTCCGGTATCCGCCATTAGTGCAGTGGGATTTAGACAATTGATGGAGGTAGTGTGTCCCCGGTTCCAAATCCCATCTAGATTCCATTTCACTAGGCAGGCGATACCGAGACTGTACAGAAGCGTCAGAAAAAGTGTCCTCAGTGTCCTGAAAAATGCCGTTGTACCCAATGTCCACTTAACCACGGACATGTGGACAAGTGGAGCTGGGCAGACTAAGGACTATATGACTGTGACAGCCCACTGGGTAGATGTATCACCTTACGCAGCAACAACAGCAGCGTCACCAGTAGCAGCATCTCAGAAACGCCAGCTTGTTCCAAGGCAGCTACACTGTGTATCACCGGTTTCAGTAAGAGGCACACCGCTGACAACCTCTTAGAGAAACTGAGGGAAATCATCGCCCAGTGGCTTACCCCACTTAGACTCTCCTGGGGATTTGTGATATCTGACAACGCCACCAATATTGTGCGGGCATTACATCTGGGAAAATTCCAGCACGTCCCATGTTTTGCTCACACAATAAACTTGGTGGTGCAGAATTTTCTGAAAAGCGACATGGGCGTGCAGGAGACGCTTTGGGTGGCCGAAAAATTTCTGCCCACTTTCGCCATTCAGCGACTGCGTGCCGAAGACTGGAGCGCCAGCAAACACTCTTGAACCTGCCCCGCCATCACCTGAAGCAAGAGGTTGTGACGCGGTGGAACTCAACCCTCTATATGCTTCAGAGGATGGAGGAGCAGCAAAAGACCATTCAAGCCTATACATCCACCTATGACATAGGCAAAGGAGGGGGTATGCACCTGACTCAAGCGCAGTGGAGAATGATTTCCGTGTTGTGCAAGGTTCTCCAGCCCTTTGAACTTGCCACACGTGAAGTCAGTTCAGACGCTGCCAGCTTGAGTCAGGTCATTCCCCTCATCAGGCTTTTGCAGAAGCAGCTGGAGAAAGTGAAGGAGGAGCTAACACGGACCGATTCCGCTCGGCATGTGGGACTTGTGGATGAAGCCCTTCATTCGCTTTGCCAGGATTCCAGGGAGGTCAATCTGTTGAAATCAGACCACTACATTTTGGCCACCGTGCTCGATCCTAGGTTTAAAGCCTATGTGGTGTCTCTCTTTCCGGCCGACACAAGCCTGCAGAGGTGCAAAGACCTGCTGGTGAAAACACTGTCAGCTGAAGCGGAACGTGACACGTCAACAGCTCCTTCTTGATTTTCTCCCACAACTGGGGCTGCCAGGAAAAAACTTAGGTATCCTAAGCAACCCGCTGGCGGTGATGCAAGGCAGGCAGGACCAAGTTTGGACATCTTGTCCGGACTGAAGGACCTGGCAACAATTTCTGAAATGTCTACTGTCACTGCATATGATACTGTAACATTGACAGAATGGTGGAGGACTACATCGGTGACAGCATCCAAGTAGGCATGTCAGACAGTACGTACCTGTACTGGCAGGAAAAAGAGGCAATTTGGAGGCCCCTGTACAAACTGGCACTATTTTACCGGAGTTGCCCCCCCTCCAGTGTGTACTCCGAAAGAGTGTTTAGTGCAGCCGGGAACCTTGTCAGCGAAAGGCATAGGAGGTTGCTTCCACAAAATGTGGAGAAGATGATGTTCATAAAAATGAATTATCAACTCTTCCAGGGAGACCAGCCTCCAGAACGTACACAGGGACCTGTGGTGGTGGATTCCAGCGGGGACGAATTAATACTCTGTGAGGATGAGGATGTACACAACACTGAAGAGGGTGAGGAATCGGTGGATGAGGAGGATGAGGATGACATCTTGCCTCCGTAGAGCCAGTTTGTGCAGGGACACATTCATTGCCAGCTTGTTTTGTGGGGGCTCAAACAATCCAATCATTTCAGCCACAGTTGTATGGCAGACCCTGGCGCTGAAATGATTGCTTTGTTAAAGTGTGCATGTCCTGTTTATACAACATAACGGTGGGTGGGAGGGCCCAAGGACAATTCCATCTTGCACCTCTTTTTCGTTCTTTGCATTATGTACAGTTTGGGGCCTAGTTTTTCAAACTGCCATCCTGTCTACCACTGCAGTATCACTCCTAGATGGGTCACGTGTTTGTGCCGCCCACTCGTGTCGCTTAGCATAGTCATCCAGCTACCTCGGTGCAACCTTTTGGACATAAAAACACTATTGTGAGGTGTGAGGTGTTCAGAATAGACTGGAAATTAGTGGAAATTAAGGTTATTGAGGTTAATAATAGCATAGGAGCAGAAAAAGCAACACATTCTGTGATTTAAGCTGTTTTTATGCTTTTTTTAAAAAAAATACAGATCCAAAACATAAAACCCAAAACCCAAAACACGGAAGGGTGGTTTTGGCAAAGCCAATCCAGATCCAAAACATGAAGATCCAGATCCAAAACCAAAACACAAAACACGAAAAGTGGCCGGTGCACACCCCTAATACACACTCACATATATATATATATATACATATATATATATATATATATTTAATATATATATATATATATATATATATATACATATATACATATATACAACACACATAGTATATATATATATACACATTTACATACTCTGGGGCCAGACATTACAATGACCTGTAGCAGGAGGTTAATATGAACCTGCTGGGCTGCCTTCCTTCCTGATTCCTGAGCTAGGTGACAGGATGGTGGGAGCAGGAGGGTCAGTGGGCGGAGCTTCGGGTGAGTTGGGGCGGAGCTTCGGCAGGTCGGAGGTGGGCGGGGCTACGGTCGGCCGGTCCGTCCACCTGCCGAGGGGAAGGTATGGGAGGTGGGCAAGGGATTGTGGAAAGGGATAAACTTAGCTGCAGGCGGCCGAGGGAAGAGTTAGCTGGGCTGGTGGTGACAGGAAAAAAAAGTCTTTTTTTTTCCTGTCTCCACCGCAGCCAGTGTATGTGGCCTATTTTCAATGGGAGGCCTGGAGCTGTAGCTCCACCCGCCCCATTGTTAATCCGGCCCTGTTCCCCGCACCCTGGAGCGGTGGGTATAGGGGTAATGGGGGAGCCAAATAAAGTGTGACTATTGTATTTTACCGTGGAACTACAGGTGCCAGCATACATGCCATTTGGCACTTGTGGAACTACAAGTGCCAGCTGATGTGCGGCACCTGTATATCCACTGTAAAAGAGTTAAAAATCCACATCACTCACACACCGTAGAAAGTAGAAGTTTATTGCACACCTACCACACTCTCACATACTTGCTGCTAAATTGATACTTGACCCTCCTGCTTGGTTAGCGCTAGGTGTGTATGTGAGATGTTTGGTGTCGGCTTTTCTTGTGGCGGGAAAGAACGGTAGCAGTCGCCATCTGTCGTTGGAGCTTGAGGTGCTCTCCCTTCCAATACATGGCTTAGGCTGATTCTACCCTACTGGGGTCAGCGGCAACCACCTAACCAGGTGGGCCTCAAGTCGTGTCATTGCGGTGGGAGGTGGATACCTTGGGCGTGGTACTGAGCTGGCTGCTCGCCTCCAATTTAGAAGATGGGTGTGAGTATGCAGTTGGTGATCTTGCATTGTGGGGCCGTTCTTTCTGCGCAACCATACTTTGTCTGTCTTTCTTTCTTCTTCTATTAGTTAATTCAGTTATATATTAAATAGTTTAATTAGCTTAAATTAAATAAAGCTGGCCTTCCTTTCCCCTTACACAAGCCTCTGTGCCATTGTTTCATTATGATTATGGTTGATGGTTTACCCTGCACTGTTAGGAGGGAACACTCATCAGTTTAATAAATCTATACTATGGCATAAACTAAATTTCTTCTTCACTTAACAACAATATACCAGCAATTAAATGTGTATAGCATCATCTAATATTCTTCTTCGCATAACTTTAGCATTTCAGCAGCGAATAGAAACATTAATCTTCATTGTAACTCTAGCATAGATTAATATTTTTCTGCACATATCATCAACATATGAACAATTACTAGAGCATAAACTTGCATATTAACAGCAGCATAAATTAGCATCACCATAATTAAACAGCCACGTTGGAAGGTTTCAACTAAACTGAATCCTAAGCCTATTGCCAAAAGTGCATTTTCCTGACCTTATACATTTGGGCGCATCCTGGATAGTCTCAGCATAACATTTAATTTTAAACAAAGCAGCCTCTAGCCCAGACTGATATAGTTCCAGTAACTATCCGGCCAGGAACTACAGGAAGAAACCCCTTCTTACCCTACCTATATCCCTTAGGTGTTGGGGATCTGGTGAGGAACTGACTCTTAACACTGAAGGTGTTTGGCCATACTGCATCTCTTTGCAGGAGGGAAGGAAAGCCGGGTTAACTAGGGTTAATTGGCTCTAAGTATCACTGCCCTCTGGGATGTAACTCATAAACTGGCAGTGGCACTAAAGAAGGAGAGGGAAAAGTTTGATCTCACCCACTACGGCAGCCCGTCCTTCCTCAACGCAGCACTGAAATCCCTGGCGAACAGGGCACTCGGCGAGGGGCCATCCTGTGGACGCATCTCCTCCAGCTGCGGCCCCCTGGCAGCAAGAACATAATCTGCAGAAACAAGCAGCGTACACCATCTATAGCAGGGCCATTATACAATATGCTCCCCTGTCGATCCTCTGGCTGGTCTCCAGATCCAGGCCCTAGGAAAATCCGCCGGACATCATCCCCACAGACTGTGCCCATCACTTATTCCGAATTCCAGCTCTGCAGCTGTAGGAGCGCAGCCGGTACCGTCCTCCAAGTCCCCTGCCAGCCCACACAGGCTCTTCCCTAGGTTACATAGTTGATGCTGCTGAACAACTCTTTCCCATCTCTCCTGAGTCCCACATCGATGGTACATATCACTGGCAAAATGGCGCTGTGTCCATTTTCCCGGCATTTTGCGTATAGGCTATAGGGAAATCACTGAGCAAAAGGCTGCTGAGCCATTTCCCCGGTGACTTGAGTATGCGCAGTAGACTCTGGCACAGTGCTAGAGTCTACTAGCAGGGGCGCCGAGAGGGGGGGGGGGCTGGTACAGATTACCGGGGCCCGGGCTTCCTGAGGGGCCCGGCGGGGGCCCGGATCCGGCGCCGCTCCCCCTCCCTCACAGCAGCCCAGCACACAGCATGTGCTGAGCTGCAGTGGAGACTGCTCGTGGCTGCTGAGCAGCAGTCTCCTAAGCCTGTGGGGTGGAGCGATCACACTGATCGCACCCCACCTGGCTTTGAGCAGGGCTGAGGGGGCTCAGAGCGCCCCCCTCCCCAGCGCGCAGCTGCAAATCTTTATTATTTTTTTTCCGGGAAGGGAGCATGGCCACGCCTCCCGCGATTAGGCCATGCCCCCTATTACCCGGGCCCGCCGCGGCTCTCAGCGGGCCTGTCTACTAGTGCCCAGAGTCTACTGCTGCTATCATTGTGCTCATCCGGATGGAGACTGCACACAAGCCCCCTCCTGAGTTCAAGAATAGGTGAGGTGCATTGGTCTTGTGTTTTCTAGGTCTTCCTGACCCTTACAAGTGATAGATACATGTTCCCCACACTCTGACAGCACCGTTTATAAAAGCAGATAAGTTAATTGTGAATAAGCACTTAAAGCCTGGTATGGTGAAAAAAGTAAACCAGTGTGTAGATAGGAATAAATTGTCCAGAATATTAAACAGTCCAATGGCCATTATACGAAGCGTGATATCCAGTTCATATACTACCACACACAGAGCCGGAAACAGAGATTAGCAGGTGCACGGATATGGCCCGTCTTATGGGCGTGTTATGGGAGTGTCGTGAGTGTGTCACTGAGAGGTCTATTTACTAAGCAGTGTTAGGAGACAGAGTGAAAAGTGATAAGAAAGTGATAAGGTGCCAGCCAATCAGCTCCCAACTGTCATCTCACAGGCTGTGTTTGAAAAATGACAGTTGGGAGCTGATTGGCTGGCACCTTATCACTTTTCACTCTGTCTCCTAACACTGCTTAGTAAATAGACCTCTATGGCTAGTAGAAACTAGGAGAGATCTGGTAGCGGGAAACCTGAACTTGCGCAGTACAGATCCTGAGAAAGCACAGGTCTCTTATAATTGGAGTAGCATGTCCACCATCGGGTTTCCATACTAATCAAGCCCTATGCCAAAATATATCTCTCTCCACTTCAGGGTCTATTTACTAAGCAGTGTTAGGAGACAGAGTGAAAAGTGATAAGAAAGTGATAAGGTGCCAGCCAACCAGCTCCCAACTGTCATTTTACAAACACAGCCTGTGAGATGAAAGTTGGGAGCTGATTGGCTGGCACCTTATCACTTTCTTATCACTTTTCACTTTGTCTCCTAACACTGCTTAGTAAATAGACCCCTTAATCTCTCTTGAAGGTTTAGTGCATCTACCCCAAAGTCACGTAGCAAGAAAAACATATAAAAAGTATTTAAGATTAATGAGTATAAAGTAATGATTTTATGTTTAACTGCGCAGGATTACTAATACTGGACTTCCTTAGATCTATATAGGTTATCTAAACCTGAAGAAGTAAAATCCACAGGACAAGTCCTACCGTGAAATGGTTAAAGCATCATTATGATATATACAGTACTAACAATGTCTGCACAGTATATCAGTAACGTGAACACTTTCATCATTTGTGATCTGGAGAAAGAGCTATACAATTGGAGATATCACACAATAGGACCTGGAGGGTTTCTCTCAGATCTCCAGGAATAAGTACACGGTCAGTCAGTGACAGCTGCATGCCAATTACCGAGATTACAACATCTCACAATAATACAGTACATTGTGGATGTTCTCTGCTGCTACCCCAACACACCAGCATTGCAAATTGAATTATGTTTAAAACAAGGACTAACTAGTTTAAAAACTTTCTTAGAAGAAACATGCTATTTTAAAAAAATTAAATATAAAACCCTGCGTATTTGGATCTGACTTACATTATAAATATGAAATAGCAATAATTAATTAGTTCCAAAACTGAACTGTGTGGCCATTCCTTTTCAAGGAATACTTCATTCTGACTGGTCTCCACCAGGATGGGAGAGGTGCAATAGTATCATCTTTAGTAGTGCACCTGTTTCAAGCTTAAGTGCCTACAACAGTGGATCCTAAACTGTGTGCCGTGGCACCCTGGGGTGCCTCAGGGTACTTGCAGGGGTGCCTCGGGTTGGTGGTCCAAGACCAAATAAAATTATTTTAAGTCAGTGTGATAGGCAAAACCAGTGCTAATGGCTGTCAATTAGGGATGTGCGCCAGACCATTTTTGCCGGATTTGGATTTGGTTCTAATTCGTCGTCCGGCTTTGGTTTTGGATTTGCCAAACTGCGGTGACTGGCTTTGGATTTGGATTTGGATTTTTTTACAAAAATTGACAAAAAAAGCTAAAATCACATAAATTGGTCTTTTTTTTCTTCCTAGAGTATTATTAACCTCAATAACATTAATTTCCAGTCAATTTAGAACATATTACAGCTTATAATATTGTTTTCAACATTATTGGCCAAAGGTTGCAGTGAGCTGACTGGTTACTAAGCGACAAAGCAGCGGCACAGACACCACAGTATAAAGCACATCTATGACACATTGTCACACAGCAGTGGCAGAAATGAAAAGTAGTGCACCCACCCAGTGGGGTACGGCCAGCAGAGTCACAGTACTTGTTTACACAGTGGGCTACGGCCCAAGGAGTCACAGTGCACAATCTTATTCACATTACACCGCACATAGGGCCTGATTCACAGTACACCATAAAGTAGTGTCTCTTATTTATGTTACGACAAACAGTAGTGCCCCTTTTACACAATGCCCACAGTAGTGACCCTTTTACACAATGCCCACAGTAGTGCCCCTTTTACACAATGCCCACAGTAGCGGTGTCCCTTACACAATGCCCCCAGCAGTGGTGCCCCCTATGCAGTCCCCTTAATAGTATGGTCCCCTATGCAGTGCCCCCAGTAGAATGCCCCCCAGTAGTATGCCCCCCATTAGCATGCCACCCAGTAGTATACCCCCCATTAGCAATCCCCCCCAGTAGTATGCCCCCCATTAGCAGGCCCCCCCCAGTAGTATGCCCCCCATTAGCATGCCACCCAGTAGTATGCCCCACATTACCAGGCCCCCCCAGTATTATGGCCCCCCCAGTAGTATGGCCCCCCCAGTAGTATACCCCACCCAGTAGTAGGCTGCCCCAGTAGCAGCCCCCCCAGTAGTAGGCTGCCCCCAGTAGTAGCCCCCCTGTAGTATGCCCCCCCTGTAGTATGGCCCCCCAATAGTAGTAAACCCCCCCAGTAGTATGCCCCCCCAGTAGTAGTAAGCCCCCCAGTAGTATTTCCCCCCAGTAGTATGGCCCCCCAGTAGCAGGCCCCTCTGTAGTATGGCCCCCCCAGTAGCAGACCCCCCCAGTAGCAGACCCCCCCAGTAGTATAGCCCCCCCAGTAGCAGGCCCCTCAGTAGTATGGACCCCCAGTAGCAGACCCCCCCAGTAGTATAGCCCCCCCCAGTAGTATAGCCCCCCCAGTAGCAGACCCCCCCAGTAGCAGGCCCCCCGCACCCCCAGTAGCAGACCCCCCAGTAGCAGACCCCCCCCAGTAGCGCCCCCGGCCCTTGCACAAGTAAAAAAAAAAAAAAAAAAAACTTACCTGTATCCCCGCTCCCGCGCCGTCTGCTCTGCTGTCACACGCTGAGGAGGGAGCCGGAAGACGGAGCTCATGTGTGAGCTCCAGCCGGCTCCCTCCGTGCAGCAGCCAATGAGAGTCTGTGTGACTCTCATTGGCTGCTGTAACAAACACACAGCTGCCGCTGGTGGCTGTGTGTTTGTGTCTGTGTAGGGCAGAGCGCTATCACAGCGCTCTGCCCTACACAATAGGAGCCCTGATGTCGGATTCTCTAGTGAGAATCCGACATCAGGCGGCCGCCGTTCGGCCCCGAACGGGGATCCAAGTCAGGCGGTGAACACCCGAACAGGGTTCGGGTGGACTTGGATCCCCAATGTTCGGAGCGGTTCGGATTCCACAGAATCCGAACCGCTCATCTCTACTGTCAATCAAACAATATGTGGACAAAAAAAAGAATAGCCCTGTCATTCACCACATAACTGAACCTAAGGGTAACCTATAAGCACAATTTACTTAATGTAATTTTTGCTAAATTTCTCAGTGAGAGAGTTTTGGCCTAGGGGCGCCATGGAAAAAATGCTGATACTCTAGGGCGCCGTGATACGAAAAAGTTTGGGAACCAATGCCTACAGTATTAAGGGTTCCATTTAAGAATGAACGATAACCTCTCTAGCACTTGATAAAGGGGTTATGAGCTTTCCACTGTTTGTGACAGTAGCACCTATGCCCCCCTGGGGGGGGCTGATGCACAGCCGGAGAACGGAGCTCACTCCTGAACTCCGGCTTCCGTGTCCAGCAGTGCACTATGGGAGTGATGTCATGACTTCACTCCCATAGTTCCGAGGAGCAGCGCCGGGGACGGACGGCAGCAGGCACTGGAACGGGGTTTAAAGTAAGTTTTTTGTGTGTGTGTGTGTATGTGTGCGCGCGGGGGGGTTTACTACAGGGGGCACTACAGAAACCTTACTATTGGGGGCATCATATGGGAGCACTATTGGGAGCACTACAGCGGTCCATACTACTACGGGCATCATATGGGGGCACTATTGGGAGCACTGCAACTGGGGGCACTATAGGGGCCCTTACTACTGGGGCAACGTATGGGGGCACTATTGGGAGCACTACAACTGGGGGCACTACAGGGGCCCTTACTACTGGTGCACTGCAGGAAGCATTACTATTGGGAGCACTACAAGGCAAGGGCGTATCTATAATATCTGACCATGGTCCCGCGGCGGTTGTCTGCCAGAGAGGAGAGGTGGGGGCCCGTGTGCACTCCCCGTGCGGAGCCCCCTCCTCTCTCTCCGGTGTCCGGCAGCCAACTGACGTGGCTAGCCAGCCACCGGAGCCTTAGTAGACTCCGGGCACTAGAGTGTGCCCGGAGTCTACTGCGCATGCGCAGAACGCCGACAAAAATGGCCGCCACGGACATTTTCCAGTGTTCTGTGCATGTGCAGTAGACTCCGGGCACTAGAGTGTGCCCGGATTCTACTTTGCATGCATAGAACGCCAGAAAAATGGCCGCTACGGCCATTTTCCGGCGTTCTGCGCATGAGCAGTAGACTCCGGGCACACTCTAGTGCCCGGAGTCTACTAAGGCTCTGGTGGCTGGCTAGTCGCGTCAGTCGGCTGCCGGCCACCGGAGAGAGAGGAGGGGGCTCCGCACGGGGAGTGCACATGGGCCCCCTCCTCTCTTAAAACGCCCCTGCTACAGGGGCATTATTACTGGGGGCAGTGCAGGGAGCATTACTATTGGGGGCACTACTAGGGCATTACTACTGGGGGCACTGCAGGGAGCATTACTACTGGGGCACTGAAGGGAGCATTATTACTGGGGGCACTACAAGGGCATTACAATAGGGGGCACTGCAAGGGCCTTTACTACTGGGGGCACTGCAGGGGCAATCATACCTTTAACTCGGTCATGTGATTATTATTAGGGCGCTGTGTATGTGTCTGTGAGCTGGGCGGAGGGTTTGGGGGAAAACGGGCGGCATTGTGAACCTTTGCCTTGGGCGTCCTGAAACCTTGCACCGGCCCTGGTTGGACTTGCAGCACAGGTAAGCATTGTTAAATACCGTCTGCATAGTTGTAAGTATCACTGTGATAATAAACTAATTATGGCGCCGTTATTTAGTATCATTGTTAAGATAAGCCAACTTGCTCTGCCACACACAGATGTGGATAGTGCGGTGGTGATCTGGCACAGTATATACCATTGATGGAATGTAGCGCTGGGGAATTGAGTTTGATTCATAGGAGGACACTAGTCTGTGGTCCTCCTTTACTAAGCCTACAGGATAAGCACGGCAAACGCCTTGATTTTGCACACACATGGTTCTACCAGTTCTCTTATTAATACTCACAAAATTTGCTGCCCTCAATAGACACTTATTCATCAGAGAAGCTCAAATTGGTTGTGTTTCGATTAAATGGTTTTCAAATTTAAACAATTGCCATTTTTTTTTTCAAATTTTAGGTCCAAGATCAAGAAAATCTACCAGGTGGGACCATTCTCTAGCCTGTTTAAGAGCGTTCGAACCAACTAGCACGTTTTATTGCTAGTGGTGAACCTTCATCATGAAATTCGATCAAATGTGAAACTGATTCACAGTTTACCAGCTTCTCTAGGCAAAGAAGGTTTGTAGGGAAGCGGGAAACACCAATGAGGCAAACTGCGCAAAAATGTAACATCAAAGTATAACCTCTGACCTATCTAGTAGCACCCTTTTATTGCTTAAAATGTTTCTGTTTTTCTCCTAAAAAACTGCTTGTATTAATTTTGTTGTAAATTGTGAGGGGGTAATGGCACTGTATTTCCACATGGGATGTATTTTTAGACATTAAATTTATTTTTCCACCGAAGAGCAAATGCAAAATCCAAAATACATCCCATTGAAAGTATAGAAAGTGACCCAAATTTAAAGCCAGTGCAATGCAAGTGTGCACCTTCAAAAAGCGAGGTGGGCTCCTAAAAAGACACCCTCTCTACACCTCTTGTTTTTACACTGCCCTGCAAAACTACATCTGCTGATTTGCCTACACCTTCAGTACAACAAATGTCTTTCTCAGATCCGATTCATCCCATCTGCAGCTAACTTCCAGCCTATGGCCCCATCTCGTGCCGCCACCCATGCACTTTGACGAACCTGCACAAATCAAGGCAGCACCAGAGATAACTTTGTGCTGCACCTCTACCATGTACACATTATAAATAAGGCCTCCCTGTAAAGCCCATGTTCACCTGGGATTGTTCTCGGAGATAAATCGACTGGCTTCAGACTAAACTGACCCTGGTGTGGATTACAGGAGGTAGTTCAAAGTAGGGGTGAGCGGGTTCGGATTTCTGAAATCCGAACCCCCCCGAGCCCCCCCGATCCGAGTCCGATCCGAGTCAGGCTCGACTTTTCCCGCCTGACTCGGATTCTGAAATCGAGGCAAAACGTCATCTTCCCGCCTTCCGAGTCTCGCGGGTTTTGGATCCTATATAAGGTACCCACGTCGGCGCCATTTTCTCACTCGGCTGTGGACAGTGAAGAGGGAGGGTGGGAGTTAGGGCTGTGTAGTGTAGTGTAGTGTAGTGCTGCTGTTGTCCACTACTTCAAAGTCCATAGGGGCTGGCTGTGTTGTGCTGTGCTGCTGTTGTTAATAGGGGCTGTGTCCACTACTTCAAAGTCCATAGGGGCTGGCTGGACTGTGTTGTGCAGTCAGTTCTCCATAGGGGCTGTGTCCACTCCAAAGTCCTGTGCAGTGTCCCAGTCCTAAAGAGGTGCTGTAGTGTTGTCCAGGGGGTGCTCTGTCCATCAGGGGTGCTCCCCCCAAGTGCTAAAAATATAATATATTTTCTGTGTTTGTGAATTGTGTGCGCAGTAGCCGCACGTGCATCAACAAAGTAGTGCCAAGCGTGCGCCTGTGTCATAAGTAAAGGGCCGGCTGGCTTGACCGTTAAAGGGTGCTGTAACCCCCGAAAGTACACTCCAGTCCAAACCAAAAAAAAATTATTTTCTGTGTTTGTGAATTGTGTGCGCAGTAGCCGCACGTGCATCAACAAAGTAGTGCCAAGCGTGCGCCTGTGTCATAAGTAAAGGGCCGGCTGGCTTGACCGTTAAGGGTGCTGTAACCCCCGAAAGTACACTCCAGTCCAAACCAAAAAAAAAATTATTTTCTGTGTTTGTGAATTGTGTGCGCAGTAGCCGCACGTGCATCAACAAAGTAGTGCCAAGCGTGCGCCTGTGTCATAAGTAAAGGGCCGGCTGGCTTGACCGTTAAGGGTGCTGTAACCCCCGAAAGTACACTCCAGTCCAAACCAAAAAAAAAATTATTTTCTGTGTTTGTGAATTGTGTGCGCAGTAGCCGCACGTGCATCAACACAGTAGTGCCAAGCGTGCGCCTGTGTCATAAGTAAAGGGCCGGCTGGATTGACCGTTAAGGGTGCTGTAACCCCCGAAAGTACACTCCAGTCCAAACCAAAAAAAAAATTATTTTCTGTGTTTGTGAATTGTGTGCGCAGTAGCCGCACGTGCATCAACAAAGTAGTGCCAAGCGTGCGCCTGTGTCATAAGTAAAGGGCCGGCTGGCTTGACCATTAAAGGGTGCTGTAACCCCCGAAAGTACACTCCAGTCCAAACCAAAAAAAAATTATTTTCTGTGTTTGTGAATTGTGTGCGCAGTAGCCGCACGTGCATCAACAAAGTAGTGCCAAGCGTGCGCCTGTGTCATAAGTAAAGGGCCGGCTGGCTTGACCGTTAAGGGTGCTGTAACCCCCGAAAGTACACTCCAGTCCAAACCAAAAAAAAAATTATTTTCTGTGTTTGTGAATTGTGTGCGCAGTAGCCGCACGTGCATCAACAAAGTAGTGCCAAGCGTGCGCCTGTGTCATAAGTAAAGGGCCGGCTGGCTTGACCGTTAAGGGTGCTGTAACCCCCGAAAGTACACTCCAGTCCAAACCAAAAAAAAATTATTTTCTGTGTTTGTGAATTGTGTGCGCAGTAGCCGCACGTGCATCAACAAAGTAGTGCCAAGCGTGCGCCTGTGTCATAAGTAAAGGGCCGGCTGGCTTGACCGTTAAGGGTGCTGTAACCCCCGAAAGTACACTCCAGTCCAAACCAAAAAAAAAATTATTTTCTGTGTTTGTGAATTGTGTGCGCAGTAGCCGCACGTGCATCAACAAAGTAGTGCCAAGCGTGCGCCTGTGTCATAAGTAAAGGGCCGGCTGGCTTGACCGTTAAAGGGTGCTGTAACCCCCGAAAGTACACTCCAGTCCAAACCAAAAAAAAATTATTTTCTGTGTTTGTGAATTGTGTGCGCAGTAGCCGCACGTGCATCAACAAAGTAGTGCCAAGCGTGCGCCTGTGTCATAAGTAAAGGGCCGGCTGGCTTGACCGTTAAGGGTGCTGTAACCCCCGAAAGTACACTCCAGTCCAAACCAAAAAAAAAATTATTTTCTGTGTTTGTGAATTGTGTGCGCAGTAGCCGCACGTGCATCAACAAAGTAGTGCCAAGCGTGCGCCTGTGTCATAAGTAAAGGGCCGGCTGGCTTGACCGTTAAAGGGTGCTGTAACCCCCGAAAGTACACTCCAGTCCAAACCAAAAAAAAATTATTTTCTGTGTTTGTGAATTGTGTGCGCAGTAGCCGCACGTGCATCAACAAAGTAGTGCCAAGCGTGCGCCTGTGTCATAAGTAAAGGGCCGGCTGGCTTGACCGTTAAGGGTGCTGTAACCCCCGAAAGTACACTCCAGTCCAAACCAAAAAAAAAATTATTTTCTGTGTTTGTGAATTGTGTGCGCAGTAGCCGCACGTGCATCAACAAAGTAGTGCCAAGCGTGCGCCTGTGTCATAAGTAAAGGGCCGGCTGGCTTGACCGTTAAAGGGTGCTGTAACCCCCAAAGTACACTCCAGTCCAAACCAAAAAAAAAATTATTTTCTGTGTTTGTGAATTGTGTGCGCAGTAGCCGCACGTGCATCAACAAAGTAGTGCCAAGCGTGCACCTGTGTCATAAGTAAAGGGCCGGCTGGCTTGACCGTTAAAGGGTGCTGTAACCCCCGAAAGTACACTCCAGTCCAAACCAAAAAAAAATTATTTTCTGTGTTTGTGAATTGTGTGCGCAGTAGCCGCACGTGCATCAACAAATTAGTGCCAAGCGTGCGCCTGTGTCATAAGTAAAGGGCCGGCTGGCTTGACCGTTAAGGGTGCTGTAACCCCCGAAAGTACACTCCAGTCCAAACCAAAAAAAAAATTATTTTCTGTGTTTGTGAATTGTGTGCGCAGTAGCCGCACGTGCATCAACAAAGTAGTGCCAAGCGTGCGCCTGTGTCATAAGTAAAGGGCCGGCTGGCTTGACCGTTAAAGGGTGCTGTAACCCCCGAAAGTACACTCCAGTCCAAACCAAAAAAAAATTATTTTCTGTGTTTGTGAATTGTGTGCGCAGTAGCCGCACGTGCATCAACAAAGTAGTGCCAAGCGTGCGCCTGTGTCATAAGTAAAGGGCCGGCTGGCTTGACCGTTAAAGGGTGCTGTAACCCCCGAAAGTACACTCCAGTCCAAACCAAAAAAAAATTATTTTCTGTGTTTGTGAATTGTGTGCGCAGTAGCCGCACGTGCATCAACAAAGTAGTGCCAAGCGTGCGCCTGTGTCATAAGTAAAGGGCCGGCTGGCTTGACCGTTAAAGGGTGCTGTAACCCACAAAGTACACTCCAGTCCAAACCCAAAAAAAAAATATTTTCTGTGTTTAGCCGCACGTATATATCAAATCGATATAACATAAATGGAGGACCAAACTTTCTCCGATAAAAATAAAATAGAGAAAGATCAAGAACCACTTCCTCCTAGTGCTGAAGCTGCTGCCACTAGTCATGACATAGACGATAACATGCCATCAACGTCGTCTGCCAAGGCCGATGCCCAATGTCATAGTAGAGGGCACATACAATCCCAAATGGCAAAGTTCAGGAAAATGACCTTGAAAAAGACATTTAAATCAGCTGAAGACAAACGTAAACTTGCCAATATGCCATTTACGACACGGAGTGGCAAGGAACGGCTAAGGTCGATCCCTAGTATGTTCATGACTAGTGGTTCAGCTTCACATGACGATGGAAGCCCTCCTCCCACTAAAAAAATCAAAAGAGTTAAGCTGGCAAAAGCACAGCGAAGAACTGTGCTTTCTAAGAAGATATCACAAATCCCCAAGGAGAGTCCAAGTGTGGTGGTGGTTGCGATGCCTGACCTTCCCAGCACTGGACGGGAAGAGGTGGCTCTTTCCACCATTTGCACGCCCCCTGCAAGTGCTGAAAGGAGCACCCACAGTCCACTTGCTGATATGCAAATTGAAGATGTCACTGTTGAAGTACAACAGGATGAGGATACTGGTGTAGCTGGCGCTGAGGAGGAAGTTGGCGAGGAGGATTCTGATGGTGATGTGGTTTGTTTAAATCAGGCTCCGGGGGAGACAGTTGTTGTCCGTGGGATGAAAAAGCCCATCACGGTCATGCCTGGGCAGAAGACCAAACATTCCACCTCTTTGGTCTGGCAATATTTCTATCCAAATCCGGACAACAACTGTCTTGCCATATGTACCATATGTAAAGGTGAAATAAGTAGGGGTAGGGACGTCAACCACCTAGGAACATCCTCCCTTATACGGCACCTGCAGCGCGTTCATAAAAAGTTACTGTCAAGTTCAGAAACTTTGGCTAAGACCGTAAGCAGTCCAGGGACACCTAAATCCCGTTGTCCTGTTGTATCCAAGCGCCTGCAAACCACACCGTCAACTCCCTCCTCGTCAATTTCCTCCTTAGTTAGGATCGGAAGTAGTCCTGCAGGCCATGTCACTGGCATGACTGACTCTCCTATCCGGGATTCCTCCGGAGGATCCTGCATTGCTACGCCTACTGCTGCCGCTGCTGCTGTTGCTGCTGCTGGGGGTCATTCATCATCCCAGAGAGGAAGTAGGAACACCACTACTTTTACTAAACAATTGACCCTCCAACAGTCCTTAGCGAGGAGGATGAAGTACGACAGCAGTCATCCTGAAGCAAAACGTATAACTGAGGCCTTGACTGCTATGTTGGTGTTAGACGTGCATCCGGTATCCGCCATTAGTGCAGTGGGATTTAGACAATTGATGGAGGTAGTGTGTCCCCGGTTCCAAATCCCGTCTAGATTCCACTTCACTAGGCAGGCGATACCGAGACTGTACAGAAACGTCAGAAAAAGTGTCCTCAGTGTCCTGAAAAATGCCGTTGTACACAATGTCCACTTAACCACGGACATGTGGACAAGTGGAACAGGGCAGACTAAGGACTATATGACTGTGACAGCCCACTGGGTAGATGTATCACCTTACGCAGCAACAGCAGCAGCGTCACCAGTAGCAGCATCTCAGAAATGCCAGCTCGTTACAAGGCAGGCTACGCTGTGTATCACCGGTTTCAGTAAGAGGCACACCGCCGACAACCTCTTAGAGAAACTGAGGGAAATCATCGCCCAGTGGCTTACCCCACTTAGACTCTCCTGGGGATTTGTGATATCTGACAACGCCACCAATATTGTGCGGGCATTACATCTGGGCAAATTCCAGCACGTCCCATGTTTTGCTCACACAATAAACTTGGTGGTGCAGAATTTTCTGAAAAGCGACAGGGGCGTGCAGGAGACGCTTTGGGTGGCCCGAAAAATTTCTGGCCACTTTCGCCATTCAGCAACTGCGTGCCGAAGACTGGAGCGCCAGCAAACACTCTTGAACCTGCCCCGCCATCACCTGAAGCAAGAGGTTGTGACGCGGTGGAACTCAACCCTCTATATGCTTCAGAGGATGGAGGAGCAGCAAAAGGCCATACAAGCCTATACATCCACCTATGACATAGGCAAAGGAGGGGGTATGCACCTGACTCAAGCGCAGTGGAGAATGATTTCCGTGTTGTGCAAGGTTCTCCAGCCCTTCGAACTTGCCACACGTGAAGTCAGTTCAGACACTGCCAGCTTGAGTCAGGTCATTCCCCTCATCAGGCTTTTGCAGAAGCAGCTGGAGAAAGTGAAGGAGGAGCTAAGACGGAGCGATTCCGCTCGGCATGTGGGACTTGTGGATGAAGCCCTTCATTCGCTTTGCCAGGATTCCAGGGTGGTCAATCTGTTGAAATCAGACCACTACGTTTTGGCCACCGTGCTCGATCCTAGGTTTAAAGCCTATGTGGTGTCTCTCTTTCCGGCCGACACAAGCCTGCAGAGGTGCAAAGACCTGCTGGTGAACACACTGTCAGCTGAAGCGGAACGTGACACGTCAACGGCTCCTTCTTCATTTTCTCCTGCAACTGGGGCTGCCAGGAAAAAACTTAGGTATCCTAAGCAACCCGCTGGCGGTGATGCAGGGCAGGCAGGACCAAGTTTGGACATCTGGTCCGGACTGAAGGACCTGGCAACAATTTCTGACATGTCTACTGTCACTGCATATGATACTGTCACCATTGACAGAATGGTGGAGGATTACATCGGTGACAGCATCCAAGTAGGCATGGCAGACAGTCCATACCTGTACTGGCAGGAAAAAGAGGCAATTTGGAGGCCCCTGTACAAACTGGCTCTATTTTACCTGAGTTGCCCCCCCTCCAGTGTGTACTCCGAAAGAGTGTTTAGTGCAGCCGGGAACCTTGTCAGCGAAAGGCGTAGGAGGTTGCTTCCACAGAATGTGGAGAAGATGATGTTCATCAAAATGAATTATCAGCTCTTCCAGGGAGACCAGCCTCCAGAAGGTACAGAGGGACCTGTGGTGGTGGATTCAAGTGGGGACGAGTTAATACTTTGTGAGGATGAGGATGTACACACTGAAGAGGGTGAGGAATCGGTGGATGAGGAGGATGAGGATGACATCTTGCCTCCATAGAGCCAGTTTGTGCAGGGACACATTAATTGCCAGCTTGTTTTGTGGGGGCCCAAACGAACCAATCATTTCAGCCACAGTTGTGTGGCAGACCCTGGCGCTGAAATGATTGGTTTGTTAAAGTGTGCATGTCCTGTTTATACAACATAAGGGTGGGTGGGAGGGCCCAAGGACAATTCCATCTTGCACCTCTTTTTTTTCTTTGCATTATGTACAGTTTGGGGCCTAGTTTTTCAAACTGCCATCCTGTCTGCCACTGCAGTTTCACGCCTAGATGGGTCACGTGTTTGTGCCGCCCACTCGTGTCGCTTAGCATAGTCATCCAGCTACCTCGGTGCAACGTTTTGGACATAAAAACACTATTGTGAGGTGTGAGGTGTTCAGAATAGACTGGAAATGAGTGGAAATTAAGGTTATTGAGGTTAATAATAGCATAGGAGCAGAAAAACCTACAAATTCTGTGATTTTAGCTGTTTTTATGCTTTTTTTAAAAAAAATACAGATCCAAAACACAAAACCCAGAACCCAAAACACGGAAGGGTGGTTTTGGCAAAACCAATCCAGATCCAAAACACGAAGAAAGATCCAGATCCAAAACCAAAACACAAAACACGAAAAGTGGCCGGTGCACACCCCTAGTTCAAAGTCTCATAAAAAAGAAAAAGTAATAGCACAGGAGATATTCTTGGAGTCATGAATGTAGTCGGCATTCCGGTGGTCAGAATCCCTCCTTAATCCCGACCGCTAACATCCCAACTGTGAGAATCAGGGTTAGGGTCAGGTTTAGGGTTAAGCACTCGGGTGAGGGTTAGGGTTAGGTTGCGGGAGGGGAGGATTAGGGTTAGGCTGTGGGGGGGGGTGGATTAGGGTTAGGCTGCCAGACAAGAGGGTTAGGTTTCTGGACGGGAGGGTTAGGCTGTGGAAAAGGTGAGTTAGGGTTAGGGGGAGGATTAGGTTATGGGTTATCCCATTTACAAAATTCTGTCAGGATTCTGACCGCCAGTATCCCATACCCAACCCCTGCCAAAGCCCTTTTGTATTTGGCTTCATTAAAGGCCAGATACATACGGAACAACAAACCATTATGTATGTGGAGCTATTAGAGTTCTTAATTGAAGGAAAAGTCACGTATACAGTATAATGAAAGACCATTATTTTTAACTAACCCTGTCAAAGTTACATAATGTTATATCAACACAGGACCTCACCTAATACAAATTCATAAATATAGAGATATGTCCTCAAACACCTACAAGGAATAGCTGCAGGGTTATGCCTGTGAGACCCATTTACCTCCAGCAATCTACATACTGTATGTCAGGAATAGAGGCGACTGTACTGTGAAACTATTAAAATAAGGTTATTTTAGAGATAGAATCATAAGCCAATGGGTTGAAGTACTTAATACTGACCTTAGAATATGCTTTACAGTATTGCATTTAGGGGGGTTCTGAGTACCCAGAAACCCCCCTGATCAATACTGACCGGCAGACACACTATCTACAGCTCCGACTAGAGGATAGCTCTTATGAGCTGGCCGGGCACAGAATAGGGAGCTGCTGTCAGTGTCACTGCTGAATGCAGTACTGCCAGGTGCCACTAGATGCTCCCATCTCCATTTGTGCTGTCCCATCTGCCAAAAGTCGGCCCTGCAGTGCTGACCACAAACTGAAAGCTGAGTTGACTGAGGGATGGCATGCAGCTCAGAGGCGGGAGCACGCAGCGTGGGGGAGCACGCAGCGTGGGGGAGAGACCTGACTCAGGGGGATTCCAGAGATCCCACTCAGGAGGATCAATAGCTGGGATCCTACAGAGGAAGTGAGTTCATTTTGGTTTTGTATTTGATCAATCTACAGTCTCTCTCTCTCTCTCTCTTTGGGGTTTCTACATCTATTTATCAATTTATCTACAGTCTCTCACTCTCTGAACTGGGGGGGTTCTCCATCTGTCTATCCATCTACCTACCTATCTATTTATCTATCTATCTATTTGTCTAACGTCTCTCACTCTCTGGGGAGTTTCTACATCTATCTATCTATCTATCTATCTATCTATCGTATCTCACTCTCTGGGGGTTTCTCTATCTATCTATCTATCTATCTATCTATCTATCTATCTATCTATCTATCATATCTCACTCTCTGGGCGGTTTCTCTATCTTTCTATCTATCTATCTAAAGTCTCTCTCTCTGGGGGTTCTACATCTATCTATCTACAGTCTCTCACTCTCTGGGGGGTTTCTACATCTATCTATCTATCTATCTACAGTCTCTGTCTCTCTGAGGGGTTTCTACATCTATCCATCTACTGTGTCTCAATCTCTGGGGGGTTTCTACATCTATCCATCTATTTACAGTCTCTCACTCTCTTGGGGGTTTCTACATCTCTGCCATTTGGGACTCAAGGTCCTTGCAAGGGCAGCAAGGCCCTTTGGATCTTGTTGGATGTTGCCCTATTGTTGCTGGTTTCCACAGGGCCCCATAACCGTTCCAGCTTCAGGGCTGCAAAAATGTAGTTCTGCCACTGGTCAGGAATAGTGTCACTTACAGTAAGGGAAGAGGTACAGATTCATTTTCTGCTCTCCTCATATGAGTCTTCGTCTGGCCATATGTATCAACACAGTGGAGTGAAAATGGACACCACGGAGTAAGCATTGGAAATCGAATGACGAAACATCATAAACTTTGATGCTGTTTCCGATGGTCGATGTTTATTCCATGGATAATGAGTTTGCCATGTTTATGCACCAGCAATGGTTTTCTTCCGATGTCTGCATATCTTTGTTTCTAATTGGATTCAATGGTCGGCCAGCGCCCATCTAGTTCTGCCTTCTAACTAAGGACTCACTGATTCTGCACACCTACACCATCACCGCAGCTCAGCAGTGGCACCACTGTTTCCTGACACTGTCCAGTGCCTCCTCTGCCCTGGTTTAGGGATGGGAATTCGAATAGACAACATCAATGTTTTGTGACCAATGGACTTTTAGTATCAATGTTTTGTGACCAATGGTTGGAACACCAGTAACATTGTTGTTGCGTTTCAATGTCCCATCCTTACCACTGATGGGAAGGGTCCTGACTTCAGGGACTGATGTTCTCTCTGTCTTTTCTTTCTTTTTTTTTATTTTGTCATAGTATCATGTGGTATTATAATATAACATATATAACATGTATATAATATAACATGTGAGTAAAAAAAGTTCTTTCATAAAGCTCATTGCAAGTTTAGAGACATACTGTAGAAAAGAGAGAATTGAAAATGACTACTTATGTTTTATGACCACTTCTATTTCCAAAGTGTTTTTATGACTTCTCAATCCCTGATTTATTTACACTACCAAGAACTAATAAAATCTGCAAGGCTGCCCTGGAATTCAGCAACAAGGACATAACACTCTGCCGAGTATTTCATTTGATTTCAATCTTTTCAAGCACAGACGCTTCCAACATGTTCTTATTCATTCTGGTATATATATGTAAAAAATGGAATCGTAATTTTATAACGCCGGACATAAGCCTGGTGGATGAAATACAGACGCTGGAGGGCCGCAGATGGAGATCCCGACAGGGTAAGTATTAACCCTATCCCTACCCCTCTCCCCCCATAACCCTAACCTCCCCCTAGTGCCTAAGCCTAACCTCCCCCCAGGGGTGCCTATACCTAACCCCCCTCCCCCCGAACACTAAATCTAACCCTCCCAGGAGGGTGCCTAACCCACACCTACCCCTGGGGGTGCCAGACGCTAACCCCTCATTCCCCTAGCCTAACACTAACCCTCCCGGGGGGTGCCTAACTGTAAGTCCCTAAACCTAACCCTCCCCCGCATGGCTAACAGCTCCCGACGCCATGGGGCTAATGATAGGCGCCGGCGCCGACTGCTGTGTGTTTGTTTTAGCAGCCGATGAGAGTCAAACAGACTCTCATCGGCTGCTGCGCCCACTGCCGGAGCTGGGCATCTTCTGGCTCCCGCAGTGGCTGATGGGAGAGCTCTCCCATCATGCAGTGTGCCAGCCCGGGAGGACGCCAGATGGAGGAGCTGATTCCGGAGCGGGGATCAAGGTAAGTGGAGATCTTTTTTTTGTGTGTGTGTGTGTGTGTGTCTGTCTGGGGGGGGTGGATGGGGGGGATTACTACTACTACTGGAGGGCATTACTGGGGGGCATTGCTGGGGGGTTAGCTACTACTGGTACTGCTGGGGGGGACTACTACTGGGGGGCATTGCTGGGGGGTACTACTGGGGGCAATGCTGGGGGGGTTACTACTACTGGTACTGCTGGGGGGACGACTACTACTGGGGGGCACTGCTGGGGGGGACTACTGGGGGCACTGCTGGGTGGGACTACTACTGGGGGCACTGCTGGGTGGGACTGCTGCTATGATTACTGCTGGGGGGACTACTACTGGTTGCACTGCTGGGTGGGACTGCTACTAGGGGTACTGCTGGGAGGACTACTACTGGGTGCACTGCTGTGGGGGGACTGCTCCTGGGGGCATTGCTGAGGGGGGGAGGACTACTACTGGGGGCATTGCTGGGGGGGCTACTACTGGGGGTACTGCACTGGTGGGACCACTACTAGGGGCACTGCACTGGTGGGACCACTACTGGGGGCACTGCACTGGTGGGACCACAACTGAGGGCACTGAATAGGTGGGGATTACTGCTGGGGGCACTGCATAGGTGGGGGATTATTGCTGTGGGCACTGCATAGGTGGGGGACTACAGCTGGGGGCATTGCTTGGGGAGGACTACTATGGGGGGCATTGCTGGGGGAGGACTACTACTGGAGGCTCTGCTGGGGGGGACTACTACTGGGGACACTGTTGGGGGGTTAGTACTGGGGGCACTATATAAGGGGGATTACTACTGGGGGAATTATATAAGGGGCACTGTATAGGGGGACCACTACCTGGGGCACTGCATAGGGGGGCCACTACTGGGGGCACTGTATAAGACCCCTGACAATGAGCAGGTAATTTAAAAGTAATTAGAAGCCTTACTGTGGGGTATAAAATGGTATCAGGGGGCAAATATGTAAGTGGCACTTTGGTAATAGGCATTACAGTGTGTGGCATAATGTGTAATGGGCATTATGGTGTGTAGAGTAATGTGTAAGGGGCATTATGGTGTGTGGTATAATGTGTAAGGGCATTACTACAAGGAGGAAAAATACTGCAAACTGCCTAGGAGGGTTGGGCACATTTTTAACTTTTGCACTGGGAGCCAAATTGCATATAAATGGCCCTGTAATTATTTTACCAAAATTCCATGGGGGGGGAGGGGGGGGGGCTGGGCGTCAGAAATATTTTTGGCAGGGGGGAGCAAAATTTATAGTTACGCCACTGCCAGCCGGCTTCACTAAACATTCATTTTTCCATGTCACGCCGAGCGCCATGAATGACTAATTTGATTTAATTTGTGAATTATACAGAAAATAGCTTTGGCTGCCAAGGATGCTTTGTTGAGATGATTCGAAATTCGAAAGAGCGGATGAGTGGAAATGGTTATATGATGCCGGATATTTACATACATTAGACAAAATTATAGCGATAATTGTTCAAGTACAAAGATGCTCTATGTATAGAGGCTTCTTTATTTTTATATTGCAATTGGACTATTCCTGACAACTGATATTGCTCCCTGGAGCTTTGGATAATACAGTGAACGCATTGCATCGGACTTATAGTAAACATTTCTACCATGCTGCTAATGGTTTGCCTATATATAAGCATGCATGCATTTCTTGTATTGTTAGTAAAGCCCCATATACATACTCCTGGCACTCTTGTTCTTATGATTACCTGCATAGGAAAGACGGGCAGGTGGAAATGCGGTAACAACTGAATCAGCAGGGAGGTCTGATTACTAGAACACTGTGCGTCTGCACTGAAAATTATTTACTTACTATTGAAACATTAGTAAGTGCTAAACAAATTGGTTCTGAGCAGCGAGAAAATAATATCTGTGTTTAGGGGTTTGACTATATGGTTACAGCGGGTGCCATTGGTATGGGGCCTAGAGGCTTAGGGACCCTGCACCCCCCACACCCAGCTCACATCAGTGTAGAATGGAGCAGTAAGAAGAGATGACACTGACATCATAAACAGTAAGAGACCATCTAAAAAACTACTCGCCACAACACTAATGGATGGAATACAGTGTACCGAATACACTAGATCATGGCGAGTAGTTTGTACCGGCTGGCCACCTTGCAGCTGATTGTGTGCAGCAGGTCGCCGTGCAGAGCACAAGGGAAAGAAGAAAGCAGCTGAGCTTGAGGAGCATGTTATGCAGGAGCCCACCAGTGTGAACTTGGGATTGGGACACTGCGTGACTTTATGTGAACTGGGGGCATCACTATGGCATATTGAGAACTGGGGGAACTTTGTAGCATAATGTAAACTGAGGGGGCCTGGGTGGAATAAGGTGAAGCAAGCCATACTGTGAAATGGGGGCACTGTGTGGCATAATGTGAACTAGGGGCACTCTGACATAATGTGAACTGGGGGGCACAACAATGTGGCATTGTATGAACTGGTGGCACTGTGTGGCGAAATATTTACCAAGGCACTACTATGGGGCATGAAAAGAAATGAGACTCCTCTATGTGGCATAAAATGAACTAGGGAATTACTATAGGGCATAAAATATTAAGGAATCTGGATGCTCTGCCTTTTCCTACTGGGTCTCCAATAACCAATAGAACAAATTTACTTGAGTAACATAATTCTGCCACCTACTGAGATATATCACAACATCCGTCACTCAGCTCTATGAAGGGGCCATTGTACTGCATAACCACTTTACTGACATGGTCACATAAGATGCTATAAAAGGCTGGTGGGCTTTCCTTCCGCGGTCGCATCACATGCAACCATAGGCTCTGCTCCACTCCCAGCATATTTATGTCCTGGACACTGGGCCTGATCCAGCAACGGACACAATAGCGATTACGGATGCAGACCGAGCCATTGTTTTGCCATTGCGCATGCATTTAAGCCGCATTGCATGTGCGCTGTGGTGGCCAGGGCTGCCATCGGAAACCGTGGGGCCCGGTACAGATAAAACAGACAGGGCCCCCCCCTTCAACTTGACACCCACACATATATATATTTATATATATATATATATATATATATATATATATGTCCACCCCTTGCTGTATACAGCAGCACACTATACACAGACTCACACAGCAGCAGCAACACACGGATGTAATACAATACAGTGCCTGTCGGGAGGGAGCTGGTGTAGAGGGGCTCCTCCTCTGTCTTGTTGGCCAGTGGCCATGTCCTCTGTTTAATGAGGCTGGGGGCTGATCGCGTCGCTGGAGGGACAGACCCGCCGGTGGCCGCTCACCTCACACGTGGTGCATGTCGTGCAGCTCTCCCATCTAACCTTCCAGAGCACCCGTGACTCCACCTCCAAGGAACAAGTGTCTGTTCCTCACACATCACCTTAAAATGATAAAGCCGGTGTCTACTGTTGGCTGATGTGTCACTTCCGTCAGTGCAAGGACCAAGCAGCAGTGTGTGCGAGTCAGGGGGGCCCGCTGCGTGCCGATGTTCCACTCCAGAGTCCAGACACTAATTATCATCATAATGATTATCCACACACTGCCGGGCCCCCCAATGAGCCCCCCTGATGGCGGACCTGGTGATGGCATTGCGATTATGGACGCAGGAATCCAACGCAAAGTGAGTGAGAAGCTGTCAGCATTTGGGGTGGGAAGGTCGGAAAAATGCAGGAGTGTGTGCCAGTTTGAACACCATTTCATGGACGTGCATGAATTAGCCCCTGCGACTGCATATGCAGTATGAGAGCGCTCTGTGTGTGAGGACATTTGCAGTGTCTGCGGCTGGTCAGACTTGCTGTAAATGCTGAGTGACTGACCAATGTATGTAGATGGTACCAATGTATCCCCAGAAGAGCAAAATTGGACGGATGTGAGAAAGCAGCAGTGGGCGTCTTTATGCCGGCTGGTCATTAGCATATTTTCACAGCTGCATTCCATGCGAAATCGCAGTTGCTATTGCAATATCGTTCGCTGCTGAATCAGGGCCTCCATCCTGTATAGGAGAAGAATTATTTCCTCTTCAGTGCGGGGCTGGCCTGTAAAGTTGGTGGTCTGTGTATGCCAACATCACATTGCAATTGGCACTCTGGAGGTGGGATTTCAAGTACTGCAAAAATGGTTGGAGGGAACTTAAGCTGCACCCACTGCACACTGGAGCACGGATCGCAGCTGAACACTCAGAGCAGGCTGATGTGTGATCATTAGCCCCTCCGTGTGCTACTTCCTGCTCAGAGGGGACTGATGGGAGGGAATCGAAGTCAACAGGGGTGATGGGTATGTTACAGGGGAAGGCAATGATATGAAGGTGGGGGAGGCCAATCGCTACAGGGCATTCTAGAAGAGAATGAAAAATTCTAAAGAATTGGGAGAGATAATGGTAAAATGGTCTTCTAGACACACCCACCAGGCGGTGCTAGGCAACCACAAGGCTTTTGGTTATTATTATGAAATTATTAAATATGCTTCTAAAATAAGTAACAATTACATAATCAATGTATTAAAACATCAACTATTGTAGTTTATTCCTTTTAAAACGTTTTTCTTTTATTCTGGGGACCTGATTCAGTAACGATCGCAGCTACAATTTCGTAAGGATCACAGCTGTGAAAATATGCTAATGCCTACTATAGTTCAGCCGGCACAAGGCGCCCACTGCTGCTTTCTCATATACCTCCAACCTCGCACTTCTGCGTATACATCGTTAGCATCGACGCACATCCCGTCACGCAGCATTTACACCAAGCCTGACCAGCCGCAGACACTGCAAGTCTCCTCGAACACAGAGATCTCTCAAGCTGCGTATATAAATGCCCATGAAACGGCGTTCAACCTGACAGACACATCTGCGTTTCTACAACCACTCTCCTGTCATCACCCCCAAACTCTCACAGCCTGTCACTCACTCTGCAATGGATTCCTCTGTGCATGCGTAATCGCAGTGCTCATGCAGTGCGGCTTATACACATGCGCAATATCTAACAATCGCTCGATCAACATATGTAGTTGCATTTGCAAACGCTGCTGAATCCGGCCCTAAATACATCATTTAGGAATCTATTTCCTAAGCAGTGTTAGGAGACAGAGTGAAAACTGATAAGGTGCCAGCCAATCAGCTCCCAACTGTCATTTTTCAAACACAGCCTGTGAGATGGAAGTTAGGAGCTGATTGGCTGGCACCTTATCACTTTTCACTCTGGGCCTGATTCAGAGCCGCTCGTTAGCTCCGAGCGATGTTCGCACATCTGCGCATGCGTATGGATCGTAATGCGCATGCGCCAACCAGTCAGTGCGGTCGGAAATTGTGTGTACGCAAAATAGCGAGTGCCTGCTAATTTGAGTGACAGGATGAGGCGTTTGTGGGTGGTAACAGGGGAAGGTGCTTGAAAACGGGGAGTGGAGATCCGAACACATGCGTGCCATACGGTCAAAACTGCTTTTTAAGGGTGTGCATAATTAACAAAGCAGCGTCATCGGCCACGTCACTTGGTTGTCTCTTAGCCTGAACTGTTCGCATGATTGCGGTAGGAAAATCCAACCACAAGCACTGCGAGCAGTTCAGATGCCTTTCGATGTACTCGATTAATCTAATAAATAGCGGAGATGACGTAAGATGCGAGCGGCCAGGGGGCGTCTTTACAAAATAGCGAGCGCATGTTTCATTCGCTCGCTCAGACATAGAGGCGTCAACAGACTGCAAAGAGCGAGCGCTCAATTTAAATAGCCGGCCCCTTTTTCTGAACGAGCGAGCGCAAATAGCGTCCGGCACTGAATCAGGCCCTCTGTCTCCTAACACTGCTTAGTAAATAGACCCCTAATATTCAGGCTGTACGTCAAGGAGCATCATCGGACTGCCAAACTGAGCCAAGAGACTTTCTTGCAAACGTTTAATTCTGCTAGGTACAGGCTTGGGAATGGACACCAAAAATAAACACATCTTAGGGAGTTCTGCATTAACAAGATATAATCCCACATTTTTTATTCATAGCCAGAATTCTATTTTTGTCTATAAGAATTAAGAATAGCTCTATTAAATATATTGTTGTAATATAACTAACATTTATTAGTAGTAAAATGATTATACATTATTTAAATATCTCGGGACAAAACACTGAACAATCAAAAAGGTCTGAATAATACATTGCCAGGAATATTCCTCTGCAGGGTGTTCAGACTTTGGATGATTTAATGAACAAACGTGTGATAATGGAAGACTAGCTCTGCGAAACTAACAGCTATGATTGGCTGAGACTCCACCCTCAGAGCTAAACTGTTTAATAAAAGAGAATAAGTAGATGACTGTATAAGACGGGAAAGAGTTTAATGCACAGGCCCTGTGACTCCATCTGAAGGCCAGACTACGATGGATGAGTCACCCTAATGCAATTTGCCATTGTTCATAAAAATCGGCCACCAGGCTCACAGTTTTATACAAAATAAAATATCTCCACTTCTAAAAACTCTCCCTTTAGTAAATATACCTCAGTAGCTCTATTTTCACATAGTTAATCCAGAAAACTTTTACTTCTGGCTCAAATGAAGATCTCTATTTAATCTGGGAAGGTTAAAAATCAGTTATGTTATAATTGTAAACAGTTTATAATTTTTGACTTTTGGAAACAATTTTTGTTGAACAAAATCTATTAGAAGAACCTTATGCAGTTTTTTCTTTCCTTTTCTCTGTCCCCATATTCTTTCCAATACCCCAGTGGCAAACGCAGGATTTCTAGAGGGGTGTTTCCAAATGCTTGATATTAGTGTGTGTGTAGCCAGTTCATGAAGAGGGCGTAATTAGCACTTAAACAGCTTTAATATGGTCATACAAAGTGTATTCTGTATCATAATTCCAGCATATAGAAGACCAGAGATCACAGTAAGTCATTATATGCGGAAGTAGGGCCATCCTGCCTGAGCTGAATGGTTTTATTTCAGATGTGGGCATCATTCCAGAGCATTGGAGCAAGTCCAGGAGTCTGGGGGAGCACAGAAAAACATAGCACTGCCCTGGACATATATGTACATATTGGCCTTGTTATGCACTGGATAGTGTATTATTTGGTATTAGCCCTATTGATGGTCTATAGCAGTGCACTCCTAACTGTGCATGTTTTCCAGATCTCCTAATTGGAGCACAGGTGTATGTATTACTGACTGACACATGTTAAAAGATCCAGAGGAGGTGCTAATTATTTAATTTGTATACTGAGAAGAACATGCAGCACTAGTAAAATTCTATTATATCACATTTTCTATTGTTGTCATGGTGTGGGCTGGGGAGGGAGGGTTTCCAGGCAACCGAACCCCCTCCCCCCCTCCCCCCTGCGTTTGCCTATGTACCCCATTGGCATGCTCAAAGTTACAAACCTCAAAACAGAATAGGTTGCTTATTTTTATATGCATAATTATTTAATCCTATATAAATTTCTAAAATCTATTACACTGCAATAATTAACAATCCTGTTTCTTAAATGTACTGTTAGAGGACGTCCTATTCCTGTGTTTTGGTTGGAAAGGTCTCACAGTGGTAAGAATGGCTGCCTTGCAGGGTTTAGGCATTCTGGCCAACAAACTATCTGCTTTGAACTGTCTGTGTGGAGTTTATATGGTCTATCTTTATTTGTGTGGATCTCATCCAGATGTACTGTTCTCTTCTCAGGTATCCTGGTAGTCCCATTGGCTTTAGACAATTTTGCCCTGGTTTGCCTGTGTACATGTGGTAGGGAGACCAATGTGTCTTTATATTAGGGGTGTGCACCGGCCACTTTTCGTGTTTTGTGTTTTGGTTTTGGATCTGGATCTTTCTTCGTGTTTTGGATCTGGATTGGTTTTGCCAAAACCACCCTTCCGTGTTTTGGGTTCTGGGTTTTGTGTTTTGGATCTGTATTTTTTTGAAAAAAAGCATAAAAACAGCTAAAATCACAGAATTTGTAGGTTTTTCTGCTCCTATGCTATTATTAACCTCAATAACCTTAATTTCCACTCATTTCCAGTCTATTCTGAACACCTCACACCTCACAATAGTGTTTTTATGTCCAAAAGGTTGCACCGAGGTAGCTGGATGACTATGCTAAGCGACACGAGTGGGCGGCACAAACACGTGACCCATCTAGGAGTGACACTGCAGTGGCAGGCAGGATGGCAGTTAGAAAAACTAGGCCCCAAACTGTACATAATGCAAAGAAAAAAAGAGGTGCAAGATGGAATTGTCCTTGGGCCCTCCCACCCACCCTTATGTTGTATAAACAGGACATGCACACTTTAACAAATCAATCATTTCAGCGCCAGGGTCTGCCACACAACTGTGGCTGAAATGATTGGTTAGTTTGGGCCCCCACAAAACAAGCTGGCAATTAATGTGTCCCTGCACAAACTGGCTCTACGGAGGCAAGATGTCATCCTCATCCTCCTCATCCACCGATTCCTCACCCTCTTCAGTGTGTACATCCTCATCCTCACAAAGTATTAACTCGTCCCCACTTGAATCCACCACCACAGGTCCCTCTGTACCTTCTGGAGGCTGGTCTCCCTGGAAGAGCTGATAATTCATTTTGATGAACATCATCTTCTCCACATTCTGTGGAAGCAACCTCCTACGCCTTTCGCTGACAAGGTTCCCGGCTGCACTAAACACTCTTTCGGAGTACACACTGGAGGGGGGGCAACTCAGGTAAAATAGAGCCAGTTTGTACAGGGGCCTCCAAATTGCCTCTTTTTCCTGCCAGTACAGGTATGGACTGTCTGACATGCCTACTTGGATGCTGTCACCGATGTAATCCTCCACCATTCTGTCAATGGTGACAGTATCATATGCAGTGACAGTAGACATGTCAGAAATTGTTGCCAGGTCCTTCAGTCCGGACCAGATGTCCAAACTTGGTCCTGCCTGCCCTGCATCACCGCCAGCGGGTTGCTTAGGATACCTAAGTTTTTTCCTGGCAGCCCCAGTTGCGGGAGAAAATGAAGAAGGAGCCGTTGACGTGTCACGTTCCGCTTCAGCTGACAGTGTGTTCACCAGCAGGTCTTTGCACCTCTGCAGGCTTGTGTCGGCCGGAAAGAGAGACACCACATAGGCTTTAAACCTAGGATCGAGCACGGTGGCCAAAATGTAGTGGTCTGATTTCAACAGATTGACCACCCTGGAATCCTGGCAAAGCGAATGAAGGGCTTCATCCACAAGTCCCACATGCCGAGCGGAATCGCTCCGTCTTAGCTCCTCCTTCACTTTCTCCAGCTGCTTCTGCAAAAGCCTGATGAGGGGAATGACCTGACTCAAGCTGGCAGTGTCTGAACTGACTTCACGTGTGGCAAGTTCGAAGGGCTGAAGAACCTTGCACAACACGGAAATCATTCTCCACTGCGCTTGAGTCAGGTGCATACCCCCTCCTTTGCCTATGTCATAGGTGGATGTATAGGCTTGTATGGCCTTTTGCTGCTCCTCCATCCTCTGAAGCATATAGAGGGTTGAGTTCCACCGCGTCACAACCTCTTGCTTCAGGTGATGGCGGGGCAGGTTCAAGAGTGTTTGCTGGCGCTCCAGTCTTCGGCACGCAGTCGCTGAATGGCGAAAGTGGCCAGAAATTTTTCGGGCCACCCAAAGCGTCTCCTGCACGCCCCTGTCGCTTTTCAGAAAATTCTGCACCACCAAGTTTATTGTGTGAGCAAAACATGGGACGTGCTGGAATTTGCCCAGATGTAATGCCCGCACAATATTGGTGGCGTTGTCAGATATCACAAATCCCCAGGAGAGTCTAAGTGGGGTAAGCCACTGGGCGATGATTTCCCTCAGTTTCTCTAAGAGGTTGTCGGCGGTGTGCCTCTTACTGAAACCGGTGATACACAGCGTAGCCTGCCTTGTAACGAGCTGGCGTTTCTGAGATGCTGCTACTGGTGACGCTGCTGCTGTTGCTGCGTAAGGTGATACATCTACCCAGTGGGCTGTCACAGTCATATAGTCCTTAGTCTGCCCTGTTCCACTTGTCCACATGTCCGTGGTTAAGTGGACATTGTGTACAACGGCATTTTTCAGGACACTGAGGACACTTTTTCTGACGTTTCTGTACAGTCTCGGTATCGCCTGCCTAGTGAAGTGGAATCTAGACGGGATTTGGAACCGGGGACACACTACCTCCATCAATTGTCTAAATCCCACTGCACTAATGGCGGATACCGGACGCACGTCTAACACCAACATAGCAGTCAAGGCCTCAGTTATACGTTTTGCTTCAGGATGACTGCTGTCGTACTTCATCCTCCTCGCTAAGGACTGTTGGAGGGTCAATTGTTTAGTAAAAGTAGTGGTGTTCCTACTTCCTCTCTGGGATGATGAACGACTCCCAGCAGCAGCAGCAACAGCAGCAGCGGCAGCAGTAGGCGTAGCAATGCAGGATCCTCCGGAGGAATCCCGGATAGGAGAGTCAGTCATGCCAGTGATATGGCCTGCAGGACTACTTCCGATCCTGACTAAGGAGGAAATTGACGAGGAGGGAGTTGACGGTGTGGTTTGCAGGCGCTTGGATACAACAGGACAACGGGATTTAGGTGTCCCTGGACTGCTTACGGTCTGAGCCAAAGTTTCTGAACTTGACAGTAACTTTTTATGAACGCGCTGCAGGTGCCGTATAAGGGAGGATGTTCCTAGGTGGTTGACGTCCCTACCCCTACTTATTTCACCTTTACATATGGTACATATGGCAAGACAGTTGTTGTCCGGATTTGGATAGAAATATTGCCAGACCAAAGAGGTGGAATGTTTGGTCTTCTGCCCAGGCATGACCGTGATGGGCTTTTTCATCCCACGGACAACAACTGTCTCCCCCGGAGCCTGATTTAAACAAACCACATCACCATCAGAATCCTCCTCGCCAACTTCCTCCTCAGCGCCAGCTACACCAGTATCCTCATCCTGTTGTACTTCAACAGTGACATCTTCAATTTGCATATCAGCAAGTGGACTGTGGGTGCTCCTTTCAGCACTTGCAGGGGGCGTGCAAATGGTGGAAAGAGCCACCTCTTCCCGTCCAGTGCTGGGAAGGTCAGGCATCGCAACCACCACCACACTTGGACTCTCTTTGGGGATTTGTGATATCTTCTTAGAAAGCACAGTTCTTCGCTGTGCTTTTGCCAGCTTAACTCTTTTGATTTTTTTAGTGGGAGGAGTGCTTCCATCGTCATGTGAAGCTGAACCACTAGTCATGAACATACTAGGGATCGACCTTAGCCGTTCCTTGCCACTCCGTGTCGTAAATGGCATATTGGCAAGTTTACGTTTCTCTTCAGCTGATTTAAATGTCTTTTTCAAGGTCATTTTCCTGAACTTTGCCATTTGGGATTGTATGTGCCCTCTACTATGACATTGGGCATCGGCCTTGGCAGACGACGTTGATGGCATGTTATCGTCTATGTCATGACTAGTGGCAGCAGCTTCAGCACTAGGAGGAAGTGGTTCTTGATCTTTCTCTATTTTATTTTTATCGGAGAAAGTTTGGTCCTCCATTTATGTTATATCGATTTGATATATACGTGCGGCTAAACACAGAAAAAAAATTTTTTTTTGGTTCGGACTGGAGTGTACTTTGTGGGTTACAGCACCCTTTAACGGTCAAGCCAGCCGGCCCTTTACTTATGACACAGGCGCACTCTTGGCACTACTTTGTTGATGCACGTGCGGCTACTGCGCACACAATTCACAAACACAGAAAATAATTTTTTTTTGGTTTGGACTGGAGTGTACTTTGGGGGTTACAGCACCCTTTAACGGTCAAGCCAGCCGGCCCTTTACTTATGACACAGGCGCACGCTTGGCACTACTTTGTTGATGCACGTGCGGCTACTGCGCACACAATTCACAAACACAGAAAATAATTTTTTTTTGGTTTGGACTGGAGTGTACTTTCGGGGGTTACAGCACCCTTAACGGTCAAGCCAGCCGGCCCTTTACTTATGACACAGGCGCACGCTTGGCACTACTTTGTTGATGCACGTGCGGCTACTGCGCACGACAATTCACAAACACAGAAAATAATTTTTTTTTGGTTTGGACTGGAGTGTACTTTCGGCTGGTTACAGCACCTTTTAACGGTCAAGCCAGCCGGCCCCTTTACTTATGACACAGGCGCACGCTTGGCACTACTTTGTTGATGCACGTGCGGCTACTGCGCACACAATTCACAAACACAGAAAATAATTTTTTTTTAGGTTTGGACTGGAGTGTACTTTCGGGGTTACAGCACCCTTAACGGTCAAGCCAGCCGGCCCCTTTACTTATGACACAGGCGCACGCTTGGCACTACTTTGTTGATGCACGTGCGGCTACTGCGCACACAATTCACAAACACAGAAAATAATTTTTTTTTGGTTTGGACTGGAGTGTACTTTCGGGGGTACAGCACCCCTTAACGGTCAAGCCAGCCGGCCCTTTACTTATGACACAGGCGCACGCTTGGCACTACTTTGTTGATGCACGTGCGGCTACTGCGCACACAATTCACAAACACAGAAAATAATTTTTTTTTTGGTTTGGACTGGAGTGTACTTTCGGGGGTTACAGCACCCTTAACGGTCAAGCCAGCCGGCCCTTTACTTATGACACAGGCGCACCGCTTGGCACTACTTTGTTGATGCACGTGCGGCTACTGCGCACACAATTCACAAACACAGAAAATAATTTTTTTTTGGTTTGGACTGGAGTGTACTTTGGGGGTTACAGCACCCTTTAACGGTCAAGCCAGCCGGCCCTTTACTTATGACACAGGCGCACGCTTGGCACTACTTTGTTGATGCACGTGCGGCTACTGCGCACACAATTCACAAACACAGAAAATAATTTTTTTTTGGTTTGGACTGGAGTGTACTTTCGGGGGTTACAGCACCCTTAACGGTCAAGCCAGCCGGCCCTTTACTTATGACACAGGCGCACGCTTGGCACTACTTTGTTGATGCACGTGCGGCTACTGCGCACACAATTCACAAACACAGAAAATAATTTTTTTTTGGTTTGGACTGGAGTGTACTTTCGGGGGTTACAGCACCCTTTAACGGTCAAGCCAGCCGGCCCTTTACTTATGACACAGGCGCACGCTTGGCACTACTTTGTTGATGCACGTGCGGCTACTGCGCACACAATTCACAAACACAGAAAATAATTTTTTTTTAGGTTTGGACTGGAGTGTACTTTCGGGGGTTACAGCACCCTTAACGGTCAAGCCAGCCGGCCCTTTACTTATGACACAGGCGCACGCTTGGCACTACTTTGTTGATGCACGTGCGGCTACTGCGCACACAATTCACAAACACAGAAAATAATTTTTTTTTGGTTTGGACTGGAGTGTACTTTCGGGGGTTACAGCACCCTTTAACGGTCAAGCCAGCCGGCCCTTTACTTATGACACAGGCGCACGCTTGGCACTACTTTGTTGATGCACGTGCGGCTACTGCGCACACAATTCACAAACACAGAAAATAATTTTTTTTTAGGTTTGTTTGGACTGGAGTGTACTTTCGGGGGTTACAGCACCCTTAACGGTCAAGCCAGCCGGCCCTTTACTTATGACACAGGCGCACGCTTGGCACTACTTTGTTGATGCACGTGCGGCTACTGCGCACACAATTCACAAACACAGAAAATAATTTTTTTTTTGGTTTGGACTGGAGTGTACTTTCGGGGGTTACAGCACCCTTAACGGTCAAGCCAGCCGGCCCTTTACTTATGACACAGGCGCACGCTTGGCACTACTTTGTTGATGCACGTGCGTCTACTGCGCACACAATTCACAAACACAGAAAATATATTATTTTTTTAGCACTTGGGGGGAGCACCCCTGATGGACAGAGCACCCCCTGGACAACACTACAGCACCCCTTTAGGACTGGGACACTGCACAGGACTTTGGAGTGGACACAGCCCCTATGGAGAACTGACTGCACAACACAGTCCAGCCAGCCCCTATGGACTTTGAAGTAGTGGACACAGCCCCTATTAACAACAGCAGCACAGCACAACACAGCCAGCCCCTATGGACTTTGAAGTAGTGGACAACAGCAGCACTACACTACACTACACTACACAGCACTAACTCCCACCCTCCCTCTTCACTGTCCACAGCCGAGTGAGAAAATGGCGCCGACGCGGGTACCTTATATAGGATCCAAAACCCGCGAGACTCGGAAGGCGGGATGATGACGTTTTGCCTCGATGTCAGATCCGAGTCAGGCGGGAAAAGTCGAGCCTGACTCGGATCGGACTCGGATCGGGGGGCTCGGGGGGGTTCGGATTTCAGAAATCCGAACCCGCTCACCCCTACTTTATATAGTGCTTTGCTGCGCACTACATATCGCTCCGCTCAGCGAAGCCGTGAGCAAACCCGAAAAGGGGTCATGGCCTAACGTAAATGGGCACGGCATCGTGGAAAATCCCGATCGCATCACTCTGGGGGCTTGGGCTACCCCTGGAGACTAGTGCCTGCACTGTCAGCTCCTTCTCTGTGACAAAATCCAAGTGCTGCAGGAGAATGTGACACTGCAGCACCCAGCTCCTGTCACTGAGGAGGAGCCGCAGGGGTGTTTCTAGAGAGGAGGGGGCCCGTGTGCAGTCTCCAACACGGGCCTCCTCCTCTCCGTCCGGCAGCGCACTGAGCTGTGAGCGGCCAGCGCCGGAGTTATAGACTCTGGGCACTAGAGTGTGCCCAGAGTAAAAACACTACCATCACAAGAAAAACTGACTGAATTTCAGCAGACAGAGGGGGTCATTCAGAATCGGTCGCAAGCGCTGAGCGCTCGCAACCGACTCAATGTTGCCCCACTGGGCATGCGCACGACGGAGCCGGCTCCGTTGTGCGCATGCGCGAGACCCGGCTAGCGAAGGACGCTCCGTCGCTAAGCGTCTCGGAGCAAATGGGGCGAGCTGTCGATGGTCAGCGGGCAGCTTCCTGCTCGATCAGAGCAGGAAGCTCCCTGGGGCTTATGAGTGCCCAGACCCAACCTTAGGGTCTGGTCGTAAGCCCCGATGGTCGCGATGGCCTTGACCATCGCGACCATCACCCATGTCGGTCGCTAGAGCTGTGGGTGTTAACCCACAGCTTAGCGATCGACAAGGAGGCGGTCTTTCAGGATGCAAGCGGCCGCCCTGATTCAGAGCGACCGCTTGCAACTAACGACAGTCTCTGAATGAAGACCAGAATCCCTGCATCTTCATACAACATACTACATACTCAGCAAAGCAGGATTCAATACCAGGAACTATGGAACACACGCAGGAGCCAGGGATAGCAATAGCTTGAAGCAAGCAGGAGCTAGGAAGTCAGGCTGTGACTTGCCAGGAGTCAGAATAACTTATGCTCTGGCACAGAATGGGGATGGACATCGATGGTCGATGTTTGCCGACCATCAATGTTTTTCTTGTGATGGTAGTGTTTTTACCATTCGATGTCAGCATTCCCATGTTTGCCGCTATCGAATGGAAATTATTCAATGGTGTTGCTGTCTGCAGCTCTCAGCATCGGGCATCCCCATCCCGTCCCTTTTGCCGTCCCCTGCCAGCCCTGAAATAGGGTTATCACGCATGAACAAAAGAACCTTCTAGACTAAAAAATATATTCATTTAAATTAGGGGTGAGCGGGTTCGGATTTCTGAAATCCGAACCCCCCCGAGCCCCCCCGATCCGAGTCCGATCCGAATCAGGCTCGACTTTTCCCGCCTGACTCGGATCTGAAATCGAGGCAAAACGTCATCATCCCGCCTTCCGTGTCTCGCGGGTTTTGGATCCTATATAAGGTACCCACGTCGGCGCCATTTTCTCACTCGGCTGTGGACAGTGAAGAGGGAGGGTGGGAGTTAGGGCTGTGTAGTGTAGTGTAGTGTAGTGCTGCTGTTGTCCACTACTTCAAAGTCCATAGGGGCTGGCTGTGTTGTGCTGTGCTGCTGTTGTTAATAGGGGCTGTGTCCACTACTTCAAAGTCCATAGGGGCTGGCTGGACTGTGTTGTGCAGTCAGTTCTCCATAGGGGCTGTGTCCACTCCAAAGTCCTGTGCAGTGTCCCAGTCCTAAAGAGGTGCTGTAATGTTGTCCAGGGGGTGCTCTGTCCATCAGGGGTGCTCCCCCCAAGTGCTAAAAAAAAAATATATTTTCTGTGTTTGTGAATTGTGTGCGCAGTAGCCGCACGTGCATCAACAAAGTAGTGCCAAGCGTGCGCCTGTGTCATAAGTAAAGGGCCGGCTGGCTTGACCGTTAAGGGTGCTGTAACCCCCGAAAGTACACTCCAGTCCAAACCAAAAAAAAATTATTTTCTGTGTTTGTGAATTGTGTGCGCAGTAGCCGCACGTGCATCAACAAAGTAGTGCCAAGCGTGCGCCTGTGTCATAAGTAAAGGGCCGGCTGGCTTGACCGTTAAAGGGTGCTGTAACCCCCAAAGTACACTCCAGTCCAAACCAAAAAAAAAATTATTTTCTGTGTTTGTGAATTGTGTGCGCAGTAGCCGCACGTGCATCAACAAAGTAGTGCCAAGCGTGTGCCTGTGTCATAAGTAAAGGGCCGGCTGGCTTGACCGTTAAGGGTGCTGTAACCCCCGAAAGTACACTCCAGTCCAAACCAAAAAAAAAATTATTTTCTGTGTTTGTGAATTGTGTGCGCAGTAGCCGCACGTGCATCAACAAAGTAGTGCCAAGTGTGCGCCTGTGTCATAAGTAAAGGGCCGGCTGGCTTGACCGTTAAAGGGTGCTGTAACCCCCAAAGTACACTCCAGTCCAAACCAAAAAAAAAATTATTTTCTGTGTTTGTGAATTGTGTGCGCAGTAGCCGCACGTGCATCAACAAAGTAGTGCCAAGCGTGCGCCTGTGTCATAAGTAAAGGGCCGGCTGGCTTGACCGTTAAAGGGTTCTGTAACCCCCAAAGTACACTCCAAACCAAAAAAATATATATTTTCTGTGTTTGTGACTTGTGTGCACTGTGGCTGCACGTGCATCAACAAAGGAGCAGCGCCAAGCGTGCGCCTGTGTCCCATAAGTAAAGAGCCGGCTGGCTCATTTCTTAAAGGGTGGTGTAACCCACAAAGTGCACTACTCTCCAGCAAAAATAAAAAAATATTTTCTGTGTTTGTGTGCGCTTTAGCCGCACGTATATATATCAATATAACATAAATGGAGGACCAAACTTTCTCTGATAAAAATAAAATAGGGAAAGATCAAGAACCACTTCCTACTAGTGCTGTTGCTGCTGCTGGGAGTTGTTCATCATCCCAGAGAGGAAGTAGGAACATCACTACTTTTACTAAACAATTGACCCTCCAACAGTCCCTAGCGATGAGGATGAAGTACGACAGCAGTCATCCTGAAGCAAAACGTATAACTGAGGCCTTGACTGCTATGTTGGTGTTAGACGTGCGTCCGGTATCCGACATTAGTGCAGTGGGATTTAGACAATTGATGGAGGTAGTGTGTCCTCGGTTCCAAATCCCGTCTAGATTCCACCTGCATCCTCAAAGCAGCAGCGACAAGCGTGCGTCTGTCTGTTAAAGGGTGGTGACACCCTCAAAGTGTGCTACACAAACAATTAAAATATTGTTCTTTTTTTTCTGTCTTTGTGAAATGTGTGGGCTGTAGCCGCACCTGCATCCTTAAAGCACCAGCGACAAGCGTGCGTCTGTCTGTTAAAGGGTGGTGACACCCTCAAAGTGTGCTACACAAACAATAAAAATATTCTTCTTTTTTTTTCGGTCTTTGTGAAATGTGTGGGCTGTAGCCGCACCTGCATCCTTAAAGCAGCAGCGACAAGCGTGCGTCTGTCTGTTAAAGGGTGGTGTAACTCTCAAAGTGCTCCAAAAAATAAAAAACTATTTTTTTAATGTGTTTGTGACTTGTGTGCGATGTAGCCACACTTGCATCCTCAAAGCAGCAGCGACAAGCGTGCGTCTGTCTGTTAAAGGGTGGTGACACCCTCAAAGTGTGCTCCACAAACAATAAAAATATTCTTCTTCTTTTTTCTGTCTTTGTGAATTGTGTGGGCTGTAGCCGCACCTGCATCCTTAAAGCAGCAGCGACAAGCGTGCGTCTGTCTGTTAAAGGGTGGTGTAACTCTCAAAGTGCTCCAAAAAATAAAAAACTATTTTTTTAATGTGTTTGTGACTTGTGTGCGATGTAGCCCCACTTGCATCCTCAAAGCAGCAGCGACAAGCGTGCGTCTGTCTGTTAAAGGGTGGTGACACCCTCAAAGTGTGCTCCACAAACAATAAAAATATTCTTCTTCTTTTTTCTGTCTTTGTGAATTGTGTGGGCTGTAGCCGCACCTGCATCCTTAAAGCAGCAGCGACAAGCGTGCGTCTGTCTGTTAAAGGGTGGTGACACCCTCAAAGTGTTCTACACAAACAATTAAAATATTGTTCTTTTTTTTCGGTCTTTGTGAAATGTGTGGGCTGTAGCCGCACCTGCATCCTTAAAGCAGCAGCGACAAGCGTGCGTCTGTCTGTTAAAGGGTGGTGTAACTCTCAAAGTGCTCCAAAAAATAAAAAACTATTTTTTTTATGTGTTTGTGACTTGTGTGCGATGTAGCCGCACTTGCATCCTCAAAGCAGCAGCGACAAGCGTGCGTCTGTCTGTTAAAGGGTGGTGACACCCTCAAAGTGTGCTACACAAACAATAAAAATATTCTTCTTTTTTCTGTCTTTGTGAATTGTGTGGGCTGTAGCCGCACCTGCATCCTTAAAGCAGCAGCGACAAGCGTGCGTCTGTCTGTTAAAGGGTGGTGACACCCTCAAAGTGTGCTACACAAACAATTAAAATATTGTTCTTTTTTTTTCGGTCTTTGTGAAATGTGTGGGCTGTAGCCGCACCTGCATCCTTAAAGCAGCAGCGACAAGCGTGCGTCTGTCTGTTAAAGGGTGGTGACACCCTCAAAGTGTGCTACACAAAGAATAAAAATATTCTTCTTCTTTTTTCTGTCTTTGTGAATTGTGTGGGCTGTAGCCGCACTTGCATCCTCAAAGCAGCAGCGACAAGCGTGCGTCTGTCTGTTAGAGGGTGGTGTAACCCTCAAAGTGTGCTCCACAAACAATAAAAATATTCTTTTTTTTTTTCTGTCTTTGTGAATTGTGTGGGCTGTAGCCGCACTTGAATCCTCAAAGCAGCAGCGACAAGCGTGCGTCTGTCTGTTAAAGGATTACATCGGTGACAGCATCCAAGTAGGCATGTCAGACAGTCCGTACCTGTACTGGCAGGAAAAAGAAGCAATTTGGAGGTCCCTGTACAAACTGGCTCTATTTTACCTGAGTTGCCCCCCCTCCAGTGTGTACTCCGAAAGAGTGTTTAGTGCAGCCGGGAACCTTGTTAGCGAAAGGCGTAGGAGGTTGCTTCCACAAAATGTGGAGAAGATGATGTTCATAAAATGAATGATCAACT
Organism: Taudactylus pleione; assembly: GCA_031769625.1. Lineage (NCBI taxonomy): Eukaryota > Metazoa > Chordata > Amphibia > Anura > Myobatrachidae > Taudactylus > Taudactylus pleione. The sequence continues at coordinate 4,235,024 of JAUIMM010000710.1, forward strand.
CTTCCAGGGAGACCAGCCTCCAGAACGTACAGAGGGACCTGTGGTTCCAGCAGGGACGAATTAATACTCTGTGAGGATGAGGATGTACATAACACTGAAGAGGGTGAGGAATCTGTGGATGAGGAGGATGAGGACGACTTCTTGCCTCCGTAGAGCCAGTTTGTGCAGGGACAGATTAATTGCCAGCTTGTTTTGTGGGGGCCCAAACGAACCAATCATTTCAGCCACAGTTGTGTGGCAGACCCTGGCGCTGAAATGATTGGTTTGTTAAAGTGTGCATGTCCTGTTTATACAACATAAGGGTGGGTGGGAGGGCCCAAGGACAATTCCATCTTGCACCTCTTTTTTTTCTTTGCATTATGTACAGTTTGGGGCCTAGTTTTTCAATGCCATCCTGTCTGCCACTGCAGTTTCACGCCTAGATGGGTCACGTGTTTGTGCCGCCCACTCGTGTCGCTTAGCATAGTCATCCAGCTACCTCGGTGCAACCTTTTGGACATAAAAACACTATTGTGAGGTGTGAGGTATTCAGAATAGACTGGAAATGAGTGGAAATTAAGGTTATTGAGGTTAATAATAGCATAGGAGCAGAAAAACCTACAAATTCTGTGATTTTAGCTGTTTTTATGCTTTTTTTCAAAAAAATACAGATCCAAAACACAAAACCCAGAAGCCAAAACACGGAAGGGTGGTTTTGGCAAAACCAATCCAGATCCAAAACACGAAGAAAGATCCAGATCCAAAACCAAAACACAAAACACGAAAAGTGGCCGGTGCACACCCCTAATTTAAATAGTTTTTCTTTATCTAATACTTTTGATGCGATGGTTACTTACCATTGCATCAAATGTTTTGATGGTGGAAGCCCAGCCATCTTTTGATGGTGGGCTTCCAATGTCCATCCCTAGCACAGAACAAAAGGCAAACAAAGTATGCTTAGGAATTGAAAGTCTCTGATTGGTTGCTAATGTCAGCTGAGGTAAGGAGCATTCTGACTGGAGGGAGCCCCACCTGCAATTACTATAAAACCCCCGCAGCGGGGAGGACGGTGACTCAATTTGCCCTGAATCGCATCATCGTGGCCCAGCCCACTGCTTTACAATGCCGAACATCTCGCATTGAGTAGCGGGGGCAGGGCCAAAATCACGAGATTCCATGTCCACCCCCCCACCCCGCCCCCATTGACAGGTAGCATTCCCCAGCCACGCCCCCCTCTACCGCGCCAAGCCTCCCTGCTTATCTGACCTGGCTGCCCCCTCCAGGAGGGGGTTGACAGGATGTCGGTAAAGCCTGGAATGCAATCAGCTGACATCCCCAACAACAGCAACAGTTCACAAGATAAGCAGGAAACCTGACCTGCAGGACAGGCAACAAGGTAAATCCAATAACAAATTCAAGAACTTGATTGTTGCAGACCGGTTCAAAACATTTAGATTTTGTGAGGTGGTCAAAATTGCCTGGAAATTAATGTCAATGTTGTTAATAATACTAAAGGAATAAAAACAGATCCAAATGAAATGATTATAGCCGTTTTTATAAATTTCTAAAGAAATCCAAAACCAAAAACGAATCCGAACTAAAACACTTGAGGGTGGTTTTGCCAAAACCAAAACACAATGATGATTTAGAACCAAAACCAAAACACGGGAGTCTGTGCATAGCTCTATAACTAGCTGTCCCCAGGATTGCCATTTTTTCTATTTCTACCTATGTCTCCTCCTCTCTCTTTTCAGCCCTCCCCCTCCCTCCTACTCCATCTGTCTTCCTGTACTATTTCTTCTCAATCTCTCTCTTCTTCCCCCTTCGTCATGTTTCTCTTTCTACCTCTGATGCTCTTCCCACTTTATCTCTCTTCTTTTTGTATTCTTCTCTTCCTTTCTCTCCTGCTTCACTGTCCAGGGGCGTATCTATAATGGGTGCAGGGTGTGCGGCGCACATGGACCCCATGACCCATATTATCTAATACTTACCTCTTCGAGGTCCCGCGTTGGGTGTCTCAGCCCTGCACAAAATGCCGGAAAATGGCCGCCACAGACATTTTTCCGGTGTTTTGCACATGCGCAGTGAGGAAATCGCCGGGAAAATGGCAGCCGCACCATTTCACTGGTGACCTGCACATGAGCAGTAGACTCTGGGCACACTCTTGTCTACCGATGCTGCGGTCGGCGGGCAGATGTGGCCCCGTCACCAGCAGAATGTCATCAATAAGTGGGTGCACGTCTGACTTACAGTAATGTGCACCACATGCGCATGCCTGGCTGGAAACTAGTGGTTCTCGAGGTGCATGTTTAGTCCATCATGCCGGCGTGGCAGCAGGGATTGTCAGTATCTGCTGAGTTTGGGAGTGTATTTGTGTGTGTTTGAAGTATTTTTCTTTTTAAATAAATCTTAATGGTATGCCATCTGCTGTGCATGTCTGAGCACCAACATGATGACAGTTTTTTTTATCCGCACTTGATTTTATTATATAGATCTACTTACTGATGCAGGATTATCAGCATATTTGCCTTTATTAACCATTCCAGATTTAGACTTTGCCTGTGGGTTTATATTTTCATCATTATCTGAGCATAAGATAATACAATATGTATATTCTCATCATTCCTTTGCAGATGAATAACAAGTAACCATATTTTTGTCTCATCAAGTATTGGCCTGTTTCACTGCAAAACTGTAACCATGTTGACAACGCGACAGATAGCGAGTGTAGGAGTTTATTAGTGGGGGTGGGTGGGGCTTGTGAGTGGATGGGGAGAGTGTGGCAGAAAACCCTGCTACCGATAGAGGGAGGCGCATAGTGCCGCCTCCGGGCTCCGAGCCCTAACTATCACCACTGATGGTAAGTGGAAATAAAATGTTATTTTTGTGCCAGCCTTCGCACTGTAAAACATCCTCTTGGTGGATATCTTAAGTTATAATGCAATGTCTGGGTGTTTGGAGTTGCGTCACAATCACAAATAAAAGCATATGCGGTTTGTCCCCTATAATTGGCTGGCTTTGAAAGACGCCAATTATCAGCAGTTTTAAAACGGCAATAATATTGAATGCAAATCCATTGCATTTAATATGATTGCCACTTTAAGATCAACAAGGACTACTGCAGAAAATACCTTTTACTTAGTGCTCGTCCTTGGTATTCCAAATTCAGCCAAAAATTGTCCAAATCGATTCGACCCTCTAATCATTGAACGCTTGCAATAATATACAGGATTGTTACAGCATTGTTATACTGTTTCATTGGTGTATTGAATCTGTAGCAGATACCTGTTCTATGAGCACTAATGGTATGAGAAGAGGATTCTTTGAGTGATATACAAGACTCGCATTTGTTAATGGACAATTTACTGTCCTCATGTAGTTATAATTCTCAGCATGGTCACAATTCCTCCTTAATTAGGTGGCCACCCTCGGTGCTGCAGAGCGTTTATGTTGGAGAATACGATGCCGTTTAATCTGTAACAAACGCAGCTTTTTATAAATGTACATAACTGAATGCATTATATTTAATATAGGTGAGGCTTCGTTCTTGTCTGTTATTAGTGTACGAGGCTCAGTGAAAAGTGTCACAGTAGGTGAGGGCATTAAAATGACAAAATCATGTCTGCTCTCCACTGAGGATCAAATTGTTCAGGTTCCATGATGTCACTAACGGCCTGAGCAGTACATTCCCAGTGCAGCAGCAATTAGAGCACAGCCTGTCCCGAGACGGAGAGAGCAGTTACGGCTTATACCACTAGAGACATTGTGGAAACCGCTGCATCAGGGCTTTGGTGGAGAGCAGCTTATTGAAATTTGCTATTTTATTAATCTCACTTTATCTGAAACAAAGGGTCTGATTCAGAGTTGGGAATAGAGAGAGATGTTTCACTCAACTGATCATCTTGGTGAAACCATGCTGCACTGCAGGTGGGGCAGATTTAAAATGTGCAGAGAGATTTAGATTTGGGAGGGAGGTGTCCAAACTGATATCTAAATTGTAGAGTAATAATAAAGCTGTGCAGTATTTGTGGGCTACATGTAAAAGTAGCCAGTATTTACCCTACATGCAAAAAAAAGAAATATGTATTTACACCCCTTGCATTGCAATATGGTTTGTCCAGGTTCACAGTTAAGTGCTATCTCTCTCTCTATTCCCTAAGGCCCTGATTCAGAGGCGCTCGCTATTTGCGAGAGCTCGCTCTGAATCAGGGCGGGCCGTTTTTTTTTTTCACCGGCCTCCTGCCTCCTCCAGCTTTAGCGGGTGGCCTGGCAATGGTCACGATTATCGCGACCATCGGGCTTGCGACGAGACCCTTGTGGTAGGGTCTCGTCCACTGCAAGCCCCAGTGAACTTCCTGCTCTAATAGAGCAAGAAGTTCACTACTGACATCACTGGTGATGTAAGTAGGGCCGCCCACAAACGGCAGGTGTTCCTTCAGGAACGCCTCCGTTTGTCCAGCCACCCCGCCTGCACGTCTACAAAACGGGGCGAGCTGTCAATCACAATCGGCAGCCGCCCCGTCTTGTAGTGAGTCCCGCAGCGAGTGAAAATTCACTCGCTACGGGGCTCGCGCACGCGCAGAGCGCGTGTGCAGGCTGCCCGGCCATCGACCCACTTGCGAGTGCAATGCGCAAGCGGGTCTGAATAAGGCCGTAAGGGCGGGATGTAATAGAGTTCCATTTTTTAGTAATTTCTAAACTCGCACATTCTCGCACAGTTGTTTGATTGAGTTTCCCATACAACTCGTGCGATGTAATGGGGTGTGTTTTTTTCGCCAAATTGCAATTCCGCGTGCGTGTTCTCGCGAGAATACAGATCCGGAAGTATAAGTTTTTTTGGACCAACCGGAATGCGAGTTTCATTTACTGTTCTGTCGAGTTTAAACAAAGTCACTCATTGGCCCTCCAAAGTCTTCTGATGCCTACCTTACACACCCTATATAAACCCCTATCCTCCATTTTGTCCTTTGAAAGGTATTGAGTAGTTTTGTGAAGGAGTGGTGAGAGAGAGTATAAAGAAAGCCTAGAATTGTATTGTTATTGTGCTGCAGCATGGCATCCAGAAAAGCAAGGAGGGTGGTCAGGATGGTGGAGGAGGAGGACGAGGTTGTACTGCAACCTGATATTGGTGAGGAGGTGAGCAGTGAGGAGGTGAGCAGTGAGGAGGTGAGCAGTGAGGTCAGCAGTGAGGAGGTGAGCAGTGAGGTGAGCAGTGAGGAGGTGAGCAGTGAGGAAATGAGCAGTGAGGAGGTGAGCAGTGAGGTAAGCAGTGAGGAGGTGAGCAGTGAGGTGAGCAGTGAGAAGGTGAGCATTGATGAGGTGAGCAGTGAGGAGGTGAGCAGTGATGAGGTGAGCAGTGAGGAGGTGGAGGAGCAGGAGAGTGTGGAGCAGGAAGCGCAGGAGCTGGAATCTGAGGCTGAGGGCAGTGTTGAGGATGAGGAGGCTGAAGCACCCCCAGCCCCTGGGAAAACACGTACTGGGCGTAATATATGTTTCAGTTATGATGAAAATTGTGCCCTGATCCGTGCAATAGTACCTGTTTTTACAAACCTACTTGGGGCACAGTCACATCGGACGTCAGCAGCGCGGCGAAAGGAGATGTGGCATAACATGCAGTGAATACCGGCGTGACCTTAAAAATATCAAAAAGCACTATAATGATATTAAAAGGAACACAAAAGAGAAAATGGCTGAGGAGCACAGGCAGCGACGCATGACAGGAGGAAGACGAGCAGTGAGAGTTCACTTCACTCCATATGAACAGGAGCTGAGGTCGGTTTTTGCTCCTGAGGTTTTTCCAGGTCCACATATTGTAGACACTGACCGGCCAGCAACCCCTAGGCGTCGTGGTGAGTATGCAAACAAATGTTACTACTTTTCACTGTCTTGTTTTAAAAGTATTATAGATCCCATTTTTTTTTTTAATCTTAAATGGTGTAGTGTGTACGCACTTGTAGGCACTCCCATAATTAGGCCATTTTCATTTTGGGCCCGTATTCAATTTGATTCGCACCCGCGATACTTTTCTGCCTCCCGGACTTTCCGTCTACTTTGCCTGTTTTGCATGCGGAAAAGTATCGCAGGTGCAAATCAAATTGAATACAGCTCATAGTGATCCCCCATATCAGTGCATCTGTTGGGGGGTGTCAGGCTGTTTTACACCAATCTGACAGGATTTTTCACCTTTCAGTTTTGCCGGGTGCCCTTTTTGCGTCCTTCCCAATTCAAGACGGGCCATTGTTTCAAAGTGATTTGTTTTTGTCTAATCTCATTGTTTTATTTATTTTATTAAAACACAGCTGCTGCACCAAGGAGGTCAAGAACTCCTAAAAGACCTCACATGGAAAGGTCAATGGAGCAGGCTTGGGAGTTAAGCAAACATTTGAAAAACCCACTTACACAGTTTTTTTTTTTTTTGTTAAGTTTTGAATTTATAAAAATTGTCACATTACTTAATTAACCTTAGCATTGTGACATTAAAGTCTACAACAATAGAAATTATGTTCTACACATATTATTTATTTTAAAATATTAATTAAAAGGTAATGATAGAGATGTGTAAACATATATAGCCTCCTTGCATGTTAAACAGGCCTTATAATTTTTATGTTTTTTTTTATATTATAGACATTTTAATTGTAACAATGTGTTTTATTTGCACATCAATGGAAAAAGAATACACAAGCAGCTTCTGCTGATTCCAATTATATGCAGCATACCTATATTTTTGGACAGACAGCGGGTGTATCTGCATGCCAAATGCTACGTTACAGTGTCATAAGCGATGTCACTGTAATGTAGCATTAATCATGCAGATACACCCGTTGTGTCACTTTATTACAGTGACTACTGAATGTACCTGTTTTGATTTTTATACATGTGAAACACAAACGCCAAAATTAATCCTAACACACTTTTAAACATTTTAGTTCTACTAGATTTTATTTACATTTTTCAGGACCATCAGGAGTTTCTGTGCCTCCACCGCGGACCACACCACAAGCGTCTAGGGTCCCAGGAAGTCATTTTGGCTTGGTGGCCTACACGTCTGATGAGGAGGAGGAGGAGGCTGAGGCAACAATTCCTCTTAGTCCTGTGGAGGCAACAAGTCAAAATCCACCTGCACATCACCAACAGCCACCAACACAGAAAACAGCACAGCCACCCACCCCCAGTGCAATCCTATTAGATTGATTTAGGTTTCATATCTGTAGTCACGTTATTATTCACTACATGACTGGATTTATACATTTTTATTCACTACTTTTTATTAATTATTATTACTTTTTACATCACATTTTTCTCATAAAATTTTCTTATTTTTCTTGGCTATTTCTATAAATTATATCTTATTTTTCTCACTAATAAGTTTTATACACATAATAATAATTATTATTATATTATTCACCTTTCTTTTTTAATATTCTTATTTTATTATTTTTTATTTTTTATATTTATTACAACTGCTAATTTCTTATTTTATACTAACATAATGCATAGGGTGGGTATTTAGGTAGGTCTCACATTATTATATGTTATTATGTATAAGGGGTATGAATTTATTAGAATTTATCATTATTTATGGTGCTGATTGTTATTTTTAATATCTATATGAGACTATTTAATTATTATCCAATATAGACTATATTATATGATACACAATGTCCATCAGGTCACTACAAATAGTACTAATGTTATAGTGGATAATGATGTACAATAAGTGAGGTTTCTCTCTGTATCCTCATTATATATTTACATAAAATACAAAAATCTGCACTGTCACCATACATGTCAAAATTAATTCAATAACAAAATGTAATAGTATATTATGAATCATAAATAATTTAATCAAACAAATTAAAATGATAAACACACATTAATAAATAAGATAAATATAATAATACAAACATGATAGTGTTCCTCTACAAATAAAAGTGACAGCTGTCACTATAAGAGCAGTATTGATACACCAGTAGCATAAAAAATATATATACCTACAGATACAATAAGAATGGAGTGTACAAACTGTGACTACTTATTAAACTGTAGTAACCCTCCTATGATGAATCTAATGTTCCTTCCTATTAGAAATAATCAGTGACCTCTAAGTACTATCGATCTAAGACTGTCTGCCACATATAAAAGGACATAAAAGACTCAGAGTATAGTCCTGTACTGATGATCGTTGTCACTGAGAATAGTACTTGGAAGTAACTCCCATATTTAGCTCAGAGTGGATTAGATGAAAATTAGTATGCACAGCCTCTGTAAATGTGATTTTAAGATAAAGTCACTGCAGAGTAATGCGCGGCATCAAAGTACTACGTGGCTTCAGGATCATGGTGTAGGGTAGTACTCACAGTCCGTAGAACCGGCAGACTTGGGGGCCCCCCCGGGACTGGTATATATTCTTACCACCAGGTCCTGATTGAAGAAGTGGATCTGTACATATCCAGAATTTCACTTGTCGATAGACCGTGAAGCCGCTTGTTTCCAGACCATCTGATGCGGCTGTTAAATCCTTTTATAAGTGTTGTAGTAAGTGTGTCTGCTGACACTGGCAGATGCTGCGGCAATAGTGCTCGGATGTGCAGCCAAAACGAATGCCGCCAACAAAGGTGTAGCCACTTGCTGCTTGGTCCACAACACAGGGAAGGAACTGACGGAACCTTAATGAGGGTCTCCACGATACATGTGTCCACTGACACCAGCAACAGTGTATCAGTTTGCTAGGTCCCGGCTAACGCGTTTCGTCACGTGATCTGTGACTTTTTCAAAGGTATCAGAATGGGACTGCCTTGCTCCTATATATACCTGTTCCCACAGGTGATAATTAATGAGCTAATTAGGAATCTTAAAGAAACATTTGGTTTTGTTTGTGTCTACTCAGCATTAGTTGAAAACGGTTATTCACAATAATCATTATATCATATAATCAAAACAATAAATACATACTACTACAAAACTTAAAATGAAATAAAAATAAAAATAAATATAAAAATAAAATTACATTTAAAACTATATATCCATTGCTCAGTACTGAAAAATAATATTATTTTTTTTTTTGTTTGTTTTTGTATGCTCCTTGAGAAAAAAATATATAAATACAAGTCTAAATTCTCAAATGATTATAAATATAGTAATATGACGAACCCCACATTTGCTAATCCAAATAAATAGCCTCGTTCCAAAAGCGGGGCAATACATAACAAACATAGAAATTATTCAATTATAAACTTATATCTAAAGAAATAAACCCTAATGATCAGTAATAATATTTATAATGGTAATTCTAATCAGGTGTTATACCTATACAGAACACATCGCACAAATCTATTAGACGAGACATTATAGATCCACAGAGTAGTATGATTTGTTCCATACGAATACCGACAATAAATATACACCACTAATAATCTAACTATCAATCCCAAGCTAATATAGCCATAACAAAAATATGGAAATACAGAAAAGCCCATATATGATAGTATGTATGTGTCAAATGCTCTAATTATCAAGGTGAGTAATCATGATGTGTGGGAAGAAGTCAGAAGTCAAGTCCCTCCATTAAAAGGGTCCCTGATGTCTGAGTCCCGCCGCCACACCAAGACAACCTATGGATACAGAAACTATCAACAAAATAAACATCATTTACACGATTATAAATCGATTTCCATGTTCTCATTGAAACCATCGGGAATTTTCATGGAGACACAATTTGGAGAATCTGTCACCACCCCTATCGGTTAATGGAATGTGCTCTATACCTTGATAATTAGAGCATATGACACATACATACTATCATATATGGGCTTTTCTGTATTTCCATATTTTTGTTATGGCTATATTAGCTTGGGATTGATAGTTAGATTATTAGTAGTGTATATTTATTGTCGGTATTTGTATGGAATGAATCATACTACTCTGTGGATCTATAATGTCTCGTCTAATAGATTTGTGTGATGTGTTCTGTATAGGTATAACACCTGATTAGAATTACCATTATGAATATTATTACTGATCATTAGGGTTTATTTCTTTAGATATAAGTTTATAATTTAATAATTTCTATGTTTGTTATGTATTGCCCCGCTTTTGGAACGAGGCTATTTATTTGGATTAGCATATGTGGGGTTCGTCATATTACTATATTTATAATCATTTGAGAATTTAGACTTGTATTTATATATTTTTTCTCAAGGAGCATACAAAAACAAAAAAAAAAAAAAATAATATTATTTTTCAGTACTGAGCAATGGATATATAGTTTTAAATGTAATTTTATTTTTATATTTATTTTTATTTCATTTTAAGTTTTGTAGTAGTATGTATTTATTGTTTTGATTATATGATATAATGATTATTGTGAATAACCGTTTTCAACTAATGCAGAGTAGACACAAACAAAACCACAATGTTTCTTTAAGATTCCTAATTAGCTCATTAATTATCACCTGTAGGAACGGGTATACATAGGAGCAAGGCAGTCCCATTCTGATACCTTTGAAAAAGTCACAGATCACGTGACGAAACGCATTAGGTGGGACTTAGCAGACTGATACACTGTTGCTGGTGTCAGTGGACACATGTATCGCGGAGACCCTCATTAAGGTTCCATCAGTTCCTTCCCTGTGTTGTGGACCAAGCGGCAAGTGGCTACACCTTTGTTGGCGGCATTCGTTTTGGCTGCACATCCGAGCACTATTGCCGCAGCATCTGCCAGTGTCAGCAGACACACTTACTATGACACTTACAAAAGGATTTAACAGCCTCATCAGATGGTCTGGAAACAAGCGGCTTCACGGTCTATCGATAAGTGAAATTCTGGATATGTACAGATCCACTTCTTCAATCAGGACCTGGTGGTAAGAATATATACCAGTCCAGGGGGGGCCCCCAAGTCTGCCGGTTCTACGGACTGTGAGTACTACCCTACACCACGATCCTAAAGCCACGTAGTGCTTTGATGCCGCGCATTACTCTGCAGTGACTTGATCTTAAAATCACATTTACAGAGGCTGTGCATATTATTTTTCTTCTAATCCACTCTGAGCTAAATATGGGAGTTACTTCCAAGTACTATTCTCAGTGACAACGATCATCAGTACAGGACTATACTTTGAGCCTTCTATGTCCTTTTATATGTGGCAGAAAGTCTTAGATCGATAGTACTTAGAGGTCACTGATTATTTCTAATAGGAAGGAACATTTAGCTACATCATAGGAGGGTTACTACAGTTTAATAAGGAGTAGTCACAGTTTGTACACTCCATTCTTATTGTACCTGTAGGTATATATATTTTTTATGCTACTGGTGTATCAATACTGCTCTTATAGTGACAGCTGTCACTTTTATTTGTAGAGAACACTATCATGTTTGTATTACAGGTTGAGTCTCCCATATCCAAAATGCTCGGGACCAGGGGTATTTTGGATATCGGATTATTCCGTATTTTGGAATATTTGCATACTATAATGAAATATCTTGGGTATAGGACCCAAAACTAAACACAGAATGCATTTATGTTCTATATACACCTTATACACACAGCCTGCAGGTCATTTTATACAATATTTTTTATAATTTTGAGCATCAAAAAAAGTTTGTATACATACATGAAATTCATTTATGTTTCATATACACCTTATACACACAGCCTGAAGTTTATTGTATACTGTATTTTAATGAATTTGTGCTTTAAAACAAGTTTGTGTACATTGAACCATCAGAAAGCAAAGGTTTCACATTCTCAGTCATACTAAAAATTTTCCGTAATTCGGAATATTCCGTATTTCAGAATATTTGGATATGGGAGACTCAACCTGTATTATATTTATCTTATTTATTAATGTGTGTTTATCATTTTAATTTGCTTGATTAAATTATTTATGATTCATAATATACTACTACGTTTATTATTGAATTCATTTTGACATGTATGGTGACAGTGCAGATTTTTGTATTTTATGTTACTTTTGATCTCAAATGTACACAGAGTTTGATATCTGCTGCAGTCTTATACATTGTCTTTTTTATATATGTATTTGATCTAATAGTGTCTAGCCCCGGATTTTGCTTGATTGTCTTTCATTATATATTTATGTGATATTTACTTTAGGGATCTTTCTGTTCTGTATATGTTACTTACGATTGCTGCAGTAAGTTTGTTTACTATAGGATTCCCAGGCATAACCAGGAACCAATGAGAGAGCTGACAGGCTGTCCCAATTGGCTCAGACACTAGTAACCCACTAGTGAACATAATGATTGGCCATATTAAATGCCCATCACACTACAACTAACTCTAATTAGTCAGGTGATGGTACAAGAGAGCTGTCAACCTGACAGACGGGTTGACTCTATGATTAAGCTGGATGCGAAACGCGCGTCAGAGACACGCTGTACACGCTATATAATGCGTGTTATGTTTTAATAATTGTATTGTTATAAACACTATTGTATGATGCTGCATATCACATAAAGGGTGTCTGTAAGACAGAAGGACTATTCAGTGGGAGCACGTGACTCTCCGAGTGCACGCTATTATAACAGTTACACTGTTACTATGGCATATTGATACATTATGTAACACATAAAGCGGGACCACGTGCTCATTATTACCTGATTATATTGGTGCACATCTAAACACTTGTGCCCATGAAAACAACATCTGCCGGTTTTAGTTTTTGTATTTAAGCTACACAAGGAATGATTTACCCATGATACGGCTGGCGAATTTATGAGTGACATTTTCATTACCAGCCATCCGGCTCAAACTTAATATTCAGCATTAATCCTTACATATTAGTAGATGAATGTCTGAGGTATTTACTCTCTGGATCAACATAGGGGGTGTGTGTGTTCTGATCTCCTAAGTAAATAGGTGTTGGTACACCATAACTTCATATTGTATGCCTATGATGTTCCTGTTAAAATATAGTTATTAAAAAGGAAATTGAACATATAATCCCTATATCAATTACATTTCAGATGCACACACTACACCTTGAAATTTATGTATGTCTGGATTTACTATGATTCCGTAGTTAAGGTGTGATTTGGCATATGCTGCATTATACGAATAGCCTCCTGATTAGGGGTGATCTTGCCGCAATACGTATATCCTGTATCATATATATAGTGTGGAATCACCACTAAATCCCTCAAGTGATTAAGGTGTTATAATAACAATTATATCCTGATATATAACAGGTTAATTTAACGCACCTCTGACTCACATGATTGTTTATTTGGGGGCCTATTTTTATCCCCAAGTATACATGCAGTTCACTGTTGCCATACCACATATTATTGGATTATATTGAGGCTTCGATCCGTCTGTGGCATTTGGATAAAGGCATTTATTAGACAACTATGTGGGTAATTTAAGATATATGACATTCACTCGGTCTAGTACATTTATCTTTAAGTAGTACTTCTATCTGATTGACTGGATTTTTTATTTTTTGATATATTGGGCATGAGTGATGAGATATAATCCTGAGAGATTACCTTCATAATCATTATTTGATGTTATTTATTTATTTGTCCTCAAGATCTACAGACACCCATATCATATATGTACCATCATTGAATGGAATATAATCATATATTCCGTTACTTACATATAGGAGATACATAGTGGTTTAATTTCTGTTATTTTTGTACTTATTATTTGGATCATATTTTTTTAATCCTTTTAGTTTATTATTATGTCATAATTCACGGACAACTTTTTAATTTTGGTATACTAATAAAAGTTATATTTGTCAATTTCTCCATGGTCAGACTCACATCTTAATAGCTTATATTGGTCTGTGTGTGCCCAATTAAGAAATATCTTGCTTGTCTTGTTTTGTTTTATACTGTTTATTATATTCCAGGGAGCACGTCCTATTCAAATTGTATTATATTTAGTGATTTAAACTGACACTTGTGTTACTATAACTTATAGGAAGGACCTTTAACTATATATTGATCGGTGCGGGTTATTCTATTCTTTGTTAACCTTACTAGTTTAGTAAGTTGAATTAAATTTGTGTCTGTCTTTCCTTATAAAGTAAACTTAGATTGTTTAGTTTATTTTGAACAATATTTAAATGGAACAGATGTTTGTATTTAATTAGCCGCAAAAAGTTGGTTTCCGGGAAAAAAAAACACTGATTGTGACTTTTCGATGTGGCGAAAACTTATCCCCAAGACTTTTCACCGGGGTCGAAAACTTAACCCCAAGACTTTTCGCCAGGGAGAAAACTTGTCCCCAAGAATTTTTGCCGGGGCTAACACTTATCCCCAAGACTTTTCACCGGGGAGAAAACTTATCCCCAAGACTTTTCGCCAGGGAGAAAACTTATCCCCAAGACTTTTCGCCGAGCGCAAAAAAACTGGGAACATTTTTCAGCGCACAATAGGGTTTGAAGAAAAGTCAAGAATTTTGGCTCTTAATCGAATATGGGTTCGATTTAGACACTTTTAAAGGAATTAAGAATTCTGAGTATTTACATCCTTAAAAAGGTGATTTTACACTTATATGCATATTTATATATGTTTATGGATTAAAAGATTCCTTGGTAAACTTTTTGAAAAAAAGATTATAATTTTAACATACAACTCTCCATTGTCACTTTGGTCTATTTTTTGGCGAGATTATGGTAATGTTTTATGTGCGAGTTTCAAACTCGCATCCTATTACATTGCACGAGTTGTATGTACAACCTGGGGAAACATCTGGATGCGAGTTTAAAAAATGTGTATTTGAAAAATGAGAGTTTGCAGGATCGTGCACGCTATTACACTGGTCGAGATTACAAAATGTGTGAGTTTTCTGGGAAACTCGCAAAATCTAAAAACTCGAACTCTATTACATCCTGCCCTAAATGTTAGTTTTGTGTTGTGTTATACTTTAACCCAATGTCTCCCACCTCCTGTCCTCTTGGAACCTTAAGGAGCTGATTCTGAGTTGGAGGGATCTCTAAGAATGGACAGGGCTGCCGAGAGGGGGGTGGCTACTAATTACCTGGGCATGAGCTCATTGAAGGGGCCCGGCGGGGGGTCTGGTCCATTGCCACTCCCCTCTTAATTGTCAACGGCTGACCAGCAGCCTCCCTGACCCCACTGTAAATAGAGCAGTGCACGTGACATCCCGTCATCCGCGCTACTGTGACTGAAGAACCGAGAAAGAGCCACTGCTGGGGCAAAGAGGAGCAGAGAAAGCAGAATTTCCAGTTAAATGTGGCAGCTGTTGAGACCCGCGGAGGAAGGGGGTGTGGGGGTGTTGACTGACTTAGGAAATGGAAAGACACATGGGAGGGGGAGCTGAGTGGGGGATGGCTGACTGAGACAATGGATAGACAATGAGGAAGGGGAGCTGAGGGGAGGAGACTGGCTTAGGCAATGGATAGATACAGGGGAGGGGGAGCTGATGGGGGAGGTCACATTTGGATTGATGTCAATTTCATGACACATCTCTCAGATGTAGCAGAACACATTCACTTTACTGTGCGCTCATAGGTGCTGCTTTCACAATCTCCCTGAAAAGCTTTTTCAAAAGTAGGCAAGCATGACACAGTGCAGTTGTGTGTTACACCCCTCGCCCCTACTCCTCTCTTCTGGTTTGTCAACAATTTTCTATAAATAAAAAAGTATTAGAGATTAAGTAAATAGCGCCACTATCAAATATGTGGGAGCCGATCCCTTTCCTCCCCAGTTCCGTGTCCCTGCAGGTGATGTCGGGTAGAAATCCAGCGGGGTCGGAGAGAGAGCCAGGGAGGCGAGGTACAGGAGTGGAATGACAGGTCAACCTGAGCTCAGCTCAGGGCTGCTGCTGATCCACATTACATCTGATATGGTGGGCAGTCACAGGGGAGGGATCAGCCATCATAAAGCACCATTATAAGCCCATGCAGCCCCGTTCCCAGCCACATGACGATCGCAGCATATATACTCCCAATCTCCTGGTGACCCAATCCGTCCCTGCCCAGTGTTAACTGATCGTTGTGCTGCATGATTGGAGCTGAGCTGACCAGCAGCAGGGCCGCAACTAGGGGGGGCTAGAGGTGCAAGTGCACCGGGTGCCTGAATGCAGGGGGTGAAAAAGGGATGACTCACAGTGGCTTGGGGGCTGCAGAGTCAGAAAATGGACATCCAAAAATGGTCGCCGCCAGGGAGTAGGCAGATGCTAGAGGTCCTTACTGGACCTCAAGTGTCTGTCTCCTTCTTGGCGGCGACCATTTTTGGATGGTCATTTTCAGCAGATTCCATGCGGACTCGCCATCCTCATGCTGAAAACGGCCATCCAAAAATGGCCACTGCCAAGGAGGAGACAGACACTAGAGGTCCTACTGGACATCTATTGTCTGTGAGGGGCAGCGCAAGTGCCAGGAGAAGATGCTGAAATCTGCATCTTCTACCGTGAAACCCCTGGCAATGAGCATAAACCCCATGGCAACGTGCATGTAACCCCTGGCAACGAGCATAAACCCCATAGCAACGAGCATGAAACCCCCTGGCAACAAGCATGAAACCCCCTGGCAACGAGCATGAAACCCCCCGGCAACGAGCATGAAACCCCCTGGCAATGAGCACGGAACCCCCTGGCAATGAGCATAAAACCCCTGAAAATGAGCATAAAACCCCCTGCAATGAGCATGGAACCCCCTGGCAACGAGCATGGAACCCCCTGGCAACGATCATAAAACCCCTGACAGCGAGCAGGTCATTTTAAAGTAATCATGAAGCCTTACTGTGGGGCATAAAATGGTGTCCGGCAAATATGTAAGTGGCACATTGGTAATAGGCATTATAGTGTGTGGCATAATGTGTAATGGGCATTATTGTGTGTGGAATAATGTAAGTCACTATACCAGGGACGTTTGAGTAGTGCACTGCCTTATGGAGCAGCAAGGACAAAATCCAGGTACAGGAAGAGAGGGGGCTCAAAATTGTTACCTTGTACCGGGTGACAGATATCCTAGTTTCGGCCCTGCCAGCAGTGGTGGGGAGCTGGAACATGGGATGCCCCCAAGGCATTCGAGATGCCCATGGCATTTCCTTACAATGCCTATGCCTAGGGCCAGCTCTGTGGGAGGTGGCTGACTGAGGCAATGGATAGACACAGGGGAGGGGGAGCTGAGGGAGGAGGTAGCTGACTGAGTTAATGGATAGACATGGGAGGGGGAGCTGAGGCCATGGAGAGACACAGGAGTGGGGGAGCTGATGCTGCTTGAGAGACAGAGAGTGGGGGGAATGCTGTGTTAAGATAAAGTATCTGAGGCAATAGAGAGACATGGGGGAAGATCAGAGGCCATGAAAAGACACAGGAGGGATATGAAGTCATGGAGAGACACGGGGAATCTGAGGCCATAGAGAGACACAGGAGTGGGAAAGCTGAGGCTGATGTAGAAACACGGTGGGATGAGACTGCTGGAGAGACATGGGTGATGAGGCTGGAGATTTTACACAACTTTTAAGATTAGCAGGTAAAGGCTGGGTGGGGCACAATAATCTTCATTAAGACACCAATTCTTTAAGAAAAACACATTACATCTGTTGAATGATAAAACGTCATATTCCTAAACAAACAAGTGTTGTCCAGACCATCGCCTAAATGAACAGTGAATACCAACTAAATTTTCCATTTGACTTTGGAAAATCAATTTTTTCAGATGTTCCCATTGCAGAGAAACCATTATACAAGTAAGAAAAGTCTCAACGTGACTATCCTCTACCTAGCTGGCAGGGAGGGGGGATGCCCGGTTCCCAGCATGACTGCGTCATTGCATAGTTTCACAGGAGAAGGGGATTGAGGCTGTGTTCCTGGGCTGGGCCTTGGATCTGTTTGGTTACACTCAGATGCTCTCTGAAGAAGACGACTGGGTCTGATGAAGTTCCTGCACATGAAAAAACAAATAGACAGGAGGATCCTACAAGTGGAACTTGAGGAATGACTGGTACTCCGGTTAGGACCGGGAGGGTAACTGGATTCCAGGTATAATGGAGGACGGTTGGTGTTCCGACTAGGGCCGGATGGTAACTGGACTCCAGGTATAATGGAGGACGGCTGGAACTCTGGTTTGGACTGGAGGGTAACTGGACTCCAGGTATAATGGAGGATGGCTGGAACTCCAGTTTGGACCGAAGGGTAACTGGACTCCAGGTATAATGGAGAATGACTGGAGCTCACAGCAATGTAATACTCGAAAAGTCAGCAAGAACGCTATATGGAGCTCAGTAAGGGAGCTCACTAGACTAGACTAATGGGCACATTCAATTAGCCGCGGGGTTTACGTGGAAGTCCTATTTTTTGACGTGGGGAAAAAGCTATTCTGCAGCAGAAATCCTTTTATTTAGGTTGCTGGATGCTGATTGGTGGAGGCAGAGTCATGTGGGCAATCAACATGGCCACGCCCATGGACCGGAGGGCTGCAGTCCAAACCCACAGACGCCGGTGCCAGAGCAGACTGCAGGTGCAGGAGAGAGGACACTGACAGAGCCAGCCAGAGAGGAGGGAGCTGCTGCCACACTATGTGAGTGCCAAGGATGCCATGGGTGAGTGCCTGCAAAGGTAAGTAATGGAGTCTGGTTCTAGGGTCTCTGCGGGGATGTGTGACAGTATCCCCTTTTCCATGAGTGGCTCTGGGCATTTTTGGGGTTTTAAAGGAAACTTTGCATGAAACGCTTTGATTAGACGAGGAGCATGGACATCAGAGGAATTAATCCAGATCCTTTCCTCCGGACTGTACCCTTTCAATCAATGAGGTATTTGAGACGTTTGTAACAATAACAACAGTCTAGGATTCTTTCAACTTCAAATTCTTCACCTCGTTGAGTTTGAATACCAGAAGTTTTGGGAAGGACTTTCTGAAATCTGTTTAGAATCAACGGCTTTAGAAGGGAGATGTGGTAGGAGTTTGGAACACGAAGGAATGGTAGCTGTCTCAACTTGTAGGCAACTGGATTTAGGACTTTGATTATCGAAAATGGACCGATGTAATGTGGAGCCAGTTTCATTGAGGGAACTCGGAGTCTGAGATTACTAGTGAAGAGCCAAACCATATCTCCAGGTTGAAAACTTGGAACTGCCCGTCTTTTGCGATCAGCAAACCTCTTGTATTGGGCCGAGGCTTTGGTCATAGTGGAGACATATTTTGGCAGTGGGCAAATCAATACCTGGGAGTAGAGGAAACTCTGGAACTCGGGGATGTTGACCAAAATACAGTGAAAAAAGGATTTAGTAGAGGCATGGTAATGATTGTTATGAGCGAATTCAGCCCATGGGAGAAGCTCAATCTAGTCATCTTAAGAGGAAGAGATGAAGGTGCAAAGAAACTGTTCCAGGTCCTGGTTGACCCTTTCAGTTTGCCTGTTGGTTTGGGGATGGTATGCGGTGGAGTACTTTAGTTTCACCTTTAGGGCAGAGCAGAGTGATCTCCAAAACTTTGCCACAAACTGCACTCCTCTGTCAGAGATGATTTCTTGGGGTAGGTCAAGTAATCTGAAAATCTGCCGTATGAAGAATTGAGCAAGTAAAGGTGCAAACAGTAGTCC
Organism: Taudactylus pleione; assembly: GCA_031769625.1. Taxonomy (NCBI): domain Eukaryota; kingdom Metazoa; phylum Chordata; class Amphibia; order Anura; family Myobatrachidae; genus Taudactylus; species Taudactylus pleione. Next base: position 4,254,549 of record JAUIMM010000710.1, read on the forward strand.
AGTAAGGGGTACAAAATGGGCCATTTTTGAGAACCTGTCCACAATAACCCAAATCATATTATGCCTCCACGATTGAGGGAGGTCAGTGATGAAATCCATTGATACATGCGTCCAAGGCTGCAACGGAATGGCAAGTAGTTGGAGTTGTCCAGGCGGAGCCTGTCAGGGCACTTTGTGCTGAGCACACGTGACACATGAAGACACATAGGACCTAACATCTGCTTTCATTGTAGGCCACCAATAAGATCACTGGACAAACTCAAGTGTTTTGTCCATTCCTAAATGTCCAGAAAAATAGGAAGCATGTGCCCACTGTAGTAACTTCTTACGGAGATTAGGAGCAACAAAAGTTTTTCCAACAGGAGGCATCATGGGCAAATTAGTAGTAGTGAAAGTATTTGGGTCCAAGATCAGATGAGACTGTTCCGTGGATGGATCGGAACCACTCACCATGGAACGAGAAAGAGCATTGGCTTTGCAATTTTGTGATCCAGGACGATAGGAGAGTTTAAAGTTGAATCTAGAAAAGAACATTGCCCATCTAGCTTGTTGAGGGTTCAAACAATTTGCTGACTTTAGATACAACAAATTGTTGTGGTCAGTGTAAACGGTGATTGGATATTGAGCTCCCTCTAAGAGATATCGCCATTCTTCAAGTGCCAGTTTTATAGCGAGCAATTCCTGGTCTCCATTTGAATAGTTCCTCTCTGCTGGAAGGAATTTGTGATAGTAAAACCCGTAGGGATGAAGTTTCTCATCTTCGAATCATTGGGAGAGAACATCTCCAATACCTTCAGAGGATGCATCCACTTCCAGGGTGAATGGTCATGTTAAATCCGGCTGCTTCAGGACAGGGGCAGAGATGAACACCTGTTTAAGAAGTTGAAAGGCAGAGGTGGCCTCTATGGACCATTGGGTTAGATCTGCTCCCTTGTGGGTGAGGGTTGTGATAGGTGCTACCAACATGGAAAATCCCTTCATGAATTTGCGGTAATAGTTGGTGAAACCTAAGAACTGCTGTATAGCTTTCAGAGAAGAAGGTGGTGACAACTCGAGAATGGCTTGTAACTTTGAGGGATCCATTTGAAGGCTAGTTCCTGAGATTATGTACCCTAGGAATGGTACATTAGAAACTTCAAACAGACATTTTGCCAGTTCACAAAACAGCTGATTGGAGCGCAGCCTCAGAAGGACTTCTTTTACCTGAACTCGATGATTCTCGAAATACAGAGAAAAATCTAAATGTTGTCCAAGTAAACGATCACACAGTTGTAAAGGAGGTCTCGAAAAATTTCATTTACGAAGAATTGGAACATGGCGGGGGCATTGCGTTGTCCATTCATCCATTCATCTCCAGCACGTATACGAATCAGATTAGAAGATCCTCTTAAATCAAGCTTGGTAAAGATGGAGGCTCCCTTGACTGTCAAAAAGTTCAGTTATAAGAGGAAGTGGGTAGCGATTCTTAATTGTTATGTCATTAAGTCCTCGATAATCGATACATTTGCCGAAGACCACCATCTTTTTTTTTCTGAAGAAAAATCCAGCTCCAGCTGGAGACATAGAAGGTCGAATGGATCCACTTGTAATGCGACTACCATCGATGGCAGTCAAGGTGATGACTCAAGTAAAAGCTTCAATGGAAATTAGATGTTTATGGACAAAGGCCCTGATTCAGAGCCGGACACTCTGACAGAGCGCTCACTCTGAATCAGGGCCGTGCTATTTTTTTTTTAGAATGGCCTCCTGGCTGCTCACATAGCTGCCAGGAAAATGGTCACGATGGTCAAGACCATCGCGACCATTGGGCTTGTGACGAGACCCAGTGGTAGGGTCTCATTGCCGCAAGCCCCAGAGAGATTTCGGCTCAAACAGAGCCGAAATCTCTCCCACTGACATCACTCGTGATGTCAATGGGGCCGGCCCCGAATGCAGGCGTTCACATGGGAACACCTCCGTTTGGGCAGACACTCCCCCAGCCCGCCCACCAAAGGTGGCGTGCTGTCACTCAACATCGACAGCATGCCCCATTTGGTACAAGACCTGGAGCGATGGATTGCCCGTTACTATCCGGGTCTCGCGCATGCGCACAATGGAGCCAGCTCCATCGCGTGCATGCGCTCTGGGCCACCATCGACCCGGTTGTGAGCGATCAGCGCTTGCGACCGAGTCTGAATCAGGTCCAAAGTCCGAAGTCACAAAATTTCCCGCAGCTCCGGACCAAAAGAGCTAGTACAGCTGTGGAACCTTGGGATAGCTTCAGCTGAGCCTGGATGGTGGAATCCGACTTCCTAGGTGAATCCATGGAAACTCCTAACTTAACCTTTCTGTCATAAGTTAGGAGGAGGCGTTTCTCGGACGAATGGGACAGGATCTCACTAAATGTTGGGACGATCCACAATACATACAAAGATTTTCCTTCTGCCTTTTCTGCTGTTCCTCATCCAACAAGCGAGAGCGGTTGACCTGCATGGGTTCTTAGCCCACGGGAGGAGAAGCTACTCGAGGGATCGGACGTGGTCTTCCACCATCAAATCGTCTTCTTTACAGAGCACGCTCCCTATGACATAGGTCCACCTTGTTGCAAAGAGAGATCAAATCGTCCAGCTTGGGTAGAAGATTACAGGAGGTCAGATCATCTTTGAGTCTTTCTGAGAGGCCATTCCAGAAGGCAGCAATGGGAGCATCCTCATTGCAAATGAGCTCTGAAACCAGGGTTTGGAATTGAATGACATATTGGCCAACAGTCGTGCTGCCCTGACGGAGACATAGAATATCTGTTGAGGCAGAAGTGGTTCTTCCTGGTTTATCAAAAATTCTGCGAAATGTGGAAATGAATTCAGGATAATTAGAGAGTAAAGGATCCGATTTCTCCCAGAGGGGCGAGGCCCAATCGAGTGCTTGACCAGAGAGCAGAGAGATAATGTAGGCTACTCGGGTTCTGGTCATCAGGAAGTTGGCAGGTTGAACTTCGAAACGAATCTCGCATTGATTTAGAAAACCTCTGCATAATCTGGGGTTGCCATCGAACTTGCTCGGAGGTGCGAGTTGAAGACAAGCAGAAGGTGGTGCTGGAGGAGCAGATGACACAGCTGAAGGAGAAGCGGCTTGAGCTCTAACTGGAGCAGGGTGTGACAGCAAGGCCTGAATGCTGTCCAAATGAGACTACATATCCTGAATGAATTGAATCGATTGTATCTGAGAGGTATCTTGTCTTTCCAGACGAGATAGCACATCTTGAGCGGAATTCACTCCAGATCCCTGACCACTTGCCGAGTCCATTGGGCCAGTGCAAACTGTCACAGGTGAAGGGGACTCAGATGCTCTCTGAAGAAGATTGGGTCTGATGAAGTTCCTGTGCATGAAGAAACAAATAGACAGTAGGATCCTACGAGTGGAACTTGAGGAACGACTGGTACTCCGGTTAGGATCGGGAGGGTAACTGGACTCCAGCTATAATGGAGGATGGTTGGTGTTGCTGCTAGGGCTGGAGGGTAACTGAACTCCAGGTATAATGGAGGACGGCTTTAACTCTGGTTTGGACCGGAGGGTAACTGGACTCCAGGTATAATGGAGGATGGCTGGAACTCCGGTTTGGACCGGAGGGTAACTGGACTCCAGGCATAATGAACAATGGCTGGAGCTCACAGCAATGTAATACTAGAAAAGTCAGCAAGAACACTATATGGAGCACAGTAAGGGAGCTCAATACACTAGGCTAAGAGTCCTGTTGCACTGGCAACTGCTTGCTGCAACAGATATCCTTGGTAGAGGCACGTGGGCAATCCAACAAGAGAAGTTACAGTGGGTAAGTCATGGCATTAATGGGGGAGGTAGGTGAGAGGTATTTAAATGGGTCAGGTATGTGGTCAGAGAGTGAGGATAAGTGAAGGGAAATAGTGTATAGTGGGTGAGGAATGGTTTCAGGTAGCAGTGGAGAGTTGTAGGAATTACAGTGTATGAAATATGGAGACAATGTTTTATGGGACCCCTTTTAGTTTTTGCCTAGGGTCCCATAAAACCTATGGCCACCTCTGTAATTTCCTCCCCTCCTCCAAGATTTCATCCTTGCAGCTGACTGGATCCTTGTCACGCACTGCGAGACATTGTGAGCGGCAGTCCTCTGTGCATAGGCATACTGGCACACACATATGAGCCTGCTCTCAAAGCTGCATGGATTGGTGAATATGTCAGTAGATCCACCTGTTGACCAAGGCGTTATTTCTCAGATGGACATATATATGTGGCAGATGGAGGGGATTGTTGGCATATTAAGAGAATCTGGAGGGGTTTGATGGCCTGTAAATGTCATCTGGAGAGGTCTATTATGGTGAAACCAAGAAAATGTGAGGTAGGACCCCAAATATTTAAAATGATGGGTTCCTGGAACCCACATAATTATGAACTTGGTGCTATCACTAGGTCACTAAAATACTTTCTGTATTGCGGACCATCAGATGCTCCCTGTATTATACATTGGTCACTAGGATGCTCTCTATAATGGAGGGTGACAGACTGATAAAAGCAGATAGGTCACTTAAAAAAACATTTGACATTTGAGTCTCTGCTGGCAGGGGAAAAAGTATCTAATATTAATTTCACACAATCAAAATTAGTAAAGCTTCAGGGGAGCCTAGGCGGCCCCAGACCCCCTGCTGTCCACTTCAAATTTCCATTCAACAACATTGTGTATGTGCATGTGGTAGTCATTGCTGTCATACACATGTTTTACCTTTCACTCACGTTTCTCTAATTTTCTATTTAGAATGTATGTTTATTTGAGTACAAATAGGTATAAGAATTGATGCAGGACTTTAAATAACAAGTTTCAAAGGGTCCCACTTCCTTATTTGCACTGGGCGCCATGGACCCTAGTTACTCCTCTGGTTTTAGTACATGCATTTTATACACAAGCATTGTTATCTTAGCCGTTGTGTTTATCATTGTTTCATTTTTGACCGGGGAGCAGTTTTTAGATTCATATGTGGTTTTCTTCCTACAATGCTGTTCCTCTGTTCCAGGCCGTATTGGGACTGAAAATAGGCCCTGGCATTTGAAGCACACAGGCCCACTTCACATCAGCATCTGGCTCCTAGCATAGACTCCTCCTCTTACTATTCCTGACTCCTCCCACTTTAGTGTATGCTTTTACAAAAATAATTAATATTAGAACAACAAACAAGTGTATCATTCTCTGTATTAAAATGCACATAACAGAGCACATCCTGGAGGGCATTCATACATGTGCCATAGTCAGACATTTTGTTGGTTCTGTTAGGTAATGCTGGCACTACATTGGTGTAGGTCACACACAAAGAAAAGGGAAAGCATGTTCCCAGTTGACCAAGCTCCAGCTTAGCAGTTGTAGAGGATTAGATAGTGTTCACTGTAGGAATTTTTTAGGGCAGGGGTTCTGAACACAGAGGAGGACACATCTGTGCACACCAAAGCAGAGCTGTAACTCCACATTTTGGTGCCCTGTGTACATCAAAAGCATTGCTGCCAACATCCATAACTGAAGAAGGGAGAGAGCACACCAAAAAAACAGGTGTGTTCTCGCTGGGAAGGGCGTGACCACTCAATAGTACCCCCGATTCAATTTATGTCCCACAGTAGTATCTCTTAGTCACATTATACCGCACAGTAGTGCCCCTTAGTCATGTTACATCACACAGTAGAGCCCATGCACTTTATGCCACAAAGAACTGACACAGCTCTCCCCCTGACACAGCTCTCTTCCTCACACCATCTCCCCCTGACACAGCTCTCTCCCTCACACCATCTCCCCCTGACACAGCTCTCTCCCTCACACCATCTCACCCTGACACAGCTCTCTCCCTCACACCACCTCCCCCTGACACAGCTCTCTCCCTCACACCATCTCCCCCTGACACAGCTCTCCCCCTGACACAGCTCTCTCCCTCACACCATCTCCCCCTGACAGAGCTCTCTTCCTCACACTATCTCCCTCTGACACAGCTCTCTCCCTCACACCATCTCCCCCTGACACAGCTCTCTTCCTCACACCATCTCCCTCTGACACAGCTCATCCCCTGACACAGCTCTCTCCCTTACACCATCTCCCCCTGACACAGCGCTCTCCCTCACACCATCTCTCCCTGACACAGCTGTTCCCCTGACACAGCTCCCTCCCTCACACCATCTCCCCTTGACACAGCTCTCTCCCTCACACCATCTCCCCCTGACACAGCTCTCTCCCTCACACCATCTCCCCCTGACAGAGCTCTCTTCCTCACACTATCTCCCTCTGACACAGCTCTCTCCCTCACACCATCTCCCCCTGACACAGCTCTCTTCCTCACACCATCTCCCCCTGACACAGCTCATCCCCTGACACAGCTCTCTCCCTCACACCATCACCCCCTGACACAGCTCTCTCCCTCACACCATCTCCTCCTGACACAGCTCTCTCCCTCACACCATCTCACCCTGACACAGCTCTCTCCCTCACACCATCTCCCCCTGACACCAGGGTTGTCTTAACAGCAGTATGGGCCCTGGGCGAAGCAATACACAAGGGCCCCTACCCACCCATTCACAGAAAAAAATTTAAATGTTCAATAAAATTAAACCCTCCTGCATGCCCATCAGACCTCCCACACATGCAGAGAGACTCTGTCTGACTGGCCTGAAGCCGGTGGATGAAGTGAAACTGGAACTGAGGTGAGTACTCGTCAACGGGAGGGGGATGGGGTGGAGGAGGTTAGATCAGAATATAGTGCACCGGTGGCCAGCTTATAAAAATATCACAAATATACCAACTGGCCACGGCTGCAGGGGGGCGGGTTGCGGGCCCCTACAAGCTTCGAGCCCTTGGGCAACTGCCCAACAAGCCCAATGGAAGAGATGGCCCTGCCTGACACAGCTCTCTCCCTCACACCATCTCCCCCTGACACAGCTCTCTCCCTCACACCATCTCCCCCTGACACAGCTCTCTTCCTCACACCATCTCACCCTGACACAACTATTCCTCTGACACAGCTCTCTCCCACATGCTATCGTATTTGCACCACCCAGTTCATTCCCCAAAATGCCCTATTTCAAGAAAAAAGTGATCCGGCCAAGTTGCATCCATCTCACAATAAGATGACCATAAGCAAAGTTCCGCATATGTTATGTATACAAACTTTTTGGCATATGCGTCCATTAACATACAGTAGAACCTTGTGACTCAGAATTAGTGGTTTTGCTGAAATCTGAACACAACCGAACATTAGGGTTCCGAGTAGAACCTAGTCCCGACACAGGTCTTCTCGCCAAGTTTGAAATGTTAATAACACTACAGGAACCAAAACAGGTCCAAGTAATTTTTTTAAAGAAATCCAAAACCAAACCAAAACGATTGAGGGTGGTTTTGCCAAAACCAAAAACATGACGATGATTTAGAAGCAAAGCACAGTAGGGAATGTAGAACTTTTTGTTTCAGCTGGTAAAATAAAATGTTAGTCTATAGCGCATGGTCAGAAAGACTATTTTTATTTTATTTTTTTTACCAAGTTGCACTATACTTTGGAAAGCATCTTACAGAAAAGTATAGGTTTGGTGCGGAAAGAACACTTTCATCATAAATGGAATGTATTGGTACAGATTGGGATCTCTATCACGGCTCTCTCTCTCCCATTTATAGTCTGTAAACAACCTGCTCCTCCGTCTCACTGCTACTAATGGGTTTCAGAAATGTTGAAGTGGAAAGATGAGGATAAGCCAGCCTTTCCTCGCTTCTCATGTCTCCTTTTGTTCTTCCGTACTGTGTGGAAATTGTGCGAGCGTGCTCAGTATCATGATACTGTAATCATGCCAATTAAAACAGGAATGATTCTACTCATGATGATAGGGATACAAGGAGGAACAAAACAGAAGGGAGAACACACAGATTATTAGAGCATGTGAGAAAAGCACAGAAATTGCTGTATTGGAGATAACTGGAATTACAAATAAAATCTTAAGAGAAGTCATGTGCTTATTAATGATGCAATGGTAATAGGAGACACAGTGATTACCAGTAATACCACGAGGTGCAGCAGCCGTGGTTATATTCCGGACAAGCCAGCAATGAATGCGTTGTGATGTCCTTCCCATGTTTGCGTAGTTTTCTTACACACCACAGAAAGACAGGATACGTTCAGTATCCCGTCACAGGGGATGCCAGCGGTTAGAATACCGGAGCCGGAATCCCGACACCTGTAAGAATCCCAGAGCCGGCATCCTGACCGCTGGCATCCTGAAGGTAAGTAGCGTGCTTGGGGGTTATGGTTAGGGGTAGGCACTAGAGGAAGGGTTAGGGTTAGGTACTGCGGGAGAGGGTTAGGTATAGGGTGCAGGGAGGGGGAGGTTAGGTTTAGGCACTAGGGGAGGAGGTTAGGTTCAGGCAGCAGGAACAGGGGGTTAGGGTAGGGAGAGGGGAAGGGTTAGATTTAGGCACTAGGGGGGAAGGTTAGGTTTATGGTGCGGGGAGGGAGAGGTTAGGTTTAGGCACTAGGATGGAGTTTAGGTTTAGGCAGCGGGGAGGGAGGGTTAGGGGTAGGGAGAGGGGGAGGGTTAGGATACTTACCGACAGGTGTCAGTATCCTAACTCTGTCAGGATGCCGGCGTTGTGATTTTGACCGCCGGGATGCCCATCCCCAGAAAGACATATCGGAGAAGTAATTAGCTTCTGGCTATCTTGGCTCTGGTGTGTGCATTTATGAGTCTATGACAGGCTATTTAGGGGGAGATGTTTAATATGATAAAAGATGTTAGTGCTCACCCTGATATCTGGACAATGTTGCAGCATAAATCTAAAAAATATGGATCTCCAGATCCTCAGCATTTGGCGGTGGTCATCCCCGCACACACGTTGTGTCCGCACAGTGAGACCGACGTCTCTAACAAGCCTCTCTGCACCCGCAGTCTCACTGTGCAGACACAACATGTTTGCGGGGTAGACCACTGCCGAATGCCGAGGATCTGGAGATCCATATTGGACACAACTATCCGGAAAACCTGTCTGGTCAAGGCTCTATTTACTTGGATTTTTTAGATTTATGCTGCAACATTGTCCAGATATCAGGGTGAGCACTAACATCTTTTATCATATTAACAGCACAGACATTGCTACAATCCTACAACAGATATTACTTACCATAAGTTGGGACTGGTTGGAATAATGGATGTTTTGTTTCTTTTATAAAAAGGCAATTTGGTTACATTCATCATACTATATTGCTGCTTAAATAGTTTATATTTTATCTGTGTACAATCTATACATATATATATATATATATATATATATATATATGCATACAAAAACGGCGGCACTCAGGTATGAAGAAATATGTTCAACAACAGGTATGCTCCAACGTTTCGGAGTAATTTACTACTCCATTATCAAGGTATAAACATACAATAACATATACACTTACTTATAGCACCTCCACCACACCACATGTGTAACAGCGTCTGGCTTCCGGTAATCGCGGGAAAGATGGCGCTCACGTATGACGTCATCATCCCGGGTCCGTAGCCATGGGAACCGCTGTATGACAATAATAAAAACAGTGACAATGCTGCAGCTCAATGAAGAACATAATACATCAATTGGACAAATCCTACTTCACAATATTAACTTAGCTGACATACACCTAATGTTGAATATCAATAATGTTATATATTTAAGAAGCATAAGCTCATATTAATGCATCCAATAATATACATGGCATTAGCACAATACTCGATATACATGATTAATGAGGCTCCATAAACGAAACACTGTGTAAGAATATCAAATATTAGGCACATAGACTGAATATAGAGGCATTTATATAAAACAGTGTAGTCCCAGATTTTCATTAAGGCCCCTAGGGGCCATAGTGCCCAGACGAGTGCCCAGTATCTCACAACACAACAATCTCTTAGACCTGTCGCCTCCCCGTATCGACTTCGGGATATGATCGATGATGATATATTTCATGGTGGCAACTCCATGGCCAACCTGTGCGAAATGTCAAGCCACCGGTTGGTAACTATCGCCCGCTGCAATAGCGGCCCGAATGGCTGACCGGTGTAACGCCATCCGCTCCCTAAGTGTTCTGTCGGTCTTGCCCACATAAGCAAGACCATAAGGACAAGTAAGAAGATATATAATGTAGTTAGTAGTGCAAGTGACTCTATGTCTGATGAAAAATCTTTTACCACTACGTGGATGACAAAAGGAATCACTCACAGTTAAATAACGGCAAGTCAGGCAGTTTAAGCATCTAAAACAGCCATTTTTGGGACGTAGGAAGTGACCAAATTCTCCTACATTATTATTCGAGATATCCATCTTAACTAACCAGTCCCTGATATTACGACCACGTGAGTAGTAGGGCATGATCCTGCTACCCTGCAACTTGAGATCGGGATCCGAAGAAATAATAGGCCAATGTTTTTTGGTCACTTTCCTAATCTTATCACTACAAGTGATTAACCCAAGGTATCCGTAACCCCTGTTCTTCTTGATCAGAAGTACGTTTCTCTGTTTTCAATAATTGTTCACGTGGTATAGACAAGGCTTTCCGAATGGCTGCTTCCAATACAACCTTATCATAACCACGTGCTAGAAATCTTGTCCTCATGTTTTCCATATGTTGTTTTGCCACCCCTTCATCACTGCAAATTCTGCGTACCCTAATAAATTGGGAATAAGATAAACCCAATTTAGTAGGTTTAGGGTGAAAACTGTCATAATGCAAGCTAGAATTCCTATCTGTGGGTTTGATATACAAAGAGGTGGAAATCATTCCGTCATGTACTGAGACCTGTACGTCCAGATAATTGACGCTGGTGCTATCAGCACAAAATGTGAATTTTACTGGACTCTCGGTTTCATTATGTTTGTTAATGAACACCACAAGTTCATCCATGGTGCCTGTCCAAATCAAAAAAATGTCATCTATGTATCTGACATAAAATAAAATTTTGTCAGATACATAGTTTTTGCTAAAGAAAATGTCCTCCTCAACCGAAAACATATACGCGTTGGCGTACGATGGGGCCACATTGGACCCCATCGCACAGCCAGCGAGTTGTAGGTACAGCTTACCATCACAAAGGAAAAAATTCCACGTAAGAATCATTTCCAACAAGTCATGAATTACATCAACATCTGGACCCCTGTAGAAGTTATTATCTGTAATCAATTTACGTACAACTCTAAGTCCCTCACAGTTAGGAATCACTGTATATAGGCTATTTATGTCAATACTGCACAAAATACTATTAATCGTTATGGTGCCCAAACTGTTAATCTTATTTAAAAACATCCTGGTGTCTAATAAAAATCTTGGATGATGTATCACACACGGTTGTAACACAGCATCCAAATACACAGAGACAGCCTGAAACAATGTCCCCCGGGCCTAAATAATCGGTTTCCCCGGGGGATTGTCAAGGCTCTTGTGTATCTTGGGAACCGTGTACAAGACCGGGATAATGGGGTACTCAGGAATCAGAGCTTTATAGAGATCATGAGAGATACAACCCTGATCAACTGCCATAATCAATCTATCAATCAACTGCTGTTTAAACACAGGTGTGGGGTCAGAGTGTAATTTTCTATATACCCCTACATCCGACAATTATCTCTCAATCTCGTTTTTATATTGCTGCAGATCCTGGATTACAACTGCACCCCCCTTATCCGCCGGACGGATAACTATATGCGAATAAGGGGCAAGGTTTTTAAGTGCTTTCCATTCCCCCGTGGTCAAATTACTATGAGGTGTAGTTGTAATATTACCCTCTAAATCATTATGGTGAACCATCCATATAAATCAACCATCCGTATAAATGTTTTTATAGCAGCATTATTAGACTTGGAATCAAATCGCGATCTACCCAACAATTTACGTAATTGTGTTGGTATATCGGAAGCCTGATTTTTGGTGGATGTAGGTGGTGCTTTAGAACCATGATAAAATTCATGTATTTTTAATTGACGATTAAATTGATATTTTTCAGTTTCCCACCTCAATTCATCAAAATTCACTGTAGGGACAAATGAAAGACCACGGCTCAAAACTGAATTTTCCAGTTCAGTGAGGGGATGGGAAGATAGATTAAATACTATTTCCTCCTTCTCAATGGCGGTCTTCCTGCTCGTCTTCGACCGCGACCACTGGTGACCACGTCGTGTGAACTTGCGCGATCTGGATCTGAATTGTCCAAATTCGCCCCTAAAGAGGCTCCAGCACGTTTGTCCATGTGTTGCACATTGTCAGAGTCACTAGTTGAATAATTATAGGGAGACACATCCCAAGTGCTCCTAGGTTTTCTGTTCCCTTTAGTATAGGGCCGTTGATAATCAGTGCGTCCTCCATGAATCCAATTATAGACTCGATTGTTCTCATAATCTGCAGTCACCTTGGTCATTTTTAACTTTTTGAACTGTATTAAATCATGTTTGTAAACTGAAATTTGTTTTGTCAATTTCTCCAACCAGGCATTGTTACTATCGGCCTGGAATGTAGATTTATGTTCCTGTTCAAATGTTACGATTTTATCGCGCAATATCGATAGTTCCTTAGATGCCTCATCAATAACAAGTAACATCAGATCGTAACTGCACTTGTTGAGAATCGATATCCACTTCTTACAGAAATCCAAACTGTATCGGCCAATGGTGGGACAATTGCGAATTCTAAAGCCTCGTGGTATACATTTTTGTTTATAATAGTCACTAAGAGTGACTCCGTGATAATAAAATCAATTTCACGTTGTTTAAGTTTCAACCAATCACGATAAAGGCTCTGAAGGGATTTAGTAGCATTGTCCTCACTAAATTGGTCCTTAAATAAAATCGTTTCAGCTTCTGAATCGGAGAACATAAGTGTGCTTCCCCGTGTCAACTTAGCAATATTGGCAGCTTCAAAAGCCTTATCTAGGCTATCATCATTGCCAGCAGCCATTTGTATACTGTATTATGGCAAAGTCCAAGTTCCAAAGTGATTAAAAACAACACTGTAAAATCACAATGATAATCCTAAAGTTTGTCATGCACTGAACGTGCTATCCACTGTTGATGATAGGGTGCCTAAGCTCAAAGTGAGTCACTCCTGTGTAGTATACTCACTTATAATATGCATCCAAAAGAGCGGCACTCCAAAAAACAACTAAGTCCAAGTGCCTGTTGCCCTCCGTAGGAGCCCTCCATAAAGGTCCCCAACATATGCATACAAAAACGGCGGCACTCAGGTATGAAGAAATATGTTCAACAACAGGTATGCTCCAACGTTTCGGAGTAATTTACTACTCCATTATCAAGGTATAAACATACAATAACATATACACTTACTTATAGCACCTCCACCACACCACGTGTGTAACAGCGTCTGGCTTCCGGTAATCGCGGGAAAGATGGCGCTCACGTATGACGTCATCATCCCGGGTCCGTAGCCATGGGTACCGCTGTATGACATTAATAAAAACAGTGACAATGCTGCAGCTCAATGAAGAACATAATACATCTATTGGACAAATCCTACTTGACAATATTAACTTAGCTGACATACACCTAATGTTGAATATCAATAATGTTATATATTTAAGAAGCATAAGCTCATGTTAATGCATCCAATAATATACATGGCATTAGCACAATACTTGATATACATGATTAATGAGGCTCCATAAACGAAACACTGTGTAATCTGGGACTACACTGTTTTATATAAATGCCTCTTTATTCAGTCTATGTGCCTAATATTTGATATTCTTACACAGTGTTTCGTTTATGGAGCCTCATTAATCATGTATATCGAGTATTGTAATCATACAGCGGTTCCCATGGCTATGGACCCGGGATGATGACGTCATACGTGAGCGCCATCTTTCCCGCGATTACCGGAAGCCAGACGCTGTTACACACGTGGTGTGGTGGAGGTGCTATAAGTAAGTGTATATGTTATTGTATGTTTATACCTTGATAATGGAGTAGTAAATTACTCCGAATCGTTGGAGCGAACCTGTTGTTGAACATATTTCTTCATACCTGAGTGCCGCCGTTTTTGTATGCATATGTTGGGGATCTTTATGGAGGGCTCCTACGGAGGGCAACTGGAACTTGGACTTAGTTGTTTTTTGGAGTGCCGCTCTTTTGGATGCATATTATAAGTGAGTATACTACACAGGAGTGACTCACTTTGAGCTTAGGCACCCTATCATCAACAGTGGATAGCACGTTCAGTGCATGACAAACTTTAGGATTATCATTGTGATTTTACAGTGTTGTTTTTAATCACTTTGGAACTTGGACTTTGCCATAATACAGTATACAAATGGCTGCTGGCAATGATGATAGCCTAGATAAGGCTTTTGAAGCTGTCAATATTGCTAAGTTGACACGGGGAAGCACACTTATGTTCTCCGATTCAGAAGCTGAAACGATTTTATTTAAGGACCAATTTAGTGAGGACAATGCTACTAAATCCCTTCAGAGCCTTTATCGTGATTGGTTGAAACTTAAACAACGTGAAATTGGTTTTTATTATCACGGAGTCACTCTTAGTGACTATTATAAACAAAAATGTATACCACGAGGCTTTAGAATTCGCAATTGTCCCACCATTGGCCGATACAGTTTGGATTTCTGTAAGAAGTGGATATCGATTCTCAACAAGTGCAGTTACGATCTGATGTTACTTGTTATTGATGAGGCATCTAAGGAACTGTCGATAGTGTGCGATAAAATCGTAACATTTGAACAGGAACATAAATCTATGTTCGAGGCCGATAGTAACAATGCCTGGTTGGAGAAATTGACAAAACAAATTTCAGTTTACAAACATGATTTAATACAGTTCAAAAAGTTAAAAATGACCAAGGTGACCGCAGATTATGAGAACAATCGAGTCTATAATTGGATTCATGGAGGACGCACAGATTATCAACGGCCCTATACTAAAGGGAACAGAAAACCTAGGAGCACTTGGGATGTGTCTCCCTATAATTATTCAACTAGTGACTCTGACAATGTGCAACACATGGACAAACGTGGTGGAGCCTCTTTAGGGGTGAATTTGGACAATTCAGATCCAGATCGCGCAAGTTCACACGACGTGGTCACCAGTGGTCGCGGTCGAAGACAAGCAGGAAGACCGCCCTTGAGAAGGAGGAAATAGTATTTAATCTATCTTCCCATCCCGTCACTGAACTGGAAAATTCAGTTTTGAGCCGTGGTCTTTCATTTGTCCCTACAGTGAATTTTGATGAACTGAGGTGGGAAATTTAAAAATATCAATTTAATCGGCAATTAAAAATACATGAATTTTATCATGGTTCTGAAGCACCACCTACATCCACCAAAAATCAGGCTTCCGATATACCAACACAATTATGTAAATTGTTGGGTAGATCGCGATTTGATCCCAACTCTAATAATGCTGTAAAAAAAAACATTTATACGGATGGTTGATTTATACGGATGGTTCACCATAATGATTTAGAGGGTAATATTACAACTACACCCCATAGTAATTTGACCACGGGGGAATGGAAAGCACTTAAAAACCTTGCCTCTTATTCGCATACAGTTATCCGTCCGGCGGATAAGGGGGGTGCAGTTGTAATCCAGGATCTGCAACAATATAAAAACGAGATTGAGAGACAATTTTCGGATTTAGGGGTATATAGAGAATTACACTCTGACCCCACACCTGTGTTTAAACAGCAGTTGATTGATAGATTGATTATGGCAGTTGATCAGGGTTGTATCTCTCATGATCTCTATAAAGCTCTGATTCCTGAGTACCCCATTATCCCGGACTTGTACACGGTTCCCAAGATACACAAGAGCCTTGACAATCCCCCGGGGAGACCGATTATTTCGGCCCGGGGGTCATTGTTTCAGGCTGTCTCTGTGTATTTGGATGCTGTGTTACAACCGTGTGTGATACATCATCCAAGATTTTTATTAGACACCAGGATGTTTTTAAATAAGATTAACAGTTTGGGCACCATACCGATTAATAGTATTTTGTGCAGTATTGACATAAATAGCCTATATACAGTGATTCCTAACTGTGAGGGACTTAGAGCTGTACGTAAATTGATTACAGATAATAACTTCTACAGGGGTCCAGATGTAGATTTAATTCATGACTTGTTGGAAATGATTCTTACGCGGAATTTTTTCCTTTATGATGGTAAGCTGTACCTACAACTCGCTGGCTGTGTGATGGGGTCCAATGTGGCCCCATCGTACGCCAACGCGTATATGTTTTCGGTTGAGGAGGACATTTTCTTTAGCAAACACTATGTATCTGACACAATTTTATTTTATGTCAGATACATAGATGACATTTTTTTGATTTGGACAGGCACCATGGATGAACTTGTGGAGTTCATTAACAAACATAATGAAACTGAGAGTCCAGTAAAATTCACGTTTTGTGCTGATAGCACCAGCGTCAATTATCTGGACGTACAAGTCTCAGTACATGATGGAATGATTTCCACCTCTTTGTATAACAAACCCACAGATAGGAATTCTAGCTTGCATTATGACAGTTTTCACCCTAAACCTACTAAATTGAGTTTACCTTATTCCCAATTTATTAGGGTACGCAGAATTTGCAGTGATGAAGGGGTGCATAACAACATATGGAAAACATGAGGACAAGATTTCTAGCACGTGGTTATGATAAGGTTGTATTGGAAGCAGCCATTCGGAAAGCCTTATCTATACCACGTGAACAATTATTGAAAACAGGGAAACGTACTTCTGATCAAGAAGAACAGGGGTTACGGATACCTTGGGTTAATCACTTCAATACTTGTAGTGATAAGATTAGGAAAGTGACCAAAAAACATTGGCCTATTATTTCTTCGGATCCCGATCTCAAGTTGCAGGGTAGCAGGATCATGCCCTACTACTCACGTGGTCGTAATATCAGGGACTGGTTAGTTAAGATGGATATCTCGAATAATAATGTAGGAGAATTTGGTCACTTCCTACGTCCCAAAAATGGCTGTTTTAGATGCTTAAACTGCCTGATTTACCGTTATTTAACTGTGAGTGATTCGTTTTGTCATCCACATAGTGGTAAAAGATTTTTCATCAGACATAGAGTCACTTGCACTACTAACTACATTATATATCTTCTTACTTGCCCTTGCGGTCTTGCTTATGTGGGCAAGACCAACAGAACACTTAGGGAGCGGATGGCGTTACACCAGTCGGCCATTCGGGCCGCTATTGCAGCGGGCGATAGTGACCAACCGGTGGCTTGACATTTCGCACAGGTTGGCCATGGAGTTGCCGCCATGAAATATATCATCATCGATCATATCCCGAAGTCGATACGGGGAGGCGACAGATCTAAGAGATTGTTGTGTTGTGAGATACTGGCCACTCGTCTGGGCACTATGGCCCCTAGGGGCCTTAATGAAAATCTGGGACTACACTGTTTTATATAAATGCCTCTATATTCAGTCTATGTGCCTAATATTTGATATTCTTACACAGTGTTTCGTTTATGGAGCCTCATTAATCATGTATATCGAGTATTGTGCTAATGCCATGTATATTATTGGATGCATTAATATGAGCTTATGCCTCTTAAATATATACACACGTGGTATGGTGGAGGTGCTATAAGTAAGTGTATATGTTATTGTATGTTTATACCTTGATAATGGAGTAGTAAATTACTCCGAAACGTTGGAGCATACCTATTGTTGAACATATTTCTTCATACCTGAGTGCCGCCGTTTTTGTATGTATATGTTGGGGACCTTTATGGAGGGCTCCTACGGAGGGCAACAGGAACTTGGACTTAGTTGTTTTTTGGAGTGCCGCTCTTTTGGATGCATATATGTATATATATATATATATATATATATATATATACACATTTAATTGTAATTGCTGGGACCCATGCATTTTTTTATATGTGTATAAATAAAAACATGTTTATTATCATTGAAATCAGCTTGTATATGGGATGACCATAATATCAACTAATAGGTTGAGCGCAGTTCCACACCAATATTTTTTCTCCATTGTTTAGTAGAGATAAATCTTCCATTAATAATAATCCTGCTACTGCTATAATGATAACTGTATAGATGAACTGGGGAGTTTGATATGTAAGATATGTGAGGCAGGTAATCTGAATGCCTTTTGTTATGTTCTTTCGATGTACCGTTAAAATTCTGACCACCCAGATCAATACTAGTTTTAATAACACCATGAAGCCTGAGGTGGCTGGTGTAGTTTCATTAAAAGGTACCGTACATTCATTTATGGTATCCTGTCAGCAGGAAAATGCAATTACCTGGACAGGATGGATAGACAAAAGACTTAATTTATGTCCACGTATAGATGACTAAAGGATGCTTACCTGGCTCCTAACACCACAGGATGTATTCAAAACAGCCATATAACCAAAAGGTGTGACTGCTCATAGGCAGAGACCAAAGACCTCACATTTGATCTGTTTTTGACATAAAATTTATATTCCTATAACAGCTAGGAGTTCCCAAAACCTGTATACTGGGCTGGTGTGATTTGGGGGCATCTAGTGCATATGGTTTATGAGAAATTAGGTATCTAACCAATTATACACCCCACAACAATCATGATTGCTATTTTTTAAGCTAGAAAATGAATGCAATTAGTATGAACATATTTCATGTAGCTATTACCCGTGAAATTATGTGCAGTTATTTGTACTTGGGGCCTGATTCAGTATAGATCGCAACTGCGAATGCAATAGCAATTAAGTATACAGTCTCACTGCGATAGTATTCTAATCCACTGCGATTGCTATGCCATCGCAGAACAACATAAGGACACCCACCTTACCTTACACACATCCGTAATCCTTAGCAAGACTGTAAAACTATCGGTAACATCGAGTACAATTGCAGCCTCACGCACACTTACACAAGCTCTGACCTTACTCAGGAATTGTGGCTGGTTCCCACACGCGCACTGCAATGCATACGCATGCGCAGAACGCAACGATCGGCCGATTGCGTGCGTAATCACATTTGCGATTCTTTATGAATCGGGCCCTTAGTTACGTGAAGAAACTGGTATGTTCCCCATGGTTAAATAGCAAATAAGCCAGACATCAGGGACTTGGTTATGACATCAGAGGGAGGAAAAGCTGCTAAAAGGTATGGAAGCAATTGCTCAGTGTCACAGTTATGCGATCAATGCTGTGGTGAAGCCTGGACCTGCATTTCCCTGCCGGGCCGCACCGGCCCAGAAAAGCCGAGTTTAATTCTGTGTAAGTTTCTACTTGTTATTTTGAAATTGCAAAACACGTTTTTGTCTATGTAATCTGTAACCCTTTTTATCTATATCATTTCTGTAACTAAGCATTGTACTTTATGTAAAAAAAGTGTTCCTTTATCAGTCTATTATCATATTTGCTCCAGAACCCAGTCTTTGATGAAGCTATTAGATCGCTAAGGCTATGCTATAACTATTATTTACTGCTAGAAGCAGGGGGAGGACCATCTAACTGCCCTCACTACCACAGGACTTGGGGACCTGCACAATCACAGTCCTGACAATGGTGCAGTACCAGTCAGGGTGATGCAGTCATAGGCTCTGAACTAGTCAAATCAGGGATACCTATTGGGATACCTGACAGTATAATATGTCCTCCAATATCTTCTGATTGTTTACCACGCTGTACATACATTTAACATAGCTTGAATGCAATGACTGCACAGTCAGGCACAGGGGCGTTTTAAGAGAGGTGGGGGCCCGTGCGCAGCCTCCGTTTGGGCCCCCTCCTCTCTGCCGGCGCCTCAGCTGCACTGAGCGCTGTAGATTCTGGCTTAATGCCAGAATCTACAGCGCATGCGCGGATCTCCGGGAAAATGGAGCCCGCGCCTACTTTCCCAGGGATCACTTTTCTGCGCATGAGCAAATCACTGGGAAAATGGCCGCCGCTATTTTCCCAGTGAGTGTTTGCTGCTCTACAGCACTTCGGGAATCGGCGGAGAGGTAAGTATAATTCCCTATGGGTGCAGGGTGTGCGGTATGGGCACCCATTATAGATACGCCCCTGGTCTGGCATCTCCACATAGCAGCATACCATAGTAAGAAGTGGGAAAGTTGTACCACATCAAAGGCAGTAAATAGCTTCACAAGCTAAATAGGAAATAAGTAAAGACACAGCTTAAACGCATCTTATGATGAGAACAGTGACTACATAAGACACCATCAAAGGACAATACTAATTACATGTCCTTTGCATGTCAACATGGTGATCTCTGGTGGGTGCCATGTCAGTGGCATAAGGGGAGCATTTGCCTCCAGGTGCCAGGTGGGGGCAGATTGCAGGGACACCAAGAAGGGGGGGTCCCGCAGATCGGGGTGCTGACTGCATTCTCTGTGCTGGTGCGGGGAAAGGGTGGGATGCACTGGAGAAGATCTAGTGGGTGGGGGGATTCCGTGTGCAGTAGGAGATGTGGTGAGGGGAGAGAGAGTGGGAGACCTTGCAACAATACTTAGGTCACTTATTTGTGTTTTTAAACGAAATGCCAGAACTTTTAGGAGAATTGGGGACATATGCTGGTTTGTGTGTGGTTGAATAACTTTTTCTCCGCATAGTAGACTTGATGGTAAACATACTTTCAGGTGGTGGAACCCAGGCCGTGGACAATAGGGGCACTCAGGGCTGGTGCAAGGTTTCTCAGCACCCACAAGCACTTTGGACCTTATTCAGATTCGGTCGCGAGCGCCAATGCGCTCGTAACCGACCTGATGGTTAGGCCTGCGCACGCGCAGCGGCCGCATTGCGCGTGCGCAGGCCCCGGAGCGACTGAGAAACTCTGTTGCTCCGGAGCTCACTGCCAAAGGGGCGGTTGTCGATGTTGATTTACGAACGTTCCTTTACGAACACCTACCGTTTTGTGGGTGGCCGCACTGACATCATCAGTGATGTCAGTGGGGAGCCTCCTGCTCCATCAGAGCAGAAACCTCCCTGGGGCTTACGAGTGCCCAGACCCAACCTTAGGGTCTCGTCGTAAGCCCCGATGGTCTTGATGGTGATCACCATCGCGACCATCAACCTGGTCGGTTGTTAAGCTGTGGGTGGTAACTCACAGCTTAACGATCGACAAGGAGGCGGCTGCTCAGGAGGCAAGCGGCCGCCCTGATTCAGTGCGACCGCTTGCAACTAACGACCGCCTCTGAATGAGGTCCTTTATGTGAAAGTGCACGTCTATGTGACTCATGTAATAAAGTCCACCTGTGTCATTAGTGTTATTTTATGTGCTCTTAGGATATATGCTAACCAGCATTTTAGTGAGAAAATAAACTGCAGGACTTTGAAATACATTGAAGTGATATCTACTATTCCCCAATGAACATTTTCAACTGAACCAGCATTTCCATAAAAAGTATCCAGTGGCTGATGCAAAGGGTAAATAAAGGGCTGATATCAGAATGTGGACTTACTACGCGCGAGGCAGACTATTAGGAAAATGTATGCACAATTAAATGCTCTGCATGTCCTTGTATTGTGGTTCCTAAATTACTAAACTTTGCATGCCATAATAGTAGTAAAATGCGCAGTAAACCATACTAACCAAACTTTTGTTTTTTATTGTCTATCGTAAAAGCTAATCGCATCTGCACTTTAATTTTTTCTTTTTCAGTGAACAGCCCCCTTAAAAATATAAGTAGAATATAAATCACACATTTTTAGCCACCCCATTTAATCCAAAAAGACCCAGTGTAACAATGTGTATTTTGTAATAAGCTTAACGCTGCTAAATTCTTGCAACCAAAAAACGAAAAAAAAAAATTCGATTTCCGTTTGTTATAGTCAACTGCCATCTAGTGGAGAAAAACGTAACTTGGATTCAGTTAAAATAAAGAGACTGTACCCAGATGCATGTCCAGTACTTTATTTACTGCTTCCAATTCATCCCAAGTGGCAACATGTAAAATTATGCAAATGACAAACTGCAGCACATGAGAATTATGTGTTTCTTTTAAACGCTGCAAATTGGTATTAGTTATATAAATTATTATTAATAATAAGATTCTACATTTGATTTATCTATAGAAGACGTTGATTTGTTTTCTCCTTGCTACAATACCATGTCGATTGCTATTGTTAAACAGTCTAACACAAAGTAAATGCAGTTAGCAGGAGACCCATCAGTCAAGTTATATTTACTGAAGGTTGCAATTAGCTTGTAGGGTTCACTCCAAAAAAGCAAACAAGATGTGCCAGGGGTCTTTCACGCCAGCTGAAGAGGATGA
Organism: Taudactylus pleione; assembly: GCA_031769625.1. NCBI lineage: Eukaryota > Metazoa > Chordata > Amphibia > Anura > Myobatrachidae > Taudactylus > Taudactylus pleione. The sequence continues at coordinate 4,276,822 of JAUIMM010000710.1, forward strand.
GTGTTTCATATCATATTTAGTTTTATTCTTTTTCTGTAATTTAAGGATAACGCATTTGTTTCATTTGATGCTTGAAAAAAAAATAAAGAACCCACATTCAGTAAATCTTGTACGGGGCTAATTAACCTTTATGTTCATAATAAGGATGTGTTAATTATTTGTGCAATCTGAGATTTCCAGAGAAGGAGGAGGCTGATTTGCATGACCTTGTGACTGATACCTGATACTCCATTGTGGCAGGATTACAGAGCAGGCTGTGTGAAATGAATTTGTTGCAGTGCGTTTTGCCTTATGTTAAGTCATTTTCCAACAGAAAAGAAGAAAATAATTGTGCGAGCGGCTCTAAATTTAAAGTGCGCCTGTCAGCAGCGTACAACAGAAGGAAGAAGGAAAACAAGCCGTGAGATCCAGCACAGACAGAAAAAAGATCACACTAATTAAAGTCACACGTGTCGTCTTCCTGTTTCAATGGCATGTTCTCTCTGAACTTGCTATCAGAGCTGATGCAGCTCCAACAACACTTCTAATAGGGCCCGCTGAGCCCTATAGAGAACAAGCAGTCAGTATGCACATGTGTTCAAAGTGAATACTGGATGGACAGGAACGTAGCGATGAATAGTATTTATGTTCCTTCAGGCATTTACTTTGAATGCTGATGTGTACTGATGGCCTCTTGTTTATAAGATGCAGCGATTCATAAATGCAGTGCAAGCGTACCACAGGTACAGTTAATGTGGCCAACTGTGCAACACCAATTCCTTCTGTGTGAACATATTACAAGGGGATGCGGTCATAATTTAGAGATGAGCGGGTTCGGCTCCCTGAGAAGCGAACCCACCCGAACTTAGGGGATCCGAGTCAGATCCGAGTTGGCAAGGGTTTTCCCACCTGACTCGGATCTGAAAACGAGGCAAAACGTTATCATCTCGCTGTCAGATTCTCGCGGATTTTGGATTCTATACAGATCCCGCGATCGCCGCAATTTTTCATTCCGGCTGTGGAGAGTGAAGAGGGAGGGAGCTGGGTGCTGTGCTGTGCTGCTGTGCATAGGGTCTGGCTACAGTTGTGTTGCTTAATGTCCATAGGGGCTGGCTGTTGTCCATATAGGGGCTGGCTGGCTGTTGTCCTGTCCATAGGGGCTAGCTGGTTGTAGTCCATAGGGGCTGGCTGGCTGTTGTCCAAAGGGGCTGGCTGTTCTGCTGTGTTGTCCAAGGGGTGCTCCTCCCTAAGGCATGCTCGTCACCCCCAGTGTGAAAAAAAAATGTAAAAAAAAATTTCTGTGTGCGTGGCATCCACTACACGATTTTAGCAGGCGATTGAACGATAACAACGTCGTTATCGTTCAATCATTTAAAAATCGTTTATAAATCGTGCAGTGTTTGGTCGTTAATGATCAATGATGTGCGCTCCTGCTGGTCGTTTGATCGTCTCGTCAGTCGACTGAACATGCAGGTCAATTTCACTTGATCTATTAAAGGTAGTTTGCAAATCGTTTGCAAATCGTTCAGACTGAAAGATAAAATTTCAAGGGAAAAAATCAAGGGAAAATCGTTTAGAGATTGGACAGGGTGTAGATCGTCTAGTGGATGTGCCCCTTTAGCCACACTTGTCAGCAACGTAGGTGCGCAGGGGTGCTGTGCTGCTGTCTGTCAAGGGGCTGCTGCCTCTTTCAGGGGTGCTCTTCACCCCCAGTGTGAAAAAAAACAAAAACAATTTTTTCTGTGTGCGTGTTAGCCACAGTTGTCAGCAACGTAGTTGCGCAGGGGTGCTGTGCTGCCTGTGTCATTTATCAAGAGGCTGCTGCCTCGTTCGGATGCTCTTCCAAGTGCCCCCAAAATATTCAATCAATCAATATTTTTTTGTATGTGTGTCAGGGGTGCTGTCTATGTCGTTTATCAAGAGGCTATTGCCTCATTCGGGTGGTCTCCCTCCCAACTGCCAAAAACAAAATTAAATCAATCAATGTCTTTTTTCTGTGTGTGTGTGCATTAGCCATGGCATCACAAAACGCCTCTGCTGAGATTTGCATAAACATTTTCAAAGGTGAAAATAGGGATATGGTTTAAAAAATGGAATAAAGCAGCTAAAACTGTGTTCTCTGATTATAGTGTCCCTACTCCCAGTCCCTACCCATGGCCCCTGCACCTGACTTTCAGTGAGTCAGAAGGGCAACTCCATGCAACTGTATTCCAGAGTGCAGCTGCTTCTCCTGTAGCCCAGGTCAAGATGTGTAGGGGGTGTAGTGATGATATGGACTAAAATAGAGCTCACATCCACTAAAGTGGACAATGAATCCCCAATCTAACAGGGAGTGCAGCTGTAATTTATACACGACACAGGATGGGATGACGATATAGGCTTGGGTGATGGTATATTCTGGGGTGATGTATACATCATCTTCTTCACACAATATTAATTTGTCCCTGCTGGAATCCACTATTATAGGTGCCTCTGTAATTTTTGCACGTAACTGACGGTAATGGTCTTTCTCGTAGAATTTGTAGTTTATTTTGATGGACATCATCATTTCAACATTTTGGGGAAGTGGTCTCAGGCCGATCACTGACAAGGTTCCCGGCTCTGCTGAAAACTCTTTCTGAGTATACATTAGAAGGTGGGCAGCTCAAGTAAAGCAAAGGCAGTTTTTGTATGTAAGGGCCTCCAAGGGGTATATTTATTTACTAAAGTTTCTAAATATGAAACGTGTTCATGTTGCCCATAGCAACCAATCAGATCCGGTCTATCATTTTGTAGAATGCAATAGAGAAATAATAACTACAATCTGATTGGTTGCTTTTGGCAACATGAACACTTTTCATTTTTAGAGACTTCAGTAAAACTAAAATGACCCCCAAATTGCCATTTTTTCCTGCCAGTAGTTATTTACATGTATCTCTTTCTCTTCAGATCTGTGTCCGTTGGGAAGAAAAAACAATGTCTTCAACCTTCTGGGATGAAAATCCACTCCCAGCAAGCAGGCATGGTGCTCAAGAATTCCCAAGAAAGACACAAAGTATGACTTAAACCTTAAATCTGAAATGTTGCATTTAATGCTCTGTTCCACTTGTTCACATATCTGATATGGTTAAGTGGATAGTGGGAACAATGGCAGTTTGAAGGCCACTAACTAACTCAAAGGATTATTTAAGTCAATTGTTTTTGGAAAGCACTCTTCCTGGTCCCCTTCTGGGATGAAAATCTACTCCTAGCCACAGAAGCAGGCACAGGATTCTCAAGAAAGGCACAATGTAAGGGCTTAAATCAGGGGTAGCCAACCTCGGTCCTCGAGAGCTACTAACAGTGCACATTTTCCAGACCACCTAGCTGGTAAACAAGTGTATTCATTACTCACCAACACATTTAATTATTTATTACTATATTCTGTGAAGAGACCTGGAAAACATGCACTGTAGGTAGCTCTCGAGGACCAGGGTTGGCTACCCCTGCCTTAAAACATAGATCTTATGCTTGAACACATATCTGTGCTGGTAAAGTGGCACTTTGAGGCCACTAACTAACTATGTTTATTTTAATGTCCCTGTACAGGATGGGAAATGCTTTTTGATGTGGAAAGCACTACTAGAAGTCTTCCTGGTCCCCTACTGGGATTGGAAAATCGACTCCCAGCAGCAGCAGCAGCAGCAGCAGGCATGGCACTCAAAGATTCTTCTGGGGCAAGGACTGATGTGAATGAGTAAAATATTTTTTGTAAATGCCTCCTCCCCTTCTCCCTTATAAATTTACTTCAGAATAAAAAAATTAACTAAAATTTACTACCAAACCTTTCCTGTCCCTGCCTTCAACTACATACATACTCCAACTCCCTCAGGCCTCTTTTAAATAATAAAAACATTTGTTTCCTGATGTGCCATGTTGGAAGTTGAACTGCCATGTGTTTGTGCCGCCCACTGCTGCCGCTTAGCTTAGCCAGCCAGCCAGCTTGGTGCAAATTATGGGTCTAAACTGGATGAAAACAATATTGTGAGCTGTGAGGTGATCAAACTTGACTGGAAACAAAAGGAAATAAATGTTATTGAGGTTAATAATACTGTAGGAACAAAAACAGGTCCATTTTATGTGATTTTAGATGTTTTTATGATTTTTTAAGAACAAATCCAGATCCAAAACCAAAAAAACAAAACACGGAAGTGAGGTTTTGGCAAAACCAATCCAGATCCAAAACCAGGGGAGATCCAAAACCAAACGACGAGGGTCGGCGCACATCTCTAGTCATAATCCCAACCGCGGGAATTCCTGCGCTCAGAATGGCGGCGCCTGTCAAAATCCCGGAGCAGACTTCCCGACCGCCAGGATTTCGAAGGTAAGTAGTGGAGTTAGGGGAAAGGTTAGGGGTTGGGTTACAAGTATCCCTTAACATCAAGGCCTGTGCAAGCCCCTTGGGCACCCTAGGTGGCAGGGAGAGTGGATTGGCATGTTCTTTTTTTGGTTTGTGGGTGACTAGCACCAAAGGTATTTGGATATGTAGAGACAAGAGACGTGCTGCCTGGGACAATGGAACTGTTCAACCTCAGTGACTGTGGGTGTGGTAGTGATGAAAGGGATTTGTCCTGGCATTTTCTTGGCACTAATAGTGTTGAATGTACTCCACAATGTGTGCTGTGTAGAGAAGTGGTGTTTCCCCAGCTTTTCCAGGTGTTTGTAATGCAGGCTCTCAGATGCTCAGGAGGGGAGTGGGAAAGCAGACAACTTAGTGTACATCCAGGGCCGCCATTAGGGGGGACTGCGAGCCCGCCCCTGGCTCCTACAACCCCGGGCACTGGGAGCTTGGGACAGTTTTTGGAGCTCGCCTTAGTGGCTTGCCAGACCTGCAGCCCCTGGCTCCCCCGTGTCGAGCCGATTCCACAGGCCTGGTAACAGGAGCATGTACAATAATGTTTTTTACTATCTTAAATGTGGCGCAGCTGGCATGACATCATGCCACGCCGTGCCGCTGAGAGAAGCCGCGAGGAAGAGGAGTAAGGTAAGGTAAGTGAGTGATGCTGGCTTTAGGCACACAGGCTGGGGCTGGCAGGTGACACAAAATGGGGGCTGGCTGGTGACACAGAAGGGGGGCTAGCTGGGAAGACAGAAGGGGGGCTAGCTGAAGACATACAGACTGGGGCTGGCTGGTGACACACAAGCTGGGGCTGGCTGCAGAAGCAGAAGGGGGCAGGCTGTAAACACAGAAGTGGGGCTGGCTGGAGACACAGAAGTGGCTGGCTGGTGACATAAAAGGGGTGCTGGCTGGTGACATAAAAGGAGGGCTGGCTGGGGAGATGGAAGAGTGGTTGGCTGGACACACATAAGGGATACTGGCTGAGGAGACAGAAAGGGTGCTGGCTGGAGACGCAGAAGGGGGTACTGGCTGGGGAAACAGAAGGGGTGCTGGCTGGGGAGACAGAAGGGGGTGCTGGCTGTGGAGACAAAAGGGGGTGCTGGCTGTGGAGACAGAAGGGGTGCTGGCTGTGGAGACAGAAGGGGTGCTGGCTGTGGAGACAGAAGGGGGTGCTGGCTGTGGAGACAGAAGGGGTGCTGGCTGTGGAGACAGAAGGGGGTGCTGGCTGTGGAGGCAGAAGGGGGTGCTGGTTGGGGAGACAGAAGGGGGTGCTGGCTGGGGAGACTGAAGGGGGTGCTGGCTGGGGAGACAGAACGGAGTGCTGACTGGGGAGACAGAAGGGGGTGCTGGCTGGGGAGACAGAATGTGGCTAGCTGGAGCTGGAGAGACACTGCAGTGCTGGATTTGCAGAAACACTTGGGGGGCACTACCTATTTTGTCAGTTCGGTCCCCACAATTTCTGACAGCAGCCCTGTTTATATCTTCCAAAAAAAGATGGACTATTTATTCCTCTAAGTGGTTGTACTCACCTATTGGTGAATAAGGGGCTTTGGACATTTATTTATATATCCTGATGTCCATCTGGGTTTTTTCTTAGACGACAATTTGTATTCAGTATATATACCCTAATGGGGTACCTTGCAATTGTCCCAGTAAAAAAATCAAGGATTGAGGGAATGTTTGCAAAAAATATACTGTTTTATTATACATACATATAAATAAAGCTAAATATGCCTATGCAAATACAGATGGGTCCTCATCCATTGTTGGTACAGTCATGCCAAGTCCCGTACGACTTTTTCTTTGCATCTTTCTTGCCTGAAAATGTGTCTTAATCACAATGTGATGTGACTTAGATGCACCAGGAGTCTGCACTGATTAATTTTATATGCGATATTTATATACGACTGAGTCTGAATCTGTATACGAAGTGCTACAATGCAGCGGCTGAGGCATTTTTTCCACACCAAGTTCTGTTCTGCTTCCTACACAGACCGTACACAGATATATAAGTGTTGTATATCAAATTAATCAGTGCAGACTCCTCCTGGAAGTCCCATGGCATTGCGGTAAGACACATTTTTTGCAAAAAAAGACGCTTGGCACTAGCAGAGTTGCACAGGACATGGCAGGTCACTCACGCCAAGCGTCTCACACCACATGGCGTACTGAGGTTAGTTAGCTGTATGAGGACACATCTGTATATTGTAAATGAAAATAAATACAACCTGGGCATGTGTCCTAGCATGATGGAGGAACATGTGGAACATATTATGGGTTAAAAAGAAGCCCTATTGGAGATATCCAGGAAAAAAGCAAGGATAGAATTCCTAATAAAACAAAAAATGTATATTGGGTCTCCTTAGCTGTAGTGCTATGCATCTTGTGGCCACCTCACCACTTCCTCAACATAACATCTCCAAAAATAATGTAGTGAATAAATAGGATCCATTTACATGAATATTTATTAATGGTACAAAATGGCAGCCTTTATTATGTGTGTATATGTAATCAAGAGTCAGAACAAGCTAACAGGCCTGTCTGAAAAGAGATATTGCTGTTATACCAGTAAGCATGACACCAGGGGGTATATTTACTAAAGTGAGAGTTTTTAAAAGTGGAGATGTTGCCCATAGCAACCAATCAGATTCTACTTAACATTTAACTAGCATCTTCTAGAAGATAAGAGCTAGAATCTGATTGGCTGCTATGGGCAACATCTCCACTTCTAAAAACTCTCACTTTAAAGTAAATTTACCCCCAGGACTTGACATGGGACAAACACTGTCATCCATAGCACTGTTAGTACTGCAAGTCCCTTTGTGCAAGGGAATGTTGTCTGACCCTGGCTTAACAGTGTACTACTAGGGTCTCATGACAAATTCATGCCACTAAATCTGTTTGGTACGCCACACAAAATCAGACTTAGCCACGCCAGGCGTGCCCTCATCCAGTTTTTTACTGAATTTGCTTCTGTTTTGCACTGCTAATGCAATAGAAACACAAAGTACACATACCCTGCACACCACTAGTGGATTTGCATGGTAAAGCCGTGTAACAAGGATGATAATCTGAGCAAAAAAGCAAGAGACCGGGGCTGATGTGACTAAACCGCGCCATGCATTCTATCATACAACATCTTACAAATTTACACTGCCATGACTACAAAAAAAAGTTCAAATTCTAAGCCCTCAGTACACTAAAATGCTATTTGTATGCGGGTACAATACGAAAAAAAAGCTATGCACTGGAAAAAATGCTAAAGTGTGAAAGTCCAATTCCAGAGCAACTGGCTGTGACCCCGCATAACACTCTTACTAGTTACTTAAAGATAACTGACAAAATAATTTTTGTATCTTTTGTTTTTTTAGTGCCTCCACCCAAGTCCTGCTACCACTATCACCTACTCAGGGCGGACTTGGGAGCGACAGTGCACGTAAGTTCTAATTAATTTCTCCCTTATAGCTCTAAAATTCATACAATCCCCTTAAGTGCAACATGGTAATATACATAAGTAAATCACACATAGGAAGCAATGAACAAGTGTTGGTAGTTTTATTTTCATGGATCTTTTCAGCTTTTCACCCTGAGACCTGCATAATAATAGGTTACACAGGAAAGAAATACATTTGCATATATAACACAAGGGTTACATTTCAATTATGACTAGTGGTGGCTCTAGAAGTCTTTATCACTTTCTGTTACTCATTCTCTTCCACCAATACCTCCTATCTTATTTTGTGGAGGAGGAGGAGGAGATATGTACCCTTCCGCAATGGCTAGTACAGTATTTTCCATTCATTTTTTTCTGAGGGAGTGTGGTCACACTTACTGGATTTGGTCACGTCCCCCTTGTAGTTTTAATAAATATTATATGGTGCCCACTTTTCCAAGGCAGGCAAATGTAGGCAAACCTAGGTCATGTGTTGCACGTATGCCTCTATTTATGCCCCTGCCGGTCAGCCTGTGACACACACAATAATACATTCAGCAGTCAAACAGATTTGTGAGTCCAACACATCCCAAATATAAAGATAGGAGATGTGCCTTGGGAAAAACAACTATTTCCAGACTATCTGACCATAACTTCTTGGTACACATGCGGAAGCATTAGTTTATGAAACGTGCCCATTCCCCATTAGTGGCCCGATTTGGCCACCAGGAATTTATCAACCGTTGAAAACTGAAAGCTTTCAGGGATTGATTGCAGAAACTGTAGCCATCTGCAGTAGGTGTTAGTTCCCTGAGACCTAGGCCTTCATTCAGAGCCGTACGCTCTGAGCAGAGCGCACGCTCTGAATGAGGGCCGCCCTCCATAAAAATGGAGCGTCCTCCTGGACGCTCATATAGCTGTGGGTCACCACCCACAGCCTATACAAGCGTGCAGTTTGATGGCCGCGATGGTCGTGACCATCGCGACCATCGAAACTGCGAGCCGGAGCCTGCGGTTGAGGTTTTCAACCGCAAGGCCCGGAGTGATTTCGGCTCTATCAGAGCCAAAATCACTCCCACTGACATCACTAGTGATGTCAGTGGGCCGGCTTCTGGCGGGAGGCGTTCCCTTGGGAACGCCCCCGGCAGGGAGGCACGCCCCCGGCACGCCCACTAAAGGGGGCGTGCTGTCAATCAACATCGACAGCACGCCCCCTTTGATCAGACACAACGAGCGAAGGACTTTCCTTTGCTCGTCGTGTCTGGTGCATGCGCACAACGGAGCTCCCTCCGTCGTGCGCATGCTCAGTGCAGACCATCGACCCACTTGCGAGCGGACAGCCGCTTGCGAGTGGGTCTGAATCAGGGCCCTAGTTCTCCAAGTTGGAAGGAGTTGCGGAGTGTGCACACGTGCACTTTACACTGCTTGTCGTCACCGTTACTTATTAGCGGCAAAAGTTAGAACTCGCGGGACAGCTATCTTTCAGGACAGCTGTACTGCGACCTGAGCAATACTCAATTGCTCCGGTATTTTGGTATTCACTGCCACAACTTGTTTCAAGTTGGATACCTAATTAATGGGAGACCGATGGGGCCATGGAGAGAGATAACGTGGAGCAGTTGCTCAAAGCAACCGATCAGCATCTACAGGTCACTGTCATTTCATAGACTGAGCGAGATAAATGACAGTTAGAAACCGATTGGTTACTTTGTGCGACTTCTCTACTCTTGTCATATAGGGGTCTATGTACTAAGCCTTGGAGAGAGATAAAGTGGATGGAGATAAAGTACCAACCAATCAGCTCCTAACTGTCATTTTTCAAACACAGCCTGTAAAGTGACAGGAGCTGATTGGTTGGTACTTTGTCTACGTCCACTTTATCTCTCTCCATGGCTTAGTACATAGAACCTACAGACCCATGAATGTTATTTGAAGTGCTTCTGTTTGAATCAGACATGACATCTTTGTACCCGCTCTTGTGAGAATCTGCCACATAGTTGCCCACTCTGAGATTCTCATGGGAAGGGATCACTCAGGGCCAGGCTGGCCATCTGGTACTTCTGGTAAAATGACAGAAGGGCCGATTGCCTGATGGGCCGGTCCAGTCTGAAACCCTGGCCGAGCAGCTCCGCCTCCCGGCGCACTGCTTGGGTTGGATACTGAGAGATGGGCAATTTAAGCATGCCATCGTGAGGCTAGGCCCCGCCTCTTGTAAGCGAGTGTGGGTACCTACTGCGCATGCACAGAGTTTAATGCCAGGGCTGATCTGGAGCCCCATGTCATCCCTGGGATCATTAATAGGATTATTAAAAGTCGGCAAGTGTGCACATTATGTGATTCAATCCCCATGATGCCCACTTCACTCATGGAATGGTAATGGCCAACTATATCAAGAGTCCGGGATTCGGGAGTCTCCCAGGCAGAGTAGGTGAGTATTGTGGGCTTGATTCAGAGATGGACGCGAAAATTCCAACTCTACTGTTTCTTTGTGCGCAACAACTGTGCGCTAATATGCAAATGTTGCTGCCACCTAGATTTGTATTGAGATGCCCACCGGAGTCTTGAAATATCCAAGAGATCATGCACAAAGAACGCAGAACAGTCGTATAATAAACTTCTGAATAACCCTACGGTTACTCCGAATAGCCCCTGGAACTAAGACCCTGGAGCCAGCGAATCTTCGTACATGGATGTAGTGGCTGGCTGCAAGACGGCCACAAAACTCTTGTCACACGCTCGCGTTTCTCTAGCTACACCCCCTTACCCCCCACAAACGGTACTTGCCTGTCAATCACCCTGTCTAAATCCACTCTGCAAGTGACAATGATAATCCATAGGAACGCACATGTACCGTGTGAATCTGGCACATGCGCAGTAATTAAAGCATCTGCCGCCTGCAAAAATATTGGCTTTACGTCCATCTTTGAATGAAGCCCTCTATAAGCAATTTGTATTTTAGTATTTGTCATCCCATACTTTTCCAATTAAAGACTGATTCTGACCTCTGTTATTTGAATGATATAAATACAGATCCTGTGATACCTGATTTATAGATATGCAGCGTGAACATGCACTTGAGTCCTAAAAGAATTTCAGGAAAGTAATCAATAGTCATTTATACTGTGCTTGGTCCTTCTAAATATTTCATACAGGGAGACTTTGCTGAATGGGTTTTCTTTAACAAATTAAAGTCAGTAGACAAATGTTGTAAAAATTAAAATCAGTTTCTGGCAAATCTAGTTGTGTAAGTCTTGTGTTGTCAGCTTCACTTTACAATATGTGATCTATATTTAAGTACTGGTTATGTACTAATTCTACTGCTTATTGTTGCAGTTAAGGATGACATAACAAAAGATTTATATATTTTCTTCCCATTTCATTTATATTGAACCTTGTATACTGTCTCCTAAAAATCTATAGATATTTTTTGAAGTTGACCTCTTACTGATGGAAGTATTTGTGGGTTGAATTAATAGTTATGTGGCCTAAACTAATATCCATGAGGATGTACCCCGTCAGTCTTCTTGGATCTACTGAATTCCAAGATTAGGTGAAGGCAACCAAATTGTGGTCTGTAGCAATATTCATTATATATATATATATATATATATATATATATATATATATATCAATGCAGTAGCAACCTATAGGGGGAGATGTTTCAAAGCTTGGAGAGAGATAAAGTGGAGAGAGATAAGGCCCCAACCAATCAGCTTCCAACTGTCATTTTACAAGCGGAGTTTGACAAATGACAGTTAGGAGCTGATTGGTTGATACTTTATTTCTCTTCGAGGCTTGATGCAAGGCTGAGGTCTTGGGTCCGATCCCCACCACGGCCCTAATTGTGTGGCGTTTGTGTATTTCCTCCGTGCTTGCGTGGATCTACTCTATGTGCTCCTGTTTCCTCCAACACTCCAAAAATATACTGGTACAGTAGGTAAATTGCTTTCCTGGCAATTAACCCTAGCGTGGTGTATGTGTGAGTACATGTGGCAGGGAATGTAGAATGTAAGCTCCGCTGGGGCAGGGACTGATATTCTCTGTAAAGAGCTGCGTAATAGGTGTGTGCTATATAAATAACTGGTAATAAATAAATATTTGGCTGGATATTAATATATTTAGGATAATCACTGCATTGTAATCAGTCTCTGTGCCAATCTTACTTTCTATTTAGCAGCCAGCTCTTATGAGAGAACATGGAGGCCAGCATGGACTTCTGTCTGTGGCTGCAGTGACATAAGTCTGTCACATAAGTAGATTATTAATGACTAACAGGCTATATAGGAGTATGGCAATATTATATAAGTATATATGCTGGGCATTGGCATTGGTGAACCCTAAGTTGAGTGAAACAGGTGAGTCTGATGTGTACAGTATTTACTTTAGGGCCAATCCATGGGTGCTAAATGGGTGTAGCTTCATTATAACGTTTACCCCCATCACCTCTTCCTTCTTTAAGGATTTCCCCCCTGTGCTGCTCCCAACCACTGGAATGCCCTCCCACACTCAATCAGGCTGGCATTCAGTCTCCCATCTTTTAAAGGTGCCCTTAAACATACCTCCCAACATGACCCTCTCCAGGAGGGACACAATGCTCTGGTCCTGGACTTCCCTGGTAAGAGGTGGGGCTGCAGCGCAGTTCAAAAATCAAATAGGGGAGTCACACCAACTGTCATTTCACACGCTGCCAAACATCACTGGCTGGGACTCACTGGCAGTTGGTGTGACTCCCCTATTTGAATTTTGGGCTGTGCTGCAGCCCCACCCCTGGAGCCTCTACCAATCATAAATTACCAGGGAAGTCCAGGACCAGAGCATTGTGTCCCTCCTGGAGAGGGTCATGTTGGGAAGTATGCCTTAAAACCTACCTCTTCATTCAAGCCTACCAGCCCTCCTCCTAACTCTCCAGTCTATGGGCTCTATTTACTACAATCCGCATATTGGCCCTCATTCAGAGCCACTCGCTAGCGGCAGTACGCTCGTTCCGAGCGATGTTCGCACATCTGCGCATGCGTACGGATCGTTATACGCATGCGCGAACCAGTCAGTGCGGCCGAAATTCATGTGCTCGCAATATAGCGAATGCCTGCTATTTTGAGTGACAGAATGAGGCGTATGTGGGTGGTAACAGGGGAAGGTGCTTGAAAATGGGGAGTGGAGATCCGAACGCAGGCGTGCTTAAAGGTCAAAACGGGCGTTTTATGGGTGTGCATAATTAATACAGCAACGTCATTGACCACGTCACTGGGTTATTTTATAGCCAGAACTGCTCGCAAGATTGTGGTAGCAAAAACCAACCACAAGAATAGCGAGCAGTTCATACGCTGGTCGATGTACTCGATTAATCTAATAAATAGCGGACATGACGTATGGTGCGAGCGGCCAGGGGGCGTTTTTAACAAATAAACGAGCGTATGTTTTGCTCGCTCGTTCAGACTTAGAGGTGTGAACAGACTGCAATTTGCGAACGGATCATTTGAATAGCCACCCCTTGTTTTTGAACGGACGACCGCAAATAGCGAACGGCTCTGAATCAGGCCCATTGAATGCGGATTGTAGTGTGATATTACCGAGTGAATTCGCATTGCGAATTCAGGCAATATCACAGGGATTTACTATAAATCCCTTGCAGGGACAGAGCTTGCGATAAAGCTCTGTCCCTGCGGATCCCATCCGCACTCTAGTCGCGGTATTTTCGGAAAAAATACCGCGACTAAGAGCCCGCGCATGCGCCGACCGACCACCGCTACTACCCCCCACCAACGCTAAGCCCCGCCCCTGGCACTAAGCCCCGCCCCCCGCGATCGCGGACCCCCCGTGACCCCCCCCCCCACCCGCGACCCCCCCCTCCCTTCATTACACTTACCTGCATCCTCCTGGCCTCCGGTGATCTTCTCCGGGCTTCCCGATCAGGTGATCTCCCATACTGCACTGGGACCCGATCACCTGATGACCGGGCCCCAGTGCACTGTGGGAGACCAGCTGACCGGAGAGGAGCCATCACCAGAGGCCCGATCACCGGTCCCTGGATTCAGGTAAGGAAAAAAAAAAAAATGTTTAATTTTTTTTTCTTTTTTTTACAGTAATCAGCTTGCGGTCTACTTAGACCACATAGCTGATTACTGGTACCGGCTCCCGCCTCTGCTCTCCCCGTTAGAGCAGAGTGGGAGCCCGGTAACCGGGGGAGACCCTGGATAACGCCACCTCCGGGTGGCGTTATTATCACAGGGCTTCCCCCGGTATTTTTTTACAATTTATTTTTAGTAACTTGCACACAGATCACATTTCCCATTACAATTATGGGAAATGCGATCTGCTTTACTAAAAATAAGTGATACTGGGGGTTGGAGTAGAATTTTACTAATTCTACTCCAATTGCCCTGTAATAACTACAGGTGAAACTAAAATAATGTGAAAAGGGTGTGAAAACACCCTTTTTCACTTAATTTTAGTAAAAATAATGTTAATAAATAGAGCCCTATGTCACATCTCCCTCTTCATGTCCCTCATGAGCAGAGCCCTCTCCCCTTTGCTTCTCTCCATGCCCAGTCATTTTGTAAATTGTGACTGCAAATCTGTAACTACAGCAGGTATATATGTAAATTGTGAACCTGGCCCTAAGGCAGTGATTCCCAGCCTCTGTCCTCAAGGCACACTAACAGTCCTGGTTTTAGTGATATCCATGCTTAAGCACAGATGGTTAAATCAAAATAACTAAGGTACTAATTAAGTCACCTGTGCTCAACTATGGCTATCCTTAAAACCTGGACTGTTAGTGTGCCTTGAGGACCGTGGTTGGGAACCCCTGCTCTAAGGTATGTAGAGTGCAATAGGATGTTTGTTCCTACCCCTAAGTACGGGACTATGCAACTCTTGTGGTGCGTTATAAATAAAAGCTAATGATAATAGTAATTTACCTGAAAGAGGGCTGGGAAATAGGAAGAGTCACGTGTCCACTTTCAAACAAATTATTTCCGGTAAATTTATTAGGCTCAAACTTACCTACTACATATGGCTAAAGCTCTCAGCTTTCATTATTTGTATATAATGGTAGCTGCGAGGTTTTAGTTGGAAACGGGATGTAGTTTGGAAGCCATGGTCTAAATCCCGACTGCCGGGGGGGTTAGGTTTAGGGCTCCCGGAGGGGGCTTAGGGTTAGGCACCCCCGAGGGAAGGTTAGGGTTAGGCACCCCCCCGGGGACTTAGGTTTAGGCGGCTGGGAAGGGGGGGGTTAGGTTTAGGCACTTGGAGGGAAGGTTAGGGTTAGGCACCCCTAAGGCAGGATTAGGGTTAGGGGGTGGAATTAGGTTAGCGATACTTACCTTAGGGACGATCAGGATTTTCACCCTTGCCGGGCTGCCGCTGTCAGAATTTTAACCACCGTTCATGCGTCTGGCGGTAGTACCTACTACACCCTTGGAAACAATTGTGATCGCTGAATGAAAATGGCTCAAATGTATTCAAGCTTACATTTACTGAAATGTACTCAGTAGTGTAAAAAGACTAATCAGCAGCTGAACACAAGCTGCACATTTTGAACAATAAAACGTAAATGAGTTGAATTGGTGACTGCACTTTTGTGGCCATCAAATCGGTAAAACTGATTGAAATTCAAACTAGTTAAAAAATGTTCAGCATCTCTATTGTTCTTTTTTCGCCTCCAACTAACAAGACTTCATGGAACTTGTGGTTAATATCTGGAATATACTGTTGTCTCCTGCACTGGCACAAGGTTGGGACCCGATACTCTAAGGGGGCGTGGCCTATCATGGGAGTGACCACGCAGCATGAGGTGACCACGCCTCCAGGGAAATATAATGCTGCAGTGAAGCTAGGGGAGTGACCACAATATTTAGGGGGAGCGGCACTGGCTATATCTCCTTAGTGCCCTGCACTTGGATAGCTAGAACCATTTCAAGTGGCTTTAAAGATTTACCATAATTTTTTTTAGCATTATCTGCTTTCAGATGAACATGTATTTTATTCACAGTGCAATAGTGTATAAAGGGCCCGATTCAGACCCGCTCACTAGGATGCGTTCGCACACAGCCAACCGATGTTTGGATTGTGCGCATGCGTACGCATCGCAGTGTGCAAACCAGTCCAAGCGATCGGGAAGTGTTTGCTCGCTGCGCATAGACTGCCCAGCTCAGTGAATGACAGGACACGCCGTTTTTGGGTGGTCGATGAAGGCGTGCCCGAGCGGCTTAACGCTGTTTCAGAGGATTGCATAATTAATTAAGACATAGTGTCACCTGGCTGAATGCTTGCGGCAGGGTATTTATTTATTATTTATTACCAGTTATTTATATAGCGCACACATATTCCACAGCGCTTTACAGAGAGTATTTGGCCATTCACATCAGTCCCTGTCCCAGTGGAGCTTACAATCTATGGGCCTGATTCAGACCCACTCACGAGCGGCTGTCCGCTCGCAAGTGGGTCGATGTTCTGGACTGAGCATGCGCACGACGGAGGGAGCTCCGTCGTGCGCATGCGCCAGACGCGACAAGCGAAGGAAAGTCCTTCGCTCGTTGTGTCCGATCAAAGGGGGCGTGCTGTCAATGTTGATTGACAGCACGCCCCCTTTGGTAGGCGTGCCTCCCTGACGGGGGCGTTCCCACGGGAACGCCTCCCGTCAGAAGCCGGCCCACTGACATCACTAGTGATGTCAGTGGGAGTGATTTTGGCTCTGATAGAGCCAAAATCACTCCGGAGCTTGCGGTTGAAAACCTCAACCGCAGGCTCCGGCTCGCAAATTCTCGACCATCGCGGCCATCAAACTGCACGCTCGTATAGCCTGTGGGTGGTGACCAGAAGGACGCTCCATTTTCATGGAGGCCGGCCCTCATTCAGAGCGTGCGCTCTGCTCAGAGCGTACGGCTCTGAATGAGGGCCTATATTCCCTATCACATGATCACACACATACACACTAGGGTTAGTTTGAGTTGGGAGCCAATTAGCCTACCAGTATATTTTGGAGTGTGGGAGGAAACCAGAGTACCCGGAGGAATCCCACGCAAGCACAGGGAGAAAATACAAACTCCACACAGTTAGGGCCATGGTGGGAATCGAACCCACAACCTCAGTGCTGTCAGGCAATAATGCTAACCATTACACCATCTGTGCTACCCACAGTGTATGGTTAAACACAAGCACTGCGTTCGCTTCCAATGGTACTCGATGGTACTGATGGTTGCATACACATCCTGGATATGACATGCATAATATGGCGTCTGCATACACAGGGCGATCGAACGCCAAGACATAGTGGGCATGCTAAAGCCTTGCCGTTGCGATCGCCTGCCTTGCTGTTGGTTAGCCGGATTTGCATACGCATCCAGCGAGCTAACGCATCTAGCGAGCAGGTCTGAATCAAGCCCAAAGAACCATATTAGGTATATACAGATTCGCCCAGTTACATTGTGGCTGATCGCACCACAAATGTGCTCGAGCATCGCGCCATGCGATTCCCCGTGCCTGTATACGCTACGGTACGCTATGGCACGCACTGCAATCGCACCATGCATTCTTATGGAGTCACGTACGCAGTGCGCGTATATCCGCTGACGGGCGCGCGTCTCGCGCTATGCGTGGAGCGATTTGCCTTGCCAGCGGCAAGGATATAGCTGAGCATATCTGTAGGGATGATATGTCAAGCCTATGTGTTCCACTTTTAGTTTTCCTGTTTTTAAAAAGACAATTTAAGCTTAGTATGTGGAGCTGTTACTAATTTCCAAATACACTAACTACATACAGTGTTTTATGTGAATAAAAGGAAGGCAGCTCTCACTGGCGGTTTTTATGATATTACCGTCTTCATAGACGGTTGCCAAGTTTTATTCCCCACTTATTTGCCCCAATCTGTCTGTTTACCTCTCTTTCTCAAGACAATTGTACATATTAGCTTACAGCAAACAAAATCTGGCATGCTATTAAATACACAAAGCTACAGTGTGTAAATTCCATTCCCAAGGACCACAGTTGCTATGTGAGATGAATTCACAAGAAATAAAAATGTTTTCAAAATACTCAATATTCTAATTGTATCTCTTCTTCTGATATCAGAGCTGCTGTTACAGACATATAGTTGTTTCAGATTTATTATTTATTTTTATTATTCACTTCTCATGTGAGTGCTGTTGAGAAACGGGAAAGAAGAGAGCAACATGTAATCAGGTGGATCATCAACATTTTCAGAGCAGCACAGAGGATGTCAGAGATGAAGGTGCTGATGCTGCGAGAGGCAGTAAACTGCAGGTGACAGGGGGCAGCACTATGAAGTGAGTAGAGGAATAGAAGCGGGTGGGAAGTCGGAGACCGAGAGAATGTGGAAGGAGCAGGGACAAGGGCGTTTTAACAAATGAGGGGATCTGTTTGTAAGTTTTAGCATAAGCCTACTACGCTTGGAAAAAAGTCCTTGCTATATTCTGTGCATGAGCCATATTTCCAGCAACCTCTTCAGGGTTTGCTGAATGGACCCATTTTGACTGGGGGGGTCCATGTGAACTGCAGACCCTACACCCTTTCTAGATACAACCCCGAGCAGTGGCCTTCGCAGTGATACTGGCAGAGCTGCTAAGTGACAGCAGAAGAATCTTCGAGTTCCTCTTTTGTTGCCCAGAATATTATGCAACTTTGTAGTTGGACTTGGAGGATATGGATAGAGCTGGAATGAGGTCATTCTGCTGTGTAGTGTGGTTGAGGTACAGTAGGACTGGCAACACTGAAAACCAAATTATACCAGTAAAAGAAGTTGACATTTGGAGTGAAATGCAAAATGGGGCAAATATTTAGCAAAATACTTTCAAAATTTTGTTCACCCCAGCAGCTGGTGAAGGAAAGTTACTGCTGGGAAAGTTGATAGACTGAGAAAAGATGTGATGTTCACGGTTATATGTGTCATTTGATTGGGAGACATTTATCAAACCTTCTAAAGACAACAAGTGCAGGTGTTGCTGGTTGCTATGAGTGACTCTGGTAAGCATGTGTAGGGACTCCTTGTCAGAGGCGTAATATGGAGCCATGGTGCTCAGAGCAAGTGTACGTTATGGTACCCTAATGCTCTTATAGGCATGGGCATAAGTACCCTTAGTTGTGTCACCTACAGTATCACCACCCAACAGTGACTCTGTCTATTGTATGTAGAGAAAAAGGTTTCATTTTACTAAGTATTTGTGGTAATGTATAACTGTTTAAGCATAATTTTGAATTTACATATATTGCAAAATGTAAAGCTAATATTACCGGATTGAGGCCTGATTCAGACCCACTCGCGAGCGGCTGTCCGCTCGCAAGTGGGTCGATGTTCTGGACTGAGCATGCGCACGACAGACGGAGCTCCGTCGTGCGCATGCGCCAGACGCGACGAGCGAAGGAAAGTCCTTCGCTCGTTGTGTCTGATCAAAGGGGGCGTGCTGTCGATGTTGATTGACAGCACGCCCCCTTTGGTAGGCGTGCCGGGGGTGTGCCTCCCTGACGGGGGCGTTCCCACGGGAACGCCTCCCATCAGAAGCCGGCCCACTGACATCACTAGTGATGTCAGTGGGAGTGATTTTGGCTCTGATAGAGCCAAAATCACTCCGGAGCTTGCGGTTGAAAACCTCAACCGCAGGCTCCGGCTCGCAATTTCGATGGTCGCGATGGTCACGACCATCGCGGCCATCAAACTGCACGCTCGTATAGGCTGTGGGTGGTGACCCACAGCTATACGAGCGTCCAGGAGGACGCTCCATTTTCATGGAGGCCGGCCCTCATTCAGAGCGTGCGCTCTGCTCAGAGCGTACGGCTCTGAATGAGGGCCTAGATACGGATTTTAATAATTGCAGACAATTACAATGTTTGTAGGGTGAGAGCACAACTTATTTTAGGACTTACATTAAGGTGAGAGTACCTGCTGCATTTATTTTGTAGGTCTGTGGCTCTTGTAAAACATGCCCATTGCTCACCAGCTTTTCTCACACATGATCCCCACCCAGCAGCTTTTATTACACATGCCTCCGTGCCCACAAACTGTTATCAAACATGTCCCTCTTCTCATGAGCATTTGCACTCTCACACATGAACATTAACGTTTTCACACATGCCCACCAGATTTTCTCACATAGAGCACTGTGTTCTCCAGCTTGTCACACATGCCACCATACCCACTAGCTTTTGTCAAACATTCCGTCCTACACACATTCCCAACTGCATACCACATTGTCCCCTGCACACGAACATGTAAATACATGAAATAGTTCCATCTGCATACCAACATGTGATCTGCACACATTTTCCCAGGGACACCAATATGCATCCTGCATGCCAACATGCCCCATGCACACATTTCCAGCTGCGCACCAACAGTCCCCCCTCTGCAAACCAACATGCCCCAGCACATATTCCCTCCTGCACATCAACATGCTCTCTGCACACCTTTCCTCATGCACACCAACATTTCTTTTGCACTCCAACAAGCCTACAGCACACCAACCTGCACATATTTCATCCAGCATGCCAACATGCCCACTGCACACCAACATGCTCCCTGCACTTATTGCCTCCTCCACACCAACATGCACCCTAGACATATCCCTTTATGCACATCAACATGCCCTCTGCACAGCAACAGGCCCCTGCACACCAAAATGCCCCCCTGCATATATTCCCCACTGCACACCCTCATGCTCTCTGCACACAGTGCTCCCCTCACACCAAGTTGCCCCTTGCACACATCCCTCCCTGCACACCAACATGCATAGGCAGACACTGAAGGTCTACAGTAGCTGGTTGGCTTCAGGATGGTATAAACAGAAGAAAAGTCAAGTACAAGCTGTCAGACTTGTATTTGTTTGTGGAACCGGTGTCTGAGTGAGAAACATCTGTATGAGTATCTGGAGATGTGTAGAGAAAGCTGGGAGGTCTAAGGAGACCTCCTGGCATGAAATGTAGAACACTTCCCTGACCGGGAAGATGCCGGATCGTATCCACTAGACCACCAGGGACATCAGTGTTGGAAACAAGTTGGTATGTGTAATTAGAGAAGAGTGTTGCAGTAGATTGACCAGGCTAGTACTGGGTAGATACTGTAGAAAATAATATAACACTCTTCTTACTGTAAACCGGAATGCTGGAGTGGAAGATCTTGGAAACGTATTCACCAGGCTTGAACTGGGTTGTCGCTGTAGTCCAGGATCCAGGAACACTCAGATGGTAGGAGGATTGGATGCAGACCAAACACTGGAATGGATAGTGGATGATGATACCAAGAACGGCATCAATGGAGCATGAACCAGGAACACTCACCATGCAGTGAGAATGGCGTACACAGGTGAGTTGCAAGTTTGGATAACAGGAACAGGTTGAGATTCTCTGTGCAGCCAGTGGGATAGCTGCCCCAGGTGTAGATCACTTGGAGGAATCCGTGCAGTAGGAAAGAACATAACTACACAACAGGATACAGGTAAGCAATAGGAACACAGTATAGCTCACTCAGTAATGACTGAGGTTAGACATTGTACTGGCGATTTGGTAGAGTCAGCAGCTGGGAGATATACCCCTGTGTTACCTGGGATAGGCTGAGCAGAGTCAGGTGGTACGTAGAGGCTCAGGCTATCACTCGATTGGCCGCTACAGTCAGGTGATTGGGACTTGTCAATGCAATACTCTGTAGCAGGCTTAGATCTTGCTTGGTGTCTAGCAGGATGAGAAATACTGAAGCCTGTACATCTGGGATGTGACAGAGAACGCTGGCAGAATCGGTAAGTGGCCCGGTGGCAAGGGTAACAGACTTGGGTTGTGACACAAGCAGGTGGTCAGGGTTGGCAGACTTCAAATGGAGAATGTAAGTAAAATGTCTGACACATGGATATAATAGCAGTGGGCATCCAGAACACCGGCATCTTAACTACGTTATGTTACATTTATTGCTGGATGGACAAATTACACTTGGGTTATTCTTTGGTTTAATAAGTTGCCTCTATATTAATTTGAACTCTATCTAGCCTGTAATGGTTCGGAGTAATTTTTTTTTTGTCTGTTCCATGAGATCGCCAGTAATATAGTAACCTGCAATATGAAAAGTGTTTACTACGGTGTTAGAGAGTCTATCCAATAGTGACGGCATGGGTTTCAGTTCATACAGATATGTCTTCTTCCATCTTTGACGGCAAACACGCGCACAAAACGTGCCATGTGACTTTCCACACATGCGTGCGCCATAGTATGCCAGGCTGCTGCTGCGTTCGCAACATGTAATCCTATAGATCGCGGATGTGAACGCAGCTTGCAATTTGCCTCATCAGTGGCAAAGATACAAGAGGACACATCTATAATAAGTGACTGTTACTATTCCAGTGCATCTGTGTCTGTACTGCTAACACCAGAATTCTCTGGTATTAAATGCATTTATAACAGTAGTACAGTATGCCATGGTTTACCTATCAAGCTTACCTACTGAATAAACTTTCCTTGGGCCCTGCCATACATAGGCAGCTGATGGTACACAGTTAATCCGTTACCTTTTTTTCTGACTGTAGCTTGTGGTGGCAGTCACTGACTATTCTATCACTAGAGGTAATGCTGACAACCCAATCACACGTGAGCTGACCCTAGGCTGCTCGGCACCATTGATCGTGGGACTTTACATACATTTTTTTCTCCTAAGATGAAGCTGATTGGTTTGTGGTTCCCTGAGGTTTTTTTTGCAGGTTTTTACCTTCTCCTAGGTTACCCCTGCACTTCTCCTTTGGTAGGCATTACATTGTTTATTTAGAACTTCTACTTTTGGGATTCTATGCTGGAATCTGGTGCATTAGGGTGATGAAGGCTGCACAATTGGGTTTTGCCTTTGCACATTGAGTCCAGGTACCAATTAGCGAGTACTTTGATGGAGTGGTAACAGACAATGATGGTGCTGCAGGATGCAATATTTGGTATATTCCATTGACCATGGGGTCATTGATCCAAGTATGTGGTTTGTAGGGTTACTTTTCTCAGAGTTCGACTTAACATTTAGGGTTTATCTGTATGACAGCGTTTTATCTTTCATTGGCTTGAATGAGGTCGTTTTGGGTTGGCAGACTGCAGTTCTGTTGGAACCTGGTTGTTGGCGGGAAACCATTGCTTGTTGACAGCCGATGTGAGCCAAAGAGTTGGCTGTGGACACTTCAGCTTTGACCCACATGAAGTTTGTCACTACAGATGTGTCTTTTTATACTGTGGCTTCAGTTGTGCTTTGGCTAAACTCTGAAAAGCTTCTCTATTTGGAGTTTAGTACATAGGAGTCAGATCGTAGATCCCACTGACAATATTGGGAACTTCGATCTGCTGGAGACTTCTGTGAAATCCCCTGCATTGCGCTATTAGTACATAGCAACAATACATACAATTATGCAGAAACTGCAGTTTCTGCATAATTTTATGGAAAAATCAGCTTGATACATATGCCCCCTAAAAATAAAAAAAAATAAAAAATAGAGTTAGGATATAAATATAGTACAATTACCCAATAGAACTAAATAAATACTAGATCCATGTGGAACTATCAGTGATGGAGGAAGTTACATTCTTACTGTACCTAAGCAACAATTCTAGCAACAACTGCAGGAACAAGGGACAGCACTAGTTTAATAGTCCATATTCTTAGGAAGTTGTGTCATTTCTTATTTTGTCACATTGTTAGATTCTGTGTTAATCTATTAATACATCTTTCTAATTGCTCCTCTGATTTCTCTAAAATCATTCTTTTAACCTTTTCAGAAAACAATTACTTCCATTTTAATGCAGCCTCTGAATAATACATTTAGCTGTGCTGAAATCTTCACAATTGGGGGGATTATATGAGCAAGTCACAGGAACGAGAGAGGCATCTGCATTTCCAAACCATGGCCAAGAAATATACTGTAGTGCTATTCATAAAGCACAAAATCATATATCCATTATATAAATGCACACGGCAGCTTTGTATGTCCATTTTATTAGTTTATAGATGTCAGTGTTTGTCAGGGTAAATTAAGGGATTTCCATAGTTTGCATTCAACACTTTGAAAAACGGAAAGCTTTGTGATATAAATGTTAGATATAGAATACATCAGAAGATGGAGTAGGTGGCAGCACCCAAACATTAATAGTACCCGTAATAGTTAAATATCTTGATGGATTTCCAGACAAAGATTATGGTCATACTGTAGTGTTGACCACTATGACCATAATCTCAAATCAAGCACTCAACCCTTGATATGTCTGTGGCAACGATTGAGGGTTGAGTGCTTGATTTGAGATTATGGTCATAGTGGTCAACTTTCTTTTGTGGTTTCTGTCTCTCCTGGTTATTTGAAGACCTCCAAGAATCCCACAAGAGCATGCTAAGTTCCTGGAAGCTTTAAGTACTGTTGTCATGAGCCCAATAAAGTTTAAAGCTTCCAATCCAGTCCACCTAGTTTGAATCCACTAGAAGGGAGTATACACATTGGTTGCTGCAAATGCAGGACAGGTGCCAGACATGACCAGCAGGTACTAGCCTTTGATAGCTTCTGCAAAGCATGGTATGGAAGAACGTACAACAGGTAGAGTCCGGGAGGTTTCCTTGAAGAGTGGTAGAGGTCTCCTGGGTATGAGACTGGAGGAATATACGTTCATCGGTGGGGTTGATGAAGGACACTGGCAAAGGAGAATTTAAGCAGGAAGACAATGCACAGAGATAGGTAAGGGTACATGATATCATGTACATATAACAACATGCATTAGCAGTAGTACAAGCCAAGTGATTAGAGTCAAGTACAGTGTGGAATGCTGGCATTTGTAGACAAGAGATGGCTACTGAGTGAGTGTCTCAACACAATGACTCGAATCATTCAGATGTTCGAATCATTTGAGTCACTCAACGTTTGGTGTGTCGAGACACCCACCTCTCTAGCCTCTCTGCCAGTGGGAGCCACTACCGCCGGGGTGTCAGTGCAGAAGTGTGATCATGTTGGATCAGCAGTGCATGGGGTGGAGTTGTCAGTGACTCACTCAGTGTCACGCTGCTACTGCCAGGGCTCGGGAACTGTGCACTGATTCAGGAAAGTCAGTGCAAACATGATCTGCAGTACTGGGCTGCGGTGGCCGAGCTGTCAGCGACTCACTCAGAGTCGCCACCACCTCTGCTTGCTACAGCTCTAAAGAGCCGTGTCCAGAGCCACTGTCTCGAGACACTCCACTGAGTTGAGCCATGTGGCTCAACTCAGTACGGTGAATCACTCTGCCCATCCTTATTGTAGACAGTGATCTGCTTGGCTGGACTGGCCATCTGGCATTTCTGGGTCTGATGGGCCAGTCTGGCCATTTGGAGGCATGGCCGAGCAGCTCCGCCTATGGACGCTCTGTTAGGCCGCCATGCTTAGATGGGGTGCAACACAATGCCATGTGTGACTGTGCCCCCTTTTCCACGTGCATAGAAAGAATTTAGCTCCAGTCCGTCCTTGGTGATCTGAAACCTGTAAGGTACAAATATAAGGTTTAAATACCCCGCTAAGAATGGTCATGTGACGAAGGGAATATAGGGAGGGTATATGCCATCAGCCATGCTGTAATGGCAAGTGCTGTTATAGGAATCATTTCACAGTGCCAAATGAGAACCTGCCTAGAGGCAAAACAGGAGAGTTGCAGAACAGCGTGCCGGACACTGGTATGTGCTCAAGATAGGTCTGGCGTACGACAGTTATTTTATAAAGCAAATATTTGGTCACAAAGTGTGTTTTTGTTTTTATGTTATTACTGTGACCCCCACTAAACCACAAAATCATGTATCCATTATCTAAATGCTGAATGCACATGACAGCTTTCTATGTACATTTTATTAGTTTGATTGTTTGTCAGGGCTTTCCATAGTGTTCATTCAACACTTTGAAAAACAGAAAGCTTTGTGCTATAAGTATCTTCAGTAACTATCTCCAAATTCCAACAAAGACCCCTTTGTGCTGCTAGGCAGTGATCAATAACGTCACCTATCCAACAAGCTTCCATATTGTACATACTGTACTGTAGCACATCTGTTCGGTAACCTATGTAACACTGTCTTCTTTGTACAGTACCTTGCAACCATTACAGTCCACACCACCAACCAATTAACCTACCAGTATGTTTTTGGATTGTGGGAGGAAACCGGAGCACACATAGGAAACCCACGCAAGCATGGCGACACAGTTAGGGCCGTGGTAGGAAACATTGTCTCATTCATAATTTGTTATACCCAAGTGGGGGACCAGAGAATTATGAGATTTATACGGATGTTTGCATATGGTCTTATGTATATTTGGACAAGACTTTCCACTGGATTCAGTGGGTAGACACGTGTACTATACTCTTATGATTAAAACTGATATTGCAATTCTACTATGACTATTTTTTTGCTAATTATTTAGAAACTACATCAGGTCATTGTAACATTTAGCACATATATTTCTAGCCATGGTAACTTATACTACTGCTTTGGGAATTTTAAAACATCCTATAATGCCCAATTCTAACAACCAAGTTACAGTCTTGTCCACATACTTGTGTAGCCAATGGAGTATCACAACAATACAGTATTTAGGGGTCTATTTACTAAGCAGTGTTAGGAGACAGAGTGAAAAGTGATAAGGTACCAGCCAATCAGCTCCTAACTGTCATCTCACAGGCTGTGTTTGAAAAATGACAGTTAGTAGCTGATTGGCTGGCACCTTATCACTTTTCATTCTGTCTCCTAACACTGCTTAGTAAATAGACCCCTTAATGGTATCGGTCCTTTCGCCTGCAGGCACAGTGGAAGCTGGATCAGTCAGAGAGAAACACTTTGATAACTGATGGGTTTACCCGCAGTCAGAACATTAATTGACTATTCAGAAACAGCCATTTAGAGATGAGTGAAGATGCAGCAAATGTTTTTGTTCACAACGCGTTTTACTTTGCAGCAAAACAATCTTCAAGCTCAACATTCGCTGTATTTGTAAACTCACACTGTAATTTACAGTCCATGAATCGGACTGGGGCAACAATGGTCAATTCCTCCTGGTGTTGCCAAGGTTGAGTTAGCCATTGAGCACTTACGGGCTGATTCTGTGTTGGTCGGGCAACGCCGATGTTCAGCAATTTTTTTTTTTTACTACTCATTGGTAACACGCATGCATCCCGATGGTGTTCTTGCAGTCACAGTTGCGATTTCAGATCACGCATGAAGTACATTGAGAATGTGCTGAGTGTTTCTGGACGGTGACTGAAAGTTGTCAATACAGACGCATGGAGATAGTCCGTCTTATGGGTGTTTTATGGGACTGTTGTGGGTGTGTTGCTGAAGTGTTTGCCTATGTAGACATGTATTCGCTCACATAGGACGCTGCAACTTCCATGGGCTAATGCAAGTTTCGATGGTGCTATGGATACTGACAGTGGACACCATAGTCCTTACACATTCTTATGCCTGGATGTACACCAGGGAAGGGGTGTGTAGTGGCATCAGCACAGGGGCGGATTGGGCCGCCGGGAGACCAGGACAGTTCCCGCTGGGCCGACACATGGCTCCCCTCAGTGGATTACACAGTCGTCACCCAACCCCCCCTTCTGAGCTGGTCCACGCCGCGCACTACACAGGCAGCCCGCCCCTCTCCCTCTTCCGTGCCGCGCACTACGCAGCCTCCCCCCGACCGTGCTGTGCATTCCCCTCATGGATTTACACAGTCAGCCAGCAAGCCAGCCGGCCCCTACACCTTCCGGGCTGGTAACTGCCGCGCACTACACAGACAACCTTCCCCCGACCGGGCTGTGCACTCAGCTCAGTGTGGCTACAGACAGCCTCGATCAGAGCTCAGCTAAGCTCCGATCAGGCAGCATTGACCATGTCTGCGCATGTGCAGAAGCTTTGTGTACTCTGTAGGGGCACAGAGAGTACTGGGATAGAGACAAGGAGCCTGTGTGAGAAGAGAACAGCGTGGGCTGCACGGACAGAAGTTCCAAGTGCAGTTACAGTAATGTGCAGAGGTAAGGACCTGGGGGACTGACTGCAGTGTTACGAGGGTTGAGCATTAAACTCACAGAGCAAAATAGTATACAGCTCAGTATCAAACATTTGTCAGCTATTCCTGAGCAAAAAGTGTTATCCCCTAAACACTTAAAATGTTCCTGTATTACCCAAATTTACACTGTCCCTCCCTGCATAACCCTGTGACAGAACTAACTTGTCAGCTTTAGCAGTGTGTGCCAGTCATGGTTCGGTCCCAGGACTCCACAGATGCTCTGCGGGGAAGTGGCCTTCTAGGGATGATGGGGAAAAAAGTGGTGAGGGGTCTAGCTGCACAGATGGAGGGCAGTAGCTCTGGACTAAAAGGGAAATACAATCCCCCTAGATACCCCCAAGTGAGAAGCTACTCAAACTGTGTGTCACGATTTGTGTAATGGTTAGATTTACTGCCTAACAGCACTGAAGTCATGGGTGCAATTCCTGCCACAGCCATATCTGTGTGGAGTTTGTATATTCTTCCTCTATGTGCTTGGTTGTCCTTCACACACTCTAGTATAATCCCACTATCCAAACATATACTGGTAGGTGAACTGGCTCCTAACAAAATTAACCCTATTGTGTATGTGGGAACATAGGGCCTCATTCAGACCCACTCGATGTTAAGGTACTGCGCACGCACCGAGCACAAGCCCCGTAGCGAGTGAGAACTTCACTCCCTCCGGGGCTCGCTACTAATGGCGCGGCTGTCGATGTTGATTGACAGCTCGCCCCGTTTTGAAGGCGGGGAGGGGGGTGGCTGGGCAAACGGAGGCGTTCCTGAAGGAACGCCTGCCGTTTGTGGGCGGCCCTACTGACATTGTGATGTCAATAGTGAGCTTCCTGCTCTATTAGAGCTGGAAGCTCACTGGGGCTAGCGGCAGATGAGACCCTACCGCAAGGGTCTCGTCGCAAGCCCGATGGTCGCGACCATCACCTGGCCACTCGCTAAATCTGTGGGTGGTAACCCACAGCTTAGCGAGCGGCCAGTAGGCCGGCTTTTAAAAAAAAAGTTTTCATGTAGTTGTGATGTGATAATATCATCCCCAAAATTGCAAAGCAAAAATTAATATTTGTCAATATTTAGGTGCCAGGACAGAGCTTGCGAGAACTCTTATCCCGGAAAAGAGTTAAAAGTAAATTATTAAGGTTATATAGTACGAATATTAATGTAATGTGTAAGTGAAGGGGGATAATATATAATACAGGGCTAGTTGGAGTAAGGTGGAAAATGTTTAAATCAAGTTGCAGAATAATGTTGGGGCTAGTCAGGAGAGAAAGTCGTAAAGTGTTAATCTTAAGATTTTAGACCCCCCCTCCATAGACTCCCCCCCCCTCCTTGGCTTCCTCACCACCACCCATTTAGGGCTGCTTCCAAAAATTTCCCGGGCTGGTTTTCCATCCCAATCCGCCCCTGCATCAGCATACAGTCTCAGATGTGCATTCAGCAAAAGATGCAGACATGAAAACAGCTGCATCTGACTCAGAATCAGGTCCTTAATGCAAAATTAGGTCAAAATTTCACATCCAAATATTTTTAACGCTTTGTTCAACTGGCAACAACAACAACAAAAATTATTGCATAGCCAATCCCCGACATCGCCTAAAGCTATTGCAACTCCTGGAAAGGACTGATCAGAAAATTATAAGATCAGGGAGACGCACTGAGACTCATCCACAAGTCAGTAGCCTTGTAGTCCCACATGAAAAAAAGGATGGACCACATTGCTTGGAAACAAACCTGTCGCATCTAAGTCTGGCAAACCTGCCATAACTGCGATAAACTTTGCCTATGCTCAGGGCTGTAGTGAGTGGGGACAGTGTACTGTTGGGGGCGTGGCCTAATTGTGGAGGAGTGGCCATGCACCCTACAAAAATATGAAAAACCAATATGCGCTGTTCTGCACGGGGGGGGGGGGTGCCTTAGTGATAGGCAGATCCAGGGTGGAGGTGTAGATCAGTGCAATAGCTCCCCCCCTGCACATCATGCAGGCAGAGGAGACTGCTGCTGCTTAGCGTCCAGTCTCCTTGGACCCAGCGGAGACCAACACACAGCAGTGTTAGCTGGGCTGGGGAGAGAAACTGCTACCACTGACAGGAAAGGGAGGGTGCGGACGAGAGCCCCCGCTGGGCCTCTCTAACAAGCCTTGGCTTGGTTAATTGTAGTACATACTTTACTTAAAGTGTAGAACTATAGCAGGCACAGGGGTATATTTCTAATGGGTGCAGGGTGTGTGGTGCACACGCACACCCTGCACCCATATTTGTTTATACTTACCTTTCTGCCATCTTCAGAGTGCTGCCCAGCATTGCAGAGCAGCAAAAATCACAGGGAAAATGGTGGCGGCAGTGCTGGGATCGCTAGTGCAGCAGGGGGTGTCATACATCTCCTGCTGCATTTGCATAATAGCAAGGATCGCAATTGCAAAGCTGCCTGCGTGCACTACACACTACAGTATATGCCTGCGTGCACTACACACTACAGTATATGACTGGATGCAGCTTTGCAATTACGATCCTTGCTGAATCAGGCCCATAGTGCACACAAACTATGCAATCTACCGGATGACCGAACAATATATCTTGCATCGTTTGGTGGTTATAATGTTAACATTTAGGGGCATATACAATTGGGCGTGAGGTTTAGCGAGTTAAAAACCTTGCACACCTCGCGCCCAATTCCGGAATACCGCGGGTATGCGCGCTCCCACTACCCGCAGTATTCAATTAAAAAAATAGTGGTCGTGGGGTTTTCTGCTCTGAAAATCCCGTGCCGCGTAAAATAAAAATAAAAAACACCTACCTGGCAGGGGGTCTACGCGGCTCCTAGTGGCTTCCCCTCTCTCTTCTTACTGGAGAGAGGGCTGAAGGGAGGAGCAAGGGCTGCTGGGAGATGTAGTTCTCCCAGTGTCCATTCCAGGGGGGCCACACACCGCACTGGGGGTCACACACAGAAACACACTCATGCACGCACACACACACTCTCATACCCACTTACATACAGCACACACACTGACATACTCACCGCTGCTGCAGAAGAGCCGGCTCCTGACGCTGGATGCAGAAGAAGATGCAGAAGACAGCGCTGAGGAATGTGAGTAATTAAGGACTAATTAAGCTAATTGGATACTTATAATCGCTTAATTAGTCCTCGGAGCCCCCCTCGGGGGTTTCAGAGCAAGTTCCGGTAATTTTTCCTTAAATCATCGATTTTAGGAAAAATCACGCTTGCTCAGGAGGTGCGTGAAAAAAAAACCTCCTGGTGCGTGTTTTTTAAATAACCACGCACCAAATAGAATAGCAAAAAACCTGCACCTGCAGGAAAAACCTTGCATGTGCGGGTTTTTAGCTATTCATTCACACAATTGAATATGCCCCATAGCATGGTCATCCGGTAGTGCGTACACACTACCCGGCTACCAGGTACCTACAGGCACGGGAACCCTTGGTTATCGGGATCCCCCCCAGTATGACCGCATTATCTATCAGCTGATGGGTGACTATTGAGAATTACTTAACCACTTTAAAGTGATAACAAATTGAACATTAGTGGTACTGGACGGTATTATACCTGTGTGCACTGGGAAGCCAGTGACAGAGAAAATTATTTTTTCACTACCTTACTGTACCTTGACCCAGGGGTGGATTGGGATGGAAAACCAGCTCGGGAATTTCTGGAAGCAGCCCTTATGGGGGTGGGTCTGTTGAGGGAGCGGGTCTGTGGAGGAGGGCAGGATACTCCCTCGTCTAAGGCTGGGTACACACCTAAATGACCGGCAATCATGCCGATGTTCAGGGCGATTTGCCTTTACCCTGGACATCGCATAATTGCCGGTACACACTTGAAAGATTTAATGAAAGACAGAACAATGACTGTTCCGTCCTTCATTAACATGTACAGGCTCACATGCGATATCATGTGATTGACTGTGCAGCACAGCCAATCGCATGATATCGCATGCGACCGCGGGTACGCGCAAATTGGGCATACACACTGTATGATATGCCCGATTTGTCATTCCGATTTGGCTAAATCGGTCAAATTGGGCCGATATCGTGCAGGTGTGTATGCACTTTTAGGGCCTGGAAGGGCTTTTGCAAGCCACTGCGGGGAGCAGGGTCGGAAAAAGAAATCTTGGTGAATGATGCACTCTTTTTGAGGACCCCCATCCCTCTGCACTAGGTACAGGCCAGTCAGTTTGGAAGTCTTTTTTCTTACCTATATGGCGGTTTCTCTGCAACGGGGAACCTCTGAAGAATTTGAGTCTTACTTGGCAGCGTCTTCAGCCGGTATTCACTCTTCATGTAGATCACACTGTCTGGAAGATGCCTGTTTACATGGTAATATAACCAATGTCATCATCATAGCCAGGTAATGTATAGTAACAGAAATGTTTGTGCAGGGCAAAATGTGAATTTCCCTTATCAAACAATTGCTGTGTCTTTTCAGGCCCCCGTGTTACTCCAGACCCCCTTACGTCTCTCCATCCTCAGGCCCCCTGTGGTTCTCCAGGCCCCTTGTAGATCTCTAGGCTGCCTGTATGTCTCCATCTCCAGGCCTCCATGTCTCTCTCCAGGACCCCATATGTCTCTCCAGGACCCCTGCATCTCTCCATACCCAGGCCCACCTGTAGCTCTCATTTCCCAAACTCCAGTGTGTCTCAGTCTCATTTCTCAGACCCATTCCCTAGACCCAGTGTGTGTCTCTCAGACCCATTCCACCAGACTCAGTGTGTCTCAATCCCATTCCCCAGTCCCAGTGTTTGTCCGCTTCATTCCCCCAAACCCCAGTGTGTCTCTCAACCCCATTCACCAACCTCAGTGTGTGTCAGCCTCATTCCCCCAGACACAGTGTGTGTCTCAATCCCATTCCCAAGCCCCAGTGTGTGTCTTAACCACAATGTGCATCAGCCTCATTCCCACCAGCCACTGTGTGTCTCTGCAGCCCCTGTGTACCCCAAGCCCAATGTCAGCCTCATTCCCACCAGCCCCTGTGTCTCAGCAGCCCCTGTATACACCAGCCCCTGTCTCAGCCGTCCCTGTATACACCAGCCCCTGTGTCTCAGCCGCCCCTGTATACACCAGCCCGTGTCTCAGCAGCCCCTGTATAAACCAGCCCCTGTGTCTCAGCCGCCCTTGTATACACCAGCCCCTGTGTCTCAGCCGCCCCTGTATACACCAGCTCCTGTGTCTCAGTAGCCCCTGTATACACCAGCCCCTGTGTCTCAGCTGTCCCTGTATACACCAGCCCCTGTGTCTCAGCCGTCCCTGTATACACCAGCCCCTGTGTCTCAGCCGCCCCTGTATACACCAGCCCCTGTGTCTCAGCAGCCCCTGTATAAACCAGCCCCTGTGTCTCAGCAGCCCTTGTATACACCAGCCCCTGTGTCTCAGCCGTCCCTGTATACACCAGCCTATCTGTCTCAGCCGCCCCGGTATACACCAGCCCCTGTGTCTCAGCTGCCCCTGTATACACCAGCCCCTGTGTCTCAGCCGCCCCTGTTATACCAGCCCCTGTGTCTCAGCCGCCCCAGTATACACCAGCCCGTGTCTCAGCCGCCCCTGTATACACCTGCCCCTGTGTCTCAGCAGCCCTTGTATACCCAAGCCCCTGTGTCTCAGCCGTCCCTGTATACACCAGCCCCAGTGTCTCAGCCGCCCCTGTATACACCAGCCCCTGTGTCTCAGCAGCCCCTGTATAAACCAGTCCCTGTGTCTCAGCAGCCCTTGTATACACCAGCCCCTGTGTCTCAGCCGCCCCTGTATACACCAGCTCCTGTGTCTCAGCAGCCCCTGTATACATCAGCCCCTGTGTCTCAGCTGTCCCTGTATACACCAGTCTATCTGTCTCAGCTGCCCCTGTATACACCAGCCTATCTGTCTCAGCCGCCCCTGTATACACCAGCCTATCTGTCTCAGCCGCCCCTGTATACACCAGCTCCTGTCTCAGCAGCCCCTGTATACACCAGCCCCTGTGTCTCAGCCGTCCCTGTATACACCAGCCTATCTGTCTCAGCTGCCCCTGTATACACTAGCCCCTGTGTCTCAGCCGCTCCTGTATACACCAGTCTATCTGTCTCAGCTGCCCCTGTATACACCAGCCTATCTGTCTCAGCCGCCCCTGTATACACCAGCCTATCTGTCTCAGCCGCCCCTGTATACACCAGCTCCTGTCTCAGCAGCCCCTGTATACACCTGCCTCTGTGTCTCAGCAGCCCTTGTATACACCAGCCCCTGTGTCTCAGCAGCTCCTGTATACGCCAGCCCCTGTGTCTCAGCAGCCCCAGTATACGCCAGCCCGTGTCTCAGCAGCCCCTGTATACACCAGCCCCTGTGTCTCAGCTGCCCCTGTTTACCCCAACCCCAATGTCAGCCTCATTCCCACCAGCCCGTGTCTCAGCTGCTCCTGTATACACCAGCCCCTGTGTCTCAGCCGTCCCTGTATACACCAGCCCCTGTGTCTCAGTCACCCCTGTATACACCAGCCCCTGTGTCTCAGCAGCCCCTCTATACACCAGCCCCTGTGTCTTAGTCGCCCCTGTATATACCAGCCCCTGTGTCTCAGCAGCCCCTGTATAAACCAACCCGTTTCTCAGCAGCTCTTGTATACACCAGCCCCTGTGTCTCAGCCGCCCCTGTATACACCAGCTCCTGTGTCTCAGCAGCCCCTGTATACACCAGCCCCTGTGTCTCAGCCGTCCCTGTATACACCAGCCCCTGTGTCTCAGCCACCCCTGTATACACCAGCCCCTGTGTCTCAGCCGCCCCTGTATATACCAGCCCCTGTGTCTCAGCCGCCCCTGTATACACCAGCCCCTGTGTCTCAGCCGCCCCTGTATACACCAGCCCCTGTGTCTCAGCCGCCCCTGTATACACCAGCCCCTGTGTCTCAGCAGCCCTTGTATACACCAGCCCCTTTGTCTCAGCAGCTCCTGTATACGCCAGCCCCTGTGTCTCAGCAGCCCCAGTATATACCAGCCCCTGTGTCTCAGCAGCCCCTGTATACGCCAGCCCGTGTCTCAGCAGCCCCTGTATACACCAGCCCCTGTGTCTCAGCTGCCACTGTATACACCAGCCCCTGTGTTTCAGTCGCCCCTGTATACACCAGCCCATGTCTCAGCCGCCCCTGTATACACCAGCCCCTGTGTCTCAGCCGCCCCTGTATACACCAGCCCCTGTGTCTCAGCAGCCCCTGTATACACCATTCCCTGTGTCTCAGTAGCCCCTGTATACACCAGCCCCTGTGTCTCAGCCGCTCCTATATACACCAGCCCCTGTGTCTCAGCCGCCCCTGTATATACCAGCCCCTGTGTCTCAGCCGCCCCTGTATATACCAGCCCCTGTGTCTCAGCAGCCCCTGTATACACCAGCCCCTTTGTCTCAGCCGCCCCTGTATACACCAGCCCCTGTGTCTCAGCCGCCCCTGTATACACCAGCCCATGTCTCAGCCACCCCTGTATACACCAGCCCCTGTGTCTCAGCCGCCCCTGTATACACCAGCCCCTGTGTCTCAGCAGCCCCTGCATACACCATTCCCTGTGTCTCAGTAGCCCCTGTATACACCAGCCCCTGTGTCTCAGCCGCTCCTGTATACACCAGCCCCTGTGTCTCAGCCGCCCCTGTATATACCAGCCCCTGTGTCTCAGCCGCCCCTGTATATACCAGCCCCTGTGTCTCAGCAGCCCCTGTATACACCAGCCCCTTTGTCTCAGCCGCCCCTGTATACACCAGCCCCTGTGTCTCAGCAGCCCCTGTATACACCAGCCCCCCCAATGTATGTCAGTTTAATTCCCACAACAAGCCCTTATGTGTTTCATTACCTGTGTACCCCAGCCTCAATCCCCCAACCTTGCACCACTCCCCCCCCCCCCGGTTGTGCCGCCGCCGCAATCGCCACTTACCTGCAGCTCCACTTGCTTGTCTCAGCCGCGGCGTCACTGCAGGCTGCTTTCTTGGAAGTAGGGGCTGGGAGTTGAGCCGGGCCGCAGAGGGGCTGGACGGAGGCGGAGCCGTCAGTGGTTACTGGCTGGCTCCGCAAAGGCTTGTGGGAGGAGCCAGCAGCTCCCCCGTCACCCTTTTTTATTTTTTCGGCCAGCCGCTTGCGCATGAGCAGCTTAATTTGTAGAGATGCCCGATCGGAGCTGAGCAGCGGGAGTTTGTAGGTGCAGAGCGGCTGCCAGCCACTGAGGGGACCGGCCCAGCGGGAACTGGCCCGGTGTCCCGACGGCCCAATCCGCCCCTGCCTTGACCAGTATACTGGACCTGCTTGATGGAATTTGAATTAGTTTAACTGCTATAAAATACTAAACAAGTTATACAAATTACTTTGTTGCAGATTTTTTTAAACAAAATATCAGCTATTTGAAGTGATACATTGTCTGGAATGTTTGGCTAGAATCCTCCTTGCATATCTCTCATAAGATCTTGATATTTACTTGTATTAAATATATGATCTCATTGCTGCTATATTATGCTATTTGTGAAATGAATACTAGGTTGCAGGTTCATCAAATGGCTTAGCAACTATTAATGATACTGTTGTGTATGTATTGTGGGTTAATCTTTTCAAACATTTTTGTTGGGGGATAAAAAATTTTATTTATTTTATTGCTGCTATAAATTTGTAATCAAATAAACCTATATTGGGTATGTTAGACAAGCCTCCCTGTTAATAGAGAGCACAACTTTTACCATATGTACTTTGGTACCAGCGCAGTAATTTCTGCTAATTTATATATGTTTGAAGGAGCTGCCTATTTTTTCTTGTGTCCTATTATTAACTTTTCAGCTATCAGTTACAACATAATCATTAAAAACATATAATTGCATTTGTAAAATTAATATTAGCGTTGACATCTAGTCTCCCCCTTACCTTACCCCTACCCTCCCTTTCCTTTGATGTGCGGCTGTACCTAACATTAGTGAATAACCCTCGTGGATAGGAGAAGCTAATTATCTTCATGGTATTACATCTTTAGGAGAGCCAAGCTGCTGTAACTGCTGACTATGGACACGTTGCACTGTGCATTACACTTATTCTAATCAAGTGTCATTTTCCAGATATGACCGTTGGATTTTACTCTGATTGGTATTAAAAATAAACTACGCATTTTAGAATAATGATTTAGTTCAGCAGTAGACTTGGCAGTCATGCATGGAAAGAATAAAAAGCCGAAAATCTTGGATGGGACAGCGATACTTGTTTAATGAAAATGTTATGTACTGTATAAGCGGAATTGGTTATGATTTACCACCGGACCCAAGCCTGGTGTTTAGAATCCCGACAGCGGCTGCCCGACATGGGTGAAAATCCCGATCATCCCTAAGGTAAGTATTCACTAACCTAATTCCCTCCCCTAACCCTAACCCTCCTTAGAGATGCCTAACCCTAACCTTCCCCCCAGTGCCTAACCCTAATCCCCCTTCTAAGTGCCTAAACCTAAATCCCCCTTCCCCGCCGCCTCAACCTAAGTCCCCCGGGGGGGTGCCTAACCCTAAATCCCCCTGGGGGTGCCTAACCCTAATCCTCCCTCCCCCTAGCCTAACCCTAGGCTCCCGGGGGGGGTGCCTAACCCTAAGTCACCCCCGTGAGCCCTAAACCTAACCCTCCCCCCCACTTCGATCGGGATGCCAGGCGCCGGTCTTCCGGCGTCGGTAAAATGACAGGTGTCTAGATTTAGACACCTGTCATTTAACCCTCGCCGGGATAAAGCAGTTGGGAAGCCGGCTGTCGGGATTAGGTCTGCCGGCTTCCTGACTGCATACCATATAAGCTATATATCCACTTTCACAGGTGGAATATCTGTGTATTGGCAACATTTGGGAAAAATTAAGGAAGAAACATTCGAAACATAGGGGTATATTTACTAAAGGGAGCGTTTTTAGAAGTGGAGATGTTGCCCATAGCAACCAATCAGATTCTAGCTATTATCGTCTAGAAGGTTCAAGTTAAATGTTAAGTAGAATCTGATTGGTTGCTATGGGCAACAACTCCATTTCTAAAAACTCTCACTTAAGTAAATATACCCCATAGGGGGAGATGTATCATCGGCGATATCGCCGATGTGGTACATCCCCGCCGACTTTGCGTACATACCGCGGTTAATTACCGCGGTATGTACCAAGAATATCGCAAAGAACAGCTCTCTCGATGAGAGCTGTCCTTTGCGATGCTGCCGGGCCGAGGGACTTCCGGGTTTAAAACCCAGAAGTCCTTCTGCGCATGCGCAGAAGGATGCGGGACGCGGGGGCTCATGGGAGGGATCCGTTCAGATCCCTCCCAGCCCCAAGCGTCGCGCTAAGAATCCCATAGGCTTCTATTGGGTAACGCCACCTGAAGCTGGCGTTACCTAGCAACGTGGAGCAGCAGAATGCAGTGCATTCTGCTGCTTAATACATACGTGGAATGCAGTAAAACCCCCGAAAACTGCATTTTCGGGGGTTTTACCTCATTTTCGTCGATGATACATCTCCCCCATAGTATCAAGACTCATTGGACCATATCTGAGTTTCCGTATGGGTTAGCACCTTTACAAGTTAGCGGTTATTGGGAGAGAAGTACTAAAGCTTGGAAAGTGATAAATTAGAGAGTGGTAAACTACCAGCCACTCAGCTCCTAACTGTCATGTTACAGGCTGTGTTTGAAAAATGACAGTCAGTAGCTGACAGTGAGGAGTTTATCACTCTCCAGTTTATTACTTTTTTAAAGCTTGATTCAGCTTCCCTATTATAATGATTTGTAAAATGTGTTTCAAGAGGATATCCTCCAAATTTATATCCCATATTGATAGTAGGATGTCGTGTGGTGCAGTCGAGAGCTGAGCTAAATTTCTCTAGGTTTCTATAAATGTACGAGGGCTGATTGAAAGTAATGAGACTGCCTCTGTTTTTTTGTTCCATAGGTAGACGTGACAACGCAATTCTGGTTATTGTGAAGCTCATACATCGATGTGTCTGAACCTGCGGATTGGCTGCCATAGTCTTCTTTGTTTGGTCACAGTGAGTGGAAGATCTTCCTACGTGTCTTCATGGCAGATGAGGAAGATGTGTCTGTGAGATTACGTCAGAGATGTGTGATTGAATTTTGTGTTAATGTCACAGTGCGCCGGACACCAGCACGCACTTACGCACGCGCTGATCTGCAGTAGGGCAGTGGGCGAGATCCCCGGCGCCCACTGCTGTGTGATCCTCCTTCCCCCCAGTGGCATGGTGCGGGCAGCCACAGCTCCCTGCGGGCACGCGTGCCATCCTGAAGTTAAATTTAAAGGGCCAGACACTTCCCTAGTGACATCACAGGAGGCACCTAAATTCAAGCCCTGCCTAAAAAAGGAAGTCCCAGGGAGCATTCCTGCACCAGAGTATAGACTCTAAAAACCTTACTCCAGCGTTCTTGTGTATACTTCATTGCTTGTTCCTGTGTTCCTGACCTTGGCTTTGTTCGTGACCCGATTTATTCTGATCCCTGGTACTGCGCTTGGTAATCTGGTTTTGACCTTGGCTAGACTGTACTTCGTGACCTGCATATGTCTGCTCTCTGGTACCGTCTTGTCCGTTTAGTTCTGACTTGGCCTGTTGACTACGCGGAAACTCTTCATCTTTCTCCACTCCATCCAGAGCTCAACAGCACCTTGTTAGGGGGACCTAGGGCCGCAACCTGCATGTCATACGCAGCTAAGCAAATATATCATTGCAGGGGTCCCTGGTTATAGGTCTCGCCAATCCCAATATGGGTTGTATCCATTATTCACCAGAGAGTTGCAACAGTTAAACTTGGAAAAAGCAGAAATGAACTCATGAAATGTTACGGCAAGCATATGGTGGAGAAACAATTAGCTGTGCTGCAGTATTTCGGTGGTGGAAGCACTTCAAAGACGGTAATACATGAGTGGCTGACGAAGCACGTTCTGGAAAACCATCCATCGCGGTTACAGATGTCAACATTGCTAAAGCTGTTGCAAAATTACAGAAGGTAACTTTATACAAACTTTTGGCATCTCATTCGAACGGGTTCAGCATATTGTGACAAAGGAACTGAAAATGCATCGCGTGTGTGCCAGGTGGGTACCCAGAAATCTCACAGAAAAGCAGATGCGATGATGAGTTGCAAGAACATTGGGCTGATTCAGCTTTGGGAATAGAGTGAGAATTAGCACTTAACTGTGAACCTGGACAAACCATGTTGCAAAGTAAATATATAAAATTTTTTGCATGTAGTGTAAATACTGGCTGCTTTTGTATGTAGCCCACAAAAACTGCACAGCTTTATTATTACACTGCACTTAAGATGTCAGTTTGGACACCTCCTTTCCAAATCTAAATCTCTCTGCACATTTTAAATCTGCCCCACCTGCAGTGCAGCATGGTTTCACCAAGATGATCAGTTAAGAGGTAAATCTCACTCAATTTCCAAAGCTGAATCAGGCCTACTGTTCCAATGTCGGAGAGTATACCCGATTTACTGACATCAATTGTGACATGTCGACGAATCGTGGATTCGTCATTATGATGCAAACAACAGTCGTGGAAACATGCAAATTCACCTCCGCCCAAAATATTCTGTGTGATTCCTTTGGCTTGTAAAGTCACGCTTCTGCTGTTCTTTGATGCACACGGTATGATCCTACAGAGAATTAATGGTGGCTACAATGCAAACATCCTGAAAACCCATTTGCGTGGAGCCATGAGGATGAATATACCACATTTGCTGAAGTAACAGTGGTTTTTGCTCCAAGACAATGCCGACCACATGTTGTTGCTGTTGCATTGGCAGCACTGACTGAAATTAATAGGACAGCACTGGAACAGCCTCCATATAGCCCGGACTTAGCGCCCTGTTATTTCTGGGCATTCCCAACCCTGAAAAACAACTTCACAGAATGTTCTCAACAGATGATGAAGTGAGAAATGTCACAGCTGTAACACTAACAGTGATGTCACAGCTGTAACACTAACAGTGATGTCACAGCTGTAACACTAACAGTGATGTCACAGCTGTAACACTAACAGTGATGTCACAGCTGTAACACTAACAGTGATGTCACAAAACAGACTACTGCAAAAATGTCCTGAATGTGGAGGACGCTGCTTTGAAAAAGAAAAATGTTCAGATTATGTGGAGTCATCTGATTCTGAATTCAAAAACCTGTCTCATTACTTTTCAATCAGCCCTCGTACTATATATAGGGAATAATTAGCAGGACAGCCAAATAACACCCTAGTTGTTAAGTAGAGGAGAGAAAGGAAATTCTTCATCTAAATGGAGAAGTAGTGGGAGTAAGATTTTAAATTCACAGAGAGTTACCCAATAAACCTATAATGCAATTTGCTCTACATAAAATAGCTGCTCACCTCACTGAGTCCCCTACTCCATCCCATCCGCTCCCCCGCATTTTCCCACCCCGCTCCCCCTTTCTATCCACTGTTCCTTCCTCCACTCTGACAGCTGTTCTGTCCCACTCCTTGCCCCTCTCTGATGCCCTGTGCTGCCCTGCTCCTCGTCAGTGGGTTCTCCTCCTCTCTGGATAGGTCCCTAGCAGTGGGAGCCATTAGGCGGATGGTGTGCTCCCCGGCTACCGCTGAGCAAACATGTTGGCGATGGGACAGAGCTTAGAGAAATAATATATATATACTTCACCCAATGAGACTCAATAAAACACTGGGCAGGCAGATATAAAACTAAATATTCTCTGGGCCTAGTATGTAAGTATATGTACACTTACCTACACACACTGAAGCTTACGTAAAGTTGGGAGTATAGGAGTTTTATTTGCATTGGATACGAATTTTCTAACTACGTACGCACATTTTATAGGGCAGGGAAAATGGCCGAGCACAATCAGATTGTGTTCATACCACTGCCAGTGAAGTAGACCTGAACACAGACGCCTACACACCTGCCAGGATCTGTTTCTATTGTGGGTAGCTGCAATGAGATGCAATGATGGCAGCGGCAATCTACAGCACCAGTGTGCACACTGGGAGTGCTGGGTGTGGGCCCACACACCCCTTAGGCAGCCGCAAACCCTACCTAAAATATTTTCTCTCCACACCTCAGCTCCCACGGAATAGGCAGCCTCTTTTTGTATCCAAGATGGCCGATGTGAAACTGCTGCATCCGAATATGTTGGACTCAAAATTTCGCTTTTTCCTCCCTAAGAGCTGGCTGGGATTGCGGGGGAGGAGACAATTACAGTGACCTCCACCTAGGTTAGTAGTCTATGTACCGAGGGAGTGGGTAGGGTGAGTAACCTATGTCCTAGGGGGCAGGGCTGTAGCTAGAGTAGTGCAGCCGGTGCCATGGCACAGGGCACCACAGGTCAGGGGGCGCTGTTTGGGCCTGTCAAATTTCTGTTTATTATCATTCT
The DNA here is from genome assembly GCA_031769625.1 of Taudactylus pleione. Classification (NCBI taxonomy): domain Eukaryota; kingdom Metazoa; phylum Chordata; class Amphibia; order Anura; family Myobatrachidae; genus Taudactylus; species Taudactylus pleione. Next base: position 4,318,950 of record JAUIMM010000710.1, read on the forward strand.
CACTTATAGCTTCCTCTAATTTTATCCCCAGCATCTCCTGACCTCCCCTATCTCTTCCCTGGCCCTTCCCCATGAGGCCATTCCCCTTTTTTGGGTGCATTATGTCCCTTTGAAAAATGAGGGGGCGCAAATGCTCTCTCTGGCACAGGGCACCAAAAAGTCTAGTTACGGCTTTGCTAGGGGGGATGCATAGGGCGGGTAGTCTATTTCTTGGGGGTGGGTAGGGTAAGCAGTCTATGTCCCGGGGGTGGGTAGGTCAGGTAATCTATGTCTCAGGGGTATACGTTCAGCAGATTCGTAACTAGACTTTTTTTGTCCCCTGTGCCAGAGAGAGCACCAGTGCCCCCCCATTTTTCAAATAGGGACATAAGATAGTGCACCTGAAAAAGGGGCTCATGGGGAAGGGCCAGGGAAGAGATAGGGGAGGCCAGGAGATGCTGGGGCTAAGAGAAGAGGAAGCTACAAGTGAGAATGATAATAAACAGGAAAAGTGACAGGCCCAAACAGTGGGCCTGATTCAGATCCGCTCGCTAAGATGTATACTCTCGCTGCTGCCGATGGCATGCGTTGTGCGCACGTGCATACCTTAGCGAAAGTTCACAATGCATTCGCTCGCTGCATATAGACAGCCCAGCAGAGTGAGTGACAGGAGAAACCGTGTGTAGGTGGTAACAGGGGCTGGCCATTAAAAACGGGGGAGTGGTGGTGTAAACGCAGGCGTGCCTGAGCATCTCAACGGCGTATTAGATGTGTGTATAATTATGAGACAGCATCATAGTACACGTCACCTGGATTGTTTTTACACTGAAGTGCTTGCAGTTCTTGCGGCAGGGTATGGTCAACCTCAAGTGCTGCGATAGCATCCGATGTACCGATGGTTGCATACACTTCCTGGACATGACATGCAGGGGCGCCGAGAGGGGGGGGGCGGGTACAGATTACCGGGGCCTGGGCTTCCTGAGGGGCCCAGCGGGGACCCCGGTCCGGCGCCGCTCCCCCTCCCTCACAGCAGCCCAGCAACACAGCGTGTGCTGAGCTGCAGTGGAGACTGCTCATGGCTGCTGAGCAGCGGCCACAGCAGTCTCCTATGCCTGTGGGGGGGAGCGATCACACTGATGCTTTGAACAGGGCTGAGGGGGCCCAGAGCGCTCCCCTCCCCAGTGCGCAGCGCCGCTTCATATCTTTTTTTTTTTTCGGGAAGGGGGCGTGGCCACACCTCCCGCGATTAGGCCAAGCCCCCTATTACCCGGGCCCGCCGCGGCTCTCAGCGGGCCTGATGACATGCACAAGTGGGCGTCTTAAAACAGGCTGGTGGGTGTCTGCATACACTATGTGATTGCTCTCTAAGAAATACTGGGCGTGCTAATGTATTGTTGTGCGATAGCTTTGCCTACGTAATTTGCATACACATCGTGCGAGCGATCGCATCTAGCGAGCAGCTCTGAATCAGGCCCAGTGCCCCCTGCCCTGTGCCATGGCACTGGTCGCACCACCCTAGTTATGGCCCTGACGTTCGGCATCCTGGTGGTCTGGATGTCGACGCTTACCTTACCGGTGCCAGAATACCGATGCCGGTGCCAGAATCCCAGCATCCAGACCGCTGGGATCCTAGAGGTAAGTAGCGGGGTGGAGGGGAGAGTTAGGTTTAGGCACTAGGGGGAGGGTTAAGGTTAGGCACTAGGGGGAGGGTTAGGCACTAAAGGGGGAGGGTTAAGTTTAGGGTGCCGGTAGGGGGAGGTTAGGTTCAGGCACTAGGGAGGGTTAGGGTAGGGAGAGGGGGACGGTTAGCATACCGACCACCAAGAGTCGGTATGTTAACCCTGTCGGGATCCAGGTGTCGGGATTCTGACCATCTGGATCCCGTCTGTCGGTATTACATACCGATTCCATCTCAGTGGGGGTAGGCATGTAATCTATGTCCTGGGGAGTGAGTAGTCTATATCCTGGTGGGTTGGGTAGGGTAATCAGCCTATGTAATATTTAATTTCTAGATGTCCATTTGATTTTAATTAGTTTTTGTATTTAATTACATTTGATATGGTAAATATGACTTTTACAATTATTTTACAATATGACTTTTACAATTATTAATAACTGTCAATACAGTATTCTCTGTTGTATATATGACACTTTATAACATTATTATTCCATATACAAATAGGGTAATGAGAGTTATAGTTACTGTCAACACTGGGCCTGATTCAGCTTTGTGAATAGAGCATACTTGCCTACTTCTGAAATCTAGTTTCAGGGAGATTACAGACTTTAGTAGAATACGCAGAGTGGCGGGGGGGCATCGAGGGGGCGTGGCCAGCTCCAACCAAAGGGCGTGTCTAACTTCACTTAAGGGGGTATCTATTCCCACTAAGGGGGGTGTACTGCAGTGGCAGGTGTGACCTGCTTGTGAGAGAGCTCACAATTTAATGGGAAACAGAACTGGCACAAGAGAAGTGTAACTTTTGCTGCACTATGGGGACAGTAACAAGGGTGCACCAGTGTCAGTATAGGTGGGAGTAGACTGTTGTAAAAGGGTGGGCTAGTGAATGTGAGAGAGTTCAGTGTGAGGCTGGGGCTGTCTGTACTAACTGAATTGCGTTATCTTACAGGGATATGATCTCATTAGACAGCTCTCTGGAATGACAGGCAGTCTGCCCTTCCAGTGGGGACTTGCAGAGTGCAGACTGCCTGTCATTCCAGAGAACTGTCCACAGAGATCACAACCTTGCAATATAAGGTAATCCCAACCTTATCTTATCCCTCGATCCTTCCACCCACAACCATGTGCGCAGAGCAAAGCATGTAAACAAAGCTGCTTAGTGAAGCTCTGTCATATAATAAACACAAGTCCCGAGTCCCTGGCTCCCTGCTACTCACAGTTACCTTTTTCTAAAACAGCAGTTTAGAGCTACCGTACCAGGGGAAGAATCAACTGCTGCTGCCTGCAGTCACTGCCATGAAACTCCGGGTGGGAAGTCACTGCAGAGAGTCTGCCTGATTATGAGCTAGGCAGCCACCGCTGCGCTGCTCACAAACCCTGCGGTGGCCAGCCTGTAGCACTGCAGCAACAAAGACATGCTGTTACATCCTCCAGCCCCGGCCCCGTCCCATCCGGACTCGCGCATGCGCAGTCCGGATTTTCAACTAGACAGTGAGGAAACCGGGAGGTTCTCATCACTGTCCGGGGTAGCGGGAGTTCCCATCATAAAACAGGAGGCTCCCGCGGAAATCGGGAGGGTAGGCAAGTCTGGAATAGAGTAAGAATTAGCATGTAACTGTGAACCTGGATAAACCATATTGCAATGCCCCTTGATGGGAACTCCCGCTACCCCGGACAGTGATGAGAACCTCCCGGTTTCCTCACTGTCTAGTTGAAAATCCGGACTATATACATGCATACATATTTTTGCATGTAGTGGCTGCTTTTGCATGTAGCCCTCAAATACTGCACAGCTTTATTATTGCTCTATAATTTAGATGTCAGTTTAGACACCTCCCTCCCAAATCTAAACCTCTCTGCACATTTTAAATCTGCCCCACCTGCAGTGCAGCATGGTTTCACCAAGATGATCAGTTAAGTACTAAATCTCACTCTATTCCCAAAGCTGAATCAGGCCCTCTGTCTCTATGCTTTCTCAACAACATCTCATCACTATCATGTGACCTACAGTACGTATACACACTTGTTACTCCAGACTTGGGAGTCTATTTACTAAGCAGTGTTAGGAGAAGTGAAAAGTGAAGTGTGAAAAGTGATAAGGTGCCAGCCAATCAGCTCCCAACTGTAATTTTTCAAACATAGCCTGTGAGATGGCAGTTGGGAGCTGATTGGCTGGTACCTTATCACTTAACCCTCTTCACTTTTTACTTCTCCTAACACTGCTTAGTAAATAGACCCTATAGTATGGGTGTAAAGGCCCCCATACATGGTGCGATATAGCAGCTGATCCGACGGATTGGTACGATATCGCTGCTATATCATACCGTGTATGGGCATGATATGGGCCAGAGAGTGCACCCGTGGGGTCGCACATCACACCTCCACATCTTACTGTATCTTCCCTTGATCTGGGGATGCGATGTACTGTATGATCTCATGCAGAGCTATGCGGGTGGGGGTGCCGGCATATCGGGCAGTCGGCCACCTGATCGCTCCGTGTGTGGTGACCGTCTGATATGTTGGCACTTTACTGTAAAATACTAAATAATAACTCTGCTCCTGAATGTTTTCCTTTCCAGTCATTGCAAATACAATTAAACATCCAATATCTTACACGCTGTTCAGTACTGTTGGTCACTGACCCTAAAATTAATTAACCCTAATCAATTCACTGTAATCAGTCCAACACTTGTATTGATTATTTCCTCATATGAGTTGCATTTTGAAAAGGTTCCCATTGACAGATGATAAACGGTTTGACTTTTGGAGGAGGTCTAATATACAAGAAGATTACTTCTCCTTTTCCGCAGGCTTGCCAGGTAGGAGGGGGCCATGTCCTCAGAAATACAATTTATACTGAAGGCGTCCTTTTTTATTTTCCTCTTAAAAATGTGCTACTATTTTAAGACAAACAATGTAATTGTCAGACACTTATGCAGAAACTCTGGCCAGGTAATTTAGCTAAAGTGATTGTGAGATTTGTAGAATAATATTATGCAGCAGGTTTACTTGAGGACAGGTATGTAAAATAAAAATTTCCTGTTACATTTGGAAGAGGCCTGACAAGGTGACAGCAGTGGATGAATGTTAAAAACCTTTCGATTTGTGGGAAGTCGCCTATTTTCAACTAGATCAGCACCAATTAGAAAATTGGAAAAAATACTATTTTTGAAACATTGGCAGGGATCTGCACAGGGCAAGCAAAATGCAAACGATAGATTCTTTCCAAAATGTCACCAGGGCAACTACTTGTCAACAGACAGATGAATCAGAGCTAAAGCACAAGTCCTTATTAATGGTAGATTAAAGAGTGATTGAGGACCCAGGAGCAGGGACGGCCAGCATGGAGAGTAGACTCTGTGTCAGAGCCTACTGCACATGTGCAGGTCTCCAGGAACATGGTGCCCTCACTAAGTTCCCAGTCATTACTCTACTACAAATGCACAGATCTTCAGAAAAATGGTGGCCATACCATTGTCCCATTGATTCCTGCAGCGCCGACACCGGAGAGGTAAATATGATGTTTGGGTGTAGTGCGCCCTGTGGGCCCTCCAGGACCCTGCACCTATTATAGCTACACCTATACACTATACACAGTAGCCATGTTCATTATTACTGGATGCTCAGAGAAGCTGGTCAAGGGGGACACCACTCAGCTCATACACCCATAATGAAACAGTTTAACCCCTGGGGGGCCCACAGCTGCCTGAAACCAGATATGGTTGTCTGCATATTGCCTCAGCCTTGCCTTTTATTTGGAGCTGGGATCTGGGCTCTGTCACTGAGTCTCTATGATGTTGTGGCATTGGAGTTCTGTGTGCACAACATCATGAGGCGTCCAGATCCCTAGATATTGTACTGCCATTACCACCCCAATATAGTTTAATAGTTTAATATAGTTTAATTATAGTTTGTGTTTAATTTAAACAATATATTTAATTGCTACTTTCTCAGTATAGCTCGGAAGAGGCATCACAAGAGGCATCACAAATAGGGAGTCTACTGTACCTTTGGAGTGTTTACCGAGTCTGACGCTGCTGTTATAAGTCTCGAGCTGACGGCTCCTCTTGCTACCTTGGTTTATTTGATTCTTCTGTCTGGCATCCTGCCCATTGCCATCGGAGTGGGTGTTCATCTCTCCCGATGCTTTGTACTTATGGTCATGTGACTGCTGACGTCAAAAGTGATGCCAAATTCATATTCTCATATACTTAATATATACTTATATACTTAAACCAGCCTCTGGCACTGGGAAGCTGTCAGAGTATTAGGCTTTACACCCCTGGTCTCGAGAGCCGGCTTGCTGACTATCTATCACACTAGGAACCAGCTCTATCTATCAACCAGGACCATGAACTACATGCTGGGTGCAGAGAAACCTAAACCTCCTTATGGTGTCCCTGGTGAAAACCATCAAAACTAAGAAGCTGGCATTTGAATTGCAAAACGCAGGGGCATGGATTCTAACGTCTCACCACCTCTGCTTTTAGCTGTGCAAAGTCCAAATTATAGTATGAATCCATTATATCGACCCAGAATTGTGATAATAAGTTTTGGAAGAATGGTTCATCGACTGTTTGTCACCAATCAGAGTGGCATCACTAGGTGGTGCGGAGAGCACCGGGTGTCACCCTCCGAGCGGGTGGTACCAAAATGCCGGCTCCTCCTCAGTGACTGGCTCCCGGTCAATGAGGAGGAGCCAGCAGTGCGGAGAGAGTCTCTGGGGCTAACCCGACATCTCCAGTAGTACTGGACATGCCCCCCCCCCAGTGATGAAGCTGTGGGGGTGTTGCCAGGCCACGCCCCCCACTAGGCTATACCCCCTTTTTGGACACGTGCCTCCAACACACTCAGAGGGTCTATTATCCTCACTGGGTGTCACCAAGACCAGTACCCGCCATGTCAACAATTCGCCAAACAATTTATTTACCTATGGTATATTCCACACACCAGTAATCCCCGTAACATTAAACTTGCATTCAATCGTTCGCATTTTTATTTGCCACAATTAATACTTTTCCCTTAGAATATTTAATAAAATGTGTCCTGGATAATGTGGACTTTAACGTCATGAAGTTAAAATGATTCAATTTCTTGCATTATTCAGGGTATATGGGGCCTGATTCACTAGCGATCGCAGCTGCGATTATGCACGCCAACAGCTGATTGTTGCGTTCTGTGCATGCATTGCAGTGCGCATGCACCAACACTCCACTGTGATCGGGACTGCGATCGCCGTGACTGCGCAGACACATCGCAGAGTGATTGACAAGAAGTACCATTTGGAGGTGGTGACGGGGGGGTAGTCGGCGAAACGCAGGTGTGCTAGTGCGTTTGAATGCTGTTACAGGGGCGTGCATAAATTAGCCACTGCGATGCCTTACACAGCTTCGGCTTTTACTGTGTGTGCTGAGGTTAGTAATTCCTGAGTAAGGTCAGAGCTTGTGCTACTGTGCCGGAGGCTGCGATGATACTCGATGTTACCAATGGTTTCACTATTTTGCTAAGTATTATGGATGTGATTATGGGGATGTGGGCGTCCTTGTGTTAGGCTGCGACCGCAATAGCGAAGGCAATCTTTAGAATATCTTCACAGTGAGACTGCGTGCGTAATCACTATTGCGATGTCAATAGCGATCATTACTGAATCAGCCCCATAGATTGATTTGTGTACACATGCGCAAATTAATTTTCCAAAAATGATATACTGTACATAAAAAAAAAAAATATGCGGAAATTAACACAATACTGTAAGTTTATGCAGAGATTCATCTGGAAGGCTTTAGATTGCTGATGAGTGAGCTTTTATAATAAGAGAACATTGGATAAGAAGATTAACAAAGTTCATTTTCTTTAAAAAAAAACAAAACCAACAAAGCTGTACGGCTTCTGAGATTAAATCAAGTCAACAATAAATATGTATTTCTTTTATAATGAGTAAATGAAGGAACATGGAAAGCTGGATTAATAGAGACATCCTGCAAAGCATTAAAGCATTCTAGAAGCTGACTATATCAGGAATGAAAGCGAGATCTAATTTGCTGTGAAATGTATTTCATGCAAATAATAAAATGGGAACAGAATGTAAAGCCAAGTATGAAATAGTATTGTAAATAAACCACAGCAGCTAATTATTTTTTTGTCATTTAAATACACAGGTAATAGGATAAATATATTCCCAAGGGGCCATTTATTAAGAATTAGTTATGGGTATATTTCTTTCTGGGTGATTAATTAAACGACACACTACAGGGATCAAATATCAAAGGGAATTTGACGTTAAGCTTCAACGCTTTTCAATGGCGCTGTATTTTATGTGTTACCTTATTCTGGGCTATCAGGGGATAATAAAAGCATATTTGAGACTTACTGCTAAAGAAAAAATTTGTCGATATTTAAAAAACTTTAACACACTTAGGGCCTGATTCAGACCCGCTCGCAAGCGCACAGCACTCACAAGCGGGTCGATGTTTGCCCCCTGCGCATGCGCCATGTCTGGCGTGTGCATGTGCGAGCCCCAGCGAGTGACTGAAGTTCAGTCGCTCCGGGGCTCGCTACTAGATGGGGCGGCTGTCGATGGTGAGTGACAGCTCGCCCCGTTTTGTAGGCGGGGTGGTTAGGCAAACTCAGGTGTTCCCTTAGGAACGTCTGGAGTTTGTGGGCGGCCCTACTGACATCACTCTATTAGAGCAGGAAGTCCACTCGAGCTTGCGGGAGCTGAAACCCTACCACAGGGTCTCATCGCAAGCTCGATGGTCGCGATAATTGCGATCATCTCCAGTCCGCTTGCACAAGCTGTGGGTGGTCACCCACAGCTTTGCCAGCGGGCTTGAGTAAAAAAAAAAAAAAAAAACACGCACATCAGTCCTCCAGCAGCGAGCGGGTCTGAATCAGGCCCTTAATTAAAAGTAATGAAACAATCTATGGCATGGCTGCGATATGACATTCCGAGCAAAGTCATGTTAGTAAATTGATCTGGACACTGATACATACAATAATGGGAGATCGGTATATTATGTCATCGGTAACCATGTTGATATTCATCATGTCAACATGAGAATGTCGTGATAATGTTGACAGACAATATTTGCATCATGTTGACAATCAGGGTGTCCACACGGCATGATGTCAACATGGTCATAATGTCAAAAATACATTGTCAAGGTATCTCTAACCCTAAACCTAATGCTAAGTATAATCCTAAAATTTAACCCTAATCATAAAACTAACCACTAAACCTAACCCTAATGCTAACCATAGCTCCTAAAGCTAAGCCTAACTCAAATAACAACATTTTCTAATGTCGACACACTTTTTCCCCCTCCCTGTTGTGATCACTTGAAACCCACCATGTAAAACCTCTAGAATCATGCTGGCAATATCTTCTGCCAATAACAGCCCCCCCTTGTTCCTGTTAAGCTTTGTACACTCACTGGTAAATGGGTTGCTACCTGGACTTAAACTTGGGACAGTAGAGGCTCACATGGCAGTTCAGGTGACCGCAAGGTGTTAAGCGGCTGTTGGTACTTCAGGGAGACCAGCAGGTCCAAGACAGTGGTCACTGTTCAGGAAGGGTTGCAGAGGCGTGACCTGGATGACTTTGGTGCAATTCAAATGACTAAAGTGTGACCTTGGTGGCTGAGGTGCGACCTACAGTCAGATCCATAAATATTGGGACATTGACAGAATTTTCAGATTTTGGCCTCTATTCACCACCACAATGGTTTTGAAATGAAACAAACAAGATGTGCTTTCACTGCAGACTTTCAGATTTAATTTGAGGGTAATTACATCCAAATCAGGTGAACGGTGTAGGAATTACAACGGTTTCTATATGTGCCACCCACTTTTTAAGGGGCCAAAAGTAATGGGACTATCAACTCAAAAGCTATTTCATGGACAGGTGTGGGCTATTCCCTCGTTATTGCATTATCAATTAAGCAGGTAAAAGGTCTGGAGTTGATTCTAGGTGTGACATTTGCATTTGGAATCAATTGCTGTCAACTCTCAATATGAGATCCAAAGAGCTGTCACTATCAGTGAAGCAAGCCATCATTAGGCTGAAAAATCAAAACAAACCCATCAGAGAGATAGCAAAAACATTAGGTGTGGCCAAATCAACTGTTTGGAACATTCTTAAAAAGAAAGAACGCACCGGAGAGCTCAGCAACACCAAAAGACCCGGAACACCACGGAAAACAACTGTGGTGGATGACAAAATAATTATTTCCCTGGTGAAGAAAAACCCCTTCACAACAGTTGGCCATATCAAGAACACTCTCCAGGAGGTAGATGTTGATGTGTCAAAGTCAACAATCAAGAGAAGACTTCACAAGATTGAATATAGAGGGTTCACCGCAAGATGCAAACCATTGGTCTGCCACAAAAACAGGAAGACCAGATTAGAGTTTGCCAAACAACATCTAAAAAAGCCATTACAGTTCTGGAACAACATCCTATTGACAGATGAGACAAAGATCAACTTGTACCAGAGTGATGGGAAGAGAAGAGAAGGAAAGGAACTGCTCATGATCCAAAACATACCATCACATCAGTGAAGCATGGTGGTGGTAGTGTCATGGCGTGGGCATGTATGGCTGCCAATGGAACTGGTATTTATTGATGATGTGACTGCTGACAAAAGTAGCAGAATGAATTCTGAAGTGTTTCGGGCAATATTATATGCTCATATTCAGTCAAATGCTTCAGAACTCATTGGACAGCGCTTCACAGTGCAGATGGACAATGACCCGAAGCATACTGCAAAAGCAACCAAAGAGTTTTTTAAGGCTAAAAAATGGAATGTTATGCAATGGCCAAGTCAATCCCCTGACCTGAATCCGATTGAGCATCCATTTCACTTGATGAAGACAAAACTGAAGGGAATATGCCCCAAGAACAAGCAGCAACTGAAGACATTTGCAGTAGAGACCTAGCAGAGCATCACCAGGGATGAAACCCAGCGTCTGGTGATGTCTATGCGTTCCAGACTTCAGGCTGTAATTGCCTGCAAAGGATTTGCAACAAAGTATTAAAAAGCGAAAGTTAGATTTAGGATTGTTTAGTTTGTCCCATTACTTTTGGCCCCTTAAAAAGTGGGAGGCACATATAGAAACCGTTGTAATTCCTATACCGTTCACCTGATTTGGATGTAATTACCCTCAAATTAAATCTGAAAGTCTGCAGTTAAATCACATCTTGTTTGTTTAATTTCAAAGCCATTGTGGTGGTGAATAGAGGCCAAAATCTGAAAATTCTGTCAATGTCCCAATATTTATGGACCTGACTGTACATGTCTAAGGTGCGACCTCAGTTCCTGAGGTGCAACCTTGATGGCTGAGGTGCGAACTTGATGGCTGAGGTGCAACCTTGGTGGCTGAGGTGCCACCTTGGTGGTAGAGGTGCGACATTGATGGCAGACGTAACTAGGCCGCAGACAGATGCTGCTGATAAGGTGGTGTGAGAGGCAAGCTGATGGTGGCTGGGCCTGAGAAGGTAGTCTCCGCAGCAGGTTCAGGGTGCCCGCAAGCAGAGTCTGCTCTCGAGATGGGATTAGTGGGTGTACTGTGAGTAGTACCACTGTCTGAAGTTGCTGCTCACGGTGGAATTCGCAGGTGCGGTGAGGCCGCAGCAGGAGTCGCCACGGCGGCTTGTGACACTCCCCCAATACTGGACATGATTTGTGTACTGCGAATTCACCAGTAACAACTAACATTTATTAACACATTTCCACCCCTTGTGCTATGCTTTATGTTTGACCTTTACCTTGTTAGAATATTTAAAATAATACTTAATTTCTGAAAATTTTTGCATTTAGTCATCTGGATGCTCAACGTTTTGGTCTTGTTTCTTCTATTTCGGGTTAATTTGACATCTATGTTTTACGTACTGTGGGCCTGATTCAGACCCGCTTGCTAGGATGCGTTTGGTGGTGACAGGGGTTGGTGGATGAAAATTGAGGAGTGGAGGTGCGAACGCAGGTGTGCCCAAGCATCTTAATGCCGTTTCAGAGGTGTGCATAATTAACAGGCAGCGTCATAGTACACGTCACCTGGCTGAATTTTACACTGAAGTGCTCGCAGTGCTTGCGGTAGCGTATGGTCAACCACAAGCGCTGATTGCTTCCGATGGTACTCGATGTTACCGGTCGTTGCATACACTCTCTAGAGATGATGTGCATATGTGGGCATCTTAAGACAGGCTGCTGGACATCTGCATACACAGGGCGATCGCACACCAAGACATAGTGGGCGTGCTAATGCCTTGCCGTGCGATCGCCTGCCTTGCTGTTGGTTTGCCGGATTTGCATACGCATCTAGTGAGCGAACGCATCTAGCGAGCGGGTCTGACTCGAGCCCTGTGATCTATCACAGTAATACAAAGTGCTGCCTAAAGTTGTGGAGGATTTGTTTAAATAAAATACACTATGTATACAAAAGTGATTGGACACTGACAGCAAATAGATCAACAAGATTTTATTGACATCAGTACTTTGTAGGTCCACAACGTGCAGTGATTACTGCAGACACCCTTTTTGGCAAACAGTCCACAAGTTACTGGAAAACAGCAGGCGGTATGGCCAAACATACCGCTCTAAGGCCCTGATTCAGAGCCGGACACTCTTTCAGAGCGCTCGCACTGAACCAGGGCGTTTCTTTTTGGGAGCTGGACTCCTGGCCACTCGCTAAGCTGTGGGTTACCACCCACAGCTTTTGCGAGTGGCCAGGTGATGGCCGCGACCATCGGGCTTGCAACGAGACCCTTGTGGTAGGGTCTCGTTCCCGCAAGCCCCAGTGAGTTTCCTGCTCTAATAGAGTAGGAAGCTCACTACTGACATCACTCGTGATGTCAGTAGGGCCACCCCCAAATGGCAGGCGTTCCTTCGGGAACGCCTCAGTTTGGCCAGCCACCCACCCTCCCCGTCTACAAGACAGCCACCCCGTTTTGTTGCGAGCCCCGGAGCGAGTGATTTCTACCTTGCTCCGGGGCTCAAGTGCGCACTGCCCGACCATCAACCCACTTGCGAGTGCATAGCGCTTGCGAGCAAGTCTTAATCAGGCCCTAAATCAGGGCCCGCCCTAGGCATAGGCATTACAGGCAAATGCCTAGGGGCATCTCAAGCCTGGGGCCAGATGTAATTTTTTTGCTCTTTGAGCTGCTCGGGTGCGGCAATCCGAGGTAGCTAAGAAGAGAGATCTGGAGGCTGCATCAGCAGCAGGGCACTCACACAGCCTGGAAGTGTTTTTAATTTCACTTTCACTTTCTGCCTGTGAGGCTGATGCGAGCTACTGCAGAGGAGAAGCCAGGCAAAACCTGTGGAGCTGCTGACAGACCCGGCTCCACCACACAGGATAAAGGTAAGAATTGGATGAAGGGAGGCAGATACATTTGGGGAGTGGGGGCTGATGGCACTACTATGGGAGGAGGAGACAAAGACATATGGGGAGCAGGGGCTCAGGGAGCTGATGATAATGCTATGTAGAGGGGGAGATATATACATATGGGGAGTAGGGGGCTCAGGGAGCTGATGATACTGCTATGGGGAGGGGGAGATATATACATATGGGGAGTGGGGGCTGATGGCACTGCTATGGGAGGGGGAGACAAAGACATATGGGAAGTAGGGGCTCAGGGAGCTGATGATACTGCTATGTTGGAGTGGGAGATATATACATATGGGGAGTGGGGGCCATTGGCACTGCTATGGGAGGGTGAGACAAAGATGTATGGGGAGTAGGGGCTCAGGGAGCTGATGATAATGCTATGGGGAGGGGGAGATATATACATATGGGGAGTGGGGGCTGAAGGCACTGCTATGGGAGGGGGAGACAAAGACATGGGGAGTAGGGGCTCAGTGATCTGATGATACTGCTATGGGGGAGGGGGAGATATATACATATGGGGAGTGGGGGCTGATGACTCTACTATGGGAGGGGGAGATAAAGACATATGGGGAGTAGGGGCTCAGGGAGCTGATGATACTGCTATGGGGGAGGGGGAGATATATATATATATGGGGAGTGGGGGCTAATGGCACTGCTATGGGAGGGTGAGACAAAGATGTATGGGGAGTAGGGGCTCAGGGAGCTGATGATACTACTATGGGGGAGGGGGAGATATATACATATGGGGAGTGGGGGCTGATGGCACTACTATGGGAGGGGGAGACAAAGATGTATGGGGAGTAGGGGCTCAGTGATCTGATGATACTGCTATGGGGGAGGGGGAGATATATACATATGGGGAGTGGGGGCTGATGACTCTACTATGGGAGGGGGAGATAAAGACATATGGGGAGTAGGGGCTCAGGGAGCTGATGATACTGCTATGGGGGAGGGGGAGATATATATATATATGGGGAGTGGGGGCTAATGGCACTGCTATGGGAGGGTGAGACAAAGATGTATGGGGAGTAGGGGCTCAGGGAGCTGATGATACTACTATGGGGGAGGGGGAGATATATACATATGGGGAGTGGGGGCTGATGGCACTACTATGGGAGTGGGAGACAAAGATGTATGGGGAGTAGGGGCTCAGGGAGCTGATGATACTGCTATGGGGGAGGGGGAGATATATACATATGGGGAGTGGGGGCTGATGGCACAGCTATGGGAGGGGGAGACAAAGATGTATGGGGAGTAGGGGCTCAGGGAGCTGATGATACTGCTATGGGGGATATATGCATATTGGGAGTGGGGGCTGATGGCACTACTAATGGGAGGGGGAGACAAAGACGTATGGGGTAGGGGCTCAGGGAGCTGATGATACTGCTATGGGGGAGGGGGAGATATATACATATGGGGAGTGGGGGCTGATGGCACTGCTATGGGAGGGGGAGACAAATACCTATGGGGAGTAGGGGCTCAGGGAGCTGATGATACTGCTATGGGGGAGGGGGAGATATATACATATGGGTGTGGCACCCCCACAGAAACTGCTTAGTCCTTTCTTGTGCACAGTGAGTGTTGCTGAGAATTGACTCTAGGACCCAGGAGCAGCCACCTCTGAGCAGCAGCAGTACTGCTAAGCCCAGGATAGAAAGTGAAACTAGAGAAGGCAGAACAGAAGCAGCCATGTTGGAGCGTGGCAGGAGCTGTGTAGTGTGAGCTGTTGGAGAGAAGCAACTGCCAGGAGTGTGTGTGTGCTGCACTGAGCCTTGACTGAGGGCACAGACAGTGGGGATCAGCAGCTGAACAGGGTAACAGTGCCTGTGAGGAGGAGACCCCCCTCTATGTAAAGACAAGAGAGCTTGAAAGATCTCAGTTTTACTGATCTTACTACAGCACCAAGGAGAGGAGAGGCTGTGTGTGCAGGTCACGTGCTACATGCTGATAGTCACGTGCTGGCATCTGGACAGGTATCCTTTGCATTGTATTACATGACAGGTGAAGGACTGCATAATTATAGAGACTGATCTTATAGGAAGTGGATTTTCTGCGGTATTCTTATAATGAGCTCCAACGTGCTGATCAGTGAAGATTAGGGACACTATTCCTGGGCGCACTAACGAGAACACGGTAGTTTATTGCCAATCTTTTGAGATCGTAGTTTTTATAGAGAAATGTTATTTTGCACTTGATTTTATATGACACTGTGAAGTATATTGTTCATGATCGTAACTGTTTCCTATACAGAATGCAAAGTAATTAATTATTGAATGTTTACAGTATTGACAGAGAAGTGAACACATATCTGAAGTTAATTGCCCTACCATATTTGAATTGAATGTATTACTGTATTTGCATATTATATTGCTGAGTGTTGTGATATGAACCAGATTATTGTTAACTGAATATTTTGGTAAGCAGCTTGGGTTTGGAAGCCAGTTCTCAAATTCACAAAACTGCAGTTATTTCTAATAAATCGGCTCTCTGCAGAGCAGACTGTTTGAATGACCCTTTGTCTGGACTGATCTTCTTTACCTCTCTGACAAGTGGAAAGAATCTGTATGAGAATCTAATCACCAGGTAAAACAGTTTAGCTGCAGTCATCATTTCATACTACACCTGGGTACTACATGGGGAGTGGGGGCTGATGGCACTACTATGGGAGGGGGAGACAAAGACGTATGGGGAGTAGGGGCTCAGGGAGCTGATGATTCTGCTATGGGGGAGGGGGAGATATATACATATGGGGAGTGGGGGCTGATGGCACTGCTATGGGAGGGGGAGACAAAGACGTATGGGGAGTAGGGGCTCAGGGAGCTGATGATAATGCTATGGGGAGGAGGAGGAGGAGGCAGATATATGTGGGGGCTGATGATACTGCTATGGGGGAGGGGGAGGCAGATATATGTTGGGGCTGATGATACTGCTATGGGGGAGGGGGGGCAGATATATGTGGGAGCCGATGATACTGCTATGGGGGAGGGGAGGCAGATATATGTGGGAGCCGATGATACTGCTATGGGGGGAGGGGAGGCAGATATATGTGGGGACTGGTGATACTGCTATGGGGGGAGGGGGAGGCAGATATATGTGGGGACTGGTGATACTGCTATGGGGGGAGGAGGAGGCAGATATGTGGGGGCTGATGACCTGTTATGGGGGAGGCATAGACAAGGGTGTGTGGGAGCTCAGGGCTGAGGACACTGCTATTGGGGAGAAGAAAGAAGGCTGAAACACATGGGGAGTGGGGGCTCACAGTGTTTATGACACTGCTTTGGGGGAAAGGGGGAGAGATATTTGCAGTGGGGCCCAGAGGGATAGGACACTGCTCAGGTGGACTCCATCATCCATATTGATAATAAGGGACCCAGTGATGATGATGTCACCAGGATAGAAGGGGATAGGAAGTAGCTGCATGGGTGGCTTGTAAACTTATATGCAGCAGGTGGCATGTGGGGGTATGCCTATACTGTGAGTGATGGGTGCTGACTGTGCTGTGCTGAAGGGTGCTGTGGTGTGTTGCTGTGTGAGGGGTAATGGGTGCTGTGCTGAGAGAGGTGTTGGGGAGGGGTGATGGTTGCTGTGCTGAGTGAGGGGTACTGTGCTGGGAAAGTGGTGCTGTGATCTGTGCTGGGTGAGGGGTGCTGTACTGGGAGAGGGTTGCTATGCTGAGAGAGGGGTGTTGGGTGAGTGGTGGTGGGTGTTGTGACCTGTGCTGTGTGAGGGGTGCTCTACTGGATGAGGGGTGATGGGTGCTGTTCTGTAAGAGTGCTGTGCTGTAATCTCTGCTGTGAGGGTTACTGTGCTGGGTGACAGGTGCTGTGAGGAGTGCTGGGAGAGGGGTACTGTGATGGGTGCTGTGCTATAATCTGTGCTGTGCAGTGTGGGGTGCTGTGCTGAGTGAGGGGTACTGTGCTGGGTGACGGGTGCTGTGAGTTGTGCTGGGAGAGGGGTACTGTACTGGGTGATGGGTGCTGTGCTGAGAGAGGGGGGTGCTGTGCTGGGTGTGGGATGCTATGCTGTAATCTGTGCTGTGGGGGATACTGTGCTGGTTGACGGGTGCTGTGTGGGGTGCCGTGCTGAGAGAGGGGTAATGTGATAGGTGCTGTGCAGTGCGGGGTGCCGTACTGAGTGAGGGGTACTGTGCTGGGTAACGGGTGCTGTGAGGGGTGCTGGGAGAGGGGTACTGTACTGAGTGTTGGGTGCAGTGCTGGGTGAGGGATGCTGTGCTGTAATCTGTGCTGGGGGTGGTACTGTGCTGGGAGAGGGGTACTGTACTGGGTGATGGGTGCTGTGCAGTGTGGGGTGCCGTGCTGAGTGAGGGGTACTGTGCTGGGTAACGGGTGCTGTGAGAGGTGCTGGGAGAGGGGTACTGTACTGGGTGATGGGTGCTGTGCTGTGGGGGTGCTGTGACGGGTGCTGTGCAGTGAGGAAAAAGGAGTAGAATTTGCCCTATAGAATGCTTTCTGCAGTGGGGGTATAATGAACTATCCCCTAAAACCTGTCCCTTTTTTCTCTAGTTACAGCAGTGTACTGTGAGGGGAGAACCTGGGATTTTCTGCTGGAGGTACCAGAGAAAATCTTGTCTAGGGCACCAAATTGGTTAGGGCCAGCTCTGCCCTAAGTACAGTGACCAACTGTGAAACTGAAGGTTGCATCAGCCTAGAACGCACCCGTCGCTCCAATTCGTCCCAGAGGTTCTCAATTGGGCTAAGATCTGGACTCTGAGCTGGCCAGTCGATCCAGGTTACCGAATTTTCTGTATACCGGTCCAGCGTCGCCCTGGATGCATGACAGGTGGCACTGTCGTCCTGATAAAAACATTTGTTGTTTCTATAAAACTGGAAGTGCATGGGCCTCCCTACGAAGTGTTCTTGTTGAAACCGCCACGTTAGTGGCCATTTGGAACTGGAGTGTAATGGTATGCATTTCACTTGCTCGGAGGTGTCCAATCACTTTTGTCTACATAATGTACCATTAAAAATTCTGTATGAGGTGTAAAAGTGACTAAAATTATGTTTTTTCCACTGTTTCATTTCCTTTAATTTCTGTGGATGTTTAACAAAAGACCAGTGATGTTAGGTGTGCTACACCCTCCAAGCACAACCCAAACAGAACAAGAACACATTTGCCCTATACACTTAAACTGATATGCCATGGAATTTACACCAAAACATGCTCAAAACTTATAAGTAAAATAATATATATAAATAAGTAATATATATCAAATATTGCTGCTAATATTATTTTTATTCTCCTAGATATTCAGGGGTCTATTTACTAAGCAGTGTTAGGAGACAGAGTGAAAAGTGATAAGGTGCCAGCCAATCAGCTCCCAACTGTCATTTTTCAAACCCAGCCTGTGAGATGGCAGTTAGGAGCAGATTGGCTGGCACTTTATCACTTTTCACTGCTTAGTAAATAGACCCCTCTGTAACAGATCTTAAGGGGCACATCCACTGCAAGATTACGACATTGTAATCGTGCAGTCATTCCCCATCCCCTGCAGTGCCTACACTGAACGATCAGTCGTTCAGTGTAGGCACCCTCCCTCATCCCTGAATATGGGCAATCTGTCGTTATCGGCAGATTGACCAGCATGTTCAGGCGATGATTGATGTCAGAAGTGGCCGATTTGTGAACGATTAATGAACGATTGAATGATAACGATATTGTTATGGTTCAATTGCTCATTTTAATCGGGTAGTGGATACCCGCCTTTACAGCAAACTGTAATAATTCAGGGAAGAGAGTAATTGCATTTAAATAATTTTATATGTACATCATACAGTTTTAGCAGCAGTATTTGACGTACTGTATGTTACTTGGCTGATTTTAACAGGTTTTTATACACTTGTACAATGTTAATTAAAAGCGTTTAACATGTTATATTTATTGATCATGTTTTGGTGTGAATTCCTGCCATATCAAAAAAACATTTTTAACAAGAGTATAGCGCAGATCCGTTCTTTTTTTTTTATCTTTTACATTTTCTTAACAGCATGCCAAAGCAAAAATTATTTTGTGGATTTAATATTATTTATTATTCTGAGGTTTTACATACTTGACAGAGCTAAATACATGTCTCCACAATCTTGGCTTCCATATGGTGAGTTTATTGATTATATTGTTTTTGTTGATTTCCCTTGGGACACAGGCCTTAACAACAACACCACCACAGGCATAGGCTACCCACCCTAACCATTCACCCTGGACATAGCCTATCCACCTTAATCACCTGAGTGGTTCCCCACCTCTCAGCTGGCTCCCAGGTGAGGGGCAGCTTCATTTTGAATCTAAGATGGCCGATGTAAAACTGCTCAATTCAGACACAGCAGTTTCACATCGGCCATCTTGGATTCATAAGAGACTGCCTACGGGGTAGAGATGCTGCTGCTTTAAGTAGGAGTTTAAGCTGCCTAAGGCGTGTCCAGGTGTCTATGCACACAACTCCTAATGCAATGAAACAATATAATACATACAACATAGTTTAATAGGTCAAGTTATTATATCATAACTTAACTAACAGCCATTTGTGAACACCTTACCTCTCAGATAAATGTTCCCATATACCCTATTGCCACATAATGAAGGAGTTATGGGTACTCCCAAGAGATTTGCAGCCAGGCTACGGATGAGAAGTGATGCATGTAGCCTGTACACTGAAGAAATTGTAATGGTTCCAGATATAAAACATTGTTTCATTGCCTACTGGTGGCACAAGGGTTAGATGGGTGCTTTTATACAAGCTAAAATGAGGCCTCATCCAAGGCACATGAAAACATTTGGTGGCTGCTGTGCTGATGCCTCTTATAGGCTCAGTGTCGTCTCTGCACAATATTTAGCTTCCATGATGACATGAGGTTGGGACTAGAATCAGGTTCTCACTTCTGTGTCAAGTGTCCCAAATAGACAAATGTGTGACCTGTAGATGTACTCTCTGTGTCTGGCCTTTCCTGCCAGTGCTTGCACCACTAGCACTGCTCCTGTATGTAGACAGCAGTTGATAACAAATAAGCTTAAATGAAACAAGAAAATAAGCAGAATATAAACTAAGTTAATGGCAAGTTGCATACAGAAATTCTTTAAATATGACCTGATGGAGGCACTTGAGTTGAGAATAACTGAGCTAGTGCAATGTGTTTGTAAGCAAGTGTATATAAACCATTATGTACACAGGGAGGGGAAAAAGTTATTACAGGTGTGAGTGAGGGTAATGTGTTACTACAGGTGTGAGGGAGGGTTGTATTTCTATTCAGGTGAGGGAGAGGAATGTCAAATGTGTTACAACACGGGCAAGGGAGGGAAATGTGTTACTACAGAGGTGAGCAAGGATAATGTGTAACTACAGGTGAGGGAGTGGAATGTGTTAGTACACAGGTGAGGGAGGGTAAAGTCTTACTATAGCACTGATGCATTACTATAGAGGTGAAGGATTAATGTGTTATTGGAGTGGTGAGATGGAATGGAACCAGTAAATATCAATGGTCTACCTGGGTAAAACCAGGTACATCAGCTAGTAGTATATATGATACATGTGGTTTGAAATAATTTGTATGTTTCCAGTGGAATTATGTTTATAAAGCAGATTACAATTAATAATATCACTTTACTCTGTAAAGTGATTAGTGCACTGTTCATTTTCTACAAAATAACTCGCTGCAAAAGTATGTTTTATATCTGACATGCAGGAGACATAATAATGTGTTAATTGTGAATGTGACAATAGTGAGTTTGCAATGACAATTCTTCATATGGCAACTCACACATATTATTAATTGCATTACCTCAGTTAGACCATAGAATTATAATATAAAGAAGATTCATACCCATAAGGCACAATAGAATGTTAACAGTGTTAGTTGTCAATTAGAAAGTCATAATGTCAACAACACAGCAATGTGTACTGATGCTACTGTCTCTGTCTAACCTCTGCTGGACTGTTACACTCTATACTAACTCACCAAATTCTGAGCACATCATCTCTGTATCTGTACTATAAACTTAACCCTCCCTCAAATGGTTTGTTGTGTCTACCTTCCAATCTGGATCATCGATGGGTGCAAACTATGTTACCATTGCAGTTCCTATTTTTTTTTATTATCAATGAGCACTCAAACCAGAGGCAGTTGTGGTTTAGGATAATTTCTACCTTACCTGTAATAAAAGCTAATTTGTTTTTGTTTTCATGAAGTGCTTTGTATGTTTGTAGTCTGTGGTGTGACTAATGCATATACACTACCGTTCAAAAGTGTGGGGTCACCCAGACAAGTTTGTGCTTTACATGAAAACTAACTTTTATTTATCAAATGAGTTGCAAAATGAATAGAACATATAGTCAAGGGGTGTGGCCTGTCAGCCATTCGAGGAGGATGTGTGGTAGCAAGGCTCCTGTTCTTTGTGAAATATATCATCTACATTCCTTCCGTACCTGGCTCCTGAGACCTTGCCAGTGCCCTTCCTGAGTTTCTCATCAGGCACATAGCAGGCAGTGGTGACTACAGAGCTTGGGGAGGCTTCCTGCCTCCCTAAAGATGGAGGCCTACTGTCCTCATTGGAGCCAGGACCTGGATTTTTGCAGAGACCCAGGCACCCTTTGCTGTGATCCCTGGCTCCCCAGCTGACTGGAGTCACTCAGGACTGAAGACCCTGTACTTACTTTGCAGCTGCTGGCAGTATCCCTGCTCCTGTGTACTGGGTCTGGAGGTGCCGAATCTCCAGAGAAATCTTTAATTTATTCACTGCAATTCAGTCCTAAAAGTACTTATTTTTGTCAGTTGAGTGCCCTCTGTGGCTTTTTACTGTAATTGCAGGACATATTAAAAACCTCAGAGCCATTTTCCAGGTCCTGGCAGCTGCCTGTGGATAGCAACTCAAATACACACCTATTGGGCTATAGCTCCCTCCTGTGGACACATTATACACACTACATGCTATACTTGGAGACTAAGATATCCTGCGGATCGAGATTACACCTTTTTCTCTCATCCCCATAGTGTCTACTCTAGGATTGATTACTTATTCATGGAGCATAGACATCTTCATATGATTGAGGATGTGGATATCGGGAATCTCACGTGGTCAGATCATGTGCCCATATACCTTACAGTTAAGATCTCTCACCCCCAACCTACTATATGCTCGTGGAGACTTAATGAACTTCTCCTCCAGGATTCATATTGCAGAGATCAACTGAAGCAGTGTATTGCTGAGTATATCTCTTTAAATGAAAGAACAGACATATCTGCTATAATACTGTGGGAGGCACATAAATGTGTCCTGAGAGGCAAGCTGATTCAGTTGGGCTCTTATATGAAAAAACAGAAAGAAGGACAAAAACTGTTGCTTTTACAAAAGATTCAGAAACTTGAATTGCTCCATAAGTCTTCTTTGTCTGGAGATGCTCTCGCTGAGCTAACTGAAGTTAGACAATCTTTAAATAAGCTCATGTCAGATAAAATCAAACTAGAATATCGTAAATGTAGGAGTCGGTTTTTCCAATGGGGCAACAAGCCCAGTAAGATGTTAGCACGGGCACTGCGCGCACAATGAGCCTCCATGCATATCCAGTCGACAGTAGATGATTCTGGCTGGCCTTGTAATTTGACTTCTGAGATTGCAAAAGCTTTCCACTCCTTTTATTCTAGGCTTTAAAACTTGGCTGGGGACTCTTCGAATCCTGTTAATGGGACAGAACTGCAGCGATTGTGGAGTACCTCAGGTATATTGACTTCCCTAAGATAAGCGAGGCAGAGGCACTTGATCTAGACAGCACCTTTACACAGGAAGAGTTGGTTGAGGCGATCAGATCTTCCCCATCTGGAAAGAGCCCTGGACCGGATGGCCTCCCGATCTCCTATTATAAAACTTTTAATGATGTACTGACACCCATGATGCTTCAAGCTTTCAATGCAGTCAATGATAGTGACTACTTCTCTGCTTAGTCCTTGAAAGCCCACATCACTATTATACCTAAAGAAGGGAAAGATCCATCCCGTTGTCCTAGCTATAGGCCCATATCCCTTCTAAACGTGGACTTAAAAATCTATGCAAAACTCATCGCAAATAGGCTTAAGCTTCTCTTACCAGCCTTAATTCATTCTGACCAAGTGGGTTTTGTTCTGAGCTGAGAGGCCCGGGATAATACCACTAAACTGCTTAATTTGATTCATATTGCGACCCAGTCCACTGTACCTACTATGCTTCTATCAACCGATGCCGACAAGGCTTTCAATCGTGTCAACTGGGGATTTATGCAGGGCTTATTAGAACACATGGGTTTGAAATCCACCTCTTTACATAGGATATTGGCATTATATAAGAATCCCTCCGCCAAGGTTAAAGTCAATGGAGATTTCTCCAATCCTGTTCAAATATTGAATGGAATGCGCCAGGGTTGCCCTCTGTCTCCACTGATATTTATATTATGCATGGAGGCTCTGGCAAGAGCCATTCTAGCTAATCCTAATATTACCGGTTTGTGGGTTTTAAATTCAGAACACAAACTCTCCCTTTTTGCAGATGACCTTTTGGCGATTGTTACCAATCCTATGGTATCTCTCCGTAACTTGATGCAGGAATTTCGGACTTTTGGTGATTTGTCTTTCTTTAAAATCAATGGCGTTAAATATCAACATACCCCAGATGGCTCTCAATGGGTTACAGCAAGCTTTCTCATTTAAATGGCATCCCGCATATTTGAAATACCTTGGTGTTGTTCTCCCCAATAACCTTTCCAAAATTCATTCGCTTAATTTCACTCCTATTTTAGGGAAAATTCGACATGAGCTTAGTTCTTGGTGCAGTAGGGGCATCTCATGGATTGCGAGGGTGAATGTTGTCAAGATGAACATCTTGCCTCGCATTCTATACTTACTACAGGCTCTTCCAGTGTTGATCCCAAGTAGTTGGTTCGCAGATCTCCATAAAATGGTGAGACTTTTTGTATG
This sequence comes from Taudactylus pleione, assembly GCA_031769625.1. Lineage (NCBI taxonomy): Eukaryota > Metazoa > Chordata > Amphibia > Anura > Myobatrachidae > Taudactylus > Taudactylus pleione. Next base: position 4,342,943 of record JAUIMM010000710.1, read on the forward strand.
GGGTTGGAGGGCTCCCCGTTTCAAACATGATATTTTGTTTAGAAGAAGACATTTAGGTGGTCTCCAACTACCCCATTTTGGCATTTATTATGATGCAGTAATGCTGAGTAGAATATATGACTAGTCTAGGCCGAACCCCCCAAAACAATGGAAATCCATTGAGAACTCCTTTCTAAAGTGTTCACTTTCTACTTTACCTTTGTTACCTAATCTGCCTAGTGTTTCCCATCCTACTATAGGCCCGACTCTGTATGGAAGCATCTGAGGGGCTTGGGATGTGTTTCCTCACCCTACTCCCCCTTATCTCCACTATTTGATAACCCCAAATTTCCCCCTGGTATCTCGAACTGGACCTTTGAACTTTAGTCCAGGGCAGGTATTGTAAGAGTTGGACAGCTATATGGTCCATCTGGAATATTGCCCTTTGCTGATGTCCAGGCCAAATGGTCCCTCCCTAATGGCGAGATATGGCGATATCTCCAGGTTAAACACTTCCTTATGTCAAACGATCTTTGATCGGTGGGATCTCGAGGTTTAACACCTTTTGAGAGGTTGGTAGTATCTCAGTCACTGTCCACCCACACATTGTCAATTCTCTACAAATTTTTAATTGCAAATAATTTTTCTACATTACCAAATTTCACTAAAATTTGGGAGAGGGACATTGGCATGGAGATCAGTGCTCCTCAGTGAACATCTATATTTGATAAATCATGGAGTAGCTCCACCAATGTCCTTACCCTTGAGACTAATTTTAAGGTCTTGTCTAGATGGTATAGATGTCCATACATTTTATCCAAAATGTATCCTGGGGTATCAGCTTGTTGGAGATGTGGAACGGATCTGGGAACCCCCTTTCACATTTGGTGGACCTGCCCTGTCTTAAGAGTTTTTTGGGACGATGTGATCTCGATAGCGCATGATTTATTGGACTCTGATGTCCCTGATGGCCCAGAGTTTTGGCTACTAAACCTTCATAACTCTCCATTATCTGTTTACAAAAAATTGTTATTGAAGTTTCTGAATAGTGCAGCCAAGGCTGTCATCCCTGTGCGCTGGAAGTCTACCTCCCCCAGCTCTTTTCTGATTTGGTTTAGAAGGATTGAGTTATACAGATCCATGGATGACATTATTATATCCTCTCCTGATAAATTTCAGATGTACACATCAATTTGGAGAGAATGGTTGGAATTATGTGAATCTGACAAATATAAAACCATGACACATACGACTTGACTCCTAGTTTATAATTTGTTGTATGAGACTCGGCTTCTCGTGTCCTAGTCCCCAGAGGCACCCCCACCCCTCCTCTACCCTTCCTATTTCATTTCTTTTTGTCTTTTAATTAGTTTTTCTGTTTTCTGTCTGTTTGTCTATGACTTTGTTATTTTTCCTTTATTTCTTTTTATGTTTATAATTTTCTATGGAAACAATATAGAATGTGTATTTTAAGATTATATTAATGCTTTTTTTCTTTTGTTTGGGCTAAAGTATTAGGGTCATGCTTAGATTCCCAACTTTATGAGATAATTTCTTGTGTGAAGAAATTTTTGCCAGTGTGACGTGTATATATATTTCTTGTTTATATTTGTCAATGTATTCTAGAAAAAAAAAATGTCAATAAAATATTACTTGCAAAAAAAGAAACATATAGTCAAGACATTGGCAAAGTTAGAAATAATGATTTTTATTTGAAATAATAATTTTGTGTTTCAAACTTTGCTTTCGTCAAAGAATGCTCCTTTTACAGCAATTACATCATTGCAGACCTTTGGCATTCTAGCTGTTAATTTGTTGAGGTAATCTGAAGAAATTTCACCCCATGCTTCCTGAAGCACCTCCCACAACAGGTCAATGGGATTGAGATCTGGTGACTGCGCTGGCCACTACATTACAGACAGAATACCAGCTACCTGCTTTTTCCCTAAATAGTTCTTGCATAATTTGGAGGTGTGCTTTGGTTCATTGTCCTGTTGGAGAAGGAAATTGGCTCCAATCAAGCGCTGTCACAGGGTATGGTATGGTGTTGCAAAATGGAGTGATAGCCATCCTTATTCAAAATCCCTTTTACCTTGTACAAATCTTCCACTTTACCAGCACCAAAGCAGCCCCAGACCATCACATTACCTCCACCATGTTTGACAGATGGCGTTAGGCACTCTTCCAGCATCTTTTCACTTGTTCTACGTCTCACAAATGTTCTTCTGTGTGATCCAAACACCTCAAACTTCAATTCATCTGTCCATAACACTTTTTTTTCCCAATCTTCCTCTGCCCAATGTCTATGTTCTTTTGCCCATATTAATCTTTTCATTTTATTGGCCAGTCTCAGATACGGCTTTCTCTTTGCCAATCTGCCAAGAAGGCTAGGCAGATTGGCAAAGACAGCCCAGACTTGCCTCTTCACTGTAGATGTTGACACTGGCATTTTGCGGGTACCATTTAATGAAGCTGCCAGTTGAGGACTTGTGAGGTGTCTATTTCTCAAACTAGAGACTCTAATGTACTTGTCTTCTTGCACAGTTGTGCACCGGGGCCTCCCACTTATTTTTCTACTCTGGTTAGATCCTGTTTGTGCTGTTCTCTGAATGGAGTAGTACACACCATTGTAGGAAATGTTCAGTTTCTTGGCAATTTCTCGCATGGACTAGTCTTCATTTGGAGGGTATAATCAAACCCACAAACGTGATGCTCCATACAGTGGCGTAAGTTCATCCCAGGCGCCCGGAGGCAAGTTATAATTTGGTGCCCCCTTCAATCACAGCCGCTGACACTGTAATGTAGCAATTTGCATGCAGACAGTCTATAGATAGTTGAAGGCAGCAGCTGATGGTCTGATATGGACCTCTCCACTAGTGTATGGTGGCTTCTCAGGTGCCGGGAATGGGTGCCATGTATGGGTGGTCATGATGGTGCTCCTGGTACATAGTTACAGCCCTAAGTGGGGTTAATATGTTGCGGACAATGGAGGAGGTGCCCTTTCAGACCTGGAGCCTGGCGGCAGGCGCCTCCATTGTCCCCCGATTGGCTGACCAGCTACTGCTAGCTGGCTCTACTCCCATTGCTCCAATGAGCCCATTGACGGACATGCTGCTGTATCCCTCCAGCTGCCCAGACAATTCACAGATGGAGACGTCACCCACACCTCCGTCTTCAGCTATTCACATCACTGGCTCAAATGAGCAGCTCGGCCCTCCGCCTCCTCCCCATATGACACTGCCTGTGCCTCCGTCCCTAGCTATTCACACCACTGGGCATCCAGTGAGCAGCGTGGCCTTCCACTTCCTTCCTAGATGGCAAGGCATCCACACACCACCTAGACCGGCTGAGAGGTAGGACAGACGCCACCCAGCTGTTATTACCGGGACGCCGGCAAACGGCTCCACAGGTGATTACCATTTCACTGCTGCCTGTCAACTCATACAAGTTTCCTGGTGTCCTCAGGTATTATTGCCTTGAATCATCATTTATGTACATTAAGCTGGAGTGACATTATGCATGCAGATCTTCTTAACATTTTCCATCTGATTTACTAACGCTGGTTGAGCTGGATGTAGAATGCATGAGATGCTTTATAGCTACTAACATGCTAATATCAGCTGCTTACTGCATGCCATTTTTTTGCCATTATATGTGACTTTTTTCAATCATTCAAGGTGTCTTACTGACAGTAGGTCTGGGATCCATTCATTTATATTGTATTCTATGTTTATACTGGAATTTTAATGCATGTCTTTTGACAGTGATTTTTAGATAATAAATCATTTACCTCTTCATTGTCTTTATCTCTATATCCCATAGTTCTGCCTCTGGCTCCATATACTCAGATAACTCAAAGGAAGGCCAGTTTTATAGCTTCTCTAAAGAGCAAACCCGTTTTCAGCTGTGCTTTTATAATTGCACAAGTGTTTTCTAATCATCTATTATTCTTCTAACGCGCTTAGCAAACATAATGTACCATTAGAACACTGGAGTGATGGTTGCTGGAAATGGGCCTCTATACACCTAAGTAGATATTCCTTTAAAAACCAGACGTTTGCAACTAGTATAGTCATTTACCATATTAACAATGTATAAAGTGTATTTCTGATTAATTTAATGTTATCTTCATTGAAAAAAACAGTGCTTTTCTTTAAAAAATAAGGACATTTCTAAGTGACCCCAAACTTTTGAACGGTAGTGTATATAATGAGCTTATATCACTTGTTGCTAGTATATAGTGTTGTTTCCAGTCTATTTGCCTTAGAGTTTGAAGGACAGATATTGTATCCTTAATATCCCTCTTTTTGTTTGACTGCAAATGGCTCTAAAACATACTTAATGTTTTATTAGAATTTGATATAAGGGACTGTATTCCACATACAATTGGTCAAGTGTGCTTTATATATTCCAAATAATTTCTTTACTTTTTATCTATGATTATCTAGAGTCTTATTATGGTTCTCTATTTGTTCATTATGGCATTCGATTGTGGGATCATTTTTGATGACTTCTAAGTTAGTCTATCAGATAGTAGACAGGTGGTTTCTATTCTATATTCTGTTTATTTGAGATTGAGGATTCCTTCTCCCTTGTGTGCTTTTTTATGATCATTTGTAGAGTTAGGTATTTCCCCAGTCACATTACTGTGGGATCTCTGGGACTGGCTGGTTTGCACTCCTTCAACCTGTTACTGAGATGCTATCCTTTTTGTACCCCACTGTGTCTTTCCTACATGCATAACACAGCTGGTACCTGACAATGCACTCCTAACACTAGCACTCTTCTTAGCTGGAGTTTGCATAATAGTAAATATCAGAGGTGTCCATTAATCTGTCTCTTTACTCATCTAGCTCAAATTTTGACCTGAGCAGCTCCAGCTGTTCTAATCATCACAAAAGTATGTCCTCTCTGTGTCTCAATATACCACCTCCCAATTACCCCAATTTAGGTGTGACAGTCCCAATTTGAAGAAAATACCCTGCCGCCCATTTAACTTTTACATTTGTCCCACCTTGGAAGAAGTTAGGAGGCATGTTCCTGCTAACACTGGTCCAAATGGCAATTCAAGAGTGAAAGAAGGGAGAGGTGCTCATTGGGGCATAGTGATTTGGGTGCTCCTTTTTGTACTCAATTGCAAAACTGCTGCACACTAAGGGGCAACCTCTAGCACGGTTGCAATTGGGGAGTTTTAGCATACAGTGCTTGCACAGATGTGAATTTACGGATTTTTGCATATCTCTGTCTTATTCTAAATCGTCTGAATCTGTCCATGGAAGCCATGACATGGAGCTGCACTGACTAGGAATGTAATGGGAGTATTGTAGGCATGTAACTTATCAACCAAGTTGATTTTGCCTTTTAAATGCTATTTTAAAACATTGGGCAGTCTCCAACGAGACTCACCAATGCCTGCAGTCTGCAGGCTATTACATTTACCCTTTAAAGAATCTTCCGTGATAACAGTAAGTGTCTATTTTTCCATATATTCATATGCAGTATGAATATCAGCGGGGTGTAAGCTCTGAATTTTGAAGTGGAATTCTGATAATTGAATCGTCTATTGAAACCTTAGGCCAACGTATCTTCTCCCTAATGTGTCTTACTGGATAAAGTCTATTATATGCCTTTTATTAGTATTAATCATGTAACCAGCTTAATAGTTTATCCTTAAACATTAAATATGTAATAAACACAAGCTGTTAGAGATAAATTGTAATTGTATATAAACTTAAAGGGAGTATGTTTGTGTACGAGAGAACTCGTGAATGGGGAAAATAAATTGCAATGAGCATTGGGAATTAATCCTCTAGTGTTGTGATATATCACTATAATTGGCTATTTGCTTTATTTACACATTTAGTAACAAAGTTGCCTTTAATACCGCACAACCCACATTGTAGAATTACACTTTGTTTTTGACACAGTTGATATCATTTAATTTCTATTTGGCAGAGTATCTCCCTCTACCTAAGATAATATTATTTCAATCAGTGCAGTATTATTTATCGTAATATCCAATATCAGGGCTAAGAATATATTGTATGCCCCTTTGTAAATATTTTACCTGGCTATAGGTACATGTCAGAGCACCGCCGGGAGTCTGCTATATAGCGAACATCGTACAAAATAACAATATTTCTGACTGCGCAATCTACACCATGCAGCCTTTGAGGGAAATACGTGTCGCACTTTGAAAGGACCAAGTAAATTGAAAGAATTTCAAGTAAATGTAATAAAATTTTGGATTTCAAAATTTTCTCCATGTAACTCTAAAAAGGTAATTTATGCCCTACAGTGATAGTGCGGTTTAGTGTACATGGGCATAACATTTAGCCGAACATATATATAACATTAAAAAGGGTTTTGAGACTCATACAGTATCAATGCACTTTAAAACTGCTCATAAATCAAATCCATGTTATATTAAATATTTTTGGAGCATTCAGACAGTAGAACAAATAGAGACCTAGAGGTCAGATTATCTAAAATAGAGATGAGATGGATATATAGATTAGGTACTCTGACCCCAAATGGTCTTAACGGTGAATTTAAGTTAAAATGGTTTTTATATTTTTTTTTTAACATTTTATCATGCATTTTATAGATTCAGTATATTTTTCTATCCCTGCCTTTTATTTATATTTCTGACTCTGATGGTTCAATCACTATTGATATACTTTTTATTTTTTATGTTCTATTCCGGATGAATATGGATTTATATGGAGCTCCAGTGAGGAGAGTCATCCAATGAATTGTGTAGATGTAAACATGATGGACAAACAACACAGCGAATGATCTGAGATGGTGTTCCCTATACTCCCTGTTTGAAGATGAATTGGAACGCATGGTGGAACGCATGACGGACTTCCGGTTCCGGCTTTTATCATGGTGGAACACAGGGAAGCACGGAGGTTCCACTTCTGGTTCTGGCGCCAAGCAATGGCGTCACTTCCGCCCACATGCGCTTGAGAAGGGCGCGAAAAATGTGGGACTTCTGATAGGCTCTTAGGGTAATTAGAGTAGGTATTTATATTGTTATTGGTGCAGGATATCACCATGCTTCTGATGAAGGACACAAAGTCCGAAAAGCTTTAAGACTGGTGATTATTAGTGTGTGGGGGAACCGCTGCCTGCTGTCCATTACCCAAAGGAGGAGGAAAGACTTTGAAAAATTCTCTAATTTCCAGCCTCTAATCGATTTGGGAATTCCATCTGACAGAGGAGCGACACAAGGCCCCTATATTTACCGTTTGTGGTGGTGATATGCTTTTTATCTTTTTTTCTATGTGAGTGCAATATGTAAATAAATCTTGTCCTTTTTTCTTGCAATATTGTTTTTGTTCTCTCTCTGAATGATTGAGGTACACTTTTGGGAGAAGAAAATCTGAACTCCTAGTGACTGGAATATCCTCATCCTAACGCTGGGCAAGGTGAATATATTGGAAACTTTAAAAAGGAAATTTCTTTGTTTGATGTAAGGACTTTTATTGTTAACTACCTTGCGCCAGTTTGAGGGATATTTTGTTTATTGCATATAGCGGACATCGGTATTCAAAAGCACGAGGGTAATGGCAATATTGTGTGCCTATTTATAAGTATTCGGTACGTAGGCCGTGTCAGAGCACCGCCTGTGAGTCTGCTATATGTCAGATATCGGTACTACAAGGCTATCATGGAACATAAATTTTAAATAGACACATTTCAACAATTTTTAGGAGATTCTGGCATACAGCGATCATGCCAACGCGCGTTTCGCTATCATAGCTTTTACACGGCAACCCGATTTGGGGAGGTGAATGCATATTTAAAGGGACACCACAACCAATCCATGAGCGTTGTGTCAGGCCGAGGCAGAACAATTCTTTCAGCAATCCTCGGATGCCAGGTCATCCGATGATGAATCCATTCATAGATCCTTGGGTAACGTGTAATTCAGGGCTTACACATTACGTCATAAGAGGTGTGTATCTCAGCTGTTCTTTGTTAACCTCATCAGAGGTGGGTCTATTAATGAAACCTCTCGTAACGTATATTAGTGAGTGTGTGAGTTTCTCTCGAATCCCGATAAAAGTAGGATCCTCATACTATTTCAAGTATTTTGATTAGTAATGCTCTGACATAGCCTATGTACTGAGTAGCCTGGTAAAATATTTACAAAGGGGCATACAATATATGCTTAGCCCTGGTATTGGATATTACGATAAATAATACCACACTGATTGAAATAATATTATCTCAGGTAGAGGGAGATACTCTGCCAAATAGAAATTCAATTATATCAACTGTGTTAAAAACAAAGTGTAATTTAGCACAGTGGAAGGCTACAATGTGGGTTGTGCAGTATTAAAGGCAACTTTGTTACTAAATGTGTAAATAAAGCAAAAAGCCTATTATAGTGATATCAATGGGTAGGTTCTCTTAGTATGGGGATAGTGTGAATGCAGGACACTAGAGGATTACTTCCCAATGCTCATTGCAATTTCTTTTCCCCATTCACGAGTTCTCTCGTACACAAACATACTCCCTTCTTTAATACTTTGCTATAAAATAAATATATATATTTTTTTGTTATTTATTCAGAGCGGGATATTTTCTCATTCTTTTTACTTTTCTTCCTTCTACTATCTTTGTTTTAATTATTTTCCTTCTATCTGATCTTAAAATGTTTTAGAGCCATAAGCATAGCTATAGCTTAGTCTCTAGCTTTTTCTAGCTCTTATACTCCCTTTATATACAATTGCATTTTATCTCTAACAGCTTGTGTTTATTACATATTTAATGTTTAAGGATAAACTATTAAGCTGGTTACATGATTAATATTAATGAAAGGCATAGAATAGGCTTTATCCAATAAGACACATTAGGGAGAAGATACGTTGGCCTAAGGTTTCAATAGACAATTCAATTATCAGAATTCCACTTCAAAATTCAGAGCTTATATTCATACTGCATATGAATATATGAAAAAATAGACACTTACTATTATCACGGAAGATTCTTTAAAAGGCATACAGTGTGATTTTATACTTGCACACATTTCTAACTTTTTCACTGTTTCTTCAAGTTCTTTCTTTTTTATATTTCGCTATACAATGTTTGCTATGTATAATTTTATAAGGTTATATTTTATTTGGTCAGTGCACCATACATAGGCTTTTTTTCTTTTGTGTTTCATATTGTAACCATTAGTCTATGGCAGCACCCCCTACTCCTAAAATTACCTAATAAAGTTTGAAGCAGGAATTACTCAGGGGTTCTATATAATTAATTATTAACTGTTACCTTCCAGTGCATTAGACTCTTTCTATTATTATTACATTTACCCCTAAGAATTAGTTTGTCTCAGGACAATGTTGGGAGATATGCTGTACAGCCATTGCAAAAAGTTTTGAGAATGACACCAGTATTGGTTTTCACAAAGTTTGCTGCTTCAGTGTTTTTAGACCTTTTTGTCAGACGTTAGTATGGTATACTGAAGTACAATTACAAACATTTCATTAGTGTCAAAGGCTTTTATTGACAATTACAAAGAGTCAATATTTGCAATGTTGACCCTTCTTTTTCAAGACCTCTGCAATTCTCCCTGGCATGCTGTCAATCAACTTCTGGGCCACATACTGACAGCCGCCCATTCTTGCCTAATCAATACTTGGAGTTTGTCAGAATTTGTGGGTTTTTATTTGTTCACCCGCCTCTTGAGGATTGACCACAAATTCTCAATGGGATTAAGGTCTGGGGAGTTTCCTGGCCATGGACTCAAAATTTCGATGTTTTGTTCCCCGAGCCACTTAGTTATCACTTTTGCCTTATGGCTCCATCATGCTGGAAAAGACATTGTTCGTCACCAAACTGTTCTTGGATGGTTGGGAGCAGTTGCTCTTGAAGGATATTTTGGTACCATTCTTTATTCATGGCTGTGTTCTTAGGCAAAATTGTGAGTGATCCCACTCTCTTGGCTAAGAAGCAACCCCACATATGAATGGTCTCAGGATGCTGTACTGTTGGCATGACACAGGACGAAGACTTTTGGAGAATGGCCTGGTGTCAAGAAGGGCAGCAAAGAAGCCAGCAAAAACATCAGGGACAGACTGATATTCTGCAAAAGGTACAGAGATTGGACTGCTGAGGACTTGGGTAAAGTTATTTTCTCTGATGAATCCCCTTTCAGATTGTTTGGGGCATCTAGAAAAAACATTTGTCCGGAGAAGGAAAGATGAGCGCTACCATCAGTCCTGTGTCATGCCAACAGTAAAGCATCCTGAGACCATTCACTTTTGGCCACGGCTGTATACTTATATAACACCTGATGAGTTGGGTACAGGATGCTGGCACTCGGGATCCTGGCAGTCAGAATCCCGACACTGGCATCCTGTCTGTCAGTATCCTAACCCTTCCCCTCTCCCTACCCCTAACCCTCCCCGGTGCCTGAACCTCACCTCCCCCCTAGTGCCTAAACTTAACCTCTCCTGCACCCTAAACCTAACCCTACTCCCTTAGTGCCTAATCCTAACCCTCCCCTAACCCCGGTACTTACCTTTGGGATGCCGGCGTCCATTATGAGAGGTTTTGGTAACCCCATGGTCGGGATTATGACCGCACCCCACCTGATTGCTGTATCTAGTAATGAATAACCAAATAATATTCTAAAAATAAACAATAGATTACATTAAACTGATCTATAACATTTAAATATGTAACATATAAAACTACTTAACATATCCCTAATAATCAATAATAATAATAATAATAATAATAATTCCAAATATCCAATAACCATTTGATAACACCCTCCTAAACATATGAGTTAGCTTCAGGTCAATGTTAGGCAAATGATCCAGTGACCTCTGGTTGCAAGGGCATGCTGGCACATGTACAGCAGTTATAGAAATGTCAGCATGCTCATGCAGTCAAAGGCTACCAGGGCTCGCTGGGACTTGCAGTACCACAAGAGTACTTAATGCTTTTTTGACATTACACGACACCCTGGTACTCCACATATGGGGTTAAGCAGGAGAGCTCCAGTGCTCTTCAGCACCACCTTGTGGTAATGCAGGCTATAGCACAGTTGCTAGTTACTTATTTTTGTTAGGAGACAGATTTATTTTATTTACTTATTTATTTGATCATTGCATCCTGACTAAGGCAGGAGTCATCATCATCATCATCAACTGGATAATGATGGCTGCTGCATCTTTACTGGGTTTACTGGGATTGGAAAAGATGTCAACCATGTCAACATTCAGAATGTCGACAGAGAACATGTTGACATGTTCATCTTGTCAACATTTAAGCTTGTTGATATATAAAAAAAAGGGGGGAATGAACAGAGCTAGTGACAAAAAAATGTTAAATTGATATTATAAAATGAATAATAACTGAGTGGGATCCAATAATACCACTCGGGCAATTAGTGCATTTAGTTTCTGAATGCAAATAAACAGACAATAGATAGATAGTCAATACTATGACATACATAAATACACAGTGGTTCTCCTGATCCAATGATCTAATACGGCTTGGTTCAGAAATAAAAAACTACCATACCACTAGATTTAGACCAAGATTCATATACTTTGACTAGCTTTATGAACTGTGATTCATCATATATAATATATCTTATCACCCGTGGATGTGGCCTCAAGTATGTGGGCCACACCACTAGATCATTAAAAACACGATTTATGGAACATCGACGGAATATCGTGAAAAGTGTAAAGAACCGCAGTCTATCTCTACACTTTCTGAATCAACATAATAGCGATCCACGTACTTTGAGGATAGTGGGCCTGGAATTAATTAACACCACCTCCAGAGGGGGCGACAGGTTTAAGACCCTTTGCTGTCAAGAGGTGTATTGGATGTTTAGACTGAATTCACTGCACCCAGAGGGTTTAAACAATTCCATTTTATAGTCCCCACTTAGTTGATGGAGCTAGATTAGGTAGATAGGGTCCCCATCACCGATCATCTGCTCCTTCTCCCCAGAATAGGGACATCCTATATGAGAGTTTACAACTAATTATTATATGAACGGGTTTATTAAAGAATTATTATATACCTACATGTGCTCATATTATGTTCCACCTACATATCCCCCTACTTAGAAAGGACACTATGTCCTCAGTTTAACTGGATTTGATGAACGATTCTCACTATTTGGATGAACATTAAAAATGGAATATAGATGTTATGTCCAATATGGTTTGTTCATATATATTTATGAATAATAATTAATCGAATTTCTTAGTCCTCTTTACTCGATGGTGTTAGACTAGGCAGACAGGATCTGTTCATAGATTATCCATAGCTCTCCGACAAACAGGGATATTATTACGAGAGCTATTAACTAGTCCCTTTCAGTACCCATAGGAGAAGCAATCTATTTATATATTATATGCTTCACTCACCTTTATATTTCTATTTTAGATAAGGTTGATATTTGCTATTGTAAAAATGTATTGAAAGAAGATATTATCTATCTATAGACATATGTTATTAACATTTCAATATCTAAATTTTTTATATTAGTATATTTAATGTGTGTTTTATGATGTAATGGTTTTTTTGGGGGGGGTTATCAATGCTTATGCATGTGAATACATTATGACCATGGAACATCTCTGATTACTGATGCCTTTGGTACCAATAATTTCAGACTATGGGCCTGATTCAGACCCGGATGCTATTTGCGGACACTCGTTCTTAAAAAGGTGCCGGATATTTAAATTGAGCGCTCTTTGCGGTGTGTGGACGCCTCTATGTCTGAGCGAGCGTCCGATAAATGCGCTCGCTATTTTGTAAAGACGCCCCTTTGCCGTTCGCATCACATGTCATCTCCGTTATTTATTAGATTAATCGGGAACATCGAAAGGCATCTGAACTGCTCGCAGTGCTTGTGGTAGGATTTACTTCCCGCAATCACTGCGAGTAGTTCAGGCTAAAAGATAACCAAGTGCCGTGGTCGATGACGCTCCTTTATTAATTATGCACTCCCATTAAACGCCGTTTTGACCGTTAGGCACGCCTGCGTTCGGATCTCCACTCCCCCGTTTTCAAGCACCTTCCCCTGTTGCCACCCACAAACGGTACGTTCTGTCACTGAAATTAGCAGCCCCTCATTGTTTTACGAGCACACGATTTCCGACCGCAATGACTGGTTGGCGCATATGTATTGCGAACCATACGCATGCGCAGTTGTGCGAACATCGCTCAGAGCGAACGAGCGGCCGCTTTCGAGCGGCTCTGAATCAGGCCCTAGGTCCCATAATTGAAGGATTTCAGCCCAAAGAGATACGAACTACTGTTCCATTGTATCCTTATAAGCTTCCAATGGAGATAGAGACAAACTGTTTATCAGCGAAGTCCAGCGGCACGAGTGTGTGTACACCACGTGACCGCCGACGGACTGGGTTGCTAAGGAGCGAAGGACGCCAGAGCGGCATGTGTATATGTACGTTTACAACACATGACCGCTGACACGCCGGGCCGCTCCTGTTCCGCATCTAGTGACTCACGTGACTTAGGAGATTAGTCCGTGTCACATGATGCGTAAGTATATACGAGTATAGGCATACAGTAAATGTTATTTTATTTCTATCTTTATAGGTGAATCGTTAGTCTATTAGATGTATTATGTATATTGAGGTGTCCTCTGATTATTTATATTTTAATATTCTTTATTTATCTATACGGCTTGGGTCTGATTGATTTTAATGATTGCAGCTGATTTGACTATCAGGGTATTTAAACCCCATTTTGGATTAATTTTACTTATGAAGCTACTGAAGAAGTTGTGGGGGGTTTCCACAACGAAAACGCGTTCTAGCACCCCAAGGATTTTCCCTTTGGACTGGAGTTTTGCACAGGAGGTTCCGGACCATCATACCATCTTTTCCAAGCCACTGTGAGTGTTATCTGTTACTATACAGGAGACAAGTTTCCAAACGGACTATCCTAGGAGGCTGGTTATTCAATATACTGTTGCTGGATAATCATCCGGATTGACGCGGAATATCACTCCATCTTCACACATCTGCTGCTATTTGAATTGGTGACTATATCATGTTTTATATATCATATCTTTCTCACGGACAATGAACTCACCAGACTGAGCTACATTTTTCCACGTGAGGATTGATTATTTTTTTTTTATTATTACTTTTCATATATTTTTTGTGTACAATTTATGTCATTATTTTATTATTAAATACCCTTATTTCTGAACCAAGCCGTATTAGATTATTGGATCAGGAGAACCTCTGTGTACTTATATATGTCATAGGCCCTGATTCAGAGCCGGACGCTCTGACCAGAGCGCTCGCTCTGAATCAGGGCCCACCTCCATTAATATGGAGCGTCCTCCTGGACGCTCGTATAGCTGTGGGTCACCACCCACAGCATATACGAGCGTGCAGGATGATGGTCGCGATGGTCAAGACCATCGCGACCATCGAAACTGCAAGCCGGAGCCTGCGGTTGAGTTTTTCAACCGCAAGGCCAGGAGTGATTTTGGCTCTATCAGAGCCAAAATCACTCCCACTGACATCACTAGTGATGTCAGTGGGGCCGGCTTCAGACGGTAGGCGTTCCCTTGGGAACGCCTCCGTCTGGCAGGCACGCCCCCGACACGCCCACCAAAGGGGGCGTGCTGTCAGTCAACATCGACAGCACGCCCCCTTTGATGAGACACTCGGAGCGAAGGAAAGTCCTTCGCTCGTCGGGTCTCGCGCATGCGCACGACGGAGCTCCCTCCGTCGCGCGCATGCGCAGTGCGGACCATCGACCCACTTGAGAGCGGACAGCCGCTCGTGAGTGGGTCTGAATGAGGGCCATAGTATTGACTATCTATCTATTGTCTGTTTATTTGCATTCAGAAACCAAATGCACTAATTGCCTGAGTGGTATTATTGGATCCCACTCAGTTATTATTCATTTTATAATATCAATTTAACATTTTTTGACACTAGCGCTGTTCATTCCCCCCTTTTTTTATATATCTATATTTTCCTGGAGTTTGACAAACTCTTTGAACCAGCTGCTTTCACAACGCCATTCCAGTCATATTTCTATTTGTTTTCTTTTATATTTAAGCTTGTTGACACTGGTGAAACGTCAACATGGTCAGAATGTCGACAATGTCTTTTTAACCATTTCATATGTCGGCTATCTGTGCATGTTGACATTTTCCAGATGTTGACATTCTAGCTTCACTGTTGGCATTTCATGTGTCAACATTCTGTCTCATGTCGTAATTTTCCAGATGTCAGGAATTTAAGCATGTCATCATTATAACTGTTGATATTCTGGTGTCGAAATTATAAATGTTGAAGTAATGATTGTCGACACCGCTTTATTCCAGGCTAATCAAAATGCTCAACATTTTTACATCTTGAGATATGAGCACCTCCAAATGCTCACACAGGGGCACAGGTTTGTGGCTGTGATTTTATGTCTACATGTGGGTGACAATACTGCAGCTGAAGCTTCCCGCAGCCTGGCCGGTGCCTGGTCACGCAAGAGGCCAGCAATCTGCATCTGCCGACGCAGACCCTGGCCTCATCCCTCCTGGAAAATGAAGGTGACACACCCCCATTTTCAGGAACGGCGACCAGGCACGCTCCCGCTCTACCCCCCAAACGCCGCAGCATGTCAAGCATGTTGCTGCTTGGGGGGGTCTCGGAGCTAGATTGCAGGACATGACATGCGCAGCACTGGTCCTGCGCAGACGCCGTGCCCTCACCATCACAGTTGTGCGTTCATCCTTGGAAAAACGTACATCTTAAAATCAGGCTCTGCGGCCAGCTCCCCGCATGTAATCTCTCTGGGTTTTCATCACAGAGCTCAGAGACAAGTTGCTGTCTGGACCCGGCTTTCATCACCAACCGCCCCTACCAGGTGAGCAGATACTTCTGCGCACAGCAGCTCCCTGATCACATCCACTAACAGCGGGTTACTGCGAAGATAAGTAAGCCTGGTTCTTCCCGCACTACTCAGTATGTGGAGGCATGATTAACACTCTGGTTAGCCTCATATAACCACACTTATACCTATATGGAACTTTTTATACGGAGCGGCAGCTTATTAGGAATATACAGTTACTAGTGTCTTAGAAAGGATTAAGTATGTTTCGATACACTGGGGTTGCCACAGTGATACAATATGCACATGCCACTTTCTAACTTCCACCTTTTCTAAAGGGTATGCAGTCGGCGGACCTAATCCCGACAGCTGGCTTCACGACTGTCATATCCCGGCAAGGGTCTAAAGGCAGGCGTCGATATGCCGACGCCTGTCATTAGACATACGCCAGGAGCCCAATGCCCGGCATCCCAATCGAAGTGATGCCGGGCGCCGAGCACGTATAGCCGCGGTGGAGAGGGTTAGGTTTAGGGTTCCCGGGGGGGACGACTTATTGTTAGACACCCCCCCCCGGAGGTTAGGTTTAGGCTAGGGGAAGGGGGGGTTAGCGTTAGGCACTGGGGGGGAAGGTTAGGGTTAGGCACCCCTAAGGGAGGGTTAGGGTGTAGAAATAGGTTAGTCAATACTTTAGGACGATCGGGATTTCCTCCTCTGCCAGGATGCCGCTGTCAGGATTCCAACCGCTGGGCATGGGTCCGGCAGGAAATCATACCGATTCCTTCTAAAGGATTCACTGGCACAATAAAGCTAATTTGAGGCTTTAACCCACACAATATTGGAGTATACAGCTCATGCTCCGTTACACATATGGATAAGACTGTGATTTGTGCATTTGTTTTTTGTCATTTCTTTCTGCATGCAGAACATGTTTTATGTGCAATTACAAGATTAATGCACCTTGATTATTACTGAATGATCGTCCAATGAGATAAGAATACCCAAGTAATTGTCTTTTTTATTGTAATAAATACATTGTTCTATTTCCATATGTATTGTTGTGTCTCTTGGGTCTGGTATAGGCTAATTGGCGCTACCATCAGCTAGTACACTTACCTTTAATGTTCTTCTGTTCTTCTGTTGTTTTTAGCATGATACACATCTCTGTACCGCTCATACCGTATACGCACCACAAGTGCTACCTAACAGAACTTACATCATTATCAACTATACTGTATGAAGTCACAGCCGACTACTCACATTACTTAATTGACATTTCCCTTTGGTCTACTGTAGGGTCCCAAGTGGTTTGTAAAACGTAGAAAAACAACAGATGTTTGTATTTAATTTAATTTGTATTTTTAATGTGTCAGCATTTAATTACATTTTATATTGAGAATATGTATCTAGCATTAATAATTTATAAAGATGCAATTTTCTCTTGTGTACATGACGTATGCCTGGCGCAAATGCTACTGGTTTAGTATGTCGATATTGGCTACGCCAACATTCAGCATGTCGACACTGATGAAATGTCAACACGCTCGGAATGTTGAAAAAACAGTGAGTCCCGGCGGTGTGGTGATCACTGACCTCCATTCTACTTCAGCAGGGCAGCGGTGTGTTCTGGGTCTGGCGGTGCCAGGTGATGTTGTCGATAATGTGACAGGCGGAGAAATGTGTAGAGACGGCCTGCTACTACAATCACTGACCGCTCACTGTTACTGTTGATATCACCCCGCACTGGATTTTCAGCATTGGAGCCGCATGTTCGTAGCAGCGGTGATGAGAATTTCATTTACCTGACCAACACGTTGTATACCCCCCAGGGGGTATATTTACTATGGTTCAACTAGAGATTCATTTTTATGAATCACTGAAATCTCCTGAGATCAAATTGAATTTGAACAGCAAAAGCCCTCAATAAATCTCAAATTTACTAAGAATGGATTTTGCTTTCGATTTTCAACCCGAATTCGATCTGGCTTCAGTATAAGAAGGGATTTGCTGTTTGATTTTGCATTTTCATGTCCAAATGGAACAGCAAATCCCACTCCAAAATTAACTTCAAAGCCCCAAATGAATAGAACTGCTTCATGCTTTCATTTTCAGCATGAACAGTCTGATAGCCCAGGACTATCAGCGCCACCCCTGGGTGGTGGGTGGTGGGTTGATAGTGTAAGTGTAGTGTAAAAAAAGATAAGTGTAAATATTGTCTTTATAGTAGAACTGCAGGTCCCAGCAAGCCTCACCCGCATGCTGGTACTTGGAGAACCACAAGTACCAGCATGTGGCGCATTAAATGCCTGCTGGTACCTGTAGGTCACCTGTAAAGAAGTGTTTAAATAAAAACAATACACACACACCGAAATAGTAAAGTTTTAATACATATATACACACTCACCAATACTCACCTACATTAAAGTCAATGGAGAGCCGCAGGGTTACTAAAGTTTATTCTGCAGTTCCCACCATTGACTTCATTTGAGGGAGCCGTTCATTGGCTGAGAGAGGCGGGGGTTGACCTCTCTCAGCCATGAATGCTCAGAGACGGCTCTACAAAGGAAGAAGCCGCGTCTGAATTCTTCATTGAGGAGGTAACATCGAACTGCTCATGCTGAAAACTAATGCATGAAGTTCTACTATTCATTTGGGGATTTGCAGTTCGAGTTTGAGTTCAAGTTGTATTCGATTTGCAAATCGAACATTAGTAAATTAAGGGATCCTATGGTCCTCTATGGGAAGACATCAATATTTTTCAGAAATTCAATTTCATTTCTAATTCCTTTTCTTGTTCGATTTGACATTCGACTTGGCCTGTAGTAAATCCCTTCATAAAAATTCGAACCGAAATGCAAAATCAAACAGCAATCAAAATCGAACCATAGTAAATATACCCCCAGATCTGAATATAGGAAGGGCGCCTGACGACACGTGGGGCTTGCACTAACAGCGGGCGGATTGCCTAGCCATTACTAACTAATAAACACTATCCCCGCCTGATCAATATAAGCGTCAGATGGAAGGCAACATTTAGCCTGTGCATTGAGACGGCTCATGTTTGCATGCCGCACTTACTGTATGGTAGCTCCTGACCAGGGCCGGCCGAAGCCTTATTTTTTTGGTAAGCGGATATAGATTTTATTGCCCCATGTTGAAATAAAAACCTCATATTTCGGTGTGTGAAATATCGGGAGTACATGTAGTAATGTAACAATGGCAAAAGGGAATCTGAAGATCAAAAGACCAGATTTATATACACATGGTTATAATTTAATACAATACTGTGTGGTGTCACTAGGATTGGTGTAACCGAGTGCAGTAACTAATGGTGTCACCCCATATGACCTTCTCCTGCATCAAACCATACAGAATCCTTAGTAATAATATACAATGGACCCAACGGGAAAAAAACATATACATTAACCCCCACGGCCCCTCATGATAAATAAAAACACATACATAGGCCACAGCATGAAAAAAACAAACAAATAGGCCCCCACATGAAAATAATAAAGCACATAGGCTTTGCATGAAAAAACACACATTAGTCCCCATGTGAAAATAAAACAGATAAACTTTGCAGGAAAAACACCCAGATAGACCCCCACATGAGAGAAAAACACACACATTAGCACGGACAAAAGTAATATAAACATAGGTTTTTCTTGAAAAACACACATAGGCCCCCACATGAAAATGTATGGTGTTATAGGGCCCCTATACAGCAGGATCACCAGAGCCGGCCCTAGCCAATTTGGTGCCCTAGGCAAAATTTTGACTCGTGCCCCCTAACAGATAATCTCACCACCAATCTTAAGGCAGGTACACACCAGACAATGTGTAGAATGCCCGACCTCATCAGCGACTAGGCCCGGTGGGGGAGCCGGCATCTGCAAATGCAATAAACACTTGCAGATGCCGGCAGCAACAGAGTGATGGCGGGGGCCATGCTGCATTCAGCAGTACGGTCCTCGCTAACGATATCCCCCGTCGGCCCTTCATGATAATGCTGACGGTGCACTGGAGCACACATTATCAGCAACATCGCTGGTACACACTAGACGATGTGCCCAATATGTCACCCTGAAGCCCCGGATTGAATGACATATAGTTTAGTGTGTACCTAGCATTAGTGTTTATATGCTGATGGCAAAAATACCACATTTGTTCATAACTTATTTTTTATTCTCAAAGAAATATGTGCTAAAGTACGAATTTATATATATATTAGGGGTGTGCACCGGCCACTTTTCGTGTTTTGGATCTGGATCTTTCTTCGTGTTTTGGATCTGGATTGGTTTTGCCAAAACCACCCTTCCGTGTTTTCGGTTCTGGGTTTTGTGTTTTGGATCTGTATTTTTTTTTTTTTTTAAAAAGCATAAAAACAGCTATAATCACAGAATTTGTGGGTTTTTCTGCTCCTATGCTATTATTAACCTCAATAACCTTAATTTCCACTCATTTCCAGTCTATTCTGAACACCTCACACCTCACAATAGTGTTTTTATGTCCAAAAGGTTGCACCGAGGTAGCTGGATGACTATGCTAAGCGACACGAGTGGGCGGCACAAACACGCGGCCCATCTGGGCGTGACACTGCAGTGGCAGACAGGATGGCAGTTTGAAAAACTAGGCCCCAAACTGTACATAATGCAAAGAATAAAAAGAGGTGAAAGATGGAATTGTCCTTGGGCCCTCCCACCCACCCTTATGTTGTATAAACAGGACATGCACACTTTAACGAACCAATCATTTCAGCGCCAGAGTCTGCCACACGACTGTAGCTAAAATGATTGGTTCGTTTGGGCCCCCACAAAACTAGCTGGCAATTAATCTGTCCCTGCACAAACTGGCTCTACGGAGGCAAGATGTCGTCCTCATCCTCCTCATCCACCGTTTCTTCACCCTCTTCAGTGTTGTGTACATCCTCATCCTCACAGAGTATTAATTCGTCCCCGCTGGAATCCACCACCACAGGTCCCTCTGTACGTTCTGGAGGCTGGTCTCCCTGGAAGAGTTGATAATTCATTTTATGAACATCATCTTCTCCACATTTTGTGCAAGCAACCTCCTACGCCTTTCGCTGACAAGGTTCCCGGCTGCACTAAATACTCTTTCGGAGTATACACTGGAGGGGGGCAACTCAGGTAAAATAGAGCCAGTTTGTACAGTGGCCTCCAAATTGCCTCTTTTTCCTGCCAGTACAGGTTCGGACTGTCTGACATGCCTACTTGGATGCTGTCACCAATGTAATCCTCCACCATTCTGTCAATGGTGACAGTATCATATGCAGTGACAGTAGACATGTCAGAAATTGTTGGCACGCCCTTCAGTCCGGACCAGATGTCCAAACCAGCCCTTGACTTATGACACAGGTGCACGTTTGGCGCTGCTACTGTGTTGATGCACGTGCGGCTACAGCGCACACAAGTCACAAACACAGAAATTTTTATTTTATTTTTTGGAGCACTTTGGGGTTACACCACCCTTTAACAGACTTACGGGACACAGGTGAACGCTTGGCGCTGCTCTTTTCACTGAGCTCCGATCGTGGCAGAGCAGAGTGCAGCAGCAGAGCCCCCTAGGCATTCCAGTCACCCCTAGGCATTTGCTTATAATGCCTAGGGCCGGCCCTGAGGACCACCCTGGGTGCTAAGTTACAATTATACCCTAAGTTACATATTCGGGGAGAGGGAGACAGCCAGTGGGTGACAGGGAGAGGGAGACAGCCAGTGGGTAATAGGGAGAAGGAGACAGCACTAGGTGACAGGAAGAGGGTGATGACAGGGTGAGAGTAACAGGGAGAGGATGATAGTACTGGGTAACAGGGAGAGGATTATAGCACTGGGTGACAGGGAGAGGTTGACGACGGGGAGAGGGTGACAGCACTAGGTGACAGAGGGTGACGACAGGGATATAGCAGCACTGGGTGACAGGGAGAGGTTGATGACAAGGAGAGGGTGACGGGGACAGGGCGACAGCACTGGGTGACCGGGAGAGGGTGATGACAGGGAGAGGGTGACAGGGAAAAGGTGACGACAGGGAGAGGGTGACAACAGGGAAAGGGTGAAAGCACTGGGCGACAGAGAGAGGGTGACAGCACTGGGTGACAGGAAGAGAGTGACAACAGGTTGAGGGTGACAGGGAAAAGGTGAAAAAAGGGGTGACATGAGGTGCCGTAGCTCGCCTCTAATTAAATGGACCCCTAAGTGGTAAAACCAGAGCCATCTTACAGTACAAAAGGCTCAGAGCAAATATCCAGCATGAATACACCCAGCATTAAAAAACAAATGTTACACGCAGAATAATGGAGGTGCCCTTGTCAATACATAGCAGCTGCTGAAAGTGACATCAAGGCAAAACAATATACACTGTACATAGATCAGAAATTAGTCAGTATTGCGGTAGTCAGATATGAAAACTAGAATAAAGAAAGTAAAATGTACATCAATATAATAAATTACATAACAAAAAAGATTAAGGCCTAAAGGAGTCTGTGTAATAAGCCTTGGAGAGAGATAAAGTACCAACCAACCAGCTCCTACCTGTTATTTTTCAAACACAGCCTGTAAAGTGACAGAGCTGATTGATTAATACTTTATCTCCATCCGCTTTATGAGCTTTAACCCCAAAATGTTAAAACTTATAGGGTGTAAATTTACTAAAGTGAGAGTTTTTAGAAGTGGAGATGTTGCCCATAGCAACCAATCAGATTCTAGCTATTATCTTCTAGAAGGTGCTAGTTAAATGTGAAGTAGAATCTGATTGGTTGCTATGGGCAACATCTCCACTTTTAAAAACTCTCACTTTACTAAATATACCCCCTTTCTTGTGTAGCCAATAACTAAAGAGTGTAGTACCGCCTCATACCTCCTGATGTCGCTATTACTCTTAAAGTTTTATTCAACAGTTTTGTACAACCAAGAAGAAAATAACATGCAGTCTAAAATTGTCATAATGTTGATTTCTCAATAACACAAAGTGAAATGTGTCACATATATTGGAATGTGTTACAATAATGTTAGGGCTACATCTGAAGATGGGTTTGTTACTTTATATAACTGCCCTTCAAATCATTTATATTCAGTGCAACTTGTCAAAATATGTTGCAAGAAGTGATTCATTTCACCCATTTCTGTGCATAGAAAGCTTTCAGTCCCATCAGTAATACTCTCCATCTGTATGATGTATTTATTTCCTAATATCAGCTTAAAATGATCACAAGATACACTGCTAAGGGGGAGATTTATCAAATCAGCTTCTGTCGTTGTAAAGGCTGTGCTAGTTAGAAGCTGATTGGCTGGTGCTTTTTCTCTCTCCAAGATTTGATAAATCTCCCCCTAAGGGGCATATTTATCCCAATCCGCATACTTAATACAGATGTGATAAATATTTTTTGCTTAAATTCGCAACATTAAAATTAATATTTTACAATTTTTCTCTTTCTAGGAGATGGGTTCCGATAAGGGAATTGGTATGAATTACCTTGGTTCAAATCCCGACAGCGGCTGCCTGACATGGGTGAAAATCCCGATCGTCCCCAGGTAAGTATTTACTAACCTAACCTCCCCACCCTAACCCTCCTTTGGGGTGCCTAACCCTAACCTTCCCCTCTAAGTGCCTAACCCTATTCTCCCCTCTAAGTGCCTAAACCTAAGTCCCCCAGGGGTGTGCCTAAACCTAAGTCCCCCCCGGGGGTGCCTAACCCTAACCCACCCTTCCCCTAGCCTAACCCTAAATCCCCGGGTTGGGTGCCTAACCCTAAATCCCCCCTGGGAGCCCTAAACCTAACCCTCCCCCCCGCAGCTGTCTGCAGCGGTGCCCGGCGTCGATCAGGATGCCGGGCGGCGGTCTCCCGCCGTCGGTAAAATGACAGGCGTCTAGATTTAGACGCCTGTCATTTAACCCTTGCCGGGATAAAGGAGTCGGGAAGCCGGCTGTTGGGATTACGTCCGCCGGCTTCCCGATTGCATACCCCGATAAGAGCCCGTCCTGGTGAAGATCCAGAAGCAGCGTGATTGCGCTACACTATCACACTGTTTCCTGGTTAGGGTCCTGGACGCACAGTGCAGATGCATAGCCGGCACATGCATCACAGGGGGGCGACGGAGGGGGATTCTCTGGATATTTCTCTAGAAGAATTTGCGATATACTAGCTCATAGGCTGCTGCTTACATATCAGAGCCAAGCCCCAAAGCTTGGTGAATCGATCAGTGCAGCTGCCCCCATAGAAACCTATGGAGGCTGTATTTGTGTACGAAAGTAGGGGGCCCGCGGCAGATATCTGCTGAGATCCCTCCATAGTAAATCTGGGACATCCTTAATATTTCAGGGAATGTCCCATAATTATTTAATAATACTGTAAATAGGCTCTTAGATGAGCTAGGAGGAGATTTATTACATATTCTAAAGAGAACAAGTGGAAGTGTTTCTCATAGCAACCAATCAGCTTTAGCTATTATTTATATAGTGCATTTTATAAAATGTGGTGGCCATTCTCTGTAAATATTTGACAGTTCTATTAGTTGTATGATAATAGTATCAGGAGGAGACTACTGAAGTATGCCTTGAGAATTCAGAAGTAGACAGTAGCGCTGATAAGGACCGCAGCCTAAAGTCTCATACACAGCAGCTGTACACAATGACAACGGCAAAGCTGGATAGCGGTGGTTAGTTAAAAATGGGACTGGTAGCCAATAATGAGGGCAAGATTGTGGGGTCTATTTACTAAGCAGTGTTAGGAGACAGAGTGAAAAGTGATAAGTCTGTGATAAGGTGCCAGCCAATCAGTTCCCAACTGTCATTTTTCAAACACAGCCTGTGAGATGACAGTTGGGAGCTGATTGGCTGGCACCTTATCACTTTCTTATCCCTTTTCACTCTGTCTCCTAACACTGCTTAGTAACTAGACGCCTGTATAACAATGGTCAGAGTCAAAGTTGTGGACTGATACACGAGCAATCAGTAAATTGAGCAGTGGCACGGCGGAATGGTAACCTCTATAGATGTCCTCTATAGATGGTTCGATAAATCTCTATGCTAATTCCATACTTGCTTATTTGTGGGACCGATCCTGTGGGAGATCCAGTTGGTAAGTGCAGGAAGTGGAGATGTGAAATTCATCATCATGGTACCATAGCAAGGAGCTGATTCAGACCCACTCACTAAGATGCATACTCTCGCTGCCGATGGTATGCAGTGTGTATGCATTGTGAGCACGTGCATACCTTAGCGAAAGTTCACAATGCATTCGCTCGCTGCGCATAGACAGGCCAGCAGAGTGAGTGACAGGAGAAGCCGTTTGTAGGTGGTAACAGGAGCTGGCCATTAAAAACGGGGGAGTGGAGGTGTAAACGCAGGCGTGCCTGAGCGTCTCAATGGCGTATTAGAGGTGTGCATAATTATAAGACAGCATCATAGTACACGTCACCTGGCTTGTTTTTACACTGAAGTGCTTGCGGTAGGGTATGGTCAACTTCAAGCGCTGCGATCGCATCCGATGTACTGATGGTTGCATACATTTCCTGGACATGATGTGGGCGTCTTAAGACAGGCTGGTGGGTGTCTGCATACACTATGTACATACACTATGTGATCGCTCTCTAAGAAATACTGGGCATGTAATGCATTGCTGTGCGAGTGCACTGCCTATGCAATTTGCATACACATCGTCGTCAGAGCGATCGCATCTAGCGAGCGGCTCTGAATAAGCTTCCAAATGTGCAATAACACGATCTGCATCATTGCACAGTGGGGGTGAGGATATGATGACACCATTCAGAAGATCCAAAAAGATGTCTCCCAGATATGCCAGGAGTGTAAGCAAGTATGTTTATTCCACTACCAAAACAAGTGTTATTTGCCATAGCAACGAACAGGTGAGTTTTCAGTTTTATTGTTAACAGTGCTAGAAATTAACATTCATCCCTTTAGTGGTTCAGGGCTGTCCTTCTTGATTTTTAGAGCGGCCTCCTGGACGCTCGTATAGCTGTGGGTGACCACCTATAGCGAGCGGCCCATCAGGCTTGCGACGAGACCCTTGTGGTAGGGTCTCGTTGCCACAAGCCCTGGAGTACTTTCGGCTGAAACAGAGCCGAAAGCACTCCCACTGACATCACTTGTGATGTCAGTGGGGCTAGCTCCAGACGGTAGGCGTTCCCATGGGAACGCCTCCGTCTGGGCAGCCACGCCCCAGGCACGCCCACCAAAGGGGACGTGCTGTCACTCAACATCAACAGCACACCCCCTTTGGTGCGAGACCCGGAGCGACGGTTTGCCCGTCGCTATCCGGGTCTCGCGCATGCGCACGATGGAGCCGGCTCCGTCATGCACACTGGGCCAACATCGACCCGCTTGCGAGCGCTCAGACCTCACGAGCGGGTCTGAATCAGGCCCAGTATTCAATCACACATATATCTTTCACTGAGATGGGCAGAGAGGGCGGATCAGGTGCCCTGCGAATGGTGGTAGCAGAGGCTGCTGGCAGGGGCAGATTGGCCGTCATTTGGTTTTAACAGTTATTAACAGATCACCAGGGCATGGCATAGAAATGATTTGCTGAATTTTCCCAGTGAATGTCTCCCCATGCAAATTCCACAAGGATTATAGTGGTATTAAACGACCCCAATACCTATTCTGTTCACTACAGTAATTAAAAATTAACTAAAATAATATTTAATTCCTTCAATCAAACATTTGTAATGTACAGTATAGAGTTATTCAATATTTTAACAATTCTGAAAAATAATTGTATCTATTTCATAAAAAAAAAATGCCACCTTAGTGGAAATAAAGCCTACATTTGGCAAACTGGCTCATAAAACGGATACGGGCAAGGCAGGTATGAGATCTTCTGGGAGTACTAGGAGGTGAGGCAAAATGTGGCAGTGTTGTCACTCCCTTTGCATGCTCTGCCATTTGAAGGGGGCGTAACCTTATTATCTAGAGAGTGAGACTGCACCTCCCTGGCAGACCCTAGATACAGGCGTGGGTATGGGTACTGTGAACTTTGTTCCCCCCTCTCCCTATAGGAGTCTATTTACTAAGCAGTGTTAGGAGACAGAGTAAAAAGTGATAAGGTGCCAGCCAATCAGCTCCTAACTGTCACTATACAGGCTGTGTTTCTCGGGCACCCTAGGTAAAGCTTCAGTTTACCACCCATCCTCCCCGAAGACCACTACTTTCCTCACATGCTCCATGCGGCCTGCCAGCTTCTATCTCACATATCCCTCATGCCCGCAGCTCATCCCCCACCTGCACATCTGCCCACCATCTTTTCCCCTCGCAGCTTTTCACTTACATATCCTATTGCCCCAACCAAAGAACAAGAGGAGTTCTATCTAGTTAGTGCACTATGGACAACCATTTTTTAAAACACACAATTAGTTAATTTCCCCTAAATTGGGATTCTGAAGTGAAGTATTATTATTATTATTATTATTATTTATTATTATTATCACTATACATTGTTTCTATGGCACCACAAGGGTTCTGCTACACCTTTCAAATGAGCAAAACAAGAAAACAGTGACTTATAATACAAGACAATGCAGGACAGGGGCATGGTTTATAAACATTGCTGTATTAGTGGTCATCATACTTTAAATACGCAGCAGGACGGCAGCAACCAAAGGTATTATATTACATACCGTACAGATGGTAATATACTGTAAGATAGTGTAAGTAAGGGAAACAAGAAGCACAAGAGGGAAGAGGGCCCTGCCTAAGAGAGCTTACAATACAAAGGGGAGCGACAGAAATACAGGGGTGACAAAGATTTAGGTAGACAGTGAGGAAGTAGCAAGGAGCAGTAGATTGGTTGCTGTGGGCAACATCTCCACTTTTAAAACCCGCACTTTAGTAAGAGAGGACGTATAGCGGGAGAATAGGAGAGGTCCCAGAACAGAACCTTGGGGGACACCTACTGGCAGAGAAAGTGGGTAGAAGTGGAGTCATGAGAGACGTAGAATAAGCTGTCAGAGGTAGGAGGTCAGCCAAGAGAGGGCAGTATCCTGCAGACCATGGGAGGGAAGGATTTGCAGGAATGGAGGATTGTCCACAGTGTCAAAAGCAGCAGAGGTCAAGGAGAGTGAGATGGGAGTAGTGACCCTTGGCAGTTAGGCGATCGTTGCTGGTTTTCATGAGGCCAGTTTCAGTGGAGTGGACAGGACGGAAGCCAGACTGAAATGGGTTGAACAGGGAGTGTGAGGACAATCCGCTCAAGGAGTTTGGATATAGTCGTTTGGATTTATACATCATTCAAGAATTATGCGCACTGTGGGCCCCTTTTAACAATGATACATATCTCCTTTAGCACACGCTAAGTGGGTTATGTCATCCTTTTTCATATTTAACAGTGATAATCCAAGATAACCGATGTACGTCACTGCATTGCTCTCCCCATCTTTAGATGGTAAGAGCGATGCGCTCCTTATTGCTGGCATATTCGCTTGTATAACTGCGATATATGATTAATATTGGTGGCCCATAGTGTACTATCTAGATATTAGTTCAGGAGATGCACTTTATACTGTACTGTATATATATTTATCAAGCAATGAAAGATGTCAGGGTGGCAAGGTGTCACAACATTTGAATCAGCACAGTCAGCATTCTAGTTAACCTTGACTGCTTACCTCTTCTTGTAGAGTTCTAGGACTAGATCACTGTGTCCCTGATTGCATATTTCCATCACAAGAGGTCTCTGCAACAGCTACTCGGTTTGGTTTCAGCTAGTCAGTGTGGCTTCAGTCACCTTATGCCACAGCCAACCTATGCCATCCTCTCTCTAGTAATGCCTTGTCACAGAGGTCTGGTCAGAACACCTTCCGAACCTGAAGGAACCTGTATAATTTGTGCAAACCACCCATGTATTTGTTGGTGTGATACATTGGCTGGTACTTTATCTCTGTTGTTTTTATCTCCATACAGGGCTTAGTAAATAGACCCCTTAGACCCCTCAGTTACCGCATAGGTCACCAGTTACAGGGAAGTGTCAGCTCACCACCACCCTGCAGTGTTCACCCTGCCTGGCGCCGGACCCAGAGAAAGGGCACTACTTGCGCACCCAAAAAAGGGGCATGGCCAATGAAAAGGGGCATGTCTTTATGACGCATCCCCTTTTTGTCACTCTTGGGGACGTGGCTGGCATCCATTCACCAGCGGTGACCGCTGCACCGCCGTTTTCCACACCCACGGGACACTGCTGCCCACAAGAGGGGACAGAACCCACAGGCTGTTTCAGCGGGCACAAGGCCAGAGTGCTTTCTGCCCTTTAGAAATAGGGCAGGGCGTGGTGCCCCGCTGAAACAGCCTAGCGGGAACGCTGACCCTGAGTAACTTATCACTGCACAGCCCGTCTGTGAGACCCAGAGTGCATGGCGTACGTACTGCTGACAGTGCCCACTGCACATTTGGTGCCCCATACACACCTACCTGCAGTAGGCACATACCCAGCCTACATCCACCTCTCACAGGCCCTGCAGCGGCCAGTGGTGCTCCCACTGCCCCATCCCGTTGACCTGTCCCATGACTGCCGCGGCCTCCTTGCCTCTCACATGTGGAGAAGTGCCGTATTGGCAGACTTCGTGGGCCGCTGGGAAGGGGAGGAGCTTACCATCGCTGGATGCACTGCTAAGGGGTGGTCCTGTACACACCTGGACCACCCCATAGTTTCACCTGCCAGCCATGGTGTGTGGCATCAAACACAGTGGGCATAGCAGCTGGTAAGACCCACGGCCATCTCCAGTGTCCTCTAGTAGAAGAATGTTCAGAGACATCCTTTTGTTATTTTTCCAGATTTAGCTCTGCCCTCCACGTGTCAGCGCCTTATATCTGTGACCGGATTACCTAACTCATCACCCAATCACAGTTTGGGTTTGATCCCCACTGGGTCTTGGGGTATCAGGGATTCCTGCTTACCATCAGTAACCACCTGTTACTGACTCCGCCCACTGCGCAGTGGATGTGTAACAATGCTGCCACCACCAAACTCCTTCAATCAGCATTTGGAACGACTTCTTACGTACAACCAGGCTCCTACCTCTGGCACCTGGAACTGCTGCTGCAGCATATGCATCGACGAGCTGCGGCCACACCTCCTGGTTGGTGTCGGCTGATTCCCCCTGATTCCTTGCAATGAACCAGGCTCTATACAATAGCTAGCAGAAGGCTTGAGCTTGGAGATGCTTGGGCTCAATCCAGAACATCCAAAGAATGGAATAGCATTTAGCGCAATTCTGTTGCCTCAGGATTCAGATGCAGTCGTAGTCAGGCAAAGATGTTTATAGCTCAATAGTCTTGAAAAAGACTTTTCCCTCAGCTAAGAGGGGGTACAGCATACAGAGATGTTACAGCAGTCTTGATGTTCAAAAAATACACACAACTAGGCACTCTGGGTCTGTTTCAGACCCGTTTGCTAGCAAGCAATCAGTCGGAGCGAGCGATGTTTTGCAATGTGCGCATGTGTATACATCGCAGTGCGCATGCGTGAACTAAGCCGAGTGATTGGAAGCATTCACTCGCCCAGCAGAGACAGCCCAGCTGAATGAGTGACAGGTCAAGCCGTTTGTGGGTGGTGACAGGGGCAGGCCACTGGAAACGGGGGAGTGGAGGTGCGAACGCAGGCGTGCCTGAGCATCTTAACGCCGTTTCAGAGGCGTGCATAATTAACAGGCAGCATCATAGTACACATCACCTGGTTGAATTATACACTGAAGTGCTCGCAGTGCTTGTGGTAGGGTATTGTCAACCTCAAGCGCAGCGTTCCCTTCCTATGGAACCTGATGTAACAATGTCTAAAGACAGGCTGGTGGGCATGAGGCATAAACACCGCCATCGCACGCTGAGACATAGTGGGTGTGCTTATGCCTTGCCCTGCGATCGCCTGCCTTGCCGTCACTTAGCCGAATTTGCATAAGCTGGGAGCGAGCATATTCATCTAGCGAACGGGTCTGAATCAGACACTCAGGCCCTTCTTTTGCCTAAAGCTGCATTTTGGTGCCACTGTCAGATTTAAAAATAAACAAATAAATTGCAAACCAGTCTAGATTATTGAACACTATACAGAAACATTGTCCAGAATACAAAAGAAATACAAAGATCAATCTCAGTGTACAGAAATACTGCGGGGGTTGTCTTGTGTTACTTTGTTGTGTTTCTGGCTATCACAACAAATTTAGAAAATCTATAAAATATCGCAGGGGTTACAAATTATTCAATTTCTAGTAAATAGCTGAAGCCAGAAAAGCTGACAGAAAATATTCTTGGCAAATAGAATTATAATACATTTAATCAAGTGCATGTGTTTAAATTATGCACTATGCACTGCCCGAGAAATAATCCAACTAAACAGCTTACCTCCCTCAAGCAATAAATTATTACATATTTCCTGCTCTGTTCAAGATAAAGCAAAGTTTAATGGTTGGTTTTTGTCTACTCTGCTGTGTGTATCCCATGCAAAGGAAAAGGACCTACAAAATGACACTTTTTCTGCATTTGGGAATTTAAAGACAATGTAAAGATATTTATATAGTAAAAGTTGCAAATGACTGTACATCAGTAATGCTGGCCATACACTCTGCAATTATCGGGACGATCCGCCCGATATCGGCGGATCGCCGCGATAATTGCAGCGTGTATGCGGGCGACCGAGGGTTAAATATTGCTCGGTCGGGCATGCTGGATTGTCCAGCATGCCCGTCCGATGCGATATTTACCCGGGAAACTGTCGGCCGCATCGGGCAGTGTATGCTCAGCGCGGCCGACAGACAGACATTTCCTGTGTTCCTTCCTACGGAAGGAACAGGGAAATGTCTCCTCCCCCGGGGGCAGAGCGCTGAGGTCGGGCTATACACTGTGAGATTTCTCTCACAGTGTATGGCGGCGACATCTGCGGCGGGCAGGCAGCCAGATAAAATGTCTGTCGGTCTGACAGACATTTTATCTGGCAGTGTATGCCCAGCATAAGAATGATATGAAACAATGTATTCAACATACAATTAAATAAGTTGCTAAATTCACCCTCAAATTTATGTCTACAATCTGTCAATATTGTAATCAGAGCATATATTTTTTATTATTTGAAATTATTTCCCTAATAGAATTAGGGTGAACAAAGTTACGTCAAATTTAGGGGCCAAACTGCACTGCAAAGTGGGAAAATGTGAATATGCCCCTCAGCAGCTGCCTCACTATATCATACCACCCACTGCAGCGCCGGGCTCCTGCACCAAGCATGGGGCCAGATAAATAGTACGCACTACCCCCTCCCCCCTGCTTACCTTCCTCTGGAAGAATGACCCGCTGTCCCCATACACTAGTATTACAGATGTCTCCTATTTACCTTCCTCTTGCGGAATAGCCTGCTGTCCCCATACACTAGTATCACAGATATCTCCTATTTACCTTCTTCTTTGCGGAATGGCCCGCTGTCCCCATACACTAGTATCACAGATATCTCCTATTTACCTTCCTCTTGCAGAATGGCCCGCTGTCCCCATACACTAGTATCGCAGATATCTCCTACTTACCTTCTTCTTTGCGGAATGGCCTGCTGTCCCCATACACTAGTATCACAGATATCTCCTACTTACCTTGCTCTTTGCAGAATGGCCCGCTGTCCCCATACACTAGTATCACAGATATCTCCTACTTACCTTGCTCTTTGCAGAATGGCCCGCTGTCCCCATACACTAGTATCACAGATATCTCCTATTTACCTTCCTCTGGCGGACTGGCCCGCTGTCCCCATACACTAGTATCACAGATATCTCCTACTTACCTTCCTCTTGCGGAATAGCCCGCTGTCCCCATACACTAGTATCACAGATATCTCCTGCTTACCTTCCTCTTTGCGGAATAGCCCGCTGTCCCCATACACTAGTATCACAGATATCTCCTACTTACCTTCCTCTTTGCAGAATGGCCGGTGTCCCCATACACTAGTATCGCAGATATCTCCTACTTACCTTCCTCTTTGCGGAATAGCCTGCTGTCCCCATACACTAGTATCACAGATATCTCCTACTTACCTTCCTCTTTGCAGAATGGCCGATGTCCCCATACACTAGTATCGCAGATATCTCCTACTTACCTTCCTCTTTGCAGAATGGCCCGCTGTCCCCATACACTAGTATCACAGATATCTCCTGCTTACCTTCCTCTTGCAAAATGGCCCGCTGTCCCCATACACTAGTATCACAGATCTCTCCTGCTTACCTTCCTCTGGCGGAATGACCTGCTGTCTCCATTCACTAGTATCACAGATATCTCCTGCTTACTTTCCTCTTGCAGAATGGCCCGCTGTCCCCATACACTAGTATCACAGATATCTCCTACTTACCTTCCTCAAACAGAATGGCCCGCTGTCCCCATACACTAATATGGGGAGAGAATTCATCAAGCTCCAAAAATATAATATTTTTTAGTAGCTTGACTGCGGGAGCATTCGCCGTCTTTAGATAGCGAGTGCTCCCGCTCCGGCATCGCAACCCACTCCATCCCTATGGGAAGCAGGTCTGTGTTGTGCTGAGGGATCCCTCCTCCCGTCCGGCTCCTTCTGCCAGACGCTGGGGCTCTTGTTTGCATGCGTGACCTGTAGGTGAGTCCGAATGTTAATTATCAGGGTCAGACCCTGATAATTAACATCATGAATAGGCCCCCCAGGGAGAGCTACTTTTTGGAGCAGCTTTCCTGGCACCAGAGCAATGCTGATTTGCTCTGGTAGATCTGGATCTGCTGCCGCAAAGTGCATGGCGCCTTTGCATTTATTCATGGAAAAGTGTCACAAATTGGACTCCGGGTCCACAAAACTGGTTCTGGCGGTGTCACCTTATCAGTCTATCAGTTCTAAGGGTGCACTATTTAAACTAGGAACATAATACTGCTCATTGCCAGAACAGCGTCTCTTTCAAAGCATCAGTACCCGGGCTCCTGACTCTGGGCTTAATTCAGACCTGCTCGCGAGCGCTGGGCGCTCGCAAGCGGGTCGATGTTGGCCCAGTGCGCATGCGCACAAGGGAGCCGGCTCCGTCGTGCGCATGCGCGAGACCCGGATAGCGATGGCCAAGCCGTCGCTATGGGTCTTGCTACAAAGGGGGCATGCTGTCGATGGTGAGTGACAGCACGCCCCCTCTCTTGGGCATGCTGGGTGCGTTGCTGCCCAGATGGAGACGTTCCCATGGGAATGCCTACCGTCTGGGGCCCGCCCCACTGACATCACAAGTGATGTCAGTGGGAGTGCTCTCGGCTCTGATAGAGCCGAAAGCACTCCAGGGCTTGCGGCAACGAGACCCTACCACAAAGGTAAAGGCAAGCCCGATGGTCGTGATGGTCTTGACGATCGCGACCATCTTTTTGGCCGCTCGCTATAGCTGTGGGTGGTCACCCACAGCTATGCGAGCGGCCAGGGGGCCGCTCTAAAATTAGGAAGGACGGCCCTGATTCAGAGCGAGCGCTCTATCAGAGCATCCGGCTCTGAATCAGGGCCTCAGTACCTGCTATGGTATTGCTTCACAGCATTCAGCTCCAGTGCTATCCAGAAAACCTGTTCCAGTATTATTTCACATCATTCTGCTCCAGTGCTATCCAGAAAAGCTGCTCTAGTATTACGTAAGAGCATTCAGCTCCAGTTCTATTCAGAAAACCTTCTCCAGTATTCAGGGCTGGACTGGCCATCGGGCTCTTCTGGCATATGCCAGAAGGGCCGATGGCCTAAGGACTGGCTCAAGGAGCGGGAAAGGAAGAGTCCCCCACCCTCCACACCACGGCTCCGGAATTACTATAATATCACGGAGACGGAAGGGGTGGAGGCATGGATGGGCCGGTGGCTGCTCTGCTGGGTCGGGGAGAGACGGGGGCATGCTGAGAGGCCAGCCTCCGTAACTCGTGACACGCCCCTTTGATTTAACCACGCCCACCTTCACACACGAGTGCAGGGCGGACTGCCAGGGCTGAAATACAGCCCCAGTCTGTCCCTGCTAGTATTGCTTCACAGCATTCTGCTCCAGTGCTATCCAGAAAACCTGCTCCAGAATTGCTTCATAACAAATAGATATCATGATGGAAACCAAAAGGCAAAAGGAGTTAAAAGTTTCTGGATTACAAATGATTCCTGGAACAAGAAAACAGATGGCTTTGCTTATTGAACATCACTTTCCCTTGATGACTTTTGAACTTGAATACATCCATCTACATTGAGCAGTGTCAGGGAAGTAGCCCTGATTTTGTCACTCTGGCTATAGCCAGAGGCAGTAATTTGATTCACCTTGCAGTGGCAAATACAGAATTTATTGAGGGGGGTTTCCAAATGCTTCATTGAAGAGCGAATGTGAACAGTCCATGAAGAGGGCATAATTAGCGCTTAACCGGCTTTATCATACATCATACAAAGGGCCTGATTCAGAGTTGGGAATAGAGGGCCTAATTCAGACCCGCTCGTGAGCGCTCGCAAGCGGGTCGATGTTGGCCAAGTGCGCATGCGCACAACGGAGGCAGCTCCGTCATGCGCATGCGCGAGACCCGAATAACGATGGCCAAGCCGTCGTTATGGGTCTCGCACCAAAGGGGGCGTGTTGTCGATGGTGATTGACAGCACGCCCCCTTTGGTGGGCGTGCTGGGGGCGTGGCTGCCCAGACGGAGGCGTTCTCATGGGAACGCCTAGCGTCTGGGGCCGGCCCCACTGACATCAGTGGGAGTGCTTTTGGCTCTGATAAAGCCAAAAGCACTCCAGGGCTTGCGGCAACGAGACCCTACCGCAAGGGTCTCGTTGCAAGCCCAATGGTCGCGATGGTCATGACCATCATTTTGGCTGCTCGCTATAGCTGTGGGTGGTTACCCACAGCTATGCGAGCGGCCAGGAGGCCGCTCTAAAGTTCAGAGGGACGGCCCTGATTCACAGCGAGCACTCTGACTGAGCGTCCGGCTCTGAATCAGGGCCAGAGAGATATCTCTCTCTCAACTGATCATCTTGGTGAAACCATGCTGCACTGCAGGTGGGGCAAATTTAAAATGTGCAGAGAGATTCAGATTTGGGAGGGAGCTGTCCAAAATGACATCTAAATTGTAGAATAATAATAAAGCTGTGCAGTATTTGTGGGCTACATGTAAAAGCAGCCAGTATTAACCCCACATGCAAAAAAAAAAAATGATGTATTTACACCCCTTGCATTGCAACATGGTTTGTCCAGGTACACAGTTAAGTGCTATCTCTCTCTCTATTACCAACTCTGAATCAGGCCCAAAATGTATTGTGTCTCATAAATCTAGCATATACAGGAACAGCGATCACAGTAAGCCATTAGATGCGGCAGTAGGGCTATCCTGCCTGAGCTGAATGTTTTTATGTCAAATGTGGGCACCATTCCAGAGCATTGGAGCAAGTCCGGGAGTCTGGGGGAGCAGCAGAATGACCTAGCACTGCTCTAAACATATACTGTATGTACATATTGGTCTCCTTATGCACTGGATAGTGTATTATATTATTATACGGTATTAATAATTAACCCTATTGATGGTCTATAGCAGTGCAAGCCTAACAGTGCATGTTTTCCAGATCTCCTATTTGGTGCACAGCTGTATTTGTTACTGGCTGACACATGTTAAAATATCCACAGGTAGTTCTAAATATTTCATTTGTGATACTGAGAAGAATATGCAGCACTATTAAAAGTCTATAAGATTGGTTTATTGCTTCTAACCCTTAACAACCTTGTCAAGCTTACTTAAATTAAACTACTAAATAATGACACAGACAACAAGAGCTTGGCTAAAGGTCACAGCTTTTATTTATAATTAATTAATTAACCTAACCAGGGTGGCAAAGAGACGCTGCAGACTCAGTTCTAGCTTTACTTTGCTCAAATACTCGGGGAACGACTGAAACGTCCCCCCTCTAGACACACTAACGCTGCGATGGTCCCACTTCCCTCCTGTGCCAATCCAAGACGCCTTCGTACAAAAGCGCCCGGGTCCCGTCGCACAGAGCAGGACAAATTCGCCAGGTTCATCGAGGGCAAGTGCCCCCACCACGTATCTTGCGCCACATAAAGCCACTGAGCTGCAGCCTACTCCCGCCATGCTGTGCCTCCCCTAAAATTGGGAAGAAAAGGTTAGTGTGACACAACAAAAACAGTAACGGGTGGGATGGTGGGTTTCAAAGATCCAGAAAACAAGAGGCTGTCTACAAGCAAACAAGCCAATATAAACTGATCATCTGACCATTCCCTCAAGCCATATCATTGGTTCACCCAACCAGCTGACCAGACAGCCTTATAATTTGCCCAGCAACAAGGCTGTCATCAACAGCCATACAGCAAAAACATAGTATTCTTAGTTATACTCGCGCTTATCCAGCCTTCGCATTACTATTATATTACTATTTGTATTGTGATCATGATATAGGCTGGGGAGGTGGCTTTCCAGGCAACCGGAACCCCACCTGTGTTTTCCCATGCCTTGATTGTATCACTTTAGCATCAGGACTGCGATTGTTCAGATTCCCAAGTCCTGATGCAGTGAAGGCAGAGCCAAAAATAATACTCGCACTGAATATTCTATCTCTCTGCCCATTGTACGGTACCAGACACTTATCTTTTTAACGGTCACTAGGTCCCCTAACACTATCACAATTGTGTATTCTCGGCAACAAAGTTAGTTTGGTCTCTTCCTGCATCAAGCAATTAATAATAGTTATAGTGTACACTCTATCACAATTGCACAGGGTAGGTGACACAGACTACAACACAGTTAACTGGTTTTCCCATGCTTCTAGCAACAAATAATAGATATAGCATAACCTTAGTGATCTAATAGTTTTCTCAAAGACTGGGTTCTGGAGCATATATGAAATCGACTAATAAAGAACACTTTATTTACAAAAGACATACAATGCTTAGTTACAGAAATGATATAAAAGGGTTGCAGATTACATAGACCAGTGGTTCGCAAACTCGGTCCTCAGGACCCCACACGGGTCACATTTTTCAGGTCACCCAGCAGGTGCGCAGGTGTATTCATTACTCACTGACACATTTTAAAAGATCCACAGCTGGTTATACTGTAATTATTTCACTTTTGATTCTGTGAAGAGACCTGGAAAACATGCACTGTGTTGGGTCCTGAGGACCAAGTTTGAACACCTGTGACATAGACAAAAATTTGTTGGAATTTCAAATTCAAAGGAAGAAACTTACCTATTTTGTGCTGGGGGCACAGCTGAAAAATGACTGTGCAGTCTCTTAATTAGATTGATCCCCAAAGGTTCTGACCCAGAACAAAAGTCTCCCATACATTTTATCCCTTGCACACCAATCCCATAGATGATGTCATGACCAAGGGGTCTATTTACTAAGCAGTGTTAGGAGACAGAGGGAAAATTGATAAGGTGCCAGCCAATCAGCTCCTAACTGTCATCTCACAGGCTGTATTTGAAAAATGGCAGTTAGGAGCTGATTGGCTGGCACCTTATCACTTTTCACTCTGTCTCCTAACAGTGCTTAGTAAATAGACCCCCAAGTCTCTGATGACTGGGTGACTAGATAATTAAATCAAGGTCCATACTAACTCTCTCCAAACAATTTTAACTTAATACAAATAATTGCACATAAAGTGTCCTGTGTAATAACTACATAAAATATGGTATGCTCACCTTAATATCCATTATTTAAGCTATAACACAAGTGTAAATATGACATAGGGGTGTGATGAGTTAGATACCATGTTTCTTTCAAACCATAATTCCTAGTGATTTCCAAATCGCACCTAACCTGAGTATAGACTTCAGATATATTTTGAGGATTTTTAGAACCCATAGCTATTATAGAAATATAAATTTTACTTCAAAACTAGATAAAATATGATAAGGTTGTGATCTATGCTTATGTCTGTATACCTTTGTAGGCAGATGGTTGAGTGTTTACCCCATCCTGTGTTAGGAGAAGAGACAACATAGTGGCCTCATTTGTATGCATCTAACAGACAAAAGGCTTTTCTTGGTCTTAGGATATAAGAGCTGTACATACAGTACTAATTGAAATTACACCAGGCCTCATCTGGTTTCCTGAGTGTGATGTACTGTACCTGCTAATGTAAAGACTTCCATGGGCACTTCATTCAATTGATTTTGATTAACAAAAACAGCTCATATATATACAGTTATCATTTAAACAACAGGTGAATTTTTATTAATGGAAAATATTTCCCTCTCTACAATTCCCTAACATGCCTATAATCTCTACTATTGGTAATACACATTTCCACAAATAGGATATTTCCAATAACTATTTTAGGAGGATTAATGTTTAAAAATAAGGCTTTAAATAGCTATTTATCCTATTACTCTTCAGTTGTGTAAAAGTGATGTTATGTAGAGAAAAACAATAGTAATCTAAATAAATTATATCTTTATTCTATCCCCTGTGGAGATCGCTTACAATGTAAGTACATTTGCTACGTCTATAAAAGATCTCTTTTATGCTGTTCATTATTTTCTGTTTTTAATACTGGTATGATATTTAGCTTATATGTTTTAACACATTAACTAATGAATTAATGGCCTAGGACTCCAGAGAGATGTGCAGAAACCTTTATGAGTGGAACCTTGATTATTACTGCACAGCGGTCAATGTAACATTGAACATTAACAGTAGCTAAAGAAGGTATACAGAAAAGGTGCATTATTGAAGATTGTTTTCTCCATTTTCCCCATATATTATTATTATTATCATAATTTATTTATATGGCACCACAAATGTTCCGCAGCACCTTACAAAACAAATAGGTTGACCAGTGACTTACAGTAGCGTTCCCGCTAGGCTGTTTTAGCGGGGTGCGGCGCCCTGCCCTCTTTCTGGAAGGCAAAAAGCGCCCTGCCCTCCAGAAGGAGGGCAAAAAGCGCCCTGCCCTAACAGCCTGCGGGAACCGTCTTCACCCGCGGGTCGCAGTGTCCCGCGGGTGAAGAGATGTGCGGTGACCCGGTCACCGCCGGAGAATAGACGCAGGGCGCATGTGCCCGGGATCTATTCTCCCTGTTTGCAGGGCTTCGGGGCTGTCCGTAAGTGCCGGGCACGCCCCCAAGAGTGACGAAAAGGGGACGCGTCTTATAGACATGCCCCCTTTTCGATAACCACGCCCCCTTCTCGGTCGCGCGCGTGCCGAAGGCGCGCGCACGGACATGCCCTCTCTAGCTCCGGC
This sequence comes from Taudactylus pleione, assembly GCA_031769625.1. Classification (NCBI taxonomy): domain Eukaryota; kingdom Metazoa; phylum Chordata; class Amphibia; order Anura; family Myobatrachidae; genus Taudactylus; species Taudactylus pleione. The sequence continues at coordinate 4,382,973 of JAUIMM010000710.1, forward strand.
GCCCTGCCTCCCGCCGGAGCTAGAGGGAACACTATTACAGTACATTACAATACAGGACATGTATACTATACATTGCTACATTCGCGACCATAACACCCAGATAAGCAACAGAGCATAAGCAACTAAGTGTCAGGTGCCCTAGTGGGGAGTAAGAAGTAGATGAAAGTAGAGAACGGAGAAGCACAAGAGGGTAGAGGGTCCTGCTCATAAGAGCTTACATTCTAAAGGGGAGGGGCATTAACCCCTGTGTTGGCCATACATAACTGCAGTTCTGAATAATATCCCTATTTGGCATATACTGTAAATGGGGTAAATGACAGTAGCTTACACAAAGCTGTCAAATAGTATTACACAGTCCAGGGCAGAACCGAATTAAAGGAGAGACACAGGGGGTGAGTACCCCTGGGCCCCGCCACCTTAGAGAGCCCCACGACCTAGCACTGGCTGCTCCCTCCCCTCCTCTCATGAGAGGAACAGTGCGCTGATTGTGACTGGGCCCCTCTGTGCCTGAGCTGCTGCAGTAACCAGACATGGACTGGGGGGGATCACGTGACCCGGCACATAAAAATTTTTTTTTACCCTACTCTGCGCTACGTACGTGACATGATGAGCACGCTGAAGACGAGAGACAGTAAGTGACCCAGTGTCAGTGAGGAACCTGCAGCTGCCATGAGGAGGAATATAGAGAAGATCAAGGTTTGTGAGGAAGGAACACAGGGAGGGAAGGGCTGAGATTATGGAGAGACACAGATGATGAGTTGACACTATAGAGAACACAGATGGGTAGGGCTATAGAGACACAGGTGGAGAGCTGACACTATAGAGATACACAGGGGGAGGCTGAGACTATAGAGAGACTCAGATTAGCTGACATTATAGAGATACACAGGGGGAGGGCTACCACTATAGAGAGACACAGAAGCTGAGCTAACACTATAGAGACACAGGGGGAGGGCTAACACTATAGAGAGACACGGGGGGAGGGCTAACACTATGGAGAGACACAAACTGAGCTGACACTAGAGACACACAGGGGGAGGGTTAACACTATAGAGAGACATGGGGGGAGGGCTAACACTATAGAGAGACACAAGGGGGAGAGCTGACACTATAGAGAGATACAGAAGCTGAGCTAACACTATAGAGACACACAGGGGGAGGGCTAACACTATAGAGAGACACGGGGGATGGCTAACACTATGGAGAGACACAAACTGAGCTGACACTAGAGACACACAGGGGGAGGGTTAACACTATAGAGAGACATGGGGGGAGGGCTAACACTATAGAGAGACAAGGGGGAGAGCTGACACTAGAGAGACACAGAAGCTGAGCTAACACTATAGAGACACACAGGGGGAGGGCTAACACTATAGAGAGACACGGGGGATGGCTAACACTATGGAGAGACACAAACTGAGCTGACACTATAGAGACACACAGGGGCAGGGTTAACACTATAGAGAGACATGGGGGGAGGGCTAACACTATAGAGAGACACAGGGGGGAGAGCTGACACTTTAGAGAGACACAGAAGCTGAGCTGACACTATAGAGACACACAGGGGGGGGGCTAACTATAGAGATACACGGGGGGGAGGGCTGACACTATAGAGACACACAGGGGGAGGGCTGACACTATGGACAGATACAGAAGCTGAGCTGACACTATAGAGACACACAGGGGGAGGGCTAACACTATAGAGAGACACGGGGGGAGGCCTGACACTATGGAGAGACACGGGGGGAGGGCTGACACTATGGACAGATACAGAAGCTGAGCTGACACTATAGAGACACACAGGGGGAGGGCTAACACTATAGAGAGACACGGGGGGAGGCCTGACATTATGGAGAGACACGGGGGGAGGGCTGACACTATAGAGACACACAGGGGAAAGGCTGACACTATGGAGAGACACAGAAGCTGAGCTGACACTATAGAGACACACAGGGGGAGGGCTGACACTATGGAGACACACGTGGAGGACTGACACTATACAGACACAGAGAGGGAGGGATGACAATATAGAGACACATAGGGGGATGGCTAACACTATAGAGACAAATGGGGGTGTTGACACTATAGAGACACACAGATGGGGCGGGCTGACACTATAGAGACTCACAGATGGGGCGGGCTGACACTATAGACACACAGGGGGAGGGCTGACACTATAGAGACACAGGGGGGAGGCTGAGACTATGGAGAAACTTAGGGTTAGATGACACTATAGAGAGACACGGGGAGGACTGACACTATAGAGACACACAGGGGGAGGGCTAACACTATAGAGAGGAACGGGGAGGGCTGACACTATTGAGAGAAACGGGGTGAGCTGACACTATAGAGATACACAAGGGGGAGGGCTAATACTATAGAGAGGCACGGGGAGGGCTGACACTATGGAGAGAAACGGGATGAGCTGACACTATAGAGACACACAGAGGGATGGCTAACACTATAGAGAGGCACAGGGGGGTGGACTAACACTATATGCTGTGTAATTCTTGACTATATTACACTCCCTACTGGTCAACATATTTATTATACAACACTACCCTAACACTGACTACTCATAATCAACTGGCAAATAACATCACAAACAAGGTGTAATTCTAAAGCATTTAACCAAATGAGGCTATGGAGGAACAAAGGGGGAAGCTAGCTAAAGCTATGGAGAGACATGGTGATGCTGAGGCTTCTGGAGAGACACAAGGGGAAACTCTGGGGCTATGGAGAGACACAGGAGAGGAGGCAATCTGAGGCTGCTGAAAAGACAGGTTTGGAACTGAGGTTATGGAATCGTGGCGAGATGAGACACGGTGGGAAGAGACCATTGGAGAGATACATTTGGGAAACAGCTGGTGCACAAAATTTTCATTAGGACCTGAAATCTTAAAAAAAAAAATAGCCTCTGTTGTATGATGATGACATTGGTATTGTTCCTACATAAACTGGCAGCAGAGGCTAGAGACGTGCATAATTGGTTCCCACGCTGCCCGAGAAGAGGTTCCAGATCCTCTCCCCACTGCAGGAATGCAGGTAAGACCTATGCTGCTGCCTCATGTAGGGGGGGAAGCACACGTGGAGGGCAAGTCAGGGGTGGTCCCCCTGTCTTAAGTGTCCCAGGCCCCCCGAGGGCTTAATCGGCCCTGGTCCAGGGCCTTGGTATATGTACCGCAGCTAGTTTTGTTTCAGAGCAAAAATAAACTAAAACAATTCCCTTTCTCATGGTGGAAGGACCCAGCGCCTGATTCAGCATTGATCGCTATTGCGATCGCAACTGCGATTACGCACGCAGATCCGCTGTGAAAATATGCTAATGTTTGCAATCGGAATGCCATCGCAGCCTAACATAAGGACGCCCACATCCCCTTACTAACATCCGTAATACTTCGAAAAATAGCGAAACCATCGGTAACATCGCGTACCATTGCAGCCTCACGCACACTTGCACAAGGTCTGACCATACTCAGAAATTGGTGACCTCAGCGCACGCAGTGAAAGTCCAAGCTGCGTATGGCATCGCAGTGGCTAATTTATGCATGCCCCTGTGACCGTCTCCACCCCCAAATGCTCACTTCCTATCAATCACTCTGCGATCGCAGTCCGATCGCAGTGAGACCTACGCACACGCACAACGCAGGGGTCTGGGAGGGATATGTTTTTCCTACACACAGGCAACAAGTCATTTAGTTTAAAGCAAGAACAAATACTGTATATACAAATGATCCTGTAAGTTTTTTGTTTTACCCCCGCTCTGGTTAACATGCACCAGTTTGTGGCCTTATTCTATATTGTTTTCAGTGTTTTTGTTTGTGTGAATGTTGTTTTTAGTCAGTTTTGCCCTCCAGCTATATCTTTATTAACGTTATTTGCTTTAATTCCTTCATGTCAATAATTTTTTATATTAAGCGCATATGGTGTTTTGGACATTCGTGATTTGGGTGTCAAGATAGGAGGCGGCTTGCGATTTGTATAGATATCATTTTGCCGCAGACGTACGTTGGTTAGGTTAGCTGGGTATGTTATGGGTGGAATTGAAGAAGCGGTTGTTGCATACATGCCTACCCTCCCGTTTCGCGGGAGGCTCCCGATTGTTTGGGTAACCCCCCCCGAAACCCTGGAAGGGTAGGCACTTTTGCCGCATTCTGCCCACTTCCTAGTGAAGTGGGCAGAATGGGGAGAATTTCCGCGGTGATCGTGGGCCCCCGTGTAGGGGACGGGGTTAAATGATGCGATTCACAGTGAATCGCGTCCTTTAGCCCCACCCCCTATTTAAATTTAAGCCAATCGTGGCAATTTACCGTGAAGGGAGCGGGGCCTGACGGTTCACGTCATTAAGCCCCGCCCCCTTCTCCTACCAAGGCTTCTCCTGGGGAGGAGCAGCCAAAGGCAGGCAACTATGGGTTCTTGGCAGGGTAGCTGTTAGCGGCGGCGGGGGAGGGTTTAAGGGGCCAATTTATCAAATAATATTTGCGGGATATGTAACACTCGCTGTCAGCCGATATTACTTTTTAGTGCTGGTAGTAATACTTGGTTGAGTTTCGCTTGCACTGTTCAGTAACAGCTGACCAAAGGATCACACCAATGGGTGCATTATGTCCCTTTGAAAAATGAGGGGGCGCCAATGCTCTTTCTGGCACAGGGCACCAAAAAGTCTAGTTACGGCTCTGGGGCTGCCAACCACTGTATGCTTTATCAAGCGAGTGGACTGCCGCTGCCTTCCCTCTAGGACTGGCTACTGTATCTAACTGGGGTCTGTGGGCTGAGCATTGCGCTGCTAACACAGGCTGCGGGTGTTTTGTGCTTTTTTACAGACCTCTCCGGCCATGCTGCATCAGCTGGGAGAAGCCGCTCCTCCGCGCGTCTCCTCCAATCTCTGGCTGCTGCCAACGCCCCCGGCCCGCCTCTCGACTAGGCAGGTCTGCCTTTTCTCCCAGCGTGCTCGGAGCTCTCCGCCAACAGTGGGGGAACGAAGTCCGGTCTGACATCCACACCACTACACCGCCTCTGTCCCGTCTCCGACTGCCGCTCACTGTTATCTGCCTCCAGGTAAGTGCGCAGGTCCTTCTCTCCACTCCGTTACCTCAGCACTCCTCAATGGTTGCTCCGGCCGCCCCTATTTATCACCTTCCTCTGGGTTACTCACATGCGCTGGCTCCCTTCCCGCTGGTCCCGCGTGCCCTAGCATGGCTCGTGGCCCAGCAAGGCTCCCCATTTAGCTCGATGGAGCAGTCCTTATCTCGCACCCCGCCAGTAGAAATAGTTCAGAAGCAGGGCAGTCCATACTCCAAAGGGGAAAGGATCACATTCGGGATCCCATGTGAAGCACCCAAATGCCAGTGCAATATCCCCATATTATACATGACAGTTTAAAGGATGCCATCAACACAGATACAATTGCACATACATATATATATTAGGGGTGTGCACCGGCCACTTTTCGTGTTTTGTGTTTTGGTTTTGGATCTGGATCTTTCTTCGTGTTTTGGATCTGGATTGGTTTTGCCAAAACCACCCTTCCGTGTTTTGGGTTCTGGGTTTTGTGTTTTGGATCTGTATTTTTTTTTAAAAAAGCATAAAAACAGCTAAAATCACAGAATTTGTAGGTTTTTCTGCTCCTATGCTATTATTAACCTCAATAACCTTAATTTCCACTCATTTCCAGTCTATTCTGAACACCTCACACCTCACAATAGTGTTTTTATGTCCAAAAGGTTGCACCGAGGTAGCTGGATGACTATGCTAAGCGACACGAGTGGGCGGCACAAACACGTGACCCATCTAGGCGTGATACTGCAGTGGCAGACAGGATGGCAGTTTGAAAAACTAGGCCCCAAACTGTACATAATGCAAAGAAAAAAAAGAGGTGCAAGATGGAATTGTCCTTGGGCCCTCCCACCCACCCTTATGTTGTATAAACAGGACATGCACACTTTAACAAACCAATCATTTCAGCGCCAGGGTCTGCCACACAACTGTGGCTGAAATGATTGGTTCGTTTGGGCCCCCACAAAACAAGCTGGCAATTAATCTGTCCCTGCACAAACTGGCTCTACGGAGGCAAGATGTCGTCCTCATCCTCCTCATCCACCGATTCCTCACCCTCTTCAGTGTGTACATCCTCATCCTCACAAAGTATTAACTCGTCCCCACTTGAATCCACCACCACAGGTCCCTCTGTACGTTCTGGAGGCTGGTCTCCCTGGAAGAGCTGATAATTCATTTTGATGAACATCATCTTCTCCACATTCTGTGGAAGCAACCTCCTACGCCTTTCGCTGACAAGGTTCCCGGCTGCACTAAACACTCTTTCGGAGTACACACTGGAGGGGGGGCAACTCAGGTAAAATAGAGCCAGTTTGTACAGGGGCCTCCAAATAGCCTCTTTTTCCTGCCAGTACAGGTATGGACTGTCTGACATGCCTACTTGGATGCTGTCACCGATGTAATCCTCCACCATTCTGTCAATGGTGACAGTATCATATGCAGTGACAGTAGACATGTCAGAAATTGTTGCCAGGTCCTTCAGTCCGGACCAGATGTCCAAACTTGGTCCTGCCTGCCCTGCATCACTGCCAGCGGGTTGCTTAGGATACCTAAGTTTTTTCCTGGCAGCCCCAGTTGCGGGAGAAAATGAAGAAGGAGCTGTTGACGTGTCACGTTCCGCTTCAGCTGACAGTGTGTTCACCAGCAGGTCTTTGCACCTCTGCAGGCTTATGTCAGCCGGAAAGAGAGACACCATATAGGCTTTAAACCTAGGATCAAGCACGGTGGCCAAAATGTAGTGGTCTGATTTCAACAGATTGACCACCCTGGAATCCTGGCAAAGCGAATGAAGGGCTTCATCCACAAGTCCCACATGCCGAGCGGAATCGCTCCGTCTTAGCTCCTCCTTCACTTTCTCCAGCTGCTTCTGCAAAAGCCTGATGAGGGGAATGACCTGACTCAAGCTGGCAGTGTCTGAACTGACTTCACATGTGGCAAGTTCGAAGGGCTGGAGAACCTTGCACAACACGGAAATCATTCTCCACTGCGCTTGAGTCAGGTGCATACCCCCTCCTTTGCCTATGTCATAGGTGGATGTATAGGCTTGTATGGCCTTTTGCTGCTCCTCCATCCTCTGAAGCATATAGAGGGTTGAGTTCCACCGCGTCACAACCTCTTGCTTCAGGTGATGGCGGGGCAGTTTCAAGAGTGTTTGCTTTCGCTCCAGTCTTCGGCACGCAGTCGCTGAATGGCGAAAGTGGCCAGAAATGTTTCGGGCCACCCAAAGCGTCTCCTGCACGCCCCTGTCGCTTTTCAGAAAATTCTGCACCACCAAGTTTATTGTGTGAGCAAAACATGGGACGTGCTGGAATTTGCCCAGATGTAATGCCCGCACAATATTGGTGGCGTTGTCAGATATCACAAATCCCCAGGAGAGTCTAAGTGGGGTAAGCCACTGGGCGATGATTTCCCTCAGTTTCTCTAAGAGGTTGTCGGCGGTGTGCCTCTTACTGAAACCGGTGATACACAGCGTAGCCTGCCTTGGAACGAGCTGGCATTTCTGAGATGCTGCTACTGGTGACGCTGCTGCTGTTGCTGCGTAAGGTGATACATCTACCCAGTGGGCTGTCACAGTCATATAGTCCTTAGTCTGCCCTGTTCCACTTGTCCACATGTCCGTGGTTAAGTGGACATTGTGTACAACGGCATTTTTCAGGACACTGAGGACACTTTTTCTGACGTTTCTGTACAGTCTCGGTATCGCCTGCCTAGTGAAGTGGAATCTAGACGGGATTTGGAACCGGGGACACACTACCTCCATCAATTGTCTAAATCCCACTGCACTAATGGCGGATACTGGACGCACGTCTAACACCAACATAGCAGTCAAGGCCTCAGTTATACGTTTTGCTTCAGGGTGACTGCTGTCGTACTTCATCCTCCTCGCTAAGGACTGTTGGAGGGTCAATTGTTTAGTAAAAGTAGTGGTGTTCCTACTTCCTCTCTGGGATGATGAACGACTCCCAGCAGCAGCAACAGCAGCAGCGGCAGCAGTAGGCGTAGCAATGCAGGATCCTCCGGAGGAATCCCGGATAGGAGAGTCAGTCATGCCAGTGACATGGCCTGCAGGACTACTTCCGATCCTGACTAAGGAGGAAATTGACGAGGAGTGAGTTGACGGTGTGGTTTGCAGGTGCTTGGATACAACAGGACAACGGGATTTAGGTGTCCCTGGACTGCTTACGGTCTTAGCCAAAGTTTCTGAACTTGACAGTAACTTTTTATGAACGCGCTGCAGGTGCCGTATAAGGGAGGATGTTCCTAGGTGGTTGACGTCCCAACCCCTAATTATTTCACCTTTACATATGGTACATATGGCAAGACAGTTGTTGTCCGGATTTGGATAGAAATATTGCCAGACCAAAGAGGTGGAATGTTTGGTCTTCTGCCCAGGCATGACCGTGATGGGCTTTTTCATCCCACGGACAACAACTGTCTCCCCTGGAGCCTGATTTAAACAAACCACATCACCATCAGAATCCTCCTCGCCAACTTCCTCCTCAGCGCCAGCTACACCAGTATCCTCATCCTGTTGTACTTCAACAGTGACATCTTCAATTTGCATATCAGCAAGTGGACTGTGGGTGCTCCTTTCAGCACTTGCAGGGGGTGTGCAAATGGTGGAAAGAGCCACCTCTTCCCGTCCAGTGCTGGGAAGGTCAGGCATCGCAACTACCACCACACTTGGACTCTCCTTGGGGATTTGTGATATCTTCTTAGAAAGCACAGTTCTTCGCTGTGCTTTTGCCAGCTTAACTCTTTTGATTTTTTTAGTGGGAGGAGGGCTTCCATCGTCATGTGAAGCTAAACCACTAGTCATGAACATACTAGGGATCGACCTTAGCCGTTCCTTGCCACTCCGTGTCGTAAATGGCATATTGGCAAGTTTACGTTTCTCTTCAGCTGATTTAAATGTCTTTTTCAAGGTCATTTTCCTGAACTTTGTCATTTGGGATTGTATGTGCCCTCTATTATGACATTGGGCATCGGCCTTGGCAGACGACGTTGATGGCATGTTATCGTCTATGTCATGACTAGTGGCAACAGCTTCAGCACTAGGAGGAAGTGGTTCTTGATCTTTCTCTATTTTATTTTTATCGGAGAAAGTTTGGTCCTCCATTTATGTTATATCGATTTGATATTGACGTGCGGCTAAACACAGAAAATAAATTTTTATTTTTGCTGGAGAGTAGTGCACTTTGTGGGTTACACCAGCCTTTAAGAAATGAGCCAGCCGGCTCTTTACTTATGGGACACAGGCGCACGCTTGGCGCTGCTCCTTTGTTGATGCACGTGCGGCTACTGCGCACACAATTCACAAACACAGAAAATATATATTTTTTTGGTTTGGAGTGTACTTTGGGGATTACAGCACCCTTTAACGGTCAAGCCAGCCGGCCCTTTACTTATGACACAGGCGTACGCTTGGCACTACTTTGTTGATGCACGTGCGACTACTGCGCACACAATTCACAAACACAGAAAATAATTTTTTTTTTGGTTTGGACTGGAGTGTACTTTGGGGGTTACAGCACCCTTTAACGGTCAAGCCAGCCGGCCCTTTACTTATGAAACAGGCGCGCGATTGGCACTACTTTGTTGATGCACGTGCGGCTACTGCCCACACAATTCACAAACACAGAAAATATATATTTTTTTGGTTTGGACTGGAGTGTACTTTGGGGGTTACAGCACCCTTTAACGGTCAAGCCAGCCGGCCCTTTACTTATGACACAGGCGCACGCTTGGCAGTACTTTGTTGATGCACGTGCGGCTACTGCGCACACAATTCACAAACACAGAAAATAATTTTTTTTTTGGTTTGGACTGGAGTGTACTTTGGGGGTTACAGCACCCTTTAACGGTCAAGCCAGCCGGCCCTTTACTTATGACACAGGCGCACGCTTGGCACTACTTTGTTGATGCACGTGCGGCTACTGCGCACACAATTCACAAACACAGAAAATATTTTTTTTTTTTATTTGGACTGGAGTGTACTTTGGGGGTTACAGCACCCTTTAACGGTCAAGCCAGCCGGCCCTTTACTTATGACACAGGCGCACGCTTGGCACTACTTTGTTGATGCACGTGCGGCTACTGCGCACACAATTCACAAACACAGAAAATATATTATTTTTTTAGCACTTGGGGGGAGCACCCCTGATGGACAGAGCACCCCCTGGACAACACTACAGCACCCCTTTAGGACTGGGACACTGCACAGGACTTTGGAGTGGACACAGCCCCTATGGAGAACTGACTGCACAACACAGTCCAGCCAGCCCCTGTGGACTTTGAAGTAGTGGACACAGCCCCTATTAACAACAGCAGCACAGCACAACACAGCCAGCCCCTATGGACTTTGAAGTAGTGGACAACAGCAGCACAGCGCAGCACAGCACAGCACAACACTACTCTGCACTACACTACACTACACAGCCCAGCCAGCCCTAACTCCCACCCTCCCTCTTCACTGTCCACAGCCGAGTGAGAAAATGGCGCCGACGCCGGTACCTTATATAGGATCCAAAACCCGCGAGACTCGGAAGGCGGGATGATGACGTTTTGCCTCGATTTCAGATCCGAGTCAGGCGGGAAAAGTCGAGCCTGACTCGGATCTGCCTCGGATCGGGGGGGCTCGTGGGGGTTCGGATTTCAGAAATCCGAACCCGCTCACCCCTAATATATATATATACAGTCAGGTGCATAAATATTGGGACATTGACAGTATTTTCATATTTTGGCCTCTATTCACCACCACAATGGCTTTGAAATGAAACAAACAAGATGTGCTTTAACTGCAGACTTTCAGATTTAATTTGAGGGTAATTACATCCAAATCAGGTGAACGGTGTAGGAATTACAACGGTTTCTATATGTGCCTCCCACTTTTTAAGGGGCCAAAAGTAATGGGACTATCAACTCAAAAGCTATTTCATGGACAGGTGTGGGCTATTCCCTCATTATTTCATTATCAATAAAGCAGGTAAAAGGTCTGGAGTTGATTCTAGGTGTGACATTTGCATTTGGAATCAGTCGCTGTCGACTATCAATATGAGATCCAAAGAGCTGTCACTATCAGTGAAGCAAGCCATCATTAGGCTGAAAAATCAAAACAAACCCATCAGAGAGATAGCAAAAACATTAGGTGTAGCCAAATCAACTGTTTGGAACATTCTTAAAAGGAAAGAACGCATCGGAGAGCTCAGCAACACCAAAAGACCCGGAAGACCACGGAAAACAACTGTGCTGGATGACAGAAGAATTATTTCCCTAGTGAAGAAAAACCCCTTCACAACAGTTGGCCAAATCAAGAACACTCCCCAGGAGGTAGGTGTATATGTGTCAAAGTCAACAATCAAGAGAAGACTTCACAAGAGTGAATATAGAGGGTTCACCACCAGATGTAAACCATTGGTGAGCCTCAAAAACAGGAAGAGTAGATTAGAGTTTGCCAAACAACATCTAAAAAAGCCATTACAGTTCTGGAACAACATCCTATGGACAGATGAGACAAAGATCAACTTGTACCAGAGTGATGGGAACAGAAGAGTATGGAGAAGGAAAGGAAGTGCTCATGATCCAAAACATACCACCTCATCAGTGAAGCATGGTTGTGGTAGTGTCATGGCGTGGGCATGTATGGCTGCCAATGGAACTGGTTCCCTTGTATTTATTGATGATGTGACTGCTGACAAAAGCAGCAGAATGAATTCTGAAGTGTTTCGGGCAATATTATATGCTCATATTCAGTCAAATGCTTCAGAACTCATTGGACAGTGCTTCACAGTGCAGATGGACAATGACCCGAAGCATACTGCAAAAGCAACCAAAGAGTTTTTGAAGGCTAAAAAGTGGAATGTTATGCAATGGCCAAGTCAATCCCCTAACCTGAATCCGATTGAGCATGCAGTTCACTTGATGAAGACAAAACTGAAGGGAAAATGCCCCAAGAACAAGCAGGAACTGAAGACATTTGCAGTAGAGGCTGGCAGAGCATCACCAGGGATGAAACCCAGCGTCTGGTGATATCTATGCGTTCCAGACTACAGGCTGTAATTGCCCGCAAAGGATTTGCAACAAAGTATTAAAAAGTGAAAGTTAGATTTAGGATTGTTTAGTTTGTCCCATTACTTTTGGCCCCTTAAAAAGTGGGAGGCACATATAGAAACCGTTGTAATTCCTACACCGTTCACTTGATTTGGATGTAATTACCCTCAAATTAAATCTGAAAGTCTGCAGTTAAAGCACATCTTGTTGGTTTCATTTCAAAGCCATTGTGGTGGTGAATAGAGGCCAAAATATGAAAATTCTGTCAATGTCCCAATATTTATGCACCTGACTGTGTATATATATATATATATATATATATATATATACACATATGGGTGGTTCAACCCTTACTAGCGCTAAACGGTGGTACTCCCAAAGCTGGGGGTATTACAGATAAATCCTGAAAACACCTGTTTTCAGGCGATACCTGGAAATATTAAGTACCCCCCGAATGTTTGAAGGAGGGACCGCAGCAGATATATCTGAATGAAAAAATAGGTTGCATGATAAATAAAAAGCCATAAACAGTACAGCCAAAACTATATTCTCCACCCCTCACAACCAGGGCCGGTTTAATGACCACATTGGCCTGGTGCTGAAAATGTTCCAAGGGCCTATTGTGAGAAGGGGAGGAGCTGTGACCAGTGCCATGTGGGTGTGGCCAGTGCCATGTGGGCATGTACGCCCCCTACACCATCAGCCCCACTATCTCTATAAATATGTAAAAGTATAAAAGTTGCATCATTTTGTGAGGAAATTAGAAATACTATTTTAATAAATGTGAATTATGGCCAAGCGTGTGGCCAGCTATGTTGCTGGTCATCATCATGCTGCAGCCTAGTCAGCAAGGTATTGATTTCTACAGGGGAACTGGGTGCACCCAAAAAATATGACCTCTCTGTAGGGTAACCAGCCTCAAGCTTATTACATTGAGGCTTACTGTATCTCAAATCCCAGCATTTGAAGGTTTAGGAGTAATAAAAGAACATATTAAAAAAAAGTATTTACTATGTGGCACTAGAAGTCTCAGCAAGTCCTAATAGTCACTAAATACTTGGGTGTGCTGGCATGCCACTCATATGTGTGTTAATATGTAAATCAGGTGCACTTATACACCACTGATCTGCCTCTATACATTTTGGGGGTCCCAAGTGCAACAGTACTTGAAACAGCATTATTTATTAAAAGAGTAAGCCAGCCCCCGATAATAAGGATGCATTATCGCTGCCACTTTCAACAATATGGCACCCTTATTTACATAGATGTATTATTACTGAGTTATCGGGACAGGGGCTCCCATAGGAGCCCATCCAACGATCAGTAAAAGTAAATTGATCGCATTCGCAGTCACTTTACTTTCTATTTCGGCCAGCTGCGTTTGCGGTGACATCGGTCAGCACAAGTGTGAGCTGGCAGCAGGAGGATCCCCCTCCAGGAACACTCTATGGAGTGTAGCCCATAGGCTTCAATGGGCTGACGCCATTATTAATGCCATCTAGTCGTTTATAAGAAAAAAAAGATTGCTTTCCAGTCTAATCGTGTGGTTCCAAAGCACAAAAAGTTAGTTTATGTAGAAAAAATAACACGATAGAACTTTTAACAATTAGAGTAAAAAGCAAGAAATATACAATAAGTACAGCCCATACATATGCTAGCGCACTGAATTCAGCATGCAATCATTCAGTCCTGAAGCCTGCGGTCACAAAATGGAGATGACTGAATGCTGGACTCAGGACACAGGTATATATACAGTTCAGTTTACATTGGAAACAAGGGACACAGGGCCTGATTCTGACCCGGTTGCAAGCGCTGAGCGCTCGCAACCGGGTCGATGGTGGCCCAGGGCGCATGTGCACGACAGAGCCGGCTCCATCGTGCACATACGCGAGACCCGGATAGTGACGGGCAAGCCGTCGCTCCAGGTCTCGTATACCAAAGGGGGCGTGCTGTCGATGTTGAGTGACAGCACGCCCCCTTTGGTGGGCGGGCCAGGGGGGTGGCTGCCCAGACGGAGGCGTTCCCATGAGAATGCCTACCATCTGGGGGCGGCCCCACTGACATCACAAGTGATGTCAGTGGGAGAGCTCTCGGCTCTGTTTGAGCCGAAAGCTCTCTGGGGCTTGCAGCAATGAGATCCTACCACAAGGGTCTCGTTGCAAGCCTGATGGTCGCGATGGTCTTGACCATCGCGAACATCTTCCTGGCTGCTCGCTATAGCTGTGGGTGGTCACCCACAGCTATGCGAGCGGCCAGGAAGCCGTTCTAAAAAAAGAAAAAACGGCCCTGATCCCAGCAAGCGCTCTGTCAGAGCGACCGGCTCTGAATCAGGGCCACAGTTGCCATGTTTTCATTGGTCCCGGCTCCAAGTCAGTCTGGTCATTGGTCAGTTCATACGGTGTCATCAGAGGTATGGGTCAGTTCTCCAACAGTCTTTATTGTGCATTTTCCCGCCGAAGAACGGGTTAAAACTGGCTACAACACTACATACAGAAAATAGCACTCTAATCAGTAACTCCCTATTATCCATAACTAGCACGGTGCGATCTCTTTGCCGATAGAAACGGATGTCTGTAAATAAACAGAGATTGCTGAATTAGCACCGGCATGTAATTGTGTTGAATTCGCAATGGCTCGCAGTAGCGTGCCATTCACATGCTGTCACACAAGGGACGATAGTGTTGACAGATAATAATTGTATAACTGATTCCATCCAGTCATCTGACTTTGACAGTCCACCCTTTGATAGCAAACACAACACTATCATATTCTGTTCTTAACATTTTTTAGTCAGACATAATAAATTATTATCTAATGTTCTAGACGGTATAACACAAATAGGTAATTGAACCGTCAATAATCACCTCAGGAAATGGTAGAACAACCCTTATATGCAATCTGCGGATCTACAGGGGACCACTGGTAGGATGTGGGAATTCATCTAACCTATAAAGGATGTTTGGGGAAATTGAGAATACATTATCTATGATGTTTGATGTAACATTTACAATACATATAATTATATATGACTAAGCCTATTCACATTTTATTATCTGATGGTACTTTCAATTTCAGATTATAATGCAGTTCATCATCATATTAGCGTATGTGTTATGTATGTTGATCGTACAGGTGGTAAAAGAGAGAAATTTCAGTTTGGAGAGAATCATAACAATGTAATTTTCACAGTTCAAAATAAAAAGTAATGAAAGGGTGGAGAAGTAACAGTCCTCTCCTGCTTTGCATATGTAGATGGAAAAAAAACCTTGTTTGAGTGTATGTAAGGATAAAAAAAAATCTTTCATATTTGAACCAAACCCTTTCCTAATTTTTTTAACATTTGGAATCAAAAGCCTATAGTTGTTCCTATGATGTCATCGTCGCCAACTGGGGTGAGGGCGCGCTTCTGGAGTGTTGTCATCTTGGACATCTGTTTTGGATGATCTGTATCCCATCCTTCCAATCTGTGTCCCGTCCTTCCAATCTGTGTCCCATCCGAGTCATCTACCAGGAATATCGTCTGTCTGCAACTAGGCCTCATCAGCACCTAAATAAGAAATTGGGAGATATCAGTACTTTTGAATGTCTCCATCTTTCCTTCCAAATCTGACGTCTTGTCTTCCATCCGATCCATCTGCAGTCTTCAGATATCCTGCTGTTGACTTGATTTGCCTACATGGACGAAAAACAGATTCTCCGTGCATTAACAGATTCTCCCACCCATTGTGATCATTTAGAATTTTGTGTACTCCGTATTGAAGTTTCCAAAAATCACATATCATTAACATTGAGGAGTGTTACAGACTCAACTTTACATTGTTTCCTCCACTAGGTGGCATCCAAGATCCTACAATGCCTTTGTTTTTCTCATTTCCGATGAAAATCTCCATAAAGAAATATCCCTAATCTGGGAAATTCTAAATTTCCAACCTTCAAATACCTGTATAACACCCTCCCTTTTTCTCCTGACAATAATCTGTGTATTAATTGTTGAGGAGAATCAGAGAAGAGTTGGGCTCTTTGATACACTTTGACCTGCATTCCGATGTTCAAAGAAGATAGAAAGAAATGTTAGTATACATAATACAGGCATGTCAATATGTAACTAATTATTATCTATTCTAAACATACAAGCTGTTAATAGATATACCCAATTAGTTATTAGTAACAGAAAATCATCCTGTGGAACCTGTTAAATATAAGACCATTTTAAAACAACCTTAAATGTAAATTATTTTTTTCATTAAAAGCCCTTAGTAATTACACGCATTACCACCTCTGCTGGGAAATGGATGTGTATTTCCCCTTCTACTACCATGTTTCCCCTATAATAAGACACTGTCTTATTTTTTTTTTTGGTCAAAAGAACTCCATAGGGCTTATTTTCGGGGTAGGGCCTCAGTCCTGCTTTTATCCACATCATGCCCTAAGTCCTGCTTTTATCCCCATCATGGCCTCAGTCCTGCTTTACAATTCTTTACTTACCATTATTTTTTTCCTCTTTTTTTGTTAGGGCTTTTCGGGGTAGGGCTTATTTTCAGTGTAGGTCTTATTATCAGGGAAACACAGTACTACTCCTCCTAGGACATGTGAGTGTCCCTACTGGCCACTAGAGGTAAAACAGCAAAATTACAAGTGTTTTTGAGAAAAACTTACATTCCGCTGGGTTATTGTCACTGCAACAATTTTAAAACAGTGTGATCATATCCATATTTTATGATCTATGGCTATCCCCTTGTTCTGGTGAATGAAACCTCCACTATAGGGTTATCCATAATACCTACATCACAATCTAACTAGATTTTACAGGGATTTATAAACACAAAAATATCACGTTTGTGCCTGTTACTAACTATCACTTGGGATCTCTAAAAACTATTTCTTATGAACTGTTACCACTTACAGTTCAGATGGCATTTTACATATGTCACTTCATGAGATATACACAATATTTTCAACTATTAATGTATTTCCAAGATCCTACAAAAAAGACCTTGTTCATCCAACTTCCAATTCCAATGAATTTGGTCAGGTGTTGCACTACTTACCTATTTCCACTAGGGGATTTTAGAATCCTTTACTCTGATATACATCTTTATACCATTATACTTTTATACTTTACCTGTATACACCTGGGATTTTAAAATAAGCAGGATTTTATACCACCTGTCTGTTTTTAATCCATATTATACCATATACAGTCTTAAGAACAATTTCATATACCGTAAACATTGTTATAAGCATAAAAGTTAAATCCATTATCACCTGTATTCAATACACTAAGGACGTCTCCTTATTTACTGCAGTAATGACAAATCCAGATTTCCTTATTTCTGCTTTTCATATGATATCTCTACTTCTAAGGAATATCCCATGTCCAAAGTTCTGAGTATTACGCATATCACATTGTTTATCAATATCTATAATGTTACGTATATCGCTGTCTAAAGATCGTATTTCCTGCAGTCATATATACTTATACTTACCACATGACCTGTTTACCATTATTACAGAAGTCGCCGACTTGCGATTCAGTCTTTCAACCATTCTGCTGACCAGTATATATAGAACGATTATGACAGGACTCATTGCAAACCTGCCTTATGATCCAAATAATCAAACCCTGCTTAGCAATACACCACCTGATTCTAAGCCTCACACCGATGTCACATATATCTGTTGCAGAACTGAATAAATGGGTTAAACACATACGGTACCTCCCTTTGCGAGTTACTTAATCTATTAATGGAAATCCATATCTACCTGAGTTATGGCTAGCATACAGGGTCAGACTGAGCCATAGGGGTACAGGAAACCTACGGTGGTCCCCACTGTTCCATTCTGACACTACTGTTGTATTACTTTTTCCTGTCTGTACCACTACAGACCCCAGAAACCGGGTTGTCATTGCTATTCTATATATGTATAGCGACCGAAGCTTAATGTGAGCTAAACATGCCAGTTTTCGCAGGGCTAATACCTCCATAATATTCCTTGACAAAATACATCAAGTACATCATACATCAAATACATCAAGTACCTGATTATCTTAAACAATGTATTATGCATATACATAAACTTTCAAATCATAACTGTAAGATTATATGTGGTTTGCGTGCGATCTAATACACAGATAATACAGTATAACACACCACATGTTTTAACTTACTCAGAACTGAATTTCTTAACCTAAAGTAAATCTATAAACTGCTGTATTGCAAGGATTTTCAAACTCTACAGATGACCACATACAAACTGCACACATATGAGTACTTACAAACTCCACCCAGAAAACATGTGTTCTGAGATTTTGTGTAAACCCCCCCTTTTTTGTTCGCAGACATTGAGAACAACAGGAGGTAATAAATGCACATCATAATTCACATTTGTGCTGGATTCTAGCTCCTGTATAAATCATGATTATTCATAACAAACATCCTAAAATTTGCCAATTGTAATGTTTGTGACATTCTCAGAACACACCACCTTGGAACAATCCTGCAATATATTGCAGTACAATAGGTAAAATAATTTTACCATCACTAAAATATATTTGTATGTGGAGCCTCATGGCAATGCAGCCATGATGTTGTAAAGAGATCTATTGTACCAAGTGTGAGTGTGTTTATTGCAGATATGATATAGGCAGCACAGAAAGGGTTAATACATAGTACCTTGAAAAACCAGGAGCCACAATTTCTTTAATAATAGAGCCTGCTGTTCAGTACGACTTCAGTCCTGTAAAAATACTCTTTTTGTAAAAAAAACTATTACATATCTTGTGCAAAAATTAAAAAAATATTAACACAAGCTAGTTTTGTCAGTAGTACTGTGAGAAATCATTGCTGGATTGCCTTTCTATTGAGACATCACCTTATAACTAGGGGTGTGCACCGGCCACTTTTCGTGTTTTGTGTTTTGGTTTTGGATCTGGATCTTTCTTCGTGTTTTGGATCTGGATTGGTTTTGCCAAAACCACCCTTCCGTGTTTTGGGTTCTGGGTTTTGTGTTTTGGATCTGTATTTTTTTGAAAAAAAGCATAAAAACAGCTAAAATCACAGAATTTGTAGGTTTTTCTGCTCCTATGCTATTATTAACCTCAATAACCTTAATTTCCACTCATTTCCAGTCTATTCTGAACACCTCACACCTCACAATAGTGTTTTTATGTCCAAAAGGTTGCACCGAGGTAGCTGGATGACTATGCTAAGCGACACGAGTGGGCGGCACAAACACGTGACCCATCTAGGAGTGACACTGCAGTGGCAGGCAGGATGGCAGTTAGAAAAACTAGGCCCCAAACTGTACATAATGCAAAGAAAAAAAGAGGTGCAAGATGGAATTGTCCTTGGGCCCTCCCACCCACCCTTATGTTGTATAAACAGGACATGCACACTTTAACAAATCAATCATTTCAGCGCCAGGGTCTGCCACACAACTGTGGCTGAAATGATTGGTTCGTTTGGGCCCCCACAAAACAAGCTGGCAATTAATGTGTCCCTGCACAAACTGGCTCTACGGAGGCAAGATGTCATCCTCATCCTCCTCATCCACCGATTCCTCACCCTCTTCAGTGTGTACATCCTCATCCTCACAAAGTATTAACTCGTCCCCACTTGAATCCACCACCACAGGTCCCTCTGTACCTTCTGGAGGCTGGTCTCCCTGGAAGAGCTGATAATTCATTTTGATGAACATCATCTTCTCCACATTCTGTGGAAGCAACCTCCTACGCCTTTCGCTGACAAGGTTCCCGGCTGCACTAAACACTCTTTCGGAGTACACACTGGAGGGGGGGCAACTCAGGTAAAATAGAGCCAGTTTGTACAGGGGCCTCCAAATTGCCTCTTTTTCCTGCCAGTACAGGTATGGACTGTCTGACATGCCTACTTGGATGCTGTCACCGATGTAATCCTCCACCATTCTGTCAATGGTGACAGTATCATATGCAGTGACAGTAGACATGTCAGAAATTGTTGCCAGGTCCTTCAGTCCGGACCAGATGTTCAAACTTGGTCCTGCCTGCCCTGCATCACCGCCAGCGGGTTGCTTAGGATACCTAAGTTTTTTCCTGGCAGCCCCAGTTGCGGGAGAAAATGAAGAAGGAGCCGTTGACGTGTCACGTTCCGCTTCAGCTGACAGTGTGTTCACCAGCAGGTCTTTGCACCTCTGCAGGCTTGTGTCGGCCGGAAAGAGAGACACCACATAGGCTTTAAACCTAGGATCGAGCACGGTGGCCAAAATGTAGTGGTCTGATTTCAACAGATTGACCACCCTGGAATCCTGGCAAAGCGAATGAAGGGCTTCATCCACAAGTCCCACATGCCGAGCGGAATCGCTCCGTCTTAGCTCCTCCTTCACTTTCTCCAGCTGCTTCTGCAAAAGCCTGATGAGGGGAATGACCTGACTCAAGCTGGCAGTGTCTGAACTGACTTCACGTGTGGCAAGTTCGAAGGGCTGAAGAACCTTGCACAACACGGAAATCATTCTCCACTGCGCTTGAGTCAGGTGCATACCCCCTCCTTTGCCTATGTCATAGGTGGATGTATAGGCTTGTATGGCCTTTTGCTGCTCCTCCATCCTCTGAAGCATATAGAGGGTTGAGTTCCACCGCGTCACAACCTCTTGCTTCAGGTGATGGCGGGGCAGGTTCAAGAGTGTTTGCTGGCGCTCCAGTCTTCGGCACGCAGTCGCTGAATGGCGAAAGTGGCCAGAAATTTTTCGGGCCACCCAAAGCGTCTCCTGCACGCCCCTGTCGCTTTTCAGAAAATTCTGCACCACCAAGTTTATTGTGTGAGCAAAACATGGGACGTGCTGGAATTTGCCCAGATGTAATGCCCGCACAATATTGGTGGCGTTGTCAGATATCACAAATCCCCAGGAGAGTCTAAGTGGGGTAAGCCACTGGGCGATGATTTCCCTCAGTTTCTCTAAGAGGTTGTCGGCGGTGTGCCTCTTACTGAAACCGGTGATACACAGCGTAGCCTGCCTTGTAACGAGCTGGCGTTTCTGAGATGCTGCTACTGGTGACGCTGCTGCTGTTGCTGCGTAAGGTGATACATCTACCCAGTGGGCTGTCACAGTCATATAGTCCTTAGTCTGCCCTGTTCCACTTGTCCACATGTCCGTGGTTAAGTGGACATTGTGTACAACGGCATTTTTCAGGACACTGAGGACACTTTTTCTGACGTTTCTGTACAGTCTCGGTATCGCCTGCCTAGTGAAGTGGAATCTAGACGGGATTTGGAACCGGGGACACACTACCTCCATCAATTGTCTAAATCCCACTGCACTAATGGCGGATACCGGACGCACGTCTAACACCAACATAGCAGTCAAGGCCTCAGTTATACGTTTTGCTTCAGGATGACTGCTGTCGTACTTCATCCTCCTCGCTAAGGACTGTTGGAGGGTCAATTGTTTAGTAAAAGTAGTGGTGTTCCTACTTCCTCTCTGGGATGATGAACGACTCCCAGCAGCAGCAGCAACAGCAGCAGCGGCAGCAGTAGGCGTAGCAATGCAGGATCCTCCGGAGGAATCCCGGATAGGAGAGTCAGTCATGCCAGTGATATGGCCTGCAGGACTACTTCCGATCCTGACTAAGGAGGAAATTGACGAGGAGGGAGTTGACGGTGTGGTTTGCAGGCGCTTGGATACAACAGGACAACGGGATTTAGGTGTCCCTGGACTGCTTACGGTCTGAGCCAAAGTTTCTGAACTTGACAGTAACTTTTTATGAACGCGCTGCAGGTGCCGTATAAGGGAGGATGTTCCTAGGTGGTTGACGTCCCTACCCCTACTTATTTCACCTTTACATATGGTACATATGGCAAGACAGTTGTTGTCCGGATTTGGATAGAAATATTGCCAGACCAAAGAGGTGGAATGTTTGGTCTTCTGCCCAGGCATGACCGTGATGGGCTTTTTCATCCCACGGACAACAACTGTCTCCCCCGGAGCCTGATTTAAACAAACCACATCACCATCAGAATCCTCCTCGCCAACTTCCTCCTCAGCGCCAGCTACACCAGTATCCTCATCCTGTTGTACTTCAACAGTGACATCTTCAATTTGCATATCAGCAAGTGGACTGTGGGTGCTCCTTTCAGCACTTGCAGGGGGCGTGCAAATGGTGGAAAGAGCCACCTCTTCCCGTCCAGTGCTGGGAAGGTCAGGCATCGCAACCACCACCACACTTGGACTCTCTTTGGGGATTTGTGATATCTTCTTAGAAAGCACAGTTCTTCGCTGTGCTTTTGCCAGCTTAACTCTTTTGATTTTTTTAGTGGGAGGAGGGCTTCCATCGTCATGTGAAGCTGAACCACTAGTCATGAACATACTAGGGATCGACCTTAGCCGTTCCTTGCCACTCCGTGTCGTAAATGGCATATTGGCAAGTTTACGTTTCTCTTCAGCTGATTTAAATGTCTTTTTCAAGGTCATTTTCCTGAACTTTGCCATTTGGGATTGTATGTGCCCTCTACTATGACATTGGGCATCGGCCTTGGCAGACGACGTTGATGGCATGTTATCGTCTATGTCATGACTAGTGGCAGCAGCTTCAGCACTAGGAGGAAGTGGTTCTTGATCTTTCTCTATTTTATTTTTATCGGAGAAAGTTTGGTCCTCCATTTATGTTATATCGATTTGATATATACGTGCGGCTAAACACAGAAAATAAATTTTTTTTTGGTTCGGACTGGAGTGTACTTTGTGGGTTACAGCACCCTTTAACGGTCAAGCCAGCCGGCCCTTTACTTATGACACAGGCGCACTCTTGGCACTACTTTGTTGATGCACGTGCGGCTACTGCGCACACAATTCACAAACACAGAAAATAATTTTTTTTTGGTTTGGCTTTGGACTGGAGTGTACTTTCGGGGGTTACAGCACCCTTTAACGGTCAAGCCAGCCGGCCCTTTACTTATGACACAGGCGCACTCTTGGCACTACTTTGTTGATGCACGTGCGGCTACTGCGCACACAATTCACAAACACAGAAAATAATTTTTTTTTAGGTTTGGACTGGAGTGTACTTTCGGGGGTTACAGCACCCTTAACGGTCAAGCCAGCCGGCCCTTTACTTATGACACAGGCGCACGCTTGGCACTACTTTGTTGATGCACGTGCGGCTACTGCGCACACAATTCACAAACACAGAAAATAATTTTTTTTTGGTTTGGACTGGAGTGTACTTTCGGGGGTTACAGCACCCTTAACGGTCAAGCCAGCCGGCCCTTTACTTATGACACAGGCGCACGCTTGGCACTACTTTGTTGATGCACGTGCGGCTACTGCGCACACAATTCACAAACACAGAAAATAATTTTTTTTTGGTTTGGACTGGAGTGTACTTTGGGGGTTACAGCACCCTTTAACGGTCAAGCCAGCCGGCCCTTTACTTATGACACAGGCGCACGCTTGGCACTACTTTGTTGATGCACGTGCGGCTACTGCGCACACAATTCACAAACACAGAAAATAATTTTTTTTTTGGTTTGGACTGGAGTGTACTTTCGGGGGTTACAGCACCCTTAACGGTCAAGCCAGCCGGCCCTTTACTTATGACACAGGCGCACGCTTGGCACTACTTTGTTGATGCACGTGCGGCTACTGCGCACACAATTCACAAACACAGAAAATAATTTTTTTTTGGTTTGGACTGGAGTGTACTTTCGGGGGTTACAGCACCCTTAACGGTCAAGCCAGCCGGCCCTTTACTTATGACACAGGCGCACGCTTGGCACTACTTTGTTGATGCACGTGCGGCTACTGCGCACACAATTCACAAACACAGAAAATAATTTTTTTTTGGTTTGGACTGGAGTGTACTTTGGGGGTTACAGCACCCTTTAACGGTCAAGCCAGCCGGCCCTTTACTTATGACACAGGCGCACGCTTGGCACTACTTTGTTGATGCACGTGCGACTACTGCGCACACAATTCACAAACACAGAAAATAATATTTTTTTTGGTTTGGACTGGAGTGTACTTTCGGGGGTTACAGCACCCTTAACGGTCAAGCCAGCCGGCCCTTTACTTATGACACAGGCGCACGCTTGGCACTACTTTGTTGATGCACGTGCGGCTACTGCGCACACAATTCACAAACACAGAAAATAATTTTTTTTTTGGTTTGGACTGGAGTGTACTTTCGGGGGTTACAGCACCCTTAACGGTCAAGCCAGCCGGCCCTTTACTTATGACACAGGCGCACGCTTGGCACTACTTTGTTGATGCACGTGCGGCTACTGCGCACACAATTCACAAACACAGAAAATAATTTTTTTTTTGGTTTGGACTGGAGTGTACTTTCGGGGGTTACAGCACCCTTAACGGTCAAGCCAGCCGGCCCTTTACTTATGACACAGGCGCACGCTTGGCACTACTTTGTTGATGCACGTGCGGCTACTGCGCACACAATTCACAAACACAGAAAATAATTTTTTTTTTGGTTTGGACTGGAGTGTACTTTCGGGGGTTACAGCACCCTTAACGGTCAAGCCAGCCGGCCCTTTACTTATGACACAGGCGCACTCTTGGCACTACTTTGTTGATGCACGTGCGGCTACTGCGCACACAATTCACAAACACAGAAAATAATTTTTTTTTGGTTAGGACTGGAGTGTACTTTCGGGGGTTACAGCACCCTTTAACGGTCAAGCCAGCCGGCCCTTTACTTATGACACAGGCGCACGCTTGGCACTACTTTGTTGATGCACGTGCGGCTACTGCGCACACAATTCACAAACACAGAAAATAATTTTTTTTTTGGTTTGGACTGGAGTGTACTTTCGGGGGTTACAGCACCCTTAACGGTCAAGCCAGCCGGCCCTTTACTTATGACACAGGCGCACGCTTGGCACTACTTTGTTGATGCACGTGCGGCTACTGCGCACACAATTCACAAACACAGAAAATAATTTTTTTTTTGGTTTGGACTGGAGTGTACTTTCGGGGGTTACAGCACCCTTAACGGTCAAGCCAGCCGGCCCTTTACTTATGACACAGGCGCACGCTTGGCACTACTTTGTTGATGCACGTGCGGCTACTGCGCACACAATTCACAAACACAGAAAATAATTTTTTTTTGGTTTGGACTGGAGTGTACTTTCGGGGGTTACAGCACCCTTAACGGTCAAGCCAGCCGGCCCTTTACTTATGACACAGGCGCACGCTTGGCACTACTTTGTTGATGCACGTGCGGCTACTGCGCACACAATTCACAAACACAGAAAATATATTATTTTTTTAGCACTTGGGGGGAGCACCCCTGATGGACAGAGCACCCCCTGGACAACACTACAGCACTCCTTTAGGACTGGGACACTGCACAGGACTTTGGAGTGGACACAGCCCCTATGGAGAACTGACTGCACAACACAGTCCAGCCAGCCCCTATGGACTTTGAAGTAGTGGACACAGCCCCTATTAACAACAGCAGCACAGCACAACACAGCCAGCCCCTATGGACTTTGAAGTAGTGGACAACAGCAGCACTACACTACACTACACTACACAGCCCTAACTCCCACCCTCCCTCTTCACTGTCCACAGCCGAGTGAGAAAATGGCGCCGACGTGTGTACCTTATATAGGATCCAAAACCCGCGAGACTCGGAAGGCGGGAAGATGACGTTTTGCCTCGATTTCAGATCCGAGTCAGGCGGGAAAAGTCGAGCCTGACTCGGATCGGACTCGGATCGGGGGGGTTCGGATTTCAGAAATCCGAACCCGCTCACCCCTACTTATAACCAAGTTAACATTCCATCTATTGTCTAAACTTCTAAGTAGATCAAAGAAAAACCTGTTCTTATTAACATATCCTAATCTCAATATTTACTGTAAACAAGGACACCTGGTCTTCCCAAAATGCACAATGACGGAAGCTGCATACACTTTAACACATACAATACAAAAAAAAATGTTTTTATGAAATATTATGTATGTAAAACATCCACTATGGTCAGAATCACCTTTTAATCCTAACATTTCAAAATTATGAATAATTACCTAAATATCTATAATTATAACAACTGCCCCTTTATGGCCATGGTAAATTATTTTGATTGACAACACCTTAAACTAACGTAATTGTTCTCTATACATTTTGAAATATTTCTTCAAACCATTACTTTCTACACTAATCTCACCAATTTCAGCCGCTGCCCCTGTTGGTGGGACCACTCCCCTTCCTTGTCTGCGTGGTACTTCTTGCATGTTAATAGCATGGGCAATGGCTGAAATTACAGTGGGTTCATTATCTTCTTCAGAAACATTACCTTAAAAATGCCTTAACACAGGATATGAATTACTTATTACATTTCTTTGTTTTTGGTATCGGCTGTACTATCACCCCCAGCCGCATAAGGCGGCGGGGGTGCGCTTGCGTTCACTTCCTTTTGCGTAGTAATGCTACTTTCTGGTGTGCGTATGCTACCTTGCCACATATTACCCTCGTGTTGCCACAGTTTCAAACAATCATTGTACTTAACCCTTTTGTTCAGTGATTTAATTAAATATATGTTATCTCTAACACATTAATACCTCTGAATCGAAACTGCCAATCTTGGTAAACGGTTTCATACATCCTTTGGTCATCTTGACCCACATGTCACAGTACGCCATAGCGTACGCACCATACTTCGCATACATTATACCTTGCCGAACCAGTCGGCCCTTCCATAAGCAGCATCTCATCGACCATCTCTAGTGTCTGCTTAGCACCCATCTGGGCCAACACTTTGCAACTTTCACTAAAGACTTTGACTGTTGGACGAATTTTACAAGCTGCGTCCACTCACTTCCTCCCGCTGTTCACAACTGACCGCTAAGCGTGATTCTTAGTGTACGCAACGAGGAGCAGAATATAGCCTATGCAGTTATCCTGCTTTCCTCTCCCTACTTTAAGTAGTTTCTAACTGGTAGCATTTAAATGTACCATTAACACTTAACTTTGCCAGCAATTTCCTCCCTCAACCCCCAAGTCACAATCACGGTTCATGCAACCATGCTGTCCAATCGCATTGCCCAGAGACACTAACTTATCAATTGACTTTGCGATTACTATTGGGTGTTGGCCGAAAAACAATCTCCAGTTTTTCGTTCCAGTTATACCTGCTATGTATACTGTATCGGCTGTCCTACCCGCCGCTTAGACACCTAACCGGCCTCTGTCTATTTTCAACAGTGCAGATAACTTCTTTTTTTTTTTCACATCACAAGCACACGTTCGCAGTGATATGCACCTTTGTTTTCTGCACAGAA
This sequence comes from Taudactylus pleione, assembly GCA_031769625.1. Taxonomy (NCBI): domain Eukaryota; kingdom Metazoa; phylum Chordata; class Amphibia; order Anura; family Myobatrachidae; genus Taudactylus; species Taudactylus pleione. Next base: position 4,410,344 of record JAUIMM010000710.1, read on the forward strand.
AAATTGCTTTCCCAAATGACAATAACTATTCAGAGGTTTTAACAAGTGATCATACTATAAATACAACAAGACTATCTATCAAAACGATTGTTTAAAAATGTGGCAATAATACAGGAAACACGCATACGCTATGCGAAATAAATCACATTAAATCGCAAAATGACAATAAAAGAAACAGATTTTCTCTCTTGTCCCCTAGGTTCTAATCAGCGCTCCTTTGTTTACACAAAAACGGACATTCGGTTCCACAACATAGAATTGAAAAAACCAGGCTTCGCACACATTGCGTTCTTACTCGTATATGACTCGCGTCCACCCTTTGTTGAGTAACCGAAATCTGTATGCTTTGCGTAATACCCGGTAACGTGATATCAGTCGTGAGCCCCCATCTATTAATGCCGTCTAGTCGTTTATAAAAAAAAAATATTGCTTTCCAGTCTAATCGTGTTGTTCCAAAGCACAAAAAGTTAGTTTGTGTAGAAAAAAATAACCTTGATAGAAGTTTTAACAATTAGAGTAAAAAGCAAGAAATATATAATAAGTACAACCCATACATACGCTAGCGCACTGAATTCAGCATGCAGTTATTCAGTCCTGAAACCTGTGGTCACAAAATGGAGATGACTGAATGCTGGACTCAGGACACAGGTATATATACAATTCAGTTTACATTGGAAACAAGGGACACAGTTGGCAGGTTTTCATTGGTCCCTGCTCCAAGTCAGTCTGGTCATTGGTCAATTCATACGGTGTCATCAGAGGTATGGGTCAGTTCTCCAACAGTCTTTATTGTGCGTTTTCCCGCCGAAGAACGAGTTAAAACTGGCTACAACACTACATACAGAAAATAGCATTCTAATCATTAACTCCCTATTATCCATAACTAGTGTATGCATGGTGCGATCTCTTTGCCGATAGAAACGGATGTCTGCAAATAAACAGAGATTTAGTATGATACCAAACATGACATGTCCACTGTATTCTGATCTCTTATAAATACATTTTACATCGTATTTATTAGCTAACAATACCTCTAATAACTCTGGTTATTATTTATAATGTGTGGGAACCTTTTATAAGTGTGTGTGGGTGCGTGTGTGTGGGTGCGTATATGTGTGTGCGTATACAGGGCCGCCATCACAAATTGTGGGGCCCGGGACTGAAAAAATAGGCAGGGACCCCCCCTCCCAGTGCCCCCAGTAGTGGTGCCCCATATGTAGTGCCCCCAGTAGTGCCCTTTATATAGTGCCCCTAGTAGTAGTGCCCCTTATATAGTGCCCCAGTAGTGCCACCCCCAGCAGTGTCAGAGCCCCCAATAGTGGTCCCCCATATGCAGTGCCCCTTATTTAGTGCACCCAGTAGTAGTCCCCCCTATGCAGTGCCCTTTATTTAGTGCCCACAGTAGTGCCCCCCAGCAGTGCCAGTGCCCCTAGTAGTGCCTCCCCCCAGAGGTGCCAGTGCCCCCAGTAGTACCTCCCCCCAGCAGTGCCCCTTACATATACAAAGAAAAATACACAAACAAAAAAATAAAATAAAAACACTTACCTGAATCCCAGCTGCCGTCCGTGAGCAGGAGGTGGAGCCCGGCTCCGGCAGTTGTTTCCCTTTGTCTAGCTCCCTCTGGGACGGCTGTGAGCATGGCGCACAGCCAATTCTCTGCTGATTCAGCTGTCAGCGCTTCCGAGTCAGGTGGTAGGAAAGCCACCTGACGCGGAAGCGCTGACATCTGAACTGGCCGGGAACTGGCTGGGCAGCGCTGCGCCGCCAATTATGGGTCACCTGGGGATGGTGCAGAGATGGAGATAAGGCTGTCTCCATCTCTGGAAAAAAAAATTGGTCCCCCAGTGTTGCAGCACTGACATTGTCGCCAGAGGACGGAGGCCAGCATGGACAGACATGTGCGGACGGCCACTCATGTATTTGTAATGGAGGGCACCCGGCAACTGTAGCCAATTAGATGGGCAAAGAGGCTGTTTAGCCTCTTCTGAGCGTCTGCGCATGTGCAGAAGCAAGGCTGTAGCAAGAACGCTCCAGCCCTGCTTCTACACACGAAAAAACAGCCACGCTCTAAAGAGGCTAAACACTGCCCGAACAGAGCTCTGCTGCCGGCCCAGAGGCTAAGTTGTAGGAGCAGCCGGGCCCTCCCTCTTTGCCTGAGTGTGCGGGCCCGGGACTCCAGGCCCGGCTGTCCCCCCCTGATGGCGGCTCTGTGCGTATATGTGTGTGCGTTCGCATGTGATTGTGTTGAATTCGCAATGGCTCGCAGTAGCGTGCCGTTCACATGCTATCAGACAAGGGACGATAGTGTCGACAGATAATAATTGTATAACTGATTCCATCCAGTCATCTGACTTTGACACCATGTATGCAGCAGTAGCTGTTTTTAACTATCTCTTTTACACTTCACTTTTCCCATTATGGTGGTGCCCCGGGGTGGCTCGGCTGAACTGGTTTGGGGGTGTCCTGCGCTCTGGATTTGAACCCTAGTATGTTAGGGACCTACCCGACAGAGGTTACCTGGATATGGTGGGTAGGCCCATAACCTTGGCCATGATTATGCTAAAAACCTCTATTGATTGCAAAATTTGATTGCAAATTAATTTATATATAATTAGCAATTTGGAGTTGTGCACCTGTGATCTGTCTGTTTCTGTGCCCACAATAAAAGTCTCACACAGGTAGCACCTCCCATTATATATATTCAGGGTGTGCAGTCCAGGAATCTTTCCTATATACGCCATGTAAAAATGGCGTTAGCTGCCGGGGTGATAGCTTTGCAATCCGGAGCTTAGTAAATCCGGAAGCTTCAAAGCCCCCATAGAAACCTATAAAGGATGCGGCTGCTGCGGTCCCTCCATTGTACATTTGGATGATACTTAATATTTGTGGGTACCCCCAAAAAAATGGGTGTTTTTGGGTGACATACTGCAAATATTATTTGAAAAGTAGGCTCCTTAAAACAAATTGTGTCGCAAACTTTAAATCGGGCCCTGTATCTGTATAATACAGTCACACCCATCAACGTGTATAATGTTTTTGCATGTAGTGTTTGGCAAATTATTCTTTACAAATGTGTTAGCTCTTATGTCTGAGCCTTGTCTCCGATGTTTCTGAGAAATGTATTCAGGCCTGATACCCCTTATTATATTGCTGCTGTATATATTATTTGCATTAATTGTATGAGTCCAATCTGACTGCCTCTCCTATGAACATTCTATATAAATTCTAAAATTATACATTCAAATTGTATTCTACATGAAGTCCCTGCTTCTTGTCAGACACAGGGATTTTAATAAGATGCTTCAGAAATACAATAGGAAAGAGCTTAGCGTATTTAATACATGGAGGTTTATTTTTTATTAAGCTCAGGTAATCTTATATTTATTTTATTTATTTATTTATTTATTTGTGATATTACTATGTTTGCTCTGTATAATGCTTAACAAGAAATAATTTATGAAGTGAATCATATACGTTTTTTACAGAAGTCCCCCTCTGGCCACAGCCAAGAGGATATCACTATAGCTTAGAGATGTGCGCCGACCCCAGTGTTTTGGTTTTGGATCTGAATTTTTTTTTTTTTTTTTAAACAGCTAAAATGACTTAATTTTGACCTGTTATGGTGCATACACACGATCAGATTTTTTCTTCAGATATGGACGATAACGATTTAAAAATCGTTCAGTCGTTCATATCTGAAGGAAAATCGTTCATATCTGACATGCCTGAACGATGGACGATCAACGATGCGCGTTCCCGTTTGTCAGATAACGATATCTGACATCTGATGGGTTTGCAGTCAGACTTGGACGATTCCATTCATTTTAATGCAGTCAAAAATCGTTCAATCGTTCAAATCGTTCAAAACTTTGGTCAAATCGTCCAAATCGTTCAAATCGTTTACTCGTTCAGTCGTTCATCTGACAAATCTGACAAGTCTGACAAATCTGACCGTGTGTACGCTCCATTAGTATGCAATCCAAAACCTGAGTTTGTTTTTTAAATCCGAGGTCCGAACTGAGACTCTATTTGACTCTGTACCCCAAAGTGATTCTGAACTCGGTTCGACTCGGACCTCCTAAATATGGTTGTTAGTTCTCTGAGAACCAGACGAGTACATCTCCACTATAGTTGCTAGTTATACATACGCTGCCATTCAATTAAAAAGATTATAAATCAACCTGGTAACAAACATGCACCCTGATAAATATACTAAAAATAAGTTATAATTAGAGAGGAGCGGTTCGGATTCCTTTCTAACTTCTGGGAACCGAGACGATCCGAGCCGCTGCTCGGATCTCCCTGACTGTCTAGGATCCATACTGGATCCAAAAACTCAAGATCCCACTGTCAGATCTCACGGTTTTGGCTCGGGCGCCAATTTCAAAAGTCCCAATGAAATCAATGGGCTGACCGCTGATTGGGTAAGAAAGCAGTCTGTCACGGCTCTCAGTCAATCAGCACTTCCCCATAGACTTCAGTGGGGCAAACGGATGCAAGATGGCGGCCCCCACCGCTCCAAGGACATCGCCACCTGCAGTGCCGACACTGTCACACCGCAGCAATGCCGACACCACCTGCAACCCCACACTGCCGACACCTAGCTTTTTTTTAAAGAAGAACCCCATCTAAAATTTTAAAATGTATTTTGGGTGAAGCTCAATGGGTTAGCCAAAATAAAAATTGTTCTTCTTACCCAGGATACACTGGGGTCCCAGATGTCCATAGCGACCTGAAACCGGCTGAGTTGGTGTTGGTGGCCTTACCCAGTAACCTGCAATCTTTTTTTTTTATTTTCTAAACTCATTGAACCCTACCCAATACTACAGTTTTAATTTTGGTTAGAGCAATCCCTTACATTAATAATGCAACAATTGGCCTGATTCTAAGTTGTATTTAAATGTAACATAACTCCAGGGGGTAAATTTACTAAAAGTCAATTTTGGGTCTAGTATGAAATCGACCAAGATAGAACCAACATCTCCCCAAAATTGAACCCAGTGTTTCTAATCAAAATAAATCATTTACTAACGATTTTTGGTTCCATTCTGATTTCGATGGTGCATTGGTTTCTATTTGAAGTTCTAAACCTGTTTCAATCACAATCAAATAGAACCAAAAATGGACTCAAAATTGACTTCATTATACAAATGCATGCCTATTGGCCAAAACAGGTCACGTGCACTGTATTACCCACAAACACCTTCATTCAAGTACTAATTTGCATATTCCCGAAAATGTAAAAACAGTGCTGTGCCTTTACATGCCATAGTTTGGACACCCAGATGCCCCACATGTTTGTCTCCTCTGTTACAAGCACCATAACGAGGTTTCAACCAATTGCACAGGCTTTAGTTACTGTAAATACACCTGTTTCAGATGTGTCTATTCATTAAAGTGATTCTGGGTCCATTTTGAGTCCATTTGAGTTGGTTTTCAAACAGACTGTTCGTAAATCAGAAATTTGTATAGAACTCTGGGCAGGGGCGTTTTAAGAGAGGAGGGGGCCTGTGTGCAGATTTAGTGCAGGCCCCCTCCTCTCTTCGGTGGTCTCACGGTGAAGTAGACCACAGCACACGGCCCACCTTACCTGGGTCCTGAAGTGAAGTGTCGGTATGGCATACTGTTTCATATGGCACACTTAAAGCACTGGTGCAGGGTGTGCGGTGTGGGCCCCCCCTGTGCACCGCACACCCTGCACCCGTTATAGATACGCCCCTGACTCTGGCTCTGATTTAGTACGGATCGCTATTGTGATCGCGGCTGCATAATTGCACGCAGTTTTGCTGTGAAAATATGCTAATGTTTGCAACCGCTCAGCCAGCATAGAGACGCCCAATACCGCTTTCTCACATCTATAATACCGCACAGTCCTGCGCATGTGGTAATCCCCAAGAGCCTGCAATAGCTCTAGTAACTTTACAGGTTTGTAACACCAGTAATTCTCTTCAGAGAGGCAAGTTCCTCTACAAAGTAGATCTTAGTCTCTAGATTTAAGTCAGTCACAGGTATTAAATACAAATTTAGAATTCAACATAAATAAATTATCTTTACTATTTCATTACATTGCATATCCACCAATATATCCACCTTATAACATAACATACATGACATTATTTTTCAATATGCCAATAAACTATACAGCACAACTTCTATCACTTGCCAGTGGAAACATATAACTTTGATAATGTTTTTATACTGCAGTATAAACTATTTCAGTGCAATAAAATGTCTCTAGGGTTCAAACCCAAGTGATGAGCTGGAAGGTGCACATACATTAGTCCCAGAGCCTGCAGGAGGCCGTATATAGTGCTGTAGATAATGCTCCGGATTGTTTACATCTACTGTATATGATGTCACTGTGATTGCCAGTGTCAGAAGGCAACCCTTTGTACTTTGCACATTTGGCACTATATACAGGGGCGCCGAGAGGGGGGGGGAGCGGGTACAAATTACCCGGGCCCGGGCTTGCTGGGGGGGCCCAGCGGGGTCCCGGGTCCGGCACCGCTCCCCCCCTCCTACATCACACAGTAGCCCAACACACGCTGCCTTGGAGACTGCTCGCTAAGAAGCAGCCACAGCAGTCTCCTATGCCTGTGGGGGGAGCGACCAAGCTGATCACGCCCCCCACTGGTTATGCGCCGGGCTGAGTGGGCTCATTGCGCCCCCCTCGCCACCGCGCAGCGTGAAGCTAAGAGGGCATGGCCACGCCTCCCACAATTAGGCCACGCCCCCTTTGTTACCGGGGCCCAGTGCGGCTCTTGACGGGCCTGACTATATATATATATATATATATATATATATATATCTCTATTGCAGTCACTTTATTTAATGTCAGTTTCCAGGTAGGTGTTACCTTCCCGAGCCCGCTGTGATCCTCACATGTGGCTGTTACATATATTTTATATTGTATCTCTTCAGTGTGCTTCATATATTGCTATGTGCCAGTGCAGGTAGTCCATTCATATGCTCTGTATGCCGAATACAGGGGCTGCAGCACTATAACCAGTTCCCTGGGTACCTTTCTCATCAGTCTCATACCAGTCTGCCCTCTTCCCACCTCTGGGGTCTGTCTCTGGCATCTTACAGACTGCCTCAGTGCTCTTCACCTTCTGAGAGCTGCAGAGCATCCATCCTCCTCTCTGACCATCACCTCAGAGTCTCTGAGACTGCTGTTCACTTCCAGCTATCACATGTCTGACCACCTGACACTGGTCACATGACCTGCTGCTGACCTCTTCAGTAGCTGCAGAGGCTGCTGGAAATTGTGGTCTGCCTGTGTAATGGCTTCTACATGTGCTGTAGCGTGCTGCACTGTGTAAGACATAGTAACTCACATAGTGGCGTACTACATGTATACATTGGTAACATCGAGTAACATCGACCCTCATGCACAATTACAGCAGCTCTGACCTGTCTGAGAAATAGCAAGTCTCGTCACACGCAGTGAGTACACAAGCTGCGAATGCCGTTGCAGTGGCTAATTTATGCACGCCCATGCAACAGCGTTCAAATAGCCACGCCTGCGTTTCTCCGCCACAACTCCCCCTGTCACCACCCCCAAATGCTGACGTCCCAACACTCACTCTGCGATGGCTTTCTTTGTGTGTGTGTGATTGCAGTGCGATCGCAATGCTGACGCTACGCACACGCAATACGCATCATCGGCTGATCTGAGTACGCGGTTGCAATTGCGATCAGGCCCTCTATTTTAAAGTACCAATGTTTTGGTCAATGTTGTATTTCAGTTCTATTTCAGTTTAATGTCTATCTGAATGAATCCCTCTCACAGCACACTGCAATAAGAAGCCTATAGCGTCCAATTGGGCAATGCCAGGTCCAAGCCGCTGAAAGCTTTACACACTATAAAATGTTAGGTAGACGATGATTGGTTGATATGGGCAACTTCTCCATTGTTCCACTACTCCTCTTTTTTCACTGCTTGATAAATCTCCCCTCCTCCCTTCTTCCCCCCTTTGGAGATGGCATTATCTACCGGAGCCAAGCTTGTATTCCCGAGCTTGGTAAATTCGCCATTGAAGCATCCCCCATAGAAACCTATGGGGGCTGATATATTTGGCTATGTTTGCCTTTTTTTCCCTGTACACTGCATCTAAAAGAAAAGAAAAAAGCTATTTAATGGGCTAAAAACAGAAAGCCTGGTCAAAATGATGTCAGAAGTTTATGTAGGAAGTTCATACAGTGCATTTTGCAAATCCTCTTCTGTAATGCTATAATTAATGCGTGATCATTTACTGTATATAAAAAAAAAAATCCTTTAAGAATGTATTTGGGCACAGCAATAAAACAAATTTGTTGTCTCCAAGAACATTAAATAAATGTTCTGAATATTAACTGTAGAATTAATGGTCCATAAAAAAAAAACCAAGCAACAAAAATGTTTTATATCAGTTTATACAGCAGGAACTTCTAGTCACCATTTCTTTAAACAAAAGTTTAGTGTGCAGGGACCTAGATACCTATCATCAGAACGAAGCTGTACAGGCACAAGGCGGTCACGCATGTTAGTCTGAGGTTTTGTGTGTGTTTTTGCTTTTCAACAACTAAAATCCTGGGTATGTTTGGAAGCCTGAACCACATGTTGCTGTTTCCCAGATGTTATAGTATTAGTTCTCATACGTTTTTCAACTTACCTCCATTTCTGAAAAATAGATGTTTTGAATAGACCATTTAGCAATAAAAAATAAAATATAAAGGGAAAAAAGCTAAAATGGCCATGCTGTCACAGTGCTGCTTAAGTGATGCTCCTAGTTTTCCTATTTGGAAATGGTCTTACTACTGTACATCACAAAAATCTGCCCATGTTGCCTCCTCACTAACCAATTCCTCTCTTGTTAACAAATACATTTTCCTTATTTGCATTAAATGGCTGTGACATCCTCTCACATAGTACAATTATCTATATTTTCTCTCTACCTCTCTTTCTATCAGCCCACATGCTCCATGTCCTGTACATACATCTGATTCACAACAGTATAGAAATTTAGCAAACTTCAAACAGATCAACTGTCTCCCATCAGTCTCTAAATCATTTTTAATGCACATTCTAACTATAACAAACTAACATCCATCCATGTCCCTCTCAAACAATCTCAAGCAACAACAGAAACCTGGCTCACACATTGTCTCCCCTGAAGCCCTTGCACACGGTGGTCTCCATTTCACTCATGCCTTCAGGCTTTGGAAACAGTAAAGGGGGTGTGGTTGGACCTCTCACAGATCTACCACATGTCCCATCACAGTTACATCTTTTGTACTACATGCTATCAGACTAATTCTTCATTGTTCCATTCTTTTGATGTGTTGCTGTGATCTATCGTCCTCCTGGACCACACCAAATTCTCCTTGTTCCTCCAAACAACTCTCACTCTAAAGCTAGGTGCACACTTAATGCATACGATACGATGGACAACCGCACTGCTGATGGGCTGACATATCAGGTGGCCGGCGCCCGACCGCCCCATATGTCGGCACCAGCCGCATCCCACTGCATTGCTTAGTCAGTCGCATTGTCAGATTGAGCTGCATGTAGGGCTGACCTGACGATGTGACTGACAACCAAATGGGAGCATGCACTTGGTCGTTAGTAGTGTGTACACACTGGCCGATATTGACGATGTGTCGGCCCGATCCACCGTATGGGGCAACATTTTGTCTACATATCGGCTAATGTGTACCAAGCTTAACCTCTATCTGCCTCTTCCCAGTGGACCGGGTCGATGGTGGCCTAGAGCGCATGCGCATGACGGAGCCGGCTCCGTCGTGCACATGCGCGAGACCCGGATAGCGACGGGCAATCCGTCGCTCCGGGTCTCGCACCAAAAGGGGCGTGCTGTCGATGTTGAGTGACAGCACGCCCCCTTTGGTGGGCGGGCCGGGGGGGTGGCTGCTCAAACAGAGACGTTCCCATGAGAACGCCTACCGTCTGGGGGCGGCCCCACTGACATCACAAGTGATATCAGTGGGAGAGCTTTCGGCTCTGTTAGAGCCGAAATCTCTCTGGGGCTTGCGGTCACGAGACCCTACCGCAAGGGTCTCGTCGCAAGCCCGATGGTCGCGATGGTCTTGACCATCGTAACCATCATCATGGCCGCTCGCATTAGCTGTGGGTGGCAACCCACAGCAATGCGAGCGGCCAGGAGGCCGCTCCATAAAATAAAAAAAAAGACGCCCTGATTCAGAGCGAGCGCTCTGTCAGAGCATCCAGCTCTGAATCAGGCCCTGACTCCTCTATTCATTGGGATGGCCACTGTCCAGTTCTTGTATTCTCTGGATTATGCACATTTTCTAATTTCCTTAACAGTAATTTCTATCAGATCACGGCCTTATCACCTTCAAGCTCTCCTCCGTTACTTTGATCTATGTTATTGACCTCTCCCAAGCTTCAGCAGATACTATTTTTTGGAGGGGGTTTTATAAGGAGGCATAGCCATGCATGCTTACATGAGGCTATTCCCCTTCCCAGTACCATGGCCCGGCCAGACTCTCTCCAACCCTGAATATTGAAATGTCCAGGAGGTGCTGTGAAGTGGTTAATAAAGTGCTTTGGGGTGAATTTTGAGGGGGTCAGGGGGAGCTGTGGGGTGGACTTTGAAAGGGCTGTGGGGTGCTTTGAGGTGGTTATTAACGGGGAGTGCTGTGATGTGGTTATTGTAGGGGACAGAGTGCATTGAGTGCTTTGAGGTGGACAATAAAGGGACCTGGGGATGTTATAAAATGGTCAGTAAATAGGAATTGCTGTGAGGTGATTATTGGAGAGGCCAGGGGTAGTGATGTGGGTAGATATTCAAGGATTCAAGGGGCACTTTGGGGTGGATATTGAAGCGGCCAGGGGGGTGCATTGAAAGGGCCTTGGGGGCTAAGAGGGGTTATTAATGGGGGGGAGTGCCGTGAAGTGTTATTGAAGGGGGCAGAGTGTATTGAAGGAGGTGAGTGCTTTGAGGTGGGAGTGAAGAACCTGGATGGAGTGCTGTGAGGTGGACAGTGTAGAGGCTTGCTGGGTGCTGTGAGATGGACAGTGTAGGAGAGAAGAGTGGTGTGAGGTGGACTTTTAAGGGGGGTGCTGTGAGGTTGACATTGAAGGGAGGGGGAGTGCTGTAAAGTGGACAGTGAAGGGGGGAGTGCTGAGGTATATAGTGAAAGGGGCAGTGAGTGTTGTGAGGAGTTCAGTGAGTGCTATGAGATTGACATTGAGTGCTGTAAGGTCGACAGTGAAGGGGTTTGTGTGTGCTGTGGGGTGCAGTGAGTGAGCTGTGAGGAGGTCAGTGAGTGCTGTGATGTCAGTGTGTGCTGCGAGGGGCTCAGTGGAAGGAACTGGCAGTAAGAGAGAACTATAGAGGAGGTAATGAGAGACAGCAATGAAGGGGGTAATCAAGGAGTGCTGGTAGAAAAGCTAGGGCCATGTGATTGCATTTGCCCCCAGGCTATAGTTTGCCAGCCAACCTTTGTCTACCACTCCTATCAAATTTCTCTAGACACTACCAAATAAACATACTTCCAATCTATCATCTCTGTTTAGGTTTCCAACCTCAAACACCATTTTAATACATTTAAATCACTTCTCACCCCTCCCACACCAAACCCACCAACTACCATCAATGCCCAAGATCTTGCTTCCTATTTCAATGACAAGCTTTTGAAAATTGATAAGAATTGACATGGAAGAGTATCTTCTTCCTTAGCCATCAATCTATCTCAATTCCTTCCCTGACCCGGAGCAACTTCTTTACATTTAATCCCACAAATGAAGATGAAGTAGATACTCTTTTATCGTACTACTCTACTACCTCTCGTCATGATCCTATACCCCCACAAGTGAGTAAAGCTCTGGCTTCTCTGTTCAACCCAATCATATTTAAAGTTTCCAATCTATCTCACTCTACTGGAAACTTCCCATCATTATTCAATTATGCAGTTATTACTCCTATACTGAAAAAAAAATCTGAACCAAATACCAACCCATCCTTAGCTCCCTTGACCCTCCAAGCTTCTTGTGGACTTGTCTACAGTCGACTCACACACTTTCTTGCATCACAAAACTTATTGTTCTCACTTCTGTCCGGCTTTTGTTTCCAACACTCCATAGAGACTGCACTAAGGTGGTCAATGATTTGATCACTGCTAAAACTAAAAGTTTGTTCTCTTCTAAGTCTCTTGGATTGCATTGATCGATGTGGCAATGTTGGACACTCTCTTCTCATACAAGTGCTACAATCCCTTGGTCTACAGGACAGTGTTCTAACCTGCTTAATGCTTATCCTACTTCTTAAATCACTCTTACAGTGTTCACTTTATTATTATTATTATTATTATTATTATCCTTTATTTATATGGCACCACAAGTGTTCCGCAGCACCTTATAGAGTACATAAACTAAAAAGTGAACAAGAAACAAGTAACTTACAGTACATTACAGTGCAGGACAAGGACACGACTCATATACATTGCTGCAATAGCGATTAAAACACTCACAATAAGCAACCGGGAATTAGCTGTCAAGTGTTAGGTGCCCTTGTGGGAAATAAGGAGTAGAAGAAAATCTAAAGAGAAGCACATGAGGGAAGAGGTCCCTGCTCATGAGAGCTTACATTCTAAAGGGGAGGGGCAGACAGGCAGGCGTGACACACAAAGGGGTAAATAGGTAGGAAAGAGCATGAAGTTTGTTAGAATGAGAGCTGGAAGGCCTTGATGAAGTAGTCGGTCTTGAGAGCTCATACGAAGATTTGTAGAGAGGTGGAGAGTCTGATAGGGAGAGCGAGAGAGTTCCAAAGGTAAGGAGCAGCACGGGCAAAATCTTGGAGGCGGGAGTGGGAGGAAGTAATCATTTGGCAAGAGAGGCGGCATGCATTTGTTGAGCGAAATGGACAGGCGGGAGTGTGAAGGGAGATGAGGCCAGAAATGCAAGTGGGAGAGGATTTGATGAGGGCTTTGTATGCGGGTGTAAGAACCTTGATTTGGCATCTGAAGGGGAAGGGTAGCCAGTGTAGGGCTTGAAGGAGAGGGTAGGCAGATGCAGTACGTTTGGAGAGGAAGAAGAGCCTTGCAGCAGCATTGAGGACTTACTGTAGTGGAGAGAGGTGGAAGGCCAGCTAGGAGAAGGTTACAGTAGTCCAATCTGGAGATGACAAACAAGTGGATGAGGGTTTTAGTAGCATCCAGAGTGAGGAAGGGTCTAATCCTGAAAATATTTTTTAGGTGGAAACTGCAAGACTACGAGAGGTGCTGAATGTGTCCACATTCCTTTCAACGCCCTCTATCAGCTGGAGTACCACAAGGCTTAGTCTTCGCTCCTCTGCTCTCCTTCATCATCTTCATGCACTTATTATCTCCCGCATTGATTATTGCAATAGTTTCCTTACTGCTCTTCCCCTACAATAGTTCATCGCTACAATCTATTTTTAATGCACGGGCCACCTCCTCTCTTAATATGTCCTTGGAGCAGGGCCCTCGTACCCCTCTGTCTGTCTGTCTTTTATTAACCAGTCTTGTTTTATTCCCAAATGTACAGCTCAAAATAAGATGCAGCACTACATAAATAAATGTTAATAAACGTTAATAACAATACATTGTTTGCATGGCAGGGAATTTAGACTGTGGGGGAGGGAACTGATGTGAACGAGTCAACATCATCTGAAAAGCACTGTGTAATATGGTGGGGCTATACAAATAAACAGTAAAAGAAAAATAAATGTGGTTAGTAAGCATTGCAGCCATATTGCTCCTACATTCTAAAAAAACCATAATGCTAGGTTAATTAGCTGCTGACAGAATGGACCTTGCATCAAGGAGGAAGAATTAACCACAGGTACTATTGGTCAAAATGTATCAGCAGGATGGGATAAGTGTTGAATGTTTCCCCCCGGTCCAAGTGACACTTTACGAAGTTCCATCTGTCAGACTGCAAAGATCTGGTGCAGAGAGGTGAGCCCGCGCAAACAGTAGCCCATGAAAGTAGAAGTAATTGCAGTGAGCAGGAAAATCTTGCTCTTTGTAAATGAATTCATTTCTTTGATACATACAGGTTGAGTCTCCCATATCCAAATATTCCGAAATACGGAATATTTTCCGAAATACAGATTTTTTTTTTAGCATGACTGAGATAGTGACACCTTTACTTTTTGATGGTACAATGTACACAAACTTTTTTAATGCAGGAAATTATAAAAAATATTGTATAAAATTACCTTTAGGCTCTTGGCCTGATTCAGAGCTGGACGCTCTGACAAGAGCGCTCGCTCTGAATCAGGGCCGCCCTACCTATTATTGGAGCGGCCTCCTGGCCGCTCGCATAGCTGTGGGTGACCACAGCTGTGAGCTCCCTCCGTCGTGCGCATGCGCACTAGGGCAACATCGACCCGCTTGCGAGCGCTCAGCGCTCGCGAGCGGGTCTGAATCAGGCCCTCTGTGTATAAGGTGTTTATGAAACATTAATGAATTTCATGTATGTACACAAACTTTGTTTGAGTCACAAAATTATTGAAAGTATTGTATACAATTACCTGCAGGCTGTGTGTATAAGGTGTATATAACACATAAATGCATTCTGTGTTTAAATTTGGGTCCCATTCCCAAGATATATCATTATGGTATGTAAATGAACAAATAGTCTTCATTTAGATATCAATGCATTTGATGTACACTATAAGTATATAAAAAAGCATAAGCACAGTGATCTAAATCTATATTCAAGTTCAAAAGAGAAAGAAAACAATAGACTATTTTCGACCACGTTTTTTGACAGTTGAGATTTAAACAAAGGTGAATTAGCAAATGGCATCCAGGCAATTTAACTTAAACGGCTCGTGATTGCTTTAATCAGGGTGTGATTGTGCAAATTGCTCTTTTAAATGGGCCAATCAATGCGTTTAATGGGTAATTTGACATGTGGGAGAAAATCAAATAGTGTAGAATATAAATTTTTTATTTGGTCTTACAGGGCTGTGCCAAATGAAACGAGAGCAGACTAATTACACTTTTGGCAAAGCAAGCATGTCAATTTATATTTTTTATGTTTTTGCCCTTTTTTTAGATTAGATAGAATTATTTACTAAATTCCTCAGGTTGTAGAGCAGAGGAAATTAATTTGCAGGACTAAAAGGTTACAATGCAACTAAAATTCAAATGCTCCCATGCGAAACAGCAGTCGGTAAATATATAGGTGTATACGTCATCCTTCATGCATTTTGCAGGGAGCAAGATGATTGAAAGGTGATAACCTTTTTAGAAAAACAAATTAGGGAACTTCATTTATGACTGGAAATATATGAGACATCTGATGCCTGCAGAATGTATACAAACACAACAGGATACATGTATAAGGAACATCTAGTAAGTGGTGTAAGACAACAATTTCTCCCTGGGCCACTGTTGATTTTAAATGAACAGGGCTGGCTGCATACTACATGTCTGCTTATGGCTTATTGTGCTAATCCACATCTTTTACAGATAATGGAAACCAGTCCTCAATGGGACCCCAGTTACATCTTCCAGGCCCACTTTTTACAGAAAAGCACATTTCTTTTGCTATGTATTTGACTAATGTCAGGGCTGTGACTAGGGCTGTGTGAGAGGAGCAGAACTGTCCATGGTGCAAATCTGAGTTGATGCAGGGAATTAATATTTCAGGTTAATTTGTTGTTAATTGACAGCTACCTTCTTTTAGCCATCGGATAAAATGGTACACGTTCAATATCCCGCCGCATGGGATGCCAACCCTTAGAATCCCAGCGCCAATATTCCGACACCTGTCAGAATCCCAGTGCCGGCATCCTGAAGGTCAGTAGCGTGGTTCGGGGGAGGGTTAGGGGCTAGGGTTAGGCACCAGGGGGAGGGTTAGGGTTTAGGCACTAGGGGAGGGTTAGGCACTAGGGGGGGAGGGTTGGGTTTAGGGTGCTGGGAGGGAGAGGATAGGTTTAGGCACTTGGGGGAGGTTAGCTTCAGGCACTGGGGAGGGAGGGTTAGGGTAGGGAAAGGGGGAGGTTAGGTTTAGGCACCGGGGAGGGAGGGGTAGGGGTAGTAGAAGGGTTAGAATACCTACCGACAGGTGTCGGTATCCTAACCCTGTCAGGATGCCGGCATCTGGATTTTGATCACCGAGATCCTGAACGCCGGCATCCCGTACCCATCCCATTAAAATGTATAGTTATGGCTCTAAAATAATCAAAACCTTTCTGTTATGAATAACACCATAAACACCTGATAAATCCTTAGTACCAGAACCCAGATTATCACCAATAATAGTGACCTAAATCAGGCCTAAGAATACCCAACATGTACTAAGCAATATAACAAAATATGTGCACAAGGTGATATGACAGTAATAGTACATGGCAAGTTGGTGGCCAAGGCAAGATTTTACCTTGTGCTCCCCATTCTCCACCTCCTCTCTGGAGATACGCCGCACTAGGCTACTGCTTGCAGCAGAGAAACGCGTAAGGCCAGCATCCTTCTCAAGTAATTTCCCTGGGGAGAAGCTTTCTACATCTTCTAAAACTAACACTGCACAAATAACAAATAGTTAACAATCTCACTTGTGCTCCAAATTTTTTAACAACGAATGAGGATGACGGTTGTTTTCTTCAACATTGGGACCATTCATATATGTAAATAAAAACAACTAAAAAATGTCACAATAGTGTAATATTGTTAACACTTTTTCAAAGTTCCAACAATGTTAGTTAAAAGGAAATGGGTGCAAAAAGTCCTTTCCAAGAAATCACACTCCAAAGATCCTGATAGGTTACACTTTCAAAATCCCAATCGAAATACCGAATTCGTGAAGAACAATAGGCGTTGTGGATTCTTACATGAATGCTTACTTCAAATAAGTTGGTGCAAAGCACATAAAGGTTTGTTTGGTTCCCAATAATCAGCCAATAAAGAATGGGAATGGATGATTCGAATAAATCTCTGATAATATGGAATAGTAGAAAAAATACAATTGTAGTTTATAACGTAAAATGGAATTTATTAATAAAAACAAAGGTATAAGTAGCCATACCATATGGATGTAATAATACTGAAGATGAAACCCGGGTATATTCAGTAAATCATATGTATACAAGCTTCCATAAACCAATGTGAGACACTCCATTTTTCTACGCGTTTTGACGCACAGTGCGGTGTCTTTTTAAAGATGAGTGTCAATATAAATAGACTTAAAAAATATAAAATATAATATAATTATACACAAAGAGTATATATTCCCAAAATATACAGAATATATATAATAGGAATTTATCCTAAACTATATATTCATTATAACAAGCTTGATAGTAAATAAATCTATTGAGTTCAACAAATCTAACGTTCATAGTATAGATTTCAGACAAAAATAACTTACCACTCTTAAGAACAAAATTCCTTGACTGCTATATTCTAATTCCAGCCATAGCGGTGAGCTGTGAGAAACAGCCCCCACAATCCTTAGTGTGGCTAAATAGGGTATGGTTGCCCAGCAACCGTATCTCCAGGGCCAATTGGAACTCGTACCCACTTATACAATAAACATATTGTTGTGGTACAAACCCAGAAGACACTAGAGCCATCAGAAAAAACGCCCTCTGCACACTGGATGTGAGCCGCGACACCACGTCACGTTTGTAATAACCTCCGTGATCTCCGTATGCCATGACAATGTGTCACGTCTGTGTTCCCCCCATCATCTTCATGTGTCAGCTGAGGCCAACACCATGTGATCGGGTTGGTTTACGTCCATAATCCTTAGCGGTGGGCATCATAATGACATAGTGGAGATGACTATAAAGAAATATGTGCGCCGCACTAAGTTATTAGCTGCTCCTGATGGAATATCAAATGTAAACATAGTGGAGATGACTGATGGGGACATAGTGGGTCCCAGCATGCATTGTGGAACGCAATTATGCATTCCAACTTCTATGAATGAATAAATACAACATATATCATCAAAGACGAAATCTCACCACTAGTAGTATGAAGAACTGATAAATTAGAAAAAAAAAATGATGAAATTAAAAATACCCGATTTGCATCTTTTACAATATAAATAGATAAAACACATCATATAGTAAAATAAGCAGGGAATGTATAGCAAATTTCATAAATATACAGTCAGGTGCATAAATATTGGGACATTGACAGAATTTTCATATTTTGGCCTCTATTCACCACCACAATGGCTTTGAAATGAAACAAACAGCATGTGTTTTAACTGCAGACTTTCAGATTTAATTTGAGGGTAATTACATCCAAAACAGGTGAACGGTGTAGGAATTACAACGGTTTCTATATGTGCCTCCCACTTTTTAAGGGGCCAAAAGTAATGGGACAAACTAAACAATCCTAAATCTAACTTTCACTTTTTAATACTTTGTTGCAATTCCTTTGCAGGCAATTACAGCCTAAAGTCTGGAACGCCTAGACATCAGACGCTGGGTTTCATCCCTGGTGATGCTTTGCCAGGCCTCTACTGCAAATGTCTTCAGTTCCTGCTTGTTCTTGGGGCATTTTCCCTTCAGTTTTGTCTTCATCAAGTGAAATGCATGCTCAATCGGATTCAGGTCAGGGGACTGACTTGGCCACTGCATAACATTCCACTTTTTAGCCTTAAAAAACTCTTTGGTTGCTTTTGCAGTATGCTTCGGGTCATTGTCCATCTGCACTGTGAAGCGCCGTCCAATGAGTTCTGAAGCATTTGACTGAATATGAGCATATAATATTGCCCGAAACACTTCAGAATTCATTCTGCTGCTTTTGTCAGCAGTCACATCATCAATAAATACAAGGGAACCAGTTCCATTGGCAGCCATACATGCCCAAGCCATGACATTACCACCACCATGCTTCATAGATGAGGTGGTATATTTTGGATCATGAGCAGTTCATTTCCTTCTCCAAACTCTTCTCTTCCCATCACTCTGGTATAAGTTGATCTTTGTCTCATCTGTCCATAGGATGTTGTTCCAGAACTGTAATGGCTTTTTTAGATGTTGTTTGGCAAACTCTAATCTGGTCTTCCTGTTTTTGAGGCTCACCAATGGTTTACATCTTGTGGTGAACCCTCTATATTCACTCTTATGAAGTCTTCTCTTGATTGTTGACTTTGACACATATACACCTACCTCCTGGAGAGTGTTCTGAGTGTTCTTGATTTGGCTAACTGTTGTGAAGGGGTTTTTCTTCACCAGGGAAATAATTCTTCTGTCATCCACCACAGTTGTTTTCCGTGATCTTCCGAGTCTTTTGGTGCATTCTTTCTTTTTAAGAATGTTCCAAACAGTTGATTTGGCCACACCTAATGTTTTCGCTATCTCTCTGATGGGTTTGTTTTAATTTTTCAGCCTAATGGGAGGCACATATAGAAACCGTTGTAATTCCTACACCGTTCACCTGATTTGGATGTAATTATCCTCAAATTAAATCTGAAAGTCTGCATTTTGTTTGTTTCATTTCAAAGCCATTGTGGTGGTGAATAGAGGCCAAAATATGAAAATTCTGTCAATGTCCCAATATTTATGCACCTGACTGTAGATTCATGAGGGAAAATTAATGACAGGACAAGTTTAAAGAACCCACCTGACCTCAAAATCATGGTTAAGACTTCTTGGTTTGAGAATTTTTAAGTCAAATATTTATCTTATATATATCTCATCTCAGTTGTTGACAACCTTATGTCTCTGGGCCTGATTCAGAGCTCGCTCTAAATCAGGGCATCCCTATTTTTAAAAATCCGGTCTCCAGGCCGTTCGTACAGCTGTTGGTGACCACCCACAGCTTGTGAGAGCGGCCTGGCGATGGTTGCGATTATCGCGACCATCGGCATTGCAAGGAGACCCTTGTGGTGGGTCTCAGCACTCGCAATGCCAAGTGGACTTCCAGCTCCAATAGAGCCGGAAGTCCACTACTGACATCACGAGTGATGTCAGTAGGGCCTCCCACAAACGGCAGGTGTTCCTTCGGGAACGCCTCCGTTTGTTCAGCCACCCCCTCTACCCGCCTACAAAACGGAATGAGCTGTCGATCAACATCGACAGCCGCCCCGTTTTGCTGCGAGCTCCAGAGCAAGAGAAGGTCTCACTCACTGCGGGGCTCACGCATGTCGCGCGTGCGCACTAGGCCACCATCGACTGTGGTGGATGACAGTGCTGTGCACTCACGAGTGGGTCTGAATCAGGCAGTCTGTCTTTTGTTCTCCAGTTCTTTTTAACCCAAGCAATTGCAAAGAATCTTTTTAACCCCTTCACCGCTTTTTCATGTTTTTCCTTGAAGTGCAATGAGAAGGGGTGATTCTCATTGCCATTAAGGATATTTCGGACATGCTCCGCCCTACTCATTTTTACTTGTCTTTTTGTCTTCTCTATAGAAATTAAATTGCATGTACGTATAATGACATAAACAACATAATCTGTTTTACACCTGATAAAATCCATGATTTTAACTAGTTGATCTTTAATTGAAAACTCTGTAATCTTGGAGTTGGGACAATGACATGACCTACATTTTACATTCCCCACACCTAAAAGAAACCTTTGTTTCTAGGTAGAAGATGTTTGCCATCCATAGGCAGGGCAATAGAAACAATTTTATTTTTTATCGTAGGTGCCTTTCTATAAATACATTTAGGCCTGGGTGGTAGTATCTTCTTTAGGATTTCATCGTTTGGTAGGGTATTCCAATTTTTCTAAACAATCTTTTACACTTTTCTGTATCTTTGATTAAATTGAGTACTGAAACATATTTCAAAGTTTGTATTGTTTTTAACTTCACCAGCATCCGTCTTTAATGAGTCTTTTCTATCTTTTTTTCTCTACCTCATCCATAATTGTTTGTATATGTGCAGGTTTATATCCTTTCTACATAAAATTACTTTTATAGAATGTGCTTGTTCCTTCCGAAACGTTGGTGTAGTGTCATGTAAAGAGTTTACATAAATTAATTATTCATTTTGACAAGTCTCCCAGTGCCGCCGCTTGTTTGCAATGGTCATTCATACTATCCAGGGCCGGAGGGCACCGGAGGTATTGAGACTGAGAGGTGAGTGCCGGTCCTCATTGGAAGATATATATATATATATATATATAAATATATATAAAATAACTTTGTTTACTATATATATATATATATATATATATATATATATATATATAACAGCTGGAGGGCTGTTTGATGAATAGCCCTTGGGCCACAGTGAATAAGAGTGCCGAGTAAGCATTAGCAGCAATGAAGGTTTGGGGGAGAGTCTGATAGAACGCTCCCCTAGTCCCTGTCAGTCTGTGGTGATTAATGTGGAGATGTGAAGGTCACCGGCTTCTTGTACATGGTGGAAGGGTTGAGGTTGGAGATGTAGGTGGGAGCAGGCAGGGTTAGGATAAGGAGTTTAAATTGTATTCTGTAGGGAATTGGGATCCAGTGGAGGTACATAGCATGGTCTGGAGGTAGAAGCAGAGCGGATCTAAGGAAAGATCAAACTAGCAGCAACATTAAGGAGAGGTTGAAGAGGAGATTAGGAGGAGACCTGAGAGAAGAACGTTGCAGCAGATGAGATGAGGGAGTGACATTGCAATAGTCGAGGCGAGAGATGGTGAGGGAGGGGAGATGTGTTCTGGTAGAGTCAAAAGACAGGAAAGGTCTAATTCTAGTGATGTTCTGGAGATGGATCCTACAGGAGTTGGAGAGTGACTGGCTGTGGGGAGTGAATGAAAGCAAGAAATCAACATTAATGTTGACAGTGCCAAAGAGCTGGGGAGTGGTTGTGGCACGAGAAGGAAAGAAGACAAGGAGTTCAGTCTTGGACATATTAAGCTTTGATAATGCAATGAGACATCGAGCAGGAGATGGTGAATAGTTTGAATTGCGTGGTAGGGGAGGTCAGGGAGGACAGGTGCAGTTAGGTATCACCAGCTAGGTGCAGAGTGATGTTTGGTGTAATGTCAATTATGTCACTGTCTGCCTCCCCTCTCTTACAAGCCCTCCTCTTGCGCCCCTTCCCCTTCAGAACCCAAATCAAGGTTCTCACACTCGCTTAAAAAGCCCTCACACACTCCTCTCCCATTTACATCTCTGATCTCATCTCCCATCACTCTCCTGCCCGCCCTCTTAGTTCAACAAATGCACGCCGCCTCTCATATGCTAACTGATTACTTCCTCCCACTCCTGCCTCCAAGACTTTGCCCGTGCTGCTCCCCACCTTTGGAACTCTTTCCCTCTCCCCATCAGACTATCCACTTCTCTACAATCATTCAAACGAGCTCTCAAGACCCACTACTTCATCATAGTCTTCCAGCTCTCATCCTAACCTGCTGCTACATGCTCCCTCCTCCCTGTCTTCCCCATCTGTATCATGCCTGTCTGTCTACCCCTCCCCTTGAGAATGTAAGCTCTTGCGAGCAGGGCCCTCTACCCTCTTGTGCTTCTCCTTACTTTATTTTCATCTACTTCTTACCCACCACTAGGACACCCAACACTTGGTTGCTTATGCTCTGTTGCTTATTTGGGTGTTATGGCCACCAATGTATCAATGTATATTATCCATGTCCTTGTCCTGCATTGTATTGTATTGTACTGTAAGTAACTTTTTTGGTTATGTACTTTGTAAGGCACTGCGGAACACTTGTGGCGCCATATAAATAAACAATAATAATAATAATAATAATATATATATACACACACACACATTCCAGTTTAAAATTTGAAACCAGCATCCCAATATCAGGTCTGAGTTCCAAGATTTATTGTAAATGACCAGGGGCATCTTTATCTTATCACAGGAAATTGCTGTGCGAGATATTATAACCGACAGAATATTCAGTGGACAGAGAAAGGGCCCTTTATCAGACCTCATATAGTTTATATAGACATGCAGTTATAAGATAATGAAGAACAATGCATCACGGTGGTCATACAGTATCTTGGAAGAATCAGCACATTTTAACAGTTTCAAATTCTTAACTAAGAAAAGAGGAAGACGTTTGGAAATATAACAAGTTTTCAACAGAACTTGCAAAAGTTTGAACAACACAATAAGTTCTGTTTCATGCAAATGTGCATGAACGCAGCGCTGCTTTAGTCAGCATACGCCATGCTTGCTGACATTCTAGCTGCCCCCTCTAGGAGGAGGCGGCCAGGTCGGCATAGTGGGGTGGTCGCAGGGCCGGCAAAAGAAATGTTGCGGCCCGGTACACTGATGTCTCTGTGGGCCCCACCTTCTCACCACCACCCCCGATCCCGCACATCCCTCCCATGCATGTGTGATATGTGAAGCATGATAATGTTAACTGAAAGATATGCCAGCCTTTACATAAAGTAATAATACACTATGACTTGCCTCACTGTCTCTCTGTCACTGATGATGCAGCTGTAGTTCTTCTCTGCCACCTCTTACAAGGTCTTCTTGATGACAGTGCTGTGGATGCCTCAGGGGTAGGAGGTATAGTGTCTGCAGCCAGCCATCCTCAGTCCTCATCACCTTCCTCAAATTCAGCCTCCCATCACCATCCTTAGCTCAGAAGCCCCCATAACTTTCCTCCGTCCCCAGCCCTTATCACCTTCTGTCCTAGCCCCATCACCTTCCTCCATCCCCAGCCCCTATCACCTTCCTCTGCCCAAGCCCCTGTCAGCTTCCTATGACCCCTTGACCAGGGGCGGATCTAGACTGTTGTATTAAGGGGGGCGAGTTAATGATTAATTCCGCCCCCCCTCGCGGCAACCCCCCTCCCACCCGCACCCCCCTCACGGCAACCCCCCTCCCCCCGTGACCTCCCCTCGCAGCAACACCCCCCCCGCAACCCCACCCCCCCTTTACTTTCACTTACCTCCGCTGCTCCGGTTATGTTCTCCCTCCGGGCTTCGGTCAGCTGCTCTCCCATCCTGCACTGTGATCCGGTCAGCTGTATAATGCAGCAGCTGACCAGGGTCACAGTGCAGGAGCCAGGAGACCAGCTGACTGGAGGGAGGACATCACCGGAGCCCCGATCTTCGGTCCCTGAACAGAGGTAAGTTGTTTTGGGGATTTTTAGCAGTGATCAGCATGTGGTCTATTTAGACCACACAGCTGATCACAGGGTGTGAGGAGCCGGCTGTGATCGCTCCCTCCCCGGCTCCCGGGTCAGGTGACAGCCTGTCACTGACACTTCCCCCTAACTGGGAGACGGGAGCTCCGATCACAGCACAGCACAGCCTTTATCATCTCTCTCCTCTGAACTTAATGATGCAGAGGAGAGAGATGATAATGGTCAGACAAACTGTGCTAGGGGGGGGGCGATCGCTCCAATCACCCCCCCCCCTGGATCCGCCACTGCCCTTGACCTTCTTCCATCCCCAGCACCCATTATCTTCCCCTGCCCTAGCTCTGATTCCTCTACATCTACGGAAGGGGGGGGCGATCGCTCCAATCGCCCCCCCCCCTGGATCCGCCACTGCCCTTGACCTTCTTCCATCCCCAGCACCCATTATCTTCCCTTGCCCTAGCTCTGATTCCTCTACATCTACGGAAGGGGATCTAGCGGTCACCGATTGCCTCTACCACCTCTATACACCGCAGCCTGCCTGACGTGCGGTGACCAGAGCCATAACTAGATATTTTGGTGCCCTGTGCCAGAAAGAGCATCGGCAACCCCCTCCCATTTTTTAAATAGGGCCATTAAGAGGGCATGACACTCCCATTTTCTTTTATGTAAGCCCTACCCTATATGGGACCACACATCAGGACTATTGTTTATATGATAGTCATTTCATATCCTAAAAAAAAATGACAATTTTCTATTCATAAGGTAAATTATAAACTGCCATAGGATAAACCTGAATGTGGTGGACCTATTCTTTTTTTAAAGACATACAGACATACACCTAATTTACCTAATATTTTACACAGTGCGCTGAGAAACACAAAAAAGATCATCAATACCATTAGAATTGCAAACAAACATATTAAGCATCAGCTGTGCCTAACAATGATGTCACAACAAGACGCATATGCTGCCATGACGGAATCGGTATGTAATACCGCCGGCTGCATGGCCGGCAGTTCGATTCCCGGCAGCGTCAGGCCGACAGTGGAACAGATCCCGGCAGCGGCAGCGCTGGAAATCCCGATCGTCCCTAGGTAAGTATGAACTAACCTAACCTAGCCCCCTAACCCTCCCCTAGGGGTGCCTAACCCTAACCTCCCCCCCAAGTGCCTAACCCTAATCCCCCCTCTTAGTGCCTAAACCTAACCCCCCCTTCCCCGCTGCCTAAACCTAAGTCTCCCGGGGGGTCCTAACCCTAACTTCCCCCTCCCCCTAGCCTAACCCTAACCTCCCGGGGGGGTGCCAAACCCTAAGTCCCCCCTGTAGCCCTAACCCTCCCCCCCCCCCGCGCGGCTGTCTGCTCACGGCGCCCGGCGTCGCCTGAAATGAGCAGCGTCTACATCTAGACGCCGGTCATTTCACCCTCGCCGGCATATGACAGTCGGGAAGCCGGCTATTGGTAAAATGTCAGCCGGCTTCCCGATTGCATCCCGCCATGACACCCATAATATAATACAAAAGTACATATAGGAAAACTTACAACCAGGTACACAGCATATCAATACGCAACTTTAACAATCAGTTTTGCACAATGAAAAAAAAAACAAAACATCCTAGCAGCCAATCACTGAGACAGAATCATATACAGCAACTTAGGTGACATCACACTACAATGACTCAGGCAGCACCAGCTCCTAAGTAATAACCAATATATGAAAAGTGAAAAAAAATCATACATGGTACTTGTCAGAGCAATAACAACGTAAAAGTAAATACCAAAAGTACATAAAATAATTATACATTTACTGTAACCCCAAAGAATAGGATATATTACTACACTCCAAACCCCACCCAACCCCCTGGTAATATTAGTATACAACTCCCCCATATATTAACCCCCAACCAGGTAATATTAGTATACACCCCCTTCCCCTTCACACACATTAATGCACCCCCCTCCTCAAACCACAAGTGGTATTACTATACAAGAACCCCCATATATTGCTACATTCCCAAACCACCTCTCCACCCCCCAGATATATTAGTATATACCCACACATTACTACAACACACAACCCAGGTCATATTATATACACCCCCTACACACACACACACACTACTACACCTCCACCCCATCCCAACTCACCCCCAGGTATTATTATTAGTATTATCCATCCCCTAGATAACATCAATAAGCACACAGCCCCCACTCCCCAGGAACTTACCTCTGCCTGCACTGGGTGCTGTGCTCTCCTCACACACCAACTGCTGCAGGGAAGAAGCCAGAATAGAACAGGGCAGGAGCGGGGGCCGGGGACTCGGGGGCACATTGGTGCAGTAGCTGTTCATGGCTGGCAGCTATAAGAGCAGGGTCTGAGAGCTGAGGGTAGGAGGACGCTGATTCTGCAGGAGCTGCTCCCTCATGGCTGAGCTGACATGACACATAACATCGCCTCCTGAAGGGTAAAAGTGGACACACACATGGCGATCTGCACACGATCAGCCGATGTGTACGATTTGTGTATGATTTCCCTTGAATATCTCCTCGGCAGCTCTGCACACGATCTGCACACAATTTGGTGTCCAATCTTCAAACGATCTCTCCTGCATCCAGACTGTCACAGTGCATCGTGTGCTAGATTGTCAGATCTGCCCTACTGCACGGCAGATTGAAGATGTGATGTGCGACCAGCGGGGACGCACATCATGATCGTGAGTGGGGACTCATGATTTCCTCATGATTTTGGCATATTTTACACGATCTGTTGTTCCAATGCGTCAGAATCGTCCAGATCGGGTAAAATATCGCTATGTGAGTGGGTACCTTAAGTGAGAGGGACGGGAGGGGGCGGAGTCAGGGAGGGAGAGAAGGAAGGACAGGGGGGGGAATCCTTTTAGAGATCAGTGAGGAGCTGCACTGTTAAGCTGGCGCACACCCCTGCCTTGTGCTCTGTGCAGCCCTGGTGGCGACGTGACCTATGACGTCACGCCGCCGCGTTGCTCATTTAAAGGTCAGGCCTGAGCTGCAGATGAGCCACATGGAAGAGCCCAGCGCTGTCCGGGCTAGACTAGGAGCTGGGGCTTTTGTCCGGACCTCGGGGCCTCTCTGGACCTTGGGGCCCGGTATGGGTGTCCCCTTAGTCCCCCCCCTGTCGCCAGGTCTGGGTGGTCGTGACACTCCATAAGGGAGCCTGGCAGGAACAACATGGAATATTAGAGGCGGAGCAAGGGCGTGATCGCGTCATCATGGCCACACACCCTTCACTACACAATGCCGAGATTACATTTTGGAGCAGGGGACAGGGCCACAATGATGCGATTCAATGCAAATTGTATCATCAGCCCCTCCGCTGCCGGGGTGTTTGAGACTGGTGTGGGAGGTCCGGTGATGGTGCACTGGGAGGTCCAGGGTGGCTGGGACTGCCACCCAATTTTCGGAAAGGCTCCCGGCCATTTTGGGAAGGTAGGCAATTATGGCTTGTGCATCCACATGCACAGTACGCAATAATCGGCCGATCGGTAGTAAATCAGTCCCTCAGTTTGCAGCAGTCAGCCAGAGTTGCGATCGCATTACTTGTGACCCAGAATCAATCCCGATGGGCCTAATTCAGAGGTGCTGCTGCAGCCGAGACTGAAACTTTTGCGGCAGCTCGACTGTGTCTTTCTGCAAATGCTGCAGCCAATGGTATATGCACAGAGACACCCACCGCCTGGGGCGCTAATCCACCGCTGTGCGGATTATGATGCACCATCAGTCGCACCATTAAACATTGCACAGGTCCTATGAAGGCGCAGATTATGTTTGAACATGGCCGCCTGTGTCAGTGCAACCATCACTGATTGCAATACACATGCCCCCATCTTTTTAGCCACCCCCTACACACTTGCCAACTCTCCTGCAATGGCCAGGAGGCTTCCGAGAATCGGGTGGTGCTTCCGGCCCCTGGCAGGAGAGGTCAAGTCTCTCGGTACGGCCACCTCCCCCCCACTTTTCTGCGCACTACCAACCCCTGCTTCCCTGTGCACCGCGCCCCTGGGCAATCCGGAAGGGGCAGATGATGTGATTCGCACTGAATCGCATCATCGTAGCCAACACCCTGGCGGTAATCTTGGCATTGTATAGCAGGGAATGTTATTGTGATGCCACACCCCCGCTCCACCCACCAATGACAACACCATGCCCCTTCTCCGCCGCCGATGGTTAGCAAGTATGCCGCCATATTATCTGCCAGTAACACTAACTGAAATCCTCTGCTCTTTTTGTCTAAACTCATTCTGTGGCACCCGGCGGTAACCATTGGAGCGCACGCGCAGTCCGACTCGGACGCATGCGCAGACTGAATACATCGGCCGCTAGCACGTCACATCGACATTATGTGCACCTCTGAAACAGGTCCTAATCGTGCAACAGAGTGTATTTGCTCAAAATGCCAGGGTCAGTGTAAAATCATATGTGGTTCTGCTTCAGACCACTGACACAAGCTCAGGTTAAGCTTTGGGTAAAATGGGCTAGGGGCAGAACTACCATGGAGACAGCAGAGGGACTGTAGATGTGTCCTTCTGCTTCAGTAGCGGCAAATAGACCCGCAGGTCACGGGTGACTCGTGCGCGCATCTTTACCGCTCAAAATGTGCGTCATATTCGAATAAATAAAACAACTGGGAGAGACAAAACTACATTGCTAGATTACACTGATCATCATTTGTGCAGCTCTGTGCGAGACTCTAAAAAAGGGTTCTGATGCGAGTAGCCACGGCTTTTACTCACTCTGATGGGCCTATTTATTAACATTGTTTTTACTAACATAAAGTGAAAAAAAGGTGTTTTTAGTAGAGATGAGCGCACCTGAATTTCGGGGATCTGAGCGCAGCTCGGATCTTCCTGCCTGCCCCGGATCCCTGACCGAAGGCAAAACCTCGCGACCCCTCTGTCGAGTCGCGAGGTTTTGTTTTGAGCAGGCTTAACGCTGATTGGCTGAGTGAGCCGTCTGCCACGGCGCTCAGCCAATCAGCGTTAAGCCCATTGAAAACAGCACAAAGGAGGAAAAGAAGATGGCGTCCACCATCCCCCGCCACCTGACACCGCCGGCACCCCCCGCTGCCGACACCGCCGGCACCCCCACTGGCAGCATCCCCGCTGTTGACACCACCGCTGCCAACCCTCCTGCACTGCTGCCCACTGTACTGAGTACACCGTCAGCGATCCCACACTGCCGACACTCCCACACTGAGGACACCACCAGCACCCCTGCACTGCCGACACAGGGCCTGATTCAGACCCGCTCGCAAGCGCATAGCGCTTGCAAGCGGGTCAATGGTGGCTCAGTGCGCACACGCGAGCCCCGGAGCGAGCGCAAAAAGCACTTGCTCCGTGGCTTACTACAAAAGGGGCGGCTGTCGATGTTGATCAACAGCGTGCCCCATTTTGTAGGCGTGCCGGGGGGGTGGCTTCACAAACGGAGGCGTTCCCATGCGAACGCCTGACGTTTGTGGGCGGCCCCATTGACATCACCAGTGATGTCAGTGGGAGAGCTTCCAGCTCTATTAGAGCCAGAAGCTCTCTGGGACTTGTGGCCACGAGACCACAAGGGTCTCGGCGCAAGCCCGATGGTCGCGATAGTCTTGACCATTGCGATCATCATCCTGGCCGCTCGCAATAGCTGTGGGTGCTCACCCACAGCTCTGCGAACGGCCAAGAGGCCACTCCAAAAATAAAAAAACGCCCTGATTCAGAGCGAGCTCTCTTTCAGAGTGTCCGTCTCTGAATCAGGCCCTCAGTCAGCAAACCTGCATTGAGGACACCGCTGGCACCCCCGCTCTGCCATCACAGCCGGCACCCTGCATTGAGAACACCCCTGCACTGCCGACACAGTCAGCAAACCTGCACTGAGGACACCGCTGGCACCCCCGCTCTGCCGACACCGCCGGCACCCTGCATTGAGAACACCCCTGCACTGCCAACACAGTCAGCAAACCTGCACTGAGGACACCGCTGGCACCCCCGCTCTGCCGACACCGCCGGCACCCTGCATTGAGAACACCCCTGCACTGCCAACACAGTCAGCAAACCTGCAATGAGGACACTGCTGGCACCCCCGCTCTGCTGACACCGCCGGCACCCTACACTGAGAACACTGCCAGCACTGCCATTCCATTTACTGAGGACACCATCAGCAACCCCGCTCTGCCGACACTGCTGTCACAGTAAGTGCACTATTTGGTGTATCCAACCCACACTGTATAACACACTGTATCCATGTTGGAAATTAGA
This sequence comes from Taudactylus pleione, assembly GCA_031769625.1. Taxonomy (NCBI): domain Eukaryota; kingdom Metazoa; phylum Chordata; class Amphibia; order Anura; family Myobatrachidae; genus Taudactylus; species Taudactylus pleione. The sequence continues at coordinate 4,440,619 of JAUIMM010000710.1, forward strand.
AACTGAACTGTCACATGTTAGTGCCGCCCACTGTGTCACTTAGCTTAGTCAGCCAGCTAGCAGGATGCAACCTTTGGCCTTAAGTAGATGAAGCAAATAATATTGTAAGGTGGTCAATATTGATTGGAAAATACTGGAAATAAATGTTATTGAGGTTAATTATATTTAGTAATAAATATGGAATAGCCTGGCTGTAAGTGCACTATTTCAGAAGTGCACAATTCAAAAGTGCAATTTAAGATTAATACTGGCGTTAGACCGGCGTTGAACGAAAGTGAAACAGAAGGGAAACAACCGATCTGCACTTCTAAAAACCTAATTTGGAGAAAATCCAACCACAAAGGTGATTTCAAAATCTCACTGCTACAAGTTCCTGCTGACTGCACAACCTGGACTTTCAACACTGAACTCTGGTTGCTACAAAAACTGTGGACATCTCTTGCTACTATTTGTGCTGCCTCTATGCTTAACAGATAATTGTACTGAATACTGTTAATGTCAGCTTAACTCTCTAATAATTTCTTTTTACCTTAGCTATTTTGACTAGTCTTACATCATCTAGCTACTACCACTCTCTACTCTAATATTCAATTTCTGCTCCCATCTAATTTCTACTTTTTCAAAACTCAATAATATATTTTTGTTGTGCTGACACTTTACCTCATCCTTACCATGACCATGTTGTCTTCAACTCCTCCCTTCACTTAGTTTCTAACTAATCTTTTGTTTTGCCCTCTAATCCTACCTCTATCCTTTTCCCCTGGTCTCCTCCACCTCCTCCTATCTCCCCTTCTCTCTCTGCCTTCCTCCCCCACTTCTCCCATTACTCCATTTTCTTTCTCTTATACCCCCCAAGGATCCTACTACCCCACTGCTAATCTCTTCTCCCTTACTTATCTCCCTGTCACTTCGCCTCACTTTCATCCATGTCTCCTTAATTTCCCTCCCTGCCCACTTCCTACAGGATCCCCTCCTAGCAAAGGAGCCCGCATGATCCCTACACTCTATTCATCCCGCTCTCCCAAAGTAATCTCATCTCCACGCTATTGCAACCCTGATAATCTCATTCACATCTCTCCTATCAACTCTGCCACTCTATCCTGTGCCCTCTGGAATGCCAGATCTGTCTGTAACAAACTGGCCCCCACCCATGACCTTTTCATCTCCAACTCCCTGAATCTCCTTGCCATTACTGAAACCTGGATTTTACCCTCTGACACCACTTCTCCTGCTTGGGGGTCGCCATGGGGGTGGTGTTGGGGTCCCCTGGTTACTCATAACAACATATACCATCAGAACCATCCCTTACATTCTCCACATTTGAAGTTCATGCTATATGCCTCTTCCAACCAGTACACCTCAGAGTAGCTGTCATCTACCGTCCCCCTGGCCCTCCCTCCAAGTTCCTTGACAACTTTGCTTCCTGGCTCACTCACTTTCTCTCCTCAGACCTTCCCTCTATTATCCTCAGTGACTTCAATATTTCTATTGATATCCCCACAGAATCTGCTGCCTCCAAACTACTCACCCTCACTTCCTCATTTGGCCTCTCCCAATGGACCTCCTCACCCTCCCATGCGAGTGGGCATTTGCTTGATCTGGTATTCACTCACCATTGTGATATTTCTGCCTACTCCAATGCCCCATTCTCTGACCATCACCTCCTCTCTTTTAAGCTATCCCTCTCCCTTCCCCTCCTTTACCTCCAAAAGCCCCCATCACTAAGCGTAACATTGAAGCTATCGACACTGCTTTTTTTTCTTCCCTACTTGACTCACTTCTCTCCCCTATCCTCTCTTTCTCCTGCGCTGAACAAGCTGCTTCCCTATACAATGCCTCCCTTATTTCTGCTTGTTGCTCCGGTGATCACTACCCTCGCAAATCCACACCTCAACCCTGGCATTCCAAATGCACCAGATACCTGCAAAAATGTTCACGAACCGCCGAGCGACAGTGGAGAAGATCGCGCTCTCAGGCAGATTTTCTCCATTTCAATTTCATACTGTCATCCTACAGTGCTGCCCTTTCCCACTCTAAACCCTTTCCCACTCTAAAAAATATTTCAAGAATCTCATCTCCTCTCTGTCCTCAAATGCCCAGCGTCTCTTTTCCACCTTCAACTCCCTCCTCTGCCCACCCCCTCCTCTTCTCCCCTCCTTGCTCTCTGCCACTGATTTTGCTACCTATTTCACATCTAAAATTGATTCCATACGTCAGGACATCATATCCAACCAGTTCCCCAGCTCTCCAACTCCTCCTTTCCCGAATCACCCCTCCCCATCCATTTTACCGACTCTGACATCCTTCTCCCCTGTGACTGGAGAGGAAGTTAAGGTCCTTATCCAGTCCACCCCCCCTTCCACCTCTCCCCTCGACCCTATCCCCTCCCGCCTCCTCTGCTATCTCTCTCTTTCTGCCTGTTCCCTTCTTCCCCACCTCCTTAATCTCTTCCTCTCTTCTGACACTGTTCCTTCTGCATTCAAGCATGCCCTTGTCTCCCCCATTCTTAAAAAACCTAACCTTGATCATAACATTTTCTCTAACTACCGACCAATCTCTCTCCTCCCTTTTGCCTCCAAACTCCTTGAGCGTATTGTTTACAACTACCTCACCACATTTCTTTCCTCCCACTCCCTCCTTGACCCTTTTCAGCTTGGCTTCCCTTCTCTCCACTCCACTGGAACCGCCCTTACATAAGTCATCAACGACCTCCTTGCTGCCAAATCCAAGGGCCACTACTCCCTGCTCATTCTCATTGGCCTCTCTGCTGCTTTTGACACTGTGGACCACCCTCTACTGCTGCATATCCTTCACTCCCTTGGTCTATGTGACACTGCTCTTTCCTGGCTGTCCTCCTACCTCTCTGACCGTTCCTTCTCTGTTTCCTCTCACGACAACTCCTCCCCCCCACTGCCTCTTACAGTAGGTGTTCCCCAAGGTTCTGTTCTTGGACCCCTCCTATTCTCTCTCTATATGTCCTCTCTAGGTAAACTCATCAGCTCTTTTGACCTCCATTATCATCTCTATGCTGATGATACTCAGATCTACCTTTCCTCACCTGATCTTTCCCCCTCTCTACTGACTCGTATCTCTAACTGTCTCTGCTATCTCTTCCTGGATATCCCAGCGATTTCTCAAACTTAATATGTCTAAGACTGACATGATAGTCTTCCCACCTCCCACATAACTTCATGTCCCACTATATCTTTATTAATAGATATCATAACTATCTCATCTAGTCCCAAAGTGCGTTGTCTTGGAGTCATCCTGGACTCTTCCCTCTACTTCAAACCACACATTCAGAACCTCTCGCAGTCCTGTCGTTTCCATCTCAAGAATATTTCCAAGATCAGACCCTTTCTCACCCAGGATGCTACAAAAACCCTTGTACATTCACTGGTCATGTCCAGATTGGACTACTGTAACCTTCTCTTAGCTGGGATCCCCAAATCCCATCTCTATCCTCCCCAGTCTGTGCTCACTGTTGCTGCTCGGCTCATTTTCCTCTCCAAACACTCTACATCTGCCTCCCCTCTTTTGCAAGCCCTCCACTGGCTCCCATTCCCTCTCAGAACCCAATTCAATATTCTCACACTCACTTACAAAGCCCTCACCCATTCCTCTCCCATTTACATCTCTGATCTCATCTCCCTTCACTCTTCTGTCCGCCCTCTTCGTTCACTTAATACACGCTGCCTTTCATGCCAATTGATTACTTCCTCCCACTCCCGCCTCCAAGATATTGCCCGTGCTGCTCCCCACCTTTGGAACTCCCTCCCTCTCCCCATCAGACTCTACACCTCTCTACAATCTTTCAAATGAGCTCTTAAGACCCACTACTTCATTAAAGCCTTCCAGCTCTCATCCTAACTTGCTGCTACATCTTCCTTCCTCCCCGCCTACCCCATTCTGTGTCACTCCTGTTTGTCTTCCCCTCCCTTAAAGAATGTAAGCTCTTTTGAGCAGGGCTCTCTACCCTCTTGTGCTTCTCCCTACTGTAATTTCATTTATCTCTTACTCCCCACTAAGGCCCTGATTCAGAGCCGGACGCTCTGACCAGAGCGCTCGCTCTGAATCAGGGCCCACCTCCATAAATATGGAGCGTCCTCCTGGACGCTCGTATAGCTGTGGGTCACCACCCACAGCCTATACGAGCGTGCAGGATGATGGTCGCGATGGTCTTGACCATCGCGACTATCACCAGTGCGAGCAGAAGCCTGCGGTTGAGTTTCTCAACCGCAAGGCCAGGAGTGATTTTGGCTCTATCAGAACCAAAATCACTCCCACTGACATCACTAGTGATGTCAGTGGGGCCGGCTTCTGACAGTAGGCGTTCCCTACTCATGAGAGAATCCAACATCAGGGCCCACCCTCCACAGAAATAAATACACAGCCGCCAGCGGTGGCAGCTGTGTGTTTGTTATAGCAGTCAATGAGAGTCAGACAGACTCTCAATCGCTGCTGCGTCCACGGAGGGAGCCAGCTGGAGCTCACTCATGAGCTCTTTCTTCCGGCTCCCCCCACTGCGGGTGATGGGAGAGACGTCATGACGTCTCTCCTATAGTGCAGAGTGGAGCAGACGGCTGCGGTCACGGCAGGACCGGGGATTCAGGTACGTTTTTTTTTCTTTGTGTGTAAAGGGGCATACTACTAGGGGTATACTACTAGGGGCACAACTACTGGGGGCATACTACTAGGGGCACTACTAATGAGGGGAACAGCTACTAGGGGCATTTCTAATGGGGGCATACTACTGGGGACACTACTACTGGGGGCATACTACTAGGGGCACTACTAATGGGGGTATACTACTGGGGGCACTACTACTGGGGGAACACTCCTGGGGCACACTACTAGGGACACAACTACTGGGGGCACTACTAATTGGGGCATACTACTGGGGGCACTTCTAATGGCATACTACTAGGTACACTACTATGGGGGGCATACTACTAGGGGCACTACTAATGGCATAGTACAGGGGGCACTACTAATGGGGGCATACTACTGGGGGCATACTACTGGGGGATCTACTAATAGGGCATACTACTGGAAGCACTACTAATGGGGGCATACTACTAGGGACACAACTACTAGGGGCATACTACTGGGGGTACTACTACTGGGGCATACTACTAGGGACACAACTACTGGGGGCATACTACTGGGGGCACTACTAATTGGGGCATACTACTGGGGCACTTCTAATGGCATACTACTGGGGGTATACTACTAGGTACACTACTATGGGGGCATACTACTAGGTACACTACTACGGAGGGCATACTACTAGGGGCACTACTAATGGCATAGTACAGGGGGCACTACTAATGGGGGCATACTACTGGGGGCTCTACTAATAGGGGCATACTACTGGAGGCACTACTAATGGGGGCATACTACTAGGGATACAACTACTAAGGGCATACTACCGGGGCACTACTACTGAGGGTACTGCATAGGGGGCACTACTACTAAGGGCCTTGTGTAATGGACACCATTGCTGGGGGCTTTGTGTAAGGGACACTATTGCTGTGGGCATTGTATAAGGGGTACTACTACTGTGGGCATTGTATAATGGGCATTACTACTGTGGGCTTTGTGTATAAGGGTCACTAATGTAGACATTGTGTAAAAGGGGCACTACTGTGGGCATTGTGTAAAAGGGGCACTACTGTGTGTCGCAACATAAATAAGATACACTACTTTATGGTGTAATGTGAATCAGGGGCACTATGTGCGGTGTAATGTGAATAAGATTGTGCACTGTGACTCTTTGGGCCGTAGCCCACTGTGTAAACAAGTACTGTGACTCTGCTGTCCGTACCCACTGGGTGTGTGGGAGGGCCCAAGGACAATTCCATCTTGCACTACCTTTCATTTCTGCCACCGCTTTGTGGCAATGTTTCATAGATGTGCTTTAAACTGTGGTGTCTGTCGCTTAGTAACCAGTCAACTCACTTCAACCTTTGGCCAATAATAATGAAAACAATACTGCAGTGCATTTGGAAAGCATTCACAGCGCTTCACTTTTTCCACATTTTGTTATATTACAGCCTTATTCCAAAATGGAATAAATTAATTTTTGTCCTCAAAATTCTACACACAATACCCCATAATAACTACGTGTAAAAAGTTTTTTTTTAGATTTTTGCAAATTGAATAAAAAAAAAACTAAGTATTCACAGCGTTTACTCAATACTTTGTTGGTGCACTTTTGGCAGCAATTACAGCCTCAAGTCTTTTTGAATATGATGCCACAAGCTTGGCACACCTATCTTTGGGCAGTTTCGCCCAATTCTCTTTGCAGCACCTCTCAAGCTCCATCAGGTTGGATTGGAAGCATCGGTGCACAGCCATTTTCAGGTCTCTCCAGAGATGTTCAATCGGATTCAGGTCTGGGCTCTAACTGGGCCACTCAAGGACATTCACAGAGTTGTCCTGAAGCCACTCCTTTGATATCTTGGCTGTGTGCTTAGGGTCGTTGTCCTGCTGAAAGATGAACAGTCGCCCCAGAGGTCAAGAGCGCTCTGGAGCAGGTTTTCATCCAGGATGTCTCTGTACATTGCTGCATTTATCTTTACCTCTATCCTGAGTAGTCTCCCAGTTCCTGCCGCTGAAAAATATCCCCACAGCATGATGCTGCCTCCTCCATGCTTCACTGTAGGGATGGTATTGGCCTGGTGATGAGCGGTGCCTGCTTTCCTCCAAACATAACGCCTGGAATTCACGCCAAAGAGTTCAATCTTTGTTTCATCAGAGCAGAGAATTTTCTTTCTCATGCTCTGAGAGTCCTTCAGGTGCATTTTGGCAAACTCCAGGTGGGCTGCCATGTGCTTTTTACTAAGGAGTGGCTTCCGTCTGGCCACTCTACCATACAGGCCTGATTGGTGGATTGCTGCAGAGAATGTTGTCCTTCTGGAAGGGTCTCCTCTCTCCACAGAGGAATGCTGTAGCTCTGACAGAGTGACCATCGGGTTCTTCGTCACCTCCCTGACTAGGGGCCTTCTCTGCCGATCGCTCAGTATAGACGGCCTGCCAACTCTAGGAAGAGTCCTGGTGGTTCCAAACTTCTTCCATTTATGGATGATGGAGGCCACTGTACTCATTGGGACCTTCAAAGCAGCAGATATTTTTCTATACCCTTCCTCAGATTTGTGCCACGAGACAATCCTGTCTTGGAGGTCTACAGACAATTCCTTGGACTTCATGCTTGGTTTGTGCTCTGACATGCACTGTCAAGTGTGGGACCTTATATAGACAGGTGTATGCCTTTCAAAATAATGTCCAATCAATTGAATTTACCACAGGTGGACTCCAATTAAGCTGTATGAACATCTCATGGATGATCAGTGGAATCAGGATGCACCTGAGCTCAATTTTGAGCTTCATGGCATAGGCTGTGAATTCTTATGTAAATGTGATTTCTTAGTTTTTTTTTTTTCAATTAAATTTGCAAAAATCTCAAAAAATCTTTTTACACGTTGTCATTATGGAGTATTGTATGTAGAATTTTGAGAACAAAAATTAATTGATTCCATTTTGGAATAAGGCTGTAACATAACAAAATGTGGAAAAAGTGAAGCACTGTGAATACTTTCCGGATACACTGTATAAGCTGTATGGTGGTCTAAATTGACTGTAAATGACTGGAAATTAATGTTATTGAGGTTAATACTCTAGGAAGAAAAAAAGCCCAATTTATGTGATTTTAGCTTTTTTTGTACATTTTTGTAAAAAATCCAAATCCAATCCAGTGACCTCTGTTTGGCAAATCCAAATCCAAAACCTGACGACGAATTAGAACCAAATCCGACAAAAATGGTCCGGCGCACATCCCTACTTTTTAGTAAGCAAATAGCATTTTTCACACTTGTAATAGGAAATGTGATCTGGCCAGAGTTACTAAAAATAAAATGAGAAAAAATACAGTGGGAAATCCTGTGACAATAACGCCACCTGGAGAAATGGCGCTATCCAGGGTTTAACAGGCAGAGCAGAGCCAGGAGCCGGCCCCAGTGATCAGCTGTGTAGTCTAAATAGACCACAAGCTGATCACAGAAAAAAAAAATTGTTTAAAAAAAAACCTCTTACCTACATCCAGGGACCAGTGATCGGTGCTCCAGTGATGTAATTTGGTCTCTGGGCTCCAGCACTTTGATTCTGGTCAGCTGCTGCGTAGAGTAAGACAGATGCTGATTTATACATGGGTGACCTCCGCCTTCAACACTTTTACTGGCTGACAGAGCTCAATTTCCTACAAGTATTAAACTCTGACAGCCAATCAGCTATCAGTTCAGAAAAAGAAGTAAAGCTACTGTATATCAGTAATAATAATAGTGTTATATCATAGAACCTCTGTTTCCCAGCAGGAATGCCTCTTCTATGTCTTGCCCCTCTAGCTCTCCATAGTAACGTAGGCCCCTTGACTTTTTGTTACACGAATAAAGTGGTCCTAAGCTCTCTTAGAATAGCGATGAGTAGAGGCAACGCACATGAGATAAGCATCATTGCACTTTGACACATACGCTTACATGTTTATTGCCCAAAGATATACTGTGCTAGGGAATAAGTTGGTTCTTTAATAAAAGCTAATAAAAAAGATCTGAAGAAATAAGAAAGATGTCAATGCCTTATTTTATCTTAAAACATAAAAATAAGGTAAAAGTGTATTGTACAATGTAATGAAACACATAGTTTACAAGACTGAAGTCTCTCGGCTGCCATTATAGATCGGCTAGTCGTATATTCTATCGGCACACGGGAGTATCCTGAAAGGCTGACTGGTATGCAGCCACCAAGAGTAAGTCTAAAAAAACAAAACATTGAAATCATGTAGAATAATACCAAAGAGCCATCTAAAAGGGAACACTGGGGTTTTATCTGGGGGAAGGAGGGTAAATAAAATACAGATTTTTTTAACCCCTGGGAATCTCAGCTTTTCTTCAAACCCCCTACATTTTATTTTCTCAGTAACTTGATAAGACAGGTAATATAAGTGTGAATCACTATTGATATACAACAACAAAAACAAAAGTAAATAATGTTTGGAAAAACACAATGCACATACAGTAACTAAAAAAATATATGTAACAATAACGATACATTCAAATATTATAATAACAGTAGAAATGCTGTAATAAATTTATTTAAAAAAGAAAAATCAGTAAATCACAGACATGAAACTTTAATTAATCTACTGTATTTAAAAAAAATAAAAATACTTTCTACCAGAAGACGAATGGAAAGAAGTAATAGGGTTAGTTGGTAGCATGCTTTGTCTTTCTTTTGAAAGATACTTTTAATTAAAATGTCAAGCAAGTGTAACATGGCAACCTGCGATAGAGAACATGCTACATATAATGAGTTAAGTATAAGCAGACTAGTTATTGCATCATTTGCTTGCATACTATTCAGCTCAGTAACAAAAGGCTTTCATGTATATTGTCATAAAACGAGCTTATCTACTCCTTAAGGATACGTTGTATTGTGGTGATGGCAGACGGTAATACAAACAGAAGCGAGACCCCCAACCAGACGACAAGACATGAGAATATTTTAAAAGGATAATGTTTATTTGCAGACACCAAGGGAAGAGATGGGAGATTTGATCACCTTTGGAATTTGCAGAAGAAAACTTAACAGCACAAATGATAAAATGAGTTAATCAACCAAGCTGAAGCATGTAACAATCCAATTAATGATACTATAATGTAAGTTGTTATATATAAGTCAATCTTATATATTAGTAGGTGTTACCATTGAGCAAACTTATCAAATATTTTTTTTAAAGATTAGTTACAGAGGCATAACTAGGGTTGATGGCGCCCAGGGCAAATTAAAATTTGGCGCCCCTTAAAAACTGTTCTTTAAAAATATTACACAAAAACAGTGAACTAAATAGTACAAATGGCAGCTAACAATTACTGCACAAGAATTATTATTATTATTATCATTTATTTATATGGTGCCACAAGTGTTCCGCAGCGCCTTACAAAGCACATAAACAAATTGTAGACTTAGAGAACAATACAATACAGGACCAGGACATGGATAATATATATTGCTACATTAGCGACCATAACACCCAGATAAGCAACAGAGCATAAGCACCCAAGTGTTAGGTGCCCTAGTGGTGAGTAAGAAGTAGATGAAACTAAAGTAGGGAGAAGCACAAGAGGGTAGAGGGCCCTGCTCGTAAGAGCTTACATTCTAAAAGAATATACAATATAGAGATAAGCATTTTGGAAAGTTCTGACAGAACCGAATATTGTGATACCAAGTAGAACCGAGTTGATAATTGGCTACTCCTGCCAAAATCCGGTCTCAAAACAAAAGCCAGGGAGAGAACAACGGTCAGTACAGCCCCAGCTTTGGCTGCATGCCAGAGATGTTACTAGGGATGGACATCGAAATCCGATGTTTACTAACCATCAATGTTGGTGTTTCAATGGTAGTGTTTTTACTATTAGATGGTGTCACCAAGGAATGTTAATCATTCAATGGTGTTCCTATGGTGGCTTGTTTTTCTTAATTCCTAATAGGTATGCCTCCCCTGGCTCCTTGGCTGCTGTCTGCATCAGGGAATCTTCATGGGGTCATCCTGGATATGTAGTGTGCCCTACAGTCTCCGCAGCACACAGAGAGTACACAGTATCTATGTTGTTGCTCCAGGCCCCACACATGAACCCACCCCTAGTTGCGCCCCCAATCCCACCCTTTGCCTACCACACTACAGTGGTTTTTGCACATGCGCATATCATATAAATAGTTTTTACCATTGAATACTTTTGATGCGATGGTTAGTGACTTGCGTGGGTGAGCAAGCCCCAGAGGCGAAACACGCGTCCCGAGCGACACAGCAGTGGTGACAGATGGGCTTGGTCAGGCGGGTGCAAATGTCGACCATCTCTCCCTCCATGCTTGTATTACAAGGGTAAAAGTATCATCTTTGTGGGGTCCTTATTTTGCCTGTATATTGTTTCACTATGTTGGGTGCCATTATTCTGTATAAATAATATGACAACACAATAATAACTTCGGTTGTAATAAGAAATGTCAATTCTTGGTAATTACAGGTGTCTGTGACCCTAGATGATTTATCTGAATATGGTAGCTCAGTGACTATGGCCATATAGCACTGTTATAGGGTGTTCTGGGACAAGGCAATTTGTATACCTCTAACATACAGTCCAATTTGGATTTAATGAGAAGGGATGCAGTTCCCTGATTTCTGGTAGCAGTCACCACAGATATATTGTGTACATCTATATGGTGTCATCTAAATTTTCTTTGGAAGTTTGATTTACACAAACTTTCTGGTGCTGTGGGTGACCAAGCTACTATCTGGCAGTAATTCTGGCAGTAATTCTGGTTATATTATGTGCTAGACACATGGTAACAGTGGTGCATGTCACCGTATCCTTCCGAGGTCATACACTCGGACTCTTTTGCCAATTGAATGATATAGGTGTATGTCTGCGTTTTCAGATGACAACTTATTGGCCACCATTAGATAACTATTTATACCCTTGATACACATTCTGTGTTTGCCTGCATGCACACTTCGCAGACAAACACACAGACCTTAATACTTTATATTGCTAGATCAGAGTATCAATGTATGGATACTTATTTCATGTGAGGTAAACCCTGCATGAGAACTATTGTTCTCTATTAATTGGCAAACACTATTTTCGCCGGAAATTTTCTTATATATGTTTTGTGTGTGTTTTGTCAATGTCTATGTGAATTATATGTGCTTTTTGATGGTCCTAGGAAACGTGTACCTATTATCCGAAGTACTTTCTAGGGATACTATTCTTAATGATAACAATAAAAGTTATATTTTATCATATACTTATTTAAGAGTGCCCCAGGGAAAAGAGCCCTCTTTTTCTCCTATTTGTATACAATATGTTTTGGCTCTAGGGAACACCGCCAACTGAGTAACCAATCACATTTGTTTCGAACGATATTCAATGTTGGTTTAAAACAGATGCTATAGTACAATTATTTTCTGTGCGGAGTCATTCCTACTTTCCACAAAAGATCTATGTGAACAAGCCAGTCACGGCGAAACACGCGTCAGTCGCATGTGGGATCTGGAGTGCACACTCTGTGACCCCTTTACACCTTCCCTGGTTCCAGTCCAGATCTTATAGCAGGTACTCTTTATTTACTGTACTCTCACCAGCCTGCAGGGTATTTTCTATTAGGCATTACACACCCTGGCTGGAAGTAGATGCAGGCTTTATCTTGACTATCCCTTTGACCTGATGCTGTAGACCCTCTCATCCCTCATTCACTGTCCCTAGAGGATACATGGGGGACAGTAGAAGTTGTGTACCAGTGTCTGGGTTTTTTCCACACTTTATTTTCAACTACTTACTACCTCTACCTGCTTTAAGTGGTTGATTTACAAATATAATTGATTACTTGCATGTGATACCTAAATGAGGAATGTTGTATTTATTAAAGAGCTTGTAGACCTTGTTTTATTTACTCAGCACACTAAGCATATATCAATTCTGAACTTTATTAAATTATGTCATGAGACCTCTTATGCCATACAAAGCCGCAATATGTATGATAGGATCTGATGGGCATTAATATAGTTTATTGAATCTATATCTAAAACTTACAATCCGGCACTCTGCTGACCTTGACATCCATAAGATATGTCCTTGCTCCGGTGCCCTCCTGGGGGGATGTCTTACCCCAAACATAATATGGAAGACCGGCGGCACTCAGAGGCTGTAATTTCAGTGTCTGGTTTCCCTTCCTCAGGATGCATAAAAAAATTATAAATGATCATAAATATACTTTAGAACCATAGGGTATTTTGTATTGAATGTTTAGGAGTTAATAGTTTTTTTGCTTAATATTTTCGACTATGTCAGTGATTCATGTTTTCAATACATAGGAATGCGGAATATATATGAGCTAAATAAACAATCTTAGTATCTTTTTGAAATATCCTATATTTGATAAGCAATATACGCTCTATACTTTGTTGAAAAGTGGAAACGCTACCCACTTTTTCACTGAGCTAGATACTACTATATGTGTCTAAGGGCCGTATCCAATTAGCAGTCAAAAAAGGCGAAAACACATAGGTCTGCGAGCTTATTGCGGACCCTATGTGTTTTCGTGAGATATAGCCTATTATTATGTTCAAAATAATAGGATAGGGTAAAAAAAAAATCATTTGGCTTACAAAGGGGATAATCTGCAAAAATCCCTTTTTTTTCGGGATTCTTGCTGTTTTTAAATGTAACTCTTTACAGCTTTCTGCATCATTTTAAGGTTTGTTGCCCCCAGAGCAAGCAACAGACATCATTTTCTAAATGCAAACATGTGGTGATGATAGGAAAAATAAACAAATCAAAGTACAAGTGGAATGAGATATATAGAGTAGTTTGCAATTTTCTGTATCCTGCATAGCATTCATGTGCAGGAACTGTATCCCTGAGTGCAAAACAGTGATTGCCATCTTACCTATGTAAGATTAGTGCAATGGGCTCAAGTTTGGAGAACACAGGTCAGTTTTCCCCAGCAATGTAATAGAGCATTGTTTTGTTGTTGGATGGAAGGGCACCGTCACTAATGTAGGATTTCACCAACAATGCCACAGACAGTGGCCAAGTACTCACCAGTCCTGTTTGGCCATGCTTACTGTCCTATTTTGTCTTCCTACAAATGCCTAATTAATGTCACAGGATGCACAGACTTCCTCTGAAACATACATACATAAATACATACATATATGAATGCATGACAGATATATAACAATCTACAGACATTTGTGCAAGGACATTGTGGGGCCTATTCATCGTCGGAGGCCGTATGGCCCCAAAGGATTAAGGAATGATCTCGCTGTGAGGGATCCTTAAGTAACAATCTCGCAGCGGAGGATACTTAACACCGGAGCAATTCATCATTGCTACGGTGCGGGGACAGCTGCTCTGAAAAGCAGCTGTCTCCTCGGTTAGTATCGCAGCTACAGAAGTAGCTGCGTTATTTACCGCTTCCCTGCCATAGAACCACAAAATAAAAACAGAGAATAACCTGCGTGATTTTAGATCCTGCTGCCAAAAGTCCACCTCAGGATCACCACACCTTTTACACTTTTAAACAAACAAAATGAGATGGCCAAAAGGCGCCGGAAATACGTCTCTACAACCTCTTCCAAAAAAGAGAAAACACATACAGAATGGTGATATACACAGTTCCACTACGACCTCTGTTTTTAGGCTGTTTTAGATGATTGCTCACCTGAGTAAGGTGAGAAGTGTGCAGCCCGGCTACGCATGAGTGATCCGAGGTCACGCATGCGCAAAGTCACCGGGGAAGTAGTGAGGAGGCGGCGGAGGAATCCGCTCGGATCCCTCTTCGCATCCCCGGAACTCCTTCCCATAGATAGGAGCGGGGATCCGAGAACAAGCGCCATCTGAAGATGGCGCTTGTTCTCGGAGGTAAACTCCGAAAACTTTTACATTTTCGGAGTTCGTTGAATATCAGTTGATCCATTTGGGACCCTGATGATGAATAGCCCGTTTCCGCATGGTTACGAGGCCATTTATCGATGATGAATAGGCCCCTTAGGGCTCTATTTTCTACAATCCACATTGGTAATGCAGATTGTAGTGTGATATTACCAAGTAAATTTGCATTGCGAATTCAGGCAATATCACAGGGATTTACTACAAATTCCTTGCAGGGACAGAGCTTGCGAAAAAGCTCTGTCCCTGCGAATCCCATCCGCACACTAGTCACGGTATTTTCGGAAAAAAATACTGTGACAAGTGCCGACGCATGCGCCGACCGTCGCTAAGCCCCGCCTCCTGGTGCTAAGCCCCCCCCACGACCCCCCCTCCCTTAATTACACTTACCTGCAGTCATCTGTGCTCCGGTGATGTCCTCCGTGGCTCCGGTCAAATAATGTTAATAAATAGAGCCCTTGGTGTATTGGCAGTATGAGTTAGGCAAATCATTTTTTTTCTACCAAACATTTATTTAGAACTAGCTGTTGGCAGCGCTTCACTCACGATGAAATTGCTTCTACCAACTTTTTATATTTGAGGTGTTTTAGTTGTATTGCTTTGCCTAGGGGTCCTGTCATGGAAGTGAAACACGTGACCAGCAGCGCTATACAGACTGGTGGTAGCAGGGCCTTCAGCCACCACTCCCACCAATGTCACTGTGTGCCCTGTGCACAGACTGCTATGTAGCCTATCCTATTCACCCACCACTCACACAAATGTCACTGTGTGCCCTGTGCACAGACTGCTATGTAACCTCTCCTATTCACCCACCACTTACACCAATGTCACTGTGTGCCCTGTGCACAGACTGCTATGTAGCCTATCCTATTCACCCACCACTCCCACCAATGTCACTGTGTGCCCTGTGCACAGACTGCTATGTAGCCTATCCTATTCACCCACCAATGTCACTGTGTGCCCTGTGCACAGACTGCTATGTAGCCTATCCTACTCAAGTGACCCCCACCCCTTACCGGCCGTGCGCATGGTGCCACACCTATCTCTTAAATTGATGATGTCAATAAATGTTGCTTTTGTTATTGCTCAGCTTTAACTTGATGGATGGAGATGAAACAAAGTGCAGGTTATTTCTAGGAGTTTCCACTACAAAATGATACAGTTTTTGTGAAAATCGGTTCAGTATTTTTTACGCCAACTTGGAACAAACAGACAGACACAACGTTCTTACAATGCTCCTTCCTTACTGTCTACTCCATCTGTGTCACCCCTGTCTGTCTGCCCCTCCCCTTTAGAATGTAAGCTTTCCTGAGCAGGGCCCTCTTCTCTCACATGCTTCTCCTTCCCTTACTTATACTATCATTTACCCCTAACTCCCCACAACAGCACCTAATATTTGGTTGCTGTGACATGATGCACAAGGGCAAATATGTTACTGTTTTTGCCCTTGCGGTGAAAGCTAAAAGGATTTTAGGACGGCTAAGCAATGTGGGGGTATGGGGGAGGCGGCATATTGCTCATACCATAATTGTCAGGCGTTTTTCTTTATATTTGCGGCATGCTATCTGGAATCCCTGGCATTCTGTGAGTAACGCCTCCTGGAGGACATATGACGAGGGATTCCAGCGTAAGCCGTCGTGATCCTCGATCATTGATTTTGGCTGTAAGGATGTGGTTTAGCTGGAGGTGACTCAGCCGCCCCCCCTGCCCCTTTAGCACTTGCCCCTAGGCACCAGCAGACTCCCCTTCGGGGGAACAGCCCCTCGGCACGCAAAATGAGACGGTGCCATGCCTTCAATGGGTCCAGCTACACGGCAGGAGCCGTTGCAGGTTCCGGCATGCATGCCTTCGATGTGCGGTGCCTCACCATGCAAAGGATTGCTTCCGTGCCAAGTTTCGTACCTCCCCCGGCCGTTCCGTGTTTTGTTTCGGGGTTTTTTCACGACGGATTTCGTTTGCCATATTCTGGCCCTGATTATCATGGTTCCCCCATAAATTTGAAGTCTGCGTCGGAGCTGCAGCACATAGTCCTCATGAAAGAGGTGGAGCTGTGAAGGATGGCAGGTCCTTTCCGACCCCTCCTTTGGCAGGCCTAGTTCTCTCTCCTGTGGGCATCATCCCCGAGAAGGAACCAGGTAAATTTAGGCTCACTCACAACCTGTCTTACCCACATGGATCCTCGGTCAATGATGCTATTCCTCCGGAATTGTGTCGTGTGCAGTATCAGCCCCTCGAACAGGCTTTGGAGCTGGTTCAGACATCTTGCCCGGGTTCCTTGTTGGCAAAGTTTGACGTGGAATCGGCTTTCCGCCTATTGCCTCTACATCCGGATTCTTTATAGATTCATGAGTTTTCGCCTGCAGGATGATTTCTACATAGAGAAATGGTTGCCTATGGGCTGTTTCATATTGTGTGCCCCTTTTTCAGCATTTCACCATATTCCTGCATTGTTGTGTTGCTGCTGGCACATGGGAGGCGCGTTGATTGATATGATTTCCTGTGCATTGGTCCAGCTGATTCCCGTCGCTGCAGTAACCTCCTATTTTCAATGCAGTCGTTGTTTGCCTTTTTTGGGGTCCCCATTGCGACCAAAAAAATGGAGGAGTCATGACGCAGCTATCCTTCCTCGGTATCAAGAACGATACCTTGGCGGGTTGTTGTCGTCTCCTCCAGGACAAATTAGACAATTTGCACTGGGCGATTGTGGTTGCGCTAGACATGGGTAAACTCACCCTGCATCAGGTGTTGCCATGCTGGGACTTTTCCACTTTGTCTGCAGGGTCATTCACATGGGGAGGATCTTCTGCCGGAAATTGTAAAGGTCTATTGCAGGCGTCCTCCGCCCCCATTATTTTGTCAGTTTATCGGCTGAGACCAAGTGCGACTTCCGAGTTTGGAATGCGTTCCTTTCCCAGTTCAACGGAGTGAGAATCTAGCCTGTCCCATCCTGCAGTAACACTCAGCTGCAACTTTTTACTGACGCTGCTGGCACGACTGGCCTTGGAGCTTACCTCAACAATTTGTGGTGCGCTGCACCTTGGACGCTGACGTGGGCTGCGGAAGGGTTCACTAAGTACATGCTGTTGCTTGAACTGTTTCCCATTGTGGTTGCTTTAGAACTTTGGAGGGATCGTTTTAGGAACACTTGTATCATTTTGGTGTGACAACCTGGGCGTAATGCATGTAATTATCCATCAGAGTCGTCCTCTTTTCTGGTTGTTCTTATGCTGGCGAGACTTGTTCAGCGTTGCCTGCTGCTTAATGTCTATTTTGTTGCCCGGCATGTGCTAAAAACAGGCGGTTAGCTGGATGGGAGCATTTCCGGGCTTCGGTGGCTCAGGCAGGTAAGAGCTTGCAGCAAGTCATGCTGGCTGTTATTTAAGATCCGTATTCGCAAGGGCGTTCGCTTGCTGTGATGTGGCGTATTTTAGGAGGCGTGTAATTTTTCTCTGCGTTATATGACAGGACTGACCCCTCCAGGTGCCTCATATTTCAAGGGCTTTGGGGGGTTGGTCCAGGTCAACCCCTACAGTGGTTGACTACAGGCGTCCCATTGATATATCCATGTTGCTCACTTGTTGGCTGTGGTTCCTGCGGTTTGCTTTTTGGCTTTTGAATGCTTGCTGTTTCAGTTAAGTTTTACCATGGCATTTCCTGTAGCATCTAGAATCTGCAAATTAGTTGCCCCCTCTGAGAGGGCTGACCCACCACTCACTATTGTTGATGTAATTTTATGCCCAGCCGCGATGCTATGCCTTATACGGTGCTCCAAGACAGATCAGGCTGATAGAGGGCGCTGGCTTTCCCTTCAAACATGTCCCATTCCTGCAGTATGTACTCCGGCACTAGCATGTGCCTTTGAGCAGGTGCGTGGCAAATGGGATGGGGCATGGATGATGCACGAGGATGGGTCCCCGTTTTTTTGCTGGTTGTGGTGTTTCTGGTTACAGGGTCGAGTTATGGTGGCGGCGCATCGGTTTAGGTCTCGCTTGGCGGAAAAGAACGCCACTTGGAGTTAGTTTATGTTAATAGTTAGGCTTAGTGGGTGCGCACTCCTTGAAGTGGAGTAAGGCGACAGCCAATTGTCCTGGACATGAAATGGCTATACCACCTGGACCGGTGGTTGGAGGTAAAGAAGAGTTGATCGCCAATGCTTGGCTTGTGTGTGTGTTTGGTTGAGCTATTTGGTTGTTATTGTCCTGTGCGTTCTTTTTGTGCCGTCACCACTATTATTATTAACTTATAGACTAAAATTTAATGACTTGTCAAAAATAAATTGACAAAAAATTTTAAATGCCAACACTGTTGTCTGCGTCTTTATTTTAGAAGTTAAGTTTCATTGTATTTAAGAAGGTTATTATATGGTAACACAATAATACATGTTAGTGTAGTGGTTCCCAAACTTTTTTGAATTGCGGCACCCTAGTGCATCAGAATTGTTTTCACGGCACCCCTAAGCCAAAAGTTTGTTATTGAGAAATTCAGAAAAATATGTAGAGTGAAGTAAATTGTGCTTACCTGGCATCTTTAGGTTCAGTTATGTAGTGGGTGACAGGGTTGCGATTCTGTTTGTCCACATATTACCATCACATTGACCACAAATAATTTGATTTGGTTCTGGACCACCAACCTGAGGCACCCCTGCAAGTGTTCTGAGTAGAGATGAGCGGTTCGGATTCTGTGGAATCCGAACCGCTCCGAACATTGGGGATCCGAGTCCACCCGAACCCTGTTCGGGTGTTCACCGCCTGACTCGGATCCCCGTTCGGGGCCGAACGGCGGCCGCCTGATGTCGGATTCTCACTAGAGAATCCGACATCAGGTCTCCTCGCGTGTAGGGCAGAGCGCAGTGATAGTGCTCTGCCTACACAGACACAGACACACAGCCGCCAGCGGCAGCTGTGTGTTTGTCACAGCAGCCAATGAGAGTCACACAGACTCTCATTGGCTGCTGTACGGAGGGAGCCGGCTGGAGCTCACACATGAGCTCCGTCTTCCGGCTCCCTCCGCAGCGTGTGACAGCAGAGCGGACGGCGCGGGAGCGGGGAATCAGGTAAGTTTTTTTTTTTTTTTTTTACTTGTCAAAGGTCCGGGGGCGCTACTGGGGGGGGCCTGCTACTGGGGGGGGCCTGCTACTGGGGGGGGCTATACTACTGGGGGGGTCTGCTACTGGGGGGGCTATACTACTGGGGGGGTCTGCTACTGGGGGTCCATACTATTGAGGGGCCTGCTACTGGGGGGGGCTATACTACTGGGGGGGGTCTGCTACTGGGCATCCATACTACTGAGGGGCCTGCTACTGGGGGGGCTATACTACTGGGGGGGTTTGCTACTGGGGGGGTCTGCTACTGGGGGGGCCATACTACTGAGGGGCCTGCTACTGGGGGGGCCATACTACTGGGGGGGGCTTACTACTACTGGGGGGGGCATACTACTGGGGGGGCTTACTACTACTGGGGGGGCCATACTACAGGGGGGGCCATACTACAGGGGGGGCTACTACTGGGGCAGCCTACTACTGAGGGGGGCCTGCTACTGGGGGCAGCCTACTACTGGGGGGGCATACTACTGGGGGGGCCATACTACTGGGGGGCCATACTACTGAGGGGGCTGCTAATGGGGGGCATACTACTGGGGGGGCCTGCTAAAGGGGGGCATACTACTGGGTGGCATGCTAATGGGGGGCATACTACTGGGGGGGCCTGCTAATGGGGGGCATTCTACTGGGGGGCATTCTACTGGGGGCACTGCATAGGGGACCCTACTACTAAGGGGACTGCATAGGGGGCACCACTGCTGGGGGCATCGTGTAAAGAACACAGCTACTGTGGGCATTGTGTAAAAGGGGCACTACTGTGGGCATTGTGTAAAAGGGTCACTACTGTGGGCATTGTGTAAAAGGGGCACTACTGTGTGTCGTAACATAAATAAGAGACACTACTTTATGGTGTAATGTGAATCAGGCCCTACGTGCGGTGTAATGTGAATAAGATTGTGCACTGTGACTCCTTGGGCCGTAGCCCACTATGTAAACAAGTACTGTGACTCTGCTGGCCGTACCCCACTGGGTGGGTGCACTACTTTTCATTTCTGCCACTGCTGTGTGGCAATGTGTCATAGATGTACTTTATACTGTGGTGTCTGTGTCGTTGTGCCGCTGCTCTGTCGCTTAGGAACCAGTCAGCTCACTGCAACCTTTGGCCAATAATGTTGAAAACAATATTATGAGCTGTTATATGGTCTAAATTGACTGGAAATTAATGTTATTGAGGTTCTTAATACTCTAGGAAGAAAAAAAAGACCAATTTATGTGATTTTAGCTTTTTTTGTCAATTTTTGTAAAAAAATCCAAATCCAAATCCAAAGCCAGTCACCGCAGTTTGGCAAATCCAAATCCAAAGCCGGACAACGAATTAGAACCAAATCCAAATCCAAATCCGGCAAAAATGGTCCGGCGCACATCCCTAGTTCTGAGTCACCCCAGGGTGCTACGGCACACAGTTTGGGAACCACTGCGTTAGTGAGTTTATAAACCATGTCCTTATCCTGCATTGATTAGTACTACTGTTAATAACTCATTTGTTTATGTAGTGTTCACTCTAGCTCCGGCGTGAGGCAGGGCGCCGGAGCTACAGAGGGCACGTTCGTGCGCGCACGCGACTGAGAAGGGCGTGGTCATCAAAAAGGGGGCGTGTCTATAAGACGCGTCCCCTTTTCGTAACTCTTGGGGGCATGCCCGGCACTTACGGACACGCCGGGCAGCCCCCAAGCCCTGCAGACAGGGAGAATAGATGCCGGGCGCGTGCGCCCGGCATCTATTCTCCGGCGGTGACCGAGTCACTGCACATTTCTTCAGCCACGGGACACTGCAACCCGCGGGTGAAGACGGCTCCCGCAGGCTGTTAGGGCAGGGCGCTTTTTACCTTCCAGAAGGAGGGCAGGGCGCCGCGCCCCGCTAGAACAGCCTAGCGGAAACGCTAGTTTATGTATGGTGCTGCGGAATGCTTGTGGTACCATATAAATTAAGGATAATAATAGTAATAATATTAGTGTACATGGTGAATGTTGTAGGGAAGACATTAGTTTAAGAAGCAGACAATATATTTAAGGTCCACTCTGTCTGCTGTATTTAAGCAAACTCATCAAGCTTATGTAGACTACTAACACTGCATCGAAACTAATCAGACACTTGCTTGCTCAGGGTCTCATTCGATGTTACCCCAATGTGCATGCGCACGACGGAGGGAGCTCCGTCGTGCGCATACGCGAGACCCGGACAGCGACAGTCCGGGTCTCGCACCAAAGGGGGCGTGCTGTCGATGGTGACTGACAGCACGCCCCCTTAGGTGGGCGTGCCGGGGGCATGGCTGCCAGACGGAGACGTTCCCATGGGAATGCCTACCGTCTGAGTCCGGCCCCATTGACATCACTAGTGATGTCAGTGGGAGTGATTTTGGCTCTGATAGAGCCAAAATCACTCCAGGGCTTGCAGCCACGAGACCCTACCACAAGGGTCTCGTCGCAAGCCCGATGGTCGCGATGGTCTTGACCATCGTGACCATCATCATGGACGCTCGCATAAGCTGTGGGTGGTAACCCACAGCTATGCGAGCGTCCAAAAGGCCGCTCCACATTTAAATAGGACGGCCCTGATTCAGAGCGAGCGCTCTGGTCAGAGCGTCCGGCTCTGAATCAGGGCCTCAGTGTCTTATTTCCACTAGAAAAACAAGCATAACTGATATACATGGCTTTATCATTTGAGATTCTTTTTTTTATATACTTGTTCGTGAAGGGAGTTATTAAATACTATTACACTTTACATTTATTCAAAACAAATATAATGGGAATTTGCTATCATTTTGCTTGTTATATGAATTGTTTTTAGTTTAGTTATGCGATTATGTCTGATTTAAGATACATATTATTTTTGTTTATACATTCTTTTTATTTTTCTTTTGCATCACAAACTTTTTCCTGTTCCTTTTCCAAGAGGGATCTTCTGAATAATTTGTTCATCACATAAACCAGATGTTGCCTACGACATCTGTATTTATTTTTAACTCCTTATATAGGGTGTTTTGAAGTTGCGAGTGTTCAGAATTCCATTCCCAGTGCTGTAGTGATACAATGACGTGCTGTGCTGTGACATAAATAGGGCAGCCGAGCCTGTCTAGGCAGAGCCACAAAGGACCCTATCTGCAATTTGATACCAATGACTGCTGTGCTGCATAAATCTGGCGATCGCTACAGCAGAAATTCGGGTGGGGGGCAAGTTTATTTTCCCAAAAGAATATGGGAAAGTGTAGTTGTAGCCATCTGGCCAATCCTATATAGAACTGGAAATACTTCAGTATTTCCTGTCTCTGTGGCCCTATTCCCTTAGGACTGGAATCCTTCTACATTCTTGGGAACAGCACATAGGGGAAAGAGTTTGAAATCGAATTCAAAAGACACATCTGTGTAGTATGTAACACATGGGAGAGACTTGGGTAACTTTTATAATCAGGGATCTTGAGAGATAGATAGATAGATAGATAGATAGATAGATAGATAGATAGATAGATAGATAGATAGATAGATAGATAGATAGATAGATAGATAGATAGATAGATAGATAGATATGAGATTAGATAGATATGAGATCAAACTGTATGTCTATTTATCTATATCATATCTATCTACCTACATCAAAAAAGGATGGCACTCCCGGTCTTGTAAGCAGCTTTTTATTTCAATGTAGAAAGCTTGTAGGTTATTTGCTACTGTTATTGTGATAACTGGTCTTGAAAAAGGTGCTTTCTAGCACCGAAACGTTGACCACCATGTATTAAGTATTTTCTACATTGAAATACAAAGCTGCTTACAAGACCGGAAGTGCCGTCCCTTTTTTGATGTAGATAGATTTACTGTATGTCCTCTAGTATGATAGGAGGCTTAGACTGTAGGCACAATAGGTACTCCACCGCTCTGTGTAACATGATTAGCACAAAATTATTGAGCAATGACAATAATAATGCTATTAAATATATCTGTGACAGCTGTTTCATTCAACACTGGCCACACACATTACAATTTAGGCAGCACGATTGGCATAGTGTTTAGCATTATTACTTTGACAGTATCATGAGTTCAATTACTGACCAAGGGGGTCATTCAGACCCACTCACAAGCGGCAGTACGCTCGCAAGTGGGTCGATGTTCCCCACTGCGCATGCGCACGACGGAGGGAGCTCCGTCGTGCGCATGCGCGAGACCCGGACTGCGACAGCCAAGCTGTCGCTCCGGGTCTCGCACCAAAGGGGGCGTGCTGTCGATGATGACTGACAGCACGCCCCCTTTGGTGGGCGTGCCGGGGGCGTGCCTGCCAGACGGAGGCGTTCCCATGGGAACGCCTACCATCTGAAACCGGCCCCACTGACATCACTAGTGATGTCTGTGGGAGTGATTTTGGCTCTGATAGAGCCAAAATCACTCCAGGGCTTGTGGCTGGGAGACCCTACCGCAGGGTCTCCATCGCAAGTCCGATGGTCGCGATGGTCAAGACCATCGCGACCATCTTTTTGGACGCTCGTATATGCTGTGGGTGGTGACCCACAGCTATACGAGCGTCCTGGAGGACGCTCCATTTTAATGGAGGAGGGCCCTGATTCAGAGCGAGCGCTCTGGTCAGAGCGTCCGGCTCTGAATCAGGCCCCAAGACGCTATGTGGAGTTTGTATGTGATTGACAAGCAGAGGCATTTAAGGGGTGGTGCGGGGAAGTCCGGTGTTCCCAGAGACAGGAGCGAGACGGCCCCATTTTAAGGGAGTGGCTAGGCCAGGAACTGCGTCTACGTGCGCAGTTTCCTTGCCTCGCAAACCGGCCAGCCTGAGTAAGCCTCAGCTTGCTCAGATGGCTGGTGGCCCGGTGCCATCTGCCATCGCGACCAATGGTGGCGATGGTGATCCCAGCCTGCGACCTTGGTCACAGTGCTGGGATCGTGAATGCAGCAGGGGGTGTCATACACCTCCTACTGCATTTGCATTTTAGCATGGACGGAATTGCAAAGCTGCCTGCATGCATCGTTGCAATTCTGTCCGAAGCTGAATCCTCCCATAGTTTGTAAGCTCTGGGGGAGGGACTGATGCATATGTGTGGAACATTCTCTGTAAAGTACTGTATTTTATGTGTGCTCTATATAATGACTGCTAATATTTGGTTAGGCAGATATACATCAGGAAATTGGGAGCTGATACCAGGCATTATTGGGTATATTGGTGTATATTGGTAAATGCATTCAGCTTGTATGGGCGTTCATCTTCCAAACATACTAACAGTAGTACCCAGTTATGCTGGATGCTGCCCAGTACCACAACCTCATGGCCAATTTGTACTTTTCGTTTGCACCAAGTGCTAGGGGGGACAAATTACCTGGGCCTCCCACTCCTGGGAGGGTCCCGCCGACACAAAACCATGCTAAACATACCACCCACCGGTCATGGAAGTTCATGTCTTTTATGAACTTCCATGACCTAGTAGTGTGTGTCACATCCTCTCCCCCGGCATATCTCTGCCTTATAAGTGGTGTGCTGTTGCTGAGGGGAAGAGGAGCCCATGCCACCAGGGTTGCCAAAGAGGCCAAATATTATGCCTGCATGGTATAGCTATAGGCTGGGACCCACAGACCTTCCAGATGTTCAATCTCAGTCCAGGAAGACTGCCAGGATGTGTGTTGGCACTTACTGGAGCTCAGCAAATGCTCCACTGACCCCTTCTAAAGAAGAGCCGAGCTGGCATGACAATGTAAAATAATTAATGTATGTTTTAATTTAATTTGATGATGTTACCTTTAAGGACATACATGGTGGGAGCTGAGAGACATAATTATTCCTAATTGAGCCCCAAAAACATTAAGTAATTATAAATGATCCCACCCTCTAAAAACCTCATCATTTTCTAAATATATATACAGTAGTGACAAAAGCACTGGGGAAGTTGTTGATGGGAGATATATATGCCCCAGGTACTTAACTTCTGTGTGATAATTATCCAGGACTCTGTCATGTTACCTGACAATGGGGGTCATTCAGACCCGCTGCGCATGCGCACGATGGAGAGAGCTCCATCGTGCGCATGCGCAAGACCCGGCGAGCGAAGGGCTCACCATCGCTCCGGGTCTCGCACCAAAGGGGGCGTGCTGTCGATGTTGATTGACAGCACGCCCCCTTTGGTGCGTGTGCCGGGGGCGTGCCTGCCAGACGGAGGCGTTCCCATGGGAACGCCTACCGTCTCAAGCCGGCCCCACTGACATCACTAGTGATGTCAGTGGGAGTGATTTTGGCTCTGATAGAGCCAAAATCACTCCAGGGCTTGCGGCAGCGAGACCCTACCGCAGGGTCTCCGTCGCAAGCCCGATGGTCGCGATGGTCAAGACCATCGTGACCATCATCATGGACGCTCGCTATAGCTGTGGGTGGCAACCCACAGCTATGCGAGCGTCCATGAGGACGCTCCAAAAAAAGGTAGGAGGGCCCTGATTCAGAGCGAGCGCTCTGGTCAGAGCGTTCAGCTCTGAATCAGGCCCAATATCCATTCCCTGCCACCAGGGGTTGCCAGGCCTCTGGTTATGTGATCTGCAGTTCTGGAAAGTTCCATAGGTGCTGCTGTTGCAAGTGTGTTTTGTGGCCATTGGATACTACTAAAGTAATCACCATAAAGGTTTGCACCTAGCACCTACCTATTTACGTTTGCCTGGTCCCAGCACTCATTGCTGGGTCATTAATGTTTCCTGTGGTGGCCTTGTGTTCTTCTAATGCTTCTGTAATGCGCCTGCACTATGGGACATTGCCGAATGACAACCCCTGCATTTCCAGTGCTTCAGCCGTTATCCAGGACATTGTTTATTGTATCTCCACTGCTTCAGTTATCAAGGACTTTGTATTGCATTTCCAATGCTTCAGCAGTTACTACAGTTATCTGAGACATTGGATCTCATTCAGAGGCGGTCGCTCGGGAGCAATCGGTCGCACCCAAAGTGATCGAGAATATGCAAAATGAGAGCTCAATCGCAACGCACATCGTAAGCGCGGAAACACCCACAACAATGAAAGCACACCTCCTATCTCTACGGCCTAATTCAGGGTCGGTCGCAGGCGACAACCTACGTCAGCACGATTAACACCTGTTACAGTGTTAATTGCCTACAGACATCGGTTGAGGCAGAAACCATCGCCAGCACTCGCAATGCTTAAGGTAGACCCTGGGATACCTTTAGCACTACGAGCAGTAGCATCGTTATTGCAACAAGATGACGTGTGTGATGACTCGCTCAGTAATATATGCACGCCCATAAAACGCCCTTTTTAAGGTCAACCACGCCTGCGTCCGCACCACCACACCCCCGTTCACAAGTACCTTCCCCTGTAACCACCCACAAATGGCACGAAATGTCAATCACAGCTACGACCTCATAGTGACTAACGAGCAAGAGGATTGCGGTCAGAAAGACAGGCTTGCGCACGCGCACTTCCATGTACACGCATGCGCAGTTGAAAAACACATCGCTCACTACGACCAATCGCTCCGTGCAACCGCGAGGTCCATTGTTTGTTACATTTCATGTATCCATTGCTGTGTATTTCATCCAAGTTATTTCAAGTATCCATTGCTGTGCATTTGCTGTACATTTCATCTGACATATTTCTCGTATTCAATTCTGTGTGTGAACCAAGTATTTCATGTTTGTCCTATGTACACCCTTGTCTCTGTCTCATCCTCAAATGTGTTGTGTAATAAACCGCTTGTTTCATACTAGCCTGTGACTTATTGTGCTACTGCATCCTGGGGGTTCCACTTCCTAACCGTGTCTCAGTTTTACTGGGCTGTCTTACACCTGGGGAGTTGGCTGGCAGTCCTGTTGAGAGATACTGCTATTGCTTTGGGTATGAAATACCAGTGGCTGACTAGTCTCCCTCTCTCTCCCCTAACTCTCCCTTAGTGGTGCCTAACCCTAACCTCCCTGGGGGGTGCCTAACCCTAACCTCCCCCGCGGTGTTGCCTAACCCTAACCCCCCCCTTCCCGCACCC
Organism: Taudactylus pleione; assembly: GCA_031769625.1. Taxonomy (NCBI): domain Eukaryota; kingdom Metazoa; phylum Chordata; class Amphibia; order Anura; family Myobatrachidae; genus Taudactylus; species Taudactylus pleione. Next base: position 4,468,187 of record JAUIMM010000710.1, read on the forward strand.
TAAACCTAACCATCCCTGGGGGGTTCTTAACCCTAACCTTTCCCCCCCCCGGTGGTGTCTAACCTTAACCAACCCTCCCCGCAGCCTAATCCTAACCCTTCCTGGGGTAGTGCCTAACCCTAATTTCCCTCCGGGGTCCCTAAACCTAACCCCCCCCCCCTTCCCTGGGCTAACCGCGCATACTTACCCAGATCCATCGTTCGGGATTCCAGCAGTCGAGATGCCGACGCCTGATTCCCTTTGGTATAGCGGTGTAGGCATTTTGCCTGGCAGCGGGATTCCGGCATTGGTATGTCAACAGCCGGGCATCCCATCCGCCAGCATACCCACTACATCCTCTTTATGTAAGTGCTGTATTTAAACGCTGCTTTGTATGAGCTGGGCATTAGTTCCTCTCACCTTTAGAAAGGAGACTTCGGTTTAGTTAGAGCTGGACAGGCTAGGATTTGTTTTATGGTTTTGTTTATTTTGCTACAAAAATAAAACTAGCAGCAGACACTGCCTGTGCCGGGGCTACGCCCCCTGAGCACATGATGTCAGGGCCGCCAGTGCCCGGAGGAACAGCAGTGTAGACTGCGGTGTCCATGACTGGAGCATCCTGAGGATGGTATGGGTGACACCGCAGTAGTGATTCTGGCTGCAGGATGCCATTCCAGGCACCCTACTAGCCAGATGCAGGGACCATGGGGCAGAGATGGTGCAACCCACAGGGCCCTGTGCTCTGTGTGGTGGCACCACTTACACACCCCCAGTTAAGGCACTGGCTGTGGATACTGTACAAAAGCCCTTGAATGGTGTAATACTGATTGGCTGCTGCATGCAGAGTGCAACCATTTACACCAAAGAATTGCATTCCTTAATCTGATCTTGCAACACTTGGTGGTGAATGCAAGCATGGCACTTATTTGTGAGGCAGGATTGACAGCCAACCAAGAAAAGTGAGGTGAAGTATCTTAGATACACCATAGGCGAGGTTGGAAAATGCCCCAACTTAATAAAATTGAAGTAGTACAAATTTGGCCAGAACCCCTAAATATTAAGCAGGAGAGAGATTTCTTATGAATCACAGGGTATTATAGAAAGTTTATACCTAAATCTTGCCATCATTGTTTCCCTTTTAATGAGGCAGAAAAGGCTTTTCATGTGTATAGCGTTGTGCACCCAACCAGTTTTGATGACACCTGACAGAGGCATCAAATATACGAATAGGTGCTGTGTTATCTCATGGCTAATATAGTGAAGCACATCCTTTTATTTATTTAAGTAGGAAATTGAATATACACGAGGGAAAGTATGCTACTGTAGAAAACAAAGCATTGGAAAATTAATGGGCATTAGAAACAGTGAGGTACTACCTTTTGGGGTGAAAATTTAGATTGGATGGCTGAGAATAAAGAGACCAATGGGAGAATAACTACAGTACATGGATCTTGACATTCCAGAATTTGAAGTTATCAGTAGAGCATACTGTAGGCCGGGAAGCCAACTGGTCAACCCAGATGGTTTGTGCTATATTTTTTGCTGAGGCGCTACAGGTGCTCCGTCCGACAGGTCAAAATAGAAGAGGGGAATATGTCGCAAAATATTGGAAAGGTTTTCCAGGGAAGATCTATAGCCTTGTCAGAGTCTCTGGTTATAGCTACTATTTGGTGAAATGGATGAGGTCAAGAATTTCAGATCGTGAAAGTTTATCCATTTGGTATTCCCAGAGATGAACTCATTTTTCTCGAACAGACATTGCGACACCCAAACAAGTTAAAATTTCAGTTTTGAGTTTGTCATAGTCCAGAGCATCAATAAGGCAATATATGCCTATTGCGGCTCACCTGACAAGAACGGTGCCAAAAGGCATGCCACTGATCTTTAGGCAAACTGTTTCTCTCAGTTGCTCTTTCAAAAGTCGTTAAATAGGCTTCAACATCATCAGACAATATGGAGCTGGGGATAGTTGTGACATCTGGAGACTTCATGGTTGTGGTGCTGATGCCTGCAGTTCATCAATAACCAATTGCTGTTGCCTCCAGTTTTTCTTAACAGTCATTTGCTGCTGTCTCTGGTCCAATTACTCCATCCTGGTGAATATCTGCTGAGCCAATGTAGCCTATAGCAAGGCTTTAACTATGTCTTGCATTTTATCTCTTGGTGTAGAGGAAAATCAGAATGCTTCCCTAAGCATCTGCTGATGACACCACAATGAAGTTCACAATATTACAGTTGTCATCGCCCCCCCAAAATAAAAGGGTGTCTGTCACTTTAAGTTTTTCACATAGATTTTTATGGCTCCAATTTAAGTGCAATTCTTTTATTCTCCACCATGTGTGGCAAGATCAGGTGCCGTCTCTTGGGGTAAATGGTTGCACTTGTCATGCAACAGCCAAATAGTAGTACTCCAGTTCAGGGCCTCGGTAGAAGTATCTGCAGCTAGTTTTATTAGCAGCATAAAAAGAAACAAAACATAAAAGTAAATACTGGCCTCTCCCGATCTAACTAAACAAAATGATTCCCTCTATTAGAGTGAAAGGACTTAACATCCCTCTCATAAAACAAGTCTTCAGCACAATAATTACATTCAGTAATCACAGTATCTCTCAATAGGCTTCTGAACTGTTCCTTAGTCAGTGAGAGACTGACTACAGAGCCTGACACACCCTTTATCAGCCTTATACAGGGGCTCTGACAATCAAGGCTGCTAATCAGCTTCTGTCTACCAGAGAGAAGCTAAAAACCTGGGGCATATGTTTCTCCCCCCCTCCCTCTCTCTCTCTCTCTCTCTCTATATATATATATATATATACTGCATATATATATATGGGTCAAAGTTCTGCCTGGTACACTCCACCGTGAGGTCCGACCGCGGCCTCAACTACTCCATTAGGCATCCCAGACTAATCCCAGACTAATTGCCCTCTGTGAAGATTTCATCCAAATCCATCCAGTGGAAGGCCCAGAATACGCTACTGTGACCGGATGGCCTCTTGCTGACTCCCGATCACAGATTGGAGTTTCGATCCCCACTGAACCTTGGGGTATCAGGGATTCCCATTGACTGTCAGTGACCGCTTGTCACTGACTCCGCCCACTGTGCAATGGGTGTTTATGTTGCTGACACCACCAAGCTCCTCCTATCGGCACTCGGAACCGCTTACAAATACCCAGGCTCCTACCTCGGCACCTGGAACCACTTCTGCTGCATATGCGTGGACTAGCTGTGGCCACACCTCCTGTTTGGTGTCGGCTGTTCCCACCTGTCCCCTCGCAATGGACCAGGCTCTACACGGTAGCTGGCAGGGGCTTTGAGCTTCGGAGATGCTTGGCTCAACCCAGAACAGTAGGAAAATGGAATAGCATTTGGAGCAATTCTGTTGGTCGCAGGGTACAGATGTAGTCGAAGTAAAGGCAAAGGTGTTTATTGCTCACAGTCTTAAGAAGACCCTAAAGTCTAAACGATTGCCATGCTTATGGCGCTAAAACATTTTAAGATGGAAGATAATTAAAACAAAGGGCCTGATTCAGAGCCGTTCGCTATTTGTGGTCGTTCGTTCAAAAACAAGGGGTGGCTATTCAAATGATCCGTTCGCAAATTGCAGTCTGTTCCCACCTCTAAGTCTGAACGAGCGAGCAAAACATACGCTCGTTTTTTTGATAAAAACGCCCCCTGGCCGCACGCACCATACGTCATGTCTGCTATTTATTAGATTAATCGAGTACATCGTACAGCGTATGAACTGCTCGCTATTCTTGTGGTTGGTGTTTTCAACCGCTATTTTGCGAGCAGTTCTGAGTTAAAAAAAACCAAGTGACGTGGTCAATGACGCTGCTGTATTAATTATGCACTCCCTTAAAACGCCCGTTTTGACCTTTAAGCACGCCTGCGTTCGGATCTCCACTCCCCGTTTTCAAGCACCTTCCCCTGTTACCACCCACATACGCCTCATTCTGTCACTCAAAATAGCAGGCCCTCGCTATATTGCGTACCAACGATTTTCGGCCGCACTGACTGGTTCGCGCATGCGTACTAAAAACCGTACGCATGCGCAGATGTGCGAACATCGCTCGGAACGAGCGTACTGCCGCTAGCGAGTGGCTCTGAATGAGGGCCAAAGATAGTATAAGGAAGAAAAGTAAAAAGAATGAGAGAATTCCCGCTCTGAGTAAATGGCTAAAAATATATGTATTTATTCTATAGCAAAATATTCATAAAATTGGTTCACAAATAACAATAAATCCCAGGTACCTGGAGATGTATAAACAACAATATATAATAAAAAGCACAATTGCAATCAGTTATAAAATAGTATATAATGTGTCTGTGTATATATATCCACACAACACACAAGGTGCATCTGCTTATGATGCAAAGAATTAAGCCTGACCGGCTTAGATAATGTCCAGGGACCTGTAATTCTTTTAAAACAGAAAATAGAATATATAAAAACTTCTGTCTCCTGCTACAATGTTAACCATTAGCCAAATGGCTGAAGTATGTTCCATAAATAATAGGATCAGTTATTCCATTTAAACGTGATGTTGCTCCGTCTCCTGTAATATGGAGTGAGGTGGAAAGACCTTAACACTGACTGGCGTTACCTGGTCTTTTCTTTTTCTAGCGGAGGTCAGATTCCCCGTTTCCTAGTCGCCGCCTGTGCTCTGGTGTGTAGCACCTCGGGGTCCTTATGCTGCACTCTCTGTGCCTGGTGTCTCCGCGCTCCCCTGACTGCTTAGATGTCTGTGGAGCAAATAGAGACAGCTTCTGGTCTGGCTTGTGCAGCCAATTTCAATGCAGGGGTTCTCTGCTTTCTCCTTAGTGAGCACACAGTGTCACAGTATCCAACCGGTTTCACCCGTCTGGGCTTCCCTGATGAAGCCCAGACTGGTGAAACCGGTTGGATATTGTGGATATATATACACAGACACATTATATACTATTTTATAACTGATTGCAATTGTGCTTTTTAGTATATATTATTGTTTATACATCTCCAGGTACCTGAGATTTATTGTTATTTGTGAAACAATTTTATGAATATTTTGCTATAGAATAAATACATATATTTTTAGCCATTTACTCAGAGCGGGACTTCTCTCATTCTTTTTACTTTTCTCCCTTATACTATCTTTATTTTAATTATCTTCCTTCTTTCTAATCTTAAAATGTTTCAGCGCCATAAGCATGGCTATAGTTTAGACTTTAGCTTTTTCTAGCTCTTATCCTGTTAACTGGGAAGAGACCCAGGTTGCTTAAACGGCTGCTGAACATTTAACTGCTTACCCCGAAAGGATTTGCGCAGAAAGTCTCATTTGTATTACCTTAAAAAAGACCCTCCCTTCCGATTGAAGGGGAATATCATACAGAAATCAAACAGCCGTTCTTCTCCACAAAGGATTTTCAAAGATGTAGACATACACAGGCTCACAGGCCCTATATACAGTATATAGTAAGAAAACATAATACAGCATGGTACAATCCTCCCACAGTTGGTCTTGTAAACCAATCAGACCATCTATCCCAAATGTAATTACAACGCACATCCCACAGGAACTGGTTATTTACTTTCATCCTTTGATACATTTATCACACAGTGACAAAATATCTATGTAGAATAACCAGCAATAGTATTCGCTTTCATCTTCCTGCAATATTCAGGAAATCATGAAAAACAAACACTCTTTTCCCCAGAAGTGCAGACACACAAGAGACAGTCTCAGGCCATTTCAAAGGAAGATTTGGCCATTTGACTCTCTTCACACCTTCACCCAGAAAGCTTCCATCCAGGTCTCACCTGGAGTTCACTGACCACAACAGGTCTTTCCATTCATCAGACCTCCTGCTAGGAAATGACAGTCAGCATCTAATTTCCTGCAGTCACAGAAGCTGGTCACAGAGGCGTCACTAGGGTTGGTGTCACCCGGTGCTGTAAAACACAATGACAACATCCCCCCCCCCTCCACAAAAAAAATAAAAAATCGTGACCAAGATGCGCAGTTCTGCAAACTCTTCCTCCTTACCAGTCCAGCAATCACACTGTGCTCCTCCCGGCATTCTGGGTAGACAAAGTAGGACAGTCCAACGGACTGGAAAAAATACTGCAGCCGCCAGTCCGTACCGCACTCTCCCCCCCACCCCCCTATGGTGGGGGCGGTAGCGGGTAGCGGACTGGCAGATGCAGGCAGGAGTGTGGTGGCAGCAGCCAGGGGCAGATCCAGAAAAAAAAATTAACATCCCACTTATATTTTGAGCAGCTCAGTGACTGATATTAGTAAGTAGAAGTTCTGGTATGAAATTTTAAAGTAGATGGCCTGGGGTCGTCTAGGCAGGGCCGTAGCTAGGGTAGTGCGGCCGGTGCCATCACACAGGGCACCACAGGTCAGGGGGCACTGTTTGGGCCTGTCAGATTTCTGTTTATTATCATTCTTGCTTGTAGCTTCCTCTTATTTCATCCCCAGCATCTCCTGGCCTCTCCTATCTCTTTCCTGGCCCTTCCCCATGAAGTCATGGCCCTTTTTTGGGTGCATTATGTACCTTTGAAAAATGAGGGGGGCGCCAATGCTCTTTCTGGCACAGGGCACCAAAAAGTCTAGTTATGGCTCTGCGTCTAGGTACATAGACGCTTTATAGATTTTGACAGTGAGAAATTAAATTTAGATGCATTCTCTGCACTTATGCCACCAACTGAGACTCAAATGTTAGGTCACTTAAAAAGAATTATAGCTACCTATTTTTATTAGTCTGTCACAACTCTAGACTAAGGGCTCTATTTATTAACTATTTTTGCAAAAATAAAGTGAAAAGGGGTGTTTTCACACCCTTTTCACATTATTTTAGTTTCACATAAATTTACTAAAGGGCAATTAGAAAGGCAGAGTCGACAGCTGGCCCAAGTGATCAGCTGTGTGGTCCCTGGCAAATTGTAGAAGTCTTTCACAGAACTGAAAGACTTCTCCGGGGGAAGCTGACACTGCGCATACGCATAGTGTCTGCTTCCGAAGTTGGCCAGGGCTGGGAGAGAGGGATCAAAAATCTGAAGTTGGTGTAAACTACCGGGGCTAAACGCCAAAAAGTTTAGCTTTTTGGAGATTAGTACATTGGGGTCAGATCGTAGTCCTCATTGATAATAATGGAGGCTGCGATCTGCAGTGCTAATAACACTTTGCCGGAGAAGGCTGTGAAATCTCCTGCATTATGCCATTAATACATAGGAGCAATACAATGAAAATATGCATAAACTGCAGTTTCTGAATAATTTTATGTAAAAAACAGCTTGATACATAGGGCCGGCCTTAGCCCTGTTTTTTTTTTTATGCGAAAATATATTTCTGCCCCCCAGGTGTACTGATAAAAATGAAGGGGGCGTGGTCTCATGGGAAAAGCCATACCCACAAGCCACACCCCATTTTTGATATGCTGGAGGCATGCCCAGTGCTCGGGAGAGAGAAGGAAGCCAAAGGGGGCCAAACACAAAGGGGAGAGAGACTGTAGACAGGTGCAAGGCACTTAAGTAGAGAGAGAGAGAGAAGGAGAGGCAGAAGGAGAGAGAGGAGGGGTGCAGAAATATGACCACCCAATGTGCTGCTACATGTCAGTGTAGTAGGGGCCTCTTGTGTGACACCATGTTACCCCTCCAAGTCCCTCCTGCTGCTGTTAGATACATACAGCTGTATGTGGCCAATCTCTGCATTGCAATCCACAAGAATTGTTAAATTTAGGAACATTGGGCCTGATTCAGAGCTGCTCGCTCGTTTTAAAACTGGCCTCCTGGCCATTCGCATAGCTATGGGTGACCACCCACAGCTTTTGCGAGCGGCCAGGTGATGGTTGCGAGGGTCCTTGTGGTAGCTGCACTATAATTGCTTGCTGACACTGCTGCAAGACCGCAGTGAGTATGGAGGACAGTCACATGCCAGGAGAGCAGGATCTGCATACCAGTCTTGTAGCTGCCGGCAGCAGTTATGATGATGATGCAAGGCTGCCAACGTCATCTATGAAGGCCGATGTACCAGGAATTAAGTCAGGGCATGAAAAATCAACTTTTACCATGTTGAAAAAAAAAATCTAAACCTAAATTCATTTTAGAGAAACAAAAAATTTACAATATGCCATTCATTACACAAAGTGGTAAGGAAAGGATAAGGCCTTGGCCTTTATTTATGACTGGTGATTCTAGTTGCGATGATTTAAGCCCCTCTGCTTGTAGGACAGGTATAAAATTGTTAAGACGAGTAAGACACCGGAACCCACTGTGTGCTCCGAAAAGTCACAGATCCCTGAGGAGAGTCCAAGTGTGTCCGCGATTGCCATGTGTGAGCCTGACCTTTCTAATACTGTACTTGAAGAGGATCCTCCTTCCACCATTTGTGTGCCCTCTGCAACAGTGGGGATGAGCAGCACAAGTCAACATGCTGACGTAGAAATCAAGAATGCTTCTGTGGAATTGCACGAGGAGGATGAGGAGGATATTTATGTAGTTTTCGATAACAACAAGGATGATGAGGATGTTGATGATGATGAGCATGTTGATGGTGAGGGTGTTTGTGTAAAAACTGTAAATCAGGCAACAGTTGTTGCCCATGGTGGGAAAAATCCCATTGTTGCCATGCCTGGGCAAAGGACAAAAAAATCCACCTCTCATGTGTGGAATTATTTCTACCCAAATCCGGACAACCTTTGCCTAGCCATTTGTAACAGTTGCCAAGGAACAGTGAGTAGAGGTAAGGACCTTAACCATGTAGGAACCTTCTCCCTGTTACGTCACTTGCAGTGCATTCATAAAATTGGAAAGGGTATTTCAAATTCAGAAACTTTGGGGACAAAAAAACTAACAACAATCAGTCCAGTGTCACCTAGCTGCTCCCTTCTATCTGGATCCAAGCACCTGTAATCTCCACCACCAACACCTGCATCATCATCAACATCTTCAATCGTGATCGGAAGTAGTCCTGCATCCAATTTCATAAGCTTCTCTTCTGTGTCACGCCTGTCTGTCTGCCCCTCCCCTTTAGAATGTAAGCTCTCTCGAGCAGGGACCTCTTCCCTCATGTGCTTCTCTTTACAATTTCTTCTACTCTTTACTCCCCATAAGGGACCCTAACACAAGGCTGCCAACTCCCTGCTGCTTATTGTGAGTACTTTAATCGCTATTGCAGCAATGTATATAAGTTGTGTCATTGTCCTGCACTGTAATGTACTGTAAGTTACTTGTTTCTTCTTCACTTACTAGTTTTATGTACTGTATAAGGCACTGTGAAACACTTGTGGTGCCATATAAATAAAGGATAATAATAATAATAATAATAATAATAATAATAATAATAATAATAATAAGCATGACTGACTCCTCTCCTATCCATGATTCATCAGAAGGATCCTTGAGTGCTACGCCTGTTGCTGGGGGTGTATCTTCATCGCAGAAAGGGACCAAGAAGACTACTACTAGAAGTAATTTAAAAAAACAATTGACTATTAAACAGTCTTTTGATAGAGGAAGTAAGTATAACAGCTGTCACCCAGTTTCACAGCTGATCACTGACGCCATGATGGCTGTGGTATTATTAGATGGTGAAATAATAGAAAATGAGTATGATAGTGTGGAAGAAGTGAAAAAGGAGGATGAGGGGGACATTTGTGTCCTATCTGACGTTAATGTGGATGTTGATGATGAGGATATCATGTGCGTAAATCAGCCACCAGTGGCAGCAGTTCTTGCTAATGATAAAAAGAAAGCCAGAAAAGCCACGTCTTGGGTGTGGAATTATTTTAATCTAAATTCTGACAACAGTTGTGAAGGCGTCTGTTCTATTTGTAAAGCCAAAGTTAGCAGAGGAAGGGACGTTAACCATCTAGGCACCTCCTCCCTGTTACGTCATTTGCAGCGAGTTCATGTAATTTGTTTAACAGAATTATAATTTGTAAATTAATAACAAGCAGTCCAGTATCAGCTACCAGCAGTTTGGACCAGCACATGCAATCTCCACCACCAACACCCTCATCATCAGCCTCTTCCTTAATAATTGAAGGTAGTCCTTCTAAAAAATGTTTTGTGGGGGCCTATACAAACCAAGGAGTTCAGCCACGTAAGTGTCAGTGCTAGTGGCTAAAGTGCTTGGTTTGTTAAACTGTGCATGTCCTTTTTAATATTCCACATAACAGTGGGTGGGACGGACAATTCCATCTTGCACCCCTTTTCTTTACATTTTGCACAATTTGGGGCATTGCCGACTGACATTACTATAGTGTATTAAACTGCCATCCTGTCTGCCACTGCTGTGTGGCAATGTTTCATAGATGTCCTATATTTTTTTAAACAAATTTGTGCCGCTGCTCTGTTACTTACTTTAGCCAGCCAGCTCGCTGCAGCCTTTGGCCTATATTGGTGAAAAATAGTGAAATCAATATTGTCAGCTGTGAGGTGGTAAAAAATGCATGGAAATGCCTGAAAATTATTGTTATTAAGGTTAATAATACTGTAGGAAGAAAAACAGGCCCAATTTATGTGGTTTTAGTTGTTTATATCATTTTTTGGAAAACATTCAGATCCAAAACCAAAACCTAAAAACAAAATACCAAAGATAAAGATCCAAAACCAGATCCAGATCCAAAACACAAGGAGATACAGATCCAAAACACAGGGGGGTCGGCGCACATCTCTAATATCTGGCCAGAATGTGAGTGGTATTGTATAAGTGTATAACGTGCTGGTGGCGGTTAGTCCACACGTGGTACAGCTTAATCAGTTGTTGGCATGGGGAATATCACAGGTGTAACAGCAGTAGGTATAACATATGGATTGTGGAAGGCTGGAGCTCAGGGGATCGCTGGGCGTTATACAGTAGTGCGCCGAGTAGCACTGGTGGTCTAGTGTACAATGGTGGTGGTATAGTCTACTTGCGGGTATTACTGCAGCACTGATAGCTTCCAACGTGGTGAGAGTCTCCCGTTTCTGACCGTACATGCAGAACCCCAGAGAGTAAAAGACAGTGGGGTCGCTGCACATGTGCAATAGCGCGTGTCAGAGGTTGGACCTCTCTAGCTTAGCTTATCTCCGGCACATCCATCAGCTCAGTCCTACCTGTCAGATGCTGGAGGGAGGCCGAGCAGGAGCACGCTCCTTCCTGCGGTTTTTCCCAGAGGGGGCGTGGAAACAGTTCCCTGATTTGACCACGCCCTCTTGAGTACCTGGGCGCCACGGCTGTCAATAGGACACTGCAGATACACATACTCCATCATGGAGTAGTTACCTCCTTTAAGGTAAAGCTTTAGTTAGAATCCCTGCTAGGGGAAAATGTGCGGCTTTTCAGTCTACCAAGCAGTTTTTTTAACTATAAAAACACGTTTATTATCTCCTCTGTAACATAATGTGCCAGTAAAGAGCCCACAAGTGACATTTCAAACAAGATCAACAAGATATTACAGTTTACAGGAGATGCAGAGCAACATCGAACAGCTGTTTTACGTTTCAGAATACTTTCACAAGACTCAGGGCCGGATTTAGCAAGGATCGCCATTCTGCTAATACGCACGCAACGCAGTTGCTAATATCAGCGGTGAAATGTAAATGTTTGCATTCGCATAGCGACATAAGGACGCCCACTTCCCCTTACTCACATCCGTTTACTTTAGCAACATAGCGAAACAATCGGTAACATCGAGTAACATCGGACCCATACGCAAGGCAGGCCAGACCTCACTCAGGAATTGTTAACTTCAGCGCATGCTATGAGGCCTCTGACGGCCTCTGGTATTGCAGTGGGTAATTTATGCACGCCACTGAAATGGCATTGAAACGCACTGGCACACCTGCGTTCGACCCCCCGTCACCACCCCCAAATGGCACTTACTGTCAATCACTCTGCGATGGGTCTGCGTAGCCTCTGTGATCGCAGCGGCCGGTTCGCGCACGCATACTTCGATGCATACACATGCGCAGTACGCAACAATCAGCCAATTGCATGAGTATTAGACTCTGCGATCCTTGCAGAAGTAGTCCTGCTTATATATAGAGTCTAAATGAATGTAGTAATGGAAATTGGATAAACTGGTGTGCATACTTCAAACCACTCCCTATTTGTTCAATACTTTTAACCCAGTGAAAAAAAAAACTTCCAGTCAATGTCACACAACACGTTTATAGTAGGGATGTGCAGGCTCGGATAGGTTCGAGTTTGCACGTTGAGTTCGGATTTTTCCCTCCAAAAAAACGGAACTCAGAAAGAGGCTAAACGTCATCTTACATGGATGAACATCATCATTCCTGGACTTTTGTCCAGGAATGATGATGTTCGTCCATGTAAGATGACGTTTAGCCTCTTTCTGAGTTCTGTTTTTTTGGAGGGAAAAATCCGAACTCAACGTGCAAACACGAACCTATCCGAGCCTGCACATCCCTAGTTTATAGACCAATCCGTGTATATGCCATCACTGCTGGAGCCATGTAGTTATACAGTATGTCCTCAGGCCAAAATTCCACTGATGCACATCTTATAGAAAAAGTTACGAGGGGCTAAAGACTGACATGACGATGTCAACCTGGTTAGCCAGAACCACTTTTCTCATTTTGAATTGATGTAGCCCAACAGGATTCCATTATATCAAAAATCAGAAGGAAAGAACACAGGCAATTTTCATATAAACTTTCATTGACACTATGGCCCGTATTCAATTTGAGGCGAAAAGTCCAGACTTTTCGCCTGCTGGACTTTTCACCTCCTTTGCCTGTTTTCCAGGTGGAAAAGTATCGCGCGCGTGCCCGCTATTCCCCGTATTCAGGGCTTGATTCAGACCTGGTCGCAAGCGCTGTGCACTCGCAACCGGGTCGATGGTGGCCCAGAGCGCATGCACACGATGGAGCCGGCTCCGTCGTGCGCATGCGCGAGATCCGGATAGTGACGGGCAACCTGGGGGACGACGGGCAATCCGCTCCGGGTCTCGTACCAAAGGGGGCGTGCTGTCGATGTTGAGTGACAGCACGCCCCATTTGGTGGGGGGGCGGGGGGGGTGGCTGCCCAGACGGAGGCGTTCCAATGAGAACGCCTACCGTCTGGGGGCGGCCCCACTGACATCACAAGTGATGTCAATGGGAGAGCTTTCGGCTCTGTTTCAGCCGAAAGCTCTCTGGGGCTTGCGGCCACAAGACCCTACCACAAGGGTCTCATCGCAAGCCCGATGGTCGTGATGGTCTTGACCATCGCGACCATCATCATGGCTGCTCGCTATAGCTGTGTGTGGTCACCCACCGCTATGCGAGTGGCCAGGAGGCCATTCTAAAAAAAAAAGACCGGCTCTGAATCAGAGCGAGCGCTCTGTCAGAGCGTCCGGCTCTGAATCAGGGCTTCAATTCCAAAGTAGGCGAAATCGGGAACAGGCGAAACTTGGATCGGCAAAAAAATACGGGAATTTTTGGGAAATGATTTTAGGACCCCCCTAAAGATGTCCAAACCTGGGGGATCACTATGGGTACCCCCGTTTTTGCCTGCAGAAGAAAGTCGGGTTTTTAAATAGCCGCGGCAGGTGTTTTTTTCCCGACATTGAAGAAGTGGTCCCATCAAATTTGGGGTACATGAAAATGGGCACTAGCATATTTTTAAGTCCCTAAACAAATTTTTTAAAAATTCTGCAAAAATGCACCTGTCGCTAATAGCCTATTCTAAAAAACACCTGTCATATACTTACAGAATACCCCTGAACCTATTTTGCTATTTTTAAACACTGTTCCCCTATTTTTGTTTTCTCCCGAAATTTTAAAATCATTTTTTTGGGGTGTCCCGATTTTTTTTTGTACATTTTCGTTTTACGGGAGCATTCCCAATGGTGCAGGCTATTTTTTTTAAGCCTGCACCCCTAAACCCCAATTCCGCATATTTTTTCGTCTGCTAAAGACTGGCGAATAATGGTCCCCGTTGTTTTACACTGACTTTTCGCCCTGGTGAAACTTACTTCATAGTCAAGAACACAATCATAGAAGCATTACTGGGATAATCCCCAATCAGGGTCACAGGCATCACAACGTGCTTAGTTAATAAGCCCAAGTCAGAGCTTTAGGTTCTTATAAATCTATAAACAGAAGGGAGAGGGGGCTAGAGATTGGGTACGGGGAAGGAATATCAGCTACCACAGCTACATTCTCGTCTTGTGTTTCCTGGAAAAGGTCCAAGAAGGCAATTGCTAATGCAGCAATGTTGCTTTGTTTAAATAAGAATACCTACATATATTTCACTTTTCATATGCTTATTGTGTGGTTCATCTATTAAATTTCCAAGTCAGATATTTGTGTGTGCGAACGTTTATGCAACAAGCGCTACCCTATTGGGAACACCTTGTGTTAACTGTCATAGAGGTGTACTATTTACATACATACACATTAGGTTACACTTTAGCATATAATGAATCCACACTAAGGTCAGAATTCATAGTAAGTAAATATGCCTACATTTATTGTAACAATTGAAAAAAGACAGTAGAATAAAACGAAAATAAAAATAGATTGTGCCAGTTAGGCTGCTTTACCGGATGGTGGAAAAACAAAGGCCTTGGTGTATATAATTTAGGGAGAGGTGGTCCAGATCACCTGACTCCCATGCGCCACTGCTTCTACTGTCCTGGTATACAGCCCCCTTTGACCTCCTGGTTACCAATGCATTTCGGGACTCCCTTGTCCCTTTATCAAGGCACTCACTGTGGATTCATTATATGCTAAAGTGTAACCAAATGTGTATGTATTGTGATAGAATTCTGGAGAAGTCTGGGAGGGCATATATGTGTGTCCCAGATTCCTATCATATGTGTTTTAAAAACCCCAGGAAAAGTCTGTTATGCCAAACAGACCAGAAGTAAAAGCCTGATAATGGGTCCTAGGGGTGTGGATGTGAGAAGGGAGGGCTCCATCCACAGGCCATTCCAGGTGTTGGGCCTTTCAGTCTGAGAGCAGGCTGATTAGTAGTTGCACCTGGAAGTCGCTCAGATAAGCTGTGTTAAGGTTTTGGTTGGGTGTCTCACATGCCCTGGGGAGAAACAGACACTGAGGTTTGTTCAGAGACACTGTGATATTTGAAACTGCTGTGTTTGTGTTTGTGGTAAGGCAGTAGGCCCTGTCACTTGTAGAGAGGGAATAACCTGTCTAGTTAGTGCCCAGACGGGCTAGGATTTATTTTTATGTTTTGTTTATTTTGTTGTGTATATTGCACAATAAAACTGGTTCCGACCAGCTTGCACAAAAACCCTGGACTGGTGTGCTGTTTTCTGGCTGCTTTGTGTAAGGAGGTGTCCATCTACCCCAAAAGAGGGACCCCCCTACCCCCACTATATCACAGTATGTAAATAGTACACATCTATGACAGTTAACACAAGGTGTTCCCAATACGGTAGCGCTTGTTGCATAAACGTTCACACACACAAATATTTGCCACATTATTCAGGTCTAGGGCAGACCAAGAACGTTTTTTACAGGCTGCTCTCCGCACACTAGTACAGAGCATCTGTGTATCCCAACATATCCTTTACATTAAATTTACGAGGGCTGATTGAAAAGTAATGAGACTGCCTCTGTTTTTCTGTCCCATAGGTAGACGTGGCAACGCTATGCTGATTTTGTGAAGCTTATACATCGATGTGTCTGAACCTGCTTATACATCAATGTGTGAAGCTTATACATCGATGTGTCTTCCACTCTCTGTGACCGTAGTCTTCTTTGTTTGGTCACAGAGAGTGGAAGATATTTGTATGTTTTGTCATGACGGATGAGGAAGACGTGTCTGTGAGATTTAATCAGAGATGTGTGATTGAATTTTGTGTTAAACTTGGAAAAAGCGGAAATGAAACTCATGAAGTGTTACGGCAAGCATACAGTGGAGAAACAATTCGCCGTGTTGCAGTTTTTCGGTGGTGCGGCTCTACTTGTGGGAAAGCAGCCTTTTTTTGCTTTCACTTCAGGCCACCTCCAAAGCACCGGCTAGGAACGCCCATGGTTTTGCCTCACCAGTTCTAATGCCAGTGCCTCCGTAGGCAACAGCGGACTCTGCGTAAGCTCAGGGAAACTCATGTACTGTAGAGTTTTAAAGGACATTTCGCACGTGGGCAAAAGCAAACAATCGCTCACCTGCACAAACTTCGGCAATGCGTCCACCTCTGAATGTATGACATAGAGTATATCCTTTAATAGAGGAGATATTTCTTCAATAAAATATAAAAACATTCAGGTAAGAAAATTATAAATGTTTTTGACTGTTATTTGATTGATTCTATAAAACAAAAAAAGTGCTACGGTGCCTTTAAGTAATAGCAGATGGAGTATCCAGCTCAAGGTAGGGCAACTTTTTATTTTCCACTGTCACCAGTGGAACAAAAACCCTTCAAAATGTCAGGACACACGATAGAAATTGGCAACAAATAATTCAACATCTGTAACTGGATTTGCTGCTGCCAAAAGTTGTGTCATCGGTGATTAGAAAGAGAAAAAAAACTTTATTCACACCCACATTTCTGGAAAGAATATTATACTTGGCTTGGCCCACGCTACCTCCACCCGGTGGTCTCATTTCGAGATGGAGTGGAGCTGATGTCTGCTAAATATGTTTCATACATAGCTAGCTTGACCTCGTCACTTGCTGTTAATGTAAGAGCCAGTTCAAAAAAGGAGAGAAATTAGATGAAGTACGGTATATGAAAGTCATAAAATATATAGTTTTTATGTACAGTAAAATCAAAAGAGTTGGCAAACAAAAAAGACTCATCAATGTTTTGAAATAGGTTATTTTTGTTATTGCTTATTTACTTGAAATTCGGTTTGTTTTGAACGTTATAATAGTTCAGTGTTGTTGGCGGCGCTTCAGCACATTCCCACCCTGTAAGCAATCTGAATATCTCGAACAACAGATGAAAGACAGATGCATAAACGATGGACGCATTAGCACTTGTTTTTCTGTTCCAGATAATTTATAATGTGCTAAATTCTCCTGGCTTAGACCCTCGTTTAAAGATGTTATTAATTTCAGCCTCACATTTGATAACTCTATTAGGTCTTTGCCCTGATCAATCAAAATAAGGCCGACTTGATTCTAACATAGGAATTCCCAGTGAAGGCGTCCTTTGCCATTCCATGTGACTAGAAGCCTGGTCATCTCCCCACCCCTAAAACAACATACATGGGGTACTAGGCTCTTTCAATTCAACTTAATACTCCATCTAGTGACATCTTCATCCTACTAATTTCTTATGACCTGCTGGTAAAAGACAGAAAAAAAAAATCAAGACCTACAGGAATATTTCACAATCTTCTAAAGAGGACAAGTGGATGTACTGTATTGACCATATGAACCACATAAGTAAACCTTAGAGTCATATGTCCCCAATAACGTTCCCCTACACCCACTAGTGGTAATGCTTTGGGTCTAAAACTTTGGCTCCTCATGGTTCAATGGTAACTCACCTCTGCTGACCTACCGTAGTAGCTGTGCAATTTCCTGTCTGACAGCTCTTACTAGGTAAACTGGTCATTGGATAGGAGTCAATGGAGGTTAATGAAAATCCAGACCTGTGTTGGTATCATCTTAATCAACGTCCCTTGCTTTGGGGGTCTATGTACTAAGCCTTGGAGAGCGATAAAGTGAATGGAGATAAAGTACCAGCCAAGCAACTTCTAACTGCCATGTAACAGGCTGTGTTTGAAAAATGACAGGAGCTGGTTGGCTGGTACTTTTTCTCCATCCACTTTATCTCTCTACAAGGCTTAGTACATAGACCCCCTTACTCTTAAACTTCTAGCTATCAGATAGGGAGCAGTCCTTATTATAAGTGCAGTGTAACGTTACACCATGCCAGTCATGGGCCAAGGGCTTGGGTAGCTAGAGGTTCTAAAAAAATGAGTTGGGTACGGGATGCCGGTGTTCGGGATCCCGGTGGTCAGAATCTGACGCCGGCATCCTGACAGGTTTAGGATACCAACACCTGTCTGTCGGTATCCTAACCCTTCACCTCTCCCTACCCTAACCCACCCTCCCCGATGCCTGAACCTAACCACCCCCCCAGTGCCTAAACCTAACTTCCCTCTCCCCGCACCCTGAACCTAACTCTCTTCCCTTAGTGCCTAACCATAACCCTCCCCGTAGTGTCTAACCCTTCCCCTAACCCCCTACTTACCTTCGGGATTCCGACAGCCGGGATGCCAGTGCCAGGATTCTGACAGGTGTTGGGATTCTGAGCACCGGAATCCCTGCTGTTTGGATTATGATCGCATCCCCCTAGAAAATGTGTAGGAATTTGGAGACTAAAGGATAGAGGGCCTGATTCAGACTTGGGAATAGAGTGAGATATATCTCTCTCAACTGATCATCTTGGTGAAATGTGCAGAGAGATTAGATTTGGGAGGAGTGTTTCCAAACTGACATCTAAATTGTAGAGTAATAATAAAGCTGTGCAGTATTTGTGGGCTACATGCAAAATCAGCCAGTATTTACCCTGCATGTAAAAAAATGCAATATGGTTTGTTCAGGTTCACAGTTGAGAGAGATATCTCACTCTGGGCCTGATTCAGACCTGCTCGCGAGCGCAGGGCGCTCGCAAGTGGGTCGATGGTGCCCTACTGCACATGCGCACGACGGAGGGAGCTCTGTCGTGCGCATGAGCGAGACCCGGCTAGCGACGGGGTAGCCATCGCTCCGGGTCTCACACCAAAGGGGGCGTGCTGTCGATGTTGATTGACAGCACGCCCCCTTTGGTGGGCGTGCCGGGGGCGTTGCTGCCAGCCCCACTGACATCAGTAGTGATGTCAGTGGGAGTGATTTTGGCTCTGATAGAGCCAAAATCACTCCAGGGCTTGCGGAAGCGAAACCCTACCGCAGGGTCTCCGTCGCAAGCCCGATGGTCACGATGGTCTTGACCATCGCGACCGTTATGATGGACGCTCACTATAGCTGTGGGTGGTCACCCACAGCTATGCGAGCGTCCAAGGGGCCGCTCCATTTTCATGTAGGAGGGCCCTGATTCAGAGCGAGCCCTCTGGTCAGAGCGTCCGGCTCTGAATCAGGCCCTCTATTCCCAGCTCTGAATCAGTCCCAGAGTTCTTTGTTAATTTTAAAGTGAAGGAGTTCAACAGTAATTTTGATTTTTTTTTTTTGTTTTTCTTTTTGTTTTTTATTAGTATGTTTATTTTCAAAATGAATTTTCTTTAATTTACGATATATGCATCATAAACAAATAAATAGATGTGGCAATCAAAATTAATATAGGGGAGGATGTATCAAGCTTTCTAAAGATTGGAGAAGTGGGAAAGTGGAGACGTTGCCTGTAGCAACCAATCAGCTTCTAGCTATAATTTTATAGAATATACTTGATAAATGCTACCTTGCAGCTGATTGTTTGCAGCTTCTTTACTTGTCCACTGCCTGATACAGTATACCTCCCAACTGTCCCGCATTTAGCGGGACAGTCCCGTTTTTCTGGGACCGTCCCGCTGTCCCACCCACGGGCCGCAGTGTCCCACGGTGGGGGGGAAGTTGGGAGAAGCATACACCGCTGCTCTGCTATGCAGGGCAGCGTGTATGCAGAGCGAGAATAGATGTTGTGCAGGGTATGGGTGAAGCCCGGGGGCAGCTCAGCATCTCGGAGATGCTGGGCACGCCCCATTAGTGATGTAAATGGGGGCGTGTCATAAGCCCACGCCCCTTTACGATCAGGCCACACCCCCTTTTCAGGTCCCGACTCCTTGCCTACAAATGTTGGGAGGTATGGATACAGTACATCTGCCCCAATGTCATTAATGTTTCAAACCAGTAAAGAAAGAATATAAATTGCTAGGAAAAGAAGGAAAGAATTTGTCTTGATATATGACGCACATAGAGCTATTTCATTGATATAAAAAGATAAATCTTTATTAGGTATACATTAAAAAAGGTTGGTCCTATGGTACCAAATTCTTTTATATCAATGAAATAGCTCTATGTGCGCCATAAATCAAGACAAATTATTTGCTTCTTTTCCTAGCAATTTAGTAATCATTAATGTTTGTCAGATGGCAGCACCCCCAATTTGAAAATAATTTAAAAAACAATAATTATGGGGTTTCTTTACAACTATATGTAATGTGTGCAGATGCATCCTATCCTTCGTTTTTTTAAGAAAGAATATAATAAATTACATATTTTATAGATGAAACTATTAAAAAAAGAGATTATCTGCTCATTAATCAACATGCCCCTCCCTCCATATAGCAAATAGGTGGACCACCACCTAAACTCCCTCTGTTACTTGGGTCCATGAGTAATCTTGTGGCGTGGTCCTTGGTTGTGACGTGCTCATTCTCTCCATAGTGTTTAAATTAGAGATGTGTGCTGACCCCGTGTTTTAGTTTTGGTATCGGATCTGGGATTCACCTACATGTTGTGGATCTGTATTTTTTTTATATATATATTTATAATAAAAGCTAAAATGACGTCATTTTGACCTGTAAGCATGCAATCAAAGACCCGATTACGTTTTTAATTCCGGTTTCCGAACCGCGAGAAGACCCAAACCGGGACTTGGTTCTACTCGGTACCCCAAAGTAATTCCGAACTGGGACTCGGTTCGACTCAGAATTCCCAAATTCGTTTGTTGTCTGTTCTCTGAGAACCGGATCCGCACTTCTCTAGTTTAAATAGAGACCTATGGAGGCTTGACCACCTAGCTCTATGGATAAACTATGGACAGATTGTAGTATACATACTGTAGTTTGCCTGCAGCAGGACACAAACTTAAAACATTGCTTTGCTGTAGTATGTACTGTCCCATCAAGGGGGGTCCTATTT
This sequence comes from Taudactylus pleione, assembly GCA_031769625.1. Lineage (NCBI taxonomy): Eukaryota > Metazoa > Chordata > Amphibia > Anura > Myobatrachidae > Taudactylus > Taudactylus pleione. The sequence goes on from JAUIMM010000710.1 coordinate 4,488,956, forward strand.
CATCATCCTCTGTTCCGTTGCTGGGGCTTTGAGCAAAATGTTTTTTCTATATTTAGTTCATGATTTATTTTTTAATTACATGGGGTTGCTGTTAAGCTTGTTCCTTTACAGCATGGCGCAATATATTTTTTAGCAATTAGTATGATACATCTTATTAGTTTATTTTCTGATTTAGAGTCTATCACTAAATACACTCAAAAGGGTGTAAACATGTTCCCAATGTTATTTGGTTGTGCATGGTGTTAGTATGTTTTAGATTTATAGCCATATAGATCTGCCTTCATTACACTGAAACTGTACATTCCCTAGAGCAACCAAGTGGTATAGATCGCTAGCACAACTCTCTGACCTCTCCATCTGTTAATACGGGATGCAGTCAGGAAGCCAACGGTCGAAATTCCGTCCACCGGCTTCCCGACTTTCAAATCACGGCAGGGATTTTGACAAAATCCCGACGCCTGTCATTATACCTACGCCGGGAGCTCGACGCCCGGCATGGCGAACAAAGGTGAGCTAGACGGCGGGCGCGGACAGCTGCGGGGAAGGAGGGTTAGGTTAGGGGCTACCGGGGGGGACTTAGAGTTCAGCACCCCCCAGGAGGGTTAGGGTTATGTTAGGGGAAGGGGGGGTTAGGGTTAGGCACCCCCCGGGGGGAGGTTAGGGTTAGGCACCCCCCGGGAGGGTTTTGTTTAGGCTGCAGGGACAGGGGGTTAAGTTTAGGCACTTAGGGGGGGGTTAGGGTTAGGCACTGGGGGGGGAGGATTAGGGTTATTCACCTCTAAAGGAGGGTTACAGTTAGAGGGGGGGAGTAGGGTTAGTTTATTCTTACCTAATTAGCTGTCGGGATCTTCACTGCTGCCGGTCTTCCGGCGTCTGGATTTCATACCGATCCCGTTAATACCCAGTCTTGATTTATTACTATGTTTGTGCTATAGAATATTGCACAATATATTGCAAAATGAAAACAAAAGTTTTAATGATAATAATAATAATAATATGTTTGTATTACAATAATTCTATGGGGTCAATCCAATTAGGTGCGAGATGTGAGGTGCAAGTTGCTGTTTTCTCTGTGAAATTTGCATTACAAATTTATTTTCCAATCCAATTAGCAACTCACATTGAACCAGTAAGAGTAAACTCGCATATTTCCGTTCACACCTCCCTGAGGACGAGAGATGGTAGGGAAAATCTTTATTTTAAGTTTAAAATATCGGGACACTGTGCACCCCTCTAATGACTAATTAGGCAATTGGAAGTTTCCAATTAGCTCAATTAGTCCAATAATTACATGTAATTTTTGGGGTGTAAAAAAATGGCTTAAAATTACCGCAAAATCAAATATTTTGTTGCTTTATGCACCCCAAATTTTATCACAGTATTTATTTATTTTTTTAAATAATTCCCTTTTATATTTATTTTACACTTTTTTAAAGTCACCTCAAAGTACCCCAAAAGCATTTCTTTTACTACTTTTTTTTGCATTTTTTGTTTTTGTCATAGTAAAGTTTTGCTTTTTTATTATTTTTTTACTTTTTAAAAATAATGCACAAATCAGCCATGTAATCGGCCCCATCCATCTGCGATGGATTGCCGCGATGCCGTGATGCTGCAACCCAGCATCGCGGGATCGCAGAAATCCAACATGTTGGATTTTGACGATTTGACGATCGTAATCAAAAAATGATCGCGATCGTCAAATCGCTGACATTTAACATGGCAAATGTCTGCGATCCGGCGATCTCTAGAAGGTGACGATTCATCCCCGGGTTTCACCGCCAGCTGATACACAGCAACCGCTCTACAGGCAGCCCTGGTCTTCCGCTGTATCCCCGGAGTTCACCGCCAGCCGATATACAGCCACCGCTCCACAGGCAGCCCTGGTCTTCCGCTGCACAGCAGCTAGATCCATCCAGCCGTGGCTTCATAGAAAGCGGACAGGCTGAGCCAGGACGGCATCGGTGTGGATACAGCCATCCAGGGGTTGAGGTATTAACAATTCTTTCCCCCTTTCCACCTTCAATTTTCCAGCGTGACTATACTTCACACTGGGACGCCAGTAGTGAATGCCTATTAAACAGCGGAATTAAGCTGTCAGATCATGGAAACTAATTGCGACTTTTAAAGCCACACTGTTGCAATCAGTGGCAGTATTAGAACGTTGTGCTGTGGAACCTCAGTGATATGATATTAAGTTATACTCTCATACTAATGCACTACAGCAAGAGAGTTATTCGATCTTTGCAGTTTTTTATATGACTGATTTTTATTCATGTGTACATGATTGCAATTTTTGCTGTTTATATGTGGATTCATTTGTATGTATTAAATATCAGTTTTTATTTTACAATATGCCTCCTGTTTATTAAACAGACAGCAAACCTGATAGAGATATTTAAATTTTAAATATATTAACAGTGCCTAGCGCAGTAAAGATTTGTTTTTCATTTTGTTTTTGCTGTGGAGATTTTTGTCTCTGGGTTTCTGACCAAACCCTCATTACTTGCAGCTGGCACGTATCATACTATTCCTTTTGATATTGAGCGCCGGGATATTTGCAGTTTTGATTGCAAGTAGTTTCTTTACATTTATGTATTACTCAAGTGTCCAGTAGCAATGCTGAACTTAAATTCTAATACTTTGCCGTATATAGGGCCTGATTAATTAAGGATCGCAACTGCAGCAGCGTACGCAGATGGCCGATTGTTGCGTACTGCGCATGCGTATGCATCGCAGTGTACGAGCGCAAAGGCACCACTGTGATCGCACTGCGATCACACAGACAACGTAGAGCCATCGCAGAGTGATTGACAGGCAGTGAGCATTTGGGGGGGGTGACGGAGGGGGGTGGTCGGCAAAACACAGGCGGTACTGTCCGTCTCAACACCGTTGCATGGGCATGCATAAATTAGCAAGTGCGATTGCCTAGGCAGCTTGAGTGCTTACTGCGTGCAACGAGGTTAGCAATTTCTAAAAAGGGTCAGGGCTGCTGTAGTTCTGCGTGAGGGGCCGATGGTCCTCGATGTTACCGATGTTTATGGATGACTGCTAGGTATGACGGATGTGAGATAACGGTAGTAGGAGGTAATGGGCGTCTCTATGTTGGCAGTGCGATGATATTGCGATTGCATTCATTAGCATATTTTCGCAGCAGACCTGCGTGCGATTACAGAGCTGCGATGAATCAGGCCCATACTCTTTGGGGTTGATTCATAGTTATACATAAACCCAATGGTTTGCGCACAACTCCGATGTTTTAAGATCTGTACTGCGCATGTGCAGCTGCTCCTATATGAGGTATTTAAGGAGGCTGTGACAGCTGTATGACCATCCCTTTGAAGAAACCGCCAGCTTTGTGGGCGGAGAAACGCGTCATGGGTCGGTTGTCAGTGACACGCAGGGGGAACGCAGAAACAGGAAGTTTTGCACACCAACATCCGGTGGTCAGCAGCACGAGGTAGCTGTGGATTATACCCGCATCACCCTCATCCAGGGCCTGTGGAAGGGGCTGTGTTACGGGAGCGGAGGTCCCTTTGCGCTGGGACTCGGCGCCACGGGTGAGCAGCCAGAAGCTGTATTAGCATTATAATCATCAGGTACATAGCTTATAAGCAGTACAGTCCTTGGTTCCTGAGTGCTATGAGATCACCATATCGGCACACCAATTAAAATAGCCAAGGCACGGACTGTTTGGAGACATCCTCCCTTAATATAGGTAGAGGAATTCACTAAGTGCATGCATGAACTTTGTCTCCATCAATTGCTGGTTCATTAAATCTTCGGCTTACTAACAAACTGCTGAACTGTACTTTCTGAAACTTATCTGCTCAACTAACAACTTTATTGCTGCTACAACTAATTTTTATATAGAAATTAACTATTTTAATTAATTGTGCTGTGCTACTAAAGTTATCTATTAATCTAACGATTAGGAATTAATGCTATTTTAATAAGTTAATGTTATAATTGTTGCCAATATATATTGTGATCCACAGAAACTATTTTCCACCTGCATTTTACATTTTGTGTATTTTATATGATATTGATTGAAGTAAAATATTTTAAATTAGCAGCTGGTCACAGGCGCCTTTATTAAATTTCTAGTAGTTTACGAATTTCTGTGGAGTATCCAGATCCACATTGTAGGGGCAGCCTAGACTAGCCCACATTAAATAGACACATACTTGTGTTATTTAGAAGTGCTTACCTATTTCTTTTTCAACATTTAATAATTGCCATTAAAGTCAAGAATAGTTAAGGCCCCTACACACAGAACAATGTAGGCAATGATACAATCTCGTTAACAATTTCCTTTGAAATCCCTCCCGGACAAACGATATTGCTCATACACATGGAACGATTGTACAAACGATCAAACTATAAACTGTAGATGGGGTCATTAACGATATATAGTTTGGCAGCAAACAAACTCACGATGCATCTTCTGTCTCCCCGTCAGCTGGCACAAAATGGTGGAGGGGAGCCACCAGGAAAAGGGCCGACAAATCGTGTGTCGTCCATGAAATCGTTCGTTGTGCATACACACGGAACGATGAGTGTGAAATCATGAAAGACAGGTCCTGATCTTTCTGCATGTTCAAAAGATCACAGAGCCCGACCAACGGCCAGCGGGAGCATCGTTATCTTGTCTATGGACGGCAGTTTTTAAACAATTTGTCGTTCCAATCGGTCGAAAACGGCAATATCGGTTAAAATATTGTACCGTGTAGCCACCTTTAGAGAATGGACATAGGGCCTGATTCAGACCCGCTCGCAAGCGCTATGCGCTCACAAGTGGGTCGATGGTGAGGCACTGAGAGAGAGAGAGAGAGAGAGAGAGAGAGAGAGAGAGAAACTCTCTCGCTCCGGGGCTTGCTACAAATGGGGCGGCTGTCGATGTTGATCGACAGCTCGCCCCGTTTTGCAGGCTGGGTGGGGGGGTGTCTGGACACACGGAGGCGTTCCTGAAGGAACGCCTGCCGTTTGTGGGCAGCCCTACTGACATCACTCACTATTAAAGCCGAAAGCTCACTGGGGCTTGCGGCAGACGTGACCCTACCACAATGTCACGTCGCAAGCCCGATGGTTGGAAGCCCGATGGTGGTCACCCACAGCTTAGCGAGCGGCCAGGAGGCCAGGTTTTTTAAAACAAAGTGGCCGCCCTAATTCAGAGCGAGCGCTCGCTTTTTGCGAGCGGCGCTGAATCAGGCCCATTGTGTACAAATGCTCTGGGGGTCATTCAGACCCGCTCGCGAGCAAAGGACGCTCACAAGCGGGTCGACGTTGTGTGAATGCGTATGCGCACGACGGAAGGAGCTCCGTCGCATGCGCGAGACCTGGCGAGCGACGAGGAATACGTCGCTCGGGGTCTCGCACCAAAGGGGGCATGCTGTCGATGGTGAGTGACAGCACGCCCCCTTTGGTGGGCGTGCCGGGGGCATGGCTGCCAGACGGAGGCGTTCCCATGGGAGCGCCTACCGTCTGAAGCCGGCCCCACTGACATCAGTAATTATGTCAGTGGGAGTGATTTTGGCTCTGATAGAGCCAAAAATCACTCCTGGGCTTGCAGCAGCGAGACCCTACCACAGGGTCTCGTCGCAAGCCCGATGATCGCGATGGTCTTGACCATCGTGACCATCTTTTTGGACGCTCGCATATGCTGTGGGCCAGGAGGCCGCTCCATTTTCAGGTAGGAGGGCACTGATTCAGAGTGAGTGCTCTGGTCAGAGCGTTCGGCTCTGAATCAGGCCCTCTGTTCCTTGAGTTACCACTTTATTGATGATTGCAGTCATCTGTGCTAAGTAGATTAATTGATAAGAAAGGCATCCAACACAGGCGACTGCAATTATAAAGTAAGTAGCAAGCATATAAGCAGAGCATTTTCTTCCTGGTGGAAAGGGGTCATGTTGGGGTATATACGGAATTCCCTGTGTACTGTACATAGATTTATTTACAGTAGTTTATTATACATATATTCACATTACTTGTTTGTTACTAAAACATGAAATGCTTTACAGACATTATACAATCTTTCCAATCAGCATTCCTTAACATATTATTTTAATTTTGATCTAAGCGATGATGGGTTCATAAAAAGTTTAAGCAAGCCCTTCGTCCCCCCTTTGAACATTTTGTTCATTTCATGTTTTAATCTGTGCACAAGACAATAGAGTAATCAAATACGTGATAATGCAAACTAGGGAATCGTACAGCTCAGCCATAACGATTTAATTACAGAGTATTACAATTGTGCATGATATGATTGTTACTAAAGTACATTGCTAGATTAAATGGAAACTGCACAATTATTCTTTTTCTGTAGTGAGTGCTGTGCTTCCATATCCAAATATTCAGAAATACGGAATATTCCGAATATACTGAATTTTTTTGAGCATGACTGAGATAGTGACAGCTTTGCTTTTTGATGGTTCAATGTATAAAAGTTGTTAAAAATATTGTATAAAATTACCTTCAGGCTCTGTGTATAAGGTGTATATGAAACATAAATGCATTTGGGTCCCATTCCCTAAGATATTTCATCATGGAATGCAATTATTACATAATACTTCTGGTCCCAAGCATTTTGGATATGGGAGACTCAACCTGTACCTACAAACTAGGGATGTGCAGGCTCGGATAGGTTCGAGTCTGCACGCGGAGTTCGGATTTTTCCCTCCAAAAAAAAGTCATCTTGCATGGACCAAAATCATCATTCCTGGACTTTTGTCCAGGAATGATGATGTTTGTCCATGCAAGACGACGTTTTGCCTCTTTTCTGAGTTCCCTTTTTTTGGAGGGGAAAATCCGAACTCGGCGTGCAAACTCGAACCTATCCAAGCCTGCACATCCCTACTACAAACACTCCAATTCTTGGACTTGGGACACTGCCAGAAGAGGTGTGGTCATGTCACTGTGGGGGCGTGGCCATGTGATGCAGAATGGTGCCCAGAACTTCTAAAGCACTAGGACACTTACAACTCATGAAAATCCCCTGACAGAACCCCTGCATTGTCACGTGTGTGGCATGCGTGTACAACACAGGGCCCACTTACCTGTTTGGAGTATACCTGTCAACATTCCAGGCAATTGGAACAAAAGTCAGGTTGTCAGGATGGTGGGACAGTTCCCCACCCAAATTTAGGCAAGTGGGTGGTAAGTATGCCATTTTGTAAGTTGACCCAGTACTGGAAGGAATATACCATGACACAAGAAGCATAATGTAGCATGAAGCAATAGATAGACCATACGATAACTTTCCACTGTGCATGAAAACACAGGGGCACACATGATGAGAGTGGTTTGTCAGTGTTCTTTCAGGGATGTATTCAGCATCCTGGCTGACAGGATGCCGATGGTCTATGTACCGGCGCTGGAATCCTGACAGCAGTTGAGATCCCGGCTCCTGAATACCGATCATCAGCATCCAGAAGGTAAGTAACGGAGGTTAAGGGGAGTGTTAGGGTGCAGGGTTAGGGTTAGGCACTAGGGGGAGGGTTAGTGTTAGGCACTAAGGGGGGAGGGTTAGATTTAGGGTGCAGGGAGGAGGGTGTTAGGTTCAGGCACTAGGGCGGAAGTTAGGGTTAGGCACCAGGAACAGAGGGTTAGGGTTGGGAGAGGGGGAGGGTTAGCATATCGACCAACAAGTGTCGGTATGTTAACCCTGTCGGGATCCCGGCGTCAGGATTCTGACCGCCGGGATGGCGACTGCCGGCAACCCAACCCGCAGGGCCGTAGCTAGGGTAGTGCGGCCGGTGCCATCGCACAGGACACCACAGGTCAGGGGGCGCTGTTTGGGCCTGTCAAATTTCTGTTTATTATCATTCTTGCTTGTAGCTTCCCCTTATTTCATCCCCAGCATCTCCTGGCCTCTCCTATCTCTTCCCTGGCCCTTCCCCATGAGGCCATGGCCCTTTTTTGGGTGCATTAGGGACCTCATTCAGAGTCGGTCGTAGCGGCTGCACGGTCGTACGCCACTGATATTCACTAAACTGCGCATGCATAAAGTTCGCAATGCGCGTGCGCAAACTAGCCAGAAATTTCTCTCTCCTTGAACACAGCCAGGTCGGTAGTTTGAGTGACAGATTGAGGCGTTTGTGGGTGGTAACAGGGGAAGGTGCTTGAAAACGGGGGAGTGGAGATCCGAACGCAGGAGTGCCTAATTATGCGAACAGCGTTTTATGGGAGTGCATAATTTACAAAGTAGCGTCATGGTACATGTGACATGGGAGGTTTTTACACTGACATCATCGTAGAGCTTAAGAGAGGGTATGGTCAACCTTAAGCACTACGACCAGTTCCGATGGTTTCGAATAATCCTTATATGGCTGGAGATGACGCGTAATACGTACGAGAAGGGGGCGTATTTTTTTGTCTTCCGGCCGCTTCCTCTCCTTGGTCGGCCAGCTGCCAATCCGATCTTAGGGACGCAACATGCGAGTGCATCATATGCATATCCAGCCCCTTTTCCCGAGCGACCGTGTGGCCGCAACGACCGATTCTGAATGAGGTCCTATGTCCCGTTGAAAAATGAGGGGGGCGCCAATGCTCTTCCTGGCACAGGGCACCAAAAAGTCTAGTTACTGCTCTGCCAACCTGTTCTGTCATACTGTCATTGTATGATTTTTGTATATTTTTGTGTCATTTTTTAGCTTTGCACCTCATGGCCTCTTTGGTAACCCCAAGCTGCACTGCCTAAGTACAAGTGGTGGTACACCAGCCGCTCCATTTCTACTAGGAAAAAAAAACTGCAGCAAAAAGACATTCTGTTGAGTTTTGCTGAAACATGCATATGACAGGACACACGTGGCAGACACGATTAGTACAATGTCCAATGCAGATCACATACTTGACACGGGGCCTAATTCAGAGATGTACGCAAACTCGATGGTTTACATATTTTTCCGATGTTTTTAGATCTACTCATGTGCACAAGCTGCACTGCGCAAGTGCAGATCCAGGGCTGTGATGTCGCTTGCAGTGCCCCAAACGAAGCAATAGGATTGACATGCTGCTGGTTTTGGAGGTGGCAATGAGTCAGCTACAGAGCGGCGACAGGCAGCGTCCCACAAAATGTGGGCGTGTATTGAAGCCGATGGCTGTGTCCTTGGATGCAGCTTCACCTGCAATGTGAATTTCCCAACCATCTGAGGGTTACTCAGATGACCGATGTTCACACAGATGATCCAAAGCTGCATCCTCGAACGCAGCAGTGGATCAGAGTAGCCGGAAGGAGGCATCTATTTACATGAGACGCCTCCTGCGGCATTAGAATATTATCGCACAGCCGCTGTGTGTGATATGTGTCCATCTGTGAATCAGGCCCACAATGCTTAGCACTAGGTAGTTTACTTACCAAGATTAAGAGATTAGCAAAACTGAGATATTTTGCTCAGTGGAAGCAGGGGTGTAGCATGGACTGTGGCCATCATGGCTGGTAGGGGACCCCATCTGGGCCTCATTTTTTGTTCACAGACTACCGGCGGAAGAGAACAAGCCCAAGTAGTTCCCAATACTTCCTGCTGATGTTCCATTTCCTGTGTAGCTGACGCCGCTACAGGAAATAAGGTAAGTAAAAGTGTAATGTGGGGACTTACCTGGTGGCAGAATTGATGTCGGTGTAAAGTGGACATGTTAGCGTGAAGGAGGCATGTTGGGGTGAAGGGGAGCATGTTGGTGTGCAGGAGGGGGGCATGTTGGTGCATAGGAAGAGTATGTTAGTGTATAGGGGCAATGACAGTGCGAGAATTACAGTGGGTGAGATATGCGGTCAGATGGTGATTGAGGGGAATTACAGTGGGTGAGGTATGCGGTCAGGTGGTGACTGAGGGGAATTACAGTGGGTGAGATATGCGGTCAGGTGGTGACTGAGGGGAATTACAGTGGGTGAGGTATGCGGTCAGATGGTGATTGAGGGGAATTACAGTGGGTGAGGTATGCGGTCAGGTGGTGACTGAGGGGAATTACAGTGGGTGAGATATGTGGTCAGGTGGTGATTGAGGGGAATTACAGTGGGTAATGAGTGAGGTTATTTCTTCTTCAGGGTCCATAGGGCTCCACAGGGAGACCTTGGGATGTAGGTGATGGAACTGAATCTGGGCACCATGCAGTTAAAGCTTTCAGCTCCCAGGATGCACTGGGTCCACTCTCCCTATACCCTGCCCCCGAGCCACCTCAGTTTCGTTGGTGCCAGGCTGGAGTGGGGTCTTCATTATGCAAGGGGCTGCTTAGGCAGCCCTTAAGCTTTTATTTTTATAATTTTATTTATTTTATATCTTCTTCATAGAGTGCGCAGCAGCAGACTGTCCAAGGGACATCTGCGCTGCTGCTCCACCACCCCTCTGGGCCGTGACGCCAGTACTGATCTGGGGATCCCGGCGGGCATGCCGGGGGTCAATGCTTGCCTGACCCTCGGAGAGGACCCAGACTACAACCAGACTTTAAAGGACAGGTAAGGTGGGTCGCCGCTCGCGGTGACCCGCATGTTAAGGCAGTCTATGCCTCCGGTCTCAGGGGACAGACCGGAGGTCGCTGGGCGTGGACGCAGGCTCTAGCCACTGCGCTCCACTAGACCACCAGGGACATTAGGTGTGGGAACCAGCGTCCTGTGGGTTAATAACCAGCCAGGGGAGACAGCTTCCCTGTTTCAGTGGCTCCTCCCCTCAGTTCAGGGTGCCTGTTCAGGGAGGCTGTTTTCCTCCTCTGGCCACGCCCCCTTGAGGTCTCTGATGGCCATTTTCTTCAGTGGTGTAGTCGCAGCTCTCCCAGGACAGTGCGTGGTCCAGTCCCTCTACATACCTCTCCCCAGGGTCAGCGTATGTAGCACTATTTCCTACCAGACACTGAGTCTGTGTAGTTGAGTGTAGTGCCAAATGCGCTGCCTGTCTGTGTCTCTTTTTCTGTCTGTCACATATGGCTATACCGTTTCTCTATTTCATGCCCTAATACAGGTGTTGTTAGGGTAGTTAATTAATAACTTCACATATATATATGTGCATGCAGGCCAACCTGGTCGATATCGACCAGGTTAGCCTGGTTACTATAGGGACCCACGAATGTCGATCGCGGGTCATTATAGTTGTTTGGGAATTGTTGCATGTGCTGGATGTTTGATATCGAACATCCAGCACATGAAGGACAATCAGACAACGATATCTGATCGTTGTCTGATCGCTCCGTGTGTACGGAGCTTTAGACAGGACCAGTATATTGCTTCCCTGCTAGTATTTGTACATACTCGTGGTTGCATTGTACCCAGCGCCATATTATGTGTTATCTTACTCTGCAGAGATGTCTGATAAGGGTAAGGAACACATTTCTACATCCATTCTGCAATGTAGATTATGTGCTGCAATTTTCAGTGAGGAGGATTTGGTTCGGGATGGATTATGTGTGAGGTGTTATAATCCACCGGGTGCCTCGAACCCCCCGACATCGGTACAGGAGCCCCCTTGGGTGGCCTTTTCACAAATGCTGGCCTCCATTGCGGGCTGCTTTTCCTCCTATGGGGATACAACAGCAGCCTGTCATTCCCTCACAGGGACTACCGATAATTATGCAGACCCCTCCTTTGTCACAGCAGGCTGTCAATCCCATGCTGGGATTTCCGCAGGGTATACCTCCACCATGGGTGGATGTTTTCTCTACTTCAGTGCAGAATCTGGCAGCTTCCTCTACAGCCATTCAGACCATACTGCATAGTGAGAGACCTGTACGGCCAGCTAAGCGTCCTGTGTTGTCATCTCAATCCACTCAGCTATCAGAGTCTGAGATGTCATCTGATGACAGAGAAGTAGCTGACACCTCTAACTCAGACTCCCCTCTGCAAGAGGCGGAGACTAAGTGAAGGATTAATATTCCTGCCTTGGTGCGTGTGGTCAGATCAGTATTTGTTGTAGAGGATGATGAACCAGCCCCTAAATTCAAACACCCTCTGTTTAAAGTAAACAGATAAAGGTGACTTCGGCATTGTTCCCTCTGTTAGATCAGATAGTGGATCACATGGCTGCTGCCTGGCAATCGCCAGGTAAGAGGTTTCAACCTCAAAAATGTTTGCCATCATGTTACCCATTTTCTGAGGCTCATTGTAAAAAATGGGAATCACCCCCTGCAGTGGATTCACACTAGAACTGCAACGTTACCTATGCCGTCCATTTCTTCCTTGAAAGATCCTACAGCTAGGAAAGTGGAAACTTGCCTGAAATCAATATACTCTCTTTCAGGAGCTGTTGCTCGCCCGTCCATGGCTACCTAAGGCTAAGGTATCTAAGGCTATAGAGTGTTGGGCCGATGCACTTGAAGATTCCTTTCCCTCGGAAGCCCCGGTGAATCAGGTGTCACTGATTGGCCACATCAGGGATGCAGCTGCATATATTGGTGAGGCCGCTCTGTAACTAGTCTGATGACCTCCAGGGTCTCGGCCACAGCTGTGTCTGCACGGCGTTCCCTGTGGCTGCGCTCTTGGAACGTGAATGCCGATTCTCAGAAAGGCCTGGAGGCCTTACAATATAATGGGGAGATTTTGTTTGGTCCAGACCTGGACAAGATTGTTGACACATTGGCAAAATCAAAATCTGCTTTTTTGTCTTCAGCATCTGCTCCTTCAAAGTCTCGAACCTCCTCCTTTAGGTCCTTTTGTCCCCAAGGTAAATTCAAAGGGCAGTCCTTTCCTAGACAGTCCACTGTCAAATAGGCTGCCAAGCCTAAGAAAGAGATCTGGAACACAAATGGTCCTGCCTCCAAACCTGAAGATAAACCCTCAGCCTGACAGAGTGGGCCTCCCTCTGGGAGACCCCAGAGTGGGAGGCCGAATTCTTCAGTTCGCCCAGTGCTGGTGTCAAACCACCAAGGCTTGGGTAAGAGAAGTGGTCTCTCACGGATATGCCCTTTCATTCCTTCGAAGACCTCCTTACCAGTTCTTCTGAATAGGCCCTTCTTCAGACAAGAACAAGGCCTTACTGATCCAAAAAGCCATACAGTCCTTGCTGCAGGCAGGGGTAATTGTGTCAGTTTCACTATCCCAGCAAGGAACTGGTTACTATTCTAGTCTCTTTCTAGTACAGAAGCCAAATGGATCTCATTGGCCTATCCTCAACCTCAAGTCCCTGAACAAATCTGGGGATTTTATGGTATCACTGGATATTCAGGACGCATTCCTTCATGTTCCTATAACACCTTCTCATCAGCGTTATCTCCGGTTTGCTATACTGCAGCAACACTTCCAGTTCAGGCGCTACCCTTTGGCCTGTCTACAGCTCCAAGGGTGTTTACTAAAGTTATGGCCATCATGGCGGCCCATCTGCGGAATCAGGGTATCCGGCTACTACCATACCTGGACGACCTCCTTCTGTTGGCAGGTTCTCCAGAAGTGCTTCGCCACCACCTGCAACTGACAATTGCCTTCCTACAGGCGCATAGGTGGTTAATCAATTGGAAGAAGTAATCCCTTAATTCCTCGCAGAGGATGATTCATTTGGGGGGCTTTCCTGGACTCTCAACAGCAGAGAATTTTTCTGACTTCAAACAAGATCTACACATTACAACTACGGATACGCAGATGCCTCCACAGTCGCCGGGTTTCAATACACTCGGCAATGCAGGTTCTGGGATCCATGGTGTCCACCTTCGACATGGTGGAATATGCTCAGTTTCATTCCAGACCTCTGCAGGGGCTGATCCTCTCCAGATGGAACGGATTGCCCCACCGGATCAAAGCTCAGACACAAATGCTCTCCACGGAGGTGCGCCTGTCTCTGTCTTGGTGGCTACTGACGTCTCATCTAACCAAGGGTCGCCCCTTTTGGATCCCGGATTGGGTTCTCCTAACAATGGACGCCAGCCTCCAGGGCTGGGGTGCAGTGACCAGTCTGCACTCTTTTCAGGGTCGTTGGACAGCAGTTGAAGCAACCCTTCAAATCAACATATTGGAACTTCGGGCTGTGCACAGGGCCTTCCAGTTGGCCAAACACAAACTTCATGGAAAACCCATGCAGGTTCAGTCTGACACCACCATGGTGGCTTACATCAACCATCAAGGAGGCACTCGAAGTTTTGCAGCAATGACTGAAGTATCACACATTCTGATAGGGGCAGAGTATCAACTCCTTGCCATTTCGGCAGTGTTCATTGTCAATTGGGAAGCAGACTTCCTCAGCCATCACGATGTGCATCCTGGGGAATGGTCTCTTCACGAAGAGGTGTTTCAACTCCTAGTGGACAAATGGGGCCTCCCAGAGGTGGACCTCATGGCCTCCCAACACAATCACAAATTACCAGTGCACGGGTCCAGAACAAGAGATGCCGAGGCAACCTTGGTGGATGCTCTGTGAGTGAAATGGACCTTCCAGTTCGCGTACCTGTTTCCTCCAATCTCCCTTCTTCCTCAAGTTTTTCAAACAAGACGGAGGCACTGTCCTGCTGGTGACTGCAGCTTGGCCTTTACCTTTGCCCGGACCTGGATCGTCTGTCTTTGACGGCGTGGCTTTTGAGTCATCACTCCTAAGGTCCAAAGGATTCAATAGCTCTGACATCAACACGATGCTTAGAGCACAAATGCCAGCTTCTGCTTGGATCTACCACAGAGTGTGGCATACATATCTCCAGTGGTGTCGTCCCCGAAATTTCGATCCCCAGGTGTTTCGGATATCCAGAGTCCTGGTCTTCCATCAAGCTGGATTGGACCTCGGACTTCGCATGGCCTCGTTGAAAGACCTACTGTCAGTATGGTTCCAACGTAGAATTGCTCCTCTTCCGGATATCCACACCTTCCTCCAGGGTGTCCTCCAGATTCAACCTCCCTTTGTCCCCCAAGTGGCTCCTTGGGATTTGGCAGTAGTTCTTTTGAACCACTAGATTTTATAGAACTTAAGTGGTTAACAGCTAAGACTCTATTTCTTCTGCCGATTGCATCTGCCAGGAGAGTGTCGGAATTGGGGGCGCTTTCCTGTCATTCCACCTTCCTAATATTTCACCAGGACAGGGTTGTGCTTCGCACTCGCCCTGAGTTCCTTCCTAAAGTTGTTTCTAGTTTCCACATTAATGCGGAAATTATAGTGCCAGCCTTTCAATCACCAGACCTCTCGGCAGGTGAGGCCTCTTTGGATGTGGTCCATGCCCTAACAATTTATGTAGACCATACCAGTTCCTTCAGAAAATCGGACTCCTTATTGTGCTTTATGGATTTCACAAGAAAGGATGGTCAGCCAACAAACAAACATTGGCTAGATGGCTTCGTATGACTATCTCAGAAGCCTACACACAGGCAGGCCTTCCTTTTCCAGCTTCTGTTAAGGCTCATTCCACTCGGTCTGTGGGCCCCTCATGGACAACTCACCGTGGCGCCTCAGCTGTTCAGCCGTGTAAGGCGGCCATGTGGTTTTCTGTCCAGACCTTTCTAAGGGTCTATGCATTTGATACCTTCGCCTCTCAGGATGCATGCTTTGGGTGCCGGATTCTCCTCTCAGCGCAGGAGCATCCCCACCCTTAATAGGACTGCTTTGGGACACCCCCAAGGTCTCCCTGTGGAGCACTATGGAACCCTGAAGAAGAAAATGAGAGTTATGGTAAAAACATACCTTTGTTAACTCTTTCTTTGAAGTCCATAGGGTCCACAGGGCACCCGCTGGTGGCTTCTTATGGGCTCTGTTTCTGGTCACCGGTTTTCCATCTCCTTCTTTGTGAGAATGGGATTCTTGAGTGTACCAGTCTTCCTTCTCTCTTATACTCCTCCAGCCTTTGGCTTATTACGAACTGAGGTACCTCTGGCTTGGGGGCGGGTATAGGGAGAGTGGACCCAGTGCATCCTGGGAGCTGAAAGCTTTAACTGCATGGTGCCCGGATTCAGTTCCGTCACCTACACCCCAAGGTCTCCCTGTGGACCCTATGGACTTCGAAGGAAGAGAGTTAACAAAGTTTTTACCATAACTCTCATTTTTGTGACATAGGTCAGTTGCAGTAGAAGGGTTATGCATCATTTTAAATGCTTAGTAAAATGAAACCTATTCAGAAATGTTTGATAATGCAGCCACTCTCACAATAGTGGTTGCAGGAATATGCAAATTCTAATCTCAGCTTTCTTTTGTGCTCCATGGTGCAATGGAGTGTACGAGTGATGAGACGCTAACTTTCAGGTTTTGTAATCTGTGCATTGGCAATGGAGTATATAAATACACCAACATCGACGCAACATCGGTCACATCATCAACACTTGCGGTAGCCTACGGTCTACTCTAGATACTCTCCTCAAATCCAACTAAACATGGCCTCTGTAGCACTATTTGTGATTGGGATCGCAGCAGAGTTCCCAGACACGCCCCTGACACTGCCCTAACACGCCCATGACATTCCCCTAACATGCCCAAGACACTCCCCTAACACACCCATGACACTCCCCTAACATGCCCATTACACTCCCCTAACACGCCCATGACACTCCCCTAAAATGCCCATGACACTCCCCTAACACGCCCATGACACTCCCCTAATACGCCCATGAAATGGTCCCGATTTGCGATCACTTTAGGTCACCTCCCAGTCTCACCCTGATAATGCCAGGGATAGCAATCCCCTTCTCAAGTGTTAGCGATCCATATGCAATTGTGTACCGTATATGACACTTCAATTCGCACGTGCACGATTAAGGGATTCCTGGACTTTTCACACACGTTCACTAGAGAAACATCGTTCAACTGTGGGAACATTGGAATAGCCTCCATTTCTGCTTCAGGCCCTATATACAGAGCTGTAGCTAAGGTGGTTTGATAGGTGACACCACCAAGGGTTACTACTAAAATGGCAGGTGGGGAGGCGTAGCTAACACTTGCTCGGATACCATTGGTTCCACGTTACACCTCTGAGTGTAGGAGGTGGGAAGTTCTGGAGATACAATCATTGACTTCCAGTCTGTCCAGTCTGTCCAGCTTTGCACTTAACAGGATGACTAGAATAAGAGATGTACGCTATTCCAATATTTACGCAGTTGAGTGATTATTGGTCAACTGCGCATGCATCATGATCACAGTGCGCACGCGCCAAGGTGCCTAGCGATGTTGCTCATTATGAGGACTACTACGCAAAGTGTTTGCCAGTCACGCACCATTGGGGGGAGGTAACGGGGAGTGTTGGCAAAATAAATGCAGGCGTGTCCCAGCAGTTTTCAGGGCATGGCGTAGCATGCGTCTGTGATCCCGTACGTAGATAGAGTGGTTCTGATGTCTCACTTCAGATGGCCATTCTGCGTGACCATAGGACTACTGAGATGGATGAATGATCTGCGATGGTGGCTACATTTTTGTACGCACTTGCTTAGACCTGTGAAGCCTACGGAGGGTGTCTCAATACATATCCAGCAGCCAGCTACAGCATTAGCATATTTTCAGACAGCAACTGCCTGCGGGATAGCAACTGCCTGCGGGATAGCAACTGCCTGCGGGATAGCAGCTGCCTGTGGGATAGCAATTGCCTGCGGGACAGTAACTGCCTGCGGGATAGCAACTGCCTGCGGGATAGCAGCTGTATGCGGGATAGCAACTGCCTGCAGGATAGCAGCTGTCTGCGGACTAGCAGCTGTATGCGGGATAGCAACTGCCTGCGGGATAGCAGCTGCAAATGCATTAGCATATATCTCTGTATCAGACACTGAGGGCATGATGTAATAGGGTGTGTTTGGAAACTGAGTGAGTATAGAGCTATACACGCACATGTTCAGAACTCAAACTATGTAAAGGGTGCAAGGACAAGCAAACTCACGTTTCTCAAACCCCCCGCAACTCACAGTGGCAAAACACGCATCTAGCCGTTTTGCCATTGTGTGTATACAAGACAGGCAATGTAATAGAGTGCGAGTGTTTAACTCGCACACCATTGCTATTTTAAACTCAAAAAAATAACAGACCTGCTTCAGGATAGTGAGTCTTGTCTGAGCAGCTCTGAGTTACACAGAAACATGCACAGATCAGTGAGATCAGTGCATGTTTCTGTGTGTTAAAAAAAGTAAACAGTTAAAACAAAAAATAAATAATGTGCACCCCCCCACAATAATAACCAGCCAGTCTCTATTGATCCTGTCCTGGTTCTTAAAATACAGGGAGGAAATGTGAAGTGGTCACCTGTATTTCAAGATCTAACACCGGGCTCTGCAGAACCTGCCCTGATTCTTATAATACTGGGGAAACAATGTGTAGGGTTCCACTGTATTTTAGCTATCCCCATCACTCTTGGCCGGTGGGTGGTGGGTTGATTGTGTAAATGTATGTGCAAAAATAGCATTATTGCGTGTACATAAAAAAAGTTGGTGTAATGGTTAGTATTACCGCTGGTAGGTTAAATGGATTCTGACAAAATAAATTCTAGAGTATATGTGTGTACATGCGGTAGGGAATATACAGCCAACAGTTATGCTGGGTACACACGGGACGATCTGTTCAGCGAACGATATCGCTGAACAATCTCCCTTGAAATTACTGGTGTGCTGGATGAACGATATTGTTCATCCACACACCAAAGATATCACCAACGATGAATGACCAACAATCGCAAACTCCTATGGAAAATGCAGTATATCGTCCAGATTGGCCTGCATGCATGCCCGATGGACGATATCGTTATCGACCAGCAGGAGCGAGCATCATGGTCATTCATTGTAAACACATGGAACGATATTAACGATATATCGCTGAACGATATTGTTATCATTCATATCGTAACAATATATCGTTCCATGTGTATGCACCTTAAAGCATCCTGAGACCATTCATGTGTGGGGTTGCTTCTCAGCCAAGGGAGTGGACTCACAATTTTGCCTAAGAACACAGCCATGAATAAAGAATGGTACCAAAACATCCTCCAAGAGCAACTTCTCCCAACCATCCAAGAACAGTTTGGCGACGAACAATGCCTTTTCCAGCATGATGGAGCACCTTGCCATAAGGCAAAAGTGATAACTAAGTGGCTCGGGGAACAAAACTTTGAAATTTTGGGTCCATGGCCAGGAAACTCTCCAGACCTTAATCCCATTGAGAACTTGTGGTCAATCCTCAAGAGGTGGGTGGACAAACAAAAACCCACAAATTCTGACAAACTCCAAGCATTGATTAGGCAAGAATGGGCAGCCATCAGTCAGTATGTGGCCCAGAAGTTGATTGACAGCATGCCAGGGCGAATTGCAGAGGTCTTGAAAAAGAAGGGTCAACACTGCAAATATTGACTCTTTGTATAAACTTAATGTAATTGTCAATAAAAGCTTTGACACTTATGAAATGCTTGTAATTGTACTTTGGTATACCATAGTAATATCTGACTAAAAGGTCTAAAAACACTGAAGCAGCAAACTCTGTGAAAACCAATACTTGTGTCATTCTCACAACTTTTGACCATGGCTGTAGATTGTAAGCTCCACTGGGGCAGGGACTGATATGAATGCATAAATATTCTCTGTGCTGCGGAGTATGTATGCACTAGATAAAACACTGTTAAAAAAATTTAATCTATGTGACAGCATCAACCCTGACCTGACTGATGCACCATTGTACAATCATTTAATCAAAATCGTGTATAATTAAGCCCCTGCGATTGCATACGCTGGCCGAGGTCTAGATGGCAACAGGAAGTTTAGCAGTTTGTGTGGTAGGGTCAGGTCAACCACAACTGTGTGAATATTTACCATGCTACTGATGTTTTCGCTTACTTGCGGATGCATGTCATGGGAAGTGGGCAGCTTTATACATTGATGGGCGTCTTGGTATAGTGCTTTGGTTGCTGTGCGATTGCATATTTTCGTAGCAAGCAGGTGCATAGAAACGCCACCATGCTATCCGTGATGAATCAGGCCCAATATGCGCATGGAGAATGAATTGTTTACAAAAACTGATTGGCAATGGCTTTTAGATCACAAGAAGCCAGAATTCAGAGAAGGGTAACAAAAAGAGTCGATGGGATACAGGAAAAACGTAATAGGGGTAGATTTATAACAACCAATCAGATTCTGTCTATAATTTTCTAGCATGAGCTAGATAAATGAAAGCTACGAAATACATACGGGTCGGGATACCGAAGGTCATAAGACCGACAGAGGCATCTCAATGTTCAGAATCCCAACAGGAGCCGGTATTTTGCCTAACCCTCTCCCCCCCCAACCCTAACCCTCCTATGGGGGTGCCTATGCCTAACCTCCCTCCGGTGGTGCCTAACCCTAACCCTTCCTCCTCGCTGGCCTAACCCTAACTATCAACGGTCGGTGCCTAACCCTAACCCCCCTGGGAGGTCTGTAAACCTAACTCCCCATCCCTTGCCTAACCCTAACTCTAACCCGCATACTTACCATCGGCATGCCAATGTCAGTATGTTGATGTCATTCGGGATGGCAGCATCGACATTCTGAAGGGCGTCGGGATTCCGGTGTCAGTATACTGACGTCCGGCACCTCGTCCACCTGCATCCTGATCGCATCCCGTTGCCACAGTATGCGCTATACCTCCACCTTTCCTTTATAGAAATTTTTGTAAATCTACCCCTTGAAGAGCTGAACATGCATAGAGGAGAGAAGATACAGAGGTCATATGATAGAAATATACAAATATATAAAAATTAAATAGAGCTCAGGAAAGCAGTAATTTAAAAAAAATAAGAGTTATGGTATAACATACCTTTGTTAACTCTTTTTCTTCGAGGTCCATGGGGTCACAGCCATTATGTTGTTGTATGAATCCCGGTCACCAAACAGTAAACACAAACGAGCTCTCTGCTCCCAGGATGCACCGGGTTTCCTCCTCATATACCCCACCCCCTGCCTCAGGTAGCCAGTTCGTTACCAAGCTCAAGCAGTCAGAGACAAACAAATGGTAAGAAAGAAAAGACCCATACTTACGAGTCCAGACTCTCAAGAGAAGAAACTACGGAAAAACCTCCCCCCGAACTACAGGTGCATCTGGGTGGGTGTCCTGTGGACCCCATGGACCTCGAAGAAAAAGAGTTAACAAAGGTATGTTATACCATAACTCTTATTTTCTTCTTCGGGGTCCATGGGGTCCACAGCCATTACGTTGGGGATATCCCAAAGCACTAACCCTACGGCGGGGACGCTCCTGACTCTCGGAAGAGAGGAGAATTTTACGCCCGTAGGAGGCATCCTGAGAGGCAAAAGTGTCAAAGGCATAAAATTTGACAAAGGTATGGATGGAAGACCATGTGGCTGATTTACATAATTGCTCAGCAGAAACACCCCGGCGGGCAGCCCATGATGGACCCACCACTCTAGTAGAATGTGCCGTCACTGAATCCGGCACACGTATACCAGCCTGTGTATAAGCCAATGAAATTGCCATGCGAATCCACCTGGCCAGTGTCTGTTTATTGGCTGGCCAGCCACGCTTATGACAACCATAAAGCACAAAAAGTGAATCGGACTTCCTCCATTTGCTTGTGCGTTTAACATAAATTCTCAACGCACGGAACACATCCAGGGAAGCCATACCTTGTGAGAGACTTGTTCCCTGAAATGCTGGAACTACTATTTCTTCATTAATATGAAATTTAGACACCACTTTAGGAAGGTAACCCTCCCTAGTACGTAGTACTGCTCTATCTTGATGAAATATCAAGAACGGCTCCCGGAAGGAAAGCGCAGCTAAATCCGACACTCTACATGCAGATGCCATAGCAAGGAGGAATACCGTCTTTGCTGTTAGCCACTTGATGTCTATTGAATTTAAAGGCTCGAACGGAGGAGCCTGTAAAACCTTCAGAACTAGAGTCAAGTCCCACACAACCGGGGAAACGAAGGAAGGCTGAATCCTCAACACCCCTGAAAAAGGTCTTTATATACGGTCTCAGAGCAATTTTATGTTGGAACCAGACTGAAAGAGCTGACACCTGTAGCCTAAAGAGGCCAGGCGGAGTCCTTTTTCCAGACCGCTTTGAAGAAAATCAAGCACTCTGGATATCAGGAATTTATGTGGATCATACCCTTTCAGTTCACACCACTGAAATAAAGTATGCCAAACCCTATAATATATACGGGCTGAGGATGGTTTCCGTGTCTTCAGCATCGTCCATATAACAGACTCGGAAAACCCCTTCTTCCTCAAGATGGAGGCACCAGCAGGGACCCTGTAGCAACAGATCCGGTCTCAATGGCAGAGGCCATGGAGTGTCTATGGAGAGAGACCGTAGATCTGTGAACCACTGCCGTCTCGGCCATGCCGGAGCTATTAATATGACGGTGCTGCCCTCTTGTTTGATCTTTCTGACAACTCTGGGCAGAAGAGCAAACGGGGGAAACAGATGTACCAGCTTGTAACGCCACTTTACTGTCAGTGCATCTACAAACTCGGCTCTCAGATCTCTTGTTCAGGATCCGTACCTGGGAACCTTGTTGTTCCTTCTTGATGCCATCAGATCTATTTCTGGTAGACCCCACCTGTCCACAAGGTTCCGAAAAACCTGGATGTAGGGCCCAATCCCCTGCATTTATCTCTTGCCGACTGAGAAAATCAGCCTCCCAATTCAGGATTCCTGGAATGAACACAGCAGATTTCGTGGGCAGATGAGTCTCTGCCCATACCAGGATTCTTGATAACTCTGCCAAGGCGGCCCGACTCCTCGTGCCCCCTTGATGATTTAGGTAGGCGACCACGGTGCGATTGTCCGACTGTATCTGCACCGACCTGCCCTTTAAGATTTCCTGAGCCTGCACTAAAGCTTTGAATATAGCTCTTAGTTCCAGGATGTTTATCGGTAGCCGGCTTTCCGTCACTGACCACTTTCCTTGGAAAGTGTGTGACCACGTCATCGCCCCCCAACCTTGAAGACTGGCATCAGTTTTGACCAATGTCCAATCCGACACCCAAAAGGGGCGACCCTGCCTGAGATGCTTTGTCTGTAACCACCAGGTCAGGGACAACCGTACCTCTGGAGAGAGACGCAGCAGCTGAGACCTGATCGTGCGATGATCCTTGTTCCAGTGAGACAGAACAAATTGCTGCAGTGGTCTGGAGTGGAATTGAGCGTATTCCACCATCCTGAAGGTGGCCACCATCGACCCCAGGACCTGCATGGCTACTAGAACGGATATCTGCCTTTTGTGAAGCAACCTGCATATTTGTGATTGTAAGGCAAGGATCTTCTCTGGCAGATATATTTTCTGCACCATGGAGTCCAATCTCGCTCCCAAATGACACATCTGTTGTGCCGGACAGGGTGACGACTTTTGCCAGTTTATAATCCAGCCGTGACTGTACAGACATGATACTGTCAGCCTCAAATGATCCTGTAACTGCTGTGGGGACTGCCCTAGCAACAGGAGGTCATCCAAGTAAGGCAAAATCCTGATGCCTTGGCGTCTCAGGCATGCCATCATCACTGCGATCACCTTGGTGAATACCCGAGGGGCTGTGGACAGGCCAAACGGCAGGGCCTGGAACTGAAAATGTTCCTCCCCTACCGCAAAACGAAGACATTTTTGATGAGCCTGTGTGATTGGGATGTGAAGGTAGGCATCCTGTATATCTAAGGACACCATATAGTCCCCCTGCTCCATTGCCAACACAATCGATCACAATGTTTCCATCCTGAACCCGGGGGCTCGAACAAATTTGTTGAGCTCTCTCAGATTCAGAATAGGCCGGTATGACCCATTCGGTGTCTGAACCAAGAACAGATTGGAGTAAAACCCTTCTCGGAACTGGTTCTGTGGCACCGGAATCACTACTTCTGATGCTAGTAAGGCAAGAATAGCCTTCTGAAGGGCCAAAGCTCTTTCTGAACCCACCTGCGAGTTTACACAAAAGAATCTTTGAGGAGGAGTCCTCCAAAACGTCAGGGCGTACCCTCGGGAAACAACTCCCTGAACCCAGGCATCCTCCGTCGTGAGGTGCCAGGGCTCTGAGAACTGAAGCAGTCAGCCCCCCACCCTGGGATCCCCCAGGGGGAGGCCCGTCCCATCAGGCCACTGGTTTATCCTGGACCCTAGATCCTGGACGTTTGTTTTGCCAGGGCTTCCTGGGTCCTGCCTTTCTTGGTGTAAATCTTGCCGAGGGCTGACCATTGGCCTTGCTCTGCGGCCGAAACCCCCGAAAGGACGCCCTCCTCAATTTAGATGAAGTTGCTGATGGCAAATCTGCCGTCTTTGAGGCTGCCATGGAGGATACAATTTTGTCCAGTTCTGGACCAAAGAGTACACCTCCTGTGAATGGAAGGAATTCTAGGGCCTTTTTGGACCCGGCATCTGCCTTCCAATCCTTCAACCAGAGAATCCTACGTGCCACCACGGACTCAGCTGAAACCTTAGAGGAAAGGATCCCTGCATCCAAGGCAGCATCACCCAAATAAGAGGCCCCTTCTCTAATAAAGGAGATCATATCCAGTTGCTCCTTAGAGGCATCTGGTAAAGACTCCGTTAGAGTTTTGGCCCACTCCTTAATAGCTCTTGCTACCCAGGCAGTGGCCATAGCTGGGCGGGTGGCCGTTCCTGCCAGCAAAAAAATTGATTTGAGACAAGTCTCCAGTCTCCTATCCGTGGTTTCCTTCAGCGAAACTGCTGGGATTAGCAAAGTGGTACGTTTAATCAGCTGTGCCACATGTGCATCAACTGATGGTGGATTCTCCGATTTGGCACAGTCCTCTGCTGGAAAAGGGGCCATTCTTTTAGAAGAATGGCTTATCTTATTCGGACGGACCCAGGCTTCCTCCATAAGTTCTGATAAATGTTCAGACTTTGGGAATTCTGCCTTAACCACTTTCTGGCGCTTAAACAGGGGGGCTTTCCTAAGCGGAAGATCCCCTTCCTTGATCATCACCCTCCTCGGAGCTAGACTCCTGCGAAGAGTCCTGTGCCTGTTCCTCGGAAGAGGGACATGGCGCCTAGATTTAGGCTGCTTTGGCTTGACAGCCTGAGGCTGAAAACCCCCGAGGATGATGCCATAACCTTACCAGCACCAGGGTCCATCCAAGGCGGCCACATCATGGGCATAGGATGCATCTGCTGAGGCAAACCCCAAACCGGTGGTACTGGGGCAGCCAGCCGTTCCGCCACCTGAGCCATAACCTAAGAAAATGATGCCCAAGGAGGCTCAGGGCCTGAAACAGGCAAACTTAATTGGTGTGGTGGCTGTTTGAAACAGTTCCCACAAAGCCCATTTTGTAGAAAGTCCTGTGGGGACAAACCTGCCTTGCAGGCTACACAGGATATCAGCAACGGGATTCCCGCCACCTGACCCTCAGACTCCTTAGACATATAAACTATGCCACTGGTTCTGAGTGTATATGTGCTGCTTTCTACTTTCAACCCACACACCTGTAGCAAGGGAAGGGGAGAGACAATGACAGTATACAGGAATTACAGTTCTTTTACAGAAGAAACAGTATCCATAAACAACAATCACATGTCGTGCATAAATACTCTGCGAGCCATATGCATATAAGCTCTCACTACCACAATCAGCCTCAGCTTAGGTAGGATAGAGCCCTGTAAAAGCCTAGAACAGCAGTAGGCAAGGTATACAGGGAGACTGCCCAGCATCCTCTCTTGTAGGAGCAGCGTTCAGAGAGCAACTGACATACACTCTGGCTGCCCTATATGGAGGCTGGGAGGAGCAATCCACAATCACTGCGCCAGAGGACTGAACTAGCATGTGGATTGGGGGAGGGGCCGCCGGGGAAGCGTACCTCCCATATGCTGCTTGGACCTGCCTGGTAAACTGACCTGGCCACTGCCACAAGCCCCGGCTGGTCAGGAACATCAAATCCCAACGGTCTAGGTCAAACCGTATGCCTCCTGATTGCAGCGCGCCTCTGGCCAGTCTCACCGCCGGAGGCCGGACCGCCACGTGGTCCCGGCGTCAGCGGCTGCCGCAACCACCTGCTTACCTGCCATCCCCTTGATTCGGTTGCGGTCAGGGGCATGAGAGCCCCTGCAGAATCCACAGCCATGGACCTGCCAAGGCTAGCGGTGCGGCGCCAGAGGAGGTAGTTGCAGCGCGTGGCCGGTGCGCCTCCAATCAGGCGCTAGGCTGCTTCCAGGACAGCTCAGACCACCCGCTGAGATAGAGAGTGGAACTCTCTTTTTTTTTTTTTCTTTTTACTCGCCTGCAGGACAGCTCCAGCAGTCCCACTGTCTATGTGGTGAATACACCAATCAGGAAGAACTGGCTACCTGAGGCAGGGGGTCTGGTATATGAGGAGGAAACCCGGTGCATCCTGGGAGCAGAGAGCTCGTTTGTGTTAACTGTTTGGTGACCGGGATTCATACCCCAACGTAATGGCTGTGGACCCCATGGACCCCGAAGAAGAAATACACTTTAAAATTGGAGGGTTGAACACTAAAATGAATCAGAAAACAAAACTTTATTACAGACAGGGTCATAGAGGGATATCAGAGCATTGGCTAACCTGAAGATAGCTATTATTACACATGTATCTAATGACATATACAGTAATAGGTGACATGTAACAAATGACACATTGGTAAATAATAATACTTTTGTCTGCTTTGCATGGTGTTATCCGTGCCTGTACTGCCGCCTGACTCTGTGATGTAGAAATCTAGGCTATTAGAATTTATGTTTATTAGTGTGTGATTTGTTGATGTGTGGATCCCTCTACAAGTAGTCAGTTAGAAGACAGGTATATTAAGGCAAAGAAAGTTATAGAAATAAAGGACAGTGAAAATGATTCTACTTACCTGTGGAGAGGTTGTCCAAAGCGGGATGTAGTTATGTATATCACAATCCCGACAGCAGAATGCAGGCTCGGGATTCATGACAGGCGTCGAGATTCTGACGCCTGTCATAAACCTGACACCGGAACCCCGACCCCTGCCATCCCGATCGTCGCAGACGGGGTAAGTATTCACTTAGCCCAGGGATGGGGGGGTTAGGTTTGGGGCACCCCAGGGAGACTTAGGGTTAGGCTAGTGGAAGGGGGGGTTAGGTTTAGGCACTGGGGGAAGGTTAGGGTTAGGCACCCCCCTGGGAGGGTTAGGTTTAGGGAGCGGGGAGCACGGAGGGGGGGGTTAGGTTTAGTCAATCACGGGGGGGGGGGTTAGGGCTAGCCTTGCCGGGATTTGAACCGGTGGCTAATCAGCCGCTGGCATAACAATCCCATTCCGTCCAAAGCAACCAATCAGCTGACTGTCATTTCAAAGCCTGTGCTACATAACTGACAGTAAGAAGCTGATTGGTGGCTTTGCGCAACTGCTCCGTTTTACCTCTCTCCAAGGCTCGATACATCTCCCCCCCAGTATACAAAGCCAACAAAATGTTATCACTATACAAATACTGTAAATGTCAACGAATAGAAAAGCAGAGTCTATTACATTTACAAATCATTTTATACTAATAAAGGCACACATATGGGGCTCTAGACACTGCAGCCAGGAGTTCTGATATAAATCTGATAGAGAGACGGGATCGCTGTGTACGTAAATGATCTTGCACTGAGGTGTATTTAAGTGTCAGGTTCAGAAGTTTAAGCTGTAAACTCGCTGCATGAGTGCACTTAACGCTGTTCTTTAGTCATAGCTCATTTATACCACTTGTAATTTGTGTTATCAGAAGCAGATTCTACGTGTTAAGATCACTTAATTGACGCCTGCACCAGTAATTATATTTGTCATATTCAAATTGCGACCTTAAAAGATAATTCGCTCTGAAATAATATGCGTAGTAAAGCCATTATATATTTAGGAAACGCAGCAATGTTTTTCTTTATTCTCATGACCTCAGAAATACTATTTGCAGGAACTCCTGCAAAACCCAGAAGCTATTTTTTAGATTTGCATTTTTTTTTTTTAAAAAGGAGAAAGCACAGGTGTGTGTATTTTATTGGTATGACACCCAAGGAAACCTATAAAGGCATACACTGCACCGCGGCACCCCACAGGAGGAGCATTTCCAGCAGCACCACCTAGGAAGGGGGCATCTAGCAACACACAAGGACGTGTCTAGCACCACCCGGGACAGGTTTTAGCGTTATCTTCATGTTTTCAATCATATCATCATGTATCATCATGTCTTCCCAATCTCCAATGTGTGTGTATTGAGCCACAGTACTTTCAAAGGAGCCACCACCACTCTGGGGGGAATATAGAAGGAGGACCTAACCTCCACTTTTGGACCATCCCAACAGATCCAGAATTGCTAGAAAACAGACATGCAATGCCTAATCCGAAAATTTAAAAAAAAAAAATAGTCAACCCAAAACATTCTTGGGGGTAAATCTACTAAATTTCTGATTTGCCGTATATTGAAATATGATGGACACCGCTGTCGGATTGCTGTCTAAAAATGCAGTATTTACTAACCATCAGATTTGAGTGTCAATCAAAGTCTGACTGCGATGTCCCTTATTTATTTTCTGTCTAAAACCCTGTCCATTAGAATCTACCCTCAATCTGAAGCAGATTTAAAGCACTGCAGAGATCAGTATCATCAGTGAAGGCTTTGTTAGGTAAAAAGTAATTAAATCAATAACTAGCCTCAGGCCTGTACAGGGGGTGCTGAGAGGGCGGGAGCCGGTACTACTTACCTGGGTCCAGGCCAGCTGGAGAGTCCCGGTGGGAGCCCAGGACAGTAGCACATTGGGCAGTGAGAGAGAGGAAATGTGAGATTATGCCACACATTGGTGTCCCCAATACATAATATGCCACACATCAGTGTCCCCAGTACATAATAATACCATCACACATGTAAATTCATGCATTTACCTCAGACGAGGATGACACAGGGGTCTATTTACTAAGCAGTGTTAGGAGACAGAGTGAAATGAGATAAGGTGCTTTATTCAGAGGCGGCCGTACGGTCTACAACGGCACGGCCGCCTCGATGTTTGTCTAGTGTGCATGCGCACGAGGGAGCTGCTCCTTCGTGCGCATGCGTGAGACCCGCTACGACCGACAGCGCTGGTCGTAGCTGGTCTCTTTCCAAAGGGGGCGAGCTGTCGATGTTGATTGACAGCTCGCCCCGTTTGGAAGGCGGGCCGGGGGGGTGGCAGCCCAAACGGAGGTGTTCCTATGGGAACGCTTGCCGTTTGGGGGAAGCCCCACTGACATCACTAGTGATGTCAGTGGAGAGCTTCCGGCTCTGACAGAGCCAGAAGCTCTCCGGGGCTTACGATCCTAGGGCCTCGTTGTAAGCCCCGATGGTAGCGATGGTCAAGGACCATCGCGACCATCACCCTAGCGGTCATTAGAGCTGTGGGTGTAAACCCACAGCCTAACAACCGAAAAAGAGGCGGGCGGTCAGGATGCAAGCGGCCGCCCAGTTTCTGAGCGACCGCTTGCATCCTCCGACCGCCTCTGAATGAGGGCCTAGGTATCAGCCAATCAGCTCCTAACTGCCATCTCATAGGCTGGGCTTGACAAATGATAGTTAAGAGCTGATTGGCTGGCTCCTTATCACTTTTCACACTGTCTCCTAACACTGCTTAGTAAATAGACCCCACAGAGGCAAACAGAGGCTGTGGATTCATGGTGACCGTGGCGCAGAGATTCCCGAAATGGCCATGGTGAGAAACTGAGCCCTCCATGGGAAGTGTGGCATCTGAGCCCTAGTCTCTCACTACCCTAGGCCTCCTATGCCTGTGGCTATGCATCTGGGAATGCAGCCCCTTGCACTGACACACCTGCAACACTCCCATAACACACCCACTTAATGGAGCACTGTTGCGTGCACTACTAGCCACATCCCAGTCACCGCTCAATCACACAGCTTGTATATATACAAACAAGTAGCATTGCTTTATCTCACCCAGGGTGGGGTGTATCACACATGGCATTTTAAATTTGATGCATCCCGCCCCTGATCCTATGCATAGCGGCGTTTATTAATGCCATATGCATAAAGATTTGTGATTAAAACTGCAAAGGACAGCTCTACCAATAAGATATGTCCTTTGCGGTTATGAGGACTTCCGGGTTTATGTCCTTCTGTGCACGTATTAGGCAATGTCATCTATAGATGGACGTTGCCTACCAGGATCAGTTGTCCCTATGCTGACGAAACACCTGTTATCTTATCTATTGCACCTAGCATGGAGTAGGCTTAAGTGCCGATAATAATGCTGACACCTGCGTTAGCAAACTAACACTGAGTTGTATACACATTAAGACATATATATACCCGCATTAGGACTGACAGAGTGCGCGCTTTGAATCAGGGCCGGTCTTTTTTTTTTTTTTAAAACAGCCTCCTGGCCACTCGCATAGCTGTGGGTGACCACCCACAGCTATAGCGAGCGGCCAGGAAGATGGTCGCGATGGTCAAGACCATCACGACCATCAGGATTGCGACGAGACCCTTGTGGTAGGGTCTCGTTGCCGCAAACCCCAGAGAGCTTTCGGCTCAAACAGAGCCGAAAGCTCTCTTACTGACATCACTTGTGATGTCAGTGGGGCCGGCCCCAGACGGTAGGCGTTCTCATGGGAACGCCTCCGTCTGGGCAGCCACCCCCCCGGCCCGCCCACCAAAGGGGGCATGCTGTCACTCAACATCGATAGCACTCCCCCTTTGGTGCAAGACCCGGAGCGACGGCTTGCCCGTCGCTAACCGGGTCTCGCACATGCGCAAGACGGAGCCGGCTCCGTCGTGCGCATGCGCTCTGGGCCACCAGCGCTTGCGACCGGGTCTGAATCAGGCCCTCTGTTTGCAATCCATCCACATTTCAAATGCAGACATATTTCGACCTGCGTGCAAGATACATTTACCATAGAGAGAGCAGTTTTTGTTGCATCCACCCCAAAGTCAAAGCTGCTGAGTGGACTGCAACTAAAATGCTATTGTTTTACATTTTCATGGTGACTTTGTATGTTTGAGCCTTTAAAACAAATATTATACACATAAAAAAATATACAATCGCAGCCAATATTATGTGTATCCATGCTTGGCAATGGACTGCCACTCTGCATCATAAAAACAGGATGTAGTTATGAGACCGGCGGCTGCATGGCCGCCGGGCTCAATCCCGACAGTGGAATCCCGGCAAGGGTTTTAACATAGGCGCTGAAATACCGCCGCCTATGTTAATCCTGATGCCAGAACGCAGAGGACGCCAGGCCCGAACGAAGGTAAGTCCAGGGCACCTTTAGCATTAGCCGCAGAGGGAGGTGGGTTAGTATCAGGGTCTCTAGCAGGGTTAGCGTTAGGTTTGGGGGGGGAGATTAGTTAGGCACCCCTAGGGGGAAGGGTTAGGGTTAGGCACCACCAGGGGGGAGGTTAGGGCTAGGCACCCACCCGGGAGGGTTAGGTTTAGGGTGCAGGGAGGGGGGTTAGGTTTAGGCACCCCCGGGGTGACCTAGGGTTAGGTACCTCCCTGGAAGTTTAGGGGTAGGGACCCCTAAGCGATGGTTAGGGTTAGAGGGGGGAGAGGGGAGGGTTAGGTAACTTACCTGACGCTGTCAGGATTTCATCCTCTCGGCCTGACACTGTCGGGATTTGAATCAGCGGCTAAACAATCCAATTCCTATAACAACAACCTAGGGGCTACTATCAGGTCAGGTATTTGTAGGGGCTACTATCAGGTCTATAGGACATATTACAAGACTAAAAGACTCACTGACAGGACAGACAGAAACACAAGCAGGACTGAGGGACTGAGGGACAGACACACTGACAGGGCTAGAAGACAGTCTTGCAGTTCAAACAGACACACTAACAATTCAGACAGAGACACAAGTAGGACTGGGAGACAGTCCCACTGACAGTGCTAAGAGACAGGCTCACAGGTCAGTGAGAAAGACAGACATATAGGATAGAGACACAAGCAGGACTGAGACAGTCATGCTGAGTGCTAGAACACAGTCTTACAGGTCAGACAGACACACTGACAAGTCAGACTAAGAGACAAGTAAGACTGGGGGACAGTCACACTGACAGTACTAGAAGACAGACACACTGACAGTGCTCACCCAATTTTCCAATTTCCCTTATGGGTCATCAAGCATCTACAGGCTCCCCTGAGAGTTCCCATCTCCACAAAGATGTGTGCTGAATACCTCATGATGACATAAAGGAGATACTCAGTAAATGATTAGTCTGTACTGCTGCTCCCTTAACTAGAACTAGTTCCATACCTTTCATTTGCTGAGAGCCTGCTATGGCACCTGAAGATCCTGCATGACAGGGAAAGTATACACTCATATTTAGCACCCAGGGGGTTGGGTGCTATGGGCAACAAGAAACCTTCTCAGAGCACTCCTGTGAATTTAAGGTTTTTTTATACCATGCTCCTTTAAAGCTACTCCCCTAATGCCAAACTTCTCCGAGACTTTTGCACTTTTGGTCCTAATATTTGAGCATCATGTGCCCCAGCAAAAGAATTGTGACTAATATATTATTGATTTATGAAGTGACCATTTTATTTATGAAGTGACCATCATGTTATGCTACACAGACAAGCATATTATGCCAGCAATATGCAAAAACATACATTGTGAATGAAAGTATGTCTGTTGTTATGTCTTCAGCATTGTTTGTTTCATATGCAATTATTTTCTGTGGTAAGCTCCATTCAGTGGCCAGTATAGTGTCAGCTTAATTGAATAACTCAGGCCTTTGTAGTTTGTTTCCCAATGCACCCTGGGTAGGAGATAGTACAGATAGTACAGATCTCCATCTTTGATCTCACATGGAATCAGCAAACAGGTGCATATATCCTTACCTCAGTCCAGCAACAATGGTAAGGACTCTGATCTAAATCTGCCATCATTATAATAGCTACTGTTCAGACCTTCAGTTATGTAATGTGTTTAGAAGTTAGTACATTATGGCTCTGTGCTGTTTTCATGTGTGTGTTTATTCTGTTTGCATACATTGCATATCTCATATTGTATATTATAAGTAGGAGTGGTCATGCTGTCTGACTAATTATATAGACCTAAGGGAACCTAAGGGAAGCACATAGTGAGGACAGAACATCTGCCATGCATGAAAAGATGGATAAGTGTACTGATTCCCATTCATCTTCAATACTACCATGTTGCAGTAGATAAAAGGGTTGCATTCCTTTACACAGCACAGCATCACCAATTCATAATAAGAAACTAGGTGATACATTTATTAAGCAATGTGTTTTGCTTGTAATATCATTACAAGCTAAACCTTTTTACATTTTGGGGTTAAAAACGCTGAGAAACGGCGGCTTTTCTTAGTAAATTTACCCCAAGATATGTGAACTTTGGAGGGTATGGAACCAATGGTGGATGTTACCTAGGGAATGTAGGGCTGCAGCCTCCCCCCCTGGTAAAATCTGCCACCTCATTGAGCCAGTTGCAGTCTGTGACTGCACTGGCTACACTGTGACTGGCAGTGGCTTTCCATTGGAAGCTCTACCTGCCAGTCACACAGGAAAGGCAGTCCCAGGGGGAGGTGTTTTCCCCCTCTGGGACTGCCAGTCCAGGCTGCGATTAGCAGAGAACGTGCTTCCAGTAGAAAGACACTCCTCTGCCTTTCAGACAGCCCTATCCATCTTCTAATGGCTGCAGCCGATGGAGTCACTAGAAGCCGGTGTGCTCCTTGTGCAAATGTGCTGGTCCCAGCGCCTGCCAGATCCATTGCTCAGGTGCTGGAACCCGGCCTCAGACAGCTTCGGTCCCCCTCATCCAAAAGGAGAGGAGCCACTGCTGGACAGAACCTTACCAGTAACCGTCCCGAGATGGAGATTATCTCTAGGAAATGGCAGTGATGGAACACAAACGTGCCAATTTTTCAACAAATTGAAAACCGCAATAGCTACACACACTGATTTTGTATATGTCTGCCCACAAGGAGGATGACGTAGTGATGGGAAAATAGAGGAAACTTCAGCAGATTATCAGGAACATACACACACACTGCTTGATATCAGGAAATTGAGGCTGAGATTTTCAGTCTTGACTGATAGATCGAATAATCGAAGAAATGCTTTTGTGGATGATGTCTAACCATTTTACCGGTGAAACGCTCAAATGATCGTTCATACACACTATACCGTACAATGAGGCCGATCACCCGATTATTGAAAAATCGGCCCAATAATTGTATAGTGCGTACCTAGCTTAAAACAGTGGACCTGATTCAGAGCCGGACGCTCTGACAAGAGCGCTCGCTCTGAATCAGGGCCCTCCAACCTAAAATTGGAGCGGCCTCCAGGCCGCTCCCATAGCTGTGGGTGACCACCCACAGCTTATGCGAGTGGCCAAAAAGATGGTCACGATGGTCAAGACCATCGCGACCATCGGGCTTGCGAAGAGACCCTGCGGTAGGGTCTCGCTGCCGCAAGCCCAGGAGTGCTTTTGGGTCTATCAGAGCCAAAAGCACTCCCACTGACATCACTAGTGATGTCAGTGGGGCCGGACCCAAACGGTAGGCGTTCCCATGGGAACGCCTCCGCTGGGCAGCAATGTCCCCGGCACACCCACCAAAGGGGGCGTGCTGTCACTCACCATCAACAGCACGCCCCCTTTGGTGCGAGACCCATAGCCCGTCGCTATGCGGGTCTGGCGCACGCATTCGACGGAGCTCCATCCGTCGTGCGCATGCGCACTAGGGCACCATCGACCCGGTTGCGAGCGCTCAGCGCTCACGAGCAGGTCTGAATCAGGCCCAGTACTCCATTCACTGAATCAACTTTTTCATCAGACCAGCCAACTTCTCTCCAACTGAAAAATCCTGACATCACTGAGTTAGGTGGACCTTGTCCGCCAACTTCTATTGTTAAAACAAAGAAAAAAAATATATAAAAAAATAATAATAAAATAAATAAATAATACATTAAATTATAACGTGTCATGTTTACAGTTCTAATGCTGACATGGTTAAAATGATTTAAATAACATTGCATGTCGGCATTCTGCGATCGGCAGTATGCTGTCGACAGCATAACTGTCGACCATTTAACTACCTTCCAAATGAAACTAATATTGCCCAACCAGTTGGGAGAAATCGCACATGTTTAATACCTTCTGCTAGTCGGACTGACCATTATCGGCTGTTTTCCAGCGTGTGGGAGCAAATGGATTATCCTTTGCGCCTATACACCAGCAGCTTATTGTTCCAATCAGCCAATCGTTTAGTGTATGGCCAGTTTAGAGGAAGACTACCTTACCTTATGTAAAATAGTATATGTTATCTATATATTACTGTGAGGACAGTGAGGTTTATTTACTAAAACAGAACAAGGTTGTAAATTCCCACTAAATACTACAGCAACCAATCACACCTTTGCTTTCATGGTCAGACTTGCATTAGACAGATATAAACTTATACCCCTTTTACACCAGAGCAAAAACCTGGGTTTTTGCTGGGTCTACCCGGGTCGCAAGCTCAGTGTAAAAGGGTCCCTTAAAAATAACCTGGGTCAAGTGACCCTGCAATCCAACCCAGGTAGCTACCAGGGTTGGACCCAGGATGGACCCAGGTAATGGTGCAGTGTAAACGGTGCAACCCAGGTTATCTAATCTGGATCATGCCTAAAATGAGCTGATTGGTGGTTGTGGAGTAGTCACCTCCCACTTTTTATGACCTCACAGGTTTAGCAGGGCAGCCCTGAGTTCAGTGTGAACAGGGCTGACCTGGGAGTAACCCAGATTGAAGCTGCAGTGTAAATGGGTCTGACCTGGGTCTGACCAGGGTTGGAACCATGTCCAATAACCCAGGTCGGACCTGGGTTTTTGGTGGAAAAGAGGTATAACTGATGATTGTTTGCTATGGATTAGTAGATATTTGCCCTGTTGAGCAATGTAATACCTCTTTTCCACCAAAAACCCAGGTCCGACCTGGGTTTTTGGACATGGTTCCAACCCTGGTCAGACCCAGGTCAGACCCATTTACACTGCACCTTTGATCTGGGTTACTCCCAGGTCAGCCCTGTTCACACTGAACTCAGGTCTGCCCTGCTAAACCTGTGAGGTCATAAAAAGTGGGAGGTGAATGCCCCACAACCACCAATCCTCTCATTTTAGGCATGATCCAGGTCAGATAACCTGGGTTGCACCGTTTACACTGCACCATTACCTGGGTCCATTCTGGGTCCAACCCTGGTAGCTACCTGGGTTGGATTGCAGGGTCACTTGACCCAGGTTATTTTTCAGAGACCTTTTTACACTGAGCTGCGACCCGGGTAGACCCAGCAAAAACCCAGGTTTTTGCTCTGGTGTAAAAGGGGTATTAGTAAATTCTGCTCAATAAATACATACAGAACAATCCTCTTACATGTAGTTATTATAGGTGTGTTTTCATTTTTTTCCTATTAACTCCAACAAAACAAATTCTTCACTAATTTCACAGATGGACAAACTGATTATTGTATTACTGAGAGCATGTCTTTTAAATTAGCCACTACAAGCTTTGCATGATAAAATACCCCGATGAGGTCATGCAGCTGCAGGCTGCTGCGGCTATTCCCTGTGCCGCCTACAGGTGGCAGGCAAGAGACGAACTTCTCAAGTTTCCAAACTTTTCCCCTTTCTTTACTCTTCCTAATGTCTTTTAAAAGTTTTTTTTTTTTTTCCCCCAGGCAGAGAAGTGGGAAGTTTCACCTGGAGGTAACTAAAGATCACGTTGATGTCATCAGCATTTTGCTGCAACACGGTAACCCTGCATCATATTTTTTTTTCTGCAGACAGGACAAAGGTGGAGGGGGGGGGGGGGAAGCATCCCACCTTCCAATTTATCTAGGAATGTGAGGTGACCTGAGTGTGACCTTGCTGGGAGTCCCTGTGTGGCAGAAGTGCAGGAGGGGGGGGATGAATCTTTGAGATCAGAGTTTAGCTTGTGCTGGGATTTCAGGAGCAGTGGCTTAGCAGCATTGATCAGCCTGGCTGCATTGTGATCATTGGGGAGCTGCAGGGAGGGGAGAGACTGAGTGAAGAAAAAGGAGTCTGAACTGCCGGAAATGTCTGAGCTCCACCACTGACTGAGTTTCCTCTGTGCAGCAGTCTGCTGGTCAGGGGGACAATGCAGCTGGGTGACAGTGAATGCAGCCCACCCTTCCCTATCCCTGCGCTACTCCTGGGCGTCTAGCTGAGTCCTCTGCCTGTCTGCACATTGCTACTGCACATCTCTGTGCAACTTTGTTACTTCCCTTCCTGCAAAGATCTGAGGCTTCCACCATGGGGCTGCCGACTCTGGAGTTCAGCGATTCCTACCTGGACAGCCCAGACTTCAGGGAAAGGCTCAAGTGTCATGAAATCGAGCTGGACAGGACCAATAAGTTTATTAAGGAGTTGATCAAAGACGGGAACATGCTGGTCGGGGCGCTGAGAAGTAAGTACCCACAGGGACTGACATGTTCCAGCAAGCCTGTGTGTTGTGCTGATCACTGCAGACGAAAACTTTTGTTGTTGTTGAAGTTTCAATGTTACAATGTAAAGTATTCCTGGATGTGTCTCTTTGTAATCAGATAACCACAATCAAAAGTTGGACACTCTAAAAGGGAGACCAGACAGTGACCCAAATAGAGGCAACTTCTTATTTTATGGTAACCGGTCTTTAGGTCTACAGTAAAAAGGTAGACAATGTTTAGGTAGTCAATACAAGTTAGACAGGCAATAGGTCGACAGGGTCTGAAGGTCGACATCGTCTACCTTTTTATTGTAGACCTAGTGATCCATACCCGCTTCTTATATCTTCATTGCAAACTCTTGCAACTGCTGCAGACCCTCTTTAAAAAAAAATTAAAAAAAAGTTTTCAGAAGTTTGTTTTTGTTGCTTGGATGGAAAGTATTGGCTCCCAGGCTGGGTATGAGATTTCTAGTAAGTCATAGAAAAAGTCCTATGTCTCAGATAAGAAAAGAGGGGTCATAAATGCACATTTTGGGGCTCATTCTGATTCATCCGCATGCATCTAAGGGAAATTTTCCGTACGGATACAGCAGCCTGCTTACTTATACTAATACGAGAATCCGCCCACTGTTTTTATGTCCGCAGCTGCCATCATTAGTTTTGGGACTTGCGCCCACGCCATGCTGGGTGCAAATGAAATATAAGAAACAGACGTCCCACCAGCGCCCGCACGCTGTGAACGAGCACGGAAGTCGGCTTCCACGCCCGTGAGACGGATCCGGTCTGTGTATGCGCATGGTCGCCTGCCCAGTTATGCCCAGAAATGCCAATTTAACTGATAATGTTCTTCGTCAATGGACCGATGAATCCTTACATACTGGTCAATCTCCGTCTGTGTGCATATAGCCGGTCCAGCACATGCACAATGGCTTTTTACGGTGCACACACAGTATGCAGATATATGCAAGATCCGTCCACATTTTCCCTTGCGTCCCACTCAGAATCAGTAAATTTTACTTTTAGAAATGCTTAATAAATCCTATATGCAGACCCATCACAGAGTGATTGACAGGAAGTACCGTTGGGGGGGGGGGGGGTGATGGTGGGGTGGTTGGAGAAATGCAGGCGTGTCAGTGCGTTGTAACGCTGTTGTAGTGGCGTGCACACTTAGCCACTGCGGTGGCGGACTCAGCATGAGCTCTCACTGCGTGCAGGAAAGTTAGCAATTTAGTGGTAGGGTCAGACCTGCCTTAAATGTGCGAGTGGCTCCGATGTACTTCGATGTTACTGATGTTTTGGCTAGATTGCAAGGTATTATGGATGTGCGAGAGGGGAAGTGGGTGTCTACATGTTGTCAGTGAGAGTGATTTGCGATTGCAATTATTAGCATATTTTCGCAGCAGAACTGTGTGCACGAATGCTACCTCCATCCCAATAGTGATCCTTGCTGAGTTAGGCCCACAGAACGAAATTGGACGCAGAGAAAGGCAATTCGATGGCCGTTTCTGGGTAGTAAGGGGGCTGGTTAGCCATACGCGAGCTTGTCGCAGTCAGACGTAGTTGCACTGACACAGGTGGCCATGTCCAGACGGAGACTGCACCTCCATAGGGCTCGTGCAAACTCCGATAGTGCGACCAATGGTGCATCTTAATACGCACAGCGGCAGATTAGTGCCCAAGCCAGTGGGCGTCTCTGTACGGAAACCATCACCCGCAGCATTAAAAGCAGTCACGTTGTGGCAAAACACAAAGTTGCGGCTGCAATAGTGGGCACCTCTGAATCAAGCCAGTTATGTTCATAGTTATGCATCATTTGCCAAGATTCAAATATTCTCTTTTAATATTTTTATATATATATATATATATATATATATATATATATATATATATATATATATATATATATGCACAAAGGCATACAATGGCCTTCGTGTATATAAATAAAAATATAAAAAATATCTGTTATGTATAATTATTAGGATATCAATTACTGTGATTACATCCAAAGCCAATGTAAAGTCTCTCAATTGTTTACACCACCCACACTGCCATATGGGACATTGAACTTTTTTTGTCTTTTCTTATGAGAGTTATGTTGGTAATTAATAGAGAACTGTACTTTGAAATTTCTTTGCAGATGTACTCAGCAAATTATGTGCACTCCTCTTTTTGTTTTCTTTTCCATTTGGTAGGGAAATGAAGGGTTTGTTTTATCATGGCTCACCCATAGGTACCATAAATGCCATGTGTGGTTTCATTTACATTTTTTAGTTGAAGTTTTTTTTTTTTTTTCCCTCCTTTAATCACTGTTACGCTGTCAAACCGTCTGCTAGTAATAATGTAATAGTTTTAATTTTCCCTGATGTGTTTGTTGTTTTTATGTTTTATGCGTATAGTGTAACAATAACGTTTAACTGTAACACACCACAAACGTAGCAAATATACCAGCTTCTCTAGATAAAAGCATGTTTTCTATAGAACTTCTGTAACTTGATATATTATTGTGGTAGACTATATTATTATCATTATCATCATCATCATCATCATCATCATCATCATCAATTTCTAAAGCTGGGTACACACCGGGACAATGGATCGGCCATCCGGACGGTCCGCCGTCCTATCTGACAATTGGTAACTGCATACACGCTTACTAATCATGAAACCTATGTGTCGTGAGTCACTAATGTGCGGACATTTACACAAGTGTATGGGCAGTCGGCCGACTGCCCATACACACAGCACGATGCACCAATATATCTGCATATATAGTGGGCATCAGCTGTGATGCACAGATGACCAGAGCCGGCCCAAACGTATTTGGTGTCCTAGGCAAGATTTTGGCTGGTGCGCCTTAGCAGATAATCTCACCACCAAGCTTAACGTTGCATTCAATATGAAAATTTGCACAGCACCCATCAACACCTTAAGCAGCACAGCACCCCTCTCCCAGCACAGCATCCATCACTCCTCACCCAGCCCCCTCTCCTCTCACTGCACAGCACCCATCATCCCCTTAACCAGCACAGCACCCCTCTCCCAGCACAGCAACCATCACTCCTCACCCAGCCCCCTCTCCCCTCACTGCACAGCACCCATCATCCCCTTAACCAGCAAAGCGCCCCTCTCCCAGCACAGCACCCATCACCTGGCTGGCTGTGCATTGCATCTGGTCCGGCAGGTCCACCCAGAGCTGCTGTTTGTGGGGGTGGCTGGCACTGGCAGGCAGAGGAGTTGGTGCAGGTGCTCTGCCTGCTGGACACAGCAAATGCCCATTGGGGGAAGAGCTGTTGTGGCAGGGCATGCACAGCCCTCCTCCATCTGCCATTTTTGTTATTACCTACTGCCCCCCACTGACTGTCTCTGTTCCCCCGCCTGTTTGAGCTGCCAAATCGGAGCTGAGAGCTCCTATCGTGATAGCCGCGCCACCAGAGCAGAGAGTCTCTCAGCTTGCCACATCCAGCAGGTCCCTTCGGTGTGCCCCAAACCTCCGTCCGTGCCAGCTGTAGGCATGCCCCTAGTCATTCCAAATGCCCTAGGCATTTGCCCAGTTTGCCTATGCCTAGGGCTAGCTTTGCAGCCCAAGCAATATGTCTGTGAACAATGTCATTCACAGACATATCGTCTGTACACAGTGGCTGACGCAGACACAATATAATGGCCGTTCAATTGAACGGCCGATTATATCGGTCAGTGTATACCTAGCATAAGGTAACACAAAGGTTCTGTTGCTCCATACAAGGTGGGCTATCCCAAGGTGTGTCTATGTAATGGTATTAAGAGTAGTTATGGGTAACCAGTAGCGACCTATTAAAATCAGCTTTCATTTGTCTGATTACACCAGATCAGGTATGTGTCTCTTTGGATAAAGGTATTTATTACTAAGACTAAGGTTTATGTGTACGGCCCCATGTACAGTGACTGTTAGAGGGCTGCCATTCTCCCCCTGAAGTTTATTAGGTTACCTATCACTGTACTAAACTGCTAAATGTAGATATTTGGCTGGCATGGGTTTTAAGACCATCATTGCTTTAAGTGCCACCCTTTTAAATAAGCCCCTTTATGTACAGTAAACTGAAGAATAGAGACATTGGTTAGAAATATGCAAGCTTGCTAATTTAAAGGAAAGTTTTGGAGCTGGACCCTCACCATTTTCTCATAAAAGAGTAAATTGAAGCCGTGTAAAATGATATCAATTAGCAAGTTGTTTATGTTATGTCTCCTTTCTAACCTCTGCTGGCATTTAGTACATCCTGAGGGAGGAGACTGATCACAGTCCAATTCACTCTGGGATTTGTTCTGATTTACTGCACAGCCTGCTATATTCCTCCTAATTGTCAGTATTTTGGAGGAACATTCTCACTTTTGGTCCCAAATGTCTTTTTCTTTTAATAGTAAATATTCCATAAAGCCTGCATTGGTAAATTCATCAAAAGTGTCTGCACAGCATTCAGAATACTCCGATCAATCCTTTGTACCATGTCAGTGTTTGTATATGTATTCAGTAAGCTGTGTCTTATGCTAGTTTGTATTGCGGCTTGCCAACAAATGCATCCAGAAGTTTGTTTTGTTTACAGCAATCCAAAAGTTTACCTGTCATGCAAACATTCTCTAATATTATCACAGCTTGAGTAAAAGGCAAACGGCAAAGAATGGTCATGCACAACAAGTGTACAACTTTGCCTCTCCCCCTCTGTCTAGTACTTGTATTTACTGGATGGCCTGTTTAGGCTGAAGATCCTGTGACACTAATCCAGTGTTGGCTAACCTTGACACTCCAGCTGTTGTGGAACTATATATCCCAGCATGCCCTGCCACAGTTTTAGCATGCCCTAATAGCAAAACTGTAGCAGTGCATGCTGGGTTATGTAGTTCCATAACAGCTGGAGTGTCAAGGTTAGCCAACACTGCACTAATCTCATGATCTTTTAGAGCCGGTGGGCCTAAATCTGGCCTCTTCCTGCAGGGTGATGACGTCACGAACGTTGTTCGGTATCCAGTGAACATGTTTCTGGCCGCGCGTGGGCTTTCCTCACTCTCAGGAATGAAGAGGCTTGTCGTTGCATTACGTTCTACATCTAAGGAGTTAGGTTACCGGTGACGATAAGATCGTCATCACCAGTAAGTTTCTCCCCATGCAGAAGTCTATAAAATGCTTTGTTCTTAGGCAATTGATGGAACTCTCTATGTGCATTCACTAAATACACATGGTCCATTCATGGTCAAGGCCAGAGCCGTAACTAGACTTTTTTTTTTTTGGTGCCTTGGGCCAGAAAGAGCATTGGCACCCACCCACCATTTTTTCAAATAGGGACATGACACGCACCCAAATTTGATTTGTCCGGTATGATGAAGGGGTACTACGATCCCTTTTGTACCACTTTTATCCAGGTGTCACTGCCAAATACAGTGTGAATCCAATGGCCGCAGTGATGATACACAATACTTATGCAGAGGTGATGGATTCGAGTCCCAGGTTTGCCAGTATTTTGAAATGTGTGTGTAAAGTAGGATGTGACTAAGCTGCTTGGCGAGGTGGCCAGATGGAGGGGAAGTAGGCCAGAGAGAAGATAGGAGTGGTCAGGAGATGCTGGGATGAAAGACGAGAAAGCTAGAAGTGAGAATGATTATAAACAGAAAATTGACAGGCGCTGTCAAACAGTGCCCCCTGCCATGCGGTGCCCTGTGCCAAGGCACATGTCGCACCACCCTAGTTACGGCCCTGGTCATGGCCGACCATGCAACTGAGAACTTGCATTTCTGATGGGTGGTTAGTATCTCTGTGCTTATGCTCAGTTTGTGTATATCTCAGGCAGATACTATAAGGACCAATGATCCCCATGACCAGTTTTGTTCTCCATTAATATTTTAGCCCCCCAGACAGTGCTCAGTCAAGAGTCTTGATGACGCGTTTCACATTGAGTAACGTCATCCTGTCCCCACCTCCACTGTACAGTTCCTCTAATTGTGGCATTGTCGGGTGAAATAATCCACCTTGGGCTTTTGAAGACGGATCCAAGTTTTGCCACCTTCTAGTGCTTGGAGTTATCCACCATTTCCCTAAGGCGTAATAGGCCTAACATAAATATATCTTCTGGTAGCTTCTGTTCAAAAAAAGCAGCAACAATAGAGTTCCATGTCTTTTTCATTTTGGAGCTGTATCCATATGCACCTGAAGAATGTGATGGTATAACGTATATAGGTGATATTCAAAGCAAAGATCGGAGTAGGGAACAGTAGAGGGCACGGTATAGAGTTTGGAGCATAGGTAGAGAGAAGCTGCTGGGCCTAGAGACAGATACCTTGTAACAGATGTGCTTAGTGATAATAAAATGGCCGACTGTGACAAGTAGCATAATTTGACAACAGAAAATGACTTTGTGGCTATAACAATGCCAACATAAAATGTGTGTAGGCAGGAAATCCGTTTTGTTGTTGAAGTTTTTACAAGTACAAAGGAGTTATCTTTAGCGGGGGAACAAGAAAAGTTCAGACACTAATGTGTCTGGGGAGAAAAGTTGAACATTGGATGGTTTAGGTGGGAGAATACCATAGGGGGTAAAACATGAAGTTTAAGAAGAGACTTTCCTATGAAATAATCAGGGAAGCTCGGTGGGGAGTGAGTAGAAGACAATGATGGCACACTGAAGAGAGGAATATGGAGGTGACTTACATTAAGTAATAACATTATGTATAGAGCAAGTAGATAAAATGGATAAGAAGAGATTTGTAGTGAATCAGATCAGTGTGTGACGTTTCTCATCTTATTATGTGTGATATTGTATACTCTCACATTGCCTTCTTCTATTTTATCTTACATATTGTTGTTATTATTATTATTCTGTATTTATAATGGTCCGCAGTGCCTCACAAAGTGTATATACTGATACTGTGCAAGCCATACTTGGTCGGGAGCCTCCCGAAAATCGGATGCCCCTCCCGGGAAGGCAGGCAATCCTCCTGGCTGCCGCCCACCCCTCCTATCCCCACCGCAATTACCTTTGAAACCCCCGTAGTAGGGGGGGGGGCGGTGACGTGATTCACGCCCCCTGCTTCACAATGCCTGTAATATTAGCATTGTGTAGCAGGGGCGGGGCCAAAATGATGTGATCGTGTGGCCCCGCCCCCATCCCACCCACAAATACTCGTAGTCTCGCCAGCCCCGCCTCCTTGTGCTGGCCACGCCCCCCTGCCATGCCAATCTG
Source organism: Taudactylus pleione (assembly GCA_031769625.1). Taxonomy (NCBI): domain Eukaryota; kingdom Metazoa; phylum Chordata; class Amphibia; order Anura; family Myobatrachidae; genus Taudactylus; species Taudactylus pleione. The sequence goes on from JAUIMM010000710.1 coordinate 4,533,402, forward strand.
GCTGCTGCCTCCTAGAAGAGGCAGCCAGGAAGTCGGCAAGCTTGGCAAGTATAACAAGACAAAGGGCTTCATTTTTCAACAAACTTTATCATTCACAATGAGTTTGAAAATGGTGCTCCAGCCGATCATCTCCCAACTGTCATCTGTTTGAAAAATGACAGTTGGGAGCTGATTGGCTTGAGCACCATTTATCATATGTAGTATGTTGATAAATGAGGCCCAAAATGTGCAAAAACGTACCGTTTAGAGCAGAGGTGGGGAACCTCCTGCCCGGGGGCCTTATAAGGCCCTTGGTATCATTTGGTCTGGCCCTCGGAGCTTTTTTCTGCTAGCCTCTCATGGCCTCATTTGGCAAGCAGGGTGCCTAGAATGGCACACTGCAGCCAGAATCTTTGCAGCAGTGCTACCTGGAGCATCCTTAGGATGCTTCAGACGGTCACACCGCTGCCCTTACAGCTCCCCGGAACCTCCTCAGCACGCTCCGGGCATTGCTGTAATCACCAGCGATTGTGGCTCCGCCCCTATGTGACATCACACGGAGGGGGCATGGCCTAGACCAGGCCCGCAAATAATGTTATATATGTATCAAAATGGCCCTCGGCAGAAAAAAGGTTCCCCATCCCTGGTCTAGAGCATATGGGTAAAATAGATGACGTGGTGTCACTCTCAGCCGTACATTTGCTCCTCTTGCACTCATTTAAAGGTTAATAGTGTATATAAAAAAAATGGGGGTTTAATGTAATGTGATTTCCAGATCATCCTAAAGGCTAGTTTAATTTTGCAGTTTTAATTCCATGGGATATAATTGCATATCTCCACGATGAATCCCAGATTATACTGGGAAACAAGATTAACCTCTATTCATGTTTCCTGGTAAAATATATTAAAACAAAAGCCGAGATTGTTTTTCCTGGCTACTTGCAGACCATTGTAGTTTAAATGGCCCAGTAATTGGGTTAAAGTTATAAACGGAGTCAAGTTTCAAAATGACTTTTCTTCTTTATTGGGCATTAGATGATGTTAGCTAGAAAGTGACCCTAGCATAGCGACCAATTATTGTAACTATGTTTAGTCCCAGTTATGCATCACAAATATTTGCTCATCTATGTATTCTATTAAACCTTTATTTCACTTGATCTCTAATGGTGCCTGGAGCAGAGGGAGCTGTGTACATGAAACCTGGGGAGAGATGTGCTTACTGTGTGGTTACTGCACATAGTAAGGATAGAACTGCAGTAACAGGACTTTAGTATGATGAACGCACCTGGCTGCTTTATTCGCTTACTGTACTACTTGCTTACTCTCCTGGATTGTGAGGGGGTCCCTGGTGAGGGCTTCATGGTGCAATTCGATGTAAATTGAGTCATCATGGACCTGTCTCTGCAGCTTGATGGCGTGATTTGTAGTTTCACGCCATGGGGGGATGACACAAATCACATCACCATGCGCACAGCATTTGCTACTTAGTCTTCCCCTCTGGTATCTCCCAGAGGGAAGGTCATGCTTACCTACTCTCCCAGAACCTGTGGAGACTCCTGAATGTTTGGGGCCTCCCCTGGATTCTTGGAAGAGTGGGTGTTTGTCCCACAACCAGCCCACTTCTTAGTGAAGTGAGCAGGATGGGGAGAATAATGCCGGTAATCATGGTCCATGGGGATGGAACGTGGCCAATATGACGCGTTTCTTTGATAATAGCACCATTTAGTGTATCTCAATTTGCTGTATTTTCACCATGATGGGGAGAGGCCTAATGTTGCAAATAGTCCAGCCCAGCCCCCGTTACCAGCAACCTGCATCTCCTCTCCAGGCTCCTCCCGCAGAGGAGAAGTAAGCAAGGGTGGGGAAGGTCCGAAAAGTCAGCGATGTTGTTCATTTGGGTTTATTTAATCGGCATCACCGGTTTATAATTCAGTGATGGGAGCAGAATGGCACAGTGATATTGAACATATGCAGCCAATCAGCCCCCAGCATTTATCTGTCTAGTGCAAGATAGATAATTAAAGTATTATCATCGTTTATTTATATAGTGGCACCAATTTACAAAGCTCTGTACAGAAAATATATATAATTCATATCAGGTTCTGTTCCTGGTTGGGTATGGCATCCCGGCATTCAAAATCCCAGTGGTCAGAATGCCGGCAGCGAGATCCCAGCAGTGAAATTCCAGGAAATTTTGGTAAGTATTTTCAGTCTAACCCTTACCCTAATCCTAACTCACCCCTCCCACAGCCTAACCCAACACCCACTCCCTCAGCCAAACCTCATTCCCCCACAGCCTAGCCCTAACCCTCCCCTCCTGCAGCCTAACACTAACACTCATACTTACCGTTACAAGTTGTTGGCGTTCTGACTCGTCGGGATCCCACTGCCGACATTCTTACTGCTGGAAATCTGAATATCGGGATGCCGACTACATCCCCCTGTTCCAGTAATGCTGCAGGAGGCGTCTGAAGAGAAGAGACGCCTCCTGTCAGCATCTGCCATCCCAGCGCTGCGACTGAGGACTCAGCCTTGGATCATCGGTTGCTATGTTCATGGCATCGGCCAGCTGAGTAAGCCTCAACTTATGCAGGCTGGCCGACTCCTGACTGCTAGTGAGGACGCAGACACTGGCCTCAGAACTCCTAGAAAATAGAGTCAAAACCAACCCCATTTCTGGGAACGCAGGTCGTCCGCGTCCCCGAACCACCCCCCAAGTACTTCTGCTTGACGATCAGGCAGAAGCTTGAGGGAACTGTGTGCCAGATCGCAGGTCCTGCGCAAGCGTAGACTCCCAAACATCGGAGATGTGCACTAACCATCGGGGTAGCATACATCTGAGTCAGTTCCTTAACATACAAGCACACAAGGGAATTGAACTCAGGACGTCAGTGCTGTGAGGCAAGAGTGCTAACCAGGGGTGTAACTATAATGGGTGCACTAAAACTTACCTCTCCGAGGTCCCGCATCAGGTCTCTCAGTGCTTCTCAAAATGCCCCCAAAAATTCTGGTGTTTTGAGCATATGCTGTGAGGAAATCGCCATGAAAATGGTGGCTGTTCCATTTCCCCGGCGATCTGTGCATGCACAGTAGACTTTGGGCACACTCTAGTGCTTAGAGTCTACTGATTCTGCAATGACCGGGCCAGCCGCGTCATTCGCCTGCCGGCCACCAGGGTGTTAGGAGGGGGCCCGTGACGGGGAATGCACATGGGCCCCCTCCTCCCTAAAAACACCCCTGGGGCTAGCCATTATGCCACAGTACTGCCACAATATCTGATTGGCTGTTATGCAAATTTTGAACCCAGGGCCTGATTCAGAGCCGCTCGCTCTGAATCAGGGCCGTCCTACCACCCACAGGTTATGCGAGCAGCCAAAAAGATGGTTGCGATGGTCAAGACCATCGCGACCATCAGGCTTGCGATGAGACCCTGCGGTAGGGTCTCGCTGCCGCAAGCCCAGGAGTGCTTTTGGCTCTCTCAGAGCCAAAAGCACTCCCATTGACATCACTAGTGATGTCAGTGGGGCGGACCCAGACGAAACGCCTCCGTCTGGGCAGCCACGCCCCCGGCATGCCCAACAAAGGGGGCGTGCTGTCGCTCACCATCGACAGCACGCCCCCTTTGGTGCGAGACCCATAGCGACGGCTTGGCCATCGCTATTCGGGTCTCGCGCATGCGCACGATGGAGCTCCCTCAATCGTGCACATGCACACTAGGGCAACATCGATCCGCTTGCGAGCACTCAGCTTTCGCGAGCGGGTGTGAATCAGGCCCGCAGTGCACTATTGGTTAACCATCTCTGGTGACACATTTAAGTTAAGGTGCGTACACACTAGACGATATTTTACAGGATTCACCCAATTTCGATGCATCGGAATGACAAATCGCGTAAAATACGTCCACTCACGATGCGCGTACCCACTGGTCGTACATCGCATCTTCAGATTTGCCAATCTCATACACTATTTTGTGCAGATAGATCTTTAGTCAGATTGGACACTTTTTAGCACCATATCATGTCCTGGAGTGCCGGGGGGGTTCCGGGGAGAGTACAAGGGAAATAGCTCATGATATCGCATTGTGAGCACGTTTAGTGTGTACACACTAAGGAATTTAAACCACCTCAGATCCCACAGTATAGAGCTAATTTTTCTTATAAAATTGATTATCTCGGTGGCAAGTGCGTCTCACAGACTTACAAGAGGTTGGTTGCATTCAGTTTCGGCTTTTAGTGAAATATATATATTAAAATAAAATCAAAAAAGAACAGTTACAAGAAAATGAACTTTCTATAGACTAAGGGCCTGATTCAGACCCACTCGCGAGCGGCTGTCCGCTCGCAAGTGGGTCGATGTTATGGACTGAGCATGCGCACGACGGAGGAAGCTCCGTCGTGCGCATGCGCCAGACGCGACGAGCGAAGGAAAGTCCTTCGCTCGTTGTGTCCGATCAAAGGGGGCGTGCTGTCAATGTTGATTGACAGCACGCCCCCTTTGGTGGGCGTGCCGGGGGCGTGCCTCCCTGACGGGGGCGTTCCCACGGGAACGCCTCCCGTCAGAAGCCGGCCCACTGACATCACTAGTGATGTCAGTGGGAGTGATTTTGGCTCTGATAGAGCCAAAATCACTCCGGAGCTTGCGGTTGAAAACCTCAACCGCAGGCTCCGGCTCGCAATTTCGATGGTCGCGATGGTCTCGACCATCGCGGCCATCACAAAGCACGCTCGTATAGGCTGTGGGTGGTGACCCACAGCTATACGAGCGTCCAGGAGGACGCTCCATGAAAATGGAGCCCGGCCCTCATTCAGAGCGTGCGCTCTGCTCAGAGCGTACGGCTCTGAATGAGGGCCTAAGAAATGATCCATCCTAATGACCCGCAACTAGTGTTTTCCAACAGACGATGATATCAAAAACAGACTCTTCTTCTTCTCAGAAACTCCAAGTACTTTGCTGGCTGACGGCCATAGCAACCTGCTCACAATTTTTTGCATAAATCACTGTTGTGTCCTCTCCTAAATTATGCCATATTGTTGATGCAGGAGAAGGGAAATTCTCCATGAGTTCATTGACAGCACAAACCAGTTAAATATTGAGTCCTACGCACCTGTCGTGCAATTGGCTCGATTCAGACATTTACGCACTGCCGATATTTACGCAGATTGAGCGATTGTTTGCCATTGTCATGCGCCTATGCCGAACAGCGCACGTGCAACGATTGGTTTGCGATTATGCCCGTACAGAGGATCCATTCGCAAAGTGAGTGACAGGGGGGTAAGGGGGGTGGTTAGGAAAACGCAGGCGTGTCTGACAGTTTAAACGCTGTTTCATGGGCGTGCATAATTTAGCCATTGCAATGTCCTACGCACCATGAGAGCCCTTGGCGTGTCAGGAGAACGGCAGTGTTTGAGGTAGGTCAGACTTGACCTGCAAGCAGCGTGGCTGCCCGATCTACATCGATGTAACCAATGTTTACGCTGTTGTACGCCATCGGACGGGTATGAGAGGCAGCAGGGGACATCGCTATGCTCTGGTAGGCTTTGGAAACATTAGCATATTTTCACATCTGCTTTCCATGCAAAATCGAAGCTGCGATTGCATTAGCGTCCATCTCTGAATCAGGCCCAATGTGTCCCTGGTGTTTTATAGTGTTACTGTAGTGCTAACAGGCCCGCCAAGAGCCGCGGCGGGCCCGGGTAAAAGGGGGCATGGCCTAATTGCAGGGGGCGTGGTCACGCCCCCTTCGAGGAAAAAAAAACAAACAAGTTTTGCAGCCCCGCTTCGCACTGGCGACTGGGATGCTCTGAGCACCCCCAGCCCGGCACATAACAAGTGGGGGGCATGATCAGCTTGATTGCTCCCCCCCACAGGCATAGGAGACTGCTGTGGCTGCTTCTTAGCAGCTGCGAGCAGTCTCCCAGTGCAACCTAAGGCGGGTAAATGTGTTGAGGATAGGTTGGAGAGTCCCGTGGAGAAGAGTGCCGTGACGTTGCATTGGGAGGAATATTCACGCTTTAGCTCACACCGATTGCCTGGACACTGTGAGTACTGTGGAGAGCTGGCTCCCGGTAGCTCGTTGTGATTTGTGTCAAGCCAGAAGATACTGTTACATACTTACTATTGGGTGTATGAGATTATTATTGCAACAGAAAGCTCTATGGGACAGTGAGATCCTATCTATACTAATCGCTCTAATTATTTTATGCCTGATAATAGTCAGTCATTGTACTGTGTATATATACTATTTAATTTGATTCATGAGCTCTTATTTTTGTTGATTTTACTGATGTATTTGTGAGGGATGCAGTCTAATCCTGGCAGGGGTGTAATGACAGGCATCGAAATCCCGACGCCTGTCACTTTACCTACGCCGGGAGCCCGACGCCGGGTATGCCAATCGAAGGTAAGCCGGGCGGCGGGTGCGGACAGTCACGGGGGAGGGAAGGTTAGGTTAGGGGCTCCCGGGGGGGGCATAGGGTTAGGCTCCCCCCCCGGGAGGGTTAGTGTCAGGCTAGGGGAAGGGGAGGTCAGGGATAGGCACCCCCGGGGGGAGGTAGGGTTAGGCACCCCCCTGGGAGACTTAGGTTTAGGCTGCAGGGAAGGGGGGGTTAGGTTTAGGCACTTACAGGGGGGGTTATGGTTAGGCACTTACAGGGTGGAGGTTATGGTTAGGCATTTACAGGGTGGAGGTTAGGGTTAGGCACCCCTTTGGGGGGGTTAGGGTGGGGGTTAGTGAATACTTAAAATACTTACCTGTCCGGATCTTCACTGCCGGTCTTCCAGCGTCGGGACTTGAACCGCCGGACGCATGTATGATACCGATCCCATTTGTGACCCCACTGCCGGGAGTATTATAATGTTGTTACTTACTGCTAAAGATACGTTTTAAATGTATTAATAAATTGTTGAATTATGATCCACTGTTGTGTGTTATAAGCGCCACCTACTATTTTTCTCTTTTTGTATACGCTTAGCTGTAAGAGGGTTGGCAAAACCTCTTTGTGGGTATGCAGCTATTATTACCAGCAGAGGATTGGTAGGTTATTACACCCCTGCCAACACCTGGATTATCTGTTGGTTGTTGACCATTGTAAGTGGGGCTGGTAATCTCACTGTTTATAATGGGGGCTGTCTGCTCAGATATGAGGACGTTTATAAAGTCTCCAAACTTAAATAATTTCTGTTAATTAAAATAGATATGTCACAAGTGTATTGATCGCTTGAGCAGATTTTAAAATGCTTTACAGCAGCGTTATGGACAGTTGTAGGAAAAGCTGAATTAAAGCAATCGCTCCAATCGAAATACTATATATTTGAGCGTGAGGAATGGCTTCGCCTGTACGTTATCTTTTTGCATTTAAAGCGCAGCACTTGAAGGCTCCAACAATATATAATCCCACCCTTATAGAGGATGTATTACAAAAACAATATCTGTTTATTTTCCTATTTAACAGAAAATTTCACAGTGGACTTTGATGAGAAATGTATTTATTTTCCCCTATTACATAATATGTTTGAGTCTACTGTTTTTATGCCTGCCAGATACTCTGAATTCTCACGAATTTTGTTTTAAAATTCAGTATTTTATAACCATAGAACGTTTTTAAAGAAATTTGTTCAGAAACTGTCCTCATACTACTTCTGGATCTCTGTGCTTGTCCAGTGAGCTGAATTTTTCCCACACTCTCTAATTACATCTAGAATAGCTGCCCTCTGTACAGTTTACGATTAATTTAAAAGAAAGGGATGTGCAGATGTCACCAGTTTATCGAGGATGTGGAGAGTTCACGTCTGGTTCCTATTAACTGACATCAATTTTAATTTTTTTTTTTTTTTGACTGTTTCCCTAAATAACGTTCTAGAGAATTTTGAAACTCAGACAAGAAAATTAAAAAAATTGTACTGTCCATAGAAATCTATAGCGTAAACAAGCTACTTTCCCATTCCAGAAGTGGTTTTGACAAATGCCGCAGAAATGGCATGACCATCCGTATCTGATCTTGGGAAATCCTTTAACTTCCTGATTAAGATTTTTTTAATTTAGTTGGCCTGGTAAGCAGAAAGACTTGTACAGCGATAAGCAAATGGCAAGCTGCTGGATCCTATCCTAAATGGGGAGCTTTTATTATTATGGCCATGGGGTAAACTCTGACCTGACAGATCAATTTAAAGTAAAACCGTTAAATTGCCATTTAGTGTAGTATTAATATATCTTCAGCGCTGAAACTTTTTCTTCTGTACTCAGAGGCCACACTTTTCTAGTAATGGGTAGGGACCAGTGGCGGCTCCAGAGGTGAGGCTGCAGCGCAGTCCAAAATTCAGATAGGGGAGCTGCACCAACTGCCAGTGAGTTCCGGCCAGCGCTGTTCGGCAGTGCTTGGGGTGGCAGTTGGTGTGAGTCACCACTGAGTAGGAGCCCACGTTTCCCGAGAGACGATAGCATCGCACAGTTGCTGCAGATTTGTCGGCTGCAAATTCATGCTGCCAATCTCCCATCCTGTACTGAGATCTTGTGCCTGTGGCGGCCATTGGAGCACACGGAACTCATTGTCATGTTGTGGAGCCAGCTTGAGATGGTGTGCGCTCTGGAACATGGGGATCTTTGCACTTAACTTTGGAAAGAGATAAAGTGGACGGCGATTAAGTACCAACCAATCAGCTCCTAACTCTCACTTTACAGGCTGTGTGCAGTCTCTGTCCGGTGCCCCCACCTATCTCTCCGGCGGCCGGAAGTGCACTGGGTGCAGCGCAGCAGACGTAGACTCTGGGTACTAGTCTGTGCTCAGAGTCTACTGCACATGCCCAGGTCACCGGGGAATGGCGTGGGACCATTTTCCCGGCGATTTCCCTACTGAGCATGTGCAAAACTGGCAGCAGTGGCTATTTTGCAGGCGATTTTTACAGCGCCGATACCGCCGAGGTGGGACTCCAGAGAGGTATGTATTAAAAATATTTGTGCAGGGTGTTTGGTGTGAGCCCCCTGTGAGCCCCGCACACCCTGCACCAATTATAGATACACCCCTGGTTGGTGAGCCTGTACCCACTGTAGCCTCTGTTTTCTGTTCTCAGCTGACAGGAGTGGAACCCGGTGTGGAATTCTAACCATAATTGCCTACTTTTAAAAAAGTATTTCAGGGAGATTGTGATAGCATCACCTATGAGCGCGGCGGTAAAGAGGACATGTACTGCTACACGTCATAAAATTGACTTACATCCAAATCTAAATGAGCCCAAAAGCAGTTAGTAAGATCTATTTGTTGATTAAAACACACTGATACTTTTCAGAAAATGCATGTAGCCATAGGAATCATTGTGCCTTATACCCAATGCAGGGAAATTATACTAATGATCCCATTTAAATGTATATATATCTCTGTTTTTTTTAATATAACCGCTACATAATGGGGGTAAGGTGCAATCAGGGAGATTGGTAGACTCTTCAGGGAGACTGGGAGATAGCTGCTATTTCAGGGAGTCTCCCTGGCAGTGAGTGAGAGTTGGCGAGTATGGTTCTACTGCTGTAACCCATCCAAGGTTCAAAGTGCTGTGAGCTCAGAGATGATCTTCTGCATGCCACTGTTGTAACACATGGTTATTTTATTTGAGATACCCCTGCCCTCCTGCAGCTTGAACCGGTCTTTCTGTTCTTCTCTGACCTGTATAACAAGGCTAAACCACTACAGAACTGCCATTTAATGGATGTTGTCTGCTTTATGCAAAGTTCTCTGGGCTCACTGATTGGATAGCTGCTACAACCATCCAATCACACATTATGGGAGAGGTCTGTCAAAGTGGAAAAGTTGCCTATAGCAACCAATCAGCTTCTGTCACTTCATAGACTGTTCTATAAATGATAGCTAGAAGCTGTTTGGGCAACTTCCCCACTATATCTCACACAAAGGTTTGGTACAACACCAAAAATGCAGTCAAACCTCCAAATATGGTGTACATATCTATAATGGGTGCAGGGTGTCCAGGGGGGGCCAGCACCGCACACCCTGCACCCATAAAAATTACCTCTCCGGAGTCCCACATCGGCTCCAATGTCTGCGGCCATTTTCCCATGCGCAGTCCAGGGAAAATGGCCGCCACTGCCATCTTCCCGGTGACCTGTGCATGCCCTATAGACTCTGGGCATACTCTAGTGCCCAGAGTCTATAAGTGCGGCGCTGGCCGCGCACCGCTCAGGGCGCAGCCGGTCGCCGGACAGAGAGGAGGGGTCCCAAGTTGGAGACTGCACACGGACCCCCTCCTCTCTAGAAACGCCCATGCGTGCCCAGTAGGCGTTGCCTAGTAGAAGCCTATGGGCTTCACACCGCATAATTCCCTGAGAGAGATCCAATCTGATCTATTCCAGTGTCCCTTGCTACTTGCACATGCGCTGGCTGACGGCCTCACATGCACAGAAGGACTCCCAAGTCATAAACCCTGAAGTCCTTATATCGCTAAGGACCGCTATTATTGGGAGAGCTGTCCTTTGTGATTTTAGCGGCAATTGTACAAGCATGTAGCATTACTAAATGGCGATATGCTTGCAATCAGTGGGATGCAAAATGCAGAGCTTGATGCATCCCGCCCCTTATGTGTTAACATCGCTGATGACCTCTTTTGGCAGGGGTATGATCTGTCACAGTAGTAGCCACAATAGCAGGTGTCCCAGAAATCATCATTACCCATTCATTTTGCTGGGAGCAGGAATGTAGAATGGATATCTCCTTTAAACGCGCGGCATTAAAGCATTGTAAAACGAATTGTAAATCCTGCAGTATCTCTCCTTTATTCTGGTCATAAGATGTTTAAAGGCGTTGGGTAAAGTATGATCTCAACCACTGCAAGATAACATACACACTCAGAAAACTGAGATTGTCAGTCACACCCAATTATACCAAATAGTCCCAGCAAGCACTGCTGTAAAATGCTTGATACTGTTTTGATTCCAGTTGCTCCTGCGGGAAGATTAGTGAAATTGTGTTCATGCCTCAAATATCATGAAAGAAATTGAAGAATCCGGCCATGCATATCTGCTGCAGGCTTGTTGAAGCCTTCCTTGTTTTATTGTGAGAGTCGGTTGAGATTTAACATTCATTGGTGTGTGTGTGGCTAAATATTAACTGTAAATAGCTTCGCTATTAAATTTGATTTTATCGGTGTTGTCATCTTGTATAAAATGTCTTTCTCAGGTGAGGAGCCATTAAGAAACTCCAGCTGAACCCACGCCCAACTGAACCCAATTATAGGACCAGATCAATTAGTAAATATATAGGAAGAACGCAGTTACTATAATTATCTACCAATGCTTAGATAATGCCAACATGTATCATACGTATTACGCAGTGCTTTAAGATCTCAGTGTAAGCAGGTGCACCATCATTAACATAGTCAGTGTGTGACTTATGCAGAGTTCAACATACGCTCTGAATATAGGTGTATCTACCATGTTTCCACAGTACGTGTGCTCCAGAACTGACCTCAACCAAGTTTGGGAGAAGCAGAGACCTACACATTTCCTATGCATCTGCACATATGACCGAAGAGGTGTTACTGGGCTTTTTCGCATAGACTAAGTTCAGTGAGGACATGTGTCAGGCTGGCAGCCATACTTACCAACTCTCCCAGAACCTACGGGCTCCCAGAATAGTGTATAGTCCTCTGGCATCCTGCCAGCTTCCTAGTGGAGGGCAAGATGGGGGGAATAATGAAATCTGTATGGGTTGCTTGGTTAATATCTGCAGATAAAGCTGTTCCAGATCCATGCACCCACTACCCATTTTCACTCACCGGCTGGTGAGCTATATAAAACTGCTAAATTGATGGAACAGTCAGAGCGCGCCCAAGCCTGGCAGGTGCATGCCAATTTATCAGAGGCATCTCCCTGACTGGGTTACAGATGGCAATGGGATATATATGACCCGCCCACATTCTACTCAAGGAAACATACACACAGGACAGAGGAAATGTTTCCTGTTTGTGCCTCCTTGCCCCCATCAGAGCCGTAAACTAGACTTTTTGGTGCCCTGTGCCAGAAAGAGCACTGCCCCTTCCCATTTTCAAATAGGGACATAAGACAGGCATCTGAAAAAGGGTCATGACCTCATGGGGAAGGGCCAGGGCAGAGATAGGGGAGGCCAGGAGATGCTGGGGATAAATAGGGACATAAGACATGCATCTGAAAAAAGGCCATGGCCTCATGGGGAAGGACCAGGGAAGAGATAGGAGAGGCCAGGAGATGCTGGGGATAAAAGAAGAGAAAGCTACAAGTGAGAATGATAATAAACAGGAAAATTTACAGGCCCAAACTGCGCCCCTTGCCCTGCGGTGCCCTGTGCCATGGCCAGGTCGCACCACCCTAGTTACGGCCTTGGCCCCCATTATACTATATTGGCAATCACCAAATTAAGGCTTATAACCTAATAATTAAAATGTCTAATAATGTTGTGCCTGTGGGTGATCTAATCATATATCAGCCCCTGTGGTTATCGCAGAGCTCTATCGGTTCCGTACTGTAAAACTGTCAAATTTAACCTTGTAAGCCATCTTTAAATAGCTGCTCTTGATGTGCCTTGTGCTTAGTCTCTCAACTCAAAACCCCTGGTTCCCAACGAGCCCTCCCTCTGAGTTTTTGAAGTTTTGAAAAATGTCTGCACTGACAGCATGCTTGCCATTAGGGATGTTGGCGGGATGCGGAAGGGTTCCCAGTTCTCTCGGCAGTCAGGGGGAATTCCTCAGAATCCTGGAGTCTCGGATATTTGGGGAGAGTAGACAAGTGTGATACAGCCACCAGGGCCTCAGTTAGGGGGAGGGGCCACATGAGGACAACTTTTTTTGATGATAATGCAGCGATAAAGAATTCTTTTTTTTCTTTTTCTTTTTTTAGAAGCTGAGAAACTACAAGGTATTTATTTTAACAGCTATATGTAGCATTTATTCTCCTGAAGATGTCAAATTTGCAACTTGCTATTCATTTTTTTTCCTCCCTTGTAAAACGCCTTCAGATAATGTGAGTTCGCCCCCCACATGACCTTGAGACTTTTGCCGGTTCATATGCTTTAGACTCAATAATTTTACGAGTGTGCGTAGTTAATCAGCATGATAGAATCCTATTAAGGCACCCTTACCACCCCAATAGTTTTATTGCTGTGTCAGAATGTAAGGCCCTAATCCTAAATGATGCAAACTAAAAACCTTTTCGGTAAAGCTCTGCTTTATATGCTGGTGCTATATAAATAAAAGGTTAATACTATTAATTCCTGAGCTTCCTACTGGTGCACATATCGTGTGCAATTTCAAAATTGGAATAATCTCCATTAAGAATAATTTGATGCAGATAATATTTGCCGACTTTTTTTTTTAACTGCTCTCCGGGAGAAGCCCAGAGAAGAATTGCAGTTGGCCACTGAGGGGGCGGGGCTGGACACTTTGCGTTATTAAGCCCCACCCTTATAACTTCCTAATCTGCGAATAGCGTGTCTGAGAAGAGGGGGCGGGTCCGAAATTACATGATTCCCATAGGCTTAAGATTCCCGTATTACTCTCCCCATCCTACCCAATTCACTAGGAAGTGGGAGGGATGCAGGAGATCCACCCACTCTGCTAGCAATCGGGGGGACTAATCAAATCATTTGAGAGTCTCCCAGACCTACAGGAGCATAGGTACACGTAATGGAGATGTAATATGAATATTGTTCTTGATAATCTAAGTGGCATTTTTTTTTTTTTAAACTTCATATTTAAATACAGCTGTTTGCGTTTAGCTCAAATGTTGTAAAGCTGTGGGTTTATAAATGGTAGCATCCAATACCTGACGCATAGACCATTCCATTGCAGGAAGATTTTCAGGCTCTTTCTAATGAGGTTAGGTTGCAAAAGTCACACCCACACAGCACTGGTCACAGCGCTTTCACTTGTCACAAAAGGCCCTTGATCCTTTTCAGGCCCAGACCCATGTGGTCCTTAATCCGTTCCTGTCACCAGTGCTGTACTTGTAGTAAGACCACCTTGGCCGCAGCCCGTTTGTGAGCAAGCCTTTAAAAACCAAAAAAACCTCTATAATTGTTGCAGATATCAATATGCAACTTTGACGTGCGGTGAGGTGAATGGCTGGGGAGGCACACATAAGGATCTGTGTGCTGGGAGCCTGTCTCACCCCCTACTCACTGTAACTATCCCCTCATTGCACTAACCTTCAGTGTCCATTGATTCTCCTACCTGCATCACTGTGTCTTCTCTTGCTGCTGCTGACTGAGCTCCAATCTCTAAACACTGCAGCGCACTTCCTGGTCACAAGACACATCCAAGGTGTCAATCAGTGCTCAAGGCACGCTTTCCCATAGCCAGAGGAATGCCTCTATTAGCTCTCTTTCTGTGCAGTTTACTGCCCATGGTGTGGCCCCGCCCCCAGCACTGCAAGCAGTGTCTGACTATACAGAAGCGAGGCTGAGTTGTTGCTGCCTCATCTCTAATCTCCGTGCAGTCCCAGGGAGCTCCACAAAGCTGGTGAGTGTTAACTATAAAAATGATTACAATAAACAAAGAAGATGTTTATAAGTTATAAATATCTTCTTGTAATTATTCCAATATTTTTTATATAAAATCTCAGGAGTATGACCTGCCTCCCCTGACTGCACGTCTGTGGTATGAAAAGTAATTAAGAAAAGTGAAGGATATTATCAATATCAATGCTGCCTCAAAGTGTAGCAATTACAAAATGAAAGAGTTCTAGAATTGTAAAGCACCACCCAGAAATAGGGTAAGAAAATTCTCCCTACAGTCTGAGGGCACCATTCACTGGAGCCTGGGAGCTGTTTCTCCCAGTGCTCCATGGTCCAGTTCATGAATGGCACACCGCATCACTGGACACCATAGCACAATATGGGGCTTTGCCAATCACCCAAGTCCTCTTCTATGTTCTTCTGCGCTGTTTAGGGCACCACTGCTCATGTGGCAAGGAGAGCAGGGGCCTCTGGTGGGTATACTTACATTGTCTGTCCCCACTGCATCTGCGCCCCACAGCCACTAAAGTGTGGGTATTTTCTTCCACTGGTCCATCAGAATACCGCAATAATGTGATGCTGCTGGGGGAATGTGTATGAGTGTGATTGGTCCTACTGCTCACATACCCCGTCCCAGCAGCAGCCATTTTTCTTAGCATTGAATGGATTACATTAGCCAGATTAGCTAGCAGTACAGATTTAATATAGTGAGATATCTGTCCTGAGAAGCTGCATTCAGAATGTACTGTTCAGTGTTACCATGCACATTGCAGATTGCTCAACTCACAGCATGTTTTTATATTCCTTGTCTATTAATTGTTTAAAAATATATATGAACTTATTTTTATTAAGGGGGATCATTATACAGCAACTAAATTACTGAATATTTTCATGGGAAATACATTTAACGCAAACCACATTTATTAGGCAGCAAGTTGTTGCCCGCGGCTTAGTCCACGATGATATCGCTTCTGACAAAAAAAAATTATATATGAGGTGTTCTAGTTGTATTGCTTTGCATAGGGGCCCTGTAGCGGGAGTGGCTTACGTGACCAGCAGCGCTATACAGACTGGTGGCAGCAGCGTCTTCACCTACCACTCACACCAATGTCACTGTGCCCTGTGCACAGACTGCTATGTAGCCTATCCTATTCACCCACTACTCACACCAATGTCACTGTGTGCCCTGTGCAGAGACTGCTATGTTGCCTATCCTATTCACCCACCACTCACACCAATGTCACTGTGTGCCCTGTGCACAGACTGCTATGTAGCCTATCCTATTCACCCACTACTCCCACCAATGTCACTGTGTGCCCTGTGCACAGACTGCTATGTAGCCTATCCTATTCACCCACCACTCACACCAATGTCACTGTGTGCCCTGTGCAGAGACTGCTATGTTGCCTATCCTATTCACCCACCACTCACATCAATGTCACTGTGTGCCCTGTGCAGAGACTGCTATGTTGCCTATCCTATTCACCCACCACTCACATCAATGTCACTGTGTGCCCTGTGCACAGACTGCTATGTAGCCTTTCCTATTCACCCACTACTCCCACCAATGTCACTGTGTGCCCTGTGCACAGACTGCTATGTAGCCTATCCTATTCACCCACCAATGTCACTGTGTGCCCTGTGCACAGACTGCTATGTAGCCTATCCTATTCACCCACTACTCCCACCAATGTCACTGTGTGCCCTGTGCACAGACTATGTAGCCTATCCTATTCACCCACCACTCACATCAATGTCACTGTGTGCCCTGTACACATACTGCTATGTAGCCTATCCTTTCAAGTGGATGTAGGCCCAAAGCACCTCTCCCCCCACCCCTTACTGGCCATGTGAATGGTACCACACCTATCTCTTGCAGTGATTATGTCAATAAATTTTGTTTTTGTTATTGCTCAGTTTTAACTTGACGGATGGAGATGAAACAAAAGTGCAGGTTATTTATAAGAGTTTCCACTACAAAATGATGCCGTATTTCTTGCGCCAACTTGGAACAAACAGACAGACACAACGTTCTTATTATATTAGTATATGTTATTGAAATGCTGTATATTTTTTACTATCTGGCAAACTCGGCATTGCCCTGGTTGGAGAATGGACCTTGAAGTACATCTGCAGCCTTAATTTTTGACATTTCAGACCAACATTGGAGAGCATGGCATATGTCAGTGCAGGTGCCGTGTGACAGTTGATCCTCCGACTCACTGCTCTTCCATTGGTGCCCCCTACTGGTACATATCAGCCTGTGCCTTCAGATCAGTGCAGTTTTAGTCACTGGAAGACATCTTGAGCCAACTTCCTTATACAAACATTTCAAATCAGAGCCTACTTGGTGGGCACCATGTAGACCTCTATGGCCCTGACAAACTTCAAACATAGCCAAAAACAAATACTGGTCAGACTACACCACCAAGCCAAATTTGGTGGAGGTATGTACAAAACTCTGGCCGTGCATAAAGGACAGACAAACACACACACAGACACTCTCGCTTATTAAATAGATTATTATTATTCAGGTGATGTCGCAGTTTCTGTCCATTTACAATGTCTGCGCTTGTTTCTGGTAAGTCATGCAATATGTCAATGTCCACTTATCCTTACAAATACACGTACTACTGTATATTGGAAACTATTCTCAAAGTTGCTGACGCAAATAAAATGTTGGCAACAATTTCGTAACCCATTGTAGCCAGTGGCGGACCGGGCCGGGGGGCAGGGTGCCATCTGCCCCCCGGGCCAGTACAATTGTGCAGCACTAGGGCTGCCGCTGCGTGCATATACTAGAGACAGCCGGGGAGGTTCATGTGCCTGCCTCCCAGCTGTCAGTGACAGGCTGCGCCAGTGCAGCTAGAATAAGCAGGGGCGCAGCAGACACAGAGGCACTGGGCAAACTATGGGGTGGTCCTCCGGAGATATGTGCTGACTGCATACGTGTCAGCACATAGTCACATACCCTAACAGCTTATTTGAATATGTCGGAAGGGAGGGCACGGGCGGGTGGGTGGGGCCTTAAGGGACCACGTGCTGAGCCTGTAACAGTGAGAGATCAGTCTTTTCTGTGAAAGCACTGATCTCTCTCAATCATGCAGGCTCAGCAGGTGATTTCCCTCCTCCCCTGTGTGTTCTTTGTTAGGGAAGGGGGGATCTATGTGTGGGTGAAGTGCTGTGTGAGGGAGGGGAAGGGGTGGAGAACTGTGGGGTCCTGAGTGATTGGGGAGTGTGTTTGTGTGAGAGGGTATCTGAGTAAGGGGACAGATTTTTGTGGGGGACCTGAGTGAGGGGGTTCTGGATGGGTGCTGTGTGTGTGTGTGTGTGTGTGTGTGTGTGTGTGTGTGTGTGTGTGTGTGTGTGTGTGTGGAGGTGAATTCAGTGATTGGGGAGAGCTGTGAGCTGTGTGTGTGTGTGTGTGTGTGTGTGTGTGTGTGTGTGTGTGTGTGTGTGTGTGTGTGTGTGTGTGTGGGGAAAGGGGGTCTGAGAGGTGGAGGCTGTATGGGTGAGTGGAGAGAGCTGTCTGTTGGGGAGGTCTGTGTGAGGAAGGGAGAGATATGAGAGGGTGGGATCTGTGTGAGGAGGGGAGAGCTATATGAGGGGAAATATTTGAGTGAGTGGCGAAAGCTGTGTGTGCGGAGGGCAGGGGAGTATCTAACCCTTGGCCAGGATGGCACTCGCCAGTGGCATCGGCCGAGGGGGGACTCTACCTGGTGGTGCTACCCATGGCAAGGGGGTAGAAATCAGGACTGACGATTATGACAGCGGTCAGTGGTATGTGGCCTGTGGACGGGGAGTTGCTGATGTCAGTGTGCCCTCCCCCCCTTAGGCAGAAACTAGTCAGTGAAGGTGGGTACTTTTTATATTAAATTAATATCTATTTTAAGTTTTTTATTTTTTCAACAATATAAGTAGAGGATGTAATGCTTCTGAAAATATGGGGGGGGCAGGCCCTTTCTTTGCCAGTGGTGCTCAGACCCCTAGATACACCCCTGGCAGGGGGGGGACAGTGTGAGGTGTGTGTGTGCGTGTGTGTGTGTGTGTGTGTGTGTATATATATATATATATATATATATATATATATTAGGGGTGAGCGGGTTCGGATTTCTGAAATCCGAACCCCCCCGATCCGAGTCAGGCTCGACTTTTCCCGCCTGACTCGGATCTGAAATCAAGGCAAAACGTCATCTTCCCGCCTTCCGAGTCTCGCGGGTTTTGGATCCTATATAAGGTACACACGTCGGCGCCATTTTCTCACTCGGCTGTGGACAGTGAAGAGGGAGGGTGGGAGTTAGGGCTGTGTAGTGTAGTGTAGTGTAGTGCTGCTGTTGTCCACTACTTCAAAGTCCATAGGGGCTGGCTGTGTTGTGCTGTGCTGCTGTTGTTAATAGGGGCTGTGTCCACTACTTCAAAGTCCATAGGGGCTGGCTGGACTGTGTTGTGCAGTCAGTTCTCCATAGGGGCTGTGTCCACTCCAAAGTCCTGTGCAGTGTCCCAGTCCTAAAGGGGTGCTGAAGTGTTGTCCAGGGGGTGCTCTGTCCATCAGGGGTGCTCCCCCCAAGTGCTAAAAAAATAATATATTTTCTGTGTTTGTGAATTGTGTGCGCAGTAGCCGCACGTGCATCAACAAAGTAGTGCCAAGCGTGCGCCTGTGTCATAAGTAAAGGGCCGGCTGGCTTGACCGTTAAGGGTGCTGTAACCCCCGAAAGTACACTCCAGTCCAAACCAAAAAAAAAATTATTTTCTGTGTTTGTGAATTGTGTGCGCAGTAGCCGCACGTGCATCAACAAAGTAGTGCCAAGCGTGCGCCTGTGTCATAAGTAAAGGGCCGGCTGGCTTGACCGTTAAGGGTGCTGTAACCCCCGAAAGTACACTCCAGTCCAAACCAAAAAAAAAATTATTTTCTGTGTTTGTGAATTGTGTGCGCAGTAGCCGCACGTGCATCAACAAAGTAGTGCCAAGCGTGCGCCTGTGTCATAAGTAAAGGGCCGGCTGGCTTGACCGTTAAGGGTGCTGTAACCCCCGAAAGTACACTCCAGTCCAAACCAAAAAAAAAATTATTTTCTGTGTTTGTGAATTGTGTGCGCAGTAGCCGCATATGCATCAACAAAGTAGTGCCAAGCGTGCGCCTGTGTCATAAGTAAAGGGCCGGCTGGCTTGACCATTAAAGGGTGCTGTAACCCCCAAAGTACACTCCAGTCCAAACCAAAAAAAAAATTATTTTCTGTGTTTGTGAATTGTGTGCGCAGTAGCCGCACGTGCATCAACAAAGTAGTGCCAAGCGTGCGCCTGTGTCATAAGTAAAGGGCCGGCTGGCTTGACCGTTAAGGGTGCTGTAACCCCCGAAAGTACACTCCAGTCCAAACCAAAAAAAAAATTATTTTCTGTGTTTGTGAATTGTGTGCGCAGTAGCCGCACGTGCATCAACAAAGTAGTGCCAAGCGTGCGCCTGTGTCATAAGTAAAGGGCCGGCTGGCTAGACCGTTAAAGGGTGCTGTATCCCCCGAAAGTACACTCCAGTCCAAACCAAAAAAAAAATTATTTTCTGTGTTTGTGAATTGTGTGCGCAGTAGCCGCACGTGCATCAACAAAGTAGTGCCAAGCGTGCGCCTGTGTCATAAGTAAAGGGCCGGCTGGCTAGACCGTTAAAGGGTGCTGTATCCCCCGAAAGTACACTCCAGTCCAAACCAAAAAAAAAATTATTTTCTGTGTTTGTGAATTGTGTGCGCAGTAGCTGCACGTGCATCAACAAAGTAGTGCCAAGCGTGCGCCTGTGTCATAAGTAAAGGGCCGGCTGGCTTGACCGTTAAAGGGTTCTGTAACCCCCAAAGTACACTCCAAACTAAAAAAATATATATTTTCTGTGTTTGTGACTTGTGTGCACTGTGGCTGCACGTGCATCAACAAAGGAGCAGCGCCAAGCGTGCGCCTGTGTCCCATAAGTAAAGAGCCGGCTGGCTCATTTCTTAAAGGGTGGTGTAACCCACAAAGTGCACTACTCTCCAGCAAAAATAAAAAAATATTTTCTGTGTTTGTGTGCGCTTTAGCCGCACGTATATATATCAATATAACATAAATGGAGGACCAAACTTTCTCCGATAAAAATAAAATAGGGAAAGATCAAGAACCACTTCCTCCTAGTGCTGTTGCTGCTGCTGGGAGTTGTTCATCATCCCAGAGAGGAAGTAGGAACATCACTACTTTTACTAAACAATTGACCCTCCAACAGTCCCTAGCGATGTGGATGAAGTACGACAGCAGTCATCCTGAAGCAAAACGTATAACTGAGGCCTTGACTGCTATGTTGGTGTTAGACGTGCGTCCGGTATCCGACATTAGTGCAGTGGGATTTAGACAATTGATGGAGGTAGTGTGTCCTCGGTTCCAAATCCCGTCTAGATTCCACCTGCATCCTCAAAGCAGCAGCGACAAGCGTGCGTCTGTCTGTTAAAGGGTGGTGACACCCTCAAAGTGTGCTACACAAACAATTAAAATATTGTTCTTTTTTTTTCTGTCTTTGTGAATTGTGTGGGCTGTAGCCGCACCTGCATCCTTAAAGCAGCAGCGACAAGCGTGCCTCTGTCTGTTAAAGGGTGGTGACACCCTCACAGTGTGCTACACAAACAATTAAAATATTGTTCTTTTTTTTTCGGTCTATGTGAATTGTGTGGGCTGTAGCCGCACCTGCATCCTTAAAGCAGCAGCGACAAGCGTGCGTCTGTCTGTTAAAGGGTGGTGACACCTCAAAGTGTTCTACAGAAACAATTAAAATATTGTTCTTTTTTTTTCGGTCTTTGTGAAATGTGTGGGCTGTAGCCGCACCTGCATCCTTAAAGCAGCAGCGACAAGCGTGCGTCTGTCTGTTAAAGGGTGGTGTAACTCTCAAAGTGCTCCAAAAAATAAAAAACTATTTTTTTAATGTGTTTGTGACTTGTGTGCGATGTAGCCGCACTTGCATCCTCAAAGCAGCAGCGACAAGCGTGCGTCTGTCTGTTAAAGGGTGGTGACACCCTCAAAGTGCTACACAAACAATAAAAATATTCTTCTTTTTTCTGTCTTTGTGAATTGTGTGGGCTGTAGCCGCACCTGCATCCTTAAAGCAGCAGCGACAAGCGTGCGTCTGTCTGTTAAAGGGTGGTGACACCCTCAAAGTGTGCTACACACACAATTAAAATATTCTTCTTCTTTTTTCTGTCTTTGTGAATTGTGTGGGCTGTAGCCGCACTTGCATCCTCAAAGCAGCAGCGACAAGCGTGCGTCTGACTGTTAAAGGGTGGTGTAACCCTCAAAGTGTGCTCCACAAACAATAAAAATATTCTTTTTTTTTTTCTGTCTTTGTGAATTGTGTGGGCTGTAGCCGCACTTGAATCCTCAAAGCAGCAGCGACAAGCGTGCGTCTGTCTGTTAAAGGATTACATCAGTGACAGAATCCAAGTAGGCATGTCAGACAGTCCGTACCTGTACTGGCAGGAAAAAGAAGCAATTTGGAGGTCCCTGTACAAACTGGCTCTATTTTACCTGAGTTGCCCCCCCTCCAGTGTGTACTCCGAAAGAGTGTTTAGTGCAGCCGGGAACCTTGTCAGCGAAAGGCGTAGGAGGTTGCTTCCACAAAATGTGGAGAAGATGATGTTCGTAAAATGAATTATCAACTCTTCCAGGGAGACCAGCCTCCAGAACGTACAGAGGGACCTGTGGTTCCTGCAGGGACGAATTAATACTCTGTGAGGATGAGGATGTACACACTGAAGAGGGTGAGGAATCGGTGGATGTGGAGGATGAGGATGACATCTTGCCTCCGTAGAGCCAGTTTGTGCAGGGACAGATAAATTGCCAGCTTGTTTTGTGGGGGCCCAAACGAACCAATCATTTCAGCCACAGTTGTGTGGCAGACCCTGGCGCTGAAATGATTGGTTTGTTAAAGTGTGCATGTCCTGTTTATACAACATAAGGGTGGGTGGGAGGGCCCAAGGACAATTCCATCTTGCACCTCTTTTTTTTCTTTGCATTATGTACAGTTTGGGGCCTAGTTTTTCAATGCCATCCTGTCTGCCACTGCAGTTTCATGCCTAGATGGGTCACGTGTTTGTGCCGCCCACTCGTGTCGCTTAGCATAGTCATCCAGCTACCTCGGTGCAACCTTTTGGACATAAAAACACTATTGTGAGGTGTGAGGTATTCAGAATAGACTGGAAATGAGTGGAAATTAAGGTTATTGAGGTTAATAATAGCATAGGAGCAGAAAAACCTACAAATTCTGTGATTTTAGCTGTTTTTATGCTTTTTTAAAAAAAATACAGATCCAAAACACAAAACCCAGAACCCAAAACACGGAAGGGTGGTTTTGGCAAAACCAATCCAGATCCAAAACACGAAGAAAGATCCAGATCCAAAACCAAAACACAAAACACGAAAAGTGGCCGGTGCACACCCCTAATATATATATATATATATATATATATATATATATATGTGTGTATATATATATATATATATATATATATATATGTTAGTATTTAAATATACATTAATATGGGCCCCAAAGCTGCATTTTTATTCATTATCGGTTCCTAGTACTGATAATTATAATTTTTTGTCCCCAATATAGCACGGGTGGGTGTATGTATAAATAGTGTGTGCTGCATTGCCGTGCCCTTTCCCTCCCCCTAAATGTTTATCTAATAATGTAGCGGGAGGGTGGGGGGCAGGGTTTTCCTGGTGCATTCATGCATTACCCTATCGGGACCAAGCTCCTAAATGCTTCACAATGTGCTGGTAGAAAAGCCGGGGCCACTTGCTTGTGTTTGCCCCCCAGGCTGAAAGTTGCCAACCAGCCCCTGATTGTAGCAGTGTTTGAAGGAATCTGTATATCTGTACATCTTACGGGTATAACAAAATAAATAAAAAAACAAATCGTCCCCTTTGACATTGGCCAAGAAGGGTACCTGTATCAATATGCTTAGTATGTTTGTGTTATTTTTGGAGTTCCCAGAATATTATGACACATTACATTATTAAGCAGGTCCTGGAGAGCTGAACATTTGTATCCATGAGATGTATTTAGCTTTATGTGGGATTTATATACGGAGTCGTGTGTCATTGTGTCTATCGCTGACTGCAGTCACACGGCCTACTTGCTTCCTATCGCCCTTATTTTCTAATGGCAGATTTTACTTGGCACTTTTATTCAAGGCCATTATTCACTGGCTGACATGCTGTAAGGTAAAGGGACACATAGATCAGCTGTAACAACTGCTTCTGATATGGAGAGATTTGCTAGTGACGGAATAGGCCCCAATATCTTATCTCCATTCATTGTCAGGGTATGAATTCTGTCATTCTTTATTTCTGCCGTTTCTTTCTACAGCTAAGTGGTCACTCAGCAGTTTTTAATCACTCGTTTCAATCACTTTTATGTCTCGGATTTTCTGTGGTTTAACAGAAGTTTAAGGGCTTTCTGCAGTATCTGTAGCTTGTATTGTCACATAGGGAAGGCTTAGCAGAAACCTATAATGCTGCCCATCTCTACAGCGCTTCTGAATTACCGTTGACCTTCAGGACCAGGACATACTGCAGTCTTTCTTGACCACAGGTGAGTCATTATAACCAAGTGCAGCTGGAGAACATGGCATGCTCCATTATTCTATACAAAATCTGGAATTTAGTGACTGTTGGTCACAGTCAGTTGTTGCTACTAATGTTATAGATACTTTGTGCTACTGGGAAATTGGAATTGTGGTTTCCTGGATGTTTAAATTTTTTTTTTTTTTTTTATCATTTAAAATTTAGCTCGAGTTGCACATTTCAAATACATACTCCACCAAACATTGGTTTGGTAATTAAATTTTTTTTTATAAATATATGTAAGTATAAGATTGAATATATTCATATAATGTACTGTATTAAACATTGCATGTACTTATAATTACTAGCTAAGAATAAGCATTTGTTCATGTGCTCAGCTCAACATGGTCTATGACCCACAGGTGTCTGAGACGGATTGGGTACAGGATGCTGGGGCGCCGAGATTCCGGCGGTCAGAATCCCGATGCCGGCATCCCAACAGGTTAGGATACTGACCTCCCCCTCTCCAAAACCCTCCCTTGCTGGTGCCTAAACCTAACCACTCCCCTAGTGCCTAAACCTCTCAGCACCCTAAACCTAACCCTCTCCCCTTAGTGCCTAACGCTAACCCTCCCCCTAGCCCATTACTTACCTTCAGGATTAAGGCACCGGGAATTCTGATAGGTGTCGGGATTCCGGTGCCGGCATTCTGAGCACCGAAATACCCACGGTTGGTATTATGATCGCATCCCATCTGAGATGAATGGTGGGCCCAGGTTCTTCAGAGGACGTGGCCAAACATGGGGAGTACCCAAAATACTTTCACTAAAAATACTATGCAGTGCATGCCGAGGCGGGAGGAATACCTCCTGCTCCGTGGCTGATCCAGAGCCCCTCGGAGACCTTCAGTTAAGCTTGGGCCCTGGTAATTAGTACCCATCGCACCCACCCCTGTGTTCACCAATGTCCGTCCTTTCAAAACACTGAACTTTAATATTTTACATTTCACTTTGTTTATGATGTAGATATTGGGAACTACATATATGAGAATGTTATTAATAGACAATACTTGTTTGTTTGTGGACTAATAATATCCCTGTAGTGCATTCTTACTGACATTTAGCCAGTATATATATATATATTACTGTATATCTACAAGGTCAGACTGGCCCACAGGGGTGCAGGGGAAACCCCAGGTGGGCCCCATTGCCTGAGGACCCACCCCCTCCTCTAGGGATCAGGTTCTAGACTGTGCACTTGATTTATACATTATACAGATGTGTCCACATACATATAGCCTCCTTGCGAGTTTAAGAGCCCTTCTAGTCACGCCATGTTGCGGCTTGACTCTGTAGCACAGCGCGTCTTTTCATTCTACTTTTTACCTTCAAATGCGTCTTATACGCACAGCAATGTGAATAGGACACACAAGAAGCTTCTGCTGATTAAAACGATATGCGGCATGCCTATATACCGTTCACCACTGCAGGTGTATCTGCATGCGGATTGCTATGTTACAGCGTCACAGCCACTGATACTGTAACGTAGCGTTTCGCATACAGATGCACACCCGCAGTTGCACGCAGCATATAGGCATACCTCATATCATTTTAATCAGCTTGTGCACCCTATTTGCATTGCTGTGCGAATAAGACGCATTGGAAGGTAAAAAGTCGCAGAGCACTCACACGTTATGTGTAATGCGACTTGTAGCGCACAGAAGATAGATGTATGTGGACACATCTGTACATATGTTAGATTTTATTGCACAGGACTATGGTGTATTTTCTACAATGCATTGCTATTATTAATCTGGTACATTATCATGCATGCACCAGCTGCATTTATATATTTTCTTAAAGGGGCCCAGGCCATGCTCTCTGTAATGGTTAGCCAAGTCTCTGTGGAGGATGGCCACACCCCCTTTGTAAATTGGAAACACCCCCCTCTGTAAGCTGGCCACACCCCTAAGTATGGGCCATTATCACTGCATCCCCTCGGTGGGCCCCTCCTGGCTCAGTCCAACACTGTGTGTGTGTATATGTGTGTGTGTATGTATGTGTGTATGTGTATGTATATATATATATATATATATATATATAAATAATCATAGTTAATTATAGCTTCAGGAACTGAGTTCCCGCTGAAAAATGAAATATCTATGGGGCCAGCCACAAATACCCTTGCTCTTTGACAACTCATCTGATATTGTAAATATTTAGGGGCTGTTACACAATTTGGGGCTTATACGAAGTCACACTCTGCTGCAACTGTGTATTTTGCCATAGAGTATTAGCCATATATAGGAGGCGTACTGTGGCACAGGAATAGATTATCCAATTCACAATAGTATAGTGAATTGGATAATCTATTCCTGTGCCACAGTACGCCTCCTATATATGGCTAATACTCTCTAAGCACCTTCTGAGATGTTGTGTGTGACATATACCAGAATATGAAGGGTGTATGTTATTTTACTTAATGCAACATCACACGGAAATTTCAGATATTCACTAAACATTGCGTCCACCTGATATCACGTTAGTGGTTAATTTAATGAAATTTTGCGTGATGCTTTAGCTGAGGCAGTACTGTTTACAGTTATTTATTTGTTACAGGGGATTTTCCTGGATTGGGAAATAGTACATGTGTATGTTATGTGTTTTATCAGGCTTTGTTTCTTTGTGTATCATATGTAGAGTTCCTATCTCATGCACATACTCAGTCTAACTAATACAGTTACTTATGTGTTTCTATAAGCTACAATCTTAATGTTTATGGTGCATATGCCAATTGATTGCAGCACAAGTAAGGCATGCCTATGCATCACCTGCCTTGACAGCAACGAATCACCAATTGGACCTCCCTGTTGAGAATAGTCCTACACTTTATAATAGGCTCAGACCGTGTGCAAAGGTGAATCCCCATATAATTTCAGTAACGATAGTTTACAGTCATACTTCACTGATTATGCCCAAACCCGTCTGATCTTGGAAGCGATCCAGTGGTAGGCCTGGCTAGTACTAATGTGGGAGACCACTTAAGAATACCAGGTTCTGTAAACATATATTGTACTGTTTAATGGGGATCATAGGACTGCATACTGTGTAGCCTATATACCAATTTCTATGGTATCTGTTGCTATAAAATAACACATCTAATATAATTTATATTTTGGTGTGTGGGATACTTAGCAGAATTGTCTTATATATTTTGCCATTATATGTATGTACCGTCATGAGTTTTATATAATAAATAAAAGTTATGTTTTATTTTATTTATAAGAATTCATATAAGTGTGCCCCAAGAATAGCCTTACTTTTTCTCGTTGGTTAAAAATCCCAGGGATATACAAGCCTATATACATTAAAGTTGCCTGAGGGTGTAAACCACCTTAGCTGCCCATCACTGTCATTAAAACACAGCTGTGCATTGTTTAGCCTTAGGTTGCGGATTGTGTTCTACAGATCTAGGACCTGAGACTGGCGGCTTCTTGCATATACTTTGCTACTACTTTGTGTTCTCTTTGGAATTCAGCAGCAGTATTCAGTTATAACTACCCCCTTATCCCAGTATAATACAGATCACTTTTATGTATGACAGTATCTCACCCACTAAATATAATATAGTTACAAACAATACATTTTAGTTTGAAATGGTTTGCCAACCTTTGTGTAATGTTTGGCTAAGTTTCTCATTGTTCCCATATTGCGGGGAGCTCGCAATGTACTGAGTGCAATGCTTAATGAGTGAGACTTAGGAGTTACCCGGTGACGTGAGAGGTTAATAGCTTGTGCGGTCACAGCGTCCTGGTCCGAGTCGGTTATCTGCGTTGCGTTCCTGACTCCCAGTTTTGCATTACAAGATGCTTGGCTGCAGGGCACCAATCTCAGCATAGAAAGGAATTAAACAACAAGTGCAGCATACCTAAGGCTTAGAACCGTGTATGTCCAAGTGTAGCACAACTAGAGCAAGAATTCGCCATGTCGGCTCCCAGCTGAATTCCTTTTCCTTGCTATCTGGTGCTAATGACTGATTCTGTACATGCCACAGGCTACAACAAACACAATGCTCCCAACTAGCTTTGTCTCTTGCATCAAAATGTGAAATGTATATATTTACTAAAAGTAACCATTTCTTTGCCCCTGCCGCCTGCGTATCACATTGCTTCTTATATAACCCATGTTATCTTGTCTGCTCCACTCCATATTTTGCAATTGCTAACATAGCAGAATTAAATAACGTTTATATATAGAGCTATTTCCTGGGGCTATTACAGAGCAATGTATTGGACTGACCTAGAGCAATTCAGACAAAGCAAATCTCTGGGTGCTATGGGGAGACTATGGACCTGATTAGCCTTCTCATATCCACCCAATGTCGCTCTTCAATGTCGCTCTTCTGCATAAACATTGGTAACATCGACACACATCGGGCAGTCATGCACCATTTACAACAAGTCTGACCAGCTGCAATCACTGAAATTCTCCTCGCACGCAGAGCGCTCTCATGCTGCATATACAATCGCAATAGATCATTTATACACGCCTATGAAACAGCGTTCAAATGGACAGGCACGCCCTGCGTTTTTTCAACCAACCCCCCGTCACCACCCCCAAATGCTGACAGCCTGTCACTCACTTTGCGATGGATACCCCTGTGCGTTCGTAATCGCAATGCGATCGCTGCGCACGTGCAGTGCGGCTTATACGCATGTGCGATGGCAAACAAGCGCTCAATCGGCTTCCATAATCACCATTGCGTCCACTGCTGAAAAAGGCCCCATGAAACTACATCTCCGGCGGAAAACTCATGGAGTAAAAGTTAGTTAGATTTAGGATTGTTTAGTTTGTCCCATTACTTTTGGCCCCTTAAAAAGTGGGAGGCACATATAGAAACCGTTGTAATTCCTACACCGTTCACCTGATTTGGATGTAATTACCCTCAAATTAAATCTGAAAGTCTGCAGTTAAAGCACATCTTGTTTGTTTCATTTCAAAGCCATTGTGGTGAATAGAGGCCAAAATATGACAATTCTGTCAATGTCCCAATATTTATGCACCTGACTGTATCAGTGGAATGTATTACAAAACGCATGCAATGTCATGTCCGATAAGAGCTCTTCCCTGCAATGTGTAAAAGTAAAGGGGAGACTGCATTGGTCACCGGGGCGAATATCACAAATGGCAGCCAATAGAAATTTGTACGACCGCAAACATAGGACAGCAGCAGATCTTCTCAAAATCTGCTGCGGCCCCCTCACTAGATACATCCAAGGGATACTTGAAATTTGGGGATATCATCCAAACATGGGTGTTTTCGGGGGTTATCCTGCAAATGTCTTTTGATAAATAGGCCCCTTATTTTCTGCACTGCCCTGGCATCTTGCCTTAGAGATCAAAGTACTTTATGTGAGATTCCTTCTTGGCGACATGGTGCTGTGAGAATGGAATGGCGGGGGGACAGAATTAATTAACGTCCAGGTGAACCGGGTCTTGAGCGAACACCAGACTGTACACTTCTCACTCTTCTACATCGTTTCATATTTTCCCCAAGATCTTTTTCTTCTTTAATAAGAAAGGGGGACAGGATAATACATTCATTTATATGAAGGGAGATTGGCACTGCTCCTAGAACGTTCATCGCTCATAGTGTTTTGTCTGTTGTGTGCTGGTTCCAGTTGCCACAAATATTTCATTCATTATAAATGTGTTGTGTATTAAAGGATTACATGGTGACATCTAACTAGGTGGTCATCTATGAATATGAAGCATAATGTTCTACTGACTGAAATGTACAGTACAAATGGCTTTTGACTGTAAGTTTATTATCAACAACCTTTTTTTATTTATTGTTTTTTTGTAAATGTACGCCATTGTTTTTCTTTTTTAGTTCAAGCAGGATATTATTGTATAGGTAAGAGGTCTTGGTTCAACGAGAAACATTGCTCAATATCTTGTACTGATGAGATCTAGTGTGGGTGAAACAGCTATGGACAAGTTCAAATCTATATCTCTGCGTTCTGAATATGTCTGTGTCAATAACTGACAGTTATGGATGCATCAATATTCATTCAGACCTTATTTGAGAATGGCGCAATTTGATAGTAGTTCATCGTATAAATTGCGACATCAAGCCCTCAGATTGACCCACTGTATTGGGGATGTGGGCGGCATTCGGGTGGCTGGAAAGTGTCCCATGCTTCCCTGGAGAGTAAGAGTAAGCTTCAGCCTGGTGATTAATAGGAATTTTGATCAAAGTGCTAGAGATCATTACATCCAGCAAGGATCGTGGTGACAGACATACAACCCAATATATAACTTTGTTTTTGGTTTTAACCATAAGTACATACTCTCCCAGGACGTCTGGGAGACTCCCCAATTTTAGGAGAAGCCTCATGACCCCTGGAAGAGTAGCTGGCCTCTTTCTAGTGAAGTGGGCAGGATGAGGAGGATAATGCCGGGAGTCACAGATCCATGGAGAGGGAGTGGGGCCTATATGACATGATTCTATGAGAATCGTGTCATTATCCGCCACCCCCTGTTGATTGACCAGTTAATCGCGGCATTACACTACGAGGAGGTGGGACCAAATGATGCAAAACGCCCAGCCCCGTCACCACTACCAGTTAGCTGCTGGAAAGTATGTATGTATGGTTTTAACTTTTATCTCATGGAGCTCTACCCAAAATTAAATTACTTTCTATATATTCTAATAAGGTTCTTTGCTGTCACTTTATTGCGTTACTACGTGGTGCATTCTGCAGAATGTACAGTAGATAACAAAGTATGTTTTTTCACTTTTCCAAGCATGTTAGGTATTTATATATGTTTTTGTACTGGATGTAACTAAATGCGCATACTCACCTGTATACAGAGTACTAATTTTTCCGAACGTCGCCCCCTGTCTGTACACTTGCAATATCATCATATGAGCGTATTTGCGCCAGCCCTGTACTAGGTGCAAAAGATACATCAGAAACCAGGTGTATGCTTACCTTTGGACACCTCTACATAGCCCGCAGTTCCATCGATGCTTCAACTCTGACATTAGCCCAGGGGGTCTTCAACCTTGGCCCTCCAGCTGCTGTGGAATTACACATCCCAGCATGCACTGCCACCTTTTTGATATAACAGCATGCTAAAACTATGGTAGTGCATGCTGGGATGTGTAGTTCCACAGCAGCTGGAGGGCCAAGGTTGAAGACCCCTGCTTAGCCTGTGTAGGGAGAGGCGACTGAAATGCGCACAGCTCTGATCTCTCTGTACATGCGCACTTTAGTTACGTAGTCTACGTAGTATGAAAACACACAGGATACTTTCTACAAACGGGCTTGTCAATTTATCTATAATCTATCTGCAAAATCTATAATAAATGGATGTACTGGTTTCTTGCTGTCATTAGTTATGCGCCTGCCACTGCTTGAGGTTTGGGTGGGCAGGATGAGAAAATAAATGTCTACAGTTGCCATTGTTTCTTCCCATTTATACTTGCTGTATACCTTCACAAAATAAACATCCTGACATATAAAAGAGTTTATCGAGGCATCAGAATCCTTTGAATGCTGACACTGAGTAACGCTGATATCTGTTATTATATGCACGTCTTTAGAAGTCCTATATTGTGACAATGAGACATGTCTTGTCTGTGCACCTTGTATGCTGTTCTTAGGGAGTATTCTGTAACATTAAGATGCTTTTGTGTGACCAGATCAAGGAATGGAAGACACAGTGTGTGTACGTGTGTGTGTACGTGTGTGTGTACGTGTGTGTGTACGTGTGTGTGTGTGTGTGTGGTCTTTTTTGGCTCCTTGCTGTTGGTCATGTTACAATGAGGGATGAACAGAGGTGAAAAAATGTAACATGTAGAACTCGCTTCCTTCTCACACAGACTGAACGCCACTTTGCTCCAGTAATATATTGAAATAAAGCCTAACACCGATGTGTTTTTTTTTTCTTTTTTATATTTGCTGTGCGGCTTGGCACCTTAATGTGTACAGCTCTGCTCTCACGTCCAAAAAAATGTGAGAGGAGCATTATTACGCAAATGAGCTTTGAAGGCTCTTTAGGGGGAGTTATTTTGCTGATGATGAAACGCGTCGGTGCAGTTTGGTCAGTTTTTTGCTTTCTCTGAAACTATTTACCGTCTTCTACTGAGAGCAGCAGACCCTATTAGCATCCAGACCATCTATTACACTGCTCTTCTTTTCTGTTTTTTTCTGGTAGCAAATAGGGATGGCCATCGACTATCAATAATTCATAATCATCGATGGTTTATGGCCGACGTCGAATGCTTTTACCATCAATGTTTTTTTTTTCCAGGGTGCCGGGACACAGAGCATAGCTCCGCCCCTTACATCCACAAAGCCCTGCCCCCATTTTCTGATTGGCCCATTGGCCAGTCAGGCAAAGAACAAGGATGACCATCAGTTGGGGAAGCCATCGATGTTCATCCATTGCATAGTTGATAGTCACTTGCTATATTGCCATTGGTGGAGATATCCATACCACACCCTATTAGAGAGCTGCAGTCATTTTCTAACCAAACAGATATAGTTCTCACTCTGCATCAGTCCCTGTGATGTGATTATTTTATAGGTCTTTACTGGACCAAGGGACAGTCCACTCATATACAATTGGGACGGATGCAAAGCATGCTGTGTGTAACCTGTGTGTGGGTCACTATATTATACAATGTATAATAGGGGTGTGCACCGGCCACTTTTCGTGTTTTGTGTTTTGGTTTTGGATCTGGATTGGTTTTGCCAAGACCACCCTTCCGTGTTTTGGGTTCTGGGTTTTGTGTTTTGGATCTGTATTTTTTTTTTAAAAAGCATAAAAACAGCTAAAATCACAGAATTTGTAGGTTTTTCTGCTCCTATGCTATTATTAACCTCAATAACCTTAATTTCCACTCATTTCCAGTCTATTCTGAACACCTCACACCTCACAATAGTGTTTTTATGTCCAAAAGGTTGCACCAAGGTAGCTGGATGACTATGCTAAGCGACACGAGTGGGCGGCACAAACACGTGACCCATCTAGGCGTGAAACTGCAGTGGCAGACAGGATGGCAGTTTGAAAAACTAGGCCCCAAACTGTACATAATGCAAAGAAAAAAAAGAGGTGCAAGATGGAATTGTCCTTGGGCCCTCCCACCCACCCTTATGTTGTATAAACAGGACATGCACACTTTAACAAACCAATCATTTCAGCGCCAGGGTCTGCCACACAACTGTGGCTGAAATGATTGGTTCGTTTGGGCCCCCACAAAACAAGCTGGCAATTAATCTGTCCCTGCACAAACTGGCTCTACGGAGGCAAGATGTCATCCTCATCCTCCTCATCCACCGATTCCTCACCCTCTTCAGTGTGTACATCCTCATCCTCACAAAGTATTAACTCGTCCCCACTTGAATCCACCACCACAGGTCCCTCTGTACGTCCCTGGAAGAGCTGATAGTTCATTTTGATGAACATCATCTTCTCCACATTCTGTGGAAGCAACCTCCTACGCCTTTCGCTGACAAGGTTCCCGGCTGCACTAAACACTCTTTTGGAGTACACACTGGAGGAGGGGCAACTCAGGTAAAATAGAGCCAGTTTGTACAGGGGCCTCCAAATTGCCTCTTTTTCCTGCCAGTACAGGTATGGACTGTCTGACATGCCTACTTGGATGCTGTCACCGATGTAATCCTCCACCATTCTGTCAATGGTGACAGTATCATATGCAGTGACAGTAGACATGTCAGAAATTGTTGCCAGGTCCTTCAGTCCGGACCAGATGTCCAAACTTGGTCCTGTCTGCCCTGCATCACCGCCAGCGGGTTGCTTAGGATACCTAAGTTTTTTCCTGGCAGCCCCAGTTGCGGGAGAAAATGAAGAAGGAGCTGTTGACGTGTCACGTTCCGCTTCAGCTGACAGTGTGTTCACCAGCAGGTCTTTGCACCTCTGCAGGCTTGTGTCGGCCGGAAAGAGAGACACCACATAGGCTTTAAACCTAGGATCGAGCATGGTGGATAAATTTTAGTAGTGGTCTGATTTCAACAGATTGACCACCCTGGAATCCTGGCAAAGCGAATGAAGGGCTTCATCCACAAGTCCCACATGCCGAGCGGAATCGCTCCGTCTTAGCTCCTCCTTCACTTTCTCCAGCTGCTTCTGCAAAAGCCTGATGAGGGGAATGACCTGACTCAAGCTGGCAGTGTCTGAACTGACTTCACGTGTGGCAAGTTCGAAGGGCTGGAGAACCTTGCACAACACGGAAATCATTCTCCACTGCGCTTGAGTCAGGTGCATACCCCCTCCTTTGCCTATGTCATAGGTGGATGTATAGGCTTGAATGGCCTTTTGCTGCTCCTCCATCCTCTGAAGCATATAGAGGGTTGAGTTCCACCGCGTCACAACCTCTTGCTTCAGGTGATGGCGGGGCAGGTTCAAGAGTGTTTGCTGGCGCTCCAGTCTTCGGCACGCAGTCGCTGAATGGCGAAAGTGGCCAGAAATTTTTCGGGCCACCCAAAGCGTCTCCTGCACGCCCCTGTCGCTTTTCAGAAAATTCTGCATCACCAAGTTTATTGTGTGAGCAAAACATGGGACGTGCTGGAATTTGCCCAGATGTAATGCCCGCACAATATTGGTGGCGTTGTCAGATATCACAAATCCCCAGGAGAGTCTAAGTGGGGTAAGCCACTGGGCGATGATTTCCCTCAGTTTCTCTAAGAGGTTGTCGGCGGTGTGCCTCTTACTGAAACCGGTGATACACAGCGTAGCCTGCCTTGGAACGAGCTGGCGTTTCTGAGATGCTGCGACTGGTGACGCTGCTGCTGTTGCTGCGTAAGGTGATACATCTACCCAGTGGGCTGTCACAGTCATATAGTCCTTAGTCTGCCCTGTCCACATGTCCGTGGTTAAGTGGACATTGGGTACAACGGCATTTTTCAGGACACTGAGGACACTTTTTCTGACGTTTCTGTACAGTCTCGGTATCGCCTGCCTAGTGAAGTGGAATCTAGACGGGATTTGGAACCGGGGACACACTACCTCCATCAATTGTCTAAATCCCACTGCACTAATGGCGGATACCGGACGCACGTCTAACACCAACATAGCAGTCAAGGCCTCAGTTATACGTTTTGCTTCAGGATGACTGCTGTCGTACTTCATCCTCCTCGCTAAGGACTGTTGGAGGGTCAATTGTTTAGTAAAAGTAGTGGTGTTCCTACTTCCTCTCTGGGATGATGAACGACTCCCAGCAGCAGCAGCAGCGGCAGCAGGAGGCGTAGCAATGCAGGATCCTCCAGAGTAATCCCCGATAGGAGAGTCAGTCATGCCAGTGACATGGCCTGCAGGACTACTTCCGATCCTGACTAAGGAGGAAATTGACGAGGAGGGAGTTGACGGTGTGGTTTGCAGGCGCTTGGATACAACAGGACAACGGGATTTAGGTGTCCCTGGACTGCTTACGGTCTTAGCCAAAGTTTCTGAACTTGACAGTAACTTATTATGAACGCGCTGCAGGTGCCGTATAAGGGAGGATGTTCCTAGGTGGTTAACGTCCCTACCCCTACTTATTCCACCTTTACATAAGGTACATATGGCAAGACAGTTGTTGTCCGGATTTGGATAGAAATATTGCCAGACCAAAGAGGTGGAATGTTTGGTCTTCTGCCCAGGCATGACCGTGATGGGCTTTTTCATCCCACGGACAACAACTGTCTCCCCCGGAGCCTGATTTAAACAAACCACATCACCATCAGAATCCTCCTCGCCAACTTCCTCCTCAGCGCCAGCTACACCAGTATCCTCATCCTGTTGTACTTCAACAGTGACATCTTCAATTTGCATATCTGCAAGTGGACTGTGGGTGCTCCTTTCAGCACTTGCAGGGGGCGTGCAAATGGTGGAAAGAGCCACCTCTTCCCGTCCAGTGCTGGGAAGGTCAGGCATCGCAACCACCACCACACTTGGACTCTCCTTGGGGATTTGTGATATCTTCTTAGAAAGCACAGTTCTTCGCTGTGCTTTTGCCAGCTTAACTCTTTTGATTTTTTTAGTGGGAGGAGGGCTTCCATCGTCATGTGAAGCTGAACCACTAGTCATGAACATACTAGGGATCGACCTTAGCCGTTCCTTGCCACTCCGTGTCGTAAATGGCATATTGGCAAGTTTACGTTTCTCTTCAGCTGATTTAAATGTTTTTTTCAAGGTCATTTTCCTGAACTTTGTCATTTGGGATTGTATGTGCCCTCTATTATGACATTGGGCATCGGCCTTGGTGGACGACGTTGATGGCATGTTATCGTCTATGTCATGACTAGTGGCAGCAGCTTCAGCACTAGGAGGAAGTGGTTCTTGATCTTTCCCTATTTTATTTTTATCGGTGAAAGTTTGGTCCTCCATTTATGTTATATCGATTTGATATATACGTGCGGCTAAACACAGAAAATATTTTTTTATTTTTGCTGGAGAGTAGTGCACTTTGTGGGTTACACCAGCCTTTAAGAAATGAGCTTGGCGCTGCTCCTTTGTTGATGCACGTGCGGCTACTGCGCGCACAATTCACAAACACAGAAAATATTTTTTTTTCTGGTTTGGACTGGAGTGTACTTTGGGGGTTACAGCACCCTTTAACGGTCAAGCCAGCCGGCCCTTTACTTATGACACAGGCGCACGCTTGGCACTACTTTGTTGATGCACGTGCGGCTACTGCGCACACAATTCACAAACACAGAAAATAATTTTTTTTTTGGTTTGGACTGGAGTGTACTTTGGGGGTTACAGCACCCTTTAACGGTCAAGCCAGCCGGCCCTTTACTTATGACACAGGCGCACGCTTGGCACTACTTTGTTGATGCACGTGCGGCTACTGCACACACAATTCACAAACACAGAAAATAATTTTTTTGGTTTGGAGTGTACTTTGGGGGTTACAGCACCCTTTAACGGTCAAGCCTGCCGGCCCTTTACTTATGACACAGGCACACACTTGGCACTACTTTGTTGATGCACGTGCGGCTACTGCGCACACAATTCACAAACACACAAAAAATATTATTTTTTTAGCACTTGGGGGGAGCACCCCTGATGGACAGAGCACCCCCTGGACAACACTACAGCACCCCTTTAGGACTGGGACACTGCACAGGACTTTGGAGTGGACACAGCCCCTATGGAGAACTGACTGCACAACACAGTCCAGCCAGCCCCTATGGACTTTGAAGTAGTGGACACAGCCCCTATTAACAACAGCAGCACAGCACAGCACAACACAGTCAGCCCCTATGGACTTTGAAGTAGTGGACAACAGCAGCACAGCGCAGCACAGCACAACACTACTCTGCACTACACTACACAGCCCAGCCAGCCCTAACTCCCACCCTCCCTCTTCACTGTCCACAGCCGAGTGAGAAAATGGCGTCGACTCGGGTATCTTATATAGGATCCAAAACCCGCGAGACTCGGAAGGCGGGATGATGACGTTTTGCCTCGATTTCAGAATCCAAGTCAGGCCAGAAAAGTCGAGCCTGACTCGGATCTGCCTCGGATCGGGGGGGCTCGGTGGGGTTCGGATTTCAGAAATCCGAACCCGCTCACCCCTAATGTATAATAGGAGGCCCTATTTTGCACAGTGCATGATTGTACAATGCACAAGTGTAAATAATATAGATATTGTCTAACAGACCTACGTGATTCATTAAAGTTTATTTATAAGGTGGCACAAGTTCCGCAGCGATGTGTGTGGTGTTTTGCTGACTGTTTGCTAGTATCTAGCTTATAAGCAACATTTCTGCTGGTTTGGACGTGAGCTCACTGAGCAATAAAAGAAGAAAAAACAATCTGCACTTATATAATGGTATTATTCCAGCTGAAGACCCTGAAACGTAAGCCTCCTTCTCATTTGCTCCGTCTATACACTTTTCAGTTGTGCATGGAAGGAAGGACATAGCTCTTGCCCAGCGGCTTTGTGTCAAGTGATTGCTATTAGTGATCCCACCACATTGCAATATCTAGGCAGTTTCCCATCACTGATCCCAGAACACGAATCCTTTCATTGGATTATAGAAAATGGTGAAGCATTGATTCACACCAGTAACTTTGTGAATGGCAGATTAATACTTCCTGTTATTTAAGGTGTGCGTGTTCCATCTATTTTTGGATCAAAAGGAACCGGGACATTTTTTTGCAAGAAAAAACCCAATGATAACCCCTTCCCTGTGTACCAGGGATATACAGTGCTCTCCGGAGACACTGGAAGCCTAGACCTGACTTATGCTCATCGAGATGTATTAAACCTTGGAGAAAGACAAAGTACCAACCAATCAGCTCCTAACTCAATTTTCAAACACAGTCTGTAATGTAGCATTGAAGAGCTGATTGTTTGGTACTTTATCTTTCTCCACGTTATCTCTCTCCAAGGCTTAGTACATCTACCCCTAATACAACTACAATTATACTTGGTTTATTCACCTTTGTCGACTCTCCCTTATTGCTACCATTTCAGGGAGTCTCCCTAACAATCCCCCCTAACTCCCTGAACAGTGTTGCAATCTCAATGATTACACATTACCCTCATTATGAAGATATATATATATACACATATACATACCTTGACAAAGGGGCGCTGCGGCCCCGAAACGTCGGACTCTTACGTTGTGAATACAATTATTGTTGCAAACTCAAATTCCCGGAGTGCCGCTGTTTTTTATACTACATAGAAAAGGTGATATAGTGTAGTTTGTTTTTACTGAAGTAGCAAGACAGGACTACAATTGGCTGCATACCATATATTGTTGTATATCAAGCATGTAGTATGTATAGCCAAGATATCTCCCAGTATTCCTCTCT
Source organism: Taudactylus pleione (assembly GCA_031769625.1). Taxonomy (NCBI): domain Eukaryota; kingdom Metazoa; phylum Chordata; class Amphibia; order Anura; family Myobatrachidae; genus Taudactylus; species Taudactylus pleione. The sequence goes on from JAUIMM010000710.1 coordinate 4,572,277, forward strand.
CCTCAGTATTCCTTCGACGAGTATGCAATGCGCATAAGCTGTCCTGTGCACAACAAACCTTCAATATCACATCACCAGCAGCCATACAGAAGAACGCACACTCCTTGGGAGTTGGCTCCTGAAACAGGCCTGGCTGGGCAGCGTCACTGGATTACTCGCTCTGGACCACCACGATGCCTGGCATCACGAGTGTCGTCCCCGGTTACGATGGCTGTGGCTGGCCTGGTGTCCAAGCCAGCCACAGCTACCGTGACCGGGGTTGACACGTGTATATAAGGTGTTCCAGTAGATGACATCCCTTACATTCCACCCTATATGAGCCATATACCATTGGAAACCAGATAAGCTTTAAAGTTCTTTTTTTTTGGTACACACATTAATTTTGAGCACCAATTATCACTTTAATTAATCTACTACACTATCAGGCGCATGTCTCTTTAACCCCCTTTTTCAGAGTCACCTTATCCGCTGGCCAAACCGGAACACTAAGAAGACTGTTGCCGCCTTTTAATCAAGGATCAGTGACTTTTAAAAAATTAATTGACTATATCACATTCATACTACACTTTTTTTAATATTTAAATTTCATTTGAGGGAATTACTGTATTTGTGCGCTGTCCCTACACACACTTCCACATATATAATATATATATTGTGACAAGAATCACATAGACTGGAGTAAAGGTCTGTACAGGTCAGTGCAGTGTTCACAGGCAATATGTTATGGCAGGTACACAGAATCTTACATACACACACACAGGATCCCTAACACTAGTCACCCCCGTGCCTTTAACCTGGGTGACTAATTCACCATCAGGATCATTGTGTATTTGCACTGACAAAACTTTAAGACAGATAACAGGTGCTAATTAGCCTTGTTTGTGGTTTACAACTGATCCCAGTAAAACCTGGACTGGATCTCACTACCATGCTGTTTATTGCTCCATCTCTGCACAAACCTGCCGCTCCACATTAACTTCATCTGAAAGCATGCTGTCCATACATAGAGAGAGAGAGAGAGACACAGTGTATATATATTTATATGTGTGTGTGTGTATACGTAACATATAATATACACTGCTCAAAAAAATAAAGGGAAGACTAAAATAACACATCCTAGATCTGAATGAATGAAATATTCTTATAAATACTTTGGCCCTCATTCAGAGCCACTCGCTATCGGCAGTACGCTCGTTCCCTGCGATGTTCGCACATCTGCGCATGCGTACGGTTTTTAGTACGCATGCGCGAACCAGTCAGTGCGGCCGAAAATCATTTGTACGCTATATAGCGAGTGCCTGCTATTTTGAGTGACAGAATGAGGCGTATGTGGGTGGTAACGGGGGAAGGTGCTTGAAAACGGGGAGTGGAGATGCGAACGCAGGCGTGCTTAAAGGTCAAAACGGGCGTTTTATGGGTGTGCATAATTAAAACAGCAGCATCATTGACCACGTCACTGGGTTATTTTATAGCCAGAACTGCTCGCAATATTGTGGTTGAAAAAACCAACCACAAGAATAGCGAGCAGTTCATACGCTGTTCGATGTACTCGATTAATCTAATAAATAGCGGACATGACGTATGATGCGAGCGGCCAGGGGGCGTTTTTATCAAATAAACGAGCGTATGTTTTGCTCGCTCGTTCAGACATGGAGGCGGCAACCGACCGCAAAGAGCGAACGGTTCATTTGACTAGCCACCCCCTTTTTATGAACGAGCGAGCGCTAATTGCGAGCGGCTCTGAATGAGGGCCTTTGTTCTTTATATAGTTGAATCTGCTGACACCAAAATCACACAAAAAATATGATTGGAAATCAAACTTATTAACCCATGGAGGTCTGGTTTTGGAGCCACACTCAAAATTAAAGTGGAAAAACACACTACAGGCTGCTCCAACTTTGATGTAATGTCCTTTAAAACAAGTCAAACTGAGACTCAGTAGTGTGTGTGGCCTCCATGTGCCTGTATGACCTCCCTACAATGTCTGGACATGCTCCTGATGAGGTGGCGGATGGACTCCTGAGGGATCTCCTCCCAGACCTGGACTAAAGCATCTGCCAACTCCTGGACAGTCTGTGGTGCAACGTGGCGTTGGTGGATGGAGCGAGACATGATGTCCCAGATGTGCTCAATTGGATTCAGGTCTGGGGAACGGGCGGGCCAGTCCATAGCATCAATGCCTTCGTCTTGCAGGAACTGCTTACACACTCGAGCCACATGAGGTCTAGCATTGTCTTGCATTAGGAGGAACCCAGGGCCAACCGCACCAGCATATGGTCTCACAAGGGGTCTGAGGATCTCATCTCGGTACCTAATGGCAGTAAGGCTACCTCTAGCGAGCACATGGAGGGCTGTGCGGCCCCCCCAAAGAAATGCCACCCCACACCATTACTGACCCACTGCCAAACCGGTCATGCTGGAGGATGTTGCAGGCAGCAGAATGTTCTCCTTGACGTCTCCAGACTCTGTCACGTCTGTCACGTGCTCAGTGTGAACCTGCTTTCATCTGTGAAGAGCACAGGGCACCAGTGGCGAATTTGCCAATCTTGGTGTTCTCTGGCAAATGCTAAATGTCCTGCACGGTGTTGGGCTGTAAGCACAACCCCCACCTGTGGATGTCGGGCCCTCATACCACCATCATGGAGTCTGTTTCTGACTGTTTGAGCAGACACATGCACATTTGTGGCCTGCTGGAGGTCATTTTGTAGGGCTCTGGCAGCGCTCCTCATGTTCCTCCTTGCACAAAGGCGGAGGTAGCGGTCCTGCTGCTGGGTTGTTGCCCTCCTACGGCCTCCTCCACGTCTCCTGATGTACTGGCCTGTCTCTTGGTAGCGCCTCCATGCTCTGGACACTACGCTGACAGACACAGCAAACCTTCTTGCCACAGCTCCCATTGATGTGCCATCCTGGATGAGTTGCACTACCTGAGCCACTTGTGTGGGTTGTAGACTCCGTCTCATGCTACCACTAGAGTGAAAGCACCGCTAGCATTCAAAAGTGACCAAAACATCAGCCAAAAAGCATAGGAACTGAGAAGTGGTCTGTGGTCACCACCTGCAGAACCACTCCTTTATTGGGGGTGTCTTGCTAATTGCCTATAATTTACACCTGTGGTCTATTCCATCTGCACAACAGCATGTGAAATTGATTGTCAATCAATGTTGCTTCCTAAGTGGACAGTTTGATTTCACAGAAGTGTGAATGACTTGGAGTTACATTGTGTTGTTTAAGTGTTCCCTGTATTTTTTTGAGCAGTGTGCCTGCACACTATATATGATGATGGGGACATGTTCCCCGAAACGTTGATGTCTCTGCACTGTGTTTGAATTTTGAACTTTGAGTAAATCATCTCCATGACTTTGGAAGTCTCTGAGTGTCGCCTGAATATATATATATATATATATATATATATATATATATATATATTATACAGTGTGTGTATGTATATATATGTATATATATATATATATATATATATATATATATAAATGGGATTTTCCTGCATTGATTATAAGGCACAATGATCCCTATGCCTACATGAATTTTTTGAGAAGTATCAGTGTGTTTTCATGAACAAGTAGATCTTACTAACTGCTTTAGGGCTCATTTGGATTTAAATAAATATTATGACATGCCTCAGATGTAGCAGTGCATGTCCATTTTCATGGCAGTAGACAAGTATGGCTTTATTGCTAAAGCCAAGACATGTATTTATCTCCATGTGTACAAATAAATAGGCCCCACCCATTTATGTTACATTATTACTTATTTTTAATTGTGCCACAGTATAATATGTAACCGTGGCTAGTGGCTGCTTATTTCTCATATCACTGGTGCCTCATCTATATGTTCTGCCATTTTTGAGCAGTGTCTAGATGCAGGTCTAAAGCATATGAGATTGTAAAGAAGGAACACCTTGTCCCCCCCCATCCCCCCCTCCCCGTAATTTTCTTAACTCTGGTGGTGTGCCCACCACTCCCGGAGACTAATTCAGCCTGGCTGACGGATATGGACAACCAGGTCAAGGAAATCTAAGCAGACACTGAGCTCGGCACACCCTCCAAATGGTGGCGACAATTTTGGAGAATAGTTCGTTATGCCCCGATCTGCCCCTCAAATGACGCAGCATGTCAATCATGCTGCAGCTAAGAGGGGTCTGCGAGCGAGCGGCCTGCGCCGACCAACAAACATCGGACATGTATGTACGCTAACCATCGTGTTAGCGTACATCTTTGAAACAGGCCCTTAGTTATGTACAAGTGTAAATGGGGCCGACTTGCTGCAAGTATGATTTGAACTGCAGCCTGGGGAGGCACCGCAGAGCCAGCCCAGCTTCTTCCTGCTCCTGGCAGGGCAGGCACAGAGCAGATTAACGCCATGCTATGGCCCTGTGTATTAGTACCTCCCTCCTAACAAATAACCACCCATTAAATAAAGGCACAGAAATAACTACATAAACATATGGACTACAGAGTAGTGGAATAGAGTGGCAGATTTTATTAAGCTATATTAACAGATTACTTGTTACCTCCATTGTTCATCTCACATCACTGGCAGAAAACCAGGGTTGTATGATGCTGCGGAAGGTTGTTTGAATAATAACCAATGCGGAACCGCAGTTGTGACCAGGGCTGCCAGGGAGCTGGGAGGCGAGGTGGCCTTGGGCATCAAGGGGGCCTGGAGTGCAGCATCGCAGGATGGTGTGTCTTGCCTTCCCTTGCACTCCAAGGCCCCATACAAAGGCCAGGTTTGGGTAATCTGTACCTGCGCCACCTCTCGGCACCACTGACTGTGGCTTCCGATTGGTCCTTCCACTCACATTCTCAGAAATTTTGAATGAAGTGAATTCAAATGTTCAACCACTTAGGTGATCGCGCAGCTTTAAATGAAGTATGAACCTTAGTTATTTCATACATCTCAGTAATACACAACACTTGATTTATAGTAAAGTCAAATACTGGCTGTACTTTCTTTTCAAATCTATGATTAGCAGAGCTGTAGCATCAGGGACACCTGTTTTAAAAGCATTTTAATGCCCTGAAATTTATTCTGCACACAGAACCAAAGCATTTTTCTGCCAGAAGCTGGTGCCTAATTGAGGTAAGAACAGTTTTACTGTTACAGAACTCAATGGTGAAAATAAATTCTAGGCAACGAAATTCACAAAAGCACAGATAGCATTATTTTGCACTGGTGCTCTCTAAGACAAATACGACCCAATTCGTAATACAGTATCCTAATAAACTGCCACTCAGTCTGCGAAGGAACTTTATTATATGGGATTAAAGGCCTGATTCAGACCCACTCGCAAGCGGGTCGATGGTGGCCCAGTGCTCACGCGCGAGCCCCGGAGCGAGCGCAAACAGTGCGAGCTCCGGGACTCACTACAAAAGGGGCAGCTGTCGATGTTGATCGACAGCTCGCCCCATTTTGTAAGCATGGTGGGGGGTGGCTTCACGAACTGAGGCATTCCCATACGAACACCTGCCGTTTGTGGGCGGCCCCACTGACATCACCATTGATGTCACTGAGAGAGCTTCCGGCTCTATTTGAGCCAGAAGCTCTCTGGGGCTTGCGGCCATGAGACCCTACCACAAGGGTCTCGTCGCAAGCCCGATGGTCACGATGGTCTTGACCATCGCGACCATCATCATGGCTGCTTGCAATAGCTGTGGGAGGTAACCCACAGCTATGCGAGCGGCCAAGAGGCCGCAACTAAAAAAAACCTGCGCCCGCCCTGATTCAGAGCGAGCGCTCGCTTTTTGCGAGCGCCTCTGAATCAGGCCCTAAGCGCACTGCGGATAGTGTGGTTGTTAATCTCAGCCTTCTGGTCTTGTGCTGAAGTTGCTACCGAATCTGATTAGACATTTATTTGTATTTGTATGATCATCATGTGATATTGTGCTGATTAGTGTTGTTATATTAGTAAGCACATATGGTGTCCGATTCCCACTATGGCCCTAACTTGTGTGAAGTTTGAATATTCTCCCTGTGCCTGCGTGGGTTTCCTCCGGGTACTCCGGTTTCCTCTCACACTCCAAAAATATACTGGTAGGCTAATTGGCTCCCAACAAAAATTAACCCTAGTGTGTATGTAAGCTCCACTGGGGCAGGGACTGATGTGAATGGCCAAATATTCTCTGTAAAGTGGTACAGAATATGTGTGCGCTATATACATAACTGGTAATAAATACATAATGCTGACCTGCTACTTGTAGTTTTTAATCCAGACCCCCAGTTTGCCTGTGTCATGCATCTCTATAAATGTGTCCCCCTGGGTGTAATAGTGACAATGCGTTTCATGTGCTGCTCCGTGTTATAATATACAGAGTAACATAAAAGGAAAGAACAAGATTTCTGCTTTGTTACAATGTAACCTTTGCTTTGATGCATTCACTTTAGGGTGGTCCACTTTAACATTGTCAAAAACAAAGAAGCTTGAATCATACTTCCACTATAATGTAGTAACTTGTGCACCAAATTTTAGCTTTGTACGTTGCAGTTTAGTGATCGCCCAGAAGTTTACTCTCTGGAAGCTGACACAAATGGAGATTATGCTGCCAAATATCATCGCATGTATACTCTGCTCTACTGAGGGCCCAGAAGTTGGAATTTTCAACCACTTTCAGAAAGAATGGAGAAGTATTGATAATAACGGTATAGTGCAGCGGATATTGCCCTCTGCCAAGAGCCTGTATTAAACCGATTACGACAGGAAATGTTAGAATATTTACCGAATGCTTTGGAAAAACAGCAACCAAGAGACGATTATCGGGAGCTTTTGTATTTATCTCTTTTGTCTCTTTGTGGTGGAAATGGCAGGGAAACATTTCGAGCTCCTGGTCCTACTCACCACGCTCGATGGATGGGTAAAGGTAATTAAGCTCTGAAAGTATGTCTCTTTCGAAATCCGTTCAGGTTTACACCTAGAGGGGCAAACAACATGGTGAATTTGGCTTTGTTTGCAAGTATGGTTTATATAAATTATTGGAGTGAAGCTCCATTGGAAGTTAGAGCACCATATAATGACATCGAGCTCTTAAGTCTCCTAAAAATCTTCCCTGATGTAACTATAGGTAAGAAAGCTTACATTGCTTTTACCAGACACCTCTGGTCTCTTTCTGAACACTTGGTAGCTTTAGCATTTTTTGACAATTGAGTGTCTACGAAAACCAAAGAGAAAATGGTAAAAAATCTGAAACGTCCATAGCTAGCCGACTTTCCGCAACGTATTCAACTATCTGAGGACGCAGATCTAAGTCTACAAAAGTTCAATATAGGGCGACCCCTAAATATTGTTTGTTTGGAAAATGTTTTGGTGTATTACCCATTGATGTACTAAGGAATAAAAAAGCCTTGTGGAGAAAGAAAATGTTAATGTTTTATTTTTTGGACCACCCTAATCCACATGTTACAAATGTAGCAATATAGGTAACAGATTTGTTTTATTGTTTATTTGATAATCTGCCGCTTTGTAAGTTTGTTTTTAGCATCTTATTGGCTGTTCTCCCATGCAATTATCTATAACAATAGAAAATTGCTTACATCGTCCAAATCTTGTAATAATGAGATACATTGGAATAAGTGGCTCATTTTATTACTAACTTTTTGGGAAGCAGCCAATTTCCATTACTGTATATTTATTTGGTGTGTCTACGGATTAATAGGACACCAAGCTTGAACTCAACAATTTATTAGCTATTAAAGGCTTTCAGGTTTAACAAAATGACATCTGACCCAATTTCCTTATGGCCTGTAAATAAATTGTCAGGTCATATCCCCTGGTTGTGACCCCAGTTCATTTTACACCTACATTACATGGCCAAAAGTTTGTTGTCACCTAAACATCACACCTATGGCTGAACATCTCATTCCAAAACCATGGGCATTTATACGGCGTTGGTCCCCCCGTGCTGTTGTAACAGCGTCCACTCTTCCGGGAAGGCTTTCCACTAGAGTTTGGAACACTACATCCATTCCGCCACAAAAGCATTAGTGAGGTCTGGCAGTGATGTTGGGCCACAAGGCCTGGCTTGCAGTTAGTATTCCAGTTAGTGCCAAAGTTGTTCAATGGTTTTGAGGGCAGGGATCTGTGCAGGCAGGGCTGGTGCTAGGGTGTTAGGAGCCACCCTGCAAACTATAAATTTGCGCTCTCCCTCCTATTTCTAATAAAGGGACAGCGCGTGCCTCAAAAAAGGGGCGTGATATCACAAGAAAGGGGCGTGCCCACATAATAGTACCCCCAATTCAAATAGCGCTGCAAAGTAGCACAATCTTATTCACATTACACCACACATAGTGCCCTTGATTCACATTACACCACATAGTAGTGTCTTGCCAATGCCTACAGTGGTGCCCCTTACACACAATGCCTACAGTAGTGCCCCTTATACACAATGCCCACAGTACTGCCCCTTATATAGTGTTCATTCTAGCACCCTGCACCTGTCACAACCCATACAGTTCCTGTTTCCTGCCTGGGGTGTCACTCTTTGCTCTGGTGCTAAAAGTAACACTACTTATACACATAATGCCCACAGTAGTAGTGCCCCTTACACATAATGCCCACAGTAGTAGTGCCCCTTACACATAATGCCCACAGTTGTAGTGCCACTTATGCAGTGCCCACACTTGTAGTGCCGCTTATGCAATGCCCACAGTAATAGTGCTCCTTACACATAATGCCCACAGTAGTAGTGCCCCTTACACATAATGCCCACAGTAGTAGTGCTCCTTACACATAATACCCACAGTAGTAGTGCTCCTTACACATAATGCCCACAGTAGTAGTGCCCAGTGGCGGCTCCAGAGGTGGGGCTGCAGTGCAGTCCAAAATTCAAATACGGGAGCCACACCAACTGCCAGCAAGTCCCGGCCAGTGATGCTTGGTCTAGGGGTCTCCTTTTACTGCACTGCAGTCCTGAGAGGAGGAGACACTTCCAAGCCAGCCGGGGCCCTGGCGCCTGTCCAATGGATCTGGCAGGTGCTGGGACAGGCACAAGCAGCCGGGGGCCCGCACATGGAGAAAACACTGGTTTCTAGGCATTCGTCTGCAGCTCCTAGAATCCAGGTAGGGCTGCCTGAAAAGAAGAGGAGTGGCTTCCTATTGGAAGCGCTCTCTGTGTTTATCGCAGCCCGGACTGGCAGTCCCAGGGTGAGTAAGCTCCTCCCCCTGGGAATGCCTGTTCTATGTGTGATTGGCAGGTAGTGCTTCCAATATTAAGACACTGCCAATGAAGCCAGTGCATGGACTCACTGGGGGTGGCGAATTTTACAGTGTGTGTGTGGGGGGGGGGGGGATTTTTTTACGTGCTACATGATTCAGTCTCGTTTTGTGAGCTTGTGTGACCTACTGCTTTGCAGCTGAGCTGTTAGACATTCTCACTTCACTGTTGGCTGTCCACTTTCCATAATATAGGATAAGTTTGTATTAAGAGATGTGCGGCTCGTTTTTCCTGAAAAACGAGCGCACCCAAACTTTGGGTTTCAGAGTCAAATCGAGTCCCAGCTCGGATCACTTTCAGGGTTCCGAGTAGAACCAAGTCCTAGCTCGGGTCTGCTGTAAGTTTGGAACTCTGATTTAAAACCGAATCTCTGTTTTGGAGACCGGTCCAAATTACATTATTTTAGCTGCATACTTACCGACTTTTTTTCACTTCTTACCAGGAGCAGCCGGAAAGCATCAACTGCTCTCAGCTTCGGGGGGCAGGGCCAGACAGTAGCCGCCATTAGGCCCAGCCCCTTTACAGGAAACATTGTTATTTGAGGGTCTGCGAGGAGGGGGCGGGGCTAAACAACGCGCTTTGTGCCTTTTAGCCCCGCCCCCTCCCTACGGACCCACAAATTTTGCTGAAAATCTCCCCATCCTGCCTATTTCACTAGAAAGTGGGCATGATACGGGAGATCTGCCTACTATTCCGTGGGTGCGGGGGGGTTACCTAAAAAATCATGAGCCTCCGGCAACTCCCGGGAGAGTAGGCATGTATGTTTTAGCTGCAGTTATCAATTTAAGAAATCCAAAACCGAATCTGTCCCAAAACACTTGAGGGTGGTTTTGCCAAAACCAGAACCAAAACACAGGGGTCCGCGCACATCCCTACTTGTAGTACACATCAAAACACTTTCTCTGTTCCCACTCATTGTCACTACAGTGGTAGCAGAGGTCGCCTTGTTCTGCGACATGCCCAGTTTTACAGATGCTTTTCTAATGAGAATGATATATGAAAATGAATCACATTGAGGTGTGTATTCACCCGGAGAATGTTCCTGCCCCAGTCACTAGTAATGGCCTCATAGCATTTATACCGTATACCATTTTTTAAATTATTATTATTCTTTTCATTACTTTTTTTGTTGACATTCGGGGATTTGCATGTGTGCCAGATCCAGCCCAGAAACTCACCATGTCAATTAAGTCTTCTTATGGCTGTGTTACTGGCTGTGACTCATCAGTAGTTGGGATCGGTTCGGAGAGGGAGGAATGTTGGCACAGAGTGTAAGACACAGGAGACCGGTTCAGCTGACACTTGTACTTTGTACTTCAGGGGAAACTCTGATCTGCAGCTACTGATTTGGCTTATTTTGTGTACATTTACTATTTTTTTTATTTTTTTTTTACATTATACAATTACTTTTTGGATTAAAACTTTGACAGTACAGTTTTGTTATCAGGGAAATGGCACAATGATCAATGGATTCCTCCATACCACACATGTACATTGCAGTCAGGTGTAGTTATTACACTATGCTCTATGCTTATACTTGCCCGAGCGGAACCTTGGGCCCCAGTGCGATTGCTGAGGCCTATTGGTCCACGCAATCACATTCCCCACCCACTATCAAGCTCAGGTAGGGCCATCTATTGGCGGATGATCCCCAACCATAATCGTCACCACTGACCCCCACCCTCCAACTATAATCGCTATCACCGACCCTCACCCCACCCAGGCGCACATACTCCCTTGGCTTCCCAATATATCTGTAATTTTAAGGATTTATGCAGGGCATATATAATGGCCTGGTGTAGCGATAAGTGTACACCCATTTGCAGAATTTATTTTGCATGATTTCGCTCTGTGCATGCTCCTGAACTGAGGGCCTGGTACAGAGCCGCTCGCTAGATGCGATCACTCGCACAATGTGTATGCAAATTGCGTAGGCAGTGCTGTTGCACAGCAATGCATTAGCACACCCAGTATTTCTTACACAGCGATCACATAGTATATGCAAACACCACCAGCCTGTTTTTAAGACGCCCACTTGTGCACGTCATGTCCAGGAAGTGTATGCAACTATCGGTACATCGGATGCGATTGCAGTGCTTGAGGTTGACCATACCTTGCCGCAAGCACTGCGAGCACTTCAGTGTAAAAACAAGCCAGGTGACATGTACTATGATGCTGTCTTATAATTATGCACACCACTAAAATGCCATTGAGACGCTCAGGCACGCCTGCATTTTGCACCTTCACTCCCCCGTTTTTAATGGCCAGCCCCTGTTACCACCTACAAACGGCTTCTCCTGTCACTCACTCTGCTGGGCTGTCTATGCGAAGCGAGCGAATGCATTGTGAACTTTCGCCAAGGTATGCATGTGCGCACTACGATGCATAGACACTGCATACCATCGGTAGCAGTGAGAGTATGGATCTAAGCCAGCGAGTCTGAATCAGGCCCTGAGTACGGTCAAGTGAGGACGAAAGAGAGTCATACGTATATCGATTGCATCTATACTTAGATAAATGGGCTGCAATGGGGTGTTCTTCTTATTTAGGCAAGGTTCAGTGAGGACGTGTCAAACACGTTCCGATGACACATAAGTTGGATGGCGTGCTCATCGTCATCCCCCCACCTCTCTTCACTTGACGCTCTCTTGCTTGCAGAGGCACATAATAAATACCCGCAGCATGAATCTAGATAAAAGTTTATATACAGTATCCATCTAATTTCAGATGGTCATAATAAAAGTAAGGCTCACTAAAACCACATACTATCCTCATGCGTATTAAAGCTCTCGAAAGCATAGAACCTATTTGGAAATGATTTAGTCAGGAATATTTTACTTTCTCTGGTGGTTCAATTTGTTACTGTGAGTTTTCCCTCTGGCTGGCTCCAACTTTATTAAGTAAGTTGCAATTCCAATGACTATATCAGACGGAAATATATATTCTGTTTCGATTTCAGTCTTTTCAAACATTTATTTTCAGAAGGAATTAACTTTAATAAGTAGGAATTAAATTCAGTAAGCATTAGATTGTTAATTAAACTTCATTGTGATTAGAGAAGCACAGCCTGATAGCTGTTTAGTGAATGAAAACAGTCAAAAATTTAGGTTTTATCTGTCATTTTGTGGGTTTGTGAAAGGATGATAAAAATCAGTTAGTCTGTATTGGGTCATAGGGCCTGATTCACGAAGGATCGCAACTGCGATTCCGCACGCAATGGGCCGATTGTTTTGCGATCTGCGTATGCATCGCGGTGCGCGAACTAACCACCGCAATCGGGACTGCGATCGCAGAGACTATGCAGACCCATCGCAGAGTGATTGATAGGAAGTGCCGTGTGTGGGTGGTGACGGGGGTGGTCAGAGAAATGCAGGCGTGCCAGTGCGTTTGAGCACCGTTACAGGGGCGTGCATAAATTATACACTGCGATGCCGTAAGCAGCTTGAGTACTCGTAGCATGCGATGAAGTCAGCAATTCCTGAGTAAGGTCAGAGCTTGTGCAAGTGTGCGTGAGGCTGCGATGGTACATGATGTTACCGATGTTTTTCGCAGTCTTGCTAAACATTACGGATGTGTTGTAAGGTAGACGTCCCTGTGTAGTGCTGCGATGACATATGTACCAACCTTGGATAGAAATAAAGTAACAACTAATCAGCTTCTCATTTTGCAGGCTGTGTTCGAAAATTGACAGGAGCTGATAGGTCAGTACTTTATCTCTCTCCAAGCTTTGATACATCTCCCCCAATAACACCAGCATGTGGGCAGGGGGCGGGATTTTCCAGAGCCGGCCGATGGTGAGTTCAGTCAAGGCTGCGCCCTTTAGGCTATTGCGCTCCGGTCAACGGCCCTGCCCGTGCCTTGAGCCGCCACTGCTTACCTACCTTGATGATTGTCTCTCCAGTAGCAGCCTGCAGAGGAGAAGCAGATGGGAGGTGATGAAGACGGGGTGGGGCGATTTGTGTCATTAGGCCCCACCTCTCACGGAAAAATGCTGTGATTCGTGCATATTTAAATAGGGGGCAGGACAAGATGACACAATTAACATAGTATTGCGTCATTAGGCCCCACCTCCTCCCGTCGATTACAGGTAAGTGTCTCCGCATTTGGGCGGAATGAGGGAGTGGGAGAAATGCAGGAAGAGTGCCTACTCTTCCAGGGGTGCGGGGGGCTACCCGTTAAATCGGGGGCCACCCCACAGGTTCCAGGAGTGTAGGCAAGTATGTTCTAGTGCATTACATAATGCAAACTAGGGCCACTAATATGACATAATGGGTACTACGGGCACTGTGTGACATAATGGGTACTATGGGCACTGTGTGACATAATGGAACTGGGGACACTACTACGGAACATAAAATGATCAATTGCTGCAGAGAAAGGTGTCTTACTAGAAGGACTGGAGGCCTCTTCAAAATGTTTGACTGGGGCCCACAAAGTTCTAGTTTTACCCCTAGGCCTGATGGAAAGAACAATGGCTATAAAATATTCTGTGAACGCCATTAAGTAAATTACATGTAAAATACATTATACCCTGTATATGATCTTAGTTATGGTACTTTGGGCCTGATTCAGCTTTGGGAATAGAGTGAGAATTAGCACTTAACTGTGTACCTGGACAAACCATGTTGCAATGCAAGGGGTGTAAATACATAAAAAAATGTGCATGTAGTGTAAATATGTAAATAATATATAAATGTAGCCCAAAAATACTGCACAGCTTTATTATTACACTGCACTTTAGATGTCAGTTTGGACACCTCCCTACCAAATCTAAATCTGCACATTTAAATCTGCCCCACCTGCAGTGCAGCATGGCTTCACCAAGATGATCAGTTAAGTGCTAAATCTCACTCTATTTTCAAAGCTGAATCAGGCCCTTTGTGGGGATTAATAGTAATACCCGTGTACTGACACTTGTACTTTCTGACCAGTTTTAATATAGATAAAAGTGCTTTGTCTTTTTTATAATAAAAATCTTAAGTGTCTTTTGTTGACGATTTGAAACGTTTTATGAGGTAACCATCGGGCATTAGGATCCCGATACTTAGGCCGCACTTGCCCGTAGCGAGACCAAATGTTTAAAAATATTTCCACAACCAACATTCTTTAAACAAACGATCCCTATTAGCATCGCGATGTGGATCCATATCAATCATGTAAAAAAAGAAATAAAAAAATGATTGGATTAGACTGATGAATTCATAGCTAAGATAATTATTGGCGGGGGGGGTGGGGGGGGGGGGGCCTGTTGCCCTGGGAGTTGTACGAAGCATTACACCTCCTGAAGACAGATTACTGGCGCAGGTCCCAGTTTCTGCATTGTCAGAACTAGATGCTGTGAGTGGCGCAGTGTTTACACAAGCTTTTAGCAGAGTTGTAGAACTAGAAATTAATTAGGACCAGTCCCATGCTGGAGCCTCGGTGTACATTGCTCTGCAAGTGAGGCACAACCTGGTCCTGAAGCTCTAACTGTCAGCCTGGAATATCCAGAGGTGAAAAATGTTTGGTCATGATGTGGAATTTTAAATTACTACTTTTAATATCATTTGATGTCTACCAAAGTTGCACATGTTCACTACCATATGTGTCAAGGGCGTCATTCAGTCAGGAAGTTAAAATGACTGGTTTAGTTTAAAAGAAGAACTGTGGCGTAGATTCTGAATAGCAAAAATGGAGATGATGCTACCATAGCAACCAATCACATTGTAATAACCTAAGTATCTATTGAATGGTAGCTAGGATCTGATTGGTTGCTATGAGCTACACCTCCAATTATATTTAGAAAATTCATACCTCCCAACATTTGGGAGCAGGGAATTGGGACCTTGTGCTTGCGCCAAAGGTCCAGCGTAATGCCCCCATTACTATCTGGGGGCGTGGCCTAATCGCAGGAGGCTATTTGGCCATGCCTCCAGTTATTAGGCCACGTCCCCCGATTAGCTCACTAGGAAGTGGGCGTGATGCAGGAGATTAACCAACTCTTCCAGGGGTGCTGGGAATACCCACAAAATCTGACAGGAACACCCCCTCCCCCTAAAACAATTGAAAGGAGCGGTGGCCATGGACAGGGGCTGTGCTTTATACTCGGTAATACTGGATTTGGGATGCGCTTCGGGGTGGTGGTGGTGGTGTGGGATATAGGGGGTTGGATGATGGAGGGGGGGAGAGAGAGAGAGAGAGAGGGGGGGTCCAGGTGTGGATGGTGCTGCACCGTACAGTAGGGGTACCTGATCCCACTATTGGATAGATATGGTAAGATTGGAGGGTACGTGCGCTCCTTGGTTGTGTGTGTGTGTATTGGTGGGGAGAGGGAGGAGGGAAAAAAACGTGGGGAGGTTGGGGGGAACAGATGGCTGTGTGTTGTGGTGGATGTGTTGTGGTAGAACAGAAATACTGGAGGCTGGATGGATGGTGGAAGAAATAAATACGTTTATTTGTATCTGTGTGTGCACATAGGGGGTGGTAGTTGCTCAGTAGGAGGCACAGTGCTCCTGGAAGATAATTGTCTCTTAGATGGTTCGTGGCAGCACACACTGCCCAGTTGTTGGTGATTTGGGGTGACAGGGCGTATCCACAGTGTGGAGAATAGGGGCAACCCTTTCAGGGGGCTCCTTGACATGCAGTCCTGACTACTGCATGCTTCCCTGCTGGACCTATGGTCGACAGACTTCTGAACTGGGATGCCCTGTTGGAGGTGATCAGGGGTGCTCCCACTTTGCGGCGTCCCGCACTGGTGAGGAGAATGGGTGCTGACTTACCGGTAGGTGCCCAGGTCCATTGGTGTGGGATCAGTTCTTCTCAAAGTCCAGTATGATGCTGCGGTGGGGGACGTGCACTGTTTCAGTCGCTCACGTCTTATCCAGATCTGAAGTTATCTAGTGATGGCAAAAGTCCTTTAACGTAAGTTCCAAGAAAGAAAAGAAATACTTCCCGCTGTACTTATTTTTTTTATTTTTTTTTGTGTATTCGAGAATAACTGTTTTAGTTTGAGGATTAGTTTAGCAGCTGTGAGACATCTGGTCCTTGACGGACAGAAATTATTGTAATGTGGCCTGTAACCACTAGAAGTTGTTAATTTTAAGATGTTTGTGTTACAGAATTGTATAAGGTAACAAGTTTGCATGAGTTCCTGGAAACTGAAAATTTTTAGTGTTCAAATTCATTATAATGAGGACCTGTCACCATTAATATCCGTTTTAATGTGGGGGTTCATATTTACTAAAGTGCAGATTTTTGGAAGTGGAGATGTTGCCCATAGCAACCAATCAGATTCTACTAATAAATTTAGCACCTTCTAGAAGATAATAGCTAGAATCTGAATGGTTACTATAGGCAACATCTCCACTTCTAAAAACCTGCACTTTAGTAAATATACCCCTAGGTCTTGTCTATTGGCCTGATTCAGAGTTGTTTGCTCTCACAAAGCCTCTGCTGTGATAATATACTAATGCAGCAGGAGGCGTCTTGTGTAAATAGACTTCTGTGATCTGCTGCTGTGTCCGAGGACACAGCCATAGATCACTTGCGTGGACATAGACCATCTTAGTGACCCTCAGGCTACCCAGGAGGGCTGTGAAATTCACATAGCCAGCGCCAGTGAAGCTGCATCGGAAGACGCAGACACTGGCCATGCCCAGAAAATGGGGTGATACGCTTCACTGGTTTATGGGATGCTGGCCGTTGCCAGCGTCCGTTCCACGCCCCCGAAATGGCTGCCACATATTCATCATCCTGGAGCTTAGGCGGCACTGCAACTGGTGTTGAAGTCGCTGATTGGCACATGTGCAGTACAGATCCTGGGCGGGATGTACCAACCTTGCAGAGTAATCCCGCCAGTCACTGCATCCCTGCTGGTCGCATATGTTCTAACATATGCGATCAGTAACGCAAAGAACAGCTCTTCCGATAAGAGCTGTCCTTTGCGATCAGCGCTGTGCTCTGGACTTCCCAGTTTATGTTCCGAGAGTCCATCTGCGCATGCGCAGAGTGACGCGGTGGCCGCAGGGCATTCTCAAAGGGATCCAATTGAATACCTTCGCAATGCGGTACAAACCCATAGGCTTCTATAGGGTAACGCCAGCAAAAGCTGGAGTTACCCTCTGCACTGGAGACCAGCGGACACCCCATATGCATATGGAAAATGTGGTAAAACACCAAATTCAGGGTTTTTATCGCATTTTCCATTTAGTACATCCTGGCCCCTGTGTATGCGCCAATTGGCTGCATTGGAGTTCTATGCAAACGATTGGGTTTGTATACATATCTGAATAACGCCCAATTAAATGTTTTGCTAGAATATAGCCATGTAGGTACAGATGGGTCCGCATACATCTAGCCTCCTGGCAGGTTAAACAGCCCTTCTAGTTGTGCCAGGGCTGGATTAAGGCTTGTAGGGGCCACAGGGCATCTAAATTGTGGGGGCCCCCGGTACCCACCCGGCAATGGTGGCCACGCATGTGCAGTCAGCAGTACTGCGCATGTGCAGAAGCCTCGGCAGCACTCCGGGCACATCGCAGGGATGGAGCCCCTGTACCTGCGTGTGCCGGCTGTTATTCTGCAGGTATGATGGCATCTTGCAGTGTAATCATGGGCGGTAATGTCATGCCCAGATCGTATTGCAAATGCGATAATTAATAAATATTCCCCCACTGCCATGGGCAAATGCAGAATTTTGAGTGGGGGGTGAGAGAAAGAGAAGGGCGGAGGAGGAAGGTGGATAGAAAGGGAGAGACAGAGAGAGGGAGGGACAAGGAGGGAGAGAGGGGGAGGGAGAAAAGGAGAGAGTGAGACAGACAGGAAAGGGAGTGCAAGGGAGTGCCAGATAGAGAAGAGGGAGAGAGACAGAGAGGAAGTGAGAAACGAAAGAGAGAGGCCATGGATAATTAAATACCCCCCAGAGACAGAGAAGTCATGAGTGACAAAGTAAGAGAAGGAGAGTGGAAAGGGGAGTGCACACACACACTGTACCTGCTGTAGGATCAGATCAGGCAGGGAGTGCAGTGCCTTCAATCTGAATGATGTGGGTCATGGAATTAGGCTTCGCCCCCTACCCATTCACCCGCGAATCACGGCAACTAGGGGGCGGGGCTTCCATCGTAAGCTACGATCAGTGTGCTCAGCTGTCACTTCTGCTGTCTGCTGCCCAGTGCAACAGGCCAGAGAGTGTCCAGACTCCAGAATGCTTGCGGCAGTGTGGGGGCCCTGGACGACCGCCCCGTCCACCCTGCCTATAATCCTATAATGCCGATGCATGACTCAGTAGCTCAGAGCGTTTTTTGTGCGTCTTTTTACCTTCAAATGCATCTTATTCACATAACTATGTGAATAGATAGCACAACCACCTTCTGCTGATTAAAATGATATGCAGCATGCCTATGTTCTGTGTGCGTCTGCGGGTGTATCTGCATGTGAAATGCTACGTTGCAGTGCTACAGCCGCTGAAACTGTAACGTAGCATTTACCATGCAGATACACCTGCACTCGCTCAGAGAGCATAGGCATGCTGCATATCATTTTAGCACAAGCAGCTTCTGCTGATTATCTATTCGCATCATTGTGCATTTGAAGGTAAAATGATGCACGAAAAGACGCTCGGCGCTACCAACTCACACTGAGCTCCCGCGTTGTGTGTGGCGCGACTTGTAGTGCACGGAGGATAGATGTATGTGGGCACATCTGTAAATACTTAGGAGACAGTCCCCTGTTGGTCCTCTATCTGTAGATGGTTAAACAAGATTACAACAGATTGTAATGCTTTCAATAATTGGAAGGAATTTCTCAATTTTATATAAAAAAAAGACATATCCAAGCCGCTTTGCAGTATTCATAAACAGCGCAAACGGGACTGAGCTTAAATTGATGCATTTTAACCATTTTTTTAAGGTTATCCTCAGACTTCAATGGCGCACTTCGATATTCGACCTTTGAACACTAATAAAAAAATTGCTTCATGCCCAATGCATATGGCAAACTTCACACGTGTATAGTTAATCTCAGATGCAAGTGGCCAACGCGAACTGCAAATTCTAATTGGGATCTGCCGATGACTGTACTGCAAAAGATGTTCGTGGACCTCGATGCGGTGGCGTTCGATTGGCTACAATCTTTGACTTTTTGCTTTAAAATGATGAGTATCTCAGAACAGAATGGGTTTTGCCGTGAGGGTGCTGGATGACACACAAAGTTGGTGTCCCAGTCCTTGCACATTAAGACTTACAGCTGTACACCAGGGAAGACCTCTCCGGAGTCCCGCATTGGAGGCAGCAGCTCTGCACAAATCACTGTGAAAATGGCCCTGCGGCCTTTGTCCCTGCATCTCGTGCATGTGCAGTTTGAAAATCGCTGGGAAAATGGCTGCTGTGCCATTTCCCCGGAGACCTGTACAGTAGACTCTAGCATAGCGCTAGAGTCTACTAGCGCTCAGAGTCTACTGCCCTGCCATGCCGAGTAGTGAGAAGGGGGCCTCGGACGGAGACTGCAGATGATCCCCCCCTCCTCTCTTAATATACCCCTGCCCAGATGGATGGGCCACTTTGAAGTTTGATTTCCAGAGCACACTGCTAAACAGGACCATTTCTGTGGAAGTTCTATCTCTGCTTGTTCCAATGTCATGCTCTAAAAATGCAGCGGAGAAAATCATTAATACAATGCTATGTAAGCAATATGTCCCCCGTAGTTAGGATTTCTGGAAATTAGCATCTTATTTCCATGAATTCTCTTAATCTAGATCAGTAGTGTCAAACTCTGGCCCGTCAGCTGCAGTGGAACTACACATCCCAGCATGCACTGCCAGAGTTTTGCTATTAGGGCATGCTAAAACTGTGTCAGGGCATGCTGGGATATGTAGTCCCATAGCAGCTGAGGGCCCGAGTTTGACTCCACTGATCTAGATGCTTTGGAAGACATAATTCTAGAAGCATACTGAGCTAAAACCTTCACAAATATTCTTATTTACATCAATTCCCAACAAATACAAGATACTGCAAATTACGTAATGTAGGTATTCTAGGGAATACCGGTTGCACAGGTCTCCACCTATACTGCATTGTTTATGGTTTGACTATTAAATAATAAACAATCCCTGATTCCAAATGAGCATAACTAATAAACAATCCCCGCCCCAATATAAGCATAAATAAGGAACACTCCTCATCCCAGCATGAGCATAAATAATATACTATCCTCACCACAACTTGAGCATAACTAAGAAACAATCCCCGCCCCAACATTAGCACAAATAATAATCAGTCTCCGCTCCAACATGGGCATAAATAGTGAACAATCCTCACTACCAACTTGTGCATAAATAAACACTCCCTGCCCCAACATGATCATAACTATTAAACAAACCTTGCCCCTACATGGGCATAAATAATATACAATCTCTGTCCCAACATGGACATAAATAATAATCAATCCCTGTCCAAACATGATCATACCTATAAATCAAATCCCGCCCCAACATGGACATAAATAATAAACAATCCCTGCCCCAAAATGATCAGTCATAACTAGTAAGCAATCCCTGCCCCAAGGTGGACATAAATAACCAACTCTGCCCCAACAAGATTATAAATAATTAGCCATGCCCATCCAAACACAAACAGAACTAGTACACAAACCCTGCCCTAACATGAGCGCGAGCTGGGACTGTTTATTATTCATGCTCATGTTAGAGCGGGGATCGTTCATTATTCATGCTCATGTTAGAGCGGGGATTGTTTATTATTCATGATGTTAGAGCAGGGATTGTTTTTTTTATTCATGCTCATGTTAGAGCAGGAATTGGTTTTTAATTCATGCTCATGTTAGAGCGGGAATTGTTTATTATTCTCGTTTGTGGGTCTAATATGCCACATTTTGCTTCCAAACACAGGTAACTTAGAGCAGCTTCTTATGTAAAGGATAATAATAATATTGTTTGAGTATTTATTACCCTTATTGTCTGGGAAATGCATTTTCCAAGATCTGTTTATCATCAGCTACTGTTGTATACGTTTTGTATACCGTTGACAGGTGACTGGTTTATACTAAGTTATTTAGAAATCCCTGTCCTAGATTAGACCTTACTCCTCTTCTAACAGGGCAGGCCTGCAATTTCTGTTTTATAGTTGTAGAAACTTCAGCTGCCCTTTCTGAGAAAACACCCAATTTGTCAACTGCAGTAGGTTCCCTCCTGAATTTTTTCAATGACAGATCTGGGATGCAGCAGATTGTATCACATCTATTTTATGTACAATGATTTAAAGATCTATCACAAGTAAAATATTTTATTACCAGTAATCTGGGACTCAACTAAAAGGATATTTGGCGTAAAAAAAAAATATATATATATATATATATATATATATATAAAATATATATATAAGTTGATTACTTTGGTTATAAAACGCTTTTCAATCTTGGTATTCCTCCATATTTTAAATACAGCTGAAGAGTTTAAACTAAATGAAGATGAATACACATCATAGGGGGCGCTCATAAATGAATCCAAAAACACATACTATAATATAAGAATATTTAATACCATAAAATAGTTCATAAAACATAAATTAATATAAAACTAGCTCTCATTCACGGGTAGATCACATCATATTCTTGATCTAACACAAGTGTACATTTAATTTAAACAACTTGATTAAAAATACCAAGTTCTACCACATTTATATAAATGATAAGAATTAGTCCACCTGTGTAGTCCACTATTGAAGTTCCCAGGTGAAAATCAATTGCATATTCTCAATCGGAGGAGAATTTGTAGTCAGCATCCCGGGATACGGTATTCAGACGGTCTAAATATTGGCGCTGAAATCCCAACAGTGTCGGGATCCCAACTCAAGTATACCAACCGCCAGCATCCCAAAGGTAAGTATCGGGGATTAGGAGAGGGTTAGCTTTAGGGTTAGGCACTAGGGGGAGGGTTAGGTTTAGGGTGCGGGGAGGTTAGGTTTAAGCACCGGGAGGGAGGGTTATGATTAGAATAGGGGTTAGGATTAGTGGTACTATACTTGCCTACGGGTGTCAGGATTCTGACTGTCGGGATGCTGCTGTCCGTATTCTGACCGGCGGCATCCCGACTGCCGGGAACCCATACCCAACCCATTAAATACAGATGACCTAAGACTGTGAGGACAATTTTTTTTTTACTGTGTACCATGGAAATTTTTTATTTTCACTTCAAAAAGGAAACTCGAGTGACTTTGATTATGAGATTAATTTACAGAACATGATTTATCTGTGGCTAGAATGAATAGTGCACTGCAAGAGTTTCCCAAACTCTGCCATTGCAGTCCAGGTTTTAAGGATATTCACTTTTGAGCACAGACGACTTAATTAGTACAGTATCTCAGTCAATTTGATTTAAACATTTTGACTCAAGCATGGATTTCCTTAAAACCTGGACAGTAATGGCAGTGTTTGGGAGACTCTGGTGTAGGGTATTGCTGTTTAAAGAGCTGTGTGACCAGGGCTTGGCCATGTGGCAGTAATGGATGGTTGGCTGGGATATTGTTCGGGGAACAGTTGACAAAACACCTAGAAGTGTAGCAATTAATCATTTGTAGACATCCCCCTTGTGTCAGTGTGTATTATATATATAAGGGATGTAGTTAATTTACCGGCGGCCGATATGTCGGCTGTCTGAATACTGAGGTCAAAATCCTGACCCGGGACTAATGATGGGCGTCAAAATCCTGATGCCTATCTTGAGCCCATTTATCTATGACAAAATCCTGACAGCCGGCATCCTGAACGAAGGTAAGAGTGGCCTTGTAAGGATTCAGCTTTGAGGGGTTTGTTTTAGGGGCCCCAGAGGGAGATTAGGGTTAGGCACCCCACAGGGAGGGTTAGGCTACAGTGAGGGTGAGTTAGGCTTAGGCAATCCTCCAGGGGAGGTTAGGGTTAGGCACCCCCCTGGGAGGGTTAGGTTTAGGGTGCGGGAAGGGAAGCTTAGGGTTAGGTACCCCCAGGGGTAGGTTAGGCACCCCCGGGGGAGAGGGTTAGGGTACTTACCTCCCATGTCGGCATCTTAAGCCTTCGAGCTTCCAGCATTGGTATATGAGCTGCTGGGACTTCATACCCATTCCATATATAAAGTAGAATCCGGGGTCGGATTAACCGATTAACAGATAGTCCCGCAGGTAGAATAATATTTCTTTCTAACCCTCTCTAATATAAATACAGTAAATACTGTACAGTAATGCAGATTTGGCTGCACGTTCGATTATCCGGGCATCATCTTCCCTTGTTTACCCCTGGACAATCGGGGTTCTACTGTGTGTGTGTACATGTATATATGATAGATACACCCCGACCATCTGGATTTTGGCAAGACAATTCTGCTTTTTTTTGTAGCACTGTCCCGTCGTACCGCCCACAGGTTGCAGTGTCCCTAGGGGAACAGGAGGTTGGGGCGGGGCACTCTGTAACCTCTGCTCTGAATCCATTTATTGGCGGGAGAGACTGAGGGCAGCCCAGCAGCTGCTGCAGTGCTGTGCTTGTCTCCAGTATGATAAGAAACAGTCACACCCCCAAAACGTTCAGTGCAAGCAAGAAGTTTTACAACGGGATTTTAAAATGTTGGGAGGTATGGTATATGTGTGTGTTTATGTATGTATGTACAGTATATGTATACATGTATATCAAAATTGCGATATGCGTTAGGAACAACCGCAATTTGATGATACCGCTATTTTTACAGTTTCCACGCCTTGTTTAACTCAGGGGGATCTGTAATCCTTTTCATAATATTATACATCCTATTGCAACCATTTTATTCTTTGTCCTAAATGACCTATTAGAAGCTGGGAAGATACTTTTTTTTTTTTCATTTTCATATTAGAATTTTTTTTTTTAGAATACGGTAACAGCATCCTGTCAAAATATTTGGTAGTACTTTTACAGCTCAGTGGGAAATGTGAAACCAGGTCTATTCAGGCAAACAATTTGTTGAAGTGGGAGGTTTTACATTTCACACATTTTGTCGCTGACTTAAATCTTTTGTCGTCTGAGTTCAAAAAACAATTTATACTCAGTGCAACAGTAAATGTGTTATTATCATTTATCAAGTTTGTTCTATAGCAGCTCGAAGATCAAAAATTTCCAGACCATTTGTGTAGCTATTCTGTTATAGATTATGTGTCTATGTCCCCCATGTGTATGTACATGATATTCTAAGTTCTGCAAACAGTTTTAGTGGCTGAAATTCAAAAAGTTGCCTTGAATAGGAACTATAAATAAATAAAACTGTGGTATTGGTCTGTATTGATTGATTAATATGATTGCTTAACAATTTTAAGGGGCCGTAGTTGCACCCATTGCTGTGCCTTGATTAGATGATCAAAAGTACTTTGAAGTATTACAGATCATAAGTTATCTGTCATTCCTCAGCAGAATCAAATATTATGTAAAAAGTGCATACATATACTATATGTATGTGTATAAAAATATCTATATCTCCTGGGTCACCGCAATCCCCCCACCCCTGCTGCCACAGCATCATGCACCCTCAACTGCTCCATTGCACACGTGCAATGCTCCATTCTCTGTCACTCTTATCCTGAATGCTACAAAATGTCTAAAGCTGGATAGTCTTTTACACAGACAAGTCCCTTCTGCTCACTGGGCATTCAGCACTCCGGACATTAGATTTATAGATACTTAATGTGTGGAGACCTGAAGAGCAACCGTACACCAAAGTTATGTGCTAATCTGCCCAATCTTTAATTTCTCACTATTCAGGTCTACTTAACAAAAATCACATAGTTTCACCTCTCTCTCTCTCTCTCTCTCTCGCTCTCTCTCTCTCTCTCTCTCTCTCTCTCTCTCTCTCTCTCATATTTGTGTTACATCCTGTCACTTTGTTTTATGACTTTGCACATTTTGCAGTGCAGCAGATGTTTACAATTTACATAATAAGATAGTCAGATCCCAGCTACATAGTGTAACGGATTGTACAAAAACACAAAACCCTCTACCTAAATCCAAGGTAAACCATTTCATATGTATTTACTTGTAAGGCTTCTGGCTAAATATGGTTTTCATCCTCGACCTTCACCATATCAGACTTAAGAAGTTTATTTTGTTAGCACAAGCATTTATGAGGTGGTGCAAGAAAGCATTTTACTGTATATGTGGAGCTGGACGCAAAAAATGCATACATGAGAACATACTGTACATGAGAACATACATGACACAATTCCCAATGACGAATGCTGTACGTTTCTCAGTATGGGATCTTACATAGGACCTGATTCACTTGATGGCCCGTCGCTGCTGTGATCCCGGACCTGCGATTATGTACAACGATAAAATCGGTCGCACATCGAATCGCAGAGCAAGCCCATGCTATGTTAGAATGACAACTACGGATAATTCCCCTTGATGAGTGTGGTATACAAGGTCAACAGTAAAACGGTCGACATTCAGAAGGTCGACACCACAAGGCCGACTGGTTCTGAATGTGAACAGTTAAAAGGTCGACATGGTCATTAGGTCGTCCATCATTCTGTAGACATGTATTTAGGTCGACAGCGTTAAATAGTTGACACATTGAAAATGTTAACATGTCAACACTAAAATGTCGACTTTTTTCTAAATTATTTTAGCCTAAACCTAACTGTAAACCTAACCCTAAAAATCATGAACAAAAACCATGTTGACAATTTAGTGTCGACATGTTAAATGTCGACCTTTTGAATATATCAGCCATTTAACCCTGTCTACCTAAATCCATGTCTACAGACCATAACGACCTTTCGGCTATTGACATTCAGAATATGTTGACCTTCTGAGTGTCAATCTTTTTTTTTATTATTATTGTTGACCAATCGACCAGTATCCCCCTTTAACATAAACCACCTTTACAGTTTAGTAAATAGGGGTGAATGTGAAATGGCCCTTTTTGGTTTTCTGTTTTATTTTATTTCAAAACTCTCTATTAGCATTTATCTAATACTTACTTCATTTTCAAAGGTTTATTTTGCCTTTTTATTTTCAATCCTAAGCAGTGCATTACATCATTAGTTCAGCATCAGGGCTTTCGGCTCCCCAGCCTGGGACGTGTTAGCTAAACCTTTATGACAGATAAATGGCTATAGGGGTGGGCTGTATGCTGTGCATGGGGGATTGAAAATACACAGAAAAATTTGAAAACTATGTAAATGATTAATGCACTCTGCTAGAATGTGGGAAGAAGCTTCTATATGGTAAAGGGAGCGATCATACTATAAACTATAGTTAATAATTATAGCCTAGCTTTCCTGAGTAATACTGATTAGATATCACTAAATAGCCATCATATTGTATTACAAATTAAGACAAAACTGCATATGCAGAATTGGCGCATTTTGCGCCAATAATTCATAATTAAAATGTACCGGAAAAAAAAAAATGTACAGCTTGCAAAGCTGGATGTATCTTAAGATGTGTCCAGCTTTGCAATGGTAGCATATGCACCAGTAGAGATGGTGCGGTAAATGGCTGGAGAGGCACTGGCTAGTATCACAGCCAGATTTACAGATACATATATGAACCCGAGGGTTCATGTGGGCATTATATAATTGTACAGCAGTATATAGTGCTGGAAATTTGGTGTGTTTTGATCAGGGATGTGCGGAAAAGGTAGACAGGTGAGGCAGTGCCTCACCTGCCATACACTTTTTACTCCAGAGTTTTGACTATAAAAATTATTAGAATAATACAAAGAAGATATTTATAATATTTTCTTTTTTTTTTTTAAGTATTGTTTATTAAACGGATCACAGTAATATACGTCAAACAAGTATTAGAAGTTATGTATAATATTTTCTTTACATTTTTCTTACTTTTGAGTATACCTAAGTATGACAGGAAAGGCTCTGCCTCACCTGATCGCAAATCACTGAATCATACTTGATGAATTAATTAATCTCCTATCCAGGTTACTTACATTGGCAGCTGATGGGGGCGGGGCCTGACTAATATAATAGAATCACATCATACTGGCCACTCCCCAAGGGCCGCCATTCTGAGTATTAATCTCCCCATACTGCCCATGGCACTAGGAAGTGGGCAGGATGCAGGAGGACCACCCACACTTCCGGTAACCCAGGTGACTTCCTGAAAATTTGGGAGTCACCCAGAAGTTCCAAGGAAAGTAGGTAATTATGTAGCAAATATGCCTGGTTTGGCAATGCCGAATTCAGCCAATGGTCTCTTTAGGGCTTGCCTACACAGAATACCTGAGGTAAATATGAAACTGAACGCGACCAGAGTATACTGCTGGGTAAATACTGCCACCAAGGGAGCTATTGTTGTGCCATGTGCCCTGTCCACAATATGTGGCACAGATGTTACCATGAGGAAATTAGATACCACTGTCTTGCTGCATTTTCCCATTGGTTTGCTTGCCTCCATGTTCTCGTGCATGCGTGTTGCAATCTGAACATCCGGACAGCCATTGAGATGCTTGAGAAATTATGATTCCCCAGGGACAATTATGTAATGTATTTTATTTTTGTGTTGCCTCTTGTCCTCTCGTTTTATGACTCTGCACATTTTGCAGTGCAGCAAATGTTTTCAATTTACCTAATCAGATAGTCAGATCCCAGCTACATAACATAATATAACGTATTGTACAAAAGCACAAAGCCCTTTACCTAAGTCCAAGGTAAACCATTTCATATGTACTTACTTGAAAGGTTTCTGACCTAAGTATGGTTTTTGGCCCTCATTCAGAGCCACTCGCTATCGACAGTAAGCTCATTCCGAGCGATGTTCGCACATCTGCGCATGCGTACGGTTTTTAGTACGCATGCGCAAACCAGTCAGTGCGGCCGAAAATCATTTGTACGCAATATAGCGAGTGCCTGCTATTTTGAGTGACAGAATGAGGCGTATGTGGGTGGTAACAGGGGAAGGTGCTTGAAAACGGGGAGTGGAGATCCGATCGCAGGCGTGCTTAAAGGTCAAAACGGGCGTTTTATGGGTGTGCATAATTAATAGAGCAGCGTCAATGACCACGTCACTTGGTTTTTTTAAACTCAGAACTGTTCGCAAAATAGCGGTTGAAAAAACCAACCACAAGAATAGCGAGCAGTTCATATCCTGTTCGATGTACTCGATTAATCTAATAAATAGCGGACATGACGTATGGTGCGAGCGGCCAGGGGGCGTTTTTAAGAAAAAAAAGAGCGTATGTTTTGCTCGCTCGTTCAGAATTAGAGGTGTGAACAGACTGCAATGTGCGAAAGGATCATTTGCATAGCCACCTCTTGTTTTTGAACGAACGCAAATAGCGAACGGCTCTGAATGAGGGCCATTATCTTCTCCATTTTACCATATCAAACTTTATTTTATATGAAGAAGCATTGAAGCAGTGTATTCTGGGAACTGCGCTGCATTTATGAGAGGGTGCAAGAAAGCATTTTGCTTTATATGTGGAGCTGAACACAAAAATAAACATGCATACATTAAAATATACACAAGAGACACACTGTATGTATAAACATTTCCCAGTGATGATTGTTGTTGTACCTTTCTCATTTGCTGCAAAATGGGACCTGACATAAAGACCTTTCTCATTATAAAGGTATTATTGTATGAGCAGGACAGTGGGAGCGCAATTCTCGTATGATCCATAAAGAGAGAAACAGCATGAACAGGTGAAGACGTTTAATGACCCAGGACTTGACTGTCTAATTTTTTTAGGCATCGAAGAACAAATATGTAAGGACCAGGCAGTTCCCATTCTACTTTAGAAAATTGATTATCTTATTTAAAGAGACTAAGGCCCTCATTCAGAGCCGCTCGCTATTTGCGGTCGTTCGTTTTCTAAAAAGGGGTGGCTATTCAAATGAACAGTTCGCACTTTGCGGTCTGTTCACGCCTCTAAGTCTGAACGAGCGAGCAAAACATGCGAACGTAAATTTGAAAAATACGCCCCCTGGCCGCTCGCACCATACGTCATGTCCACTATGTATTAGATTAATCGAGTACATCGACCAGCGTATGAACTGCTCGCTATTCTTGTGGTTTGTTTTTTCAACCACTATTTTGCGAGCAGTTCTGAGTTAAAAAAAACCAAGTGACGTGGTCAATGACACTGCTGGATTAATTATGCACACCCCTAAAACACCCGTTTTGACCTTTAAGCACGCCTGCGATCGGATTTCCACTCCCCGTTTTCAAGCACCTTCCCCTGTTACCACCCATAAACGCCTCATTCTGTCACTCAAATTAGCAGGCATTCGCTATTTTGCGAGCACATGAATTTCGACCGCACTGACTGGTTCGCGCATGCATATAACGATCCGTACGCATGCGCAGTTGGGCAAACATCGCTCAGAGCGAACGAGCTGCCGCTTACGAGTGGCTCTGAATCAGACCCTAAGAACCAAAGTAAATAAAATTATACTTTATTATAACAGGAATCTGATCCAAAAATAAATCACGAGTACAGAATTTTATTATCTATGTTTACTATTTAGATTTCTGCACAGAAACTATGTTACCGGAAGTAGGGTTTCCAGTTACTACACAATGATGCCCAACATATAATTCTCAGCAGTGCCCAGGATATCATTCCTATGCCCAGCAGTGTCCACGGTATAATTCATAGCAGTGCCCAGCATATTCCCAGCGTATCTAGAATGTATTTCCCAGCACTACTGTACTTAGGATAATCCCCAGCAGGCCCCAACATATAATTCCCAGCTTTATCTATCAAATAATTTCCATCAGTGTCCAGGATATGATTCCTAGCAATGACCAAGGCATAATGCCAAGCAGTGCCCATCATATAATTCCTAGCAGTGCCTACAATGTAATACGTATAGTAATGGGTCCCTTGCGCACTGGATAACTGACACTAGTTGTTGCGGGGTGTCCTGCGAGTAGAACAGAGGTACCTCGTCCTCTTAGGTTTGCAAATAGAAGGGAGTGGTTACCGCGCTCAACCCCTGGATGGTGTATTTGATGCTTGTGTGTCCAGGAACTGAGGCTATCTGCAAAGGTACTTGTTCCACTTCTGCCGAGACTGATTCACACTCTGTCCTCCCCCCTGTCCTGTTTCTACCTAACTCTCCATGCTATCCAAATTATTGTGCATTAACAGCCACTACCATCATCTACAGTAACTATTCCTGGCCACGTTTCTTCAACCTTTTAGCAATTTTTTTTTTCTACATCCGATCTGTGCACCTTATTGGATCGTGCATATCCCTTGTTTTTTACCACTAACCACTGACTTCATTATTCTATACGCATGCCAACTAACTATAACAGCACTGCTGGACGCCGCACTCTGCCGTCTACTGCCGGTCAGGCATTTATATTCTTGTGTTAATATTTTATTCTGACCTACTGCAACTGTACCATTCAGAATGTATTCACTTGTATGTTTGTATATTTGTGTGTAACACTGTGACTATTCTTTGACACATAAAAGTCCATATCGTATTGTATTAATAAATTACATTATAACCCACATACCAGTTTGATCTATAGACACACAAGCATCAAATGCACCATCCAGGGGTTGAGCGCCGTAAACACTCCCTTCTATCTACAATGTAATACCCAGCAGTGTCCACTAGGTTATCACTGTAATACATAACATTACCAAATATGTAATACTGACACATTCTGTATCAATAAGTTTCCAGACTTGCAATGTCCGGCAGTATCAAGTGTATAATCTATACTAATATAATAAGAACTTTGTGTCTGTCTGTTTGATCCAAGTTGTCGAAAAAGACTACTGAAGCGATTTTCATGAAAACTGCATCATTTTGAGGTGTAAACTCCTAGAAATAACCTGCACTTTGTTTCATCTCCATACGTCAAGTTAAAGCTGAGCAATAATAAAAACACAATTTATTGATATCATCAATGTAAGTGATGGGTATGTCACCATGCGCATGGCCGGTAAGGGGTGGCGGGGAGAGGTGCTTTGGGCCCGCGGTCACTTGAAAAGGATAGGCTACATAGCAGTCTGTGCACAGGGCACACAGTGACATTGGTGTGAGTGGTGGGTGAATAGGATAGGTTACATAGCAGTCTGTGCACAGGGCACACAGTGACATTGGTGTGAGTGGTGGGTGAATAGGATAGGCTACATAGCAGTCTGTGCACAGGGCACACAGTGACATTGGTGTGAGTGGTGGGTGAATAGGATAGGCTACATAGCAGTCTGTGCACAGGGCACACAGTGACATTGGTGTGAGTGGTGGGTGAATAGGATAGGTTACATAGCAGTCTGTGCACAGGGCACACAGTGACATAGGTGTGAGTGGTGGGTGAATAGGATAGGTTACATAGCAGTCTGTGCACAGGGCACACAGTGACATTGGTGTGAGCGGTATGTGAATAGGATAGGCTACATAGCAGTCTGTGCACAGGGCACACAGTGACATTGGTGTGAGTGATGGGTGAAGGCGCTGCTGCCACCAGTCTGTATAGCGCTGCTGGTCACGCAGGCCACTCCCGCGACAGGGCCCCTATGCAAAGCAATACAACTAGAACACATCAAACAAAAAAAAATGTTGTCAGAAGCGATTTCATCGCGGGCAACAGCTAGTGTCGTTACGTAGTTATTCTATAGCATATAATTCCCTGCAAATGTATTTCTTTTAATTTTGGTAATCTAGATTCAAATGTTGAACCATATTATTGCTGCTTATTTGAGAAGTAAGATTGCTACAAATTGCATTATTTCATTGATTCAAATGAAAGATAATAAGTAAACAAACTGTATGTTATCAGCGCTGAAAGGATGAAACAAGCCGGGGGACTGACTAGGACGCTCATCTGGCTGTGATCTTCATCACACAACACAGGGATTTTCTGCTTCATTTCTCACTTGTATTACGTTCAGGAAAACTTATTATCACAAGTTATTTACTTATCTTGAATACGGAACCGAAATGAGCATGTTTGTCTCAATTCAGCAGATCTGCAATGTTTTTCTAATGTCTGATCAAATAACAAAATGGAATCACTGGAGGAGATCAATTCATGCGATGTGCCGCCAGACATCGCGGCAATGCTTGGCTGCGCGCATATGGGCCATATATGATCAATCCAATGTCGCTAGTTTTCACTCTCACCTATTTGGGGTGTGAGGGAAAACTTGCGGTGCCGGCTGGCACGGTGTGACGTTCCAGAGCGGCAGATTGCGTTCATTGTGTTCAACTGAATTCCCCGTACTGTTTGAGAATGCATACACATAAGTGATATGGGAAGATACAACATGGGCACTACGGTATACTACTCTGTTCTGTCCCATGATTTCTGTAGCTCATGATTGGACTCTCAGGTTATCATACATACAATATCAGAGCACAGGTGAAGGGGGAGGTATGTCATCAGTTAGACCCATGAGAGGTCAGTTACATAGTGGACTTGGTGCACACCAGAAATACCTTGGTCTTGATACGCTGCTCCTGGAGAGTGCGGTATGGCAGCTTGATGGAGGGGTCCGGTGGGGGCCCGGGTCGGCCATCGCCCCCCCCCCTCCCTTCCCTGTCAGCAGCATGTGTCCTGCACACAGCTGTGTGCTGGGCTGCAGTGGGGCCAAGGAAGCTGCTGCCATTGAGCTGCAGCAGTCTTCTCTGCCTGTGCGGGTTGGGGGAGAACACGTTGATCGTGCCCCCTGGATCTGCCCCTGGCTGAGAGGCTCACAGCACCCCTCTCCACTGTGAACGGCACTGCAAAATGACATAACGTTTTCCTAAGGGGGCGTGGCCACTGCTCCTGTGATTAGACGTCCCCCACCCCTATCCCCTCCCCCTACGAGAGTACCAAGGCCCGGGGCGGCTGCACCCGCAGAATGGTTCTTCTCCTTTGCTACAGTGGAGCCATTGGCTCCTGAGTGTACACACCAGTGACAGGACAGACAGGTGGATTATTGTGTGTATGTGTATGTATTAGGGGTGAGCGGGTTCGGATTTCTGAAATCCGAACCCCCCCGAGCCCCCCCGATCCGAGTCCGATCCGAGTCAGGCTCGACTTTTCCCGCCTGACTCGGATCTGAAATCGAGGCAAAACGTCATCATCCCGCCTTCCGAGTCTCGCGGGTTTTGGATCCTATATAAGGTACCCGCGTCGGCGCCATTTTCTCACTCGGCTGTGGACAGTGAAGAGGGAGGGTGGGAGTTAGGGCTGTGTAGTGTAGTGTAGTGTAGTGCTGCTGTTGTCCACTACTTCAAAGTCCATAGGGGCTGGCTGTGTTGTGCTGTGCTGCTGTTGTTAATAGGGGCTGTGTCCACTACTTCAAAGTCCATAGGGGCTGGCTGGACTGTGTTGTGCAGTCAGTTCTCCATAGGGGCTGTGTCCACTCCAAAGTCCTGTGCAGTGTCCCAGTCCTAAAGGGGTGCTGTAGTGTTGTCCAGGGGGTGCTCTGTCCATCAGGGGTGCTCCCCCCAAGTGCTAAAAAAATATATTTTCTGTGTTTGTGAATTGTGTGCGCAGTAGCCGCACGTGCATCAACAAAGTAGTGCCAAGCGTGCGCCTGTGTCATAAGTAAAGGGCCGGCTGGCTTGACCGTTAAAGGGTGCTGTAACCCCCAAAGTACACTCCAGTCCAAACCAAAAAAAAAAATATTTTCTGTGTTTGTGAATTGTGTGCGCAGTAGCCGCACGTGCATCAACAAAGTAGTGCCAAGCGTGCGCCTGTGTCATAAGTAAAGGGCCGGCTGGCTTGACCGTTAAAGGGTGCTGTAACCCCCGAAAGTACACTCCAGTCCAAACCAAAAAAAAAATTATTTTCTGTGTTTGTGAATTGTGTGCGCAGTAGCCGCACGTGCATCATCAAAGTAGTGCCAAGCGTGCGCCTGTGTCATAAGTAAAGGGCCGGCTGGCTTGACCGTTAAGGGTGCTGTAACCCCCGAAAGTACACTCCAGTCCAAACCAAAAAAAAAATTATTTTCTGTGTTTGTGAATTGTGTGCGCAGTAGCCGCACGTGCATCAACAAAGTAGTGCCAAGCGTGCGCCTGTGTCATAAGTAAAGGGCTGGCTGGCTTGACCGTTAAAGGGTTCTGTAACCCCCAAAGTACACTCCAAAACAAAAAAATATATATTTTCTGTGTTTGTGACTTGTGTGCACTGTGGCTGCACGTGCATCAACAAAGGAGCAGTGCCAAGCGTGCGCCTGTGTCCCATAAGTAAAGAGCCGGCTGGCTCATTTCTTAAAGGGTGGTGTAACCCACAAAGTGCACTACTTTCCAGCAAAAATAAAAAAATATTTTCTGTGTTTGTGTGCGCTTTAGCCGCACGTATATATCAATATAACATAAATGGAGGACCAAACTTTCTCCGATAAAAATAAAATAGGGAAAGATCAAGAACCACTTCCTCCTAGTGCTGTTGCTGCTGCTGGGAGTTGTTCATCATCCCAGAGAGGAAGTAGGAACATCACTACTTTTACTAAACAATTGACCCTCCAACAGTCCCTAGCGATGAGGATGAAGTACGACAGCAGTCATCCTGAAGCAAAACGTATAACTGAGGCCTTGACTGCTATGTTGGTGTTAGACGTGCGTCCGGTATCCGCCATTAGTGCAGTGGGATTTAGACAATTGATGGAGGTAGTGTGTCCTCGGTTCCAAATCCCGTCTAGATTCCACCTGCATCCTCAAAGCAGCAGCGACAAGCGTGCGTCTGTCTGTTAAAGGGTGGTGACACCCTCAAAGTGTGCTACACAAACAATTAAAATATTGTTCTTTTTTTTTCTGTCTTTGTGAAATGTGTGGGCTGTAGCCGCACCTGCATCCTTAAAGCAGCAGCGACAAGCGTGCGTCTGTCTGTTAAAGGGTGGTGACACCCTCAAAGTGTGCTACACAAACAATTAAAATATTGTTCTTTTTTTTTTGGTCTTTGTGAAATGTGTGGGCTGTAGCCGCACCTGCATCCTTAAAGCAGCAGCGACAAGCGTGCGTCTGTCTGTTAAAGGGTGGTGTAACTCTCAAAGTCCTCCAAAAAATAAAAAACTATTTTTTTAATGTGTTTGTGACTTGTGTGCGATGTAGCCGCACTTGCATCCCCAAAGCAGCAGCGACAAGCGTGCGTCTGTCTGTTAAAGGGTGGTGACACCCTCAAAGTGTGCTACACAAACAATAAAAATATTCTTCTTCTTTTTTCTGTCTTTGTGAATTGTGTGGGCTGTAGCCGCACTTGCATCCTCAAAGCAGCAGCGACAAGCGTGCGTCTGTCTGTTAAAGGGTGGTGTAACCCTCAAAGTGCGCTCCACAAACAATAAAAATATTCTTCTTCTTTTTTCTGTCTTTGTGAATTGTGTGGGCTGTAGCCGCACTTGCATCCTCAAAGCAGCAGCGACAAGCGTGCGTCTGTCTGTTAAAGGATTACATCGGTGACAGCATCCAAGTAGGCATGTCAGACAGTCCGTACCTGTACTGGCAGGAAATAGAAGCAATTTGGAGGTCCCTGTACAAACTGGCTCTATTTTACCTGAGTTGCCCCCCCTCCAGTGTGTACTCCGAAAGAGTGTTTAGTGCAGCCGGGAACCTTGTCAGCGAAAGGCGTAGGAGGTTGCTTCCACAAAATGTGGAGAAGATGATGTTCATAAAATGAATTATCAACTCTTCCAGGGAGACCAGCCTCCAGAACGTACAGAGGGACCTGTGGTTCCAGCAGGGACGAATTAATACTCTGTGAGGATGAGGATGTACACACTGAAGAGGGTGAGGAATCGGTGGATGAGGATGACATCTTGCCTCCGTAGAGCCAGTTTGTGCAGGGACAGATTAATTGCCAGCTTGTTTTGTGGGGGCCCAAACGAACCAATCATTTCAGCCACAGTTGTGTGGCAGACCCTGGCGCTGAAATGATTGGTTTGTTAAAGTGTGCATGTCCTGTTTATACAACATAAGGGTGGGTGGGAGGGCTCAAGGACAATTCCATCTTGCACCTCTTTTTTTTTCTTTGCATTATGTACAGTTTGGGGCCTAGTTTTTCAAACTGCCATCCTGTCTGCCACTGCAGTTTCACGCCTAGATGGGTCACGTGTTTTTGCCGCCCACTCGTGTTGCTTAGCATAGTCATCCAGCTACCTCGGTGCAACCTTTTGGACATAAAAACACTATTGTGAGGTGTGAGGTGTTCAGAATAGACTGGAAATGAGTGGAAATTAAGGTTATTGAGGTTAATAATAGCATAGGAGCAGAAAAACCTACAAATTCTGTGATTTTAGCTGTTTTTATGCTTTTTTTCAAAAAAATACAGATCCAAAACACAAAACCCAGAACCCAAAACACGGAAGGGTGGTTTTGGCAAAACCAATCCAGATCCAAAACACGAAGAAAGATCCAGATCCAAAACCAAAACACAAAACACGAAAAGTGGCCGGTGCACACCCCTAGTATGTATATATGTATATATGTGTATATATATATATATATATATATATATATATATATAAACTGCTTCTCCTATACCTGTAAAAAGTGGACTGCTATCTGCTATACCATTGTCAAAGATGAGCGTTTTATTTTTACTATTTTTCTTGGTTTTACTATATGTTTCTGTGTATGGTCTAAATATAACAACTATTTACAGAGATTCTCTCCATTTCTGGTCTGAGGTTTGCCATTTGTGGTGTATGAAGCCAGACGATTGTTACTTATGACCAGAAACACGAAGGAGTGACACCTTTTATATGCATTATTTTATGCATTATCTGCCCAATTTTTTAAGGCTTGCATGGCAGCTCGGTCCTTTGGAGAAACCCTGAAAAAGTTGTCAGTCCGTGCTTCTTGACCTTAGCAGTAATACCTGGACATCAGATAAGCATATATTTGTTTCTTTTTTGGTACGCACAATACTTACCTTTTTGAGCACAATTGGAATTTATCTAATTTATTACACTATTAGGCGCATGTCTTTGTTCATCATTATATATGTGTGTGTGTGTGTGTGTGTGTGTGTGTGTAATGTGTATATATATATATATATATATATATATATATATAAAAAAAAATCCCCCAACCTTTAGTGGTAGAGATGCGAGATGGGGGCATTGGAGCACCATTTTTTTATAGCAGGGAACATAGGGCCTGATTCAGAGCCGCTCGCTCTGACAGAGCGCTCACTCTGAATTAGGGCCGGGCTTTTTTTTTTTTTTGGATCGGCCTCTTGGCCGCTCGCATAGCTGTGGGTGACCACCCACAGCTATTGCGAGTGGCCACGATGATGGTCGCGATGGTCAAGACCATTCCGACCATTGGGCTTGCGACGAGACCCATGTGGTAGGGTCTCGTGGCCGCAAGCCCCACAGAGATTTCGGCTCTAACAGAGCCGGAACCT
This sequence comes from Taudactylus pleione, assembly GCA_031769625.1. Classification (NCBI taxonomy): domain Eukaryota; kingdom Metazoa; phylum Chordata; class Amphibia; order Anura; family Myobatrachidae; genus Taudactylus; species Taudactylus pleione. Next base: position 4,609,797 of record JAUIMM010000710.1, read on the forward strand.
CTTCACTGACATCACTCGTGATGCCAGTGAGGCCGCCCCCAAACAGCAGGCGTTCTCATGGGAACGCCTCCGTTTGGGCAACCACCCCCCGGCCCGCCCACCAAAGGGAGCGAGCTGTCACTCATCATCGACAGCTCACCCCCTTTGGTGCGAGACCCGGAGCGACGGATTGCCCGTCGCTAGCCGGGTCTCGCGCATGTGCACGACGGAGCCGGCTCCGTCGTGCGCATGTGCTGTGAGCCACCATCGACCCGGTTGCGAACGCTCAGCGCTTGCGACCGGGTCTGAATCAGGCCCATATTCCCCAACCGCGGGTTGAATGTGCCAACTGCATGACAGTCCTCGCAAATCGCGACTGTCCCACCAAAATCTGGACATTTGGGAGGTATAAAATATAAATATTTTTAGAACAAGCACGATTTTGGATTTTTTTTTTCTTTTTGCGGCTGTTTTAGTAGAGAAGTTACACTGTTCGGTTTTTGTTGCACTCAGCGGATGCTTTAAAACTACATAATAGCAAAAACAAACTCCGTACAACAGGCTTCTTGAAGTGTCTACAAATTGAATTGTGCCATTACCTGCCCCTTTTACATTAAACAAATGAAAACCATTTTCTTTGCATGTTGCACAACAAAGGACTGATTGCCGTCACTTAAAACACATCTGCGGATGAACAGTCGATAAGCAATTCAACGCTGTTATTCCCCAGAACATTTCGAATACATTCAGCTTGCCGGGTCTTGTTTTGACTTTTATTTGTAAAGTAATGTTTAAACAATGCAAATAAAAGATTTTTTAAATTCCTAATGTATTTTAAACAACAATACGTCATTTGTTCAGAGGTTTATTATTCTGCCTCTGCAAAATGCTCATCTTTCTTTATTTCTGTATAAACACTGGATGACAAAAGTGTTTCCACATGCCAGTGAGTTCAGAAGCTCACTCTGGTGAGATACGGTTCATGCGAATTCTGGAGCATTGACCCTGGAGTTCCAGAAAATAGGTTTTCAGAGCTGTGCGTAATTTAAATTTTTTGTGTATGAAACCTACTGTACAGACAACAAAAACAAAATACTGCTTCAAAGTAGTGTTTAAAAAGCACTTTATCTGAAGATCATCTTGTAATAACAAAATTTATAGGCACACATGGTTTTTACTCCCACGTTTAAGTAAAAGAAACGCTTATTGCCAAGGAGACAAGTAAGCAATTCTGATTTTAATTTTTTTTTCCCACGACCCATAGACTCGGGCGGTTCCAAGGACTTTATGGGGTCTATTTATTAAGCAGTGTTAGGAGACTGAGTAAAAAGTGATAAGGTGCCAGCCAATCAGCTTCCAACTGTCATTTTTCAAACACAGCCTGTAATATGGCAGTTAGGAGCTGATTGGCTGGCACCTTATCACTTTTCACTCTGTCTCCTAACACTGCATAATAAATAGACTCCTATATTTAGGAATTCGGTGATAACAGACAATTTTTCAAATCCTCTTTCTAACACACTCCAGTGACAGCAACTTGATGTGTACCCCAAAAAAGTTCCTGGCAAACTTTCTGTCACCAGGGTACAATGTCCTAAAGATAAGCAGGTCTTCGCGCTATGTAATATTGCTACTGTATACATGTTATCTGTCTTTTAATATCAGCATTTTTGCTGGCAGTGGCAGCTGCTAAACATTGTGCTCAGTAAATATTACAAACAGCGATGTTATTATGAATGCAGGGCTGAGTTCACAGACCTGTGTGCAGTGAGATATTACAACACAAACACAGGAAGTCATTATGCAAACTAATGGGGCCCATACATCCGCGATGTACTGTCCCAATGGAATCGGTATGATTCCCCGCCGGCCGCATTGCTCAAATCCCGGCAGCGGCAGCCAGACAGAGGAGGAAATCCCGATCGTCCCCAGGTAAGTATAAACTAACCTAATTTAATCCCCTAACCCTAATCCTCCTTTAGGGTGCCTAACCTCCCCCCCTGTGCCTAAACCTAACCCCCCCTTCCCCACCGCCTAAATCTAAGTCCCCCGGGGGGGTGCCTAACCCTAAGCCTCCCTCCCCCTAGCCTAACCCTAAGCCTCCCTCCCCCTAGCCTAACCCTAACCTCCCGGGGGGGGGGGGGTGCCTAACCCTAAGGCCTCCCTGGAAGCCCCTTACCTAATCCTCCATCCCCCTGCGCGGCATCACTTTGAACAGGCGGCGGTAAATTTACGCCTGTCATTTCACCCATGCCGGGATTAAGTAGTCTAGAAGCCGGCGGTCGGCATTCCGTCCGTCGGTTTCATAAACTTATACCGTCCTAATTCCCCGTTCTTCCGACGCTGGAGTCAGGGAATCGGTCCGATGTCAGGCCGATTTGGACCAAAAAATGATAGGGACAGGCAAGTTGGGGATTTTTAAAGTGCTGTGTTGCGCTGATCATCAATGTCCGGGATCCGCGTTTTTGAATGCCGATTGGAGTTGGGGAATCGTGGTGCTGTTGTATGGCCTGCATAAAGCTAGGTGCACACTGTACTTTTTATTTACTAAAGATGAGATGAACTCACGATTTGTCCTTGCGAGGAAAATCTCCAATATTCGCATGCAGTGGCGGCTCCAGATGTGGGACTACAGGACAGTCCAAATTTCAAATAGGGGAGTCACACCAACTGCCAGTCAGTTCAGGCCGGTGATGTTTGGCAGTGTTTGGGGTGGCAGTTGGTGTGGCTCCCCTATTTCAATTTTGTACTGTGCTGCAGCCCCGCCTCCTGGAGCCGCCACTGTTCACATGTAAACACTATACAATTGTTTTTTCCTATTCTATTTATCTGTCCTAGTGATAGGAAGGAAAGATCGTGTCCCTGTACACACTGAACAGATTATCTGTATAGTAGCCGCCTAATCAAAATAAAATCACATACACACTGCAAAATGATTATTATACCGTGAGTAGACATTATACAATTCTCTACCAGATCATAAAATGCTCGGATAATCTGAAAGATAACCGTACTGTATGTACCCAGTATACAGTAATGCCGCGTATCCACTAGACGATATAATTAACAAAAACGATATCGTTATCATTCAAAAATCGTTCATTATATCGTCCAGTGGATATGCCATCAATGACCAGTGATGCGCGCTCCCGCTGGTCGCTAACAATGTCGCTAATCGCCCGTACTTGCAGGGCAACTTGACGATATTGTCAGGTTATGCAAGTACGGGGATGAGGGAGGGTGATGTCACTGAACGATATATCGTTCAGTGTGGGTGCGCAATGTCGTTAAGGACATCGAGCACACCACTGCCTGGGACACACTACACGATATCGCTCATGGAGCGAATCGTGTAGTGGATATGCGCCTTAAGATTGGGGAAGTTTGTAAGATATTATTGTGTTCTAGAAGGCAAAAAGAAGCCGATGGAATGAATGGGGGAATTTAGGTTTGTGAAGAGCAGTATGCTCATACATACTAACTGCCATGATTTCAGCTTAACAGTCCCATTTTGATGGCTTTTTTCCCCATTTTCCAGTACGCAACCTGTGTGTCGCACGGTAAGTGAGCACTGAGGTACTCCATATCCAGTTCATTGCTGATCTACACAACAGTGCCTGCTATTGGTTTGTGCGGCAGTGAATACATGTTTTAAGGGGTTAAGGCTTAGTGCCTTATAAGCACCAGAGCTGCAGAGTCTGAGGTAATTATTGGTGGAGTCTGAGGGCCTGATTCAGACCCGCTCGCGAGCGCACAGTGCTCACAAGTGGGTCGATGGTGGGGTACTGTGCATGCGCGCCGCGCGCATTCGCAAGCCCTGGAGCGAGAGAGAAATTCTCTCGCTCCGGGACTCACTACAAAAGGGGCGGCTTTCGATGTTGATCGACAGCTCGCCCCGTTTTGTAGGCGGGGAGGCTACACAAACTGAGGCGTTCCCGAAGGAACGCCTGCTGTTTGTGGAAGGCACCAGTGATGTCAGTGGAGAGCTTCCTGCTCTGTTAGAGCAGGAAGCTCTCTGGGGCTTGCGACGGACGAGACCCTACCACAAGGGTCTCGTCGCAAGCCCTGATGGTCGCGACCATCACCTGGCCACCCGCAAAAGCTGTGCGAGCGGCCAGGAGGCCGCTACAAAAAAAAACGCCCTGATTCAGAGCGAGCTCTCTTAAAGAGCGTCCGGCTCTGAATCAGGCCCTGAGTCCGTAGAAATGGGCCGACTCCAGCTGAAAATAAGAACTCCTAATATTATGCGTCTCTGAGCATAAGAGCCTAATCATTATCTTGCAGAAAACAGCAAAAGAAGAGAAAGCCAATAAAGTATTGTTGAAACCAAGTGGAAGATTTATCAAATCTTGGAGAGAGATAAAGTACCAACCAATCAGCTTTTAGCTGTCATTTTTACAGGCTGTGCTAGAGAAATGACAGAGGCTGAGTGGTTGGTACTTTATCTTTCTCCATTTTATCTTTCTCCAAGATTGATGAAGAAAGATTAGCACAGCAGTGTTTTTTCTGTTGAAAACCATAAGAAAATATTTATAGATCATTTGGTAATGTAGTTATAAAATGTTTGAAAGTAGAGGACAACCATACTGGCCTACACTCCCGAAATGGCCGGGAAGCTCCCGAAAATCGGTTGGTGCTGCCAGCCACCCGGAAAAGGTAGGCAAGTCTCCCGCACCTCTAATTACTAATTACCCGGGCCCACGCTTGCTGGAGGGGCCTGGGTCTGACGCTGGCCCCCCCTCCCTGTCAGCTGGGCAGCCCAGCACACGTTGTTGTGTGCTGGGCTACAAAGGGAGACTGCAGTCTCCTCTGCCTGTGGGTGGGAGCAATCATCCTGATCGCGCTCCCCCTCCCCCCATGATATGCATTGGGCTGAGGGGCTCACAGCGCCCCCTCCCCAGCGCTCAGTGTTTTTTTTTCCTTTGTTTTTTTTGCTTAAGGGGGTGTGGCCACGCCATCCGTGGTTAGGCCATGCCCCCTTCACTCGGGCCCGGCGGACCTCTTGGCAGCCCTGTATATCATGTGTTTCTTAAACTCTCTTCTTTTTGTTGCATACTTACTTTCACAGGTTATTTTTTGTTCAGAAATGTAAATAAAATAAATATACGTTCAATCAATCTAAGTAGCTTGATGACTTACGTGGTGGGGATGAGTATGTCTTGTGCTACTATTTGACTACAGTAAATCTGTTACTAGTTAACATACAGTACATTAATATACATGTGCCATTTATGTTTGAGTCGGACAGTAGTCAAATAGAGGAGTTGGAGTTGAAGATTTGGCTACCGGCTCCACAGTCCTGATGAGTACTGGACATGCCCATTGGGGTCAGGCCACACCCCCATCATTATACTGGTCACGCCTCCTCCACAAATTAACACATTCTCTCTCTCGATTCACGGATCTGCGGTGTTGTGAGATCTGGTATGCCCAGGGTTGCTATGTGGTATTTCAATATGGTGTTTAAAATATCACACGTATTGTTTTACATCATGTAGGAATATACTATATATACGTTTTCAAACAATGCTCCCGGTTAGCCGTGTCAGTACTGCTTGTGTGCTTTCTAATGTGACCACTAAAAAAAGGGGTGGGATTGGGAGGACTGATAGGAGGCCGCTAGCTCCTGTGTAAGTTATACTGTGTAAGTTATTCCTGCAGTGGTAGCCACTAAGGGCCTCATTTACTGACGAGTTTTATCACCAAACGAGTGAATGGTGCTCCAGCCAATCAGCTCCCAACTGTCAGCTGTTAGAAAAATGACAGTTGGGAGCTGATTGGCTGGCGCACCATTTATCATACACAATGAAATTATCACTTGTTTTGGTGATAAAACTCGTTAGTAAATGGGGGTCTATGGGGTCTATGTACTAAGCAGTGTTAGGATACAGAGTGAAAAGTGATAAGGTGCCAGCCAATCAGCTCCCAGCTGTCATCTCACAGCCTGTGTTTGAAAAATGACAGTTGGGAGTTGATTGGCTGGCACTTTATCACTTTCTTATCACTTTTCACTCTATCTCATAACACTGCTTAGTAAATAGACCCCTATATGTTTTATCAGCCTGTGACTAAAAAGCAGTTTGCAGGAGGAATCGTCAGCGGCTTCTCGCCTTGTAATGCCGCTGAGGTGAGCTGGATGCAGGGGCAAGCTGGCCCCTGAGGTGCTGCGGGCCCCATAGCAACCGCACCCCCTGCACCCACGGTAGTTACGCAACTGGCACAGAGTGTACACGCAAAGGTGCTGGCAACAGAAATGTGTCGGAAAACGGATGGGCATCCCTGGTTCTCAACTCCAGTTCTCAGAACCCCTGTGTGTGCCACTGTGTCAGATACTCATAGTAAGTATGGGGGAGGTGTATCAAACCTTGACACGTGAAAAAGCTGCCCATAGCAACCAATCAGCTTCTAGCTATCATTTAATAGAATGTACTTGATAAATGCTACCTTGGAGCAAATTGGTTGCTATGGGCAACTTCTCCACATGTCCTCTTCTCCAATCTTTAGACTGTCCGATTACTATCCTCCTATGTAAGTTAAAGAGGTATAAGAGTGAGCGAGGAGCCTTATAAAGTTAGTAGATAACATTGTCTATCAGGTTAAGGTTAAGAAATGATGTCTTAGAAGGATGTCTTATAACTGAAAATAAACTCCAGTAGTCACATCTCTTCCACTCACATTAACTACGTCCTGACTGCGTTGTACACCAATAACCCTACTACAAATGACCATCATTCATCTTCGGACAATTGTCTTGGGAATTGACATTTAATTTTAGAATTCCTACCTAATGAATCTCGCTGCTGGGTGACCACTAATAACAATGCCATCTTGCAACTGTTCGCAATATATCCATGTAAATCCCGTATTAAAATTATGTATACTCATTTAACATTTATGCTAGTTAAGTGTTCATGACTTATAATAAACTTAATCGGATAACTGGCTCTATGTTCACAATCTGCTGTGTGGGCAAAACTGTCTCAGTGCGACACGTCCTGCTTACAGCGAGTGTGGTAATGGTGAGTAAGGCATCTGGCAGAGATCACAACTGCACAGTAGGGGAAGCCAGTGATCTGGCTGCATGTGGCTTAATAGCGTTGTCCCTTATGGTCATTTGGGTTTTTTCTAACCTACTAAATGTATTCATTTATGTTTAGCTGTTCATCATTTGCCCATCTTACAGATACAGATGACGGCAGATTATTTCTGACAGAAGAAAGATAAATGTAACAAATTGTAAAAAAAACACTGTTTGGGGCAAATTTATTGACTATAGGTAACATAAACCGAATAGGGAACCGTCCTTCATTCTTTTTACACAGTAGTGAGCACAGACAAAGACGTAGAGGCGATGTGAACTGCCTCCATCTCTGAATCATATTTGCCTACCCTCCCGATTCGGCAAGGAGCCTCCCGAAAATCGGGCGCTCCTCCCGGCCCCCCGGAAAAGTATGAAAGCCACATAGGCAGTATATGAGACGTGGGGGGGTTTCAGTCCTTTCTCATAGCATCTACGAGATAGGGACGAGCTACTGTATGTTAGATTGTAAGTTCCTCAGGGCAGTGTACTTGAGATTTGTTTTTTACTAGTCAGTAAGTGTCAGGAAATCCCTTGAACCATGCACTTCTATGTAACCTGTAAGCATGTAAAATGCTGCCCACACAGGCGACGCTGTGTAACTGCATGTACTTGGGGCCTGATTCAGCAGCGATCGCAACTGCCATAACGCACGCAAGCGGCCGATTGTTGCGTTCACAGTGTGCGTGTATGAACACTCCACTGTGATCGGGACTGCGCAGTGACTACGTAGACTCATCGCAGAGTGATTGACAGGATGTACCATTTGGAGGTGGTGACGGGGAGTGGTCGGTGATACGCAGGTGTGCCAGTACTCGCTGCGTGCAATGAGGTGAGCAATTTCTGAGTAAGGTCAGACCTTGTGCAAGTGTGCGTAAGGCTGCGATGGTACTCGATGTTACCGATGGTTTCGCACTAAGTATTACAGATGTGTGTAGGGTAAAGTGGGCGTCCTTATGTTAGGCTGCGTAGTGCATAGCAATCGCAGACATTAGCATATCTTTGCACTGAGACTGTGTGCGTAATCGCTATTGCGATCGTAGTTGCGATCCGTACTGGATCAGGCCCTTAGTTGGTGCGCACATGTGTAAACAGGCAGGCATGATGCACATGTGTTTGTTGTGCTTAGTCATTTGTTCAGCAGATCAACATAAGCAAAGTCATTTTCAGCCTTTTGTCCTGCGATATACAGATGTACTCGGGGTTTGCCAGATCAGAATAACATGGAATTTAAACCACATTTGGCTATTATTTATCCGCAGGACATCTGCTCATTTGCCTGATGTAGGTCCGGTAAATGGTAATATGATGTTTTTTTTCCACAGCCTCCTTATGACCCACAGGGGAACGCATTGTTTCCTTGTCAGCGGACCTTGTCAAAGATCATTTGTGCAAGTGCTGCTTGTACAGGCTCATCTGATCCCTGCAAAGTCACTGTACTGTGAGTTATCTTTCCTTGTTCAGACAGATCGATCTTTTTTTTTTTTTTACATGTTTTTTTTACAGTAAAGTGTTTTCAGCGGTTACCTGGGGAGAGATGCACAGTTTGCAGGCTGTGGGGCAGATGTACTAACTAAGCTCTGGAAAGTGATAAATTGGAGAATAATAAACTACCAACCAATCAGCTCCTAACTGTCATTAATCAAACACAGCCTGTAACATGATAGTTAGAAGCTGAGGGCCTGATTCAGAGCCGGACGCTATTTGCGGACGTTCGTTCCAAAAAAGGGGCCGGCTATTTAAATTGTGCGCTCGCTCATTGCGGTTTGTTGACGCCTCTATGTCTAAGCGAGCGAACGAAAAATGCGCTCCCTATTTTGTAAAGACGCCCCTTTGCCGTTCGCATCACATGTCATCTCCAGTATTTATTTGATTAATCGGGAACATCGAAAGGCATCTGAGCTGCTCGCAGTGCTTGTGGTAGGTTTATCCTACCGCAATCACTGCAAGCAGTTCAGGCTAAAAGACAACCAAGTGACGTGGTCGATGACGCTCCTTTACTAATTATGCACTCCCATGAAACGCCCTTTTGACCGTTAGGCACGCCTGTGTTCGGATCTCCACTCCCCCGTTTTCAAGCACTTTCCCGTTACCACCCACAAACAGTACATTCTGTCAATCAAATTAGCAGCCACTCGCTGTTTTGCGAGTGCTCGATTTCCGACCGCAATGACTGGTTTGCGCATGCGCATTACGACCCATACGCATGCGCAGTTGTGCGAACATCGCTCATAACGAACGAGCGGCCGCTTACGAGCGGCTCTGAATCGGGCCCTGAGTGTCTGGAAGTTAATCACTTTCCAATTAGTCACTTCCCAGAGCTTAGTACATTTCCCCCTGTGGTTGACAAATAGCAGGAGCTGATTGGTTGGTACTTTATCACTGTCCATTTTATCTCTCTCCAAGGCTTAGTGTATCTGCCCCCTGATCACAATGGAGGCACCTACTGTATATTACGGGTGAGGCATTATCCATAACAATATAGGTTGTACATTTTCAGAATTACCGACATTGTTAAATTCCTTTCCGGCAGAGAAGATGATTCTGGCCAGTTCGGGGGGCGGGGCCGGGCTGGATGTAATTAGGCCCCACCCCTTTCCCAGGAATGCCCGCGATTTGCGGGTCAGCGAGGAGGACAGGGCTAAATGAAGCGATTTGCATACTTTAGCCCCACCCCCTCCCTACAGAACCCACAAATTCCCCAATAAATTGCCCCATTCTGCCCGCTTCACTAGGAAGTGGGCAAGATGCGGGAGATCTGCCTACACTTCCGGGAGGTTACCCGAATAATCTGGAGCATCCCACGGCTTCCGGGAGTGTAGGCAAGTATGAGTGACATCAGTCAGGTGTGAGGCAATTCGTGCCTCGTGTGTCGGTCGTGTCGCACATTCCTGGGGAATCTGAAGGAGAAACACCCTAACATTTCAAAGAGTTTAATTTTTTTTTTTACAATGCTCTATATTTTTATTTGTATAGCTTTTTAGTGTGATCGGTGCTGGGGTGTAGATGTCATACAGGGAAGGACAAGCATATTGACGACCTACATTTTGGGAATTTTAGAATTCCTGCTCATCCATCGCACATAGGGCCTGATTCGGAGCTCTGTCGATGTTTGCGCAGGTGAGAGATTATCAGCCATAGTTGCTCGCGACTATTTACTCGTAGTGTGATTGACAGTCAGAGAGCGTTTGCGGAAGGTAAAGGGGAGCGCCGGCAAAGAAAGCAGACGTGTCGCCACTGTGTCACATCCTGCGTCTGCGATCCTGCACGCAAGATCTCAGGTGTCTCAGTACGCGCGGCCATTTTGCCTGACCATAGGGTAGCTCAGAAGGCCGATAATCCAATGATCTGAGATCCATGCTGTGTCTTTGTACGCAGATGCTTGGATTTACAAAGCTGGAGGTGGGCGCCCCTCGCCGTCTGCGACATTTGCATATTTTCGCACATGCGCTGCGGACTCAGGCGCAGCAGCGGCGGGATTAGTGTACAAATCCCGCCTTAGATCCATGTTGTACAATGTTTATGTATGATACAGCCACTTAATTAATTGTATCGTAAATCTCATTGTACTTGTGACAAGAAATTGGGGGAGCGGCGTTATCATGGGATGTTGAAAAGAAACAAACTCCCCAGATAGCTGTTTTCTATCTGATCTATATTACTTCTAACTATTTACATTCATGCTGATTCATTTATTAACCGACAAAGACAATGAAACACAACAGAAAAAAAAGGCCAGATGGGCCAACTTTCTCTGCCCACGCACACAATGAGCCTGGGGCGCCAATGACCCTGTTGTCGTTTAACAAGTTGTCCTTCCCTGGACCACTTTTGGAAGGTACTAACCAGCAGCGGGTCCTGCCCTCTTACCTGAGGGGGCTGCTGCAGCTTCTGGTCCCGGAGCCTGCACAATGAATGTCAGGCACCAGGACTCGCGCATGCGCATTGCACTAGACCAGCTTCTCCGGGCTGCATTGTTTGCAGTCCCGAGAAGCACTGTAGGGCTGCCCAAAAGGCAAAGCTTATTGCAGCCCCGTCTGGCAGTCCCAGGGGGAGGAGACACCTATTCATCAACAGCCCCCATTGATGAATAGACCCCTCAGAGGCATAAGTAATAGGCATGTTTTGCATGAAAGCCTGTGAATCATACATGCCGACATTCAGTTCCCTCCTTCCGGGAGGGAGCTGAATGTCTGTGCACAGCGGGGGGCGTGGCCGGGCGATGACACAGTTTTAGGGGCGGAACCACACAATCGCGTCACCATGGCTCCGCTCTCTCTTCACAATGCCGAAAATATTGGCATTGTACAGCAGGGGGCGGAGCCATGATGACTCGATTCAGCGCAAATCTCATCATCGGGCCCCCCCGCTGCAGGGGTTTCTTGTAGTAGTTGGAGGGATCAGGCGGGAGCCGGGAGGCTTGCCTGCCTTTCCGGGGGGTCGGGAGCAGCACCCGATATTCGGGAAACTCCCGACCAAATCAGGAGGGTAGGCAAGCCTGCTATGAATACACCTGTTTTGGAGGATCTCCACATAATTTTTTTTATTATTGCGAAAGCAGTCTCCATTTTTGTAATTTTTTACTGCCTGGGATCCTAAGGATCCCTCTTCAATAACTAATGCTTTACCATTAAGAAGACCAGGACCGAACCCAGAAGTTATGTTTCTCTTTGCAGGCACTGGCTCTTAATATTATTATTATTTATTTATATGGCGCCACAAGTGTTCCGCAGCGCCTTACAAAGTACATAAACAAATAGGTAACCACTGACTTACAGTACAATACAAAGCAGGGCACGGACATGTATAATAAACATTGCTATATTACATACTTGCCTACCCTCCCGATTTGGTTGGGAGCCTCCCGAAAATCGGGTGCTGCTCCCGACCTCCCGGGAAGGCAGGCAATTCTCCCGGCTGCCGCCCAACCCTCCTGTCCCCCCGGCAATGACCCCTGCAACCCTCGCAGCGGAGGGGGCCGGTGACGCGATTCGTGTCATTTTGGCCCCGCCCCCTGCTACACAATGCCTATTTTATCGGCATTGCATAGCAGGGGCGGGGCCAAACTGACGCGATTGCGTGACCCCGCCCCCACCACGCCTTCAAGTGATGTCACCCGCCCGGCAACTCCCCCTTGTACCGGCCACGTCCCCCCCTGTCCTGCCGATCTGGCTGCTCCCTCCTGGAAGGAGCAGCCAGAAAGTCGGCAGGTATGCTATATTAGCGACCTTTACGCCCACATAAGCAGCCAAGTGTTAGTTGCCCTAGTGGGGAGTAAGAGATCAATTTAAATTACAGTAGGGAGAAGCACAAGAGGGTAAAGGGCCATGCTCAAAAGAGCTTACATTCTTTAAGGGAGGGGCAGACAAACAGGAATGACACAGATAGGGTAGGCAGGGAGGAAGGAAGATGTAGGAGCAAGTTAGGATGAGAGCTGGAAGGCTTTAATGAAGTAGTGGGTCTTTTGAGCTCGTTTGAATGAATGTAGAGAGGAACAGCCCATGTTCCTGCAAGAGATTATTGATACATACCCCCCACTAAATCATTTCTCATTGCCATAATATTATTAGGAATGATGCTTATCAGGAGGAAAAATGCGGACAATGTACAAACATACAATATTTTTAAAGAATAATTTTTGTTCTTTTTCTTATTTGTATTACTACATGGCATACAACTTTTTTTTATTATCCAAAATTGTATACAATCCCGATTTAGGACAGTCAAAAGTTGAGAATCATGCTTGGGACTGTGGTGTATCCATGCCACACGGGTGTGACCAAAACCATACTTGCCTAATTTGAAAGAATCCTCTCCAGAGGAAGCCTGGACCACTTTAGGGGCGAGGCTGAACTGTCACGTCATTTGTCACTGCCCCCGTCAAGTCAAAATTCTGCACATTGCAGACCCATGGATGTGTCATTTTAGCCCTTTCCCTCCCTATCTCCCAATGCAGGAGATACAGCCACTCTTCCAGGAGTGTGGGGGACTACCCGGAAATTCAGGACCCTCCCGAACCTTCCGGGAGAGTAGGTAAGTATGGCCATAACCCTTTGGGCATGCCATGTCTGGGGCACTATAGTGAGAGGAGGAGCATAAGGCTGGCCGCCGGAGAGAGAGTAGAGGGTACCATACGCAGACAGCACACTGGCCCCTTCCTCTCTCTCCGGCAGTGCGAGGTTCTGGTTTTGTTGTGGGCCTGGGGTGGTGATAGGAGCAGACACTGAAGCAGGTTTAAATGAAAATGTGGAACTTTTAATGAGTGGTTTGGTAGACATGAATGTGACAAATAACTGAAGTTCAGATATAGCACTAAGTGGGAGCAGTGGTGAAGTAATGGGAGAAAGTCCAGTTAGTGATCGGCAATGGAAAATGTCCAGGTAGTGACTGGTTAATAGAAAATGTCCAGGTAGTGGCAGACAATGGGAACTGTCCAGGTAATGACTGGTTAATAGAGAAAATGTCCAGTTAATGACAGGCTGGGAAAATCAGGTGTAGTGGTTGAAATGAAGAATGCAGGCTGAGGAAGAATCATCCAGCAGAGTGTCAATGGAGGCAAGGTGAACAGCAGACTCAGGTACTCAGGCAAGGGGAAGGTAATGGAGGATGCAGGGTAGTCCAGCGGGGTTGGAGCAGACAAGCAGGCAGGCAGGTAGCGTTTCACAGGTAACAGGTGGTAAGCACAGGGAACTCTCTCCCAGCTATGCTGAGAAACACGTTGCACTGGCAATGAAGTGAGGCTCTGAACCTCCCTAAATACCAAGTGCTGTGACTGGCCAGAGAGAGCACGTGACAAACTAGGATTGGGCGATTAGGTCACGTGACCGGAGGCAAGATGGCGGTGCCCATGCCGGAGCGGAACGGAAGCACCACCAGGCCTCACCAGCCCAAAGTGACAATATGCCCGCATAGAACCACGGACAGCCAACGCCCCTCGCCAAACACCAGCACCACCGCCAGACACCCCCGGCCATAGTGACCTCACAGGTAATACCCGTCGACCACCATGCCAAGAAACTCTGGTCGTGACAGGCAGCTTGCAGGGCACTGAGCACAGCACCGCAGCGGTAGGCTCTGGGCACTAGTATCTGCCCACAGTCTACAGAGCATGCGCAGGTCACCAGGAAAATGGCGCATCAGCCATTTCCCAGTGGTTGCCATTTTTTTTTTTCAGGCATTTTTTACAGCACTTACACTGGCACCAATGTGGGACTCTGGAGTGTTATGTATAATATGGGTGCAGGGTGTGCGGTGTGGGCCCCCCTGGACATAGGGGCCCATGTGCACCACACACCCAGCACCCATTATAAATAGGCTCATGCATTAGGCATATACAAAGCGTCAGCCAGGTTAAATCCCACAGTTGTAGGTGCAGTGGCCGTTTAAAAGTTATGTTAACGCCCCATTTTTTCTTAGTATGTTTTGCATTTGATGGTTCAGCCTATAGTGTTGTACGGGGTGTGATTAAGTTGTATATCAGTGCTGGTCTCTGAGTGACAGCAACTTTTTCTTCTGGAAATCCCTCTCTCCCACCCGTTTGTTTAGATGTGGTGTTTGTGTTGTGGTGGAATAAACAGAAGTTTTTAATTGATTGGTTAGGTGTTTTAGATGGGTGCGCTCTCCTATATTTATTATAGGGCAATCTGTCCCTGCCTGGAAATGACACGGTCCGTCCGGACGTGCTGCCCAGGAGAGTTGCACACCAATGTATTATTTGCATGCATGTTCTTGTTGTATTTTGTCCGTTCTTTATTGTCCACCACCATAAATATTTTAATTTCATTATTTAATATTTATTTTAATATTTAGAGAATTGCAGAACATTTAATTGGTTGATGTAAAAAACAATTTGACCTAAATTAATCTCAACTCTGGGAAAAGTTGAAACATTGCTTTTTAAAAAAAATAAACTTTTTTTTTATTTTATTATTTTTTACTTCAAACTATAGTTGAAGAATCATAAAACTAGTTGGACTGTTAGCATGAAGAACCACATTCTTTGTTCTCGTAGTGTAATAACTGTGATTACATGTGACTATGGTGGGTGTGTAATCATTTAAAAATCTATAAATATGGTTTAGTGGCCAGCTGAGTAATGGTTTTTATGGTGTATACTGTATACTTACTGTTACCATGCAAAAAATTTATAATTTATCTTCTGTCTTTAACTCAGACTCTTGACTGTATTTAATATATAGCTGTATGTTAATTTTGGACTTGGATCAAAACGGTGGATTGGTGATCCTGGTTAGGGCCAAAGAGGGTTTTCGACTTTTTCATTCCTTCACAAGTCAAATCATTTGGTTTTCACTTTAAGTGGACCCGATGTCCACACACACCATGAAGGCAGCCAATTTGTGTGAGGGAGCAATATTTGTCTGTATCTCCTTCATGACGGATACACTTTAAAGAAAACATACACTCATCAGCCATAACATTAATATCACCTGCCTAATATTGTGTTGGTCCTCTACGTGCTGCCAAAACAGCTGAGCCTGGGGCGCCCATAACCCTGTTGCCGGTTCACATGTTGTCCTTTCTTGGATCACTTTTGGTAGGTACTAACCACTGCATACCGGGAAGACTTGCTGCTTTGGAGATGCTCTAACCCAGTCGCCTAGCCATCACAATTTGTCATAGTCACTCAGATCCTTACACTTCCCCATTTTTCCTGCTTCCAGGACATCAACTTCAAGAACTGACTGATCACTATCTGCCTAATATATCCCTCCCCTTGTCCGGTGCCAAGATAAGCAATGTTATTCACCTCATCAGTTGAAATAATGTTATGGCTGATGTTTAATTACACTGCAAATTATATCCTACACTCTGAATCTGATTTCCTTGCAAGTTTGCATTTTATAACCTAAACATTTTAACATTTCTAAACATATTGGTCAGCTGAACTAGAGATCAATCACATGAAGACTCCAAAACTCCATGGTTAGATGATCAATATTTGTGCGGCTATTTTACTCAGCTGTGAGACTTTTATACTGGAATCTACCGCTGACCGCATGGCCGGCGGTTCGATTCCCGGCAGCGCCTGGCCGACAGATGAGCAGAGCCTGGCAGCGGAAACCCGACAGCGCTGGAAATCCCGATCGTCCCTAAGGTAAGTATAAACTAACCTAACCCCCTAACCCTCCTTAGGGGTGCCTAACCCTAACCTCCCCCCCAAATGCCTTACTCTAATCCCCCTTTAAGTGCCTTACCCTAACCCCCCCCTTCCCCGCTGCCTAAACCTACTTCGCCCGCGGGGGTGCCTAACCCTAAGTCCCCCCGGGGGTGCCTAACCCTAACCCTCCCTCCCCCTAGCCTAACCCTAACCCTCCCGGGGGGGGTGCCTAACCCTAAGACCCCCCCGGGTGCCCTAAATTAAACCCTCCCCCCCGTTGCTGTCCGCTCGTGGCGCCTGGCATCCCTTCGATCGGGATGCTGGGCACATGTCTCCCGGCATCGGGGAAATGTCAGGCATCTACATCTAGACTCCCGGCATTTCACCCTCGCCGGGATATGACAGTCGGGAAGCCGGCTGCCGTTATTAAGGCAGCCGGTTTCCCGATTGTATACCTTTGTACTCAGCTGTCCCGTCACAGAGCCAACACAGTACCACACCTCCCAACATTTACACTGGGTGGGCACGGTGACATAAAATGACTATGGCCACTCATATTACTGTCCCTCGGGGGCGTGCCTAGCACATCTGAAGCGATAGCTTGCATGCATTACAGACAAGCAGAACACACCTCCCAGGAGTCCCTACAATCGGGAAGGTAGTTGCAGAACACCAATGGCTCAGTAGTCTCAAAAGACTTCACTCTTTCGACATGCCCCTCTCCTTCCCACATTATGACCTGGGAACTACAAGTGACCTCTGCAGTCAGTGGCTGATCAGCCTCTTAGCACAGCAGGGAGAGTACAGTGATGTCAGATGGGGCTAACTGAGCCCCTGCTCTTGCGTGCTTACTCATTTACTGAGATGCATGCTACATTTCCTGTAATTTTCTAGGAAAACCAGTATTTTTGGTCGGATCGTCTCTAAACAGACCACTAAATTTAATATGTGGGGACTTTGTAACAGGTTGTGAGCTGCAGTCGCTCCCGGAACCCCAGCAAGTCTTCCTGTATTTTTAAAGCTGCAATCATTTTAAAGGCAAAATCAAGCTGCTTTTGCCTTTTTAAATTGATTGCAGTTTTAAAAATACAGCAAGACTCAAGGAGTTCCTGCAGTGGCTGCACCCAGCAACCTATTACATTAGCCCCCTGGTGTTTGTGCTCATTAGGATGCCAATACACAGTATTTCAGTAATAACTGTTGCACGGCCTTTGTTTTAAGAGAAATGACGAAGTTTCAAAGACCTTGTCAAGGGTTAGTCAACAACTTTGAGTAAGTGATGCATGACTCTTATTTAATTACTTTGTCAACTTGTTTTTTTTATAGCAGTAAAGAGCAATAAATACATTTGGAGTTTCTTAACTTTCCACATTTGAACGTTTTTTTCAAAAACCAGCTACGTTTAACATTTTAAACAATTTCAGCACCCCGGGGCTTGTGCAGATTGATAACGCTGTAATTTAGATGTGATTTCCCGGCTTTCATCGAACAGACACCGCAGCAGCCTTCTCTTGTTTGATTGAGTTTTCAATTTAGAAGGAGATAAATTGGTCAAGGAAAGGTCAGTGTCTTAATGATATAGTGGGGCAGCAAAAGACGCACAAATACAGGATAAATATGTGTAGTACTATTAAACTTTGAGAGTAATGCATCTAACATCAGACGGTATGCAGCCGGGAAGCCGGCGGAGTTAATCCTGACAGCCTGCTTCCCGACTGCTTAATCCCAGCGAGGGTTAAATGACAGGCATCTAAATCTAGACGCCTGTCATTTTACCGACGCCGGGGGACCGATTAGGGTTAGGCACTGGGGGGAAGGTTAGGGTTAGGCACCCGTAAGGAGGGTTAGGGGAGGGAATTAGGTTAGTCAATACTTACCTTAGGGACGATCGGGATTTTCACCCATGTCGGGCAGCCACTGTCGGGATTCCAACCGCCGGACAGATGTATAGTGTAATACCAGCATAGATTTTACCATAGCGGAGACTACATGGCGCGTGATCATAGATAACAAGCTGGACGTAGGACACTCATATGGGTGTTTGACAACCCAATCAGGGACTTTGGCAGAAATGCTAAATAATCCAGAAATAATAATAATAAATACCCCAAATTCTTTGCTATACCAGGAAAGCCATTAGAAAGTTCGAACCCGGAACAAGGGGGCATGTCCATATACAGTATATAGTGTGTGTGGTCATTGCACAGTAGGAAGTTGGGGGTCCCATCTGTCCGAGCGAATGTTGAAGTGGTCACGGTGTCACAACACTCCCTTGTTGCCCCTGACCAATACTACATACATATATATTGCAGCATGTATATCTACATTCTGCCTTGGTAAAGCCAAGAAATAACCCCCCCCCCCCCCCCCATGGAAAAAGGAGTGTAAATGCTTCTGCAAAGTTATAAGTAGAGATGTGCGGTTCGATTCTCCAGAAATCCGAATCCACCCAAATTTCCTGAATCCGGGTAATATGCAAGTCGCGGTTCTAATCTCCTGAGGATATCCGGGTCGCGGTCTGATCTCTTTGCGGTTCGGAATTCGGATTTTAAATCCGAATTTTGGGTTTTATGTTGCATAAATTACATGATTTTAGCTGTTTTTAAAACTTTTTATCTATTTAAAAAAAAAATACAGATCCAAAACCAAAACCAAACACTTGAGGGTGGTTTGCAAAACCAAATCCAGATGCAAAACTTTGAAGGAGATACAGATCCAAAACCAAAACACGGAGGTTGGCGCACATCCCTAGTTATAAGCGTTTTTTCTTGAGATTTTATTTACTTACCTTATTAGCGATCGGGATCTTCACCCTTGTCGGGCTTCCGCTGTCGGGATTTGAAGCGCCGGCCATGCGTCCGGCGGTAATACCTACTACAGCGGCCCTAGATCTGCCTGGCCTCATGCAGAGCTGGATGTAGACACCGGCTTTCTCCCGTAACTTAAAAGGTTCATGATGCGCATCATTGGCTCTGGCGACTCAACTGCATTTTCCACTTACAGCTCCCTACGCCAAGGGAGCCAGATTGGGGGTTAGAAGGGGTGTGTAGATGTGGCCAAACTCCCCCCCCCCAAAAAAAAAAAATGGTGTATTGAAGCGAAATGCGTCCCAGGATGGCCATATAGCAGGTGCAAATGCACAATGTCCTCCAACTGCACAGAATAGCGAGGGCTAGAAGGGAATCCTGAGCAGTTCCTCATAACACATCCCGACAGCGGAAGCCCGACGGGTGAAGATCCTGATCGCTAATAAGGTAAGTATAACTAACCCTATTTTCCCCCCTAACCATCCCTTAGGGGTGCCTAACCCTAACACCCCCCAAGTGCCTAACCCCCCACGAAGTACCTAAACCTAACCCCCCCCTTCCCCGTAGCCTAAACCTAAGTCTCCCGGGGCGGTGCCTAGCCCTAACCTCCCCCGGGGATGCCTAACCCTAACCCCACCTTCCCCTAGCCTAAACCTAACCCTCCCGGGGGGGGTGCCTGACCCTAAGTCCCCCGGGAGTCCTAAAACCTAACCCTCCCCCCCCCCCCCCCGCGGCTGTCGGCGCCCGGCTTACCTTCGTTCAGGCTCCGGCGTAGGTCTGATGACAGACGTCGGTTTTTCGACGTCTGTCATTAGTACCTTTGCCGGATTTGACAGTCTGGAAGCCGGCGGTCAGCATTTAGACCGTCTGCTTCCTGACTACATCCCCTAGGGCCTGATCCAGAGATGGACGTAGTTCACATCGTCTTTGGACGCAGCAGTGATGTAAAAATATGCTAATGTAGCAGGAGGAGTCTGAGAAGAAAAGACGCTTTCTCACAGTATCACAGATCTGAATGCAAACGCAGCATTGATTCACCATCGGCACCATCGGTTGTGATGCTTGCAGCATCATCCATCTAAGAAAGCCAAAGGCTACTCAGAATGGCTGCCTTACCTGCGTAGTTGAGGCCAGGAAATCTTGCGACGCAGACCCTGACTTCCCCCGCCCAGAAAATGGTGGCTCCCATTTCCAGGAGCACAGGCCGGTGCCACCCCCAAATGGCGGCTGCGGCTTGGGGACATTACGAGCAAACTAGCAGATGGAGACCTGTAAATGCGAAGTACACACCCTGCGCATGCGCGGTCCTCCCACCATTAGAGATGTATGCAAACCACCGGGTTTGCGTACATCTCTGAATGAGGCCCCTTGAGTAGTTAACACCAGAACAGAGGGAACACAAATACAGATTCACACATAAAGGATCCCCAACTGACCATCGAAACCATAAATCTAGACTTACCTCTGTCAGGTCAGTCCCGCCGGGGAACTGAACATCACTCGGTTGCCCCCGGCAACATTTCACTGATAATAGCGGTGATAGAAGATCACTTTCTAGTTTTTATCACTGCAATATCCTATGTGGTGAGAGAAAATCTCTTCTAATGAGGCTTTTAGCTAAATGGACCCTTTAGTCACATAGCAAATCATCATCCGAGCAAGGTAACACTTATTGCACGGCAGAAGCTGAGAATGGTGAAAGTATTTCTCTTATACAATAATTTATGCAGCATTTTATGTACATTGGCTAGGACACTTCTCTCTGAAATGTTTGAATTTAGGGATGATGCATCTCACGTGTCAGCGTTTATCTCAATGTAGAGTTGCCGGTATCTCATAATAAAGGTGTCTCAGACATTCTAAAGTGTCTATTTCAGCATGGGTTTAAAGGAATTATGTTTTATTGGTAATTCTGCAGGTTGAGTTTCATGCTGGCTTCTCTTGGCTCTAAGCACCAACCTCCATTTTGGAATGTCTGTCAGATAAGCTATTAAAATCAATCATGTTTCATTTGAGCCAGATGTTGTTTTGGCTCACAAAGAATCTTTAAGGGCCTTTTATTTTATTATTTCTTGTTTCAGAGAAAAGCATTAACGTTTTGAAAGTTTAATATGTATATAACCTGTTTCAATTGTCATTCTTCTTTATGACAATCCATGTATTATATATATTGTTGTGGAACAAATCTGGATGGACCGAACATCCCGCTACATCTGTGTAATAGTAATACTAATGTCACTTAACTGCTGCAGAATGCATGTTGTAAAAGACGGCTTTATTTGACTGTGTCCTAGATTTCACAGCAAGTGTTTCTTTTAGGTATAGATTTCCGTTGTGTTAGGTTGGATTGTTGAATTGCTTCCAGCGATGAGTGAAACCTGGTGCACTGTTTACAATGTTAACATAAATTACTAAGTAAATACTACTAATATATGGTCAGTAAAATAAAAACCACAGCAGCACTTCCAGAATAAAATAGTAAACCTATGTTAAAGATAAGTTAGTGTATGTTTATGGTCTTACCTATTATCTATTAAAAGTAGAGATGAGCGGTTCGGTTTTGGCTGGGATCTTATCGCCAAGTTCTGATCTCAAATCGAAACGCCATCTTTCACAGATAAAGATGACGTTTTGTCCGTGAAAGATGACGAATTGCCGCGGTGAAGGCCGCTTGGTCCGTTAATCAGGGAAATTGTATTTGTGTAAAAAACACCTCTATAAATGTCTATGTACTCTCATGCATCAGTGTGATAAATTGCTACATTTATTAATTAGTATTGGTATGATTTATGATATGTTTATTTTCCTGGGGCAACACAGGAGAGAAATATGCTGGAGGGGGATTCAGTCACAATGTCGACACCACAGTATTGCTAGTTATGATGTCATCATTGTTGATACATTGGCATGGAACATGTCGACGTCTGCAGAATCTGAAATGTCGACATTCTGTAGAATGACAACAAAAGGGTTAGACTGTAGGGATAGGTACAAGGGGGAGGGTTAGGGTGAGGCACTAAGGGGAGGGTTAGTCACTAGTGGGAGGGTTAGGGTTAGGCTACAGGAGTGGATGGTTAGGATTAGGCACTAGGGGAAGAATTAGGGTTAAGGGCATTACTCATTGCTGGATGACATCATCGCAGGACTCAATGAACAAGATAAGTCACCTCCCGACCACCGGGACTAGTTTGTCGACATTCTAATCATGTCGGCATTTCAACAATACTTGTGTTGACAAAATATACCCAACCGGCTGGAGGGCGGTCTAGTGCTTTTAAAAACCACCTCTGTGGGGTAAGTTGCCTGCTCAGTTCCTCTTGCTTTTCCCCAAGACTGAAGTGGGTGTCCAGGTGCGGCATTGGCTGCTAATGGTAACACCTCTACATGTCTCCTTTAGAAGGTTTGATAAATCTCCCCCCCTGGTTATGACTCAGGTTGGGGGCACTCACTACCGCTGGAGTAAAAATCACCAGTAATTACTTTTTTTCATTCAGGTTTGTGGAACACTGCTGGATATACTTGCCTACTTTTGAAAAAGCATTTCAGGGAGATTGTGAAAGCAGCACCTATGAGCGTGGCGGTAAAGTGGGTGTGTACTGCTACTTCTGAGAGGCGTGCCATAACATTGATTTACATTCACATGTAAATGAGCCCCGAAGCTATTAGTAAGATCTATATGTTAATGAAACACACTGATACTTTTCAGAAAATGCATGTAGCCATAGGGATCCTTGTGCCTCATAACCAATGCAGGGAAATGATACTAATGATCCCATTTTAATGTATATATCTTTTTTTTTTTTAATAGGGGTATGGGGCAATCAGGGAGATTGCTAGACTCTTCAGGGAGTCAGGGAGATTGCTACTATGTCAGGGAGATTGCTACTATGTCAGGGAGGGAGTCAGGGAGATTGCTACTGAGTCAGGGAGATTGCTACTATGTCAGGGATACAGGGAGATTGCTACTATGTCAGGGAGTCGGGGAGATTGCTACTATGTCAGGGATACAGGGAGATTTCTACTATGTCAGGGATACAGGGAGATTGATATTATGTCAGGGAGATTGCTACTATGTCAGGGATAAAGGGAGATTGCTACTATGTCAGGGATACAGGGAGATTGCTACTATGTCAGGGAGATTGCTACTATGTCAGGGATACAGGGAGATTGCTACTATGTAAGGGATACAGGGAGATTGCTACTATGTCAGGGAGATTGCTACTATGTCAGTGAGTCAGGGCGATTGCTACTATGTCAGGGAGTCAGGGAGATTGCTACTATGTAAGGGATACAGAGAAATTTATACTATGTCAGGGAGTCTCCCTGACAATCAGGGTGAGTTGACCTTTATGACTCTGGGTAACTGCTTCCTTATTAATGTATGTGTTATCTATACTTTGTTGTTTGTAATTTTTGTTACCCATACTTTATATTTCCTTTCAGTAAATTTCCAATTAAAAAGCATTGCTCCAATATTTCTTTGAACTTCTCTAATGTGGTGGGAGGAAGCCTTTATACTTTTCACGTTTCACTGATATTGAATTACAGTATTTCATTATTTTAATCATTGACCATTTTACTCAGCAGGTCTCAAATGGCTGTAGAAAGCTTTAAGGGAAAGTGACCTTTAAATAAAGCCTTATGGAGAGAATTGCCTGGTCTGCGCAGGAAGTAATGGAGGATAATTCTCCCTCTGAATTGGAGCAGAGCTCTACAGCAGTTGATCTAAATTTAGATGGCCCACAATTACTGCTGTTCACCTATATTTAGAAGTTAAAAAGTATTTATTTATTAGGCATTATATAACAATCTTTAAAGGGGAAGAGGATTTTTAAATGATTTATTATGATTTAGGTGAATACGGTATTGATAAACAAAGGCGATTCAATTCAGCGCGATAGTTGTGAGGTGCCGTCCCAAAACATTGCATTGTGGACATTCACATTGCAAGTTATGCCTCGCACCCCATAAAGATACATAGGAACACTATGGTTCTTGGGGGCAGAGGTGCTTTAAGACTGGGAGGGGGCTGGTGCGCAGGTGTCTGTGGACCCCCTCCCCATACAGCTAGAATCATGTCACGTGCCAGAGTCTTCTGCGCAGCTGCTGTATTTCTGACCGTGATTCAGACATATGATGCTGGTGCTATATCTCTGCAGATGTCATAAGAACAACAGCGCAGGTGACACCAGGAAACGGCAGCTGAAAAGGGGGCAGAGTGGGTGATGTGGGCCTTTTGGACCCAGGGGCCCACGTGCACCACACACTCTGCACCATGCTTGCCTACCTTGTCATTTCTCTTCCCGGAAGAAGCCCGGGTAAGAGAATCAGGAGGGTGGCAATGGGGGCGGAGCCTGATGATTCACGTAATTAAGCCCTGCACCTCACAGCAAAATAACTGCAATTGGCTAGAATTTACAAAGGGGTGGGGCCAAATGATGTGATTCATGTACAATCACATCATTAAGCCCCGCCCCCTACACGGAGACCCGCGATTGGCGCGGACATTCTCCTCATTATGCCCACTTCACTAGGAAGTGGGCAGAATGTGGGAGAAATGCCTACCCTTCTGGGGGTGTGGGGGTTACCCGATAAATCGTGAGCCTCTCGCGAAAACCGAGAGGGTAGGCATGTATGCTCTGCACCCATTATAAATGCACCCTAAACCATGTTTACCGACATTTCTGCCCCCTCCTCTGGGAGGGGGGCACCCAGGTCAGTCCAGAAAGGGTTGGGGGCCATGTAGGTGGGCTGTGCGGAGGTGGCGTGGTGATGCAATCGTGTTATCATGTCCCCATTCCCCACTATACAGCGCCAAGATCACTGGCATTGTATAGCGGGGCTACAATGACACAATTCAGCGTCAGTTGCATCATCGGCCCACCCCGGACTACTAGGGGGTTGCGAGCGGCTGGCGGGGGGGGGTGCAGGTGGCTAGAGGGGGTGCAGGAGACTTGACTTCTGGGAGAGTAGGCTAGTATGCCCTAAACCCTGCCACTAGATTGGAATTCTATCCTTCCCACCCACTGGACATTTATGTTTGATACTTTATGTTGCATGTACCATTCTACGTAGTATACTGGTACTTAGAAGTCTTTAGATTATTCATTTATACCATATCCATATATTTTATATGCAAGATTACATTATATTGATATTATTACTGTTTCTTTTATTAATTTTTATCTGGTCTACATTTGAATGTGCTAATTGTTAAGTTACTACATTGAAGTCAGGAAGGGCAGAGATAGATGGGGAAAATGACTTACAAAGCTCTGCTTTACCACTTTGGATTTTTGTCTTGTTTCCTCTATTGCACAAAAGAATGAAATACATTCTTGGGGGCATATGTAATAACGACGAGCGATATTCTTGTTATCACTCATTACTAATCTTAAATGGTGCTCCAACCAGTGGCGTCACAAGGGGGGTGCGGTCCGCACCCGGGTGTCACCCACCAAGGGGTTACACCAAGGTGCAGACTCCCCCTCACTGACAGAAGCCGGGTGTTGCACTGTAGCATTAAGTGACACTGAGGGAGCCGGCCGGCACTCCACACAGGTACCTCCTGCACCCCCGAAAAGCAGTGCAGTGTATCCGATCTTTAGGAATCAGTGACATCAGTCAGGTACAGATGTGTCAAACCATCTAAAGAGCACAAGTGGAGAAGTTGCCCGTAGTAACCAGTCAGCTTGTAGAGATCATTTTATATAATATACTTGATAAATGATAGCTATGACATGAGAGGTTACTGTGGGCAGTTTCTCCATTTGTCCTCTTTAGACAGTTTGATACATCTCCCCCTTTGTACCTCCGTGATGTCACTGGTACCATGTGATTAAATACGTTGCATTTTCATTGCTATTAGTCCAGTCCACAAAAAGGCTGTCTCCAGTGATGTCTACATGAGACCGGCACCCTGTAGCAGTATATACATTACAGTAGCATGTTGTTTGTACAGTGGCTCATCCCCCCTTCCTCTGTCTGTTTTAGATCTGTCCATGGCTGTGCAGAAATTCTCACACTCCTTACAAGATTTCCAGTTTGAGTGCATCGGGGATGCAGAAACAGATGATGAAATTAACATTGGTAAGTCCCACGTATTATACATGAGTTGGGTATGGGAGGCTGGCAGTCGGGATGCCAGCCGTCAAAACACAGACAGCGGCATACTGAAGAGATATACTAACCCTTCCCCCTTCACCCCGTAACCCTTCCTCCCTAACCGTCCCCCCCACCACCTGAACCCTAACCCTCCTTGTTAGTGCCTAAACCTAACCCCCCCATAGTGCCTAACCCTAACCCCCCCCCTTAGTGCCTAACCCCAACCCCCCCCTTAGTGCCTGTGTCTAACACTCCCCCCCCCCCCCGCAGCCTAACCCTAACCTCCCTTCCGCAGCCTAATTCTAACCCCCCCGTTAGGCTACACCTAACCCTTCCTGGTATTTCAACCACCGGCATCCCGTGTGGTAGCCAATTAACTACATCCCGTTATACAAACCTGCGCATGGTAAAATTTGGGATCTGTTCAGAAGATTATGCTACAAAGTGTCGACAATCAGGATGTCTTTTAGAATGTCGACATTGGACGGGATGTCAACATGTAAAAAGTCACATATTTTCGACAGTCGGCATGTCAACCATGCAGATTTCAGTTGCCGAGGTAAGCATTCCTTACCCTAACCACATGGCGGAGTTTGGAAACCTTGCCATGAGCTAATATTTGCATATTTTCTAACACAGTGGTTCTCAAACTCGGTCCTCAGGACCCCACACAGTTCACCTTTTCCAGGTCACCCAGCAGGTGCACAGGTGTAGTCATTACTCATTGATTTTAAAAGATCCACAGGCGGAGCTAATTATTTCACTATGTATTCTGTGAGGAGATATGGAAAACATGCACTGTTTGGGAATCTGAGGACCAAGTTTGAGAACCTATGCATCTAACATAAATTATTCTTTCCCATATATTGTTTTTTAATTTTGACACTTGTTTAATTTAATAACACTCTAATGGTGCGTACACTCGATACGATAAAAATACACGATATGAACGATAACAATATTGATCATATAGTTATCGTTCATATCGTGCATTTTTCGGTGCCTCCAACCCACCTGCGATGCGCGGGCACGTATGGATGATAAAGATATCGTTCATCGACCGTGCATGCAGGCCAACCTGATCAATATCGACCAGGCTACTATAGGGACCAGCGATCGTTGATCGCGGGTCGCTGGCCGTCGGTGGGTAGGTGGTGTGCTGGATGATCAATATTGATCATCCAGCACTCTGGGTAGGTGCAGGTCGATCAGTCAGCGATATCGTTAACGCTGACTAATCATACCGTGTGTACGCTCCATAAGTTTAGAAAACTCAGAGACCATTGACTGCCTAACAAGTACACATTTACCGTAAGCCCAAATCAGTGTCGGCTATATGTGATTTACAGAACATACTTTGCCCCCCTATATCTTAGGCATTAAAAATGACATTGTAATCTGCTTGAAATGCTGTGTTTATATAAGTAATTGTCTGTACAAATGGCATAATTGGATATTTACAGCTGCACATGTGAGAATACAATTTTTCTTGACACACTTAATTCCCTGAGCACGTTTCCTGGGGCGCCTGTTCGTTAAGCTCCGGATTTAAAGGGGAAAGCAGGGCCCTGGCAGTCTCGCCCATATTTACTAATGTATCTATTGTAGATGGTTTCTTTTGTGAGTACAGATCAGCATCACGTGTAGCTGTGATGCTAGGATTTCTCAGGTCACGGAAAGAAAACATATGAATAAATTATGAGGCGTGCGGCCCATCTGCTGTATTGATTTGGTCCCGATGGTGAAACAATTATGATCAGAAAGTGGAAACAGTGAACCAAAATCACTAGAGAAGCTACTGTAAGGGCTCAAGTTCCTCAGAAGTATTAGTTATGTGTCAATTAACTCACACTTTCCAGAACCACAATAGCTAGAGGAATGCAGAATGTGCGCATTAAGCATTATGCATATGAAGTGATTTATAACATTTCTGTGGGATTGGAAGCCTCTGCACATTAGTTGTGTAGGTGACTATTGTTCCAAGGGGAACTATTTTATATTTGAAATAGAGTTTTATATGCTTTTATATGCTACCTACTATATAAAAAGCAAATATCCCAACCCAGTCCAAAATAATTGATAAATATTCCCTTGAAAGTTATAATGCCGACACGGTTAAAATGCTTTAAATAACATTACAACAGTGTTGGCTTGTCTCGTCAATATCACACTGTCAACATACTGACTATCGACATAATGAAGACCGACAAACTACAGTAGTTCCCCATTATCCACAACCAAACATGTATAACAGAGTTTAGAATAAAGGAAAAAGCGAGGAATTCATAGAAAGTACAACAGTAAAGTTAAAAGGTAATGCAAAGGATAATCTATAAAATAAAATCAAGTGATGATAAAAAATGATGTCATCACTTTGTCACAATGGCATGCATGGTGGGCCTAATATGTACGGAATGTGCTGAATGCCGAGTTGCGCTACGTAACCCTGCCCGCGCTCTCCAGCTAAACAAATACAAAGTAATTACACTAGCCCTCTGTAAAGTCACGTGAGCATATAGGTTTATTAATTTACATGTTGCATAAGCAATTCTTCATACTCTCAGAGTTCAAAATATTATTTATGGTATATATCCAAGTTGTTAGTGAATGTAACAATGTGGAAATTGGGTTTGGTATAAAAGATCTACATGAAAAAGATAGAGATGTATGAAGCAGTGAAAAGCAGTGACTTGCGACAAGGTCAATGGTTGAGGAGGCACACTTGGAGATGGGTCTGAGTGCTGGAAGCCTGTCTCACCCCCTACTCACTGTAACTCTCCCCTCACTACACTAGGCTTCAGTGTCCATGGACTCTCCTACCAGCATCACGGTATATTCTTTTGCTGCTGCTGACTGAGTTCCGATCTCTAAACACTGCAGTGCACTTTCTGGTCACATGATACATCCAAGGTGTCCATCAGTGCTCAAGGCACGCCCCCCATATTCAGAGTCATGCCTCTATTAGCTCTCTCTTTCTGTGCAGCTTACTGCCCGTGGTGTGGCCCCGCACCCAGCTCTGCAAGCAGTGTCTGACTATACAGATGCGAGGCTGAGCTGTCGCTGCCTCCTCTCTCTTCTCTCCCAGCAATAAACAAAGAAGATGGTTAGAAGTTATAAATAACCTTCTTTGTATTATTCTAATCATTATTATATCAAATATCAAGCGTATTACTGCCTACCCTGACTGGACGTCCCTGGTGCAAAGAGTGAGAAAAATGCCAGTGGAGAAGTTGGTCATGGCAACCAATCAGCTTTGAGGTTTAATTTATCAAGTACATTCTATAAAATAATAGGTAGGAGCTGATTTTTTTGCCATGGGTAACTTCTCCACTGGCACACTTCTCCACTCTTTTCACTGCTTCATACATCTCTCTAGATAGACTCCACATGGTAGACAGTCAAGAGGTCGACAGGGACAAAAGGTTGACACACAAAAGGTCGACATGGGTGATATGTGCAAGAGTTTGACAGGGTAAAAAAAATGGTGAACACAACTTTTTTTTTTTCTAACCATAATCTTCACCATAACCGTCCCCTTGGTGCCTAACCCTAACACTCCCTCCTGCTGTTTAACCCTAACTGTGGGGGTAAGTGCCTAGTCCTAACCATCCCTCCTAGTGCCTAACCCTAACCATCGGGGTAAGTCCTACATACCAACTCTCCCGGGAGTCGCAGGATGCTCCCGATTTTTTTTGGGTAACCCCCCCGCACCCCCGGAAGAGTAGGCATATCTCCCGCATCCCGCCCACTTCCTAGTGAAGTGGGCAAGATGCGGAGATTTTACATGGAGTTTTGGGTCTGTAGGGAAGGGGCGGGGCTATATGGAGCAAAATGCGTCATTTAGCCCCGCCCCCTCCTCACGGACCACCAAATTGCGGGGGTTTTCTGTAAATGGGGTGGGGCCTAATGACATCTGTAGTACCACCCCCCTGAAGAGGAGAGCAGCAGGGCCCCTCCGGCTGCTCCCGGTAAGGTGCCCAAGAATGTCGGTAAGTATGGGGTAAGTGCCTAACTCTAACTTTTCATACTAGAGCCTAACCCTCTGGTAAATGCCTAACCCTAATCCTAAAAAAAAAGTGTCGACTATTTTTTGTGTCGACCATTTCAATGTCTGTCTTTTGTACCTCTCGACCTATTGACTTTTTAGCATGTGGTGTCTATCTTGTCAACCTTAATAATGTAGATCTATTGACTGGAAGCAATCGGTATGTAATGCCGCCGGATGTATTGCCGGCGGACGAAATACTGACGCTGGAAGCCCGAACCATCAGGAACCTGACTGGGGCTGGTAAGAACCCTAACCCTCCTTTAGTGCTGCCTAACCCTAACATCCCCCTCAGTGGTGCCTAATCTTAAACCCCCATTCCCGCACCTTAAACCTAACCCTCCCGGGGGTGTCCCTAACCTCCCCCCAGTGGCACCTAACCCTAAATCCCCCCAGGGTTGCCTAAAACTAACCCTCTCCTCCGCGGCTAAAAGCTAACGGTCCCTGCTTACCATTGTTCGGGATGCCGGGTGTCTGAATTTCGGTATCTTTAAGACAGAGTCTGGCTTCCAGCGTTGGGATTCCGACATCCGGCATTCTGGACGCCGGTAAATAAACTGCATCCTGACTGGAACCTGTGGAAATTCTGTTAGTACCAGAACAATGTGAGTATGACCCATACACAGTGATCAGTGGAAAATGTGCAGAGATTTATCTCGGCTGCTCTGAGTTTGATTCCTGTGTTGGCTGTAAGATCTTTGACTTGTAAAGGCTTTTGAGTAGCTTAGATTTGTTATGAGAGCTCTCGAGCTAAATACAAGCCTCTCAGTGCAGATTCTTACTATGCATCAATGTGTTTACATTGAAAAGTCCTTCAGTGTGTGTAATTACTCTGGGGTTCTGGTAAAATGGGCATAGTTTCCAAAAAATGCATGCACTCGTAGCATATATTTCCGCTCATGTGCTGAGTCATACACATCCCGAGATATATATGACTCCTCGCGGGCGGCAATACAGTATGTGTCATTTTTTACTCAGTCAGTTTCAGTCAGTGCTGCCAATGCAGCAACATGTGGTCGGGCATTGTCTTGGAGCAAAAACCACTGTTTCTTCAGCAAATGTGGTCTTTTCTTCCTCATGGCTCCACGCTAATGGGTTTTCAGGATGTTTGCACAGTAGCCACCATTAATTGTCTGTCCACCGGAATCCAGTGCTGTAGGATAGTACCATCAAAGAACAGCAGAAACATGACTTTACATGCAGAAGGAATGACACCGAATTTTTTGGGGGAAGGCGAATTCGCGTGTTTCCATACACTGGGCTGTGGTTGGATTCCTGATCATAATGACGAATCCACGATATGTCACAATTGATGTTAGGAAATCGGGTATTCTCTGAGACATTCCAATGCCCGCACCATGCCGCCGGGGAGGGGGGGGGAGGATCACACAGCAGTGGGAGTTGGAGACTCCCCGCCCGCTGCCTGCCATAGACCAGCGCTGCCTTGACCCAGTATGTGCGTGCTGGTGTCCGGCGCACTGTGACATTAACACAAAATTCAATCACACATCTCTGACGTAATCTCACAGACACGTCTTCCTCGTCTGCCATGACGAAACGTACAAAGATCTTCCACTCACTGTGACCAAACAAAGAAGACTATGGCAGTCCAACCGCAGGTTCAGACACATCGATGTATGGGCTTCACAATAACCAGCATCGCGTTGCAACGTCTATCTATGGGACAGAATAGCAGAGGCAGTCTCATTACTTTTAAATCAGCCCTCGTATATTTGTCTGCTTTCAGGCAATTTGCAGGATACACTACCCAAACCGGCGTAGTATTCACACTGCATCAGCACCTCTGTTGGGAACATTACAGTCTGTGTCTTTTTTTTTTTTGTCTCTAGAAACCTATTCTCTTAACTGAGGAAATTATGTATGAGTTTTCTCCAAAACAAAAACTTGTATTGGAAGCCACAGCACAGAAGAGGATCTAAGCCAAAATATGGCTTTTACTTAGTTCAAGCTGGAATATAAAACCACATTAAAGAACTGGACTTACACAAGCAAACAGCTACTCATTCTGTGAGAACTACGTGCACTGACATTCATCAAGTCAGTGCTGTTATGAGTTTCCTTGGCGGTGCCCACTCTTTCCATGGCCATCTTCTAATCGCTGCTCTGTGGCCGTGTGAGTAGTCTGGATTTTGCTAAATAACTTTATTGAACTCCTCCTAATAAATGACGTTTCGGATACTCGTACAACACCGGAACAGTCCAACGGTAGGCCTGATTCAGAGATTTACTGTACAGGTACAGCCGATGCGTTTTGCATGCAGCGGCTCAAAAAGACACTTCCTGACGGCTTCTCTGAATCGCTGCTGCGCCTGAAGACGTACCATCGGATGAACTGCGTGACCATCGGACATCTCAGTAACTCTATGGGTGTCTGGCAAAATCATCTGCAGGGGCCAATGAAACTGCTGTCAAAGGACGCAGCCACTGGCTTCGGCACACCCAGAAAAGGGACCAATAGGCCCCCGTTTTCTGTAACGCTCCCTGTTGCTGCCCCAAATGCCAGCAGCAATGATGCTGCACTTTGGGGCACTGCGAACGATGTCACAGGACCAGGTCTGCACATGCGCAGTGCAATTTCTGCGTATGCGCGGATCAAAAACCATTGGAGATTTACGTAACTGTCGAAAAAAACGTGTGGTGGCAGAAATGCTGTGGAATAACAGGATTCATTTTCTTCTCTAAGTTGACTGTAAAAAGCGTGATCACGTAGTAAAATACAGACGGTTCAACTAATGGCCTCTGAGCTGCAGCTGACGCCTACACACAGCCGAGGCAGACATTCAGCCCATCTCATCAGTGCACTAGGAGCAAGTAATTGATAGGCTGAATCCTCTGGAATAGTGGTTAAGGCCCACACAATAGCTGCTTCCAATGTGACTAGGTAATGGGTGCACCTTTAATATCGTGTAAGTAGGGGTAGCAGTTGCGATCAGTTGGAGGATGCAAGTCCCAGGGTTATTTGACATCTGTGAGTCATGCACGCTGTAGTCAGCACACAGCATACAAAATAACAGATCTGGGTGGTTACGTCCAGAATAGAGAGCATGTTAAGTGATACCGTGTAGCTGGTCTCCGTTACAAAGGGGATTTTATTGAGGACAAAAAAAGTTTTTCACAAGAGGCTTGTATGAGGTAATCCCCATATCTGACCACTGTACACTCCCGTTACGGGTTTCTTTAATAATTAATCATGTGACATATACGTGAGGTAAGCAGCAAGATTCAGCCAAGTAATAAGGCGGCAGAAGTTGTTAACTCGATAATTGAATGCTGGATGTAAGAACGAACCATAATATCTGTTGGATGTGAGGTGTCCGGCATGACCAGTTGGTCAAAAGGTGAAGGTTGCCATTTTGTAGATTGAACCTACATTCATGAAGCTGCAGCCTATCAAATTCACCAGGAACCTGTGCCTCTCTGAGGCATCGGGCAATGAAATGTAATGGTAAAGTGCCAGGTTGGCCATATCCAGCCATTAATAAAGATGTTACGGTAATGACAAGTTTGAGACGGAGTCTGCTTATTTTGAGGACGCTGGTTTTTTTTAATGCTTGTTTCCAAGGTTTTGGCTGTGAGAAGTTACTCAGAGCAGAGGTGACCGATGTCCGCCGCACATGGACGGGCAGGTAAGCCATGGCATAATAACAGAATGGGCGCACAGAAACAAAATAACTCTTCATAACTGGAGAAAATCTAGAATTTTACACCTCCTGGAGGGAATTGGTATGATATGCCAGGGGATGGGATTGCCGGCGGTCAGAAGACCAACATCGGCATCCCGATGGTGAAGATCCCGACAGAGGCCGGTTAGTAACCTAACCCTCCCCCTCTCTCCCCCTAACCTCCCCCCCCCGGTGGTCCTAAACCTAACCCTCCCTTCCCGCACTCTAAACCTAACCTTCCCCAGTCGGTGCCTAACCCTAACCCACCCCGGCAGGTCCCTAAACCTAATACCACTTCCCCGGCCTGACCCTAAGCCTAATCCGCATACTTACCTTCGGGATGCCAGTGGTCAGGATGCCGACATTGGTATTTTGATCCCTTCAGGATGCCGGCGTCGGAATTCTGATGGGCGCCGGGATTCCGTCGTTGGTATACTGACATCCGGCATCCCGTCTGCCAGCATCTTGACTGGATCCCCCCTCCTGGAGGTTCTGTGAGTGATACTGCCTCACAGCGCTAGTGAGTTCAATTCCTGGGCAAGGCACTGTCTATGTGGAGCTTCTATGTTCTCCATTTACCTCCAGGTGCTTCGGGCTCCTCACACACACCAAACACAAGCTGGTAGGTTAACTGACTTCTGACAAAAATAAACCTCAGTATGTATGTGTGTCCATGTGGCAGGGATTATAGATTGCAAGCTCCCCTGGGGCAAGGACTGATGTGATTGACTGTTGTATTATCTATAAAGCACTGCAGGGTAT
Source organism: Taudactylus pleione (assembly GCA_031769625.1). NCBI lineage: Eukaryota > Metazoa > Chordata > Amphibia > Anura > Myobatrachidae > Taudactylus > Taudactylus pleione. The sequence continues at coordinate 4,644,373 of JAUIMM010000710.1, forward strand.
GTGTTTAGTTATTTATTTATTAGCAGTTATTTATATACCAAAGTTTAGTTCAATAATAATAAAGTTAAGTTGCTGCTATGTGGACAGCATGGGGTCTATTCATAAAGTAATGGAAAGCCCTGTTTAACTGAAAACAGGGCTTTTCACTGCTTCGACCCATTCATGAAGGGGGTTGCCGTGGAGAAGTTCATGACATGACAACTGTCTTCCTGCCTCCTCCCTCTTCTCCTCCCTCTTCTCCCCGCCCCCTTCTGTGACACTGACCAATCAGGCAGATATCCCAGGAGACCGCATCAGACAGAGAGAAAAAAAAATACAGCAGAACTTGGAGTATATGTCAGGTCCCATTGATGATGCGTAGTGCAGAGTGGACTGCCTGATGCATGCATACTGTATGTAGTGTATACATAGCAGGTAGACTGGACTTATACAAACACACACATATGTCCAGGAGTGCCCCGCCGCTGCCGGAGGTGGGAAGGAATGGGGCAGCAGGAAGATTTTCCCTCCATGCTCCCCCTCCGTAAGGTGGCAGAGCAGTACTCCGGGCACTCCTACACATACATGTGTGTATGTGTAGGTCCAGTCCACCCGCTATGTATACAGTACATATATATGCATCAGGCAGTCCACTCTGCACTGTGCATACAAACCAGCAATGGGACCCTGCATATGCCGGGTCACCCCAGATTGCCAATTCCCCCCACCGGCCGGCACTCTCTGTCCCTACAACGGGTCATAGTAGTGCGAACCGGCCGCTCTGTGCATCAGCGCTGATGCAGTACAGTGCACACTAATAGAGGCGAACATCAGCCCTAACTGAGACTCAGCCCCCTGGGGCCGGACAGCTACCAGTGTTACTATCCACGTGGGTATAGAGGGGGAATATAAATGTGTGGCGAGCTGACACTTTTGGCCCCCCGTTCTGTATCTGGCCTCTCCCCCTTTTGTCGCTGGTCCCGTGTTTGTGACGATAGAGATCCTGTACAGCACCTCGTTCTTGACCTAACCCCCTGCAGACAGCTCTCACCACTAGTATACCGACTGATCCCCTGTCCCCCCCCCACAGCTCTATCCTGTCTGTCCCATCCCGGTGCATGTGCAGTCAGCACTATACTTAGCGAGGTCATGATCTCTTCTCATCAGGATCGCAGAGTGCCTGCTTTTCAGACTGCTTTGCTGGACAAGTAGGTATTTATGAATTACTACTATGAGCTACTATATATCGCATCGATGTGATGCAATATATAGTGAAAAGTAATGGTGCATACACACGGTCAGATTTTCCTTCAGATCTGTATAATAACGATTTTAAAAATTGTTCATATCTGAAGGAAAATCTGACATAACTGACATGTTTGTCAGACGAGCGATGCGCGTTCCCGTTTGTCAGATAACGATATCTGACATCTGATGTGTTTGCAGTCAGATTTGGACGATTCCATTCATTTTAATACAGACAAAAATCGTTCAAATCGTTCATCTGACCGTGTGTATGCACCATTATTACACTCACCACAATTACATTTTCATGTGTCCAAACAGCAGCTGACATTCCTTATTGTTGAATTCATCATATATAGAGCAATACTTATGTAGCCCTGGGGTCTATTCATGTAGAACATGAAGTGGCATCACATCGATGCAATATATAGTGATGTTTAGTAGCCATTCATGTATAATTACCTTTCTGACAACTTAATGCGCTGTCCGACCCCTCCGCGATTCCTTGACGCAGTGAGAAGACCGATATTTCTGTATTCTCACTGCACATGCATCGGCGCCTGAGAGCAGCAGTCACGTAAGCCCTGCTGTAAAGGATGCTGGGAAATGGGGGCGGAGCTGGCACCGGGTGCCGGGCAGGGAGCATGCAGCTTCCCTGCTCTTGCGGTACAGGTTACGCCATCCTGGCGAATCTGTACGCAGCAGAGAAATGGAAAGCAACGGTTTCCATTTTTCTATGAATCACACTCACCATACACTGGACAAGTAATACACTTCTCCACAGTAACCTGCTCCAGGAACTGCACAAAGCAGAAAAGATCTCTGATTTCAGCTAAACAGGGCTCTCCTCTGCTTCATGAATTGAACCCCATAAGCGCCTATTTATCAAGCCTTAAACCAGTGCAAAATAAGTCAGCCTCCATAATTGCCGCAATAGCAGTTTGTGATGTCACTTGGGACTGATGTCTACAGGTTAAAAAAAAAAACAGGCGCCACATCAGTACGAAATTATAACAAGTACAAGAAAAATTATTATAATAAAATAAATGTTTTTATTCAATGATATTTGTGCTTTTAAAAGCACAGTAGTAAGTTGTGTATTGATGGCGTATGCCTTTCATAAGATTATCAAAACATGGTCTAATAGGTGTTATTCAGGAGAGGGTACATCTGATATAGTGTTGCAATAATATTTGCAATAATATTACTTTAAATAATATTACTGTATGATTACAGTCTTTACATTCTGGCCATTTCCTTGTGAGACTCGATCTCCTCTGTCAGTGTCTGCACTGAAGGTTTTCATCATTGAAGCAACGTTGTAATTTAAAGAAAAAAAAGAGTGAAATATGAAATTGCTGAAAGCTTTACATGTCATTTCTCATTTTAAATGTCTAGCTTCGAATGACTACATGTATAAAATGATGGTCTGTAGAACACACTGTGAATAATGTATGAATACTAGAGTTGTATTTCTATGTCAGTAATTATAATGCAGGGGAAGAACACATGATGTAGCAGTGGGTAAACAAAAAATTGCGCTAAGATTCCCAGTAATGTATCTGATTCAGAGATGGTTGGTGATGCGGCACCGGTCGCAGCTGCCCTCGCAATAGCAGTTGCGAGAATATGCAAATGCTATGCCCTTTGTGCGGGTCGATACAATGGAGTGTATGAGCGCTGAGATGCCAATTTTAGGCTGCACAGTCTCTGCATTTACAATGGAGATTGCAAACAAAACCAACATCAGCACATCAGTCGCACCATGGACATCTGCGGTAGCCTAGGGTCTAGTCTAGCTACTCTCCTCTAATCCAACTAAATATGGCCTCTGAGGCAGTGGATCTGCGATTGGGAATGCAGCAGCGATCCCAGACACGCCAGTGACACTCCCTAAAATGCCCATGAAATGGTCGCTTTTTGCAATCACTTTAGGTCACCTCCCAATCTCCGCCCTGAAACCCCCAGGATCGCAAACCCCTTCTCAAATGTTAAAGATTCTGGGGGTGATTCATCTTAGGACGGATTAGCAAAGCTGCACGCAGGCTATAGGTATATGATGTATGCACACAGGCTATAGGTTTATGATGTATGCACACAGGCTATTGGTATATGATGTATGCATGCAGGCTATAGGTATATGATGTATGCACACAGGCTATAGGTTTATGATGTATGCACACAGGCTATAGGTATATGATGTATGCACACAGGTTATAGGTATATGATGTATGCACACAGGCTATAGGTATATGATGTATGCACATAAGCAGCTTTGCAATTCCATCCTTGCTAATATGCTAATGCAGCAGGAGGCATCACACCCCCTGCATGCATTACTTATCCGAGCTGCATTGCACAATGCAGCAAAGGATAATTGCGAGAGCATCGGTCGGCTAAGTGACCCGTGGGGTCACACAAGCCGGCCGCCACAGATGAGAGAAATAGGCCAGGAAATCGCCGTCAGCCAACAGAGATCCTGGCCTCTTCCCTCTCCCCTCCCCCCCCCCCTCCCCAACGGTGGTGACACACCTCCGTCCACAAACCGCAGCAGACTGTCAATCAATGACTGTCTATTGCAAGTCCACATGCGCAGAATGGATCAGACACCTGCGCACGTTCCCAACCATCGGGAATCTGAGTTCAGCAGTGCACTAGCGTCCTCTGTACGCAGTTGCAAACGGCATCGTTCGTATTGTTTCGCGCGGGCGCAGTAAGTGTTTTCAATACTTTTCACGCATGCGCAGTAGCAAAACATCACTCAACCGCGTAAGTATCAGCACTGCGTCCATCTCTGAATCGGGCCCAGTGTCAGCAACGATGTGGGTGGTAGGTCCCAGACAAAGTCCAGGAGTCAGGTAGACAATGAGCCTAAAATATGAATGATGGTACTAGACTCTAAGCCCACATTGCTCTTGATGACTCCTAACTGTCATTTTTCAAATACAGCCTGTAAGATGGCAGTTAGGAGCTGATTGGCTGGCACCTTATCACTTTTCACTCTGTCTCCTAACACTGCTTAGTAAATAGACCCCTTAGATTCTTATTTTCCCTGGATCCTTAAAATATCCTTGGACATACGCAATGAGGCATGTAGAGTTCTTTATGTGACACCACATGAATGATCGTCTATTTGTGTAGAAGATGGTGAAGGATGGGTTATCTGGCCATGTCACCTTCTGCCATTGCTCAGTAGACTTCAGTGCACTTCATAAATCAGGTCCATAGTCTATAGGGTTTGTCTAGAGCAGCCCCCTGGGACACAACGCCCCACACACCCATTATACTGTCCTCCAACTTTTATACCTTTCAATGACAGCTGAATCTCAGAGAGAATTACCTCACTTGTTTGCTTCCCAACATCTTCTACTCCATAGGTACTATATATCTCCTTTAGGTTATAAGGTGTCCCAAAGGCCCATCTTACACTATCCATTTTAATTTTCAGGTTTGTAATGTCTGTGTCTAGGTATATAAATTGTCGACACTTTCTGAATACTGGATAATAATGATGCCGTAAAGCTGTCACCGGTGGGGAATCCAGTGTAATTGTTGTCTTTAACAAAACAAACAGAGTCCTCAGTCCCTGTTGTTAGTTCTGGGGAGGGTACGCAGTGACATAATCGATAGTCACTATGTCAACAACAGAATGTCGACCGTTATGATGTCAAAATGGTTAAAATGGCAACAGCTAACCCGTCAACATCTGAAAAAATGCCGACAATGACAGAATGTCTACTTGAATGTTAGAGGTTGGGGTCAGGGATGCTGCAGAAATACATTGTGACCGTGTCTACACTTCATCGGTGGCGACATGGTGCTGGCTGGTCTTACTAGCGACATTGTGGCCAACAGTGAATACAGGCGGAAATCCCTATTTGTTTTCCAACACGTAATGTGGCCGCAGATGTGGTCGCTTTCATGCAACATTTAATCAGACTCTATACGTCTGGTCAGTGCCCATCCGATCTGCCACTGAAACCAGGGTCATTATTGGCAAGGGGAGGGGTATATTAGACTGGTGTCCAAATATTTGTATTGCCAATGGTCTAGATTATAGGTTTTCACAGGCATGTTCCTGTTCAGCTTACAGACCAGTAGCAGACCCTTTTCCTCAGGTAACGAATACGTCCAATTAACTCCATTTCCTTTCTTTCAGCTCAGTCCCTGAAAGAGTTTGCTCGACTACTTATTACTGTAGAGGAAGAGAGAAGACGACTGGTAAGAATAATACTTTATGATGCCCAGTAAACCATCATCACTGAGGGTTGTTTATTAATATCGTGTGACACTATAGTAATCTTTTACAACCAATCGACTATGACTATAGTTCATTCAAGTGCTTTATAGATAATGATATATATATATATATATATATATATATAAAATAAAATCTTCATTGTCATAATTCTTAAGGTGACACGATACCAGGTTGTCTATGTACTAAGCCTGGAAGAACCAGCCAATCAGCTCCTCACTATCAGTATGGTTTTGGAGCATGGGAGGAAACAAACTGAACACAGATAGGGTCCTGTTCCTGTATTTTATTGGCATTATTACTTCAGTACTAGTAGTCAGCAATGTTAACTGCCACACCGTGCTGCCCCGTGGCCACACATATTAGTTTCCATAGTCTGGTAAGTCACCACAGGCAGAGCCATTGAAGCACTTGCTTTGAAATCCAGCTCTCCTATGATTAGATTTCACCTGCTCAGAGAAACGTCAATGAATTTCTCCCAGGGGTGACATGGTATAGAATATCAGCCAATTAATGCAGCATGGCCAGGAAATGATTCTCCCTCATTCCTCAATATTTGACCTTCCTACAAGTTTCTGATAGTGAAATAACCCCTAATTGATTCTTCCCAGATCAGGGCTAACCAGCAGGGACATGCGGTGGGGTCAATGGCTGGGGAGGCACTGGCTAGTATCAGAGCCAGGTTTGCCCACACATGTATAGCACATATTTCACACACACACAGATCTCCCCATTGTACAGACCTCCCCTCACACATATCTCCCACCAGCACAGAAGATCTCCCCTAGCACAAAAGATTTCCCCCACAAACATACACAGATCTCCCCCTAGCAGAGAAGATCCCCCACCCCTTACACAAAAGGTGCCAGTCCCTGCATAGTGACAAGGTGCCAGCTACTGGAGTCTGCAGGGAAACCCCTATCCTGTTACACAGTGATTTACAAGCCACCACACAGTGTCCCGTTATCCTCAGCGGACCCTCTCCTTGTGTGTTTCCTGCATATTCCATTTCCTCCTCAGTGCTGCTGCTGAACTCTGCTGTCTGAGTATTTCCTGGACTGGTCACTTAGTGGACTCATCAGTGGTGACCATCAGAGCTCAAGGTATGCCCCCTCACAGTGAGGCATGCCTCCATTAGCTCTTTTTCTTTGTGTTTTATTGGCTTCTTCGTGGCCCAGCCCCCAGGCTCCATGCAGTGTCTGGCTATCAGATGTGAGGCTGAGCTCTTGCTGCCTCATCTCTCATCTCACCCTATAGTTCCGGGGAGTGCTGCAATTTTGTTGAGTTTTCCCTATAAAAACCATTAGATATTTATAAGTTATAAATATCTTCTTTGTATTATTCTAATCATTAGTCAAAACTCTGCAGTCTGACAGGGAGTATGACAGGGGAGGCTCTGTCCGAACCGCAACATAAAAGTACCCAAGCTGTCATCTGTGTTGAGGGGGCTCCTAGGCTTCAGTTAAATTGAGGCTTTGGTCATGTTTCCCAACTGCAAAGAAGAGCTCAGAGGTATAGAAAGGTATATGCTCCCCCTTTCTACTAATCTCGCCTGCAGACACATATGGAAAATCCCATTTGTATTTGTGTGTCAGAAAGTTTCAGTATTTTTCAGGAATTGTACATTTCATACTTTGGAATCAGGGTTGGTTACAGTGCATTTAAAATGTACTTTAAATGTAGATGCAATATTTAATTTACTGTGATTATTTTTGTGGTGAAAATAAGCCCCTTTTGCAATTCAGCTTCTAACTGTCAGACAGAATTTTGCCGAGTTTCAAGTAGAGTAAGTAATAGGTCCTACGGGTCAGCCACAGCACTATGGAGACCTGCCAAGTCTGCCGGCTGCAGGGTGTCCTCATGCCATGGGATGAGATATCCTACATTTACTTTATTCTTTTGTCTCACCTGTCCCACATCACTTACACCTCCCCATACCTGTCCCACATCATTTACACCTTCACGTACCTGTCCCACATCATTTACACCTTCGCGTACCTGTCCCACATCATTTACACCTTCACGTACCTGTCTCATATCATTTACACCTCCACATACCTGTCCCACATCATTTACACCTTCACGTACCTGTCCCACATCATTTGCACCTCCACATACCTGTCCTACATCATTTACACCTCCACATACCTGTCCTACATCATTTACACCTCCCCATCCCTGTCCCACATCATTTACTCCTCCCCATACCTGTCCTACATCATTTACACCTTCACGTACCTGTCTCACATAATTTACACCTCCACATACCTGTCCTACATCATTTACACCTCCCCATACCTGTCCCACATCATTTACACCTTCACGTACCTGTCTCACATAATTTACAATTGTATACCTTACCACGATTATTCATTTGGAGGGGTGTACCAGAGGATTTTCCCTACCTCTTCAGCTGCTCAGGGGGTTGCGCACAAACGTAAACACAAATTTCCTCTGAAAAAGCAGTGCGAGTTGGGAATTGGATTGCAAATTAAATTTGCTGTGCGAGTTTGTCGTGAGAACGGCTCCAAGGACCCAACTCGCACCTAATTGAATTGACCTCTATGACTATGAGCGACGCTGCATCTAACCGTGTAACTTGCTTCTCTAATTAGATTGTTCTCTAATCATTTTGCAGTGAAAGGCCATGCAATGTTCATCAGCTATTTTGAATACTGAATACAATGTATGTCTTGTCTACAGTGGTCATTTCCACTTTTTGTTAACCACTCACCAAAACTTTTCTTATTTACGGCAAACCAATAATTTCTAAGTAAGTGAAACTGCTGAAATAGAAAGCTCTCATTGTACAGCCTTGCATACACTTCTCAGTATCTCATGTAGATATATAATTACCTACAACCGCACTCAGGAATGCTGGAGACGGACGGGAAGCGTTTCGCATTCCTGTATTTTCTTTGGCTGGTGTTCAGTAGGATATCTACCCTAATAGTCAACTTTCACTTCCCCGGGATTGTTTGATGTAATGTACTGTGTTAATTTCTTTGCCACTGGTTCGCTTAAGTAGTGCCTAAATTGGATACTCTGATCGTACAGGGAAATTATGTCTTTATGTTTAAGTGTCTAGTTGAAAGTACAAAAGAAGGTAAATATTATTGGTTCTCATAAATTAAAAGATAGTCTGCCCTTACCCCCAGTCTATACGAGATTGCCTGATTCCCAGAATAGCATTTAACTATCCAGCCTTGTTAATGGCTATTCAAGCCATCAAGTCTGCCAGAATTGTTACATGCTCGTCATAAAACTTAGTGACACTTATTTGCCCAGATGTTCCAGTGTTTTCCTACCGTCTGTGTTTATATGATGCAATATAAGCATATTATGATAATGACAACATCCTACATATACCAAAGAAAAGACAGTTTAGAATTGTATAAGATTGTTCAATATGTTACATACTAGTGTACTGGGCCCGGCATTAGCTGGGCCGCCAGTATGCAGAACTGTATATAAAATTGGAATGTGTGCTTAACTGGCGGTGGCCACACACGCATTACACATTATCGTGGACATGAGCAAAACACGGGCGTGCGTGTGTGTGTGCTTCACTGGCTGGGGAACAAGTGCCCAAATAGTGGTTTAATTGGATAAGTCACTGGGGAAGGTGACTGAGTGGCCTGGCCAAGCTGGTCCAGAGTAGTGAAAGATCTATGCACCTCCTCTGTCTGAGATTTAACGGGTTATTAGAAAGACCACTTTTGGGTCAGTAGCTATGTAGGCCATTAGGTTATACTTACGGGAGACTCTCGAATTTCGGATGACTGTGCCGGACTTCAGGTCTCCTGGACACGGCGGGCTGCTATGGGCGATCTGGTCGACTTGAAGACGCGATTCAGCGTGAATTTGCATCACAAATTGAGGCTATATATAGTGGGGGTGGGGCAATGTTGACGCAATCGCTGGGCCCACAGCACCTGCCTTCTGGCTACACGGCGAAATATTGGCAACCATACGTTTACTGGCCATATGGATTCACATAACATTTCTATAAAATGCATGTTCCCCATCTTACCGCCTGTCTCTGTAGATTGGTGCTAGCAAAAGGACTAATCAAAAAACAATGTGGGAGATTCTTCAAAGCTTGAAGAGAGCTAAAGTGAAGAGAGATAAACTACTAACCAATCAGCTCCTAACTGTCATTTTTCAAACACAGCGTGTAACATGACAAAAGCTGATTGGTTAGTACATTATCTCTCTCTGCACTTTATCTCTCTCCAAGTTTTGATGAATCTCTCCCATGTTACTGAGTAACAGCTACATGGCAGTAATTGACAGTTGTTCTGAGCTCGGCCCCTCCCACCAGTGTCAGTGATGTCATCACCTGAGCGTTCCGACACCTACTGAGCATGTCTAATGCTGGGTACACACTGGGCGATATATATCGGCCGATACGTCGCAAGCGCGTCGGCGGATGTGTACCCCAGATGGCCGATATATCAGTGCATCTGACTTTGGGGCCTGATTCAGCAAGGAACGCAGTTGCCTATATACTCCCGCAATCGGACGATTGTTGCGTTCTGCGCATGCATATGCATCACAGTGCTCGTGCGCGAACCAGTCATTGCGACCGGGACTGCGAACCAATCAATCGCAGAGTGATTAACCCAGAAGTGCCGTTTGCGGGAGGTGACAGGGGGTGGTCGGTCGAATGCTGGCGTGCCAGTGCATTTGAACGCCGTTGCATGGGCGCGCATAAATTATCCACTGCGATACCAGACGGAGCCTGAGGCCTCATATAGCGTGCGCTGAAGTAAGCAATTCCTGAGTAAGGTCTAACCTGCCTTAACTGTGCGAATGGGTGCGATGGTACTCAATTGTACCGATGTTTTTGCAGTCTAGCTAACCAATACGGATGTGCGTGTATAGTAAAGTGGGCATCCTTTTGTAGTGCTGCGGTGGCATTGCGATCACTATGGATTAGCATGCTATCGCACTGAACTGTGTGCGTATGCTATATTGCGTAGAATCAGGCCCTTTGTGTGCGGGCAGTCAATTGCCCATACACTAGCTGCAAGGACTGACGTCACAGCTGGGCGGGCAAATTTAAATGTCCACCCAGCTGTGACCTCAGCATGACATGTCGAATCGGCTGAACGGTAAGTGTGTATACTTACCTGAATTGGACGTTCGGTGGGTGCGACGGACAGTCGGCTCTCAGGTCGACCTAGTGTGTACCCACCTTTACTCAGTATATGACTTTGTATATACTTTGTATTCTACTTTGTAGAATCATTATGTGGATAAAGGTCTGTTTGACACTACAGTCTTCCTGTGCAGTTTGACAGCAGCCTGAACATCAATACCCAATACCTCCCGAGTGTCCTGATTAAGGTGGGATAGTCCTGATTTCAGGGCTACGGGATAGATTTATTAAACCGTCTAAAGAGGACAGATCGGATTCCAGTAATCATTTTATAGTATGTCATAACTTATTACATGCTTAGATAAATGATTGGGAAACGTGTGAAAGTTAAAAGGTGCTTGCTTAGTTTTCTATAGGCAACTGACTTTGAACTTTTTTATTTTATTTTTTATTACTAATATGTGGGCAAAATAAAACCCCCTCTCACCAGCAAAAAACTCATTGCAGCAGTCTGCACCCTACATCTTTGTCAGGAGGCTTCTCGCTTCCGAAACACTGGTTCATTGTCCTTTGTCACTGCTCAGTCATAGATTACACTGTCCATATCCTGACTTCTGGGAAGTGTTCTATTTACCGTCGCCTCTTGCTAGACTGAAGCTGGAAACATGGTAATGGGACTTATCAGAGATAAAGGTGAGAAATGGCCGCTATTGATCAGTCGATTATATCTTTGCGCGTCTTGAGTCAGAACATCTGTGCTCAAATAAACAACCGGCCTTTCAAGTTTCAGAGGAGGGCCCGACATCATCTCTCCACGCTGGGCAATTACCTCGACTGAGCTCGGATTGAACAACTTTGTAATGCAGAGAAATAGCAATGCACAGACAGACAGCGGCGTTAATAATAACAGGAAGCCAGCAAGGGACCAATTGTAGCAACTACTGAAAGACCTATGTGTACTCTCTACTACATTATTCTACAAGTTAAAAACCAAGGAAACTTTGATCTCAGCGCCAGATGATTATTGAGTGATTACGATTGGCGGGAGACATTAACAGTGCAGCAGATTTTCAGCATATCGGCCAGCGGAGACCGTGAAATTGTGTGGTCCTGAAATAAGAACACTAAAATCTCACCACCATTTTTTTTCTATCTTGTTTTTTTGATAGGTTTACTCTTATTTATATTAGAAGTTCTATTATACTGGGTACACGCTAGATGATATGTTGCCCGATTCCGCAGATCGGGCCGACTTATCATCCACGTCGGACAGTGTGTACCCACTATGCGTGACCACGCGCGTTCCCGCGGATCGTCCATCGGGGCCGGTCCATCAGCCTGCATGTAGGGCCGATGGAACGACCCAGATGCCGACGCTGGCATAGTGGATGGAGCCGGTGCCCTACATATCGGGCGGGCGGTCACTGCATCGTGCAGTGTGTACCACCCGCCTGATATATTCTGCGGTTGGGTGACGCATTGTTGGGTACACACATCGGCAAGTGTGTACCCAGCTTTGGAATTTATTAAAACCCCTGCTAAGTATAATAGTTGGGGAACAATAGATATAACTGATATATTTTATCAGGATGCAGCCAAAATATTAACATTTACAAAGTCGCCTCATAATATCGACATCACAATGTTGACAATTGTGATGTCTGCATTGTTGACATGTTGACATTGAACATGTCAGCATGTGCAGAATATCGACTTGTTCACAATGACAACATGTAGAATGTCGACATTCAGCACAGACCGGTAGCAGAGAGTTAGGGTTAGCCTATGGGAGGGGAGGGATAGCATGTCGACATGCTCTATGTTGACATTATGACCATGGCGACATTTCATACATGCCTACCCTCCCGAGACCTGCGGGAGACTCCCCATTTTTCTGAAAACCCCCCGCACCCCCGGAAGAGCTGGCACGGCTCCCGCATCCTGCCCTCTTCCTAGTGAAGTGGGCAGAATGGGGAGAATATTCCTGGGGATCAGCGGGTCCGTGAGTAGAGGGCGAGTCCTGACGAAATTCTATGAGAATCGCATCATTTGGCCCCACCCTCATTTAAAAAGGCGGTGTTTGCAACAAATTACCGCAAGGGGGAACTTAATGACGTGACCCGTCCAGCCCCGCCCACCTGCCTCTCTTCCCCGGGCTTCTCCTGAGGCGGAAAACGTAGAAGTCAGCAATTATGCAACATTTTCATGTAGACATGGTGAATGTCGACAAAATATACCACACCCATTATATCTACCGCTATATTTTTATATATGAAGGTGTTTTTTAACCTTTTTCAAACAGTGGGCTGGATGGCTATGGATACGCTGAGGCATATACATTACCATGCATCATGTCACCTTTTCATAGAATAAATCAGCTCAAGGTTAGTCAGTGCAGGGCTGTTCCCTCTGGGAATGGAGACCACCAAATAACAGTGACTACGTAGGGACTACACTACCAGCTCGGCCCCCTAACGAAATAGATTGGAGCCCGTAGAGCAGCAACTTTGCCAACCCAAGTGTTAACAGTACAATGGAAGACTGATGCCCATTATACTAACGTGTATAAAGAAGTCAGCAAAATACACAGACTTGTTTTGAAGCTTTAACTGAAGCTTCTCTCACTATTTTTTTATGAAATAAAATGTTCTTTGTTTGTTCGTGATCTGTCATAATGAAAAGATAACTTCTTCTGTTTGTGTAAGCCAATGGGAAATTCTGGTTTTGTTTTTGTAACCCAGTAGGGAATTCCTCTGGTTGTGTACCCAGTGGGGGGTTCTTCTGGTTTTGTACAGTATTCCAATGGGAGAAGAAAAGAAAAACCATAACAGTCAACATAACTACAGTACTTGCCACAGGCACCTGCCACTGATAGACTCAGCCAATCACAATATTTTTTTCCCCATGCTGGCCGCTTGTGATTGGCTATTTTATAAATTACAAAAACAGCAGAATATCCTTCCAGATTGTAATGAAGAACAAATAGTGAATATTTTATTTTATTTTATATTAAAGCAGCAAAAAAAAAAAGATTTCAGTCAGGACTTTATTCAATTAAATGTTATGTTAAAATATGTTCCTGTGTATCTCTCTCTTTTTTTTTTGCTGTTGTGGAACTATACATTCCAGAATATACTGGCAGCCATTGACTTCAAAGGCATGCTGGTACTTGTGGCTCAACGAGTACCTGCATATCCTTCTATTTCATGGCTGCCAGTGCAACAGCTACTCACGTTTGCACAGAAAACGGTGGGTGGTGTTTACGTGTCACAAAGGCATATGCAGTGGCATGTCTATACTGGGTGCGTGGTGCAAACTGGCCCCTGGGTCCTGAGGGAACTGCCCCGCACACCCGGAGACTTGCGCAGTAGACTCTGGCACAGTGCCAGAGATTACTCACCTGCTCCACCTTTGGGAAAGAAGGAGGCACGCATGGAGACCCCCCTCCCACCCCTCTTCTCTAAGCCGCCCCTGCATATATGGATGATTAATGTTGGAAGACTATGTTATTCTTCTTTTGGTGTTCCTGGAGCCCCTGGACTCTGAATTCACTGGTGGTCTCTGGTAATAGAGCTTGTGGTGGACCGTCAGTTTTGTAGTGGAGTTTGCTGAGATTGCTTGCACTGGTAGAGCGGTGTAGGCGGTTGTTTCTGTATACACGGTATGTTCATGAGTATCTATACGCATTATACCAGATCATATTACCCCTGGAAGGTATGGTATATGTCCACAGACATAGAGGTCTATTTACTAAGCCTTGGAGAGTGATAAAGTGGAGAGTGATAAACTACCAACCAATCAGCTCCTAACTGTCTTTTTTCAAACACAGCCCGTGACATGGCAGTTAGGAGCTGATTGGCTGGTACTTTATATACGTGCACTTTATCTCCATCCAAGGCTTAGTGAATAGACCCCATAATGTCAGGATGGTCTTAATGTCCACATTGACCTTGCCGACATTCACTATGTAGACACTAATGAAATAGCTACATTTTAGAATGTCAACATACAGTCCCTGGTGTGCCAGAGGTAACTTACCTGCAGCGGCGTCTTCTGGGTCCTGGCGGTCACGTGAGTGTGACTTCCAGCGCAGACCTGTGATGTAGCAGTGGTTCCGGTGAGCTCTCCCCTAATCCCTAACCAACCCCCTTGTCCCCATCCCTAACCCCCCACACAAAAGCCTAACCTTTCCCTAGTGCCTAACCCTCCCGTCCTCTGCAGCCTAACTCTATCGGCGTCCTGACTGTGTCGACATGTCAACATCCTGTCAACATTTTAACAATGTCAACATCTTAACTGTTAACATTGTGGTGTCAATATTGTTAATATCAACCTAATGACGACATCTTCCCCCTTTAAGTGATAGCATTATATGTAGCTAATAGAACCTGGTTTTTCATATATTTATCTATGATATATGCTTCTAAACTGAGAAACACATTTTCTGGCTGGGCTAATAAAGTGAATTGTACAAATTTGCTAATATGTATCGCTAGAGAGGTTGGGTCTCGGGACAAGACCTAGCATATGTGTTCAGTATAATTCTTCTGTCTATTTTAACTCCTACAGTGAGGTGATTGAGAAGGGATGACATATATAGCCCTTTCACACCAAACTTTTAACCTGGGTTATTGCCGGGGCAAACCGGGTCCAGGGTTGGCGTGGAAGGGTGAACCCAGGTTGCGTTACACAGGAATCCGACCCTGGTAGCTACGAGGGTTGAACCCAGCACTGACCCGAGTAACGGTGTGGTGTGAAAGGCGCGACGGGTCATGCCTAAAATAATAGAGCCGGAAGCTCACCACTGACATTCTTTCGGGAACGCCTCCGTTTGGCAAGCCACCCCCCCGACCCGCCTATAAAACGGGGAGAGCTGTCGAACAACATCGACAGCCACCCCGTTTGTAGCGAGCCCCGGAGCCAGTGAATTTCTCTCTCGCTCCGGGGCTCGCGCGTGCGCACTGCCCGGCCATCGACCCGCTTGCGAGCGGGTCTGAATCAGGCCCAGTGTTCAAAAGACTGTGTCGGACCCGGCATTTTAGTGTGAAAGTGGTATTAGCCTCACTCTCTCTCTCGTACCTCTCCCAACTTCAACACTATCTTTAACGGGATACATTGGGTCCAGGATCACAGAGTACTGAGCTGACTCCCACTCACCACTGGCAACTGCATGGCTTTGCTTGCTTCAGAGATCCCTGCCAGTCTGCGTTATGATATTAGTGTTTGGTACTGTGTATGGTCTGCTGCTGTGTATTGTACTTATGGTCTGATACTCTGATATTGTGAAATGTTATTATGTTAACACTGTATGGTGCTGCAGACACGTTGTGCTAAATTATAAACATAATTTTTTATTATTATTATTATTATTATTAATGTTTATAAGGGGCTGCAAAGCCAAAGACCACCTAAAGATTAATTTGTATTGTATTTCAGCATAATTAAGGCAAAGGGAATTCTTGGTGGTACTATTAAAGTTACATCAATATGTAAATTACAGTTTAAGGGACCTATTTAGTATTGTATGCATATTGCATCCTACTGTATCAGCTGCTACTGTGCCTCATACATGGAGACATGCAATACTGTTTGTAGAGTTTATATCCTATGTGTTTTTACAGTTTTGCATATGGCTTTGTACGGCAATACAGCAACATTTTGATTGGATAAATAATTACTATACCAAATTGGGCCGGCCTTTATATCATACTTGCCTACTTTTGAAAAAGCATTTCAGGGAGATTGTGAAAGCAGCACCTATGAGCGCGGCGGTAAAGTGGGCGTGTACTGCTACATCTGAGGGGCGTGTCATAACATTGGCTTACACCCAAATGTAACCGAGCCCCAAAGCAGTCAGTAAAATGTACTTCTTGATGAAAACACAGATACTTTTCAGAAAATGCATTGTGCCTTATAACCAATGCAGGGAAATTATACTAATGATCCCATTTGAATGTATATATATATATATATATATATATATATATATATATATATAAAACAGCTTCATAATTGGGGAAAAGTGCAATGAGGGAGATTGCTAGACTCTTCAGGGAGTCAGGGAGATTGCTACTATTTCAGGGAGTCTCCCTGACAATCGGGGAGAGTTGGCAAGTATGCTTTATATTGAATTGATCAACTTGTATTTGTGTACCAGACTAAGGACACATTGAACGTCCCGACGATCTTGCCAATAGTTGCAAAGATACAAGATTGCCGGTACACACTAGAAGGTTTAACGAAAGACGGAATGATTACTTGTTCTGGCCAATCACACAACGTCGCCGACCACACGTGGGAGCGCACAATAGTGTGTGCGCACCAGACCATGTGGACGATTGTTGTTCCAATTCGTATAAAATCGACAAATTGTCCAATTTATTGTCTAGTGTGTACCCAGCCTAAGAGCCAACCAACTTCAATCCCAGAAGATAACTTACCTAATACCCCCTGTTCCTCTCAATCTGGTTTCTCCTCTTTCCCAGTGGAGTGAGGATAGCCCCCTCTCCCCCCCTCCCCCCCAGGATATTTCTTGCACCTTCATCCTGCCCCAAAACGGCCAAAGCCTGTCAATCAAGCCGCAGCTTCCCCGACACTGCGACTGAAGCCGCAGCTGCATCGCAGCACAAGCACCCTGCATCTCAGAGGGACGCTTTGGGGCTCGTTTACATTTAGATGTAAGTCAGGTTTAGGACACGCCCCTCAGATGTAGCAGTACACGCCCACTTTACCACCGCGCTTATAAGTGTACCTGTCACAATCTCCCTGAAATGCTTTTTCAAAGTAGGCAAGTATACGCTCTGAACCAGGCCCAGACGCAGCATTGCGATTGAGACGGATGGTATCGGAAGTGTACTGGAAATGTACTGGGCGGTGACAGGGGGAGTGGCTAGTCAGACGCATTAAAATGGTCCCCCTTATAGGTGTGTTATGGGAGTGCGCTGAAGTGCTTGAGCACACAGATACCGCTCACACCGGAGGCCGATTCACTCGCACCCTTCCACTACTGGGAGCAAATAGAACAGTGTCATCCACGTGCCGGTCACCAGAGGAGCCAGTGGATAGCGTGTAACGACGGATGCCAGATTATGTCATCGAATTGGTCTTAATTTATATTCCATATATTTTTTATTTCAACTGAATTGTTAGTTTTTGGTGGTTTTCCTTAAATGCCTTTTCCTTTTCGTGCTATAGTTGCAGACACATGGCACTGCTCCAGTGATCTTGGAACTCTAGGGTTAACGTGCACTAAGAAGCTGGCTGAAAACCGTCATTATAGGAAATAGGGTCCATTAATCACTATGGTGAAGCTCACACGTGAGATGCAGGAACCAATGTTACCACAAGAATGCTCTTTCTACTCCTAAATGCCACAGTGTGTATGCAGCTTATGCTCACATGTAAGAACTAAGGGCCTGATTCAGAGGCGCTCGCTGTTTGCGAGCGCTCGCTCTGAATTAGGGCGTTTTTATTTGTTTGGTTTCGGCCTCCAGGCCGCTCGCAAAGCTGTGGGTGACCACCCGCAGCTAGTGCATGCGGCCTGGCGATGGCCATGCTTATCGCGACCATCGGGCTTGCGTCGAGACCCTGCGGGAGGGTCTTGGCTCCCGCAAGTCCGAGTGGACTTGCTGCTCTAATAGGGCTAAGGGAACACCTGCGTTTGTGCAGCAACCCCCCCTCCCCGCCTACAAAACGGGGCGAGCTGTCAATCAACATCGACAGCCACCCCATCTTATAGTGAGCCCCAGAGCGACTGAGCTGCCGTCGCTCGCTAGGGCTCGCGCAAGCGCACGCCGGAGGTGGCGCATGCGCAGTGGGGGAACATCGACCCGTTTGCGAGCGATGTGCGCTCGCGAGCGGGTCTGAATCAGGCCTAAGCCCATATGTCATCGATGTTTCCTTGGCTGCGGTTTAGACCCTTATGGGCCTTGCAGAACTTAAAATGAAACCTATGCATTTTACTTTTATTGGTGACAAAATAACTGTCCGTTAATATTTTACACATGGTGATTTAAAATGCATTAGTTGGCACTAAGCTTTTTCAGAGATAAATGAACTGTGAGAAGGGAAATAGAAGCTCTGTGTATTATTTAAAAGGCGCACAGACTTTGTATTAGAGCTAGTTCACCTAATATTTACCGGAGAGAGGGGGGCTTCATGGAAAGAGATGAACAGCAGAACAAAATATGTGAACGTGAACTTGTCACCAACGCACAGGGCCTCAGTCATGTCACTGATTCCATGTAAAGTGATAGGTTACATTCACTTATGTATATGCCATACTTTGCAATTTGCCCTGCTGGGAGATAGCGGTAGCACTGGTGGGTGCAGAGCGGGTGGGGTGGGGGCAATTTGCAGATCAGCTTGGTGTGGGGGGCTTTGTGATGATACAATTTGCCACAAGTTGTGTCTTCAAGTTCTAGCCCCCAGACCACTTACTTGCAGTGATATGAAGAGTGGCGGCAGCGCATTAATCCAGCTGTGCAGTTCATGTAACACTTCTTTCTGCATGGCACATCTGGCACGCACACCTGGGGTTGCCAATCCCTGATATGGACAATACACATGGTTGACACAATATGAACGCTACCACAAATGCACCCTACTCTAGGGTCCAGCGCCTTCATTACATTTTACCTTTATGTTTGTCTCCTAAAATACTGAACGCCTCATTTAGCTCTTTAATAATAAGAGTGAGGGGACATCCGGACTGTCTTTAATGCTTGTCGCTTTTAAGTATGCAAATTAAGGTGCGCACACACGGTATGATCTCTATAAACGATAACGATATTGTTCAGCGATATATTTCTCGCATATCGTTCATTTTCATGCAGTGAACGACCAACGATGCTCGTTCCCGCATGAACGATAACGATATGTATGATCGTCCGTACATGCAGGCCAATCTGGACGATATCGTCAACTTTGCCTGTTCAGAGATGTGGCCGGATGACTTCACTGAAAGAGATCTTTCTAGTCGTTGGTGGTAGAGATCGTTCCGTGTGTACCCAGCATTACATCTACAAATGTGACATCCTGCAAAGGTGGTGTGGCATGACATGTCAACAGTCATAATATCAACATGCAGAAATGTTGACATGTTAGAACGTCAACATATTCTCCCTGGTGAGCCAGCCATGACTTACCTGCTTCCAAAGGCTTCAGTGGCTCCAGCATGGCTTGTGGATCCCGGACAGTCACTTCCGGGTCAGACCTATGATCCTCCGGAGTTTGGGACTTTGGGTTAGTATTTTTCTGTTATCCCTAATCCCTACCCCTAACCCATTTGGGTTACCAGTACCTCTGACCACCCGGATAATTAATCTCCTATTGCGGGGAGCACAATGATGTACGCCTATTCGCAGGACAGGGAACATCTCCCAATTTTGTCTTCCCCACGGTCTCTATTTGTGCAGTATTGTAAATGAAACTTTTATGTTCTAACAGAGAATTAAACTTTTTCTGCTTTTTACTAGAGAGGAGCCCGGTGAGGTACTACGGCTAATGCATATGAAACGAGTGCACAGACAAATGTAAATATGCCTAAAATAACAGTCCAGCCGATTCTGTAAGAGTAAACGTATTCACTTGAATAAAAGATTTTCATTGAAGGATAAAATGAAATCAGCTCTGTATGGCAGCTTGGCCGCGTTCATAGAAACAATGTATTCATGTGTGCCTTCATGCCTTATTGTGTACATTAACTATTGTTGGGACTACAGAAGTTTGGAAACCCAAACTTAGTGACATTTTGCCATTTCATTCAATTAGGTAACTAAATGTAATATGTATTTTCTTCTGGCTGGCAGAGGGACGTAAATGGAAACATATGTCTATCTGAATGAATACTCTGTGTACACACACCGTCTGCCAAGCTTAACAAATCAGGGCATCTCAGCCATGCATCTTATTATTGGTTTATGTCTTGCGGGTGGCGATTTCTGTACAGCTATTTGAATCTGCTTGGTGGGAAAATACTAATTACTGCTGTATTCATCCATCCATCAAGAAGAGAAAAATGATATGGCTTCTAGAGCTAATGAGCACAGTACGAGTAATGTTTATTTTGCTCTTGAGAATAACTGCAGAATAAATCAGTTGCACGGACTCCAGATATTATTTATGATGATGCATTGGACAGAGGAAACACAATAGGGGCTGATATAAAGTAGAGACCTATAAGTTGGACAAAGGGTAGTAAGGCGGTGGCCCTACTCATTACAGAGCTGAAGTGTTGAGTTGATGCTAGGGATGGCCATCGACTATCAATGATTTGTTACCGTTTGTCTAAGGGCCTGTTATGTATGGCAGAGATCTAATGGTTCTCCACCATCGATGGCTGTGACATGGCAATATTTTTTTTTATCAGTGCCGGGGGGCATGAAGCAACGCCACTGCCTCTCCTCCCAGAAGCTCATCTCTACTCCCACTCCCACCAAGCGGATTTTCTTGCAGTGTGCCGTGCCACCCAGCAGGGATGGCCATCGATGGATGGAAAACCTTGATGGTTCACCACCGATAGTTTCATAGGACCGATGTTAATGACAGATGGCAGCATCAATGGTAAACCCACTGATGGCCATCCCTAATTGATGTTGTATCTAAACTGCCATGAAGCAAAGTATTGCTGGTGCAACTTGTCCATATAGTAGTGCATCAGATCCCTGTTCTCCTTTTGCCCCCAGCAGACCTACATGAGAGCATCCTAGCAAATTACATACTTACCAACAGGACAGCCATTCTGGTAGCCACAGGTGTAAATGGGTTTAGTCCTGCAGTAAATATGAATAGCTGGTGCCGATAATCTTTCAGGAGAGGGATACAAATAACCTACATCCAGAAATGGCAATTCCCAGGAACCATACCAACCAATTGTCCCGATTTCCGCTGTAAAGTCCGTATTTTGTACCAGCATCTCGATAGAAAGTGCATTGTCCCGTGAGATGGCATTAGGAATGGACCTCGGAAGTTCAGCATTGAGTATTGGAAGGACTTCTGACATCGAATCATGGAATGCAATGTTTTTATTGGTTGCACATGCACAAAATCATTAATTCACACATACAAGGCAGTAGATGAAGAATACAATCAGAAGACCACACCACCACACCAAATGTAAAAACCACTAGCACGGGTAAAAAACATTGATGTTTGTAAATCGCAGAATATCGATGTCCATCCCACCGTTGGGGAAGTTTTGTCCCATTCAAATCAGGTGCCACTCCCGGCCCCACGGAAAGGCAGGCAAGCCTCACAGCGGCTGCCGACCCTTCCGGGCCCACCCATGGTAACAAGAGAAACCCCCGCAGTAGGGGTGGCCGATGATTCGATTCCTGCTGAATCATGTAATTTTGGCACTGCCCCCTGCTTCACAATGCCGGTGACCATGCCCCCGCACCACCCACAAGTGCGCCCCTATGCCGGCCACGGCCTCCTGCTATGCCGATACGGCTGCTCCCTCCCAGAAGGGGCAGCCAGAACGTCGGCAACCCTGCCTATGGCAGATGCAGTGTCTCTCGTCTGACCTTGGCCTCCTATGCCTGCAGCTGTGCATCTGTGAAAGCAGACACTTGCATTGACACGCCCGCAAAACTCCCATAATACGCCCACTGAACGATCCATTTTTGTGTGCACTAATAACGACCTCCCAGTCAGCGCCCAGAAACGCCCGTCACATTTCTGTCGCCTTTCTGATACCATCAACACCTTTTTGCATACATTCTGTGTACTGCATGTGCCATGAGGAGAGGGCGGTGCCAATATGCTGCAATTTTATGAAAGTCGCGTCATTTTGGCCTCTCCCCTCCTCACACTGTGAACCCATATTTGCAGCATTATGCCATGAGGAGTGGAGTCTAATGATGAGAGGCGCCCAGCCCCCTTCAGTGATCAGCTGCATCTACCCTCCGGGCAGGAAGGGTAGAAAATAAATGACAAAGAGTAGGCGCAAACATGGAGCATGTACCGCTGATGCAATATATACGGGCGTAAATTCATTGTTTTCACAGGAGGCTTTCGGAGCTGAAGGTTAGGACACAAGTGCGGCCATTACCGCGTCAGCCACATGCCTTACATGGTGGGATCATGGAGCTGTGCAGCAAGTGGGACCGTAGGGTAGGAAACACAGCAAATGTGCCCATAAGGAGTGGAGATTTAAAATCCAGGTCTGTGTATTAGGGGCATATATATTATATTATAGCAATTTTACAGAAAACTGTCAGTTTCCAAGGGATACCTCATACTTGCCTACTTTTGAAAAAGCATTTCAGGGAGATTGTGAAAGCAGCACCTATGAGCGCGGCGGTAAAGTGGGCGTGTA
Source organism: Taudactylus pleione (assembly GCA_031769625.1). Taxonomy (NCBI): domain Eukaryota; kingdom Metazoa; phylum Chordata; class Amphibia; order Anura; family Myobatrachidae; genus Taudactylus; species Taudactylus pleione. The sequence goes on from JAUIMM010000710.1 coordinate 4,667,278, forward strand.
CTGTTACATCTGAGAGGCGTGTCCTAAACCTGACTTACACCCAAATGTAAATGAGCCCCAAAGGTGTCAGTAAGATCTACTTGTTGATGAAAACACACTGATACTTCTCAGAAAATTCATGTAACCATAGGGATCATTGTGCCTTATAACCAATGCAGGGAGATTATGCTAATGATCCCATTTGAATGTATATATATGTTTTTTCTTTTATATAACAGAGTCATAATGGGGGTAAGGTGAAATGAGACAGATTGGTAGACTCTTCAGGGAGATTGCTGCTACTTCAGGGAGTCTCCCTGACAGTGAGGGAGAGTTGGCAAGTATGGGATACCTGCAAAATGTAAGCATCCCCAGGATGTATGTAGGGGGTACTGCAGCAGCTCTCTCCATTTCAAATTACAATGGCAGCCCCTATAAGATTCTATAGGGGCTGCTATATAGTGAGATTGACCAAGCAGTCTGGGGCTTGGAATCGGTAGCTAACGCCATATTCAGATGACGTTAGCCATTGTAGCCAATAGGCTATACACACTGCAACATATGCCGGGAGAGGGATCCCCGTACGCACCATACCTTGCACACGCGTAGTCTGAACCAAAGAGTAAGCAATAAGCTGCAGTAATACAGTACATGATAATTATAGGGTCTCTAAAACCCAATTATGAGTAAATAGTCCCCTACGTGTTTATTTAGACTGATCCAGTTGTGCGTGAATAAAAAAGTGAATGTGCCACTTATGTACATCTATTAGCTTGTTTTAGTGTAACAGCTATTCCCAATTATATTTTAAATACAAATGTTCTACTAGTAAAACATAATAACGCCCGATTTTAGTTATACATGGTGTCAGATGAAACTAGGTGAACTTGTTTGTTGTGAAAGTCTCTCTTGTGTGTCAGAGCTGCTTAATGGCTGCGGAACGGTAAATTCTGGCATCTGAGCGTAGTCTCCAGACAATCATTGGACAGGAAGAAATATGCTCCGAGAGACAACATATGGAAGCTATTGTGGGTCATTTTGCAGCAGTGATTCTGAGCCGGTTGTAAAACCATGGGAAAGTTATCAGAGGGGAGAAAATAACATTAGAATGGCAAATGCTGATATGCATGTAAAATTGAAAAACAAACAAAAAAAAATCAAATTAGGACTAAATAAATAAGCGTAGCGGAGACACATCATTAGGTCCAAGTGTTTTGTTAAAGAATGCTTGGTACATATTGCTCAAACGTTCCAGTATAGGGCATAGTGTTATCTACAAGGAGTCAACAGGCATAAAAGTAATCTGTCATTCCAAAGTGCAACCATATCAGGACATCTGCTGTTGATTATGTTTTAAGAAAAACAAAACCAGGAGCCCTCTTACAGAGCACTCCAAGCACCTTCATTCTGTCGGTCATTCCTGCGTGTACCCTGTTTACTATATGGGATCATCTGTATGTTACAGCATAGCCTGCAAGGCCATCAGAGTGCTTACAGCACAGCCAATAGGATCATTCAAATATATACAGCACAGCCAATAAGATCATTCAAATATTTACAGTACAGCCAATCGGACCAATGAGAATTTTCACAGCATAGCTAATCAGATCATTGGAATATCTACCACACAGCTAATCAGACAGTCGGAATGTTTGCAGCTGGAGAGATTGACCTGTCCACTAATGTGATTGTGTTAGTGCGGACAGGGCAGCATGAGTTACTGTATGTAGTCAGGCGTGCCCAATCTTCCGAGCATTCAAGTTTCATGGAGCCGTCTACACAGCGCTGCCCACATCACCTCATCATAACCCCGCCTCAACCGCTTTACAATGTTGGTAATCTTGGCATTGTATAGCTGGGCCATGATGACGTAATTGTGCAGTTATCCTCCTGCACCTCCCACCTATTCCACGAAGGATGCTCCGAGTAGCTCTATAGGCTGTAAGGCGCCTGCCAGGTGTGTCTTTTGGATGCTCAGGGTGGCTCTGCCGAAGTGCTATTGACTGCAGGGCGCCGTTCCATTCACTCTGCAAGCCACGTGCAGGTGCCAAGGATCAGCGACGCACATCTCTAGTTACAGCCCTGTGTGACGATACTTTAGTTTTTTACTCCACCAATGCTACTGACTCAGTGAGCCTTCCAGCAGCGACGCCCAATCTTTCTTGTGGGGTTCCCTTATGAAGTTCATCAGACCCCACTATCTCTGACAGTGCAACTCCAGTTTGTCACAATAAAAGCTACAAAAATCAGTCTGAATCGTGACAATCTCACATCAGTATTTATCATACTGTGGCCATGAGACATAACCATCTCACCTCTTCAGCCAGGCAGGGGTGTAACCAGGGGGGATCAACCGGGGCTCGGGGCCAGGGGGGTGGAGGACGCTGCCAACCGCGGTCCAGTTAAAGTCAGTGTAGTGTGGACGGCAGTGATAGCGGTCCGCACTACACAGTAACAAGCACATCGCCGCCGGAGCTGGCTAGTACACTCGGCAGTGTGTTTGCTTTAGCAGCCAATGAGAGTCAGACAGTCTCTCATTGGCTGCTGCGCCCACTGCTGGAGCAGGGCTGGAGCTAACTCATGAGCTCCGCCTTCTGACTCCCACAGTGGGTGATGGGAGAGACGTCATAACATCTCTCCCATAGTGCCGAGCAGGAGGAAAGAGGAGCGAACGGCAGCAGGCGCAGGAGCGGGGATTCAGGTAAGTGTTTTGTGTATGTGTATGTCTGTGTATATGTATTATGTAAGGGGCACTACTGGCCGTAGCACTGTATCACTACTGGGGGCACTGCATACAGGGGACCACTACTGTGGGCACTGCCTTGGGGGGCCACTATTAGGGGCACTGAATAGGGGGGACCACTACTCGGGGCACTGTATAAGGGTGCACTACTGGGGACACTGTATAAGGGGCACTACTGGGACACTACTACATGAGGCAATGCTACAGTGGGCATTGCAAGAGGGGCACTTCTACTGGGGGCATTATGGAATGGAAAGGAATGTTCCCTGAGTGACGAGAAACGGTGGTGTGTCATGTTGACACGCCCCCATTTTTCAGTGACCACCCCCTTGTGGAAAGTGACCACGCCCACTTTTTTGATGCGTGCGCACATAGAAGGGAGTCTCCATTTTCATCTTGCCCTGGGCTCCAAATACCCTAGTTACAGCACTACAGCCAGGTGCTCCCTAATTCTTGCCATGTCCTCCATCTGTATCACTATCAGGGGCAAACACAGGAATTCTAGAGGGGGGATTTCCTAATCAACAAGGATTGTATTAATACTGCTGCAATACCTGTTCTGTAATTGTCATATCAGGATAGCGATACCAGATTAATGCATACTTGCCTACACTCCCGGAAGAGTACACCCACACCCCCGGAAGAGTAGAAACGTTTTCTGTATCCCGCCCACTTCCTAGTGAAGTGAGCAGAATGGTGAGAAACTTACCTGGGCAGTCCGTCGGTAGGGGGCGTGGCTTAATGACACAACCCAATTATAATTGCATCAATTGGTCCCGCCCCCTGTTAAAATATACACACTTCGATGGATTTCGCAGTGAGGGGCGGGTCCTAATGACACGGATGGTCTAGGGCTTCTCCCGGGGACAACAGATCAAAAGTCGGTAAGTATGGATTAATGTTATCTAAAAATGCTTGCTTCATTATAGGACTTTTTAAAGAATGAAGTTGGAGAAAAGGTGATTCTTTCCCGCAAAGTTGCTAGAACATTTCTGTAGTAATGTTGATTCAATGCTGTGTCAGCTGTCCATTCTATCAATATTCCAATTTTATTCCGCATTTTCAGTTGTTTTTGTTGTACAAGGCCTTCCAGGACGTTCATCATCTTCAACATCCTCACCACCAGGGGGGGCTGCAGCGCAGTTAAAAATTTGAATAGGGGCGTCACACCAACCGCCTCCCCAAATGCTGCCAAACATCGCTGGCCGGAACTCACTGGCAGTTGGCGTGGCTCCCCTATCTGAATTTTGTACTGTGCTGCAGCCTCACCTCTGGAGCCGCCACTGCTCACAACCATCACTAAAGGGTATATTTACTAAGCAGTGTTAGGAGACAGAGTGAAAAGTGATAAAAAAGTGATAAGGTGCCAGCCACTCAGCTCCCAACTGTCATTTTTCAAACACAGCCTGTGAGATGTGAGATGACAGTTGGGAGCTGATTGGCTGGCACCGTATCAGTTTCTTATCACTTTTTACTCTGTCTCCTAACACTGCTTAGTAACTAGACACTTAAATCTTTTGTGCCACTCAAACACACATGCATGTGACATACAATCTGACCCGTAAGCCTCAGTTAGTGTAAGGAAAGATTTGATGGGCTTTAACAAAAAATGTTCACACTCTGCTCTACTTTTAAACTAAGTATTTTTATGACGCACGTAAAAAACTCAACTTCTTTGTACGCTATGTGACAGCAAACTATCTGTACGGGAGGGGTGAAACCTGCAAAACTGTTTTGGGATAGTCCAGGATCAATGTTCACCCACTCCCTTTTAACTCAGTATGGTTTATTTTTTACAGTCTTGGGCCCTATTCATCATCACTTAATTGTCACAAAAGCAGGTGAAAAAGCACATTTTCACATACAATTGTGACAATTAAGTATTCGGGCCATTCATTAAGTAGGTGAAGCAGGACATATCACAGATATCTCCTACTTACCTTCCGTTTGCGGAATGGCCCACTGTCCCCATACACTAGTATCACAGATATCTCCTACTTACTTTCCGTTTGCGGAATGGCCCGCTGTCCCCATACACTAGTATCACAGATATCTCCTACTTACCTTCTGTTTGCGGAATGGCCCACTGTCCCCATACACTAGTATCACAGATATCTTCTACTTACCTTCTGTTTGCGGAATGGCCCGCTGTCCCCATACACTAGTATCACAGATATCTTCTACTTACCTTCTGTTTGCGGAATGGCCCGCTGTCCCCATACACTAGTATGGGGACAGAATTCATCAACCTCCGAAAATATTATATTTTCGGAGCTTGACTGTGAGGGCATTCGCCATCTTCAGATGGCGAATACCCCTGCTTGGGGTTCGCAACCCGCTCTTCCCTATGGGAAGTAGGTCCGCCCCTGTCCGGCTCCTTCCGCCGGACGTCGGTCCTCTTGTGCGTGACCTGTAGGTTGCGCATGTGCACCGCCGTCAGGAGCAGTGAAAAGATTCACTGCTCCGAAAAGGAGCAGTGAAGCCGCTCGCGGGGCAGTTGATTCCGCATCAGCTGCCACCGCGCCGGAGCATTACTGAATTGCTCCGGTGGCCACGGCGAATTAGAATGTTAATTATCGGGGGCCCTTCGGACCCCGATAATTAACATCATGAATAGGCCCCTTGTTACTTAATAGGCACACCTCGTATATAGACAGCAGTGCTCTCCCCAGAAATTTTTTCCAGCCGAGTGGCATCAAGAGATGGTCTGATGGGGGCCTACGCAATAATAAAATGTTTTAAATCCTGAACTTACTGTATAATGATTTAAACTTGAAATAACAATTTATATATTAATTATCCTCTTCTTCTTAGAGGCCCCACTTGCTGGCACCACAGAAAGTATTATTAATATAACCCTCAGATACTGTCCACCCTTGCAGGCTACCAAATACTGTCCGCACAGATTTTTGGGGGGAATAGTGTGGAAAAATGGCACAGGCAGTGGCAAACGCAGGATTTTGAAAGGGGGGTTTCCAAATCATTGGTTACCAAACCAATGAAAAAACATCTAGCCACAAATATATATATACATATTACACTGGATTAGGACCACTAGAGTAAAATATAGCACTCGGCCTATGACGGGGTACACACACACTGACTGACACAGACACACACACCTCTATCACTAATAAAAATGAATGCAGCGGGCAAATAAATACAGCCAGCATGATTTATTAAAGGCCCCCTCACCCCAGTAGTGCCCCTTACGCAGTGCTCCCAGTATTTATACAATTGCTCTGCACTATTGCTGCTGTTGTATAACATACTGTACTCCTATAGGGACTGATCTGAATCTCCTGCTACGCTGACACGTTCCTAATGCCCCAGTACAACACTACCCAATCCCCATTTACAGAAAAATTGTGCAGGCAATTGCTTTATTTGCATGTAATCCAGTGCTGCTTATGTATGCACACATCCGCCCGCAGATAAAAAGGGCGAGAGAGAAAAGAAGAGTATAAAGCGACAGGGTGATGTGGGAGTGATATGGGAAAAAAGGGGCAAAAAGTTAGGGGGGGGGGGATTTAGGAGGAAGAGGGGGTGAGAGAGCAGATACAGATTGCCTTCTCTAGGTACTGTCTGTCGTGCCCAGACTGCATGGAGACTTACCTTTTATATTTCAATGTTTTTTTTTACATAAAAGCACCTGAATGATTAATGTATTTTTATTTACTAATGTATAAAACAATTGGTCAGAATGCACTTGCATTAATAACCAAATTCCCATTTTTACTTTATGTAGAAGTGTTATACTGTACAATTCACCATCATAATCTTTGTGAATTGAGCACATCATTTACTTAATTCTTAATTTGTATCCTGCGCTGATCACTCTATTATATGACCCTAGCCAATATCGTGTCTGCTGAATATATACAGTTCATGGTTGATAATTATTTAGCCAATGATACATGATTGTCTTCATTCCATGCAGGTCATAGCCTAATACAAAATAATACATAATAGTAAGAAAAAAGTTTGGAATCCACATAAACATAAACATCTGCTTTTCAAATGTTCAGCATGCCGACATGTTCTGCCCCCCCCCCTTTTAGCCTACACACATAGTGACACCGACAGATACACACAGACACACACACACACACCATACATGCCTACCCTCCCGATTTTTCGGGTAACCCCCCGCACCCCCGGAAGGGTAGGCATTTCTCCCGCATTCTGCCCACTTCCTAGTGAAGTGGGCAGAATTAGGAGAATACCCGCGGCAATCGCGGGTCTCCGTGAAGGGGGCGGGGCTTAAGCTGTGATTCTGCATGAATCACAGCATTTGGCCTCGCCCCCTATGTAAATTGTGCCCAATCGCGGAAATTTTACCGCGAGGGGGCGGGGCTTAATGACGCGAATCGTCAAGTCCCGTCGGCCCCCTGCTGCTTCTCTTACCCGGGCTTCTCCCGGGAAGAGAATATTAAAGGTAGGCAACCCTGACACACACACCTGCTGACAGACACACTGACACACACATTAAACACACACACCGCAGCGCCCACCTAAATGCCACACACCCCATCCCTCCAGCTACGGCGTGCGGCTCCGGGACTCAAGAGCGCTGGTATATTATCACCCGATTGCAGGCGATCTCATACAGTCACGTTGCCGGTGCCCATGGGAACTGCCTGGGAGGGGCTGCGAGCTGCAGCTCCCCCTACAGCTAGCTCAGCTGAGCCGCCCAGTACAACAGGTCATCTCTTGATTTATTTATTTTTGTAAAGTTTAAGTAATATTATTCAGCTGCTCGGGCCGGCGATGGAGCAACGGGCGGCAGGGGGGGTTTCTAGGTACTCGGAAACCCACCCTGCGTGCGCTTATGCGGCACAGGGGCCGGTAGAAATATGCCCCTGTCTCCCCCATGTCATTATTCCTTATAAAAATATAAGTTTTCCTCATTAACACTAAAGTGATTACACCAGAACTCAATGGTTTTACAGCACATGATGCATATACGAAAAAACATGTATGTATTAGCTGTATATAAGCGCTTCGGGGAACATAGCGCATCTATCTGTACCAAGACAGCAGTAGTGTGTATGGGGACAGAGCGCTTACAGTAAGTTGTGTAGCTAGTTAGTGCACATACTGATTCACTCCATGCACGTCAGCAGTAATACTGGAGTGGAAGTAACATCAGACTATGCTACTGCTTCTGGCTTAGTACAGCCCGGTGACCCGCATTACCCCGCTCACACCGGCACCCAGGGCTACAGGTGACTGTGTGTAACACAGCGCAGCAGCAACTTGTTACCTGACAGCTGATTGTGCCGACTCCACATGGGCAGCAGCCAGTGTTGCCAACTCTGAAATGGAAAACAAGCAACCTATAAGCAAAAAACAAGCCCGACCCAATCCTAAAAAGCCCAATAAAAAAGCCCAATTTATGGGGGTGTCTCTTTGTACTCACTCTCTACCCGGTTAACTTCCTTTATTCCCCCTCTTCTCTCACCTAAATATGTTAGTGTATGCACAGTCTTACCTGCCTATATTGCTTTTCCCCCTCTATACCAGCCTCCATATTTTTACCTCCTCTCTCTTTTTATACCTCATTCCCTTGCCAGTCTTCAGCTGGGTACACACTTGCCGATGGGTGTACCCAGTGATGCAATGCCCGACCACACAATATATATCGGGCGGTCGATACATACTGCATGATGTGGTGGCCAAACGTCCGATATGTCGGGAACCGGCTCCATCCACTATGCCAGCATCGGCATCTGGGTCGTTCCATCGGCCCTACATGCAGGCCGATGGAACGACCCCAATGTACGACCCGCAGGAGTGCGCAGGGTCACGCTTAGTGGGTACACAATGGCCGATTTGGACAATATGTCAGCCCAATCCGCTTTTCTTTACCTGACTCTTCTTCCCTGCATTTCTCTCACCCCTCTTCTTTACCTCCTTCATTCCTGTCACCTGTCTAATTCCATTATCCCCTCTTTTTAACAGCCTCAGTAATTTTAACTTACCCCCCATGTACCTGCCTCATTTCTATCATCTAGTTTACCTCTCCTTCTTGCCTTCCCCCTCCAACTTCACCCTGTCCACTGCCCTCTATTCCCCAAACACAACCCTCCCTCAGTCACTACCAGTGCAAAACACATACACACACATTTAATTACCTCCAGGGGTGCCTCGGCAATGCACACAAAAAAATAAGCCCAAAAACAAGCAACAAGCTACTTGCAAAAAAAAGAAGCAACTTGCAAAAAAAGAAGCCCAATTCTGCTTGTTATAAGCGGACTTGGCAACTATGGCAGCCGCACTGGGGTAACCACAGGAAGTTCCTGCAGGAAGCAGAAACAGCCTGGGGAGAACACTGGACAGTAAACCTACTCCTCCACCAATTGCTTCAACTGCACCATACGCGCACGCCGGGGGGGTATCTGCGCACCCAGAAATCCCCCCTGGCCGCCGATCAGTGGCATAGTCGGACCAGTCCTGCCACAGTCAAGGTCACCTCTTTCAGTAAGTGTAGTGCGGACTGCAGTGAGTGCAGTTCACACTACACAGTAACACACACACACCGCTGCCGGTGAAGTGTACTACCCAGCGGCGATGTGTTTGCTTTAGCAGCCAGAGAGAGTCAGACAGACTCTCATTGGCTGCTGCATCCACAGAGGGAGCTGGGCTCATGAGCTCCACCTTCCGGCTCCCACAGTGGGTGATGGGAGAGACGCCATGACGTCTCTCCCATAGTGCAGAGCGGGAGAACAGAGGAGCGGACGGTGGCAGGCCAGGACCCGGGATTCAGGTAAGTATATTGTGTGTGTCTTGTTTAATATATGTAAGGGGCACTGCATATGACAGACCACTATTGAGGGCACTGCATAGGGGGACCACTACTGTGGGCACTGTATAAGGGGCACTGCATAGGGGAACCACTATGGGGGGGCACTACATAGGGGGCACTGTATAAGGGGCACTGCATAGGGGGACCACTACTGGGGCACTACATAGGGGGTACTGTATATGGGGCACTACTGGGGGCACTGCATATGGGGGCACTGCATAGGAGGCAACTACTGGGGCACTGTATAAGTGGCACTACTGGGGGGAGGGGGGTCTTTAATAAATCATGCTGGCTGTGTTCATATATATATATATATATATATATATATATATATTAGTATATGTATGGCTAGATGTTTTTTCATTGATTCGGTAACCAAGGATTTGGAAACCCTCCTTTCAAAAACCTGCGTTTTGCCACTATGCACGGCCTTCGGAAACCCACACCATACCAGACCAGCACTCAATGCTTCTCTATAGTAACTAGTTAGATTAGTGTTTCCTTAATCCAAATGTCAGGAACCCCTAACTGTGCTTGCGTTCATTTCCAGTAGCTGGATCATTGGTTTAAGTGTATTATTAATTAATTAATTTATTGAGGAGACCTTGAAAACATGCACTGTTGGAGTTCCCTGTGCACCAGGTTTGAGAACCACTCAAATAGACAAAGTGTGACAACCGTCCAATCTCTTACCTGGGAATTAGAGACCATTGTAAACTGTACACAGATGACACCGACAATCAAGTTAATTAGCACTAAATCACTGATTAGTATATAAACCGCTAATACTTTCTGTATCCCAGTAAACATTTTACTACTTTTTGTTTTTTTTATTAAAAAAAATATCATAAAGAATACAACAAGCTACAAACACATAATAAAGTTGTAAAATAGGAGTACTGAAGTCACCACAGTAAAAGGAGTAGAGAATACTAAGGAAGAGCTCCAGCCAATGAGCGTCATTTCTTGCGTTGGGGTCTGGTCCATGACGGAATATGTCTTCTACTTCTTTTCAAGTGGAGTTCATCTGTAATGCCAAGTAATAATAATAATCATAATAATGTTATTTATATAGCACTTTTCTCCCAATAGGGCTCCAAAAAGACTATTCATCAAACTATAAATGGCCTGATAACCGTGCGGAAACGCTAGTTTTCCACATATTTAGGTTACCGGGCCATTCATTATCAGGGTCCAATATTCAGCAAACTCTGAAAACTGAAAGTTTTTGGAGTTTGCTTGCGAGAACAAGCGCCATCTTCAGATGGCGCTTGTTCTCGGATCCCCGTTCCTTCCTATGGGATCCAAGCTTTTTGGAGCAGCTGTCCCCACACCGGAGCAATGATGAATTGCTCAGTATGAAGTTTCCCCCGCTGCAAGTTGGATACTTAAGTATCCCTCTCAGCGAGATGATTACTTAATCATCGGCGGCCATACGGACCCTGATGATGAATAAGCCCCCAAGTGCTTTACATTTGCAGGAAAAAACCCCCACAAAATAAGCTTAACATAAAAAAGAAATATTTAGGTTGTATTTGTAAGGAACTATAGGGACATTAGTGAAATGCGTGAGAACACAGGTTAAGTCTTCAGTCTGTTTGGGAAAGTCAATGATGTCCCATTGATACTGGAATTATTATGCTCACAATCTATACTATATGATACTATGTAATTGAGGAGTAGTTCCAGAGATACTTTGGGACTTTGCAGATGCCAAGTTTCCATCTGTTATCAGAATCCAATTATCTAAAGTCTTGTGTTATAAATAAGAAATGCATACAGGCTGTATACTGTGCCGTACTTCAGTACGTTAGGGTTACATTCTCTAAACAGTATTTACAGATGTTTGTGTAAAACACTCCTAGTTCTGCTTATGTGGGATAGGAATTAAGCCTGAGAAGAGATTTCCTATAGGATTCCCATTAGTGCATTGTATAAACAAATCTCTTGGTATATTTATATATGTTTTTTTATGTAGACAGTTTGCCTTATATCTCATGTATAGTACTATTTATATGAATATTTATATTATATAGTGCGCTATACATGGGAGCCGGACATCAAAGGGATTGTTGCTTATGTTCTCAGTAATCACTGTGTAACTTTAATTTTAATATATATATAATCTAAGTAACATTTATTTGCATTGTTACATTGTACTTAGACCAGTTTTACATTGTCTGTTATGTATAAAGGATATGATTTTTACATGCTTTATACTACTAAATGTTTAGAATATTTAGAAAAGCTCCCATCTATAACTCGTACATTAGCCAATGGATGTATCTACCATAAAACATGCCGTACAGTTTACTTATACTTGAAATATTTAGAAAATTGCAAGACTGTGTTGAATAAAAACGACAGAGGAACCACAATGGGGGTTGATGCAGAGTTGGAATAATTTTGCGGGGAAACTAACGCAGTTTGCGCAGCTTCCAGAGCTGGATGAATCTCAAGGCGCCAGACCAGTGTTTCCCAACTCCAGGCCTCAGGGAACCCTAACAGTGCATGTTTTAAAGATCTCCTCGTAATTAAGATAATAGAAACTGCAGGCTGTTACTTTAATCCTGAAGACAGTTTAACCCCGAGGCTTTTGACGAATGACACCCAGTTTTCACATGACGTTTGTCCCCTTTAAGGTTTTTCTGTGTTGGGTTGAGTGTCATTCCTATTAGCCAATGATGTGGTAGTTGGTTAGGGAAGGGATTTTGTGTTAGGGATGGCCATCGGTAGATTAACCATTCCTGGTCACAGATGTTCGTTACAGTGATGGTTGTTCTCGATGGTATTAAACCAGTGGCTAGGAATCCACCAAAGGTCAGTTCTTTATTGATAAATGCGGAACAGTAGGCCAATCAGGGAGTGGGACGGGCTCTGCGGGTTGTGTCCTGGCACATAAATAAACATAAAAAACATCACTTGGCTATGTGCCATCGATGGGGGAGAACCATTCGATCCATTGCCATCCATGGCAAAACAATTGGTGGTTAACCATCAATGGTTGTTAACCATCAGTGGTCGATGGCCATCCCTATTTTGTGTAGGAAATATGGGTGGGTTTCATTTACGGACCAGGTTTCACTTACAAGTCTGTCTCTTTGTTCTAGAATCTTATCCCTCCCTCCCGCCCCATTTTTGATTTGTCATCTGTTTTATAGAGTGTTCTGTACTATGTTTTTATTTTTTTTGCCTACCCTACTGGGTAAGGTGACTCCATCTAACGGGGTGGATCCAACCATGTAAAGTTTAAGGGAGAGTTGTGCAACAGCTAATATTTTTGTTGGGGGAGGGGGGTGAGTTCAGTTGTTCATTGCCGTCCTTTTGAGCCGCCATACCCTCACCTACCTTACCCTTTTTTCCCCTCGTTAAATGGTCAGTAATAATTAACGCTTTAAATATCAACACTGTTGTCTGTCGTTATTTTTTTACTGTATGTTATGTTATGTTATGGGTGACTGGGATTTAATGAGTCATTAGCCATTAGTGAGTTTATTAGCTCCACCTGTGGATCTTTTAAAATGTGTCGGAATGCATTAAGAAAAACGCAGAGGCCAACTCACCCGATAAGAGCTTTCCTTTGCAAGAGAGGGACTTCCAGGAATATGAGAAGTCCCTCTGGTGTCATTCTGTGCATGCGCAGAAGGTGCTGGGAGGGATCTTATTGGATCCCTCTCAGGGGGCGTTGTGATTAGAAGCCCATAGGCTTCTATTGGGCAACACCATCTAAAAATGGCATTGCCCACTGCATGCAATCCCTGGAATGCATAGCATTTTGGGACTTGGTGCATATAACAAATGTGGTAAAACTGCATTTTCTGGGGTTTGACCGCATTTCTGACTTTTGTTTGTGTCTAGACAGTGCTTTTGATAAATAAGTCACATTTGCCATTTAAAATACAATTAAATACAGACAAAAATATAGAATAAATAATGAGACTAGGCTGCAACAGCCGCATTAATAAAATCCTGTGGAAAAATCCCCTGAAAAATCAGCACTTCTGCCAAGTCGGGGCCTAGCGGGTGATTCAGCACTGGACGGAATTGCAAAGCTGCACGCAATTCCTTCCTTGCTATTATGTTAATGCAGCACGTGGCGTCATGCCTCCTGCATGCAATCCAATCGGATTAATAATCCGAGCTGCGTCAACAGATGCAGCATTGGATCGTCTGTGTGATCCTTGGCCGGCTGAGTGACCATGGGGTCATGCAGGCCGGCCGTCGCAGATGTCCAAAAGGGGCCAGGAAATATCCATCTGCTAACGGAGATCCTGGCCTCCCCCCCCCCCCCCCCACCAATGACAGCGATATGCCTCCATTTTGGAAAATGAAGGCCATCGCCTCCCCGAGCCCAAGTGGCAACAGACTGTCAATCTCTGGCAGTATGCTGTCACTCTGCATCCGAACATACCGGATGCGTCCTGCGCACACGCAGACTCCCGACTATCGGGAATCTGCGTTCAGCATTGCACTTTTATGCAATGCCAAATTACTCCCCTAGTACATTTGGCCCAGTGTGTCTGTTACTATGTCTTATTACTGCACTTGTATGTAAATACCATGACTTTTACCATCAGTTTATAAAAGCCGGTTTATTTTGCCTCCGTGATGTCTCCAGTTCTGAGTAAATTAATAAACAGCAAATATTAGTCCATAAAACGGCTACCAACATTGTGTAGGCAGCCAAATCTATATTAAGTCAAATATAACCTTGACTTTTATTGTTAATAGTATCAATGCATTTAAGTATGACAGCTCAGATGGCGTCTATTACAAAACAATGCAATACTTCATTATAAATGAATCATTGCTGTGTGACTCATTGTCATGGGTTTACCTAAACTTTTATTATACTAGTTACCCTGTCAAAATAAATGCTATTATTTTTTTTCATTTAACCCTGTGTTTTATTTTAATTTTATTTTTTTAAGATTTACTTTGTAGCTTTAAAATAATACATTTTGTTTCGGGAATATTCATTCAATGCACTTGTGTAGAAGCGTGACTTATAGTGAAACGTCATGCAAAGGAATGTCCACTTAAACAAGCTTTATTACTGTAGTTTGTTTGCTCTTGTAAGGGTCTTGTAAGACTTGGGCATTCTTGAGCTTGCGGGATTTCCTTTGCACACACTTGGGAAGTTACTGGAGGATGTGTAGTTTACAGAATGGAGCAATCACCACTCTATTCATGCGGTCTGATGGGATTCAGTAATAACAAGACTGTTTCCTGGTGGTTGCGGAAGTCTTTCAGAGTAAAGTCTATTAAACTCGCAGACCAGGGTATCCGTGAAAATATACAACAAAATGACTATGGACATCTGCTGAGGCCGTCATACACTGCCGTCATTCTCATACACTGGAGTTTAAGATATCTACCACTCAGTAAAATAAATGTGATATTTTGTACAATTTTTTATGTATTTTCTGTGAAACAATAAACCCCAAAACATAATTGTATCCATTGTTTGATTAGGTAGCTATTAATGAAGAGACAAGTTACCTTTCAGATACCTAAACTGATTTATGCTGATTTCAGCAAATTCTTAGGAAAACTCTCATGGTAAGTATGAAACACATTCTATGGGCTCAATCCAATTAGGTGTGAATGGCGAGTAGCGAGTTTATTTCTTGAAACTCACACACTTCGCAGGGAAACGCGCTCCCGAGAATTCTCCAGTCCAATTAAAAATGCCTATTCACACTACTCGTAGCGGAGGGGTGCGAATTGACTGCCAAATGAGAAATGCATGAAAATGTGGGGAGACCATCCTGGACCACCCAAAATATTTAATTTTGTTAGCAGGGCCATATAGAAGGCTGTTTGTGGGCATTAGGAAGGTACTGTAGGTTTTTAAAAGGTGTCAAATGGCTGATTTGTGGGGGGGGGGGTGTTTGTTTTTTTAAATGCAAGAAAATGATAAAAAAATAAATAAATTATTTGTTTAATCTCAAACGAATTAAATTAAAAATGCAAAAAAAATTGTAAATAAATTTGGGGTGCCTAAACTAACGTAAAAGTTGATTTTGAGGTAATTTGAGGACTTTTTTTTTTTTTTACCCCCAAAAAATGATATGTAATTATTGGAGAAGAAAAAAGGAGCGTAGCGCCGTGTGGAATTTAGTATATAAGTAGTTATTACACAATATTACAGAAAATATCTATAAATATAGGGTATTCTTCTTATCAAAGAACCAAACGGTTAAAATGACAATATAAATATACTTTTATATTGTCATTTTAACCATTTGGTTCTTTGATGAGAAGAATACCCTATATTTATAGATATTTAATGTAATATTGTGTAATAACTATTTATATACTAAATTCCACATGGCGCTACGCTCCTTTTTCTGTATATTGTGGGATGCAGAGCCAACTGTGAGAGCTGTCGAATTGAATTCAGGATAAATATTGTTTGAAAACCAGCGCACCTCTTTTTTTTCATTTCTGATCTAATGTAATTATTGGACTAATTAAGCTAATTGGAAACTTCCAAATGCCTAATTAGTCATTAGGGGGGGTGTTCAAGCGCTTCAGCACAGTGTCCCGCCATTTTAACCTTAAAATAAAGATTTTCCTTTCCATCTCACCCTCAGGGAGGTGCGAGTGGAAAGTTGCGAATTCAGTCTGAGTCAGTACGAGTTGCTAATTGGATTGCAAAATGAATTCACTATGCAAATTCGAAGTGAAAATAGCACCTCGCCATTCACACCTAATAGGATTGACCACTATGTGGGCGATTCACATTCCCTCATGCAAACAACTGTGAGTCAGATTATAGCTATCATTTTATATAATGTACTAGGTAAATGATAGGTAGAATTTGATTGGTTGTAATGGGTAATACCTACACTTGTCCTCTTTACATGGTTTGATAGACTTTTCCCCTAAGCGAGAGACATTAAAGAGTGGGGACTTAACCCCTTTCTCAATGTCAATGTTTGGGATTCCACCCACTATAACCCCCCTGAAATGTATTCCATGAGCCACATAAAATTAGGTTTCTGCCAATTCCCCAATTATAACATGAAAAAAAGGGACATTTCAGTTGTTCCCACTTCTCCCAGGACCCAAAGGGGCATGGTTGGGTTTTGAGGCATATAAAAGGGGCTTGATGGGACTATAAGGCATATTAAAGGGCATGAGGGGGTACTGATGGCATATACAGAGGCATCAATGGCCTCTGAGGCATATAAAGGGGCATGAGTGGTAAGAAATTGGCGTGAAATCTGTCCTGAAACCATTTACAGTGATTTTTGGCCTGCCCCCCTGTCCAGGAGTTTGAAGATGAAAAAGTGGAAACCCCAAGGGCGACTATGTAAGAATCTTTTTCCTAACAAACATAAAGTATCATGTATTCTTGCCGGAGGTAACTTTTGTAGCATACCATTAATTCAGCTCTGAAATTATCAATGGAAGCTTACAATTGAATAGATTGAATCCACATTTCCTAGGCCGGGATAACAATTTCAAAATGATATCTGAATGATAGCAGAGTGCTGTTTCTTGTGTTTGAAGTGCTTTTCATGTACAAAAGTGGACAAATGTATATATAGTTCCATGTCTGTACAGTGTTTAAGTTTATTTTTGTCCTTCTTTTTTATAAAGCTAAAAATACTTGGTTCATTCTAGTGCACATATCCACTGGTTTCATACACTACATACACTGCTGCATGGTCAGCCAGCGATTAATCTTCATATTGTGCCTTTATATTGATAGGCTATGCAATTGAGTGACTGTATCGAGGTCATGGGTCTGGCCCTATAAATAAAGGTCATCTCCCACTGGACACCCCACTTCCATTTCTGGCTGGTCAGGAGAAGGGGGTGGACATTTTATATATCATTTCCTAGGATTGGCGGTTAGCAAATCATCTTGGTGGCAGTTCCCAGTCATAGTTGTTTCTGGGATACTGCATCATGTCCTGTCCTTGTTCTGGCTTTTTGCAGGTAGCTGGAAATCCTGTCTTGTCTGTGCTTAGATAATAGCCTGTCATTCATGTCTGTCTGTGTGTTTTGTATCATGTGCTCACTAATTACCTAGCTGTCTGTGTGCAGAGCAGGTGCCCTCATGCCTTTGATTAGGAATTGCTCTCTCCAGGAGTTGGTTCTGATTGGACCCTGCTTCTGTTAAATTTCAGCCGGCCCTTCTCTCCATGCCGGTTATACTGGTGACAACCAGTGTATGCATGTCTCTCTGTAGTCTGAACTTTTGCCGGTCTTCCCAAGTTCCACAGTTCCAGTATCTTGTACCTGTCAGCATTTGTTCAGTGGCATTTCTATACTGCATGTCCTGTCATGTATCAGTATCAGCTGTTTAACCTGCTATACTCTCTATCCAGTTGCTTTTACCCTGTGTTCTGGCTACATCTGTGTTCACCTTCCTGCCATCTGACTCCTGCATCCCGGCTGTCTCGGCCACACCTTAGCCCGCAGGCTACTTCCTAGCCAAGTACTACCCGGCTCCCAAAGCTGCACCTCAGCCCGCAGGCTGCTTCCTAGCCAAGTACTACCCGGCTTCCAAAACCGCACCTTGGCTGTCGCAGCCGCATCTCAGTTCGCAGGCTGATTTCAGCCAAGTACTACCCGGCTCCTAAAGCCGCACCTCGGCTGTCTCAGCCGCACCTCAACCCGCAGGCTGATTTCAGCCAAGTATTACCCGGCTCTCAAAGCCGCATCTCAGCCTAAAGGCTGCAACTCAGCAAAGTATCGCCCGGCTCTCAAAGCCCCATCCTGGCTGTCTAAGCCGCACCACGACCTCAAGTCCACATCTAGTACTTTGTATCAATTTTGTTGTGTCAGTCTAGTCTTGTCTGTTTTTCTGTCAGTCTTGTCATAGTCTATCCTTGTCTTGTCTTGTCCAGTCCAGTCTTGTCTGTAATCCTGCTACATCTCAGTCCAGGTCACTCCTGCCCTGCAGTAATTAGTACAGTCGTGCCACTCATTGCCTGACTACACAGCTGCACCACAGTCACTGGACATACCTGAGACCCATCATCTGTTGCTGCTAGTGTACCCTATCCATTACGCCTGTTTTAATACCATTACCTGCAGCCTCACTCCAGTTAGCCAGTTGTGGAAGGACTGCCACATCACCATCCTGTCTTGTCCTAGTCAGCAGTCCTGCGGTCTCTCGCTGGTTGTGTAAGCCTCCACTGCTGGAGGCGTAAATCCAGGCGGCCACCTAAGTACCGGTGAGTAAATAAATCACTAAGGGAACAGCGGGTGGCTGTTATTGGTGGAAGATCCTCTTCCTGGCTCTAGAGGTCTTACATAACCGTGCGTAAACCGTAACATCATTATGTTCAATGTACCCCCACTGTTGCCTTGCGTATTAGATTGCATTTTATATGACTTTGTTATTGTCTATTCTTAATGGTGGCCAGGTGTGTTCTGGGTAGTTATCCAGAGGGTCCCAGTCACATCTTCTGCAGAGGCACTGTAGTACCAAGCCCCACCAGAAGATAGGTTTTCCTGATCAATTCTGTTAAAAATTCCCACTGGAGGGGGTGGGAGTGTGGGTGGGTCGTGACGGCTGGGTGCACGCCCACAAAGCCATGGCCTCACCCCTTCAACTCGATTCAGAATTCGCCCAATATTGGGAGGCATGCCTCCACACAACACGTACTGTATGGCACATCCCGGTGGCTAGCCTGCAGGGAAGGGGGCCAGTGGGCTAAAACTAAACTCGGTATCTTGACAGTGACATACCTGTGTGCACTCATTTGCATCAGTGTAATTTAATTTTAGTAGGTTAGTTAGTTTGCTTTGTATGTATCCCCTTTTGACATATATACATATAGTCACTAAATGGATGAAGGCAGCCCTCCCCATAGAGGCCTATGGGGTTGGTGCTAAGCAGTACACAACAAGTTACCACCGAGATATCCTTTGGGGTATCCTCTTATTACATTGAGAGAGGCAGAATAAGAGCTTTTTCCCACTATTATCAACAGCATTTTTAAGCCTAATTTACGCATTTTCATACAATCATTTGTGCACTTGTTCACTGTGACTTCACTTAGTAAGGACCGTTCTCTATCAGCCCAACTCATTACATCAAATGGTGCAAACTTTCGCACCCCTGCACGCATATTGGTGACCCACAGAATCTCCTATCACTTTAAATAATCTCACAAAGCCCAGAACAGGTTACTTACACATCAGGTCAGGAAGACATTGCCATTGCAGAGGCTGAAAATGTTGGTCCATTTCAGATGGAACAGCAGTCTCATGATGTGTGTGCGGCTTCAAGAGCAAAAGAAAACTATCAACGGTTACGTCATGGAGCATTTCACACCGTTGGGTGGGACCTTCTGACATCCAAAACAAGGGCAAATGGGGGACTTTTAGTGACAATTTGCGAAGTTGTAAGAGATTCTGGCCCTCATTCAGAGGCAGTCGCAATAATCGATCGCTCTCTCTGAATGAGGGCGGCTGCTTCATTTTTGAAGTGCGGCCTCCTGGTCGTTAGTTAAGCTGTGGGTTACCACCCACAGCTTAACGACCGACCAGGTTGATGGTCACAATGGTGATCACCATCGGGGCTTGTGACGAGACTCTAAGGTTGGGTCTCGGCAACCGCAAGCCCCAGGGAGCTTTCTGCTCTGATGGAGCAGGAAGCTCCCCACTGACATCACTGATGATGTCAGTTCGGCCGCCCACAAACCGGTAGGCGTTCCTCCATTTTGGAAACCACCCCCCGGCCCGCCTACAAAACGGGGCGAGCTGTAGATCAACATCGACAGCCGCCCCTTTTGTAGCGAGCTCCGGTGTGAGAGAGTTTCTCTCTTGCTCCGGGGCTTGCGCATGCGCAGTGCGGCCGCTGCGCGTGCGCAGGGCTACCCAGCAGCCCGGTTGCGAGCACATCGGTGCTTGCGACCGGGTCTGAATGAGACCCTCTGTTCTCAGTCTTATGTGCGGTGACTGAAGGATGTGCTAAAGCCTCAAAACCTTGAGACACGGATAGATGACACCAAGCTCAAAGAATCTCTACAGGGGTTAAGTAATCTAACTATATTTACATTTGGTTCTGAATTTTCATCAAAGTGATGCGGGGGCATATGTATAAATTGTCAGGACGCTGGACCTCATTCAGAGCCGCTCGCAAAATGCGAGCGCTCGCTCTGAATGAGGGCGGCCGCATCTCTAAAGAGTGCCGGCCTCCTGGCCACTCGCTAAGCTTTAGCGAATGGCCAGGTTGATGGTCGCAATGGTCAAAACCATCACGGCTTGCGACGATACCCTTGTGGTAGGGTCTCGTCTGCCGCAAGCCCCAGAGAGCTTCTGGCTCTAATAGAGCCGGAAGCTCTCCCACTGACATCACTGGTGATGTCAGTGGGGCCACCCACATACGGCAGGCGTTCGTTTGGGAACGCCTGCGTTTGTGAAACCACCTCCCCCCACCATGCCTACAAAACGGGGCGAGCTGTCAATCAACATCGACAGGCGCCCCTTTTGAATTTCTGTCTCGCTCCGGGGCTTTCGCACGCGCAGTGCGGCCGCTACGCGGGCGCAGAGCCCAACATTGACCCGCTTGCGAGCGCTGAAGCGCTTGCAAGCGGGTCTGAATGAGACCCTCTGTCCCAATAATTATAATTTCTTACTGCTGAATGAGAAATTAAGTATTTCAGGAATTCACCATTAAACATATGCAGTCACAGCGGTTATGATAAGAGCCCGTCCCTGCTATGTGTTACAAGTAAAGTGTATGCTAATGCAATCACTTTACTTTTAGGTTCGGGACCTGGCCTCGCTACTGTGCATATTTGCCTAGTCTCCCGGAACGCCTCAGAGGCAACCCTACAAAATCGGGTGGCCGCCACCCTCCCGCATAGACCTGCACCCAACCCGAGCACCCATGCACACATACACAGGGGGGGGGGGGGCGGGGGGCTATGACGTACAATATCTGCATTGTGTAGCCGAGGTGCAATTGTACATTCATGTCCCCTGCTCCACCCCCCAATGCTGCGCGATGTCATTGCCACACCCCCTTATGCCACACCACGCCCCCTGCTGTGCTGACCAGGCTGCATCCTCCCAGAGCTGATGGGAAGCCCCCAGGCTCTCCCAGCACAGTGTGGATGACACTCGAATGCATGAAATTGAACATGGCAATGGACAAACTAGTAGCGGAAACTGGTTATAGTGAAAGGAAGCACCAGAGAAACAAAAAGAGTCTTATTTTAATATAGACTATTTTGAAGGAAGCAAGGAGATGTGAAACATCCCAAACAGTGTTATAATACAATGATGCACATCACACCACATTCCCAAAGGAGAAAACTTCTATAGTCCTAGAGGGCAACTCTTGACGGTCCACCACAGGATGAGGGAGAGAGATTAAACATTTTAAATAGAAGCAGAGTCTAATTGTATTCAAGGTGAATCTCAGTTGTATAAAGAATCTGAAGCCCTAGACACTCACATAGAGCCCTTTTGATATGGAAAGTGAGACAACTCAGACCTCTGGCAGAGGAGAAAATATTTCCGGGAGGGTACATACTTGCCTGCGAGATGATGACCATTTTGTCATATTACACCATGCCTCATACTTATGATGATGCAAATGGTATCTCAAGACCTTCCCACCTTGGGGAACTCTACCTGGACAGGCCCATGATGACCAAATTATTGTTATCATTGACCTTGCCCCACCCACATTATGACATAAGCGACATCACAAAGTCACGCCCACCTCTTCTTTTCATAAATCTTAGAGGTGATGTACAAAGCCTGGGCAATTATCAATACGCTCTGTGTTATCCAATAGCTACATAACTGCCCAATCTTACTAGAATACATTCTTCAGATATTTCACACTCTCTTCACAGGTCTACATACTGTAGTCCGCAATATGGTGTCTGTGGAAAATAATTGAATGATGTATTCAAGATTTCACAAGAGAAGGAAACGGTCTGGAAAATATTCTTCCTGCCATATAAAAGCATTCCTAGTAATGATCTGTGAATGATTTATGAGAAATCCCTTGGGGCAGTTAATTAGAACCACTTGAAATATCAAAAAGACCAGTGACAGGAAGTATAATGTAGTGGTAGGCTGAGAAAACAGCACAATAGTAACGGGCTAGAGGAACTGGCTTATTAAATGGTTTAATCTACTATGAAAACTATGATTGACTATTTAAGTAGCAGTCTCCTTAATGCGGCTGTAATAAACAGGCTCAGCAGTGGCTGCGCGTTGTACTATCAATGGCTAACCGGCTGCTCGTATGTCTGAGTTACAGAGGTGGGAGAAGTGGCATTTACAAGCTGCTCCATGACTGGTCCAGTGATGGCAGAGAACCTGCTTTTCTGCATATTTGGATTTTAAAGAGTTTCTGCCACCTACACACAATGAAATAGGACTCTGATCTGCAGTATAGGCCTGGTTCAGAGATGTACGCTCAAGGCAGCAGCTAAAACATCTGCTAATATCGCAGGAGGAATCTGAAAAGACTCCCACTGCCCACAGCTCAGATCCGAGTGCTGCGTCAAAAGATGCAGCGTCAGATCACCACCGAGACCGTCGGCTGCAGCATCAGCCATCTGAGTTAGCCTAAGGCTACTCAAAATGGTCGCCTCCACTGGCAAGGCCTGTAGAGCCGAATCGGAAGCCGCACACTGGCCTCTGCACACTTCACGCCCCCCCTGTTTTCGAGAACATTAACCCATCGCTGCCCCCAATTGGCCACAGCCTGTCCATCACGCTACAGCGTCCAGGGAACTGAAACCGGCGCATGCCCACCACTGAATCAGCCCATACCGTATGCTACATTCATTGTATGCTACATCTAGTTTCTTCTAAATGCACCTTTGTACATGCCTGCAAGAATATAACCAGATATAAATATTTGGCAAGAGTAGGGCTAGCCCTGATCGATCAATTTGTGATGATCCCCCCCCTCCTAATATTATATTTGCAGTACTTCTCTGGGCATGTACCCTTCCTCCTTTGGGCATATGCACATGTCCGCCATCGATAGCCTGAACCATGGTAGTTAGTTCGGGCGCAGGCCATTAATGGCAGACACCTCGATGGACTTCCTCAAGCAAGATAATGATCATTGGACTGGTAGGAAACTTCCTGCGACATCATGACACTGTAGGAAGACTGCCAGCTGTCAGCGTATTGGCTACGAATGATCACATGACATTAAAGTTCCCTTGGCTTCAGCCAACACAAACAGCTAAATTAAGAAATGCCTGTGTCTTTAGCAGGACGAAATAGAGTGGCCAAAACGGGATACAAGTACTCCATAAGCGAGCAATGCTGGGAAGGCTGAATGTCACTGTGTACAGTGCATAGATGTCTTTGCATCTCAGCAGATATTGCAGTCACTGACTGGCAACTGGGCTATGTATCTCCCAAACTGTCCATGGCATGGCACCTCCAGTTCTTCTTCTAGTTGATGGGAGGTTTATATTATTATATTGTTGCTGAAAACATTTGGAGACATTGCTTTCCTCATCTAATAATGTACAGTAATGTGATCTTTTCTTTCATTTGAAATTATATTTAGAATAATAGCCGGATCATCCATTGGCAACCTTTACTTTTGCCTAGGGACCAGTGGTGGCTGAAGGGACCTGGATTACGCTAACCTGTTTACCTGTTTTGTTTATTTGGCAAATGGAGGGGGAAGTGGGCCTATACCAGCATGTTGTCTAGCATCTCAAAGGGTATGCAGTCGGGAAGCCAGCAGACCTAATCCCGACAGCCGGCTTCCCGACTGCTTTATCCCGGCAAGGGTTAAATGACAGGCGTCTAAAACGCCTGTCATTTTACCGACGCCGGGAGACCGGCGCCCGGCATCCCGATCGAAGGGATGCTGGGCGCGGACAGCAGCGGGGGGGGGGGAGGGTTAGGTTTAGGGCTCCCACGGGGGACTTAGGGTTAGGCTAGGGGGAGGGTTAGGGTTAGGCACCCCCCCCGGGGGGGACTTAGGTTTAAGCAGCGGGGAAGGGGGGGTTAGGTTTAGGCACTTAGAGGGGAGATTAGGGTTAGGCACTGGGGGGAAGGTTAGCGTTAGGCACCCCTAAGGGAGGGTTATGGTTAGGGGAGGGAATTAGGTTAGTCTATACTTACCTTAGGGACGAGCAGGGTTTTCACCCATGTCGGGCAGTCGATTCCTCTCAAAGGGTCTCCATCCAACAGTAGGGGGTATATTTACTAAAGTGAGAGTTTTTAAAAGTGGAGATGTTGCCCATAGCAACCAATCAGATTCTACTTAACATTTAACTAGCACCTTCTAGAAGATAATAGCTAGAATCTGATTGATTGCTATGGGCAACATCTCCTCTTCTAAAAACCTTCACTTTAAATTTACCCCTAGGTATTGTTATGATTTATTTCTTCTTTAATAAATATATTAGCTCTTTTTTCCAAATTATTATTATTATTTGCAGGGCCGTAGCTAGGGTGGTGCGGTCGGTGCCTCCGCAATGTTGCTGAGGGCGGAACATCGACCGCCCACCCACCATCTCATAATACTATTAGTTTATTCCAATCACTAGTGCCGGGTGGCCGCTGCTGTGTGTCCGCGGCTCACAGCGCAGAGGAGGCAGGGCAGACAGACGCAGCCTCCCCACCTCCTTCTGATGTCCCGACTCCGGCAACCTATTAGGGCAGGAGAGACGGAGACGTGATGACGTCATGACGTCTCCCCGCCCAAGGCTCCCAGAGGTCGATGAGGAGCTGCTGGGCTGGCTGCTTGTGGTGGGGGCTGGCTGGCAAGGAGTGGCGGCGGCACGGTGGACACAGCACACAAGAGTGGGATGACACAGGACCGAGGACCTGCCAGACAGGTGAGGTCTGACTGGCTGGCAGTATTAAAACTAGTGGCCACTGGCTAGCCCAGCAGCCTGCCCCAGACTCCAACTTTTACAACTCCTGTGCTGCTGGTGCTGAATTTAGTAATAAAACAAATAACTGTACAAACAGTATATAACAAATATATATATACCGTATATAGGCAGTTGGGGGGGCACCAATGAACTTTCTCGCAAAGGGCACCAAAATGTCTAGCGACGGCTCTGATTATTTGTTTGTATGGCACCAAATGCTCAGCAGAGCCGAACATTGGTGATAAAGAGTGCAACCTTACAATCCACCAGCAGGTGGCCATATGAAATATTGGTAAGTGAGTGGTGGAGTGGTGGATGGAAATCCTATCGCCCATAGTAGCGGGTAGCTCAACTTTAGGCACATCCTTCTCTTAGGTGGCGACCTTGAAGCCAGAGGGGTAAGACCCGTCTGACCCAACTGGCCGTTGTGCTTCAGTGATGACACTAATTCCTGGTTGCCCAGGAAAAGGTACATATTATGTGCTAGACTTGATCATAAGTCCGCATCCTCCAAGTATTATGAGTGCCAGGCAACACTAATCACCGTACTGACAGTTCCATTTGTACGGTTTGGCAGCTGGAAGAAAGTGTACGTGATCTATAACTTCACAAATCCTGCAAGTATTCCGCGCGCCAGGCTGTGCAAGGTCTGCTGTCTTAGCAGTCCAGACACACACACACCTTTCCCCTCTTTTAATACACCTCTTATGAAACTATGTAATATCGTCATGTTGTGGTGTACGTGTGGGTTTCAATTTTTTTTATTGACATCAAATCCCGGACTTAACAATATTTGCGAGGATATAAAAACAGGTTTATTGTAAAGTGTGCCCTTTAAAATAAAAGATCAAGGATTACCGTGTTCCAGCGAAGAGAGATATCTTCCTGATGTGGCTGGTTTGATTTGTAGATGTTGTAAACATGGAGACGGCGTGTTCTCTAGATTGATCTCACTAGATTAGTAGACCATGGTCACATCTTTACAGGGAATTTATATTGAAATTCTGCTTATTTAAGAAAAAGGGAAAAAAAAATCCAAGTTTAGCTGGGCAGGATTATTTTTTTCCAGATTAAAACAAGAAATACTCCATGTCATAGAGATATATTGTTCAGAAGTTACAACTTGTTACAAGAGAGTTTTCTTTTACTTGTGGCCACTAGGGGCACTGTTTCATTGGAGATCTTGGCTAATGGTTTATTTTACCTAATGGCATTAATTAGGACTTCAGATCGCAGTCCCCATTATTATCAATGGGGACTACGATTTGTCCCCTATGTACTTAACTCCAAAAAGCTAAACTTTTTGGAATTTAGCCACGGTAGTTTACACCATCTTCTACTGGTAGCTCATGGGGCCTCCCGGCAGTTTACACCATCTTCTACTGGTAGCTCATGGGGCCTCCCGGCAGGGCCGTCTCTGGGGGTGTTCGACCAGTGCGGTCGTACAGGGGCGCCACCCATACAGGGCGCACCCCTCCCACAATTTCAGCGGGACAGCACTATCCCGCCATTCCACCCATGGGTCAAAGTGGGAGGTTAGGGACCCCCAACCAGCCGTGCGGCGGTGCCGGACCCCGGAGTCTGAATGGATGCTGCACGCATGCGCGTGGCATCTGTTCAGTAATGGGAGAGGGCTGGGGGAAGCCCAGCTAGTGAGGCTCCCCCCCAGCCTGAAGTTATTTGGAGGCATGCCATGAGGGCACACCTGCAAATAACATCATGTAGGGGGCGTGACCTATGGTAATTAAGTCACGCCCCCATTTTAAGTGTTGGGGCGCACTGTAAAGAGCCGGCACAAGGTGCTCCGACCCCTGTAGCCGGCCCTGGCTCCCGGTGCAGAAGAGAGATCTTTCAATCTCTGTCTCGCAGCCCCTCTTGGGCCCCAGAAGCTGAGACTGTGTGCATGCCCATCATCAGCTATGCCCCGGGGAAGTATTTCACTTCATTTAAAAAAAAATAAAAATTACTATTCTACCAAAAATTTTGTCAATGGAGAATCTGTGTCTACGACTACCATCCTCTCAGTAATATTTCTCACGGCTGTTTTACTCTTTGCCGGGATGGGCTCATTTTGTAGCCACTGTCCTGCCAAGTGTTCTTCATCTTCATAGCCTGTCTAATGTTTCTGTACACATTTCCCACGTAAGTCAGAAATTTATTTTTTTGTTTAATTGGGGGAGACAAAGGTCACTGCCCCTCTTCAAGTTCATCAGTTTTGTGTCCAGCGATAAATTGCTGAAATTCTGCCTTTTTTTTCCATGGACTGGTTAATAAAAGGCAGGAAATGCCTTGTCGGAAGAGTGCAAGCACACAGGGCAAATATTACAGACCGGACACACGTTCCGAGCAGTGACTGTAGTGATGTTTATTTCAGTAGGAGAAAGCCTCACATAAGTCTGTCATCTCCGCCGTACATTTATCATGAGGGGGACAGACTTTGTTATATGGGCTGTGTCACATGCAGATAGTTTCTCAGATGTAAGATAAGTTCACATATATATATTAGGCTTTTGCATAGAAAGCAATTTAATAGTAATTCAAATCTAAAATAGTTGTACCCAAAAATAAAGCAATTATTCATTCTTAGATGCTATGGGCAACATATCCACTTCTAAAAAGTCTATCTTTAGTAAATTTACCCCTATGTGTCAAATGAAACAATAGTTTTTGGAGTTTTTTTTTTTTTTTTTAATCCACCATTTTTGGTTTGTTTGTTTCAGATCCAGAATGCCAATGATGTTCTCATCTCCCCCCTTGAGAAGTTCCGTAAGGAACAGATTGGTGCAGCAAAAGTAAGTAGCTAGTAAAAATGTATTATTTATTGGATACGTGAAGTCGACAGTGTCTGTGGGCCTAATTTAGAGAAGGACGCTGTAAATTGCTAATGCCGCAGGAGGCGTTTCCTGCCGGCTTCTCTGATTCGCTGCTGCGTCCAAAGCCATCCAAGTAATCCTCAGGTTAAGAAGACGCAGACATCAACACACCGCGAAAACGGGGCCAACACGTCCCTGTTTTCGAGAACGCTGTCCATTGCTGCCACATCCACAGCATGCTGCGGCTTGGCGGCACTGTGTGCAATCTCGTAGAACGAGATCGGCGCATGGAGATGTATCGCAGCATTTTACCTCCAGCCCCTCCACACGGAATTTGCCGTAATAGGGGTGGGGCCTGATGATGTGAGAGTCCTTCCCCACCCCCTATAGTATTGTATGTACTCTCCGTGCTTGACCCGGAGGGGAGACTTCAAAAGTAGGCAAGTATTATATAGGTGCTGATGCCGACTCGCAAGCAAAGTGGCTCTAAGTGCAGACAGCTGCAAAAGCCTGATTTACTATTTTCCCCTTGCACATGACTCAGAATGGTCTATGGCACTCCAGTGGCACTCCCACTAGTAAGGGCGGCTCGGTGCGATAGCATTTTTGCTGCCCCTAACACTCAATCTCACAGAAAAACAGATCCAGCTGAATTCTGTACAGCTCAGAAGAGATATGCAAAAATGCATAAATTCACATATGCGCATGTACCAATTGCAATTTGCTAAAAACTGAACACACCCGCACTTGGGAGTTGCGAGTCAAACCAAGGCATGCCTTGGTGCCCCCAGCCAAATCCGGGTTTCAAAGCGAGGCAAAACTTCATAATCCCGGAAATGTCAGATCTCTATTTTGTATTGCATATAAATCCCTTATGTATTTTTTTTTTAACTATTTTGCTGCTACGAGCAGCATCTAAACTAGTGGCTTAGGACAAGTATGTTGGTAATTGGTGATTAATGAAAGCATTATATAGGGTGTTACTGTTTATTAAACTGCCTTTCTGTCTGCCACTGCAGTGCCAGTATGTTTCATAGATGTGCTATATTCTTTTAATGTGATGTGTTTGTTGTGTTGCTCTGTTGCTTAGTTTAATTGTCCAACACCGGTTGCTTGACCATTTAAAAAAAAAATTTTTTTTAGAGATGAGCCATTTTGGATCTCAGAGATCCGAACCCACCCGAACTTAGGTGATCCGAGTCAGATCCGAGCCGGCTCAGGTTTTCCCGCCTGACTCGGATAGCAAAATGAGGCAAAACGTCATCATCCCTCTGTTGGATTCTCACAGCTTTTGAATTGTATAAAAGGTCCCGTAATCACCGCCATTTTGTATTCCGGCTGTGGAGAGTGAAGAGGGAGGGAGCTGGGAGCTGTGCTATAGTTGTATAGAGGCTGGCTATAGTTGTGTTGTCACTCAGGGGCTGGCTGCTTAATGTCCATAGGGGCTGGCTGGTTGTTCTGCTGTGTTGTCCAGGGGGTGCTCTGTCCATCAGGAGTGCTCTTCACCCCAGTGTGAAAAAAATTAAAATATATGTTTTTATTTCTGTGTCTGCCTTAGCTACACTTATTATCAGCAATGTAGGTGCACAGGTGTGCTGCCTGTGTCATTTATCAATGGGCTGCTGCCTCATTCAGGGGTGCTTCCTCCCCCCCCAGTGTGAAAAAATAAATAAATTGTGTGTGCATTAGCCACACTTATCAGCAACGGAGGTGCACATGGTTGCTGTGCTGCCTGTGTCTCATTTATCAAGGGGCTGCTGCCTCGCTCAGGGGTGCTTCATCCCCCCCAGTGTGAAAAATTAAAAACAATTTTTTTGTTGTGTATGTTAGCCACACCCCCAGTGTGAAAAAATAAAACCAATATTTTGTGTGTGCGTGTTAGCCACACCCCCAGTGTGAAAAAATAAAACCATTTTTTGTGTGTGTGTGTTAGCTACACCCAAAGTGTGAAAAAAATAAAAAAAAATTCATGTGTGTGGTTGGTTGTGTGTGTTAGCTGCGCTATAATAGCTTGGTGACACTGCTGTAAGACTGCAGTGAGTATGGATGACAGTCACATGACAGGAGAGCAGGATCCACATACTAGTCTGGTAGCTGCCGGCAGCAGTCATGAAGACGATGCAAGGCCGTCAACGTCATCTATGGGCTTAAGTCAGGCCATGTAAAAAAATCAACTTTTAACCTGTTAAGAAAACAAATCTAAAGCTAAGTTATCTTTAGAGAAACAAAAAATTGGCAATATGCCATTCACTACACGAAGTGGAAAGGAAAGGATAAGGCCTTGGCCTTTATTTATGACTGGTGGTTCTAGTGATGATTTAAGCCCCTCTGCTTGTAGGAGAGGTACAAAAAGAATTTAAATTGTTAAGACGAGTAAGACACCGGAACCAACTGTCAGGTCATTCCCCTAATCAGAATTTTGCAAAAGCAGGTGGAGAAACTGAAGGAGGAGCTTAAACGGAGTGATTCCGCTAAGTATGTCGGACTTGTAGATCAAGCCCTACATTTGCTTTGACAGGATCCAAGGGTCATCAATCTCTTGAAATCAGATCACTATATTTTGGCGACCATACTTGATCCTAGGTTTAAGTCATACCTTGTGTTTTTCTTCCTGACGGACATAAATCTGAAAAGTGGTGGTGAAAAAATTGTCAGCTCAAGCGGAACGTGACACGGCAGCATCTCCTCCTTCATTTTCTACAGCTGCCAGGAGAAATCTAAATTTTCCTAAGAGACCCACTGCTTGTGGTGATGCAGATCAGTCAGCAAAACCTAATGACATCTGGTTGGGTCTGAAATAACTGCCTACAATGAGTGACATGTCTACCGTGACTTTGTCTGATATGGTCACCATTCAGAGAATTGTGGATGATTATTTTAGGGATAGCATCCAAATAGGCATGTCACTCAGTCCCTTTCATAAAGAGGCAATTTGGAGTCCCTTACACAAACTGGCTTTGCTGTACTTAAGTTGCCCACCCTTCATTGTGTACTCTGAAAGGGTTTTCAGCGCAGCCCGGAACCTTGTCAGTGATCGTCATAGAAGGTTACTTCCCCAAAATGTGGAAAAGATGATGTTCATCAAAATGAATTACAAATTCCACGAGGAAGACCTTTACCAGCACTTAAGTCCAAAAAATACAGAAGCGTCTGTATTGGTGGATTCCAGCGGGGACTAATACATATTGTGTGAAGAAGAGGAGGATGCACACACTGATGGGGATGACGATGACGACATCTAATCTAATGTATTGTAAAGCCAATTTGTGTATGGGTTCATTGCCACCAATGTCCACTGCGCAACAAACAAACCAATCATTTCAGCAGTCCCTGTCGCTGAAGTGATTGGGTTGTTAAACTGTGAATGGCCTGTTTCACATATATAACATAAGGGTGGGTTGGAGGGCCAAAGGACAATTCCATCTTGCACCTTTTTCATTCCATTATGTGCTGTTTGGGGCATTGCTGCCTGACATTTTTAATGTTATGGTTTATGAATGTCCAGAAATTGTAGTGGCCACAGACAGCATCTCCTGCATGCCCCTTTAATTTTTTTCTAAAGAAAATTCTGAACCAACTGCTGCTTGTTGTGTCAACCTGGCGGCACAAGTCGCACAACAGTGACATTCAGCCAAGGGTTCACAGCCCCCAAGGCCGCATCCTGCTTCACGGCCCAAAGACTACCTGTTGTCACTCCTCACCAGCCCTCAAGGCTGTAACGGCCTCAACTTGCCAAGAGTTACAGCCCTCAAGGCTGTTGCAGGACTGGTTCCTTCCTAATCATAGCTCTGTATTCCACTACTACTCAGCCCCAATTATCAAGTGTCAACTCTTCTTACTTCAGCCAGTGTCTGCGCCAACTATCAATTCTTGAGCCAGTGCCTGCACCAATGATCAAACATCAACTCTTCTTTCTTCAGCCAGTGGCTGCGCCAATTATCAAGTATCAACTCTTCTTACTTCAGCCAGTGGCTGCACCAACTATCAACTATCAATTCTTACTTCAGCCAGTGGCTGCACCAATTATCAAGTATCAACTCTTCTTACTTCAGCCAGTGTCTGCGCCAACTATCAATTCTTCAGCCAGTGGCTTAACCAATGATCAAGTATCAACTCTTCTTACTTCAGCCCGTGGCTTAACCAATTATCAAGTATCAACTCTTCTTACTTCAGCCAGTGGCTGCACCAACTATCAACTATCAATTCTTACTTCAGCCAGTGGCTGCACCAATTATCAAGTATCAACTCTTCTTACTTCAGCCAGTGTCTGCGCCAACTATCAATTCTTCAGCCAGTGGCTTAACCAATGATCAAGTATCAACTCTTCTTACTTCAGCCAGTGGCTGCACCAACTATCAACGATCAATTCTTCAATCCTCAAGGGGTACCCCAACCATCATCTTTGCACAGTCCTCAACTCTATTTATTTCTCAGTTTTGAGCCAGCTAGCTGGATACAACCTTTGGCCCTTAACTAGATGAAAAAAAATAAATGCTGTGAGGTGGTCAAAATTGACTGGAATCGAGTGGAAATAAATGTTATTGAGGTTAATAATACTGTAGGAACAAAAACAGGCCCATTTTATGTGATTTCAGCAGTTTTTATGATATTTTCTAGAAAAAAATCCAGATCCAAAGCCGAAAAACAAAACATGGAGGTGAGGTTTTAGCAAAACCAGTCCAGATCCAAAACCAGGGGAGATCCAGATCCAAAACCAAAACACGGGGATCGGCGCACATCTTCATCTTTAATAATTTTTGTTAGTTACTGTATCTCCCCCAAATGCCAATAGTTCAAAACCATTATTTTTTATTTATTTTTTATTTTTTTTATTTATTTTTTACTTGCTTCCTTTTCGAAACGGTGGCCATCTTTAAATCATGGCAGACAGCGATTTTCGTATTTCTAGTCATTTACACAAATGCAAATATCTCAGGACTGGGATGTGGTAGAGCTTTGGGACCGAGGGCCCGATTCAGAACCGCTCGCTAGGAAGCGTTCGCATGCAGCCAGCCGATTGTTTTCATTCTGCGCATGCGTACGCATCGCAATCTGCCGTCATTCAATTCAAGTTTAAGTTTATTCAAGTTTAATATTAAATTAAAATTCTATTAATACAAAAAAATAGAAACAAAAATTAAAGGCTCCATATAAGTTTATAATACTGGATTTAAATTAATGTCTAAATTTACAGGTTTATTTTTAATAATAGGGCATTCATATATTTAATAACAATATCATTTTATGTACTCACAAGTGAATATATTTGGTGTTTCAGCAGTAGGTGGGAAATCATCTCAGAAAGATTAGGTTGAATATTGTGTGATCGTCCAGTTGATGTCAGCAGGCCCGCCAAGAGGCGCCGCGGTGGGCCTGGGTAACAGGGGGCGTGACCTAATCGCGGGAGGCGTGGCCACGCCCCCTTCCCGGGAAAAAAAAGTTTTGCAGCGCCGCAAAGCCGCGCGCTGGGGAGTGGGGGCGCTCTGAGCCCCCTCAGCCCGGCTCAAAGCCAAGGGGGGCGCGATCAGGGTGATCGCTTCCCCCCACAGGCAAAGGAGACTGCTGTGACTGCTGCTCTGCAGCCACGAGCAGTCTCCCACTGCAGCTCAGCACACGCTGTGTGCTGGGCTGCTGTGAGGGAGGTAGGGGGCAGTGCCTCAGGAAGCCCAGGCCCGGGTAATCTGTACCCGCTCCCGCCCCCCTCTCGGCGCCCCTGGATGTCAGCTCCTTTGCATTGTTTCCTCAGAATATTTTTCACAGGAACCCAGGTTGAGTCCTTCTTGTTCTTCTGAAATTAGGCCCCTGGACCTGATGGATGGTAGAAAACCAGATGAATGTCCTTGTTCTGCACATTGATGTCATCCGCTTCCCACAGCCACCACTGTCCATCGTACACACAGGCAACTGTGTAGTTTGATTCTGATTGTGAGAGGGGCAGACTTGCTCACTTGGACTTCTTCTACTCTGCAGAGGTTGAAGTTAAGTAGCGGCTAATCTTGCTCTCTGACAGAGGATCAAATCGATGGTAGCTCCTGGTCCCAGGAACTTGATAGCAGCTGTCGAATCTTTCTCCCAGTTTCTCAGTTTGAGCTTGAACCTCTTGGCTTGGAAAATAAAAGTAGATAATTCCTTTTATGTTTTGTAAGCAAAAGTTAAAGAGGTAATTTGGTGTTAGAATTTGATTATGTAATGGTCTTTGGAGGCTTGCCTTAATTGCCTCCCTCTTCGTGGTTCCGCCACACCATCACAAGCAGGGCTGCCAACAGCTTTTCCGGACCCAGGTACAGGAAGGGGGCGTGGTCAACCCGGGGAGGTGTGGCCAGACCCCCTCCTTACAAAAGATAAAAAAATAAAATTTTCACTGGGGGGGGCACCGGTGTCCAAGTGTGGGAGCGCAATGCTTCCCCCCCCTGCGCATGTAACGACGGGATAGAGA
Organism: Taudactylus pleione; assembly: GCA_031769625.1. NCBI lineage: Eukaryota > Metazoa > Chordata > Amphibia > Anura > Myobatrachidae > Taudactylus > Taudactylus pleione. The sequence goes on from JAUIMM010000710.1 coordinate 4,701,908, forward strand.
GAACTGACTGCTGTAAAGCTTTTTTTTTGGGGGGGGGGGGAGGGGGCGTGGCCATGCCTCCCACAATTAGGCCACGCCCCCTGTTACCCAGGCCCGCCACGGCTCTTGGCAGGTTTGACTGTGGGTGGTAATGCCTCCCATGAGATATACCCGGTACACACCTGACACCGTAGTTCAAGAAATGTTGAATGTCCGCACAACTTCGGAAATAGAATGTCCCATCCATAGGGCACTCAATATCATGTCCCATTTGAACTCAGATAATTCACGTCGCCTTGCCAAAAGCAGACTGGCCTTTATTCAGACTGATAACGAAATGTCAGATTAGAACTGATGCCGGTCTGGGCATTTCCAAGATGTCACAATGTGGTGACACCACCTACCATTACCTTTACATACTGCGATCCCATGACTTTTGGCACTTCAGTGTATATGTGTGTGTATAGATAAATAAAATACATATTTATTAAATTCAAGAATAACTGAAAGCTATTTTGAAGCATAAGTCGAACTCCATCTTTGCATATAATTTTTGTTTTGTGTATAAGATAGACCGAAATTTAGTCCTTCTCAAACTGAACTGACCTATTAGATGGCCAGCATGGCAGTGCATTGTAAGGACACCGATTGGCATGCCTTTTCTTGGATAATGAGATTTCCTACTTAGCAGGGCACCAAATCCCTATAAGTCATATGCTTTTATCTGTGGCTAAAGTAAAACCTCTATTTGAATGAAATGTTGTCATTAGATAATATTGGCTGTTTGTCAGCATTTCTACCATACTATGGGAATCACCTGGGTGAGCTGTGTAGCTCCCTCACAGTGCAGCATTTGGCAGTGTCACCGAGGTAATGCAGCAGAACAGATTTATAAATGCTCTTTACACTTTCTAGAAATAATAAAGGCTGTTTGGATTTTTCCCATCATAACTCAGACCCCTTTCTATGGCATTATTTAATGTTGCTGCAAAACACAATTATTTGATGATATGATTGTGAACTTAGAGATAAGTAGATGAATCATTCCAGTCATCCCAGGAGTATTGTGCTGCCGAGCAGCTATACGGTCATTGTATATTTGTGTTACTGAAAATCTCCATCTTCTTCATTCATTTGTTATTTGATGGAGTGATACAGTATTTTGATTTAAAATCACTATCGATGAGACAGGCTGACTGGCCTGCAATGATAACACTGACTCTCTCTAGTGATAAATAAATCATTAGCCAGTGTTCCTTGTTATATTTAGTTTTTTAATCCTGCATTTACCAGTTTGTGTGGTAGATGTATGATTGAAGCAGTGAAAAGGGTGAGAAGTGTGCCAGTGGCCCAGTGAGGAAGTTGCCTATGGCAACCAATCAGCTTTCAGGTTGCATTTATCAAGCACATTCTAGAAAATGATAGGTAGAAGCTGATTGGTTGCCATGGGTAACTTCTCCACTGTTTTCATTGCTTTATACTAGGGATGTGCAGGCTCGGATAGGTTCGAGTTTGCACGTGGAGTTCGGATTTTTCCCTCCAAAAAAACGGAACTCAGAACGAGGCAAAACGTCATCTTACATGGACGAACATCATCATTCCTGGACAAAAGACCAGGAATGATGATGTTCGTCCATGTAAGATGACGTTTTGCCTCGTTCTGAGTTCCGTTTTTTTGGAGGGAAAAATCCGAACTCCACGTGCAAACTCGAACCTATCCGAGCCTGCACATCCCTACTTTATACATCTACCCCAATGTTTTTATAAAGACACTTTCTCCTACATCCAAATTTATAGATGTGAATTTCATTATCTGATATGCATTATATTATATACAGTCGTACCACACAGGTAGTGAACAAACAATCCACCTCAGAGATGAGAGACACCAAGCACATTGGAACCAAGGGCTTCCACCCGGTGTGGTTCATAAATAAATTATAGGAGCATTCTCGATTAAATGTGAACGTTTAACGACCTCTTTCCCCTTAGCGAAACCGCAGGTTTTGGGAAATTGTATAAGGGTTATTCGTCTGGATAACCAGACAGATATGTCTGCCAGACCAGGGTGTGACCCCCTGGAAGGGAAGGTAACCTTATACTGTACTGCAGCAATGCAGAACCTCTATTATGGTTTCCATTTGTGCAGGAGAATACGCAGGTCCAGACAGGGGCGTATTAACAACTAGGGGGCCGGTGTGCAGCAGCCCCCCCCCACCACCACCACCATGAAGCAGGCCCCCACTTTTCCCTGATGATATGTGCTTCCCACGGGGTGCACCTGCTCATTTATACTTCTCCTGCGGCGCCATCTTTCCCGTTGATACATTCGGAAAGATGGTGCATGCGCAGAAGAAAGCAAAGCCTCTGGCACAGTGCTAGCTCCTGTGTGGCGCCATCTTTCTGAAGTGAAACCGAAAGATTGCATAAGAAAAGAGGTGTGTTAAACCTCTAGGATGGGGGCCGGCATGTATGCAAATTACTGTTTAGAGTTAGCCTATCGTTAGCAGGGGCGGGTTTTCAATAGAGACATTATATAAGGGGCTAGAAGTGAGGGCCAAAGCCTCTTGGTTCCAGATTCCTCCAGGACAGGGAAGTGCATTTTGTCAGTTGTCATTTTCCTTAATAAAACTCTCTTAGTGCTTCTCCTTCTTCTCTTCTTCTCTCCTCCTTTTCCTTATTGTATTTAGTCTCTTTTCATTTACTTCATATCATTGCTTTTACTTTTCCTTTCTGTCCTCAATCACTGTCTTTTCTGTCCTCTTGTTCTGCTGGGGGTGGGTGTAGCTATGTCCTGCCTAGTAATGAGCCTCCCCAGACCCTGGTCCCTGGCTCCACAGTGTCCCCATGTTATTAGGAGCTACAGGTGTGGTTCCCCTATTGATAGTTCTATCCCCCCTCAGGCTGCAGCAGCTTTGTGGAAGGTGTGCCAGTGTGGGGGAGGGGTGCTTCCCTTTAGTCCTTAATGCCCCTGGTCAATATTATCTTTGTGGCTGCAATGGCCAGCACCATAGGCAAATGCAGGAGGGGTTTATGAGTGCCTTGCCTGAACCCCCCCTCAGCCCACACCATGATGACTACAATAGAAATAGCATATAATACTAAAGTTGCATGTTTTTTAGGATCCCCTCAGTGTCACAAATGAAATAACTAGCACTACAGTCCCTGTTGATCTTTTAAATGTGTCAGCCAGTAGAAAAAGTTAAAAAGCCAGTAATGAATATTGTTGTGCACCAACTAGATCTGGAAAACATGCACTGTACGGGGTGCACTGATATGGATCACCTATTGGATCAATTATTAATACTGGATAATACACCATCCAGTACATAGGGGGACCAATCTGTGCATCTGTTTCCAGGACAGTGCATGGTTTCTTTTTCTGCCCTCTCCCAGATTCCCCAACTTGCTCATATGATCTGTAAAGGAGCCGGCACATGAAATAAAAAGATTCAGCTCAGACAGGATGGCTCTACTTCTACATATAATTACTTACTGTGTTTGCTGGTCCTGTATATGCCAGAATTATATCATTCAGTACATTCGTATGATGTATTTTATAGATGGTCTAAGTGCTGATTATGCCCTCTTAATGGTAGAAAACAGTTGCAGCAAACAGTGTCAGTATTATGCTGGGCATTGAGGTATCATTGGGGGAATAGAATGCTTTAGTGATGCGTTATATGACAGTAAGGGGTAATGGCTTTGACACTGCTTTATTTATCTATAGCACCTAAGATCTAGCTTTTATCTCCTTTGAATCATTATTATCAGCCAATAGAGGAGATTGTATTATATACTGTATTCTGAGCATTTAACTTACAAAATAGACAGAATACATGTGCTACAGTGAATTTCTACAGGGTGCACAGCTTATTATTGCAATCACTGCCCCAAGCAGCTATCACCGGGAAGCTCCATTCTCAGCTATGCTCCTACTTCGACAAATATACATTGCTGGAGGTCACGCAGCCTTCGCGTCCTGCCTATGAGGGGTACAACGCGTGCAAAGCAGCTAGTTCAGTTCGTCAGGGCTAACAGCAGGCGTCTGGGGAAAATGCTTCGCCTTTAATAATTCCACATTAAAATGTCGTTTTCGTCACCTCTGCTTGCGATGTGGTGGCAATCACCCAGTTGCCAAGTGTTTCAAGGGGGGTGCCCAGCAGCAGCCTGCACAGCCAGCAAAAGGCACAAGTGCTAAGTAAAGTTCCATCCCCTGTCCGTGTCACAGCGATAGCAAAATGGTTGAGTTGGTACCCGGTTCTGCAGGACGCAGAATTTTCGTTAAAAGGCTTCAGTTTTGGTTTTCGTTTACCTATTTGCAGGGATGTCGACACATATTCGCCTAGAAATTTGAAGTCTGCCTTTGAATTGCCTCACATTCTTAGGGAAAAAGTGGCTGGCGAGGTTAGCGCAGGCGCATTGCTGGGCCTTTTGCAGAACCCCCATTAGGGATCTTGTGAATTCCCCGGTGGGAGTGGTTCCCAAGAAAATTCCAGGAAAATAAGGGCTCATGCAACATCTGTCTTATCCGCCAGGCTCGTCAGTAAATTATGCCATACCAGTTGAGGTTTCCTCGGTGGTGTACCAGTCTTTTGACGATGCTTTGGACGTCATTAGGTGTTATGGTCCGGGCGCACTGATGGCTAAGATAGATGTTGAGTCAGCTTTTCGTCTACTTCCTTTGCACCCAGAGTCATTCCAGTTTATGGGTTTTTAGCTTGGACAACGGATATTGCATAGACAAATGCTTGCCTGTGGGGTGTTCTGTGTCCTGTGCGTTTTACGAGCATTTTAGCACCTTCCTACACTGGTGCGCGGAATTTATTTATTTAATTTTTGCGGTAGTCATGGAATAGCCCACTATCTCGATGACTTTCTGTGTGTCGGCCCTTCCGGTTCAGGCAGATGCAGTTATCTTTTGTTTTCTTTACGAGCGCTGTTTTTTCATTTGGAGTTCCCGTTGCTGTGGACAAAACGGAGGGCCCTTCCCCTTGTCATTCCTGGGTATCGAGATCTGTACCTCGGTGGGTTCTTGTCGCATTCCTCTCGATAAGCCTGTCAAGTAATGCCATAGCGGAATGCACGGCTTCCAGTAGAATTACCCTGCGGCAGGCGCAATCCCTCCTGGGCCTGTAAAGTAATTCCAATGGGCAGAGCTTTTTCACGTAAATTGGAAAGGGCCACGGCTGGTGTCACTAACCGAGACATTTGCTACGTTTATCCTCAGAGATTAAGCAGGACCTCTCTGTCTGGGTCTCGTTTCTTCGGGATTTTAATGGCGTTCGGTTGTGGATGTCTCCAGCCGCTGACAATTTGCAGCTGCAGCTGTTCACCGACGCAGCAGGCACCACGGGGTTCGGATGTTACCTTGATGGCTCCTGGTGCGTTGGCCGTTGGCTGGAAGAATGGGTGGGAAAGGGTTTGACTAAGGACTTACTCCTTCTCAAACTCTTTCCCATAATGGTTTCCTTGGAAATCTGGGGGGAATGGTTACGCAATCGCAGCATCATTATCAGGTGTGACAACCTGGGCATGGTCCATGCGATACAATCAGCAACATGCGGCTTCCCTGCTGGTTTTGCGCTTGCTAGCGCAGCTGTGCTCACATGTTTGCGCTGTAACATCATGTTTAAGGCAAGACACGTTCCTGGGGTGGAGAATGAGATAGACGATGCGTTATCACGTTTCCAGTGGGCTAGGTCCCGATCTGTGGCCCTGGTGCTGACGTTGTGCTTTGCCCCTCTTATGTTTGGCAGGTGATCGAGCCGGCATGGAGGGCTAAGCAGAACAGTCTTTAGCCCCCTCCACGTTGCGAGCATATCGGCAGGCATGGAATGAATGGGAAGATTATTCCCGTAGCAGCAAACAGGCAGGTAAGAGTCAGCATCGTTCGATGCTTTCTTTTATTTGGAGTCTCCGTTTGGCTGGCAGATCCAGGGCTTCTGTTGCGCGCTCTTTGGGGGGCATTGCATTTTATTGTAAATTGAAGGGCCAACCTGACTTTACTAAAAGTTTTCTGATAGTGAAGGCTTTAAAGGGTTGGGCACGGGTCTCCCGGCCAGTAGCTGACCGTAGGAGACCTGTGGACGCTCATCTGCTTCCGGCAGTATTAGGGGCGGTTCTCGGAGTGGCTCTTACTGCGTATGAGGCGGTCCTGATTCAAGTGGTGTTTTCGGAGGCTTTTCACGGCACCTTGAGGGTATCGGAGCTGGTGGCATCATCCAAATGGGTTGATGCCGCCATGCTCCTCTCGGATATCCTGGTCAGTGAGAGGTCTGTTCTCTGTAGGATTCGGCAGTCGAAGACCGACCAGACTGGTAGGGGTAGGTGGATCTCGTTGGGTCCATCTAGGGACGAACAGATCTGCCCCGTGGCACTAGCTATGCGGTATGAGTTATTGCGGCCGGATGTTCCTGGTTCATGACTCATGCATATGGACAGGACTCCGCTTACCAAATACCAGTTTGGTTGGTTTTTGAAGAGGTGTGTATCAGTTTTAGGCCTCCCGCCTCAAGATTTTGGTACACACTCGTTTCTGATCGGAGCCGCAACTTCGGCGGCAGCTGCGGGTTTCTCGGCATCAGAAATTAAGGCCCTAGGACATTGGAAATCGGATAGTTATAAAGGTTACATTCGACCTAGGCATGAAGGCCCTTTGTTTAAAGTCATTTCACAGTCTGTTCCGGTTACGTTTATATTTTATGCTTGCCTGGTTTTTGTCTTGTCTCATGTACTGTCCTGTCTTGTCTGTTACCCCTGTCCGTCCTACTCGGGATTAGCTACTCGCCATTGCTGGCAATGGGAGTCTTGAGGGATTTTACAATTTTTACCTGAACTGACGGATTCAATTCGGCTATTCTCAATCATTTAATTAGGCCATAGTCCATCCCTCAGCAGGTTTTTATTTTACCTCTTGCCGAGTTCACCTGTTTTTTCCCAATTCCCCCCCACCCATTCTTCCCCTTTGTGTCTTCTGTTTGTCTCAGCCACTTCAAATAGTAAAGTCGGCGACCAATAGAAAATTTTTCTTTTTGGCAGATACTCACTTATGTTCTATCAGATCCCACTAATACACCATAAAATTTTATTGTTTTATGACAATTACTAATTTTTTATTTACTGCTTTCCTCCACCTTTAGGATTGCTCTTTGACACGCAGGACATTTGGGTTATAGGCCACTCATATATTTTCTGGGCTGCTAGGTTTGAGTTCAGATCAAGCTCCAATTTTTGAATATTCAGCTAGGGTCCGTTGGATAGGTTCCAGAGGTATGAGATGGCATTCCTTTTGTCCTAAACTGTTAGAGTATGCAAGGCTTTTTGGTAGGCCACGTATTTTGGTGGCTTATTTAGGAGGCAACGACTTAGGGCAGAGGTCCACTGTAGAATTACGAGTTGATATTGTCAACGATTTGGCGAGGGTGCTATCGGCCTGGCCCTTGTGTAAATTAATTTGGTCTTGCATTGTACCTCGACAGGTCTGGCGTGGGGTTAGGAGTTTTCCTGCTAATGACGAAGCTAGGAAGAAACTTAATTTCGCAGTTGCCAAATTTGTGATGGCCAATTATGGCCGTTTCATTTACCATAATAACATTCAATTTCGATTTAGTTATATGTATAGACCTGATGGAGTTCATTTAACAGAGGAGGGTGTGTCATTGTTTATTGGGGATCTTTTTGAGGAGTTGGCGTTATTGGGGTAGTACTTGGTATGGTGGCGGTGCGGCGGTTCTATAAGCTGAACCTTGCTGTGGCGGGAAAGAACGGCAGTTCACCAGTCCAGGTGCAATTATGAGTTAAGGGCGCTCCCTTCGTTGACTGGTAGTTGGCTGTACCAACCTAACGGGGGGCAGTATCATCACCTAAACGGGTGGGTAGTCAAGTTAGAGGGTGAGCGTTACCTTTTGTGTTTGACATGGTTTACATGGTTATGTGTATGCACTCTGGGCGATCTACGCCTGCTATGTCTTTTGTTGTTTGTGTGTGGGCATAGCAGATCTGGCTGATTTCTGGCCGTCCTTTCTTTGCCACCATACATCCTTAATTAATTTAAGAATTAATAAATAATATTAATTTCTCCAATAAATCGCCATCAAGTTATCTGCCAAATCCACGTCTCAGTGTCTTTATTTTATGTTAGTATGATAAGTGGTTTGCACACATGACAACACCTCATCCGATAGAAGGTTTATACATCACTGACAAGATGGTGCCTCGCGAGAAGCATAATGGTGCCTGCACATCGCACGGGAGGCACAGTGGCCGATCCTGGGTGCAGGGTGTGTAGTGAGGGGTCGTCCTAGGACCCAAGGGCCCGTGTGCACTGCACACCCTGCACCCATGATAGATACGTCTCTGTGTCCAGAACTAGTTCTGGTATAACCTCAGTCCCATTATCTGGGGGACCAATCTGTGGAGGTTTATTATAAGGAGGCACTGCCTAGGCAATTTCCTTCATGCTAGTAACGTTAGAGGCAGGCTTTGGCCGGGAGCCTCCCGAATATCGGTTGCCTCTCCCGACCCCCCAGAAAGGCAGACAAGCCTTCCGGCATCCACCAACCCTCCCGACCTCCCCCCAGAATAAAATAGAAATCCCGGCAGCAGGGGGGGGGGGGCGATTCACGCTGAATTGAGTCATTGTAGCCCCGCCCCCTGCTTCACGATGCCGAAAATAACAGCATTGTGAAGAGAGGGTGGGGCCACGATGACACAATCGCGCGGCCCCCTAATGTGTCATAAATGCCCGGACACGCCCCTCGCTGTTAGCCGACAAGCAGCTCCCTCCCGGAAGGAAGGAGCTGATTGTCGGCAAGTATGGTTAGAGGTAATGATGGACCTAACTGGTCCATTGGATTCAATGGGCACGATTCTATTCAGCGCGATGTAAATAGCGCCGGGAGTGAGCTCCCGGAGCTATTCAATACACCGCGCTGCCAAGTCCGACTAATGATTTCTTCTCTCATCCCTCCAGGGATGAGAGAAGAAATCCGACAAAAGTCCCAGCGTGAGGCTGTTTTCTGCCCTTAGCGCCTGGAAAACAGCTTCGCGACGGGAAGTTAGGTCGGGGAATGCCCGTTATCGCGCCTAAACACCCTGTTTAAGGCGCGATAACGAGCCTTCCCCGACCTAACGTCGCGATGAATTGAATAGCTCAGGGAGCTATCTCCCGGCGCTATTTACATTGCGTAGAATTGAATCGTGCCCAATGATCTGATTAACATGATCGTCACCCCAATTCTCCTCCCACCTGAACGTTGTACATCAAGGGTCCAGTTTTGGAGATCATCTTGCCTGCTTGCCATTTGTCTGCTTCACGAACAAACATATCTTGTCCAAGAGCAATATCTCGAGTCACTGATAGACAAAATGGAATTGTTTACCCCATACTTGCCAACTCTCCCTGACAATCTCCCTGTCTCCCTGAGGAGTCTAGCAATCTCCCTGATTACACCTTACCCCTATTATGAAGATGTTATATATAAAAATAAACAGGGATATTTACATTCAAATGGGATCATTAGTATAATTTCCCTGCATTGGTTATAGGGCACAATGATCCCTAAGGCTACATACGTTTTCTGAAAAAGTATCAGGGGCCTATTCATCAACACTAAAATAACGTTTTTAAGGACATTTTCCTTAAGTAACATTATTTTAGTATTCATGAACACACTTAGCACAGGAGATATAACTGATATTTCCTTGCTAAGTCCCCCTGCGTTAATTTCCACACTCCCCATACATTAGTACATTAGTATGGGGATATGGAAATTAGGCTATTCATCAAATTCCGAAAATTATGTATTTTCGTAATTTGATGGTGTTACCATATGCCACTGTGAGGTGGCGTATAGTAGGTAACACTTACCTGCTTTCAGCTGGGCAGGTCCCCCGGCGTCTTCCTCCATTGCGCTGTACTCTCCTCTGGCTCCGTCTGCTATGCTCTTATGTGTTCTCCCCAGCAGAACACAATAAAGTTTAGAAAAAAAAAAAGTTTTTGTTTTTTTTTCTAAACTTCTGAGTTCTGCTGGGGAGAACACATGAGAGCATAGCAGACGGAGCCTGAGGCTGCTGCGCGAGCAGGTAAGTCAGGGGCAGGGGGGGAGGTGAGGGGTGAGGGGGACACACACAAAATTACCGCAGATGTAGGTAGTGCTGCGCATGCGCTGGGTTAACGAATGTAACAGCACATGCGCAGAACTGATTCCAGCTGCGGTAAGTTAGTGTAGAGAGGGATAACTACATACTTACCTACCTTTCAGAATCTCTTCCCGGGAGAAGCCCGGGTAAGAGAAGCAGCAGGGGCCCGATGGGGGCGGGGCCTAATGAATCAAAACTGCCGCGATTGGGTAAAATTTACATAGGGGCGGGGCCAAATGCTGTGATTCATGCAGAATCACATCTTAAGCCCCACCCCCTTCACGGAGACCTGCGATCGCCGCAGGTATTCTCATTCTGCCCACTTCACTAGGAAGTGGGCAGAATGCGGGAGAAATGCCTACCCTTCCGGGGGCGCGGGGGGTTACCCAAAAAATCGGGAGCCTCCCGCGAAAACCGGGAGGGTAGGCATGTATGGATAACTATCTATTTCCTGAAAAGCTGTCATCGCCAAAATAACAGCTTTTCGGAATAGATAGTTATGGAGAGGAGGAATGATGAATTCCTCTGGTAATTAGGTAGAACTCCATGCCAGTTCTAAACCTAATTACCTCCAGAGAAGGTTTAGGTTTGATGAATAGGCCCCTGAGTAACAGTTGAAGCAGGGCACTTACAAGCCAGTAAACTAAAGTCACCTGCATGTGAAAAATGACTTTTAAAGGTCACCTATAAAAGTAGTCAGCCTCCTACCTGTGCGTGTAGGGCATGCTGGGATATATAGTTCAGCAATAGATAGTGGGGCATAGGCTGTCTGAGCCTTATTTATTCCACACTGGACACAAGAAGTGGCCCCATTATTGATAGTAATATAGCAGGAGCTCCAGAGGGATCGGACTGGAAGAAGGTTGCCTTATTTGGTCAGAGCAGCCTGTGGTCCACAGATGGTTATATTGATGAATGATGAGCTCATCTCTGCATTGGCCAAAATCCTGAGTTTCTTTCTCTCTGTCCAGTCTGTTAAACATTATTTTGTTCTTGTGCCCCCTGACCTAAGCAAACATGCACCATAGATCAAAGAAAAACAGAGGCACATTTATGCACCATAGAAATAAACCGAAACCAGTTTTCCTGAATACTAATACTGATAGTACTTTGCGGCTGACAGAAACAATGAATTGTTTGCATCGTATGCTTGGTCATTGGTATTTTGCAATGATTGCTTGTAGTATCAAAATGAAAGTATGAGATAATAAGGCTATTCAGATAATCGAGTTTTCTGACAATATGGATTAACAAACTTCTGTTCACATGAGTAGCAGGACACAGGCTGCTTTTATATTCTTTTCTTGTGCCCCCATCATAGACTGTGGAGGTCGTCATTTCTGTCCTGACGCTATAAACTGCTTCATTTACTAGGAACTAGTGATGTAGCCGAGATACTAATAAGCTTTTTTCCATACACATTCTTGAAAAAACGTGTCCCGTTGTGGTTACTATTATTTATTTATTACATTATTTATATAGCGCACACATATTCCGCAGAGCTTTACAGAGAGTATTTACACATTCACATCAGTCCCTGCCCCCAGTGGAGCTTACAATCCATATTCCCTATCACATGTATATACACTAGGGTTAATTTGACAGAAGCCAATACATTTGCCTTATCTGCCAGAATCTCCAATTACGTACAAAAAAATGTTAGTGGAAATAATCCACATAGGAGAAAGTTTATATATATAATAAATGAGTTAGACACAATGAAATACATAATGAATCTTTAACTTAATAAATAGATATTGAGACGAAAATGTCTCATATTAAAATTGTAGAGGTACTGGAATTCGGGCAGTTATTGGTGCTCCTCCGAGTCAATATAACTGGTATATATAGACCAGAGAGAGAGAGTAAAGTAGACTCTGTTTGGGGGCAAGGTACAGCCTGAACAAGCTGAAGGCGAAATCCGACACAGCAACTCCACTTCCAGATCCCGTGGGAGAGCCCACGTGACCCTTGCCGGCATAGAGACCAGCAATTTACCCGTTCTACCTTTGACTCTCCTTTATGCTATGAAGAAGGCGCTTAATCGGAGGTAAATGTCGCTGACTCCCTGCACTGCCTAGCGCAACAGGGTGGCTGTCCATACGGCTCCTGATTTGTGGTCTCCTTCCACTGCCTATACTTTACCCTGGCGCATGGTCCCCTGCTCTCTCATTTAGGGGTCTATTCATTATCACTTAAATTCTACAAAAGCAGGTGGAAATTAACATTTTCACCTACTTTTGAAGAAATTAAGTATTGAGGCCATTTATTAAAAAGGTAACGCAGGAGATATCACGGATATCTACTGCTTACATTTCTCTTCCGATGTGACCTGCTGTCCCCCATACACAAGTATGGGGAGAGAGATTCATCAAGCTCCGAAAATACAATATTTTTGCAGCTTGACCGCGTGAGCCTTCGCCATCTTTAGACTCGGCAGTGCAAAGTCTCGCAGTGAAGGGGATCGTGGGGACAGCTGATCTTCGGATCAGCTATCTCCACATCGGAGCAATGTTGAATTTATCCGATGATTATTTTTCTTAATGTATTCTTTTATTTAGAGATGCAAAAGATAGGTCTACCCCTGCTACTCGCAGTGAGTTGGATATTTTCATTATCAGGGGCTGCCCCCAATGATGAATAGGCCCCCCAAAAAATAGGGTTACATCATTGGTTGTTATCACACAGGGGCCTAGTCATCAAACGATAAATAGCCCGATAACCATGCGGAAACGCTAGTTCCCGCATATTTAAGTTACTGGGCCATTCATCATCAGGGGTCAGATAAGACCCCCCCCCCGGGATTCAGCGAACTCCGAAAACTGAAAGTTTTCAGAGTTTTCTGCCGAGAACAAGCGCCATCTTCAGACATAACTTGTTCTCGGATCCTCGCTCCGCCCTATGGGAAGGAGTTTCCGGGGTGCAAAGATCCGCCGCCTCCTCACTACCTCCCCGGTGGCTGTGTGCATGCGTAACCCGAGGTCACGCATGCATAGCCGGAACAACAGGAAGCAGGTAAGTAACGCAGCTACAGAAGTAGCTGCGATACTAACCACCGGGACAACTGCTTTTCGGAGCAGCTGTCCCCTCACCGGAGCAATGATGAATTGCTCCAGTGTCACGTTTCCCCGCTGCGAGTTGGATACTTAAGTATCCCTCGCAGCGAGTCCAATACTTCATCCTCGGAGCCTCATACGGCCTTCGATGATGAATAGGCCCCACAGTCTGAGAGAGCAGAGCCGGCCCTAGCCCATTTGGTGCCCCCTAACAACTTCCCATACCGAGCTGAACAGCCCCTCAGGAAAAAACAGGCGGCACTCTTCATTAGGTGCTGTGGACGTTTGTGATTTGTGACAATATATGACTTTTTTACAACTGCTGAGGAGTGCCACCTGTTTTTTTCCCTGAGGGGGCTGTTCAGCTAGGTATAGGAATATGTTTATTATTCCTTACTTAGGAGGGCACCCTCGAGATTACCAGTAAATTTATCCAGATTGCTATATATATATATATATATATATATATATATATATATATATATATATATATATAATATGTGTCGAAACACCGGACTGGCACTCTGCTAAACCGATTAATACATGCTCCTGTGCTTTATAAAGATCAGGTGAGGAAAGATAGATCTGAGTATCATCAGCATAGAGATGATAATGGAGGTCAAAAGAGCCGATGAGTTTACCTAGAGAGGACGTATAGAGAGAGAATAGGAGAGGTCCAAGAACAGAACCTTGGCGAACACTTACTGTAAGAGACTTCTTCACAAGTCTCCAAGTGCTGCTGATTTGTTCCATACATATATATATATATATATATATATATATACATATACCCACACATATATATATATATATGTACATGTATATACATTAGGGATGTGCAGGCTCGGATAGGTTCGAGTTTGCACGTGGAGTTCGGATTTTTCCCTCCAAAAAAACGGAACTCAGAACGAGGCAAAACGTCATCTTACATGGACGAACATCATCATTCCTTGTCTTTTGTCCAGGAATGATGATGTGCGTCCATGTAAGATGACGTTTTGCCTCGTTCTGAGTTCCGTTTTTTTGGAGGGAAAAATCCGAACTCCACGTGCAAACTCGAACCTATCCGAGCCTGCACATCCCTAATATACATATATATATATATATATATATATGCCCACCCCAACATCCCTCTCCCAGCTAGAGATAGACCAACTGCATACATGCCGACTATCTGGCTGCCCCTTCCAGGAGGGAGCAGCCAGATCGGCATTACTGGGGGGGCATGGCCAGCAGACGGTGGCGGGGCCGGCAAGATGAAAAGTTTTTGCGGGTGGGGCGGAGCCACGCGAGCGCGTCATTTTGGCCCCGCCCCCGCTACACTGCCGATATTACAGGCAGTGTGAAGCGGAGGGGCGGTGCCAAAATGACACGAATCACGTCACCGCCCCCCTTCGCTGCCGGGAGACTTGCGGTGGGACAGGAGGGGTCGGCGGCAGCCAGGAGACTTGCCTGCTATCCCGGGAGGTCAGGAGCGGCACCCGATTTTCGGGAGGCTCCCGACAAAATCGGGAGGGTAGGCAAGTATGACTAACTGACCTGGCTGGCTGCCACCTTCTTTATTTAAATGATGGAGCGCTGCGCAGCTAATGCTGCTGCTTAAGATGCCGCCTGGTCCGATGGCTGGGCGGCTAAAATGGAGGCGGAGGTGGAGCCGTGAGTTGTCACTCACGGCTCTGCTCTGCAAAGGCCCATGGGAGGAGTGGACGCGGCTGGGCATGCGCAGCATCCCCTCCCGCAGCCATCTTGTTTCCTCCTGTAGCCAGAATCAGCTTCTGTCCAGAAGCTCATTCTGACCTGGCCGGGTCACCTGACCACTGCGCTGTCTGATCGGAGCTGAGCTCTGATCACGGCAGCAGCAGGGAAGGGGGAGGGGCCGTGGCAGAGCCCTGGAATGCCCCTAGGCATTCCAGTCGCCTCTAGGCATTTGCCTATTATGCCTATGCCTAGGGCAGGCTCTGAGAGAGAGACACACTATCAGTGTCCATTAATTGATTTAAATACTAGGGGGCAACCACAATTATTTTTATATACCGTATTTACATAGGACAATTGTTGGCACTCTCGGCTATCCAAACATAAATAATATACTCGGCCCAGTATACATACATCCACAGCCCGGCAATCAGGTCTGTGAAAAGCATTCAGGAGCATATATGTAAGGACTTTATTTATTTCAATGGGGTGTAACGAACTGAGCAATCCTAAGTATCTATACCAAATATATATGTATTAGGTTAAAAATAGTTTTAATTTTATTTTTCACCAATCTGCTCCATTGAACTGCAGGTGACCTCCAGTAATCATTTTATTTCGCTTTATGATGATTATAAGATAAGAAAGGCAGATAATATGCAACGGAGATTATTTATTATTACCAGGATACCGCTGCCTGGGGTTATCTCAGATTAATAAATAATCCTTTGTGTATTAAATGTAATGAAGCTGCGTCTATACTCTATTATCAGCTTTTGGACAGAATCCTTACTTCTGCCTTTGCATTGGGCATTTTGCAATTTGAAGTAATTGACTAACTTTGCAAACAAGATTTCAAGGACTCAAGCAAATGTCAATAATAATTATTATCAAATACACAATAGATGCCTATTTTTAACGCGAATACCACAGCTCACTATCAGATGGCCGGTCTGCGCGTCACATTTATTTACTTTTATTAAGGGAAACAAAAATCTTGACCTACGTGTTAGTAAAGCGCGCTTTCTGCACGTGCTGCGTCGGATTAAAGAAATGGATTACAGTTGGCGTAAAAAAACACTATTGGTGACAAATACCACCATTTAGATTTAATTTAAATATATATACACTGTACTCACTAAACACATTATTTAAACTACATATAAACTTTCCATTTATTGTTTGCTGAAACTACACAGTTAACTCAATATTCCTCTTTGGCATGTTTGCACAATTACTGTAAAAACCATTTTCATGAGTATTAATGATAGTATGAATATCCCGGAATCGGTATGAAATAGCGACAGTCGGGATCCTGGCAGTCAGAATCCCGATGACGGGATTCCGACAGGGTTAACATACCGACACTTGTTGGTCAGTATGCTAACCCTTCCCCTCTCCCTACCCTAACCCTCCCTCTTTGGTGCCTAACCCTAACCTCCCCCCTAGTGCCTGAACCTAACCTCCCCCTCTCCACACCCTAAACCTAACCCTCACCCATTAGTGCCTAACCTTCCCTCCAACCCCGTTACTTACCTTCTGCATCCTGACCAGCGTTGTATCCTGGTGCCGGTAATGTAAGCGTTGGCATCCTGACCGCCAGGATGCTGAACGTATAACGAACATCCCATGTAGTAGGGATGGCCAGAAACCATCGATGGTTTGCCGCTGGGGGTCAATGGTATTACTATCGATGGCTGGGCTATGATATATATATATTTTTTTTGCATACGGCACTTGCCCCCCCGATGCGTGCCACTTAGCATAGGTTATATTTTTGCTAATTGTTTTGTGAGCACACACACACACACACTCACATTTGGAATCGATAACTATAGTACTTTTAATATTCAATTCAGTTACACTCACTTTTATGAAGTTTATTTATTTCTCCTATATTATATTGTCAGCACCTGGTCACTAATTGTGTTCCTTATTTTGCTAAATGTTGTTGAAGATGGAGAGTGCTACTGTGCAGACTCCATATTGCTCCCCCAGAAAGTCTTCATTCCCTGTACCAAGATGGCCACCAAAGATACTACTGCACATAAGGAGCGCCATCTTGTGACTGTGTTAGAGTGCCACAGTGGGAGATGCAGTGCTTCCATTTGGCTCCTTAGAGACCCGTTATATATTGCTACCACAACAGCTTTTCCAACAATCCTGCACCACTACCAGGTGTCCGCATACACTCACCGGCTGGAGCCCTGTATTACACCCCATTCCGCTCCATCAACCAGTGTGTACAACAGTGAGTACGGCTGTACCCATTTTATCATCAATTAAACCGCTCCACTGTTTAAGTTACTGGGCTGTTCGTTGTCTCAGGGCATCCACTAGTATGTACAGAAACTCTGCCACATCATCAATCTGTACATTTCCAATAAATCTGACAAATCCTCCTCTCCACAAGATTCTCCTCACTTCCCTTCTACATCCGTTGACTATGAAGAGATAGCCAACCCTGCTTCTTCTATAAAGGATGACATCATAAGCCTTAAATCTCTCATCATGGACCTCACGGAGTCCCTTCAATCCAATGCTGACAAGGCCATCACTTCTATTAAAACTTATATTTCTTCACTTGCAACCTGCACCTCTCAGGATACCTTACAATGAGTCCAAAATTAAATAAACAGAGATTTAGGATACATTAGCAGTGACCTGGTGCTGGAAGACCTACAGATAAAAACTTTAGAGTTTAGGACGCTGCATTGATGTGTCCCACAGTAGTGATGCCCATCGATGATTCTCCGTCAGTGGATTCCTGCCATCGATATAAAGTACCGATGGTACCATCGCTGGAGACCATCAGTGGTGAACCATTCAATGACCATCCCTACCATGTAGCGACAGGAGGATACTCAGTGCTGTTTGGAAACCAACTGTGATATCAAACTGTAGGAAGTATTAGAGCATAAACTATACAGCATCTAATTGGTTGTTCACATGAGATCATAAAGCCACAGGACAGCCGTCACCCACAACCAGTTTCCAATTTCCATAGAAGGAACACACATTTGCAAATGATTTTGCTGAATGAGGTTTCTGTCCATAACTGTACGTTGTGATTTGGCTTTTATTCAAGTTTTAGTATTTCAATTCTGCATGACAGGTGCAGTTGAAATACTGCTGAAGTTCAAATTGCCTGTCTGATATTGCTCAAAGCCTTCTTTCTTCATTATAAGGGGAATTTTCACATTCCCTTCACTCACACCAAGGTGAGTCCCCCACATAGGTCACTCATCACCTGCTCATTTCAGCTGGTCCCTGTGCTTGTTATTATATGTCGGGGCATCTTATCGTCAGAGGGGAGGAGGAATCCAACGCGTGGGTAAAAATGCCGTTAGAAATAAGCTGAGCTGAGAAGGACCACCCCCCCCCCAGAAAATCAGGTGGGCTGGTTTTACATTTAGGGTAACTGAGTGCAAAACTAATCCTACAGACATTACCATTATTACAAAACCTGCGAGGGACAAAAATCGGCTCGATTTAAAGTTCACTATTTTACAGAGCAAAAGCAGGAAGAGGATTAAATGATTTTTTTTATGCTCCTTTCCAATGATTAATATGTGACATCAGGAGTCCTAGAAGACTCGGGGAAGATTGGATTTCAACAGCGAAGGAAAAAAAAAAAAAACAACTCTTGTTTCCACAATGAGTAAAATAACAGAAATTATTTGCTATAGAAGTAGATCCAACATTTCTGCACCTGGAATGTGCTAAAGAGCATCGCTTGCCTTTTTCCCTGCTAGTAAACAGGTTTTATGGCTGAAATTGAAACAGCAGGTGTTTAAATCTTCCCTTAAAAAAAGATTTCATTGTTTTGAAGTAGCATGAAATGTATTTTCACATCACTCTGAAGTTACTGCTATTAGAACATTTTTTTTTTTTTTTAAATATCAATTTTATCCTTCTGAAAAACACGAAATATCTTTCCTATTTTTTTTTGTATTTTCCGATCGCCTTGTGTACTTCTTTGGAAAGCAAAATAAATCGTATGTACAATAAGAGTTTGTGATATACAACTTTTTTTCATATGTGTACTTCACAACCACGTGGACAATTCATTCCACCTATGTGTGGTTCCATGTCTATGAAAGCCAGGTGCCCCCTGCCCTGCGGTCGCACCACCCTAGTTACGGCCCTGATGAAAGCTGTCACATGGGCAATTGAACAGAAAGGATGATATTCCCCATATCAACCAATCAGACATTAGTTTTAATTTTCTTAAGAGCACTGGAATAAGTAAGAAGCTAGGTGTTAAATTTACTAAAGTGAAAGTTTTTAGGAGTGAGGATGTTAGCAACCAGTCAGATTCTAGCTATTATATTCTAGAAGGTGCTAGTTAAATGTTGAGTAGAATCTGATTGGTTGTTATGGGCAACATCTCCACTTCTAAAAAGTCTCACTTTAGTAAATTTACCCACAGAACTTGATTGGTTGCTATTGGGATTCTTCACATGTACCAGTGGAACAGTTTTCGTAACCCCCCCCCCCCTCTCCAATGACTTGCTCTCTACAGTGTGATGTTGTAGGAGTCAGGCATTAACGGAGAAGATAATTGCATTATCTTCACCGTTAACCCGTTCCTACATAGCTGTGATACTTAACGTTAGTTTCCGCATGATTTAACTTAAATTATGCTTTTTGCATAGACCCCATAGGGGCCTATTCATCAACACTAAAATA
This sequence comes from Taudactylus pleione, assembly GCA_031769625.1. Taxonomy (NCBI): domain Eukaryota; kingdom Metazoa; phylum Chordata; class Amphibia; order Anura; family Myobatrachidae; genus Taudactylus; species Taudactylus pleione. The sequence goes on from JAUIMM010000710.1 coordinate 4,721,473, forward strand.
ACGTTTTTAAGGACATTTTCCTTAAATAACGTTATTTTGGTATTCATGAACAGACTTGGCACAGGAGATATCACAGATATCTCCTTGCTAAGTTCCCCTGCGTTAATTTCCACACTCCCCATACATTAGTATGGGGATGTGGAAATTGTGGTATTCATGAAATTCCGAAAATTATGAATTTTCGGAATTTGATGCAGTTACTATTCGCCACTGTGAGGTGGCGAATAGCAGAATCAACTTACCTGTATCCGCGTGTGCAGGTCCCCCGACGAGTCCCTCCGGCACTCTGCTCCGTCCTCAGGCTCCGGAGGCTCGTCGGACATGTGTGCTCCCCAGCAGAGCACAAGAAAGTTTTGAGAAAAAAAAAAGTTTTTTTTTTTTTTTTCTAATCTGTCATGTGGTCTGCTGGGAAACCACATGACAGACCAGCAGGACGGAGCCGGAGGCTGCTGCGCGGACATATAAGTCGGGATAGGGGAGGTGAGCGGGGGGGGGGTGGGGGGGTCGGGGGGGTATACAAACTTAACGCATCTGTAGGCAGTGCTGCGCATGCGCTGGTTTTACAGATGTAACAGCGCATGCGCAGCACTGTTTCCAGATGCGATAAGGTAGTGTATGCAGGGAAAAGTATCTATTTCCCGAAAAGCTGTCATCGCAAAAATGACAGCTTTTCGGAATAGATACTTATGGAGAGGTGGAATGATGAATTCCACCTATAATTAGGTAGAACTCCATGCGAGTTCTAAACATAATTATCTCTAGAGAATTTTTAGGTTTAATGAATAGGCCCCATAGTCTTGAATCCATATTTGCCTACTTTTCAAAAAGCATTTCAGGGAGATTGTGAATGCAGCACCTATGAGGCGGCAGTAAAGTGTACTGTTCATACATGCATCACCAGTGCCACTTCCATGCGGTGTCCCACAGGGTTCTATACTATCCCCCATGCTTTTTGCAGTATACATGCTACCATTGGGTGAAATAATCAGACGTCATGGCCTGGTCTACCATTGCTATGCAGATGATACACAACTGTACCTGTCCTTTGCTCCAGGTACAAAGGACCCAATAACAACCCTAAATGGCTGCCTAGCTGAGCTTCAGGAGTGGATGAGAGCCAGTTGGCTGCGACTGAACCCTGATAAAACAGAGGTCCTTATGATAGGTCACAGGACAGGGCTACAGCATAGCCAACCAACAGGACTTACGCTTGGGGGTTCAGAACTACAAAACACTAAACAAGTGCGGAATCTTGGTGTTGTCCTGGATAGTGGCATCTGACACTTAAACATCAGGTGTCAGCCACAATCAAATCCTCATTCTTTCATCTGAGGAACATAGCCAGAATCAAGCACTTAATTCCCTCAGAAGATCTGCCTAAAGTCATACATGCATTTATATCATCACGCCTAGACTACTGCAACGCCCTCTACCTCAGTCTCCCAGCAAAAGAATTACACCGCTTGCAGGTGGTACAAAATGCAGCTGCCAGGCTATTAACAAACCAGCCACGTTCCAGCCACATAACACCCATTCTCTACTCCCTTCACTGGCTGCCTGTCAGATGGCGAATTGCTTTCAAGATTGGATTAATAACTTACAAAGCCCTTCATGACCATGGCCCAGGGTACCTGAAACAGCTTCTGATTCCTTACTGTCCCACTCGATTACTGCGATCCATTGACGAAGGACTATTAACAGTACCTAGAATCTCACAGAATTCGTCTGGGGGTCGAGCGTCAGTTTTGTGGCTCCAACCTTTTGGAACTCACTTCCCTGCACAGTTCGAGAGGCCTACACTCTAGAATCCTTCAAAAATAGACTCAAGACTCACTTATTCACCCAAGCATTTCACTAATGTCCCTTGTTTAAGCTTATTTTCTATTTTGTACTGTAAATGTAAAGCACTTTGAGTCATTTAGGAGAAAAGCGCTATATAAATAAAATTATTATTATTATTATTATTATTATTATTATTATTATTATTATTATGCCTACTCTCCCGGAAGTCACGAGAGGCTCACGATTTTTCGGGTAACCCCTCGCACCCCCGGTAGAGTAGGCACTTCTCCCACATTCCTGTCCACTTCCTAGTGAAGTGAATAGAATGGGGAGAATTTCCATGGCGATCGGGAGTCTCTGAGTACGGGGTGCGGCTTAATGACGCGATTCCACAAGAATTATGCATTAATCACGGCAATTTACTGTGAAAGGAGGGGCTTAATGAAGCGACACACCACACCCCACCCCCATCGTCACCCTCCTGCTTCTCCTCCCCAGGAGTAAAAAAAAAGTAGTCCAGTATGGTACTGCTACATCTGAGTGGCGTGTACTGCTACATCTGAGAGGCGTGTCATAAAATTGATTTACATAAAAATGTAAATGAGCCCCAAAGCAGTTGGTAAGATCTACATGTTGATAAAAACACAATGATACATTACAGAAAATGCATGTAGCCATAGGGATCATTGTGCCTTTTACCCAATGCAGGGAAATTATACTAATGCTCCCATATGAATCTATATATCTCTGTTTTTTTCTTTTATATAACAAACTCATAATGGGGATAAGGTGCAATCAGGGAGATTACTAGACTCTTCAGGGATACATGGAGATTGCTACTATTTCAGGGAGAGTTGGCAAGTATGCTTAAATCGCTACAGCAGAGTCTCAGCATTGTGGCATCTAGTGTCTAATTACACTTCCCCAAAGCAGACAGAGAAGAATGTCGGAATGTGCTGCATGATGACATTATTTTCCTAATAAGAAGTTATGTGAAGTGATTGATATCATAATCTTTCTTCCATCATTTCAGCCCGATGTCTTTTCCAGCCACCAAATGACTGTACTGCATTATGTAATTGGTGAAAATATAAAGTGATAATTGTGTCTATTCATCAAGGAGGTTTTTTTTGGAAGGAATTTGCCTGTTTTCATATTTGTGCCAGAAATGTCATTTTGTCATTGTTTCATGTCACTATTTGTTTGCTAAATAATCTGTAAGTAATGTTCAGAGTTTGCACTCCCATGGGCCCCTTTAGTCTATATTACTTGTTACAGGAATGCTGACAGTTTAATTCATACTTGCCGACATTTACCTTTTCCTCCCCGGGAGAAGCCCAGGAGGAGAAGTTGATGGGAGGTGTTGGGGATGGGGTTGGACGGGTCATGTCATTAACCCCCGCCCCCCACCGTGGTACTTTGCAGCGAACACCGCATATTTAAATAAGGGGCGAGGCCAAATTATGCGAATCTCATAGAATCGCGTCATTAGGTCACGCCCAATACGTCAGGCCCCTCCGATCTGCAAGAAAATTCTGCCCACTTCACTAGGAAGTGGGCAGTATGCGGGAGAAATGCCTACCTTTCCGGTGGTGCGGGGGGTTACCTGAAAAATCGGGAGCCTCCCGCGACTTCCGGGACGATAAGCATGTATGGTTTAATTTAAATTTCTAAAACTTCTGAATTGTTTTTGTATGCATGTTTAATTTTGTGTTCATTCTCTATTTTAAAGGGCTACGGATTATATATAAGTAATTGTTGTTATTATCATTGATTTGTACCTTGGCACAGGACAGTGGGGAAAGCAGGACATGCATAAAACTGAAACAGACAAGGAACACATAGTAAGCAAAGGCTTCAAAATCAAGCGCAGGGAGGGCCAAGCTCATGGCCCCTTATAATCTAGTGATAGCATTAATAATATTAATAGCTAGTGTAAGCAACATGCCTCCTTTTGGCTATTTTTAGGAGTTTGCCCTAATGCTCTCCCTGTCTAGTTACATTTCTATTTCTGGAGAGTGTCTAGTCTGAGACTATTTATTAAAAATGTACGGCAACTTCCCCCCAGAAAATAAATTTCTTTACCGCTGCGATTTGGAATGCCTTTTTGGGGCAATTTAACCAGACAATGGTACATGGGCTTCAAAAAGAGCCATCTCAGCAAAGGCTAAAAAGTCCGTCCCAGATGAGCTAACAGTACACAAGCTCACCCATCGGGCCGCACATATGGAAGCACTGTTTAAGCTTTGCAATGTTGTTTACCATAGGCTGCAATGGCTAACACCATTTAAAGATGACTTTAAGCTTTCAGAGCTGGTAAATGGGACTTTTATGAAGTCCCATAGCTTTAGGGACTGCAGCAGGAGTATATCAACTATATTACCGTAAATGTATTTGTATCCAGAAAGTAAGTTTGTCTCAATAATAAAAAAAAAAAAATCTAACTATATAAATTCAGGGGGTGAAGAGTGTAAAAATAAAAAACAGTGTATGAAGTAAAAGATGCAAGAAGGTACATACATATAAGCCAATAAAATCATCAGAAATTGCACACTGTCCTTTAATTATAGAATCCCCCCCCCCATGATCCAAAGATTACGGTTATGAATTCCCATAGCTTTAGGGACTGCAGCAGGAGTATATCAACTATATTATCGTAAATGTATTTGTATCCAGAAAATAAGTTTGTCTCAATAACATAAAAAAAACATCTAACCATATAAATTCAGGGGGTGAAGAGTGTAAGAATAAAAAAACGTGCATGAAGTAAAAGATGCAAGAAGGTACATACATATAAGCCAATGAAATCATCAGAAATTGCACAGTGTCCCTTTAATTATAGAATCCCCCCCCAATGATCCAAAGATTACAGTTATGAAGTCCCATAGCTTTAGGGACTGCAGCAGGAGTATATCAACTATTGCATCCCTTTGGAAAATGGTTCAATTTTCTAAGAATTGGTGGCATTTTTTAGCATACGTCCCTACACTTTATTGAGAGCGGTAACATCTTACTGCAGGGGTTATTTCTATGGGCTGCTACTTCTATTTCCATGCTGAGATGGCAATAGCCAGGGCCGACTCGAGCCAATTTTTTTTTGTAAGTGGATATAGATTTTGGTGCCCCTTAGTGGACCTCCATCTCAGCTCACTCATTCCCCCCATGAAGCCCCTCACAGTCCAGCACCCCTTATCACAGCCCCTCACAGCCCCCCTCATCACAACCCAGCACCCCACATCACATCACCCCATCACAGCCCCTCACAACACCCCCAATCATAGCCCCTCACAGAACCCCTTATTATCACAGCCCAGCACCACTCATCACAGCCCCTCACAGCGCTCCCCCATCACAGCCTCTCACAGCACCCCTAATCACAGCCCCTCACAGCACTCCCCCATCACTGCCTCTCACAGCACCCCTTATCACAGCCCCTCACAGCACTCCCCCATCACTGCCTCTCACAGCACCCCTTATCACAGACCCTCACTGCACCCCCCCATCACAGCCCCTTACATCACCCCTCATCCCAGCACCTCGTAGTCTCCTCATCACAACGGCTCACAGCACCCCTCATCATAGCCTCCCTCATCACAGCCCATCACATCTCCTCTCATCACAGCCGCTCACAGCACCCCTCATCACAGCCCCTCACAGCACCCCTCATCACAGCACCCCCCATCACAGCCCCTCACTGCACCCCTCATCACAGCACACCCCATCACAGCCCCTCACTGCACCCCTCATCACAGCCCCTCATAGCACCTCTCATCACAGCCCAGCACCCCTCATCACAGCACCCCACATCACAGCCCCTCACGCACCCCTCATCACAGCCCCTCATGGCACCCCTCATCACAGCCCCTCACAGTCCCCTCAACACAGCCCCACAGCACCCCCATCACAGCCCTTCACAGCACCCCCATCACATCCCCTTACAGCACCCCCATCACAGCCCCTTACAGCACCCCCATCACAGCCCTTCACAGCACCCCCATCACATCCCCTTACAGCACCCCCATCACATCCCCTTACAGCACCTCCATCACATCCCCTTACAGCACCCCCATCACAGCCCTCACAGCACCCTAATCACAGCCCCCTCCATCACTGCCCTCTCCATCACAGCCCCTCATCACTGCCCTCTCCATCACAGCCCCTCATCACTGCCCTCTCCATCACAGCCCCTCACACTTACCTGCCGGCTCATGTCCTGCCCTGAGCAGTGGCAGCAGAAGACTGGTCTGGCGGTGCCAGCGCCCTCCTTAGTGCTGTGTCACACCTGCGCAGACAGCTGTGTCACAGTGACACAGTCTGTCTGATGAATATTTTTCTAATTTGTATGTTTCAGGCGTGGCCGAGACAGTGTGCCCTCCTCCATGTGATGCCCTACTCGGCCGCATACCCAGCATATAGGTAAAACCGTCCATGGTAGAAGCAACACCATGGCAATCCTTCTTAACAAGTCTTCCATGGCTAATATTTTCTCTGGCAAGGTCTATCCCCATGGTGTGTTGCGAGACGCCCTAACTCAGGCAAAGAAAGGCTCTGTCGCCATTAACAAATAGACCTGATTGTGGCTTTTTTTTTTTGCTGTTTAACAGACTTACAGCTATATGTCACTAATGTCTAACATAAGCTGGACTGTTACCCTAGTTAGACAACATCAACCTCCAGATTATTACACTTGCTCATGCTCTCCTTCAAATTTGACTAAATACATTAATATACTGTGCACTTCCTTTTGTCTTCTATGCGTTTCATCAAGGGTTGTATGTCCAAGCGCCCCTGATTAAGCTGTTTGTGGTTTTTATATTACCGTAAATGCATTTGTATCCACAAAGTAAGTTTGTCTCAATAAAAAGAAAAAACAAACATCTAACTATATAAATTCAGGGGGTGAAGAGTGGAAAAATAAAAAACAGTGTATGAAGTAAAAGATGCAAGAAGGTACATACATATAAGCCAATGAAATCATCAGAAATTGCACAGTGTCCCTTTAATTATAGAATCCCCCCCAATGATCCAAAGATTACGGTTATCATGGCGTAATTAGTTTTATGCTCGCCAGTCTTTCTATAAAGGGCAGCAATGGGCACCATTCTGCAAACATGTGGTTTTCAGGTTGCTGTGTAGGTCTGGGACGACTAGAGGACCCAAACTTCTTACTGATGGCACCAGTGTGTAACAGCTAAGGTTACCAATCTTCAGTTCTTTGACGGTGCAGGGGCGCTACTCTCATAATTGTGACTGTTACAAGGCGTCATCTCCTTTTTCATTGACTTGTATTTGGGTTTAATGAGTGGTCTTTTAGGAATCACGTTAAGCTTGTTAGCTGGTAATTACCATGGAACTCCAAACGTTAAAGTTTTTGCTTTCATCTTCTAGGAAGGAAAGAAGAAGTTTGACAAAGAGAGTGAGAAATATTACTCAATATTAGAGAAACACTTGAATTTGTCATCAAAGAAGAAAGAGGCCCATTTACAAGAGGTAAATTGTTCTATGTGTTTTCTTGAGTTGGCAAGAATTCAAATGCAGATTCCTAAGTTAAGTCATGAGTCTGTGCCTACTATGTAATTGTGTATTTGGAAATGGGAATAATGTTATCTGGGCTGATGGGAGTACAGGAAAAGTGTGCTAATATTTTTTTTTAGATGCAATGGTGCATGCAGTCCAATATATCACAGTTACTTAGTCATTGAGTGAGCAAAAATATACTCTGAAATAAGAAAATATAATTATTCTAGGCATTCATTATATTGTACTTTATAGTTCACAAGTGGTACTGTACCTTTATAAAGTAGACACAACATTTATGATTCAGGAGAATATTTATTAAAGGGAGGTAAGCCCACAAACCTGGTGAAACGGGTGTTTTTTCGGAGGAAAAGGGACTTCTCTCTATTTACCAAGCCCCCAACCAGCAATAGTGAAGTATGGGGAAGGCTTTTTAAGAAGGACAGTGGCAGTAAATGTAACACACGGCTGTCCTATAGCTGTCGCCATCTCAGGATACTAGAGAACAGAGTCTCGCAGAAATGTTATATTGCTTGGGTAGCTACCCAAATGAGTCCTAGGATCCCAAATGCAGAAAACATAAATAAGGTGGTGCACTCAATAGACTTAAAACAAAATCTCCAGGGTTTATTGACACAGAAGCCATAGCATCATACATCAACATTTCAGTCGTAATAAAATGTGACCCAATCCCCTCTATATACCAATGTTACCCAGGTAAAACACCCCCCCCCCAATCATTCAAAAAAACCCTCATATAGACAAAAATTGCGCCAACACGCGCCAAAACTGGATATGGACACCAACCCAGAAACAATAACAATAAAGTGGAACGCAATCAAACATATATTAGAAAAATAGACATGTATAGAAAATAATACATCAATAGAAGTACCTGTGTATGCTTAATCTAATATGATAATAACCCCCGATCGGCACTGTACTGGGGATGGCCATCGATAATTAACTATTGATGATTAACTGCCGATGGTTTTGCCATCATTCTCAGAGATGCAATGGTTCTCCACCATCAATGGCTGACTAGGACCCGATGATTGATTTTCTATTTCTGACGACACAGAGCTTAGTCCCACCACTGATTCTGATTAGCCTGATGCCCGCTGTGCCCCCTCGGCAGCGGTGGCCATCAAGTGTTGCAAACCATAAATAGTTCACCATAGATGGTTTTGTGCCACTGATGGCCATCCCTATACTGTACACAATTTAGCAGCCACCGCATAAAAAAGAAGCCAGGAGAGACGGATGCTTTCTCTCGGTGAAACGCATGTAGACGAATGTGCACTGGCCTTGGTAGTCGGCTGTTAGTTCCACGGTGAGAAGCACACTGAGGCGTACGTTTCACAGTGGAACGCAAACAGGAACTCCAACTGGGTTTCTCAGTCTCTCCACAGTGAGATGCAAGTCAGGGCCAGCACTATATTGTGGGTTGCAGAGTAAACAACAGCACACATATTTTATCATTACCATTGGAATATTGGAATAAATAAATAAATGGAGCATATATCAATGTAGTATAGCAGACACATAATCCTTGTCATATATATAACATTACATTCATGTAAATAATCTAGAGGATCAAAGACTTTATAGATGAAAAGTAAAAATATAATATAAATGTAGAGACTGACAACCAGCAGCAAAAACCTGAAAAAAAGGAAAAATTGAATAAAATTTAAAATAATAAAAAAATACTGAAAGAAAAATATATAAAAATTTTTTCTAATATCCTGAAGAAATTCTCAAAAAAATTTACGTATCATGAAATAAATCAAGGTGTTTGCCTCTTTCAGATTGCTTTAATTTACTCATTTGTACTTGTCCTCCTCTATTGTAGCAGTCACGTTAAACAGCCCTTCTAGTCGAGTTTACTTATGCCGAGCGTATTTTCATGCACCTTTCTCGTCACATATGCATCTTATTCGCAATGCTATGCAAATAAGATGCACAAGCAGACTTTGCTTTGTGTTGCTGGCTTTGAAAGGCCTTTATTTCAGATAAATAAAAATAATAATATATTATTTAAATAAATATATATAAATAAATATAAATATTTACATTTTTTTAATGCATTTCAACTGCATTTTTATCTATCCTGTTATGTTCATTTTACGCCCTCTTTGTATGTCATCTTACTCAGATGCAGTATTATGTTAAAGGCTGAAAATATAAATCTTGTAATTTGTTATTTCACATACAGTAAGAGCACATTGTGTTTTGGCTATTGCTTCAATTTTTCCTATATTTGCTACCATACTTCGTATCTATTACAGCATATTATAAGAATACACATTCCAGACAAGTGATAACATATAGATACGCAATGGAACAAGAAGTACAATTTAGCTTTTTTCGTTTTTATTTTAATGTTTTTTTATTTTGTGAGAAATCTTACAATTCCCATAATAAAGCTTTATTTAACACGTCTTCAGAAACAAGTGTGCAGTATGCAAAAAGCTGTATTGAACAAGCCTCTAATTAGTTTGGCTTCTATTCTTTAAACATACACGGAATTCCAAAATATGGCCACTTGCCCAGCAAAGTGCAACTGTTGCTTGTTCTAAGACAAGTATGCCAAATATATGATGATTTATGCATCAGTTTTTCAGACTTGTGTCTTGCCACGTAGGCATATAATTATGTTACAGGAGTAGATGATATGTTCCATAACTCTGATAGAAGCCAGTAAAGATATAAGTGCTCTTCCTTCACTTCATACAGGGCTGGCACAATTCCTTTAGGCACCCTAGGTGCCCACCTAAACACACACACAGGGCATTACGTCCTCATTCCTGCTGCTTCTTACCTCGGCAGGTGGGAAGTGCAGCGACATCCTCTGCTCCTTAGACTGGGAGGAGACTGGGAGTTTGGAGCTTGGCTGTAGGACCATTGGGAAGCTGGAGTTTCCATGATTGCTGCTTTTGATTGATCCTCCAGATCAACTCTCTCTCCCCATTTGCAGTGATAGATAGCCCTAGTGTTCACCCAGGAAAAACCAAGGTAGCCATCCATTAAAATATATGGGTGTATGGAGCAGCGCATGGGTCTAGCGTGAATGACGCCCCTCTTATAGTTAATTTTCACACAAATACTATTTTCTCCCAAGACAGTCATCCACATGGCTCTTTCTATAAAATAATAGAATGTAACAAAAAAACTCAGCAGCTCCGATAAGAGCTTACCCCAGCAAAGGGTCTATAGCAGTGGTGGCTCCAGAGGTGGGGCTGCAGCGCAGTCCAAAATTCAAATAGGGGAGCCACACCAACTGCCAGTGAGTCCCGGCTGGCAATGATTGGCAGAGTTTGAAATGGCAGTTGGTGTGGCTCCCCTATTTGAATTTTGTACTGCGCTGCAGCCTCACCTCTGGAGCCTCCACTGATTTATAGTAAAGTGATGTGATTGCTATCATTTTACTTCCAGGTCCTAACCTGGCCTATTCATTAGAGTTGGCTATCATCCATAAATGGTTAGCAACCATAGATGGTTTGCAACCAATGGCCAATGGTTTTGCCATCAATGGCGGAGATCTGATGGTTATCCAATATCGATGTCAGACAGCAAGACAGTATTTTTTTTTCCACAATGCTTGGAGCATAGAACTTAGCTCCGGGACCTGCTGCTTTACTAAGCACCACCCCTTTCCTGATTTGCCAGCAAAGTCCTGCCTCCCACTCATGCAATGTTGCTGCACTGATGGCTGTCGATGGTTTCAAATGGCACCATCAATGGAGACTGTTGATGGTAGAACCATGGATAGCCTGCTCTACTACTCACTGTGTGGTGCATGAGCAGAAAACAATTTGATGCAGAAGGGATGGGCGGAGAATGGAGTCTGCCAGCGGAGGAGAAGATCCCTTGCTTGTGATGCTGTCCAGCTTCATCGTCTGACGGCTTTTCAGAGCTTGATGAATTAGTCCAGAATGCAGTCCTCGTTGAAAATTATTTGTTAGTCTGCTTTTGCTGACTCGGATACTAAAATATGCTTAAATTATGCAGAAACAGCAGTTTGCTCTCACATATCACTTAGGTTATTTCATTAAATATATATAAAACTCCTAAAATGCAGAAGCACAGTTTTAGCACTAAGAACATATTTAGATACCTGTCAAACTCTGTAGTAATAAAAATTCTATAAACTAATTCTAGAATAAAGTAAACATGAGGTTCTTAGTATGCATTTTCCCCAAATTGTGGATTCCCATCTACTGCAACAAGGTGGCCTTCTTCACAGGTTAACGTCCAAAGCCACTATAAGGTATAACAATACTGCCACATATATGTCAGTGCTCCCAACCATAAATTGCGCCGTCAGTGGCCGTTGGTGGCCATGATGTCCCTCTTGCTTTGCTCTGTCTGGAAGGAGATAAATGATTAGAACCAAACAAGAGCAAATATGGTGGAGAATGGGTGTTATATTTGGTGGATCAAAGCAAACAGGATTTACAGCTTATATAAATCTATCTATTCTCTTAAAGTGGGAGGTGTACTAAGCCTAGGGGAGAGATAAAGTGGAGAGAGATATACTACAAACCAATCAGCGCCTGTCACTTTACAGTTTGTGATTGACAAAATGACAATTAGGAGCTGATTGGTTTGTACTATAATTCTCTCCACTTTATCTCTCTCCAAGGTTTAGTACATCTAACCCAAACACTGCCCGCGCACCTTCAGATCTCATTGGTTCTAGCAAACCATAAACCCCCAACCAACTCCTGAAACTCCAAAGTGATAAGAGAACACAAACCTGGGCCTTTAACAGCATTATTCAGCTCTCATTTATCTTTTGGTTGAGTTGTTTATTGAATTAAAGTATTTGAAAATTGTGTTTGTTTTTAGACTGTCTTGGTATAACATATGGCCTGATTCAGAGACCCGCTCGTAAGAATCCGTACGCTCGCTCTGAGCGATGGTCGCACAACTGAGCATGCGTATGGTTCGCAATGCGCGTGCGCAAACCAGTCATTGTGGTCGGAAGTCGTGTGCTCGTAAAACACAGAGGGGCTGCTATTTTGAGTGACAGAATGTGCCGTTTGTGGGTGGTAACGGGAAGGTGCTTGAAAACGGGGGAGTGGTTGTGCGAACGCAGGCGTGCCCAATGGTCAAAAGGGCGTTTAATGGGAGTGCATAATTAGCAAAGGAGCGCCATCGATCACGTCACTTGGTTGTCTTTTAGCCTGAACTGCTCGCAGTGATTGTGGGAAGCAATTCCTACCTCAAGCGCTGAGAGCAGTTCAGATGCCGTTCGATGTTCCCGATTAGTCTAATAAAAACAGGAGATGACGTGATTTGCGAACGGCAAAGGGGCGTCTTGAAAAAATAGCGAGCGCATTTAGTGGACGCTCGCACAGACATAGAGGCATCAACAAACCGCAAAGAGCGAGTGCTCAATTTAAATATCCGGCCCCTTTTTGAGAGCGAGCGGCCGCAAATAGCATCCGACTCTGAATCAGGCCCATAGTTGCTTGTTCTCCTGGAATGTCAAGGGCAAAATGATGCTATTTGGCCACCTATACCTCCCACCTGAGAACTAAGCACCTCCCATCTGAGACCCCAACCAATTATACTGTGATCACAGAGTTTGATACTCTAGGGATCCCAATATTGTTACTCACAGCCCATGGGATCTGGAGAAGTCTCAGCGCATTTTAGCACAGTCTGGTAATCTCTTTAGAAAGCGGAGCATGCTGTTTCTGTAATCTGTATCTGACAGATCCTTGTGTATAGGAATTATGCAGGGATTTAGTAGTGTATAGAGCGTTTTTTTTCTGGGTCCTGTTTATCAAATTAGATATGTCCTTAAAATATGCAGAAATGGCTGTTTCCACAAGTTTAAGGTAAAAGTAAGTACCCTGCCTACAGTATTTAATGCCGCAAGAAAGGAGCAGCGCTCACAGCAGCCGCCCCCATAGCTTTCTATTTAAGAGGCTCTGAAAAACTTTCATTTAGCTGTGGTAGTTTACCGCGGGATAATTGACTGCCCGGGCTATGCAGTTAGACCCGAAGCACGGCCGTCTGCAGCACTTATCGGGATTTTTTTGTTTGCAAAGAAGCTATTCTGCAGATAATGGTGACGGGTTGGGAACGTGATCCCACAATGCCGGCAGTCAGAATCTCGGTGTCAAAATCATGCAGGTAAGTAATTTAACCAGTGGCGGCTCCAGAGGTGGGGCTGTAGCGCAGTCTAAAATTCATATAGGGGAGCCACACCAACTGCCAGTGAGTCCCAGCCGGCAAGGTTTGGCAGCATTTGGGGTGACAGTTGGCGTGGATCCCCTATTTGAATTCTAGACTGCGCTGCAACCCCACCTCTGGAGCCACCACTGAATTTAACCCTTCCCCTAACCCACATTTCCCACAGTCTAACCCCCTCCTGCAGCCTAATCCCAATCCCCCCTGCAGCCTAACTCTTACCTTCCCCTCCCGCAGCCTAATTCTAATCCCCCCTGCAGCCTAACTCTAACCCACCCCTCCCGTAGCCTAACTCTGTCACCCTAGTGCCTAACCCTCCTCTCCTGCAGCTTAATCCTATCCCCTCTGTGCAGCCTAACTCTAACCCTCCCCTCCTGCAGCCTAATCCTAATCCTCCCTGCAGCCTAGCTCTAACCCTCCCCTCCCGCAGCCTAATCCTAATCCCCCCTGCGCAGCCTAACTCTAACCCTCCCCTCCTGCAGCCTAATCCTAATCCTCCCTGCAGCCTAGCTCTAACCCTCCCCTCCCGCAGCCTAATCCTAATCCCCCCTGCAGCCTAACTCTAACGCACCCCTCCCGCAGCCTAACCCTTCACCCTAGTGCCTAACCCTCCTCTCCTGCAGCTTAATCCTATCCCCCCTGCGCAGCCTAAATCTAACCTTCCCCTTCCACTAGCCTAACCCTAACAGTCAGTGGCATACGCAGGATTTCCAGAGGGGGGTTTCCAAAGGTTTAATTTTAGAGCGAGTGTGGCCTGTCAATGAAGAGGGCATAATTAGTACTTAACCAGCTTTAGTAAGCATCATACAAAGTGTATTGTGTGTAACAATTCCAGCATATACAGGACCAGTGATCACAGTAAGCCATTAGATGCGCCAGTAGGCCATCCTGCCTGAGCTGAATGTATTTATTTTAGATGTGGGCACCATTCCAGACTATTGGAGCAAATCCGGGAGCCTGGAGGAGCAGCAGAAGAACCTAGCACTGCCCTGGACATACTGTATATGTACATACTGGGCTCTATAGCAGTGCATCCCTAACAGTGCATGTTTTCCAGATCTTCTAGTTGATGCTCAGGTTATTTATTACATGCTGATACATGTTAAAAGATCCACAGGTGGTGCTAATTATTTCATTTGTGATACTGAGAAGAACATGCAGCACTAGTAACAATCTATTATATTACTATTTCTATTGTGGTCATGGTGTGGGCTGGGGAGGGGGGTTTCCAGGCAGACGGAAACCCCCCTGAGTTTGCCTATGCTAACCATCACCCGAGTGCCTTTCCCTAATACTTACCTTTGGGATATCAGATGCCAGGATTCCGGCGCCGGGATTCTCAGCGCTGACATTCTGTGCAGCGGGATACCAAATGCATCTCATGCTGATGTGGATGTTTGTATTTGTATAAGAATGGAAAGGCAAAGGTATGCAGAGACTAATGAAGTGCATCACTCATGTAATATAGCTAAATGACACAATATGACAGATTTTATATGTGGAATAATTGTCGGCACGCTCAGCAGGAGCAGTGCCAGCACTAGCACAACATAGGGGACCAGCAGACTAAAAACTGAGCCTGAGCGCAAGGCTTGTGGTCATAGACGGTTACTGAATGCTATAGCGGAACAGAGAGTGAGCAGACTTGTTCAGTCCCACATATGGGCAACAGTGCATCAAATGACAGATAATGTAAAACAGGGACCAATTCAGATATCCTCTCAATGAACAGCTTGCTGCATATTGAATCGTACAGGCTACAGAAGCAGAAAGCCTGTCCGCACACCATTGCTATCTGCTGCAAACAGGGTGAAACGTCTCCAGTTTGTTCAGGATGCATCACGTTTCCAATGACACCATGCAGATGGTAGGGTCAGGATATGGAGACAGCAGCATGAAAGAATGGATCCTTCCTGCATCGTCACCACTCTTCAGGCTGGCGGAGGCAACATTATAGAGATGTAGTTCATTGTATTTGGGCTAATATTCCCCACAAAACATACCAACACTTAGTAGCATCCATGCCTAGAATCATTCAAGACGGAATAAGGGCAAAAGGTGGCCAATAAAGTACTTTATTGGCCACCTTTTGCCCCGTGGTCATAGTAATGTGTCCTCTCAGTGCACCACCAGTTTGTTGTCACAACTAACATACAATCACTGAGGTGGCACTGTTGCTATTGGTGCACAAAGTGTTTTTTTACACTTGCTTCTGAAACATGTAAAATGTCAGCTCCCCGTATTATTAAGAAGACCAACAGAAACATCATGTTCTCATAATAAATGTTACGCATATGGTTTACTGTTTATTTAAGTAACAAGAAATGCTACTTATACATATGAGGTCTTTCTCTTCATCTGGTAACATTAGTGTCTGTGAATTTGGCCCAGGGAATTTGTTCTACAAACAGTGCTACATGCTTTCCATAGCAAACTTGCCGAAAGATCCTATAACTAAACAAATGAGATTAGTTCCTCATGGTGGTCCTCAGAGCTACATCCGAATTACAGTAAAGTTGGGCATCCAGTTGTTAAGCATATCCTGTTACGTTACATAAGACTTAGGTAGCCTGTCTCTGGGGTTGATGCTGTGTCAGCCTGGGCTGTGATCGTAAAAAAGCAATTAGTGCAAAGTTGGACAATAAGATGTAAGGCCTCTTGTGCACATTTTGTTTTGGAAAAAAAATCTGTATTTCGTGATAAATAACATGGTCGTTGTCATCGCAGCTAAATTTGGGCTTTAATTTAAAATCCGTGCTGGAAATCTGATACAAATTCAACTATACAGTGAGTTTGGTTTTGATACATTTTTTGTTTGTGTCTGCAAAAACTTACCATCACTGTTTAGTAAGAGAGTTATGCAAATGTTTGGTGCGGAAGGATGCTCGTATGCACACGTGGGTGATCTACTAAAGGTTTGTTTGCAGAAATAGTCATCAAAAATGTTTTAGTGACTCGCAGGTCGAGTTGCCAGTCGCGAAATCTATAAGGGCAAATTGACTTATAAATCACTAAGTTCCTGGAATTGTAGCCAACTCTTCCACCACCCACTAGCCAGGACCATTTCTCAGGTGAAGTGGGCGGGGCAAGTGGCACGAAGATGAGAGTCATACTGGCCTCAATTATAATGCTCCCGGCTCCCTGGAAAAGCAGGCAAGTCTCCTGGCTGGCTGCCGACCCCCATGCAACTACTACACAAACCCCCGCAGCAGGGAGGCCAGTGACACGATTTGCGCTTAATTGCGTCATTATGACCCCGACCCCTGCTTCACAATGCCGGTAATCTCAGCATTGTGTAGCAGGGGTGGGAGCAAAATTATGCAGTCGAAAAAGTGGTCACTGA
The DNA here is from genome assembly GCA_031769625.1 of Taudactylus pleione. Classification (NCBI taxonomy): domain Eukaryota; kingdom Metazoa; phylum Chordata; class Amphibia; order Anura; family Myobatrachidae; genus Taudactylus; species Taudactylus pleione. The sequence continues at coordinate 4,738,322 of JAUIMM010000710.1, forward strand.
AAATGGCACACCACCATTTGTCGTCACTCCGGAACATTCCTTTCCATTCCATATGCACCTTAATGCCCCCAGTAGTAGTGCCCCTTATGCAATGCCCTAGTAGTAGTGCCCCTCATGTAATACCCACTGTAGTAGTGCCCCTTATTCAATGCCCCCTGTAGTAGTGCCCCTTATGCAGTGCCCGCAGTAGTATCCCTTATGCAGTGACACTTATATAGTGTCCCCAGTAGTGCCCAATATATAGTGCCCCTTTATATAGAGCCCAATATACAGAGCCCCCAGCCGTAGTGCCTTTTAAACAGAAGACACACACACGCACACAACACATATAATTTCCTTACCAGAATCCCCGCTCCTGCGCCCGCCGCCGCTGTCCGCTGCTCACGTCCCGCTCAGCACTGTGGGAGCCGGAAGGCGGAGCTCATGAGTGAGCTGCAGCCCACCTCTGGCCCTGGGTGCAGCAGCCAATTAGTCTGTCTGACTCTTATTGGATTTAGTGGTAAAACAAACACACCGCCACTGTGTTTGTTTTAGTGTATAGTGCAATGGACCGCACGTGCCCTTGATCGCGGTCAGCAGCTGGTGGCGCCCCCCCACGACGGTGCTTGATTCCCCCCCACACATGTTATGCCACTACTAAATGAACTTCCTCCCCACTCCACATCTGGGGCATCACTTTTCAAAAACACACCATCTCTCATTGTCATACGGACTCAGCCTTATCTACAAAGCTCTCCTGAATTCCTCCTTTTCAATCAGCCTTCAAGTTTTTAAATGCTCTTGAAAATCCACCTTTTTCTAAAACTCACCCTACTCCCAGTCTACCTTCTGTGCCCCTGCTTTAGGCATGTGCAGTTTTCCCCACTGCCCAGTGCTGTGGAGAACTATGGGGCCTTACACATCTACATTGATAATGATGATACTTAGCTAATGTTTGGTTGCCAATGGTGCGATGACCATAACACAGATGTGTTCCATATGTCATGTCCTACTCAGTCACCAAATATGAACCCAAGGGAGACCGTATTCTCTGCCACCATCAAAAAAGCGCTGGATGAGTGACTTTTTTGTGGGAGAATACTTCTGCATCCCTACTGCACAGTATCAGTCACGGGTAGCCCCCATGACATGGAGTTGTATTGCATTCGGTGGCCTAGTACTCTATTACTTTACATTTTTTTTTTCTTTCTATATTTTTTCTACTAACTGTATTTGTTGCAAGCTCCAATAGCAACTGTGCTTGAATCAGTAGCATATGATGCTCTATATTGTTTTATTTAATGCAAGGGATAATAGTTCTCAAGCCTCCTATATTGTATCTTTCGTTACATACATTAAAAAGAAGACAGCTGTCAGTTGTCATTGTTAGATCATTTTCTCTCCTGCTGCAAAAACAGACCAAACAATTACATTTCACTGTAAAATACTGTACATGACTGTTCCTTACCAGCAAAGATGACTAATGGTCACTGCTGTGTGTACTTTTCAGCAAGTTGCCCACAGACTTCAGCTCTACAACGTGATCTCTTATTTAATTTACAGGATTATTGCACAGAAAACCAGAAGTTGTACTGACACTGACGTAGCTTACCATCACCTGGGGTCTGTGAATAACTTTGTTAGTCAATTTTTTTTTTTCACACTTGAACATCTTAAAGATATTGGATCACATTATCTCGATTCAATGGCTCTGTCCCACGTTTTTGTTTCTTGGGGTTTGAAAGTTGGGAAGACGTAGTTGTGAAAAAAAGATGACTAAACCGCGCTGGCATAAAGTACAACAATATTATAAATAATCTCTATTTAATGGAACAAACAAATCATTCACAGTTTCACATATAAACACTGGGCCTGATTCAGACCCGCGAGCGCTGAGCGCTCGCAAGCGGGTCGATGTTGGCCAAGTGCACATGCGCACAAGGGAGACGGCTCCGTTATGCTCATGCGCGAGACCCGCATAGCGACGGGCAAGCCGTCGCTATGGGTCTCGCTACAAAGGGGGAGTGCTGTCGATGTTGAGTGACAGCACGCCCCCTTTGGTGGGCGTGCCGGGGGCGTTGCTGCCCAGATGGAGGCGTTCCCATGGGAACGCCTACCGTCTGGGGTCGGCCCCACTGACATCACAAATGATGTCAGTGGGAGTGCTTTTGGCTCTGATAGAGCCAAAAGCACTCCAGGGCCCTACCACAAGGGTCTCGTCGCAAGCCCGATGGTCGCGATGGTCTTGACCATCGCGACCATCTTTTTGGCCGCTCGCTATAGCTGTGGGTGGTCACCCACAGCTATGCAAGTGGCCAGGAGGCCGCTCTAAAAAAAGAGAGGGAGGGCACTGATTCAGAGCGCACGGTCTGAAAGAGCGTCCGGCTCTGAATCAGGCCCACTGTACCACAAGTTCATTAAAAGGCTTAAAAGACAAATATTAAAATATTAATTGCAGTAATCTATTTTCACTATATCTTTAACACCATATATTAGTGTAAAGGGGCCTATCCATTAGCAGATCTTTCTGAAAGACAAAAGATTTATCTTTTGAAAATTCCTGGGGCTGCGGTGACAGATATCTGTCATGTACATGACAGATTTTTGCGAACGACAAACGATATTGCATGATATCATTCTGGGAGTGGATTTTTTTTTATGTTTCTCTTCATTTTCATTTTTAAAAAATCGTTCGTCGTTTACCGCGACAGATATTTCTAATATCTCTGAGCGATAAACGATAATTGACCAACATGTTGGAGAGACAAAAGACCAAATTTGTCGGCCGTGGGAGTGCGCATTTTTATCATTCAGAGCCTATTCATTAGCAGATAAATTGAATGACTGAACGATAAATCGTTCATCGTTCAAATTTATCTGCTAATGGATAGGCCCCTTAAATAGTAATGTCCTTTGTAGCTTTAAGGAAATACTGTGTCCAAATCAACATGGCTGGTATTGTATATAAATATGACCAGCAATTATCTCTGTAACTTAGTATCGAGTACTAGTTCCATATAAAGATGAATTTCTCTTACCTGCTTCTTTGATTATAAAGTAACCGGATTGCAGTGATCAGTGTGAACAGGGCTAGTGTAACCTGTACTGAGGGGGTCATTCAGACCCGCTCGCGAGCGCAGGACGCTCGCAAGCGGATCGATGTTACCCCAATGTGCATGCGCACGACGGAGGGAGCTCCGTCGTGCGCATGCACGAGACCCGTACAGCGACAGCCAAGATGTCGCTCCGGGTCTCGCACCAAAGGGGACGTGCTGTCGATGGTGACTGACAGCACGCCCCCTTTGGTGGGCGTGCCGGGGGCGTGGCTGACAGACGGAGGCGTTCCCATGGGAACGCCTACCGTCTGGGTCCGGCCCCACTGACATCAGATAGAGCCAAAATCACTCCAGGGCTTGCGGTCACCGAGACCCTACCGCAGGGTCTCGTCGCAAGCCCGATGTTCGCGATGGTCTTGACCATCACGACCATCTTTTTGGCCGCTTGCACATGCTGTGGGTGGTCACCCACAGCTATGCGAGCGGCCAGGAGGCCGCTCCATTTTTAGGTAGGAGGGCACTTATTCAGAGCGAGCGCTCTGGTCAGAGCGTCCGGCTCTGAATCAGGCCCTGAGTCCGGACCTCAGTGCGGTAATATCAGTTCCTGACGGAAATTTAGCCGCTCTGTTTCTTGGTCCATGTGCATCTCGTGACTCGGGGACCCGTCGGCTGTTGATTTTGGCTGTGGCTATAACAGTTCACCGCGGAGGATTTCACAGCAGTAAATAGCGGTTAGCACTTGCCCTCTGGTGTATCTGGCTGATTGGGGTTTGTAGATTTGCCAGAAAGTAGCTGTATGACCGTGGCTGTAGGGATCCTCCACAGGATGATTTGCTAAGGCAGTCCCCAGGTCATCAATTTTTTTACAGTTTGCAACAATAATGGTTACAGGCAGCAACGCGTTTCGTACCCACCTTAAGACTTTTTTTAAACAAGCGTTGTGCACTCCTCCACATGGGCATGCAGCACTGAATAGGTTTTGGGAGCAAAAGGGGACACGAAGCAGTTTATTGTTTCCACAGGATACAATCAAACAGCCACTGTGATGTTGCTGCTATTGGCAGATGCCTACAAGTTGGAGCATAGCAGATGTGAGCAAGGAGTTAAGTCCTCACTTTGATTCAAAACCAAACTAGATTTTATCGAATATAAGAGGATACACGTGATAGAAGACAAACAGTAGTCAATACGATATGGTATCAATCCCTCTTGAGCTAAGTACTGTACAGCCGTACAGCACTATGACGCTCCAATAACACAGTGACAGTCTTGTGCACTTGCAGATTCTTTTTATACAGATGTAAATAAGTTATGCACCTGGGGTCTAATCAGTCTGACCTTTTACTGAGCAATGTGATGTTATTCAGAAAGATGAGTCATGCACAATAACACACAGTCCCGAGACAGCAAATAGCGATTAACCATTTAACTTCATATCAACAGCCATGTCCCTGACCCTACTCAAGCAGCTGCAACGTTGTGAGGCATGTAATGTTGCTGTACAGAGATATCCCTGTGAAAATTCAAGTATGCTGCTGCTTTAAATAAGACTGTATACTGTAGCTAGTGTCTCGATCTTCAATACACGCAGGTTCCATCCCTTTTGTCTGATGTTACTGTAGCTATCATGTGTCTTGTACAAAACTAGCTGAATTGGAGTAAATCAGATTGATTGGACACTTAAGCCATTCCGCACTGTACCAGCTCAGCAATATGCGCTGTGCACTGTATTCCCAACCTTTTATTTAACGACAGCTGAAAAACAAGAATGTAATAAGTAATAGGAATCAAGTATTGACTTGAGTAGCAAGCAGGCAATATTGTTTATCATGTACGGCAGTGAATAAGGTGTATAATGTTACATCTGCTGTAAATTTCCTGCATTCGCTTTATCGTAGGCGGACTCCTTAATTGATAAAGAACATCAGAATTTCTCAGACGCATCTCTGGAATATATATTTAAAGTCCAAGAGGTACAAGAGAAGAAGAAGTTTGAATTTGTTGAGCCTGTGAGTATAATTGTCAATATATTTTCTTCTATCCTTTTTATTGTAATTCTATTAAATGTTTGATTACTTATACATTGTATGCTTGTAGCATCGCTGTTAGGGATGAAACGGGAGATGAGGGTCATGAACATACTAATCAACATTTAGGCAGGTGGCATCAGGATAAAACAAGCAATGCCCCCCAGTCTAACCAAACTGCTTAGTTTTGCCCCTATTCACCCAGAAGTTACTGCTTTTTAAAAAAAAAAAAAAAAAAACTTCAACCCTTTCAAAGTCTGCAAATTGGGACTGACTGCCAAAAATGGTATGCATAAATAAGTGTGTAACTACTGTAGACTGTGCTGTACTGTACTGTAGACAATTTCTAATTGGTAAGCCAGCATGCCAAATAATGTATTACTTAGGTGTAAGTTGTTTGGTAAAACCGAGTGTTGCACTCACAGGTGGTTATTCAATTAGGTGCGAGAAAAGCAAAAATCATGAAGCTTTGGAGAGAGATAATGTGGATAACTTATATCTGTACTCGGCTGGTCAAGTCTGGACTGAATCATTGGAATGGTTGCTGACTTGTTCACCTGTTATGATGATTGGCCTGGTCAACTGTGATTGGATTGCCAGCAGTTTTAATCAGATGCTGGCTCTTGGGCCTGTGTGTGTTGTTCAGTTCTGGCTGAGTCTCCCACAGGATTCCATGTTTTGCCTGGTCCCTGGTTCTAACTGTTTGCAAGCTGCCTAGGAAGGATTGCTGGTTTCTTCATCTGCTAAATATGCTGGATACATTCTATTACATATTATTGCTAGCAGATATACACCTGGCTAATATACTACTCTGAATAGTCCATGTGTTTGAAATGTCTTATCCTACAGTTTGCTGTATATCTAAATAAATTACTGAGTTTTGCAATTACTCTCATTTTTATTGAATTATCATTCTGGAATTATTATTATTGTTTTAAGAATGTATACATTATGTAGTGAAAATATTACTGCATACCTTTTTGTTAGTTGCTTATATATAAGTAGCTAAATTGAACCCTTGTTAGATACTAGATTGCTATTGCAGTGATGTTAACTGCAGGAGAGTATTCTGGTAATCACTGATTAGGAGTGTTATTTGTGTTACTACCTCAATTAGCTTTAGACAGACTTCTTTTGTCTAGTTTGGGAAGCTAAGCAGTAAGGGTTTGGATTTTTTTCCTGGATGGGAGACCTCCTGAGAATCTAGGTGTAGTTCCCTATATGAGTTCTTAGAGTGTCACAATTCTTTGTCTATATTTTGATACCTGTGCTTCCTACACTGTTATTACTTTAAGTGCGAAGTCTGGGCGGCAGCCGAGTACCTAAGAACAAGTGTGTGTTCCAGGAAAGGGGGTTGTTATTTGCGAAGGGCACTTTGTTTAGGTTTTGTAAGAACAAGGGTTGAATTGTATGTCCCAGTTGGATGGACACTGGGGCCAGAATCCTGATAGCACAAGCTTTCACATCTGGATTTGTGCAAAGTACAGTACTTAATAGGGCACACTTACTACCCTCAGGCATTAATACGCTCCTATGCAGTGGGTATGATGATGCAAATAGCTTTATCACGGCCCACATCCCCCGAGCTACACTATGATGCAATTGTCATTGCAGTTCTCATTGCCGTATAGGCACAGGCGTCTTAAGAAAAGAGTGAGCCCCCTCTCATGCTGACACATGCACCGAGTAGACTCTGGCACTGTTGTAGAGGCTACTGCTCATATCTCCGGGAAAATGGCGCCAGTTCCATATTCAGCGTGATTTCTCTATTGTATGTGCGCATATCTCTGGGTATATGGCACCAGCACATGTTGTAACACTACTTTGACGTAAGGTAACCAAAAAAGTTTTAGACCACTGCTATGAGATCCTCCAATATTACCCCACCCACTAAGTACAAAAGGCACTGCTCCTGGACCTCCCACCCACTTTAAGATTGCAGTCACCTGTGTTATAAACACCCTGCTCATAAATTAACTATTTCAAAACAGGTGACTGGAATCATAAATTAAGAGGGACGTTCATGAACAACTAGTGGTTTTTGGACTTTGAGCAATCAAATTACATAAGCCTCTACCAGCTGCCCTTATCAGCTGTCAGAATATATGCTCAAAAGAAATTAAAAAGTTTAATTAACCTTTAGAGAGAAAATATATTATACGGTGGTTTCAAAAAACAGGTGATTAAGTTGACTTTTTCCTTTGCAAATAGATCATATAGATGACTTAATAAATATACTGTATGTTAAATATGGTGTTGAGAAGACAGTCGTCTGTATTACTTGATTTGAATGATATAGATTAAAAAACAATGATACATATGTCCTGGGAGTCATTAACCACATCGGGTTGGAATTATTTCTGCAGCAGCAATTTGCAATATGGTAATGATAGTATATAAACATTGCAAACAATAAAAATACACTGAAATGTAGTGTATGCAGTAGGCAATCCTGTCCATATGAGCTTTCCACCTAAAAAAAGAAGATATGTGCTCAAAATGTATACAGAGAAAAGACGTGCAAAAAAGTGCATTACTGTGCACTTCTTCATTCAGATGCATCTCCAGGTCAACAGCATCAGCACCAGGCTTCAGTGGCGTCGATATGGGGGTGCGGACTGCACACGGGTTTCTGGGTTTAGTCATACCTCCCGCTTTCAGCGGGACAGTCCTGCTTTTCTGGGACTATCCCGCTATTCCACCCATGCGCTCCATTGTCTGCGGAGGGGTGGGGGGGGGGGTGGAGGAGGAGTTAGAGGGGAACACTGCATGTCTCACTGCTGCCCTGCAGAGTAGCGGATGAATAGATGCCGTGTTCATCGGTTCACAGTGCGGTGAGAGCCTGCAGGCAGTCCAGCATCTCCGGTAGTGCTGGGCACAACCCCAGTGTGACGAATATGGGCACATGCTGCAAGGCCATGCCCCCTTCTCACAATGCCACACCCCCTTTCCGGCCACACCCCCTTTCCGGCCACACGCACCTCCAACGCACTCAGAGTCCCAAATTCGATCCTGAGAATGTTGGGAAATATGGTTTAGCAAATACAAAACAGCAGGTGAGAATCAGTTCTAATACACCAGTAAGTGCAGGATAATTGCAAGCAGGAAATGCACATTGAGGCCACAGGCTGACAGCAGATAACAAATATATGAATTATAGCAGGACAAAGGCAGGAAGACGATCATAACTGTTGTTATGTAATAAAGTGGTTAAACACTACAAGCTGTCTCTTACAAATGTGTTATTGACTGTGCATGACATCACATGTCTATTGTGCATGACTCGTCACATATCTGAGTCACCAAACTTAAAGGTCAGGCCAATTAAGACTGCAGGTGCAAGACTTGTTTACTCTATCAAAGGTCCTGCATGTTCCCAAGCCTGTCACTGTGTTATTGAAGCATCATAGTGCTGTACAGTACTTAGCACAAGAGACTGATACCTTATCATATTGACTGCTGTATCACCTATATCCTGTTATCGTCAATAAAACCTATTCTGGTTTGGAATCACCGTGTGGATTAAACTCCTTGCTCACATCCGCTACGCACCTACCAACTTGTAGGCATCTGCCAGTATATACAATCCAGGGTCTGGTGACAGGTATCCAAATATTATGAGCAAAGGCAGAGAGGAGGTCACGTACAGAAGCTAGGATGGAAGTCTGTGAGAAGACCAATCAGCTAACAATCACTGTTAGGCGATGTACCCTTAAATACTTTCAAACAACCTGATTTTTCGACAGTCTGAGCTGGGACAACTTTATGCAGAGTAGCAATTCCGCAGATAATGCTGATGTGGATGTCTGAATCTGTATAAGAGCAGAAAGGCGAAGGTATGCACAGACTAATGAGGTGGATCACTCATGAAATAATGGGTAAACGATGCGATCTGACAGACCATGAATGCTTAATGTTTGTTGGCATAAGCAGCAGCGGTGAGTTCATCAGCAAAATGGCTGCACTGGTGAATTGTTTGAGAGCGGCAGGTAAAGAGTTTACAGAGTGGATCAGCAGACAAGGCCTGGGTTGCGTTCCTGAAAACGGGGACATGTCGTCCCTGTTAACTAGGAGTGCGGAGGCCAGGGTCTACATCAGTGTTGGCTAACCTTGACACTCCAGCTGTTGTATATATCCCAGCATGCCCTGCCACAGTTTTAGCATGCCCTAATAGCAAAACTGTAGCAGTGCATGCTGGGTTATGTAGTTGCATAACAGCTGGAGTGTCAAGGTTAGCCAACACTGATCTACATCATAGGACGCAGATTTCCTGGCCTCGCAAGCTGTGAGGAGCCGGCCAGGCTGAGTAAGATTCAGCTTATGCAGCCTGGTTAAAGCAGCAACCATTTATAGACAATACACTCGGACCGCAGATGCATGCAGGGGGTGTTTATTAACTGCAGACACCTCCTGCTGCTTTTGCATATTAATGAGACGCAGCAGCGGCTCCTGCCCTCTTACCTGAAGGGGGGCTGCTGCTAGTCTGTCCGTGGCCGGCTGGGTCCCGGCTCCTGAGCAATGAATCTGGCAGGCGGTGGCACCGCGCATGCGCATAACACCGGCTTCTGGGGACTGCATTGTTTGCAGCCCCGAAAAAGCCCTGTAGGGCTGCCCAAAAGGCTAATCGCAGCCCGGACTGGCAGTGCCAGGGGGAGGAGACACCTCCCCCTGAGGCTGCCTGTCCTGTGCGTGACTGGCAAGTGAGGCTTCCAATGAGAAGCTACCTCCAGTCACAGTGTAGCCAGTGCAGTCACGGACTGGACTGGGGGTTCTGCAGCCTCGCAGCCCCTAGGTAAAATCCGCCATTGATTAGACGGTATTGCACATCCACTTCCTTGCCGCTGTGCAATACCGTCCACATCTGAATCAGGCCCTAAGTAGGCAGATGCATAATGACACAAGAGCCATTACAACGCACCTTGTCCAGCCTAATTAATGACTTGCAGGCCACCATCAAGTCGCATCCACCTCTTATGAAACGTTTTCCAAAAATCTGAATCCACCCGAATTTCGGGAATCCGGACAGATCCGAGTTGCGGTTCTAATCTCCCGAGGAGATCCGGATAAATCTGAGTCACGGTTCAGGTCTTCCAGCGGTTCAGAATTCAGATTTTAATTTAAAAAAATTACATGATTTTAGCTGTTTTTTTTTTTAATTATTATTATTATTATTATTATTATTATTTATTTTTTTTTTATTATTATTATTATTATTTATTTTTTTAAATCCAGATCCAAAACCAAAACACTAGAGGGTGGTTTTACAAAACCAAAACACGAAGATAAATCCAGATCCAAAACCAAAAGACGGGAGTCAGCGCACATCTCTAATATCTAAATTTGTCCTTTCAAAAATATTTTACTTTTGGAAAAAGTAAATAATCTGTATTGATTTCTCTCTGTCTTATCTATATAGCAGCCAGGCAGAGGATGGGGGGTAAGCTTCTCATGAAACTGAAAATCATAATAAAATGAAGTTCTGCTGGAGGAGTGAAATTGTTCTGTATTGTGAAGGACAAACGAGTCTGGCTCCACATTTCAGGCCTATATTTCTTACATCTGTCAATGGAGCATTGTGCTTGAGTCTGTATTTGGCAAGTTCTGCCCGGCATCACCATGCATGAAATATCGATTTCTGTGCTGTGCTGCTATCCACCGCCTTTTAATCCACAGTAATCACAGCAGAAGGGGTTTCTTTGTTGAAATTTGGAGGGGATTAAAGGGCATTGCATACAGAAAGCAAACTCAGCAAATCATGGACCTGAGGAGTGCTCAATACATTCGCACTCGCTGATATCTCTTCATGCTATCTGAATGGTGTTTTTTTTTAGTTTTTATAAAGGTTGGGGGGAGTATTAGTGAAATATAATGGGATGGGGCGTTTTGCATCCATCATTGCGCTGTACGGACCACCATGCAAGCGGTCATTGATATAGATGAGATTAGCCTGCTACCTTCACAGAGCTTATATTGTTCATCTCTATTAGAGTGCATCTTGTGTTTAAAATTCTATAGGGGTCTAGTTACTAAGCAGTGTTAGGAGACAGAGTGAAAAGTGATAAGGTGCCAGTCAATCAGCTCCCAACTGTCATTTTTCAAACAGCCTGTGAGATGGCAGTAAGGAGCTGATTGGCTGGTACCTTATCACTTTTCACTCTGTCTCCTAACACTGCTTAGTAAATAGACCCCATACACTTTTGAATGGTTTAAAACTAGCGTTTAGATTGAGAGACTTTAGGAATAACTTGGTATCATGACAGCTGAAATCGACTGAACTGTTTTACAAGCTGCAATGGTTAAAAGCTCGCTATTTCTATTTTTAATTTTACATTGGTATTTATCTACTGCAAATATCTATATAATTTAACAATGTGCTAAGGTCTGTACAGTCTACAACATGCATGTGCAGTGGGAGGGAACGGGGGGTGGGCTGGAGGAGGGATATAGAAGGGGGTCAGCTGGCTTATAGGTGGTCCCTTCACTAGTTGTTAACTAATAATATATCATATAATTCATGCTGCAATGATTTACTTACCATCTATAAATGTTGCTAATTCTCTGCACAGAAAATAGATACCTATCAATTATTTTTCTGGCCCATAATCCCCTTACTGGTGCTACCTGTGCTCTGTGCGGCAGCACCAGTAAGGGCCCTGCTCCCAATATATAGACATGCAAACTCTGGACAGATAAGACATGCTCCCAATCCAGTCTGCCATGCCCAGAATAGTACAGTTACCATAGTAGGGCACATCTGCCCCCGGGCCAGCACCCAGGGCATGTGATGTTGTGATGTCACACACAAGCTCCAGGGAAACACTGAGAGCAGGAAGATGGCTGCTGGGCGTGTCGTAAGAACGCACTTTTTGGCTTTCCATCTCGTTATTATGTCATCTGGGTAGTAATGTAGAAAAAGGGTGGTGGGGTGCTACTCTATGGTGCCTTCGTGGGTAGTGACTGTACTACGCCCTTGAGTTTGGGGCAGCAGGAGCAGTTGCACACCCCTCGTTTCTGTCTTGCCCCGGAAAACACCCACTAACATGTCATCTCCCACTTCTTTGAGGTCTAGGACTGTTCCGGGATAAGGTCAATTGCAGGCTAAAGTGCCTAATGTGCCGATAATCTCTGTGCCAATCCAGTGGTCCCCAGGATTAGTAAGGGTGCCCTGGAATACGTAGACTGCTAGCTGGCACAGATGTTGTATTGTGGTGTTTTTCCACATTTTCCACTGCTAGTATGTGCGCATGCGTACAAAAATATGGGCACAGGCCTACAGCAATATGGACACCTGCGTACAGCAATATGGGCACCTGCATACAGCAATTTGGGCACAGGCTTACAGCAATTTGGGCACAGGCATACAGCACTATGGGCACGTGTGTACAGCACTATGGGCACGTGTGTACAGCACTATGGGCACGTGTGTACAGCACTATGGGCACGTGTGTACAGCACTATGGGCACAGGCGTACAGCAATTTGGGCACATGTGTACAGCAATTTGAGCACATGTGTACAGCACTATGGGCACAGGCATACAGCACTATGGGCACAGGCATACAGCGCTATGGGCACAGGCATACAGCGCTATGGGCACAGGCGTACAGCACTATGGGCACAGGCGTACAGCACTATGGGCACAGGCGTACAGCAATTTGGGCACATGAATACAGCAATATGAGTAGAGTTTTGTTCAGCACTGAATTGCTCCTGTGTCACATACAAACTTTTGCTAATCAGGCTTTCAGAGCATGAATAACATCTCTTTGATAGAACAGTTAGTATCACCTCGGGCACTTTGGATTAGTGTAAAGCACAAAATAGCATCTTGAGATAAGGGTTTTAACACTTGTCAATTCTACCTTCTTAGCCAGCAGCTTCAGACCAATTTTTTTTTTGTAGTTGCGCTTACGTATGGCATAGTAAATTTAATGGAAGAGATTAGTGTAAATCTTTTTTTGTTTTAATTTATGTTTCAGTATAAAATCATTTTCCATTTCCAAGTCGCTTACACTTTAGGCATTGACCATAAAAACACTACTGTTGAAATAAAGGGCCTGATTCTGAGACGGACTCAAGATCAAATGCGGATGCATCCCGCGATTATCAGCAGACTGCGCACTCACCAAAGAGCAATAGCAGACTGCGCATATGTATCATACGCCACTGTTGGAGCTGTGCAGCACAGCCTTTGTTCCCTTGAGCATTGTAGCCGCCAGTCACTAGGACCCAACGACTCTCCATGGAGGTCTAACCTCCAACATGCGTCTTCTGCACATGCGTCATTCCCCCTCGGGATCCTGTATGACCAGACGTGTCCATGAGTTACTGCCTACACGGGGAGCCCTATAAAGCCTTATAGAGACCCCATAGCCCTGTACCACCTACAGTGCGTGTGCATACACTTGGTGCACTGCAATGTCCAGCATACTGTATACGTTCCAGGATGCATCTGACATACCAGTTACAGCCTGTACCTGTATTAATCCTGTGTCCTATGCTACCTGTTCCTACCTGTTTAGTAAGCCAACACCTGGTTAACTTGTCTGCTGTGGGGACTAACCTCCATTTGCACACCACTGCGCACCCAGCACCAGCGTATACTCTGCCAATACTCTCCATCCGTGAAATGGCCATTTCTGGGAGGCAACTGAATGGTTACTGCGCGGTCACATGGAACAGGTCCTTCTCTTGGGAGTGTTGTGGTCTTGTAGCCCAACTTGCGTCGCATGCCTGTCTGTGGCATGCGGATGGAGACGGGACACCTGTTAGAGTTGGATCGTTTGTACCCAGCATGGGGTGGGTGCATGTGCCGATACTAATGATGATGGTGCGACCAGAAAAACCGCAGGCGGTGCGATGCATACACATGAATCCACAAGGAGACTCGCATAGGCAGACGGATACTCGCATTAGCAGAGGACCTGATTCACTACTGATCGCAACTGCGATTATGCACGCAATCGGCCGATTGTTGCGTACTGTGCATGCGTATGCATTGCGTGTACCGGCCATTGCTTTTGGAACTGCGATCGCAGTGACTACGCAGACCCATTGTAGAGTGATTGACAGGAAGTGCCGCTTGTGGGTGGTAATGGGGGGGTGGTCGGCGGAACCCAGACGTGCCATTGCATTTGAACGCTGTTGGATGGGCATGCATAAATTAGTCACTGCGATGCCATATGCAGCCTGAGTACTCATAGTGTGCGATGAAGTTAGCAATTTCTGAGTAAGGTCAGAGCTTGTGCAAATGTGCGTGAGGCTGCGATGGTACTCGGTGTTACCGATGGTTTCGCAGTCTTGCTAAGTATTACAGATGTGTGTAAGGTAAAGTGGGCGTCCTTATGTTGTGCTGCGACGGCATAGCGATCGCAATGGATTAGCATATCATCGCAGTGAGACTGTGTGCGTAATCGCTATTGCGATCGCAATTGTGTTCCGTAATGAATCAGGCCCAGAATGAAGTAAACCTGGCAGGCATGGGCATTCGCATATGGCAGAGTTGGGCGCATACTGTATAATCCTGTGTGAATGGGATCTACATACAGTATCTTTCTCTGCAAAGTCATTTATTATTATTATTATCCTTTATTTATATGGCGCCACAAGTGTTCCGCAGCGCCTTACATAGTACATAGAACTAATAGGTGAACAAGAAACAAGTAACTTACAGTACATTACAGTGCAGGACAAGGACATTGCTGCAATAGCGATTAAAGCACTCACAATAAGCTGCCGGGAGTTGGCAGTCACGTGTTAGGTGCCCTAATGGGGAATAAGGAGCAGAAGAAAATGTAAAGAGAAGCACATGAGGGAAGAGGTCCCTGCTCGTGAGAGCTTACATTCTAATGTTACAAAATAATGGTGGCACCTCTTAACACCAATTGCATCAGTGCCACCAAGAGAATTGATAAAATCGGGAAAGTAAAAGTAACTTTCACACAAAAGATATGCCATTAAAATGGGGGTTGGGTACAGGATGCCGGCGCTCGGGATCCCGGTGGTCAAAATCCTAACCCTGCCCCTCTCCCTACCCTAACCCTCCCTTCCCAGTGCCTAAACCTAATCCTCCCCCCCTTAGTGCCTAACTCTAACCCCATAAATGCCGACTTTTAATCTGCCCTCCCCGGGAGAAGCCCGGGGAGGGCAGAATTGCGTAATTACTAGAATTGCGTCATTAAGCCCCGCCCCCTAATGACGGACCGCGGATTTCAGGTAAGTTTCTCCCCATTCTGCCCACTTCACTAGGAAGTGGGCGGGATGCAGGAGAAGTGCCTACACTGCCGGGAGTGCGGTGGGTTACCCGAAAAAAAATGGGAGCCTCACGCTACTTTTGGGAGTGTAGGCATATATGCCTAACCCTCCCCCCAACCCCAGCACTTACCATCAGGATGTCATCAGCCGGGATGCTGGCGCCGGGATGCCGCCAGGTATTGGGCACACAGATAGGGACAGAATGTGCACATTCTGAATGAATATACTGCAGAATGTGCATAGATGCCCAGGCTCGCACTGATAAGAGGCATATCTATAATATGTATGTGCAGCATACATCCCAACGAGTTGCCGTTATATTGACGGTGGACGGGATGCCGGCAGTTGATATACTGACTCCGGTATCCCACCGCCCAGCAAAATGCAGACGTCAGTATCCCCTTAGGGATCAGGATACCGGCGTCAGAATCCCGACACCCGGCATCCCGATCGTAAGACAGCGGAGCCAGGTAAGTCTTAGCTGCAGGGGGAGAGGGTTAGGTTTAGGCTGCAGGGAGTGGTGGTTAGGATTAGGCACCCCGGTGGGAGGTTAGGGATAGGCTCACCCTCCCCCTTGGCAGGGTTAGAGGGGGTTAAGGTTGGGCACTCCAACATGGAGGTTAGGGTTAGGCACTCCCCCATGGAGGTTAGAGTTAGGCACCACCAGGGGAGGGTTGGGGGGGGGGGAAGAGGGGGAGAGTTAGTATACTTACAGCCGCTGTCTGGATTCTATGTGCTCGGGCTGCCACTGTTGGGATATGAACCGGTGGCTACTGAGCCGCTGGTATTTCATACCAAGCCTATCCCAACATGTGCACGCCTTAGGGGACATGGACGCTCATTATGAGGGCATCACCACTATTGCTTGCCATGTTGAGAGTTCTTGAGCTTCTTCCACTCATCCATTTGTTTTTAATATGCCTAATGGAGTGTTTGGGGTCCCGGGCGGACCTCACGGCGGAGTGAACTGGGCAGGACTTTGACCCAGGGAACCTGTTCTCGATATCACATAATAAAATTTTATAACTTGAAGTTTTATACCCAGGCAATGCAGAGTACTTTAGCAAGTATATATGACAGACTCACACTGATACACCGACTCATAATGACATAAGGTCTATTTAGCTTAAACCTTTTAGCAGAGAAACAGTCTGACCCAATTTACCAAGCTCCAAAAACTATAGATTTTCTGAGTTTGGTCTCCCTTAAGTACTGTAATGGTATTTTAAGATGGTGTTATCCATTGTAGCCTATAGCCTACATTACATTACCGAATCAGGTTTCAGGAGAGGGAGCCTTTGGACCACAAAGTCTGATACATTGTTGGAAGCTCTCGCCACCACCAGCACCGACACTGTGACCTCCTTTTTGCCTATCTTGGAGTGACTGCAGATGCCGCTTGCTGCAGCCACACCATGATAAGGGTTGGGTATGAGATCCCAGCAGTCAGGAAACCGCTGGTCAGAATGCCAGCAGCAACACCCTTACCCCTAACCCTCCCTCCCCAGTGCCTAACCGTAACCGCCCCACCTAGTGCCTAAACCTAACCTTCCCCTCCCCACACTCTATACCTAACCCTCCCGCCCTGGTGCCTAAACCTAACCTCTCCCCGTAGTGCCTAAACATAACCTCCCCCTCCCCGCACCCTAGACCTTACACTCCCTCCCTGGTGCCTAAACCTAACCTCCCCCCTAGGGCCTAAACCTAACCTCCCCCGCCCCGCACATTAAACCTAACTCAGCCCCCTAGTGCCCAACCCTAATCTCCTCCCCCTAATGCCTAACCCTAACTTCGCACCCACACCCTCCCCCTAAAGCCCGATACTTACCTCGGGATGCCGGCGGGATTTCTGCGCTGGTTTTTCACCAGTCGGCATCCCACATGCCGGGATGCTGACCATATCCCCATGATAATACAACTTTACTGTTTCTCACTACAGAGATTGACGTTTGCCCTCAGGATCATGGGTTAAGAGCTTTAACTGAGTCCTCGCGTCCAGTCGCTGGTGTCAGAATGTGCCGAGTATATAAACAGATTTTGTAGTTAACATGTACTACTGTATGTAAACAAGCTTAATGTATTATGAGCTGTTTTCATACAGGTGTAATTGTAGTATAGCTATAGATTACCACTCCCAGGAACGGCTGCGATACTGTTGCGGCTAGATCCCCTTCAGCTACAGGGCCCTGACGTCATTAGTTACTATCCACGTGGACGGAATCGGTATGATTTACCGCCGGCCGCAAATCCCGACAGCGGAAGCCCGGCAGTGAAGATCCCGACAGGTAAGTATATTTTCTATTTACTAACCTACCCTATCCCCCTAACCCTAACCCTCCCTTAGGGGTGCCTAACCCTAACCTCCGCCCCAAGTGCCTAAACCTAACCCCCCCCTTTCCCGCAG
Source organism: Taudactylus pleione (assembly GCA_031769625.1). Lineage (NCBI taxonomy): Eukaryota > Metazoa > Chordata > Amphibia > Anura > Myobatrachidae > Taudactylus > Taudactylus pleione. The sequence continues at coordinate 4,756,041 of JAUIMM010000710.1, forward strand.
CCTTACCCGGTCTCCCTGGGGAGGTGCCTAACCCTAACCCCCCCTTCCCCTAGCCTAACCCTACTCCCGGGGGGGCTGCCTAAATAAGTCCCCCCCGGGAGCCCCTAACCTAGTCCCCCCTTCCCGCTCAGCTGTCCACGCCCGGCTTACCTTCGATCGGTAAGCCAGGTGTTGGGCTCCCGGCGTAGGTCTAATGACAGGCGTCGGGATTTCGACGCCTGCCATTAGACACTTGCCGGGATTAGACAGCATACCATGTGGACATAGAGTGGGAATAGTAGCCAGTGGCGAGCGAAGTGAGCCCTTGAGGGAACAAATTTCTACTATTGGTAGCCAGATACTACAGTTGAGACAAAATAACAGCGCTGTCAGGGCATAGAACCGCACTTCCGCCCTCACTCAACGTCACGTCCGGGTCCTTTAGCTGAAGGGGAACTAGGATCAACCCTGCGATACATACTCACATTTTATCAGCACCTTCTGCTGCTGCTCTGCCCAGATGAAGATGTGAAATCAATGGAATATATTTCCTATAAGTAAAATGCGCGCCTCTTTTTGTTTACGTCTCTCACCTAGTACAAGCTTTCGCTTTGTGGTGTGCGCATTGTTTCCTACTAATGCCTGGATGAAACCACGCCGGAATCAGATTCTTCTAATACCGCCATACGTGCCCTTTTGTGTTATACAGCTGAGCCTTGTTTAGATTCTGCATATGAAACCCATGTATATGACAGAATTGACTCTAAAGGACAAAGCTGAAATTCCCTGTCGCATCTAAAACCAAACTGCAATCTGCCCTCTATCTGAATAAAATGGTTAGGCTATCTGAAGTTCACAAATCCAATATAAAACAAATGCACCTATTCATATATGCTGAATCGCTGTTCATCTTTTCCACAAAGTGCTTTAAATCATCCGAGTTTGTGCAAGGGAGGCAGGGTACTGTAGCAGAGAGGAGCTGGTTTCACTTGAAAGAGCTTGGGGAATTAGTGCATTGAAAAATGGTGTCATGTTATTTGAAATGGAGTTGATTAGATATATTTACTGTTTTATTCATTTATTTTTAAGATTAGGGGGTTTATTATGTAGACCCTGCGCAACCAGCCATCCCGCTGTTGTGGGACTACATATCCCAGCATGCCCTGCCACAGTTTTAGCATGCCCTAATAGAAAATTGTGGCAGTGCATGCCGGCATGTGTAGTTCCATTGCAGCTGGAGTGCCACAAGTTTGACACCATTGTTAATAAGCTTTTTTTGAGTTACTGTACATTAGTCTTCAAAGACAGCAATGGTAACAGTGACATCTTCAGGTAACGAGAAGGTACTACAACAATAACAACAGTTGATAGAAGCATAACTTTCAGCTGATGTTTTATCATTGTATCATATATAGTGAAACATAGTGATTTCTAGAATGTCAGTCATTTAAAAATAAAACAAATAGTTTCCTACCTTCTAGGGATGTGAATACAATTTCATAATAACTGAAAATAATATTTCTGGAGATGTGACATGAAAATTCAAGTACCGTTACGGTGATGCTGTCAGATTTATCATTTGTAATCCCATAGTCCTTGCATGATGGACATTACAGAAGACCACCATCAGTCCAGCATTTAATGTTGGTTAGCCAAACAAATTTTCCAGAGGCATTAGACCTGTTTACCAAGACTCCTAATGGGGAGGGAGCTAAATATTTGTCATAGGTATTAGTATGGCTTTCATGGACCATACAGTTCAGTAATGGGCCTTTTTATCAAATAATATTTGCGGGATATTCCCCAAAAACTGCAGTTTTCGGGGGATGCCCACAAACATTAAGGATTTTTCCTAACGAAGTCGGCACTATGGGGGGGGAGGGTAATGCCGTAATTTGCGGGTAAACGGCAAGGGAGTGGGGCCAACATGACGTGTTTCTATACACACGATGTCATATTTGCCCCACACCCTCGCAATCGAGCCGCAAATCATGGTATTCCCCATTAGGGGGGGTGTCCTAATAACACGTACTACCGGACCCCGCCCCCACCTCCAGTCAGCGGCATCTCTTCTCTGGGCTTCTCCTGGGGGAGAGAGCTGAAAAGTAGGTAAGTATGCCTTAGTGTCCTATAGATGTGCATTCGGTTGCTGCGTTGCACACCACAAACTTCATTCCATCAGTAAGACAGGAACTTCACATCACTACTTTGTGCTACTGTGCGACTCTACTCCTTAAACTACTTAACTTTTTGACTCACACTGATACAGCAGCAGGAGAGCACTTTGCAGCAGTAGGCCCCGCTCCTGTGATTCTTCGGTCTGTGGTGAGGGGATGTAGTTAATCTACCGGCGGCCGGGATGATCGGACTAAAGATAGGTGTCGAAGGTTTAGGGTGCGGGAAGGGGGGTTAGGGTTAGGCACCCCTGTGTGGAGGTTAGAGTTAGGCACCACCGGGGGGGAAGTTAAGCATCCCTGATGGAGGGTTAGGGGGGGACAGCGGTAGGGTTAGGTGACTTACCGCCCCTGTCGGCATCTTCATTGTTCGGACCTCCGGTGTCGGGATATGAACCAGCTATTCAGCTGCCTGGATTTCATACACAACCCGTGGTGGGCCTAAATGAGTCAGTTCTCATAGTTTTTGCATTATATTTCACACTGTTCCCTCCACATAGACCCGCGGATCATGGCATTACGGTCACGAGGGGGCGGGGCTCCGATTGTGGGCCACCCACTGTAGAGATGGAGTCAACTGCCTCCTTCTTAGAAGGGTAAGAGCATAGGGATTGTGTAAAACCGCACTAGCAGAACCCCCTTCCCCCACCCCCATGTATGCGCCACTTCACATGCAGCCTTGTCCTCACTAACATCACATATCCCCTGAAATGTTCTGTGATAGTAGGGACCCTGCTCCTTTTTCTACGTAATTCTCAGTCTGTGGCTTCCTACTGTCTCCATTCACATAATGTCACTGCCCCTGCCATCACTAACCTATCATTAGTCCCCTGATATTCTCTGCACTGCTTTGGGACACTGGGCCTGATTCAGACCCGCTCGTAAGCGCAATGCGCTCGCAAGCGGGTCGATGTTGGCCCAGTGCGCAGGCGCACGACGGAGCCGGCTCCGTCGTGCGCATGCGCGGGACCCGGATAGCGGCGGGCAAACAGTCGCTCCGGGTCTCGTACCAAAGGGGGCGTGCTGTCGATGTTGAGTGATAGCACGCCCCCTTTGGTGGGCGGGCCAGGGGCGTGGCTGCCCAGACGGAGGCGTTCCCATGGGAACGCCTACCGTCTGGGGCCGGCCCAACTGACATCACAAGTGATGTCAGTGGGAGTGCTTTCGGCTCTGGTAGAGCCGAAAGCACTCTAGGGCTTGCGGCAACGAGACCCTACCACAAGGGTCTCATCACAAGTCCGATGGTCAAGACCATCGCGACCATCTTCCTGGCCATTCGCTATAGCTGTGGGTGGTCACCCACAGCTATGCGAGTAGCCAGGAGGCTGCTCTAAAAATACAGAAGGCCGGCCCTGATTCAGAGCGAGCGTTCTGTCAGAGCATCCGGCTCTGAATCAGGCCCACTGCTTCTTCCACTATATAACTCTCAGTCCCTGGTTTCCTGCTTACTTTATAACACTGCCCCTGTTACTGAGTGCCACAAGGTCAGCGCGCTCCCTGAAATACTCTGTACTACTGTAGACAGTCCCATTACCTGTTTCGTTAATATTATGGATTCATAATTGACAAGCAGGGAATGGAAATTAAAAATACTGTATAATAATATAGATAGACCCCAGTGAAACACACTTTAAAAAGGCCGTAAGTTCAAATTTAATTATTATACAGTGGTAAATTATATTTGGTAGGGCAGCAATATAAGTTTTCTTCACCATGAAAACATCAATATTTCTAAGAGTTTTAAATTGTTTTCTGCTTTATACATATTTGTATAAGGGTTTTGCTATTCCATGGCGTTTATTCCTAAGCATATTAACAAATACTGTAGCTTTGTCAAGGATTCTGGTGGCTCTGCATGTGGGTTTCAAATCTGCAGTAAATACAAGGTTGACATTCACTGAGTGCTAAGACTATGGGCCTTCTATAGAAAGGGAAAGATTCCTGGAAAAAGGTTACGATTGGTGGGAGGGTGTAGTAGGAAGATTGTCTCTCACATGTATCTGTCATCTGTATTTCAACACTTAACCTTTTAATATGCCATAGTCATTAGTTCACTTTAGTCTGTGTAAAAGAGTGTAGCTCCTGGCAGCTATTTCAAATGTCTTTTTCAGATTCAGCAGATCTTCACCTCGTTCTTATCTATTATTATGTGTGTTTCTACTTTACAGAGACAGTCACATTCAGACACCCCAGCAAAGGATACTGGGAGTTGTAGTTCAAATCTCTTGGATGCTGCAATCTGCTTTGAAGGGAAATAAATACACATTAGACACGTTCATGCTTAAGGGGTCTAAAAAGTGGAGGCACATATAGTAACTGTTGTAATTCCTACACCGTTCACCTGATTTGGATGTAATTACCCTCAAATTAAATCTGAAAGTCTGCAGTTAAAGCACATCTTGTTTGTTTCATTTCAAAGCCATTGTGGTGGTGAACAGAGGCCAAAATATGAAAATGCTGTCAATGTCCCAATATTTATGCACCTGACTGTATATTGGCAAATCCTAGAGGTGGCATAGGTGTCAGTGGTGTGTGATGGAGATTAGTACACTTGGTAGATCACTTAACCAGGTCTTAGCAGTGATGTGCGGTCAGGTGAGGCAGTGCCTCACCTGTCATACTTAGGTATACTCCAGAGTTTTGACTATAAAAATGCAAAGAAAATATTATCAATATCTTCTTTGTATTATTCTAATAATTTTTATAGTCAAAACTAAGGAGTTAAAAGTGTATTTTCCCTTTTCCGCGCACACACCCCTGATCAAAACTCACCAAATTTCCAGCACTATGTACTGCTGCACCTTTGTATAATGCCCACATGAACCCTCAGGTTCATATACAGTATGTATGTGTAAATCTGGCTCTGATACCAGCCAGTGCCTCCCTAGCCATTTATCTCACCGCACGTCACTGGGTATTAGGTTTTTTAACCAGACAGAACAGGTTTACAGGGCAACACAGGGTTAATGCAGCAGGTATATAAAAGGCATACAATGCAGTATATAATATTTGCACCAGATCCAGCCAGGAACGTATAGAGGAGCGCAGGTGGTGTGTGACAGGTGGGGGAGCACACACCTGTGTCTGTACATACAGTGGTATATACACGCTGGTTCTGTAAGTGCAGCAGTAAGGCGTTGGTGGTGCAGCGGAAGTGACTACAGTCTGTAGCTTGCGTAACGTCGTCTCTATACTAGGTAAAGTATGGAGACTCTCAAAGGCACGTTCTTCCAGCATGGAGGACAGAGCTGAAGACGCGTGGATACGTCACGCATGCGCCGTATCACACAACGGTCTGAGGTAGCGCCTCTGACAGTCTGGGGGTCCTAGTCCGTGGACGGAGAAACAGCGCAGCGCACTCTCTCCTAACATTTAATACATTTTACAATATAAACTAATGTAAACTGGAAAGGAGAACAGTCCCAAATACATAACCTCCCTCAAATACTCACTCCCTTGTATCCTGTAGGCCAGGGACGTATTAAAATGGGAGGGGGCCCATGTGCAGTCTCCGTCCGGGGCCTCCTCCTCTATCTCCGGTGGCCGGCAGCACAATGAACGCAGCACCACAGCAAAAGACTCCGGGCCTGATTCAGAGCCGCTCGCTCTGAATCGGGGCGGGGATTTTTTATTTATTTTTTTCCTCCTGCCCGCTCGCTAAGCTGTGGGTGCCCACCCACAGCTTGTGCGAGCGGGCTGGAGACGGTCGCGAGTATCGCGACCATCGGGCTTGCGACGAGACCCTGGGGTAGGGTCTTGGCTGCCGCAAGCCCGAATGGACTCTCTGCTCTAATAGAGCAGGAAGTCCACTACTGACATCACGAGTGATGTTAGTAGGGCTACCCACAAACGGCAGGCGTTCCTAAGGGAACGCCTGCGTTTGTGCAGCCACCCCCCCTCCCCGCTTACAAAACGAGGCGAACTGTCAATCAACATCGACAGCCGCCCCATCTTGTAGCGAGCCCCGGAGCGACTGAACTTCAGTCGCTCACTGGGGCTCGCGCATGCCAGCTGCGGCGCATTCTCAGGGGCCAAACATCGACCCGCTTGCGAGCGGATCTGAATCAGGCCCTCTGAGCACTAGTCTAGTCTACCGCACCAATTTCCTGGTGATCTCCGTACCGCGCATGTGCAAAACACTGGGAAAATGGCCGCAGCAGTGATTTTTACAGCAATGAAAGCACCGACGTGGGACTCCGGAGAGGTAAGTATTAAAAATATGGGTGCATGCTGTGCGGTGTGGGTCCCCCTGGACCCAGGTGCCCGTGTGGCCCGCACCCCTGGTGTAGGATATACCTCAGCACACAGACATCCAAGTGCCAATCACCCCATGCCACTCCCCCAACGCTCTGCATCAAAGCTAACCTGGCTCACATGCCTTCAGGCCAACATAGCCTTCCATTCATTTTTTTAAAACCGCTTTCTAGCTACAATCACATCATGAGAGAATTAGTAATATTTGCTGTAGTCATTGTGAAAGGAACACACGCTTTTTAAACATTCTGGAGCCATTTAATGTGATGAGGATTTTATAGATTGTAAGGGTTATCTTCCATAAGTATCTTTATTTAATCACAGAAACTTGCATTTATCCCTTTTATTTAAAAGCTGCCTGCATTTTTCTTGAGTGGCATTGTATAAACAAATTTGTGCACACTTAAGTCAGAACTGTCACTGTGATTTTGCCTAAAACTTGATTTGAAAAGGCATCCGAGGTTCTCAGAAATGTTATTACCTACAGTCAGGATTGGATTTAGCATTCAGTACAGTTACTGTATGTCTGTGCCCAGGGAGGTAGAGAGATCCAGAGGCAGCTTTGTCCACATTTATCTGAGGAGATGATGCAACTATTTTATCCTCTCACTGGACCCGAAGATAGGAATGCTCTGGGGCAAAGGGGTGTGGCTAGCAGATAAGTCGGCGCTTTATCTGTGTACGCCGACTTGCTCCAATGTTGTATGCCCAACACTGACTACAGCTGCAATAGTCACCACTATGCTTACAGTGAGATTGTGATAGGAACTCCTATACGTGCGGCACTGAAGATGGCGTGTACTGCTCCGTCTGTGATTAACTACATAATTCTAAATGAGCCCCAAAGCAGTTACGTAGTTGGAAATCTAATCTACACAGATGTGGCCTCACTCATCTTTGCTGCCGTTGCAACTTGCCGCCGCACACGTGATGAGAGTTGCGCACCAGTAAATGGGCATGTGCGTCTTTTTTGCTCCCACGATCCATAGGATTGCATGGTACGAATGTTGCCGCAGCTTGTCGTACTGTGGCGTATGCATCTGCAGCACATCGCATGCCGCGATGTCTGCACACATTTACCACATCGGCGGCAAAGATGAGTGAGGACACATCTGTATGTACAGTATTTGTGTGTGTGTGTGTATATATATATATATATATATATATATACATGTTTATTACAGTTCATCCTTACATATACAGTAGGTGTGGGTTTCTGTAATATGAAAACTAGATGAAAGATGCACGTGTAATGAGTATGTATTCAGAGAATAATACATGGGAGGAATTTTATACTGTCAGAGACCGTTTGCACAGTATCAGCCTTTATTGAAAGGAAGCTGGTAACGTGAACTCTATCACAGAGGCCAGTATTGTGCTGGGAATGCTGGAAATTGTGATATGGAATAAATACTCTGTTTGCTTTTAAAAAAACATGACATTGTAACAAGAAACAAATAAAAAAATAAAATGTTGACATAAAATTAGTGATTACAGATCGGTTTATAATGTAGCATGAACCTTTGCAGAAGTTTGGGTGTGTCTGGTACACAACTTCTCAGCTCACTCTACAATATGTTACCATTATACCACAAAATGTGTAGCTGATTCTTTCATTGTTTATTTATGCACAGTACAGGCTTACCAGGCAGGCACTGAGGCTGTGTTTGGTCTTTTCAACGTGATTTCATGGTTTGTTAATAAAGATAAACACACACGAAAAGAACCCCAGATGCTAATAAAATGTATGTATGTATATATATATATATATATATATATATATATATATATAATCATTTGTCACAATTACAGAAGAGTGATGTAATAATCAAGTGTGTAAGTAATTACAGCAGCATGCTCCATATAAAGCCACTGCAAGAGGTGAAACCATTCAGAGGAATTACCTGGGCACTTTTTCTTGCTAATTTTATGATCCTTTACTGCTGCAGTTGCTCAGTGTCCCCTTCTGGACTGAGTATTGCAAATGGAGACTTTTGTACACCGTTGCTGCAGATGGGGTGTACCACTGTTTTTGATTGCTCCTGGAGCATCCCTTTACCCCTGTGTACATTAAACACTGCTGCCGGAGCCCTCTCTATTTTAGTGGTTGGGGCTTGTTTCTGATGCAATATGTGCCAAGGTGCTGCAAAGTGTTCATGCACATCAAATTTCACGGAGACGGAGCGAGCTGTCGATGTTGATTGACAGCTCGCTCCGTTTGCTGGGCAGGCAGGGGGTGTGTCTGGCCAAACGGAGGCATTCCTTTCGGAACGCTTGCCATTTTGTGGGCGGCCCCACTGACATCATCAGTGATGTCAGTGGGGAGCTTCCTGCTCAAACAGAGCAGGAAGCTCCCTGGGGCTTAAGGTTGACGAGACCCTACCCTAGGGTCTCGTCGTAAGCCCCGATGGTCAAGACCATCGCGACCATCTCCCTTAGCGGTCGTTAGAGCTGTGGGTGTTAACCCACAGCCTAACGACCGACATGGAGGCGGCCGTTCAGGATGCAAGCGGCCGCCCTGTTTCTGAGCTTGCATCCTACGACCGCCTCTGAATGAGGGCTGTCCTTCCTGATTTTTAGAGCGGCCTCCTGGCCGCTCGTATAGCTGTGGGTGACCACCCACAGCTATAGCGAGCGGCCAGGAAGATAGTCGCGATGGTCAAGACCATCGCGACCATCGGGCTTGCGATGAGACCCTTGTGGTAGGGTCTCATTTCCGCAAGCCCAAGAGTGCTTTCAGCTCTAACAGAGCCGAAAGCACTCCCACTGACATCACTTGTGATGTCAGTGGGGCCGGCCCCAAACGGTAGGCGTCCACATGGGAACACCTTCGTCTGGGCAGCCACGCCCCCGGCACGCCCACCAAAGGGGGCGTGCTGTCACTCAACATCGACAGCACGCCCCCTTTGGTGCAAGACCCAGAGCGACGGTTTGCCCGCAAGCGGGTCTGAATCAGGCCCAGAATGCGGCTGCGTCTAGCAGTTTTTTCAGCAACATACATTTGCGTCACATGTCTGATCGTTTTGAGTAGGGCACATCTTGTCGTTTTTTCTTTGTCCCTCAAATGTGAGTTACTCAGTGGTGTAACTAGGTATTTGAAGACCCCATAGCAAAAGTTTGTAAGGGCAAACTTTCACCCAATGGTGAAAGATGTATATAATGGGATGGGTACGGGATGCCAGCGATTGGCAGTCAAAAAATCAGACGCCGGCATCCCGCATGGGTTAGAATACTGACACTTGTCGGCAGGGCTGCCATCAGAAATTGTTGGGCCTGGTACTCACAAAATAGGCAGGGCCCCCTGGGGGGGAATGTGGCAAAGGTGGGCGGAGTTACACTTGGGGGGGATGGGATACATAATTTGTTGCGTAAACCAGTTTAAAAATTCTCAGTGTTTGGGCTGTGGTTATCATAACTTGTCAAACTATCATATAATATAAATATAATATAATATATGAAACTACACAAGAGAAAACTGCTGTAAGTTTATACACAAAACCAAAATCTATAATAAATGTATATAGGGAAAGCAAAGTTGATTCTACATACATAAATACACACATAATAAATATATACATATACTGCAGGGACCACATAACATACATTGAAACAGCCAAAACCACATATTAAACATCAAATAAGCCAGTTGCACATAAAATACACTGGAATGTCAGATCTACATAAAAAGCAAGAAGGGAAGAGCAGGACAATGAGAGCTGCACCTATTGGGGGGCACAGGGATGGCTAGACATGGTTAGGGGGGGAGGGAAGGCTTTCTGGACTAGGGTACACAGGGCTAGGAAGGCTGTCTGGACTCGGGGGAGGGGGGCAGGGAAAGCTGTCTGGATTGGGGGGGAGGCACAGGGCAGGGAAGGCTAGCTAGACTAGGGTGGGACAGGGCAGGGAAAGCTGTCTGGAGTTGGGGAAAAACGGAAGGCTGGCTGACTGGGGGGCATAGGGTAAATTCAGGGACTATATAGTACCTGGTTTAGTCTTTTTACTTCCAGCTGGTCCAGCCAGGTGAAAACAGAGCCGATGGTTCACTCACTGGCCTTGTCCCTCCTCCTGCTTTCCCAGTCAGTTCTACCCAGCAGCAATCCAGCGACGAATGCATGTCAAATATGGCGCCGGCCGCGAGCCAATCACAGCTCGCGGACCGGCAACAAATCAGGAGCGGCTGCTGGTCCGCGAGCTTTGGATGTCTCGCAGCCGGTGTTCTATCAATTCTCCCTGGCTGCTGGTGGAGTATTGCTGCCACCGGGGCCCCTCTTTTTCTCTGCTCCTTCCGGGCCCGGGACTCGAGGCCCGGCGGTCCCCCCCTGATGGCGGCCCTGCTTGTCGGTCAGTATTCTAACCCTCCCCCTCTCCCTATCCTAACCCTTCCTCTGCAGTGCCTGACCCTAACCCCATCCACCTAGTGCCTAAACTTAACCTTCCCCTCCCTGCACCCTAAAGCTAACCTTCCCCCCTTAGTCCCTAACCCTCCCCCTAGTGCCTAACCCTAATGCTAACCCTCCCCCCAACCCTGCTACTTACCTTTGGGATTCCGGTGGTTGGGATATTGACCACATCCCGTATATAACACATGTAACTTTGACAAGAATGATGGCCCCCCCTCAGCTCTGGGCCCCATAGCAGCTGCACCCCTTGCACCTATGGTAGTCACACCCATGGAGTTACTGCATATCAACTAGGTGTATGCATGTAAGAAAACAGTGTCCTGGGCATATAGATCATAATCTGATTTGTGCATATAGGAAGGGGACACCTATTTCCTCCATAGCTCGGTGTAAGTGCTGATAATGGTGATGATCGGTGCTGTAGGGGTAGGAGGCTGTCGGTGGTGCAGTTGCAAAGATCCGTACAACTCAGAATATGGGCGAATATTCGCATTTGACTTCAATTCATGGCCGGTATACAGAGTTTCAGCAGAAATGTGTACGACTAAGATTGAGGGGCATTGTACAACCAAAATGTTACTGCCTACTCTAAGGGCATTAAGTACAATAAGGCCTGGGTCTGTATGTATGACTCAGGGATGCCCATTCAGCCACAAGTAGACATGCCATGGGTTTATGTACACCTCTACATCACCTGCATGCACTTGGCTATGGCGTAGGTGCAGTGTGAAAGATATGCTCTGCAGATGGACCTACCTTCAGCTCTGCATCAGCCAATAAATTTGAATTTGGGGAAATATACAGTATATGCGTAATGATGAGACGCCATGGTCATTTCATTCATCGGTCGGATCTAGATAAGACAGATGCGTCCTCATCATTGGAAGCTCCAGGGGGGGGGGGTGCACCAACTGCCAGTGAGTCCCGGCCGGCGATGTCTAGCAGAGTGTGGGGTGGCAGTTGGTGTGGATCCCCTATTGGAATATTGTACTGTGCTGCAGCCCCACCTCTGGAGCCGGCACTGGTGCTCATACCATACTATCCTTTATGCGCCATATGATGCATGGAGCGTCTCAGACGATCTGCCACATGTAGCTATTCCAAGACGTTCTTACTTTTCCCTGAATTTATCATCTTATTCGCTACACAGCAGCATACACAGTCACTTATAGTGTATTAGGCCCTCAGCATTTGGTATTTTTCGCTGCAAAAGGAATTGGTATAAAGTCGCAGATTGATGCATAGCGTGGCTCACTCATATTGTGCCTCCATCTTTTGCCTTTTTACGCAGTCGGGAACGCGGCTGGCAGAATCCCGACACCGGCATCCCGACAAGGCTAACATACCGACACTTGTCGGTCAGTATGCTAACCCTCCCCCTCTCTCCCTCCCCTAACCCTCCCTCTTTGGTACCTAACCATAACCTTCCCCCCCTAGTGCCTGAACCTAACCACCCACTCCCCTCCCCGCACCCTAACCTTCCACCTAGTGCCTGAACCTAACCACCCCCTCCCCTCCCCGTGGTCTAACCTTCCCCCCTAGTGCCTGAACCTAGCCTCCTCCTCCCCGCATCCTAAACCTAACCCTCCGCCTTAGTGCCTAACCCTCCCCCTAGTGCCTAACCAAATGTGATAGGCACCGGGTTCCCGGTGCTGGTAATATCAGCGCCGGCATCGCGGCCACCAGGATACTGCCTGTATCCCGTCCAGGGCACCTTGCATTGTAACTTTGTCAAATTAGCAGTGAGACTAACAGGGCTGGATTCAAGGGTTGGGTATGAGATGCCGGCGGTCGGGATGCTGCTGGTCAGAATACCGACAGCGGTAGTCTCCCTCCCTAGTGTCTAAACCTAACCTCCCTCCCCTAGTGCCTAAACCTAACTCCATCCACCCCACTGTTAGTCTGGTCCTGAAGACTGAAGGTGCATACACACACAACGATTTTTCGAACGATTATCGATAACGATATCATTTATCGTTCAATCGTTGAAAAAATCGTTCACTTTCTGAGTTAAAACGATGAACGATTATTGTTCATGCGCGTTCACGTTTGTAGTTCAGTCAGACTGACCAACTGAACGATTTTCATTAAGGGAATATGCAAAAATCGTTTGTAGTTCAAAAAAATAATCTGACAGAATATCGTTCATAAAATCATTGGTAACAAAATCGTTGTGTGTGTATGCAGCTTAAGAAGACGTATATTTAGGGGGGAAAAAAATCTGTGCCGAGAAGCAAGGTGCGGTTACGTCACAAAGTCTACGGTGCGCCAAACGGGGCTATTTTCGTGCGGTTTGAGGATAGGTGTATATTTTGGACACATCAAATTTCCAGCCAAATGCATAATAATTAGAAAAGTTTTGGAGACCTCTCTTGTTTGTTAGTTGTTAGACCTGAAATAAAAGATTTGCAGAGCAGATAAAATAAGAAGCAAAGTTGCAGTAAAGCAGTGTCAACACCAGGGAATAAGATTTAACAATAACTAAGATCTTTGTCTTTTCTATGCATCTGTTCTCTCTGGTGCACCAACCTCCTTCCTTCAGTTTTAAAATGCATAACAGAGCAAGTCATCCGTCATGTTCCTGCCCAAACCTCCAGTTTATCCAACTCCTTCTGTGGAGAAATTACAGTGTGCTCTGATTTTATAACCTTGCATAATTTAGTGCCATCAGCAGAATGAAGTCTTCGCTCTCAATGACTAACTCAAGGTCAATAATAAACAAGTTAAAGAGAGGCGCCCAGGCATTAAATCCTGCACCAGTGCATTTACTCTACCAGTTAAAAACGTATGTGATCTGTTTATGTTGTTTTAATGGAAATAATCTGCTTGTAAATATTTCCAAGGAAACCAGTCCCCATTTCACCTATAGCAAAGCTCTGCTGACTTCATTGCAGTTGTATTTTTATACAGTGCATAGGCGTTTTATCCGAGGGGGGGGGGGGGCCACATGCAATCTGCGTGGGGGCCATCACTCCTCACACTGGGCCTGATTCAGCACTCGCTCTGAATCAGGGCGTCCCTTTTTTTTTTTGTAAAGACGGCCTCCTGGCCACTGGCATAGCTGTGGGTGACCACCCACAGCTTATGCGAGCGGCCAGGTGATGGTCGCGATGGTCAAGGCCATCGGGCTTGAGATGAGATCCTTGTGGTAGGGTCTCGTGGCTACAAGCTCCAGTGGACTTCCTGCTCTAATAGAGCAGGAAGTCCACCTACTGACATCACGAGTGATGTCAGTAGGGCCGCCCTCAAACGGCAGGCGTTCCTCCAGGAACGCCTCCGTTTGCCCAGCCACCCCCCCCTGCCCGCCTCCAAAACGGGGCAAGCTGTTAATCGCCATCGACAGCTGCTCCGTTTTGGTGCGAGACCCGTAGCGACGGAGCGCCCGTCGCTGGCCGGGTCTCGCGCATGCGCACGCTGGAGCCGGCTCCGGCGTGTGCATGAGCAGTAGGGGACCATCGACCCGCTTGCGAGCACTGTGCGTTCGCGAGCGGGTCTGAATCAGGCCCACTGTGCACAGTGAGGACTCTGGTATTGTGCATGGGCATATCTTCAGGAAAATGGCACCCATCACCCTACTCCTAGTGACTTCTGTACTATGCATGGTGGGCATATCTCTGGGAAAATGGCACCCTTCACCCTACTCCTAGTGACTTCTGTACTGTGCATGGGCAAATCTCTGGTAAAATGGCGCTCATCACCCTACTCCTAGTGACTTCTGTACTGTGCATGGGCAAATCTCCAGGAAAATGGCGCCCATCACCCTACTAGTGACTTCTGTACTGTGCATGGGCATATCTCCGGGAAAATGGTACCCATCACCCTACTCCTAGTGACTTCTGTACTGTGCATGGGCATATCTCTGGGAAAATGGTGCCGGTAGCATTTTTTAGCGATTGCTTCAGTACTAGCTGTAAAGTTTATTTATTCCATGGGCACACTTTTCGGTGGTTTGAACTGTACCCTGGGCCTGATTCAGCGATCGCAGCTGCGATTTTGGACGGAAAGCAACTGCGGAAATAATGACAAAGTTCAGCCGGCAGACAGACGCCCACTTCTGCTTTCTCATATCCATCCATTGTTGCTCTTCTGTTGAAAAAGCATTTACACCAGGTCTGACCAGCCGCAGACACTGCAAGTATCTTCACACGCAGTGGCTATTTTATGCACGTCAAATCAAACTTGTACTAATATAGGCTCTTCCAAACATGTCTGCCCCCGAGTGTGTAGACAGGGGCGTATATATATATATATTGAGTGCAGTGCACACGAGCCCCTGGGTCCAAGGAGCCCACATCGCACACCCTGCACCCATTTATTCAGTACTTACCTCTCCGCAGTGCCACGTCGGCATTAGCAGTGCTGTGCGATTCACAGGCAAAATGGTGCAGTGGCCATTTTCCCTGCATTTTTCCCATGCACAGTAGGGAAACCACCATTTTCTTGGTGACCTGCGCATGAGCAGTATACTCTGGCACAGCACAAGAGTCTACTCTAGTGCCCGGAGTCTGCTGTGCTCAGTGCACTGCCGGCCGCTCAGTAGAGAGGAGCAGTGGCAAACGCAGGATTTCTAGAGGGGGGTTTCCAAATGCTTGATTTTAGAGTGTGTGTGGCAAGGCCATGAAGAGGACATACTTATCCATCTTTAATATGCGTCATACAAAGTGTATTGTGTGTCATAACTCCAGCATATACAGGACCAGAGATTACAGTAAGCCATTAAATGTGGCAGTATGGCCATCCTGCCTTAGCTGAATGTTTTTATTTTAGATGTGGGCACCATTCCAGGGCATGGGAGCAAGTCGGGGAGCCTGGAGGAGCAGCAGAAGACCCTAGCACTGCCCTGGACATAGAGATTCACTGCTATAGAGCCAAATATGTATATCTAACAGTGCATGTTTTCCAAATCCCGTAATTGGTGCACAGGTTATTTATTACTGACTGATACAAGTTAAAAGATCCACAGGTGGTGCTATTTATTTCATTTATGATACTGAGAAGAGCATACAGCGCTAGTAAAATTCCATTATATTACTCTTTTTATTGTGGTCATGGTGTGGGCTGTGGAGGGGGACAGAAACCCCCTCTGCGTTTGCCTATGAGGAGGGGGCCCCAGACGGAAGCAACACATGGGCCCTCTCCTCTTTTAATACGCCCCTGCGTGTAGGTGCAAGAATGGGGAAGATTTGACACCTTTATTGCCCAAACACCATCCCCCAAACCCCATTCCCTGGCTCCTCTAGTGTTTTTGCAGTGCAAAGTAGAATTGGATTAGTGAGCAGTTACCACATTCTGTACATATACGGTTGTCTTTAATACAGAACATTTTTATGTTATTTATACTTTCATGCTATTAATTTACGTTTAATACATATAATTATTCTTCCAGCTTTTATATTTTTTTTCACACTAAACATTGTATTTCACAGCTTTGCACATTTGACTAAATATATTTTTCCTTGCTGAGATGTAAGCTGTGACTATGAATTACACTGAGAGATATAAATAGCTCATCGTTTTGATTTCAGCATTGGAAGCTCAGCAATAGAAACAATCAGCCGTAACAAGACTTTTTGGTGCCCTGTGCCAGAGATACAGAGCCGGGGTTGTTGGACCAGTTGTGTCAAACAGGGGCGCCACCCATAGAGGGCGCACCCTTCCCATACATCCCGATTTCAGCGGGACAGTATTGTCATATCAGGAGGTTGGGGACCCCCACCGCCGCAGCTGTGCGGTGGTGTCGGACCCAGGAGTCTGAAATTATGCTGCGCGCATGCGCAAAGGAATCCATTCAGTGATGGGAGAGGGCTGGGGGAAGCTCAACTAGTGAGGCTCCCCCCCAGCCTGACGTTATTTGGAGGCGTGCCATGCAGGCACGCCTCCAAATAACGCCACGTAGCAGGTGTGACCTATGGTAGTTAGGCCACGCCCCCATTTTCAGTAGGGGCACACTAGAGAGAGAGCCGGCACAGGGTGCTCTGACACCTGGAGCCAGCCCTGCAGAGAAAGCATTGGCGCCCCCCATCCCACCATATTTTAAATAGATAGTGCACCTGAAAAAGGGCCATGGCCTCATGGGTAATGGCCAGGGAAGAGATAGGGGTTCTTTTGGGACAGCCAGGAGATGATAAAAGAAGAGGAAGCTACAAGTAAGAATGACAATAAACAGGAAAATTGACAGGCCATGGCACTGGTCGCACTACCCTAGTTATGGCCCTGGAAACAATGACTCTGGAAAATAATTAGACCTTTGTAATCTGACCACTGATGGACATTAATGAGGTTTTCTCAGGGCTGTAGCTGGGCTTTTTCATGCCCTGTGGAAGGCCCGCCCTCAGTATATATGATGTCCTATACTCGTCCTGCCCCCAGAACATGTCCTGCAGAGGGGATGGGGGGGGGTCAGGTCGGGAGCAAGCAAGTAGTCTGGTGCATCCTAAGGACACGTCACTCTCCAGGCTGCAGGGTGACAAGTCAGAGAAGGGTGCCACTAAGACCGCAACCCCCAACTTTGCGCCTAGGGCGGCTGAACAGGTCACAGACTCCTCTTAATCGCCATGGGTCAATAAATTAGTGTGACACAGTGGGGTATATTTACTAAGGTGCGGGTTTTTAGAAGTGGTTTTATTGCCCATAGCAACTAATCAGATTCTAGCTATTACCTTCTAGAAGGTGCTAGATAAATGTTAAGTAGAATCTGATTGGTTGCTATGGGCAACAAAACCACTTCTAAAAACCCGCACCTTAGTAAATATTCTCCAGTGTGTTTAAAAACATACACTTTATAAAGCAGGGATGATGAATGTAATGGTCGGTTCCAGGGGACAGGTTATATTAATACATCTGCCTCCACTGCAACCCCCTGCATTATATCAGCAAGTTCACAAATGCTTTGCTTTATAACATTTCATTACGTATAACATCATGTACAAATGGTACTTTTCCCTGATGCCAATAAGATCAATAGCTTTCATTTCACTATTGAGCATAATTTTTGGGTCAGACCCAGTTTTTGCCGACTAAAATAGCTGCATAATCAATCTGAGGAGGTCATTTGTGCAGAAGCTGCCAGAACCTCCGCATACAGTAACTGACTTACCCAGATGTAACCGTTGAAGAATAATCTTATTTCATGAATACGCTTATATGCCAACTAGTGTGGATATTATATTTTTTATGGTATCTGGTGGTCAGAATGTTGACATTTAACTGGTTGACACCAGAATGTTGACCGTACATTTTTGAGTTTTAGGGTTAGGATTAGGCTGAAATCTGAAAAAAAATACTGTATGTCCTCATTCTGCCGTCAACATGTTAAATGTCGACATTATGGACATTTGTGAAGGTCAACATGGGCCTGATTCATTACAGAGCGCAAGTGCGATTATGCATTCCGTCAGCTGATTGTTTTGCGATCTGCGCATGTGTATGCACGAACTAGCCACTGCGACCGGGACTGCGATCGCAGAGACTATGCAGACCCGTCGCAGAGTGATTGAGCGGAAGTGCCGTTTGTGGGTGAGGGCGGGAGGGGGGCTTTGAAGTCTTGCTAAACATTCTGGATGTGTGTAAGGCAAGGTGGGCGTCCCCGTGTAGTGCTGTGACGGCAGAGCTATCGCAATGGATTAGCATACTATCGCAGTTGAACTGCGTGCGTAATCGCTCTTGCAATCGCAGCAATCAGGCCCTATGTCAACATTCAGAACCTGTTAACATTCAGAATATCGACTTTTCATAGTACACCCGCTCTTATAAACTGGCGTAGAACTCTTTCTCTATCTGATTTTTGCTCATATGCTACTATTGGCTGCTATGCAACAACAAAAGCCTTGGGTGCTACTTCTACCCTTACATAATGACATTTCTTGTACTCAGTAACACTACTTTTGGTCATAATGCAAAATAAATAACTATGAACTTTGCTTCAAATATACTCTTCGTCTTCGTCACAGCAATAATGCCTAACGTCTTTAGAAGTCAGGAGTGTAACATCAGAAATGTTTACAGTTTGATGTATCAAACTATGTAATGGCCTTACCTGTATTTTACAATTCATTCCATTTATAGCCCCTCACAATCAATGGGTCCTTACCTAAAATAACAATTACTATCATTATTTTTTTATATATATTCTTACATTTGTGTTAAAGGCTGTGCCTTGCTCCAAAATGAGCAATCAGCCAATCAAGTAATGAGTTTATCATAACATTACACCCACCTACTCTCTCAGGAATGTCAGCGAGACTCACAAATCTCGGGTACCTCTCTCTGATCCCGGGAAGAGTAGGAAAGTATCTGATATATGTGCCCCGCTGGCCGGCATCTGTCCACTTCCCTGTGGTTTTTGATCCCAGCTTTACAGATCCAAGAAAATCATTATGCAAGCGTAGGCAATGCAGGGTTTACCCACCCTGTTCAAGTGATTGCTTTACTTTATTCCATAATCTAATGTATATTTCAATGAAACATCCTATTTATCTGTGTAGACAGAATTATAACAACCTCAAAGGAACATAAGAAGGTAATATTGAGGAAGACAGGAAATGGTAATGTGGGAGACAAAAAGTAGTATTACTCAGATAGGAAATGGTATGGTGGAAGACAGATAGTATTGCTGAAGACAGGAAATGGTATGGTGGAAGACAGAAGGTATTGCTGAAGACAGGAAATGGTATGGTGGAAGACAGAAGGTATTGCTGAAGACAGGAAATGGTATGGTGGAAGACAGAAGGTATTGCTGAAGACAGGAAATGGTATGGTGGAAGACAGATAGTATTGCTGAAGACAGGAAATGGTATGGTGGAAGACAGATAGTATTGCTGAAGACAGGAAATGGTATGGTGGAAGACAGAAGGTTGTTTAGCGGAAGACAGAAAATTGAATTCTGAATGACAGGAAGTAGTATTGCTGAGACAAGAAATATTATTGTGGAAGACAGAAGGTAATGTAGCGGAATACAGGAAATGGCATAGTGGATGACAGGAAGTAGTATACAGTGTGCAGAAGACAAGAAATGGCATTGTGGAAGACAGAAGGTAGTATAGAGGAAGTCAGTAAATGGCATTGTGGTAGACAGAAAGTAGTATTGTGGAACACAGGAAATGGCAATGTGGAAGTCAGGTAGTATTGCTGAGACAGGAAATGGTATGTTGGAATACAGAAGGTAGTGTAGAGGAAGAATGGAAATGGGATAGTGGATGACAGGAAGTAGTATTGTTGAAGACAGTAAATGCTAATGTGGAAGACAGGTGGTATGGCTGAGACAGGAAATGCTATGGTGGAAGAAAGAAGGTAATGTTAGTTGAACTACACATCCCAGCATGCCTTGCCTTGGTTTTGGCATTGCCAAATAGCAAAACTATGGCAGGGCATGCTGGAATGTGTAATTCTACAACAGCTGGGGGGCCGCTTTTTGCCCACCCCTAGTCTAAACAGACCACAAGCTAAAGACCAGATAAATTTGTCATGAAAAATAAAACACCTGCATCCAGGTGAGCTAGTCTGTGCCTCCGGTCAGTTACACCTGCATCCAGGTGAGCTAGTCTGTGCTGCAGGTCAGTTACACCTGCATCCAGGTGAGCTAGTCTGTGCCTCAGGTCAGTTATACCTGCTTCCAAGTGAGCTAGTCTGTGCCTCAGGTCAGTTACACCTGCATCCAGGTGAGCTAGTCTGTGCCTCCGGTCAGTTACACCTGCATCCAGGTGAGCTAGTCTGTGTCTCCGGTCAGTTACACCTGCATCCAGGTGAGCTAGTCTGTGCCTCAGGTCAGTTACACCTGCATCCAGGTGAGCTAGTCTGTGCCTCAGGTCAGTTACACCTGAATCCAGGTGAGCTAGTCTGTGCCTCCGGTCAGTTACACCTGCATCCAGGTGAGCTAGTCTGTGCCTCCGGTCAGTTACACCTGCATCCAGGTGAGCTAGTCTGTGCCTCCGGTCAGTTACACCTGCATCCAGGTGAGTTAGTCTGTGCCTTCGGTCAGTTACACCTGCATCCAGGTGAGCTAGTCTGTGCCTCCGGTCAGTTACACCTGCATCCAGGTGAGTTAGTCTGTGCCTTCGGTCAGTTACACCTGCATCCAGGTGAGCTAGTCTGTGCCTCCGGTCAGTTACACCTGCATCCAGGTGAGTTAGTCTGTGCCTTCGGTCAGTTACACCTGCATCCAGGTGAGCTAGTCTGTGCCTCCGGTCAGTTACACCTGCACCAGGTGAGCTAGTCTGTGTCTCCGGTCAGTTGATCGCTGGGATCCTGCTCTGTGACAACGGCATCTGACCGAAATCTCAATTTACAGCACGTCAAATGCCATATGCCGGGGTCACAGAGGAGCTGACCAGAGCACCTATCACCATGCAGGTAAGTGTCAACTTTAATGGGAGAGCAGGTGGGTAGCAGGCGGCACATGTGTGGTCACACTCTTTTTGCGATAAATACTCTGAGAAGTTCAGGAAGAGGATTCGCAGGGACAGAGCTTAATAGCAAGTTCCGTCCTTGCATGCAATATTTGATACATCCTTCCTAAGTATTCAACTATCTTCCAGCAGAGCTTACACATCACTATGGGTGATTCATTGCGATTTGGGCCAAATTTATCACATCCCATTCGCATTTGAGATCTGCCCCTTTTATATCTACAGTAAGTGACTTCTTGAAATGACCTATCCATCCATAAAGTTGTTCCTTAGACTTTTACTTGCACAACCCCTCATATGTGCCCTTAAAGTACCACGGCTGCTGCTCTCCTATGTAGGTCAGTAAGATGAATTATGCCTCTCTTATGCTATTCTTCATAAGTGTGAACATTCCGCCAAAAGATGTATTACTTGCTGTGTCAGAGTCATTCGCTTAGTGTTCTTGTTTGTTCAGTGTGTCTATCACAGTAATTGGGTAATTTTTTGGAAAAAAAAACAACCCTTTGTTGTAATTGGTTTCAGTTATGCCTTACCTTTACATTTTAATTTGTTACTTCTAATTGTAGACTTGACATTTTATAAAAAAAAAAAAAAAAAATCTTTGACATAACGCTTGTGTTTGTGGATTTGTATTTTTTACAATGGCATGTAATGAATTGCTGTAAAATAATGGAATGCAATGGAATATAGACTGTAATGCAAATCCAACGTTGGGGTTGTAGCAGCCTCCAGTGGCCAAAACTTGATAAAGCGTAAAGTTAATGAAACTAGGAGATGGTAAGATAGTCAATAACTACCGTCAGGGTTTTGTACGGGTGGTGGAACTCCTCAGCGAAACCTGTTATCCTTATATTTCACAGAAGGGGGTGCATGATTTCTTATAACACATGAGATATAGTTTTATGATACAGAAATGAAATGTTTTGTGTTTTAAATTAAAGCACAAATTACCTGTTTAATATATTATGTTTCAGCATATTTTTTTTTCAAATACAGTGTGTGTTTTTTTTTTAACAGGATAAAGGAAAGATGTCAGCCTATCAGATGCGTTATGTGAGGTGGTGCTATCTGTGACAGAGTGCTGGTTGGGGTGTAAGAAAATTTCGGAAGCCTGTGGAGCGCTGTTTGTGCTTTGTCTGGTTTCAGCAGTGCACTGTTTAACTGAGGTGCATGGGATGAAGGAAGACAGAAGTCATTTTATATGCCTGGCGGAATATAAACTACTAGGTTGCATCAGAATACATTTAGGAGCAATGGTTAAAAAATGTAGGGGGTGTGATCTTTATATGGTCTGCTCTGATTTGTTTAGTCCTATTACAGTTAAGGGGTGGAGTTCTGGGGTTGCTGATCTGTAATAATGATTTCCTGGTTGGAAGGTCTCTTGAGTGGCTATAGTTTGGTATGGTAATGACCGTGGTTCCTTTCTGGGAACCTTATCTGGCAGCAAAAAAGGGTAACAGTTGCAGTCTTGCTGTAGCTCTGGAGGTGCTCTCCCCACCAATACATTAGGCTGATTCTACCCCGCTGGGGTCAGCGACCGGTGAGTCTTTTTGTGCGTTATTGGCAAGTGAATGTTGATACCTCGAGTTGATGGTGATGGGCTGGCAGTCGGCCCCTTATAAGCCTTGAGTTGTTGGCGATGGGCTGGCAGTTGATCCCTATCTAAGCCTTGCGGTGTTGGTGATGAGTTAGATAGTTGGCCCCCACCACAGCCTTGAGCTGTTGTTGATGGACTGGTAGTTGTTCCCTATCTATACCTTTATTGGATTATTTTGGCAAGATGGTGATACTATGTGAAGGACCATGGTTTCTTCACCACCATACCTGTTCCCTCCTTTCAATACATAATTAAATAAAGCTGACCCTTTTCCCCACCTATATGCCTCCATGGCTTTATTGTAGATATGTTTTTTCCTATATTCACCTGGTGTAGAAATGTAGGCTGACATCAGTCAATAGGAAGTTTAACAGTGGGTAATGTAGGCTATGGGCTATATTCAATTTGAAGCGAAAAGTCCGAGGTCGGACTTTTCGCCATCATCGTTTTTGGAGGAGATAAAGTATCGGGCGCGTGTCCGCTTATCCCAGTATTCAATTAGGAATCAGCGAAAATGGGACCCGGCGGAAAGGTAAGTATTGAAAAGTCCTGTCACTTTTGGGGAAATCAGCCTGTCACCCCCTAAAAGATGGTCTGACATGGGGGATCACTATGGGTACCCCCAAATTGGCCTGCTAAAGGTAATTGTGGTTTTTAAACAGCCGCGGCAGGTGCATAAATGAAGAAGTGGTGAAGAATAGCATTTAGCTTTATTTTTTTTAAAAAATAAGTAGTCCCATCAAATTTGGGGTACATGAAAGTGGGTGCAAGGATATTTTTTAGTCCCTTTTTAAAAATCCGAGTCAATTTCGCTAATTTTTAAGTTTGTTCCCCAACTTTTTTTTTTTCCCCAAAATTAAACCACTTTTTTTGGGGTGTCCTATGCTTATTTTAAAAAAAATGTTTGACACAGATTACAAG
Organism: Taudactylus pleione; assembly: GCA_031769625.1. Taxonomy (NCBI): domain Eukaryota; kingdom Metazoa; phylum Chordata; class Amphibia; order Anura; family Myobatrachidae; genus Taudactylus; species Taudactylus pleione. The sequence continues at coordinate 4,779,769 of JAUIMM010000710.1, forward strand.
GAGACACTCCTAAGGCTGCAGGGTACTTTTTTTTAAATCTACACCCCAAAACCCCAATTCTGCACTTTTTTTTGCCACCTATGCAGTGGTGAAAAGTTATCCCCGTTATTTTACAAAGACTTTTCGCACCTGCGAAAAGTCTTTCAAATTGAATATGGGGATAACTGAAAAAGACGAAAATTACGTCATCGGCGATAAATTATCGCTGCTAACGGACTTTTCGCTCCATATTGAATATGGCTCTATGGGCTCTATTTATTATCATTATCTTTACTAAAATAAAGTGAAAAAGGGTGTTTTCACACCCTTTTCACATTATTTTAGTTTCACCTAAAGTTACTACAGGGCAATTGGAGTAGAATTCGTAAAATTATACTCCAACCCCTAATTATCACATATTTTTAGTAATCAAATCACATTTCCCATAATTGTAATGGGAAATGCGATCTGTGTGCAAGTTACTAAAAATAAATTGTGAAAAAAATATCTGGGGAGGCCCTGTGATAATAACACCATCTGGAGGTGGCGTTATTCAGGGTCTCCCCCGGTTACCGGACTCCTGCTCTGCTCTAACGTGCAGAGCAGAGCCCGAGCCGGCCCCAGTGATCAGCTGTGTGGTCTAAACAGACCCCATGCTGATACACTGCAAAAAAAAAATAGTCAAAGAAAAAATAAACTTATCTGAGTCCAGGGACTGGAGTTCGGGGCTCCGGTGATGTCCTGCCTCCGGTCAGCTGGTCTCCCATACTGCATTGCAGCCCGGTCATCAGGTGACCGGGTCCCAGTGCAGTATGGGATGTCAGTTGACCAGAGCAATGGAGAACATCACCGGATCATGCAGGTAAGTGCAATTAAGGGAGGGGGGGTCACAGGGGGTCTGCGATCATGGAGGGCTGGGCTTAGTGCCAGGGGTGGGGCTTAGCATGGGGGGGTAGCAGCAGCGGAACTTGTCTCTGTATTTTTTGTGAAAATACCGTGATAAGGCTGCGGAGGGGATTCGCATGGACAGAGCTTTTTCCCTGTGATGTTGCCTGAGTACCACCCACAGCTTATGCGAGCGTCCATGATGATGGTCAAGACCATCGCGACCATTGGGCTTGCGACGAGACCCTGCGGTGACCGCAAGCCCTGGAGTGATTTTGGCTCGATCAGAGCCAAAATCACTCCCACTGACATCACTAGTGATGTCAGTGGGGCCGGACCCAACAGTAGGCGTTCCCATGGGAACGCCTCCGTCTGGCAGCCACGCCCCCGGCACGCCCACCAAAGGGGGCGTGCTGTCACTCAACATCGACAGCATGCCCCCTTTGGTGCGAGACCCGAAGCGACAGCTTGTCTGTCGCTATCTGGGTCTCGCGCATGCGCATGACGGAGCTCCCTCCGTCGTGCGCATGCGCACTAGGGCACCATCGACCCACTTGCGAGCGCTCAGCGCTCGCGAACGGGTCTGAATCAGGCCCTCAGTCAGTAATATCACACTACAATCTGCATTACAAATGCGGATTGTAGTAACTAGAGCCCTATATGTGAAATATATTCAGCATATTTATCATTGGGAGAAAAGCAATAAGGCCAACAAAAATGGGTGATTTAGGAGACGATAGGGCTCCGTCACAGCCATCCATAGATTACCACTGCCACTTTCTGTGATAAGGTGCACCATGCTATAGTTATGTTAAAACCTGTCTTCTCTCCCGAAATGACTGGGGGACTCCCAGCATCCAGCAGGGCATGGGCTTCATAATGCAATAGTCGGTGAATGGGATCATCATGCCTCTACGCCCGGCTGCACAATAGTGCACATCATGGGTTAAAGATTAGCCATGATTGCACAATTCACTGTACCACGACTGTACCAAGACCCCTCACCTCTCACCTCCCCTACAGGATCTCCCAGAGAGAATAGAAAAGTAGGTAAGTATGTTAAGTTATGAGTTTTACTGTCCATAGACTTAACTTTCACGATTCATTGCTTACGATATATTCATTTTTCTTTATTATTAGAATGATATTACTTTTTCAACCTAATACAAGAATTCAGGTGATTTAATCAAAATGACTGTGACCCTGCATGGCATTAATAGCACTGATCCATATTTTGTCAGTTTCAAGTTGGTTTTGTGACTACATGGAAATGATGAGTCCGTCATGTATGAGAGTCCGTGTTCTCATTTAATTAGCCAATCAAACCATTTCAGACATTTCCATATTACAATTGGCCAAATCTTTAAACGTGAATGGTGAAATGATTATTGCATGTTGTGTGTGTGTTTGAACAGATTCAGCTGAGGTTTGCTAATCCTAAATCAGCGCATAGAGGGCTATTGAAGCTTTGCATGCTTCGTGATTAGCTTCTGATTTACAATAAAGAATCAGAGGATTTGTGCAACGGAACAAATTGGAATAATGAAGTCTTCTGGATTTACAGGACACACATATGCAGCGCTAAGTACAGATAGGGCTGATGATTACCTGCATGTTTTACATTTGGGGGGGGGGGCTTAAAAAAATTAGGGGTCTTCATATTATGGAATATGTGGAGCTGCCTTAGATATGCGTTCGTTGGGAATTATAACTTTGTTACGTGCCTGTTGGCGTTTTAAACCAAGCATATGATTTGTATTTTTAAGGCAAGTGCAAAGTACATATCTACCTGTTTTATATAAGACTCTTGAAGTGTCCATTCCCATTTGCAATTCCTTTTTTATGGTGCTTGTTCCATTTCAGTACATTCAAACCACATCAACACAATCCATTTATGTCTATGGCCCTCATTCAGAGCCGGACGCTCTGAGCAGAGCGCTCGCTCTGAATGAGGGCCTTCCTCCATAAAAATGGAGCGTCCTCCTGGACGCTCGTATAGCTGTGGGTCACCACCCACAGCTCATACGAGCGTGCAGGATGATGGTCGCGATGGTCTAGACCATCGCGACCATCGCCAGTGCGACCAGAAGCCTGTGGTCGGGGTTTTCGACCACAAGCCCTGGAGTGATTTTGGCTCTATCAGAGCCAAAATCACTCCCACTGACATCACTAGTGATGTCAGTGGGGCCGGCTTCTGACGGTAGGCGTTCCCTTGGGAACGCCTCCGTCTTGGAGGCACGCCCCCGGCACGCCCACCAAAGGGGGCGTGCTGTCAATCAACATCGACAGCACGCCCCCTTTGATCAGACACAATGAGCGAAGGAAAGTCCTTTGCTCGCCGCGTCTGGCGCATGCGCACTACGGAGCTCCCTCCGTCGTGCGCATGCGCAGTGCACACCATCGACCCACTTGCGAGCGGACAGCCGCTTGTGAGAGGGTCTGAATGAGGCCCTATGTCTATATTGTTCGAGATACAGAGTTGAACATACGCAATTATTAATTCTTGGTTTGATACCTGTACACCAATATCTGTATGCTTGGTTTGGTACCCGTCGTCATAATCTTCACTGCGCTCTTGTACCAGTTCTATACTAGGTGTAAAAGATGCAATTGTATTTAGCCTATATGAGACTGCCCCTTTAATGCCCAGTTCCTCCTGCCCAGCCATAAGTGGAGATGAGCCTGGGATGCATGCGATTTGGCATAGTCCACAGTTGGGTGCACCTGGTTCCAGAGCATGGTCAGTGCAAAAGAAAACCCCCCTAAATATACGTAATTGCATATAACTCTGCCTCGGCTTCATTATGTACATACCCACTAGGGTTTAACAAGCGATTTAACCAGCTTTTTGATGTATTTTTCCCATTCAGTTCTGTGGCATGTTTCTTACTATAGCCCATTTATATGAATGTAGTATTGTGCTATTTGCAGAAAGGCTATGGCCTATACAATGTAATGATCCATAGGGAATGTAGTCACGTGACCAGCAGCCGCAAGGCCGCCGGTCACAATCCCGACAGCGGAATGCCGGCTAGGGAGTTATGATAGGCGTCGAAATACCGATGCCTATCATAAACCCAATGCCGAGGACGACATCCTGAACGAAGGTAAGTCCGGGGCGCCCTTAGCGTTAGCCGCGGGGGGAAGGGTTAGGATTAGGGAGTCTAGCGGGGTTAGGGTTATGTTTTTTGGGGGGAAATTAGGGTTAGGCACCCCTAGGGGGAGGGTTAGGGTTAGGCACCCCCAGGGAGAGGTTAGGCACCACCCCCGGGAGGGATAGATTTAGGGAGCGCTAAGGGAGGGGCTAGGGTTAGGCACCCCCGGGGGTAGGTTAGGGTTAGGCATTAGGGAGGGAGGTTAGGGTTAGGAACCACTAAGGGAGGGTTAGGGTTATGGGGGGGGGGGTTAGAGTACTTACCTGCCTCTGTCGGGATTATGATCCTGTGTGGCAGCTCCTGTCGGGATTTGAACAGCCGTCTCCATTTCAATCCCATTCCGATCCATATACACCAGCGGAGCTGCACAGCACTGGTAATCGATAATTTCACACATCAGTAGAAGTTTAAATAATCTCCATTGACACGTGATCCAATCCAACTAGTCCCTGAGACCTCTGTTCACCTACAGCCAATGCTATACAGTAACATCTAGTATGGAACTTGTTTCATTGACTCTTCGGCTACATGGAGTCCAGGTCATCAGAATTCATTCCCAGCCTGCAGCAGAGATCCAAGAAGTGCATGTCACTTTGACACTCCTGCGATCCTGATTTTTTTTCCCTCATTAAACACTTCCCATCGCCGTGGTAAAGTCCATCCCCTTTAGAGGCTCCAATCCTGCACTGCCTAGGCTGGTGTGGGTTCTCATGTTGCCAGTTTTTTCTGTTGTAGTGTAGCTGGCTTAGCTAGCCTTGGACTGTGGCCCACTTTCCACTTGCTGCCGCCCAGTTTTATTGGGAACAAGACACAGCTGTATAGTGGCGGTTCTGGTAATGATTCTACGGAGAATGTATTGACCGCCAGAAGGCATATAATAATAAATTGCAAAGAATTATATGAATATGATTATGTATCTTCTGGTTTTTTGGAACCATAGTATGGTTGTATTTGCAAAAACAATAGAGGTTATTGATTAAGGAATAAAGCAGGGATCATGCTCTTTGGTTGGTGTGCTTATTTAAATGTGTCCAACTGTGGGCAAAGCACAGGGCCGTAACTAGGGTGGTCCGACCATTGCCATGACATAGGGCACCGCAGGGCAGGGGCCGCTGTTTGGGGATGTAGTCCGGAAGCTGCCGGTCTAAATGCCAACCGCCGGCCTCCAGACACTGTAATCCCGACTAGGTACGAATGACAGGCGCCTGTCATTTGACCGACGTCAGGAGTCCGGCGCCCAGCATCCCGATCGAGTCGGTGGTAATACATATCACACGCGCTGTTTGGGCCTGTCAACTTTCCTGTTTATTATCATTCTCACTTGTAGCTTCCTCTTCTTTTATCCCCAGCATCTCCTGGCCTCCCCTATCTCTTCCCTGGCCCTTCCCCATGAGGCCATGACCCTTTTTCGGGTGCACTATCATATGTCCCTATTTAAAAAATCTAGTTACGGCTCTGGCAAAGCACCAGCAGGTTGCACCAAACCAGCAGAGGCCTTTTCTTATAATGATTTTAACTAAAACGAGTCCCGAAGCATTTTCTCCTGGTAACTGTCATTCCGTCTGTTAATCAATTGCACAACGTGTCTGAGGACTTGTCCGCACTTCACAAACATAACGAACGCAGCCTTTGTATTACCGCTTGCTGTACTCCCCTTCATCTCTTTACATATAATAAGGACCCCAAGGACCCACTCTTTTATACATGTATCCAAATTGAGCTCACTCATGAGTAGAAGGACCTCTTGTCCTCCCTCACCCCTCTCCTATTATGCCTTACTGTTCCCCTATTATTCCTTACTGGTTACAACCTACAACAGATTGACAAGTCTTCCAGGTCTGTAGCCTGCACAAATACAGAGACATTCTGCCTTAGGAGAGGGAGCCTGATCCACTTGACGATTCCTTTAATAAACTAGGTTGATGGCTCTAGTAAGAGGTTAAACAAACTCTCTCATAATCTTTCCTGTTGGGAAATAGCAGAGGATAATAGCATTTGTTTTATTTGATGGATATTGGAGTCTCATAAGATTGGAATTTCATTATGCTATAATTTGCTGCCATCTAGTGGCTGCTACCTCGTATTGTTTTGCTGTTGGATATGAATAGAAAAAATTATTGATAATCTTTTTTTTTCTTTAATATAAACTTTAAAATAAGCTCTTCAGCGGACATAGGGCCTGATTCATTACGGATCGCAATTGCGATCGCAGGTGTGATTTATTACGGAATACAGCTGGTAAAATATGCTAATGCCTTTCAAAAATCACCCGCCATAAAAACGCCCACTGCTGCTTTCTCATATCTATCCAATGTTGTTTTTCTGCATAAACATCGGTACCATCGACGCACATTGGCCACTCATGCAGCATTTACGGCAGGTCTGACCAGCCGCAATCACTGCAAGTCTCCTCGCACGCAGAGGGCTGTCAAGCTGCGTATCCAATCGCAGTGGCTAAGTTATTCACGCCCAGGAAGCGGCGTTCAAATTGACAGGCAAGCCTGCGTTCTTTCGACCACCCCACCATCACCACCCCCAAACGATGACAGCCTGTCACTCACTTTGTGATGGATTCCTCTGTGCGTCCGTAATGGCAGAGCGATCGCAGCGCACGCACAGTGCAGCCTATACGCATGCGGAGTGGCAAACAATCGCTCGATCTGTGTCCGTAGTTGCACTTGAGACCCATAGACATGACCAATACGATAGTTACATAAGTAGATAGCGTTAGGTGCAATTACAGCAGATACACAAGCTTGCTTTTGCACTAAAGGATACTAATCTATAAATGAAAGGTCAGATCGGTAGGTTCGGCCTGTTTGTTCATTACATATGTACAGTACAGGCAGGCGAACCTGATCATCTCACTTAGGGATCTATTTATCAAGCAGTGAAAAGTGTGGAGAAGTGGACCAGTGGAGAAGTTGCCCATAGCAACCAATCAGCTCCTACCTATTATTTTATAGACTGTACTTAATAAATGCTACTTGAAAGCTGATTGGTTGCTATGGGCAACTTCTCCACTGGTTAACTTCTCTGTGATTTTCACTGCTTGATAAATAGACCCCTTGGTGGTGTTCTATTTTGCTGAAAATAAATCCTTGCAGATTACAACCTGTAGATACAGATACTTTATGTATTTCTGAATTTGCAACATTTGTGCTTAAAGAAATGATGGCCACGTCTTTGTGCATAGGGATAAGTGTAATGCACACTAAGGGCCTCATTCAGAGTTGGCTACGTCCAGCCGTCAAAATCGCCCATAGTTACAAAGTGTTACGTAAGCTGGGCTACAGAGCGTAAGTAGTGCAAAAACTACCAAGATCCTTCCTCAAAATGGACTTTCATTCTGAACCAGCCCCTTAGGTGCACTATTAGAGCCCTATTTATCATAATCCGCGTCTCAGATATGAAATTTGATGTGATAATATCGCCAGGATTCGCAATGTGATATTTTAACACATTGCAAGGAAATATTTTGACATATTATTTTTTTACAGTGATCCGATTTTGTGATCTGTTTAGAGTGACACAAAGCTGATCACAGACTCCCATCTCTGCTCTGCCTGTCAGGAGTTGTTGAAGTGGGGGAAAGTCCTAATAACACCATCTCCAGGCGTTGTTATTATCACAGGGCTTCCCTCTGTATTTTTTTTTACAATTGAACTTTGGGGAATTTGAAGCAGATCGCATTTCCCATTACAAGTATGGAAAATGCGATCTGCTTACTAAAAATATGCAAATTTAAGGACTCGGTGTAGTTTTTCACGAAAAACTGCTCCAAAAGCCCTTGATTACATTTGTGATATTTAAAATAATGTGAAAAGGGTGGGAAAACACCCGTTTTCACATTACTTTAGTAAAAAATAATATTGATAAATATGTCCCTAAGTACTTCTAAGCACGATTTGGCAACAGCAGCTTACCAACCACTGCCAGAAACCACATAAAGATAACTGCTTAGCTTAATGAAGTCCATCATTCTTTTGTGGAGGTCCTGGCGACAACCATGGTTTCCATTAGACTACACGCCCCCAGGTTAACGAGCATATTCACTATTGGCATGGTAGTTCCACATTTTGGATGTTTCATTACTATATGTGTTACTGCCTCAGCGATGTCAGTGGTTCCAAGGAGAATCATAGGCCGCATTCCCTTGAGTATTGCTGCAGCCCACAAAATGGCTGCCTCTGTCTTCCTCCCTGTCTGTTGCCTCGTGTAACTGAGGGGACAGAGCTTCTTTATAAGTGAATCTTTTTATTGAACCAGCTAAACTAATGAGGTTAATTAAAACATACGAGTATTAATGTAGGATAAAATTTAGACAAGGAAGTCAATAAATCTGCACTTTCCTATTTCCAAAGATGCAAATTCCTTTCTACAGATAAATTAGTCCTTTCTACAGATAAATTAGTCCTTTCTACAGATAAATTAGTGCTGAGTATTTTTTATTCCATGAGGTGAATTTCCGACCTTCCTCCCTCTTGACAAATGCATGTTGTTTTCCAGCAAGGCACCGTTACAATTCACAGATAACCAATATGTCCTCCACCAGGCTGAAGACTGGAGATATTTATGCTTTACAATTACAGTCTTAACAAAATCTTTAACGTAACCATTGAGCACTTGAAATTATTTATTTGTGGATATCTAGAGAGGTGAAATGTTGAATTATAATACCAGTTTTTCTTTTAAATCGAATTCATGGATTAAAGGACAGTTTGGCTGTGGAATAAATAGCCCGCGACTCGTCTTTATGTCCAAGTCATATTTAACCTGTTTTTTTTTTTCCCTCCATAATTGAACCATGAAGCAGCATTTCTTTAAAACAAATGATATCTCATTAATTGCAAGTGGTTGCTTATCAGTAGTAAATCTACAGCCGATGGCGTTTACTTTTCCAGATCCGTAATATTCATTGCTTGTTTTCTTATTTTCTTTACCTTTGCAGCTCTTGGCGTTCCTCCAGGGCCTCTTTACCTTCTACCATGAGGGATACGAGCTGGCGAGAGAATTTACACCCTACAAGGAGCAGCTGCAGTTCAATTTACAAAACGTAAGCTCTGCTTATTGCCGGAACCTCATGAATAATTAATATGATGTCATTTATATTGACGCAAACTATTCGTCCTTCAAGAGATGCAATTTAAAGGGGAAATGTACATTATTTTAGCTGTAGATAGAGCTTAAAAAAAAAATAGGCACATAATTTGACACAGGCAACTTTATTTGTATCTTAACAATATGAGCGGGGGCTCAGTTTAGTAGCAAGGCAATTGCTAGAGACACAACAGCTTGGCAATTGTTTCAGTACCAGGTAAGTATTGTTGGATGCAGGGCGGAGTGGGGGGAGGGGGGGGGTGTAGCCAGTGTGTGATTGGGGCATGAAGGACCCACAGAGGGAATGCAGTAGTTAGGGACCCATGTTTAAGGGGTGTGACCAGCCACCACAGACGCTTGGCTAACCAATAGGCAAATCTTGTTGTAGTTTCTGTAGGAAGTTACCAAGCACCTATGTACTACACCACCAGGTAACTGACCATCTAATAGAGTAACAATGAATGTTTTGTGGACTGGAACCTGACACCTAACTTAGGGTGGTGGGCCTTCAGGCAGATATCCCCTGTACACCTGTGGGGGAGGCCAACCCGGGGGGGCAGCGTTAGAAGCTCAGACTGATTTGTTATGATCGGCATAATGTTGAGGTCAGGAATAACAACTCAGGGGTCTATTTACTAAGCAGTGTTAGGAGACAGTGAAAAGTGATAAGAAAGTGATAAGGTGCCAGCCAATCAGCTCCTACCTGCCATCTCACAGGCTGTGTTTGAAAAATGACAGTTGGGAGCTGATTGGCTGGCACCTTATCACTTTCTTATCACTTTTCACTCTGTCTCCTAACACTGCTTAGTAAATAGACCCCTAATTGTTAACAGGTTAGGAGGGACTTTCACTGGGGGAAGCAATATGTTTAAGAGCAGGGCAATTTGTGTTAGGACATCGGAGGAGTGGGTTAGGAATGGGATAGTAGGCATTATGTGTGGAACAGGGACGAATCATGGGCATATTTATAATGGGTGCAGTGTGTGCGGTGCACACAGGTCCCTGGGTCCCACACCACACACCCTGCACCCATAGACTATACTTATCATTCTGCCAAGCACAGCAGAAATCACTGGGAAAATGACGTCGACGTCATTTTCCCGGAGACCTGTGCATGCCCATTAGACAAATCATCGGGGAAATGGTGCCGTCACCATTTTGCCAGAGATTTATGCATGCGCAGCACATTCTGGCATAGTACCGGAGTCTGCTCAGCACATGTTCCAGTGAGAGAGGTTGGTCCTGCATGGAGACTCCACATGGAGTTCACTCCACTCTTGAACGACCCCCGAGCAGGAGTTACTATAGCAGGCCGAGAGTCTGGATAATAGATCAATGCTAGGAGCAGAGCAGGGAGGAGATAGCGTGTGGTGCGGGGTGATTAGGAGTGGGCAGGGGAAGGTTTGGGTTAGGAGCAGAGAAAGTGTGCAGACATGGGCATTGGGACTGAGCAGTGGAAGGATAGGGGCATAGAAGGATGGAGATACAGTATGCTACAGAGGGGAGAGGAGCGGGCAGGGGATTGTAGACTAATTATTATAATTGTTTCTTTATATATTGCCACCAATTACACATTACTATACAGAGAATATTTGTCACTCGCAACAGTCCCTAACACACACGGAAGCAAACCCAGGGGAAACCTATGTAAACGGGAGGAGTGGGTGTTTTATGTGACTATAATTTCTACTTGTTCTTATAAAGCTAAAGTTCCGGCAGAGTTGTTAGAAGTCTTCACTTCTTCATGTATAATAAAAAGTAGTGGTCACCTTTTATAGCGCCTTAGCAGGGTTTTACTCAGTACAGCCTTTACCCAGGGGCGTAACTAGGTATTTGAAAAGGATGCGGTCAATATCCCAACAGTTGGGATGCCAGTGATTAGAATGTCAGATCACCCGGTCATGGCATCCCGACGGTAAGTACTGGGGTTAGGGGGAGAAATGGTGAGAAATGTATAAAACACATGTAACTTTGATAAGGGAGATGGTCGCCCTCAGCTCTGGGCCCCATAGCAGCTTCACTCCTTGCACCTATGGTAGTTATGCCCACGCCTTTACCCATGAAGGTGGTACTAGCTTTCAGATTGTCTTGGAAACAGGAGCAGAGATGTGCAATTTGGGTTCGGTACGGGATGCCGGCGTTCAAGATCCCGGCTTTCAGAATCCTGATGCCGGCATCCCAGCATGGTTAGAATACCGGCACTTTGTAGGTTGGTATCCTAACCCTCCCCCTCTCCCTACCCTAACCCTCCCTCCCTAGTGCCTAACCCTAACCCTCCCCCTCTCCCTACCCTAACCCTCCCTCCCTAGTGCCTAACCCTAACCTCCCCCTCCTCACAACCTAAACCTTACCTCCCCCTCCTCGCTCCCTAAACCTAACTCTCCCCCTAGTGCCTAACCCTAACCTCCCCCTCCTCACACCCTAAACCTTACCTCCCCCTCCTCGCTCCCTAAACCTAACCCTCCCCGTAGTGCCTAACCCTCCCACTATCCCTGCCCCAACCCCGTTACTTATCTTTTTGTTTTTCTGACAGGCTTTTGCACTACTGGCCTTTGGGCAAACTGCAAGACTACAGCTAACCTGGAAGTCAACTAAAAAGAGCAATTTATTAACATACACAAATGTCACACTTCAAGTGTAGTTGCCTTCCAATTATAAAGTCTGTGTATAAAGGGAAAAATAGCAATAAACATCCTCAAACCACAATCTTATTACAAGATTAAATTAAAAAAAAAGTAAATACCCAGATACGTTAGTACAGTGTGTGATAACTAGATTTAAGTGTCTTAGGGGCCTAGTCATCATACCTAAACTTTCTCTGGAGGTAATTAGGTAGAACTGGCATGGAGCTCTACCTAATTACCGGAGGAATTCATCATTCCACCTCCCTATAACTATCTTTTCCGAAAAGCTGTCATTTTTGCGATGACAGGTTTTCAGGAAATAGATAGTTATCCTTCTCTACACTACCTTACCGCAGCTGGAATCCGTGCTGCGCATGCGCTGTTACATTCGTTAACCAAGCACATGCACAGCACTACCTACAGCTGCGGTAATTTTGTGTGTGTGTGTGTCCTCCCCCCTCCGCTCACCTGCCCCCCACCCCCTCCGCTCACCTCCCCCCCATTCCCGACTTACCTGCCCGCGCAGGAGCCTCAGGCTCTGTCTGCTATGCTGTCTTGTGTTCTCCCCAGCAGAACTCAGTAGTTTAGAAAAAAAAAAATATTTTTTTTTCTAAACTTTATTGTGCTCTGCTGGGGAGAACACATGACAGCATAGCAGACGGAGCCAGAGGAGAGTCCAGAGCGATGGAGGAAGACACCGGGGGACCTGCCCAGCTGAAAGCAGGTAGGTGTTACCTCACAGTGGCGGATAGTTACACCATCAAATTCCGAAAATAAATAATTTGATGAATAGCCTAATTTCCATATCCCCATACTAATGTACTAATGTATGGGGAGTGTGGAAATTAACGCAGGGGGACTTAGCAAGGAAATATCAGTGATATCTCCTGTGCTAACTGTGTTCATGAATACTAAAATAACGTTAATTAAGGAATTTGGCCTTAAAAGCTTTATTTTAGTGTTGATGAATAGGCCCCTCAAGCTTTAAAAAAATCAATGAATGCAAAGTATGTTCCAGAAATCATCAAATGCACAAAAGGTTAAATAGTCGCTGGACTGACCAGATAAAACCCCTGTTTCACAGACACGGAATAACTTTGAAAGCACTCGGCAGGAGATGGAGCGGTTAATGCAGAGAATGAAATCTGCAGACCAAGATTACAGACCTCCCAGCCAGTGGACAATGGAGGGATATTTATACGTACAGGAGAAACGTGAGTCTTGCAATTGTGGTTCTGCTTCTCTTCCAATTGGTGGTGCTGGTAATTTTATTTCATTCCATTTGATAACTGGGAGAATATGTGTCCTCTGTGGAGCTGACCTGTGCAGTTTTGCAATCATTATCTCCCTGTGAAATAGTAATATGAGTCTGCTAAACGTCCCTTAATGTCCTACCGTCCCAATTTATTCGCCCTCTGCCATGTCAGCCAGCATTGTAAGTAACGCGTTTCTGGGCTTGTGTCATGTCACTGCCCTCTATATCATAGACGGATAGTACATAAACAGTACAACTATATTTAATATGGACTTGACATATTAACATTTACAGTAATGATTCAACTACCGATCTATCATCACAGCTAAAACATTTTTTAAAAAGCCCCTAAACAGGCCTTCCAGATAAGGGCACTAAGCTCTGAAAAGGGATAAATTGGAGAGGGATAAACTACCCACCAATCAGCTCCTGTCATTTTTCAAACACAGCCTGTAACATGACAGTTGGGAGCTGAGTGGCTGGTAGTTTACAACTCTCCAATTTATCACTTTCCAGAGCTTAGTACATCTCTTATGAGGTCATCCTCGAACACCATGATTATTTTTGGGCCATGCATACGCTGATTTGTCCAATATTCCTTTGCACACGGCTTGCTTAACCCAGATTGTTATAAACTATATACCAGTACTTTTAATAAATGCTGAAAATATGTATAAAAAGATTTATCTCTCATCTTGACACTGTAACATCTTCTGATTATTATTATATTTTATTTGTAAATTGCTAACCTCCATTGGCTTCCCCAACTCCGCAGTCTTCGATAAAACCCTGATAACAATAGGATCTATCTGTTGACAAATGACCGCCGTTCACAAGCAGCATTATGCAGATCATTCATAGATTCCAATTTATAGAACTGATTGTTTGATAAATGGATTTTTGTGTTACTTTTAAAGCCTTGTTATAGCCTGCTGAGTTAATAGATTGTGTTACATCAGATATTCTTAACCTGACCTCCACGTGTACCTCACGCAAAATAAAGGGATACTCTCAGCTCTTATATGAAATTTGGAATTATAGTGTAATGCATTCAGAATAAAACAAAATGATAATTAAAACAAAATAGATTTTTTTTTTAATACTTAATGACACAAGAGGTTTCTTGGTACACATGTTTATCGCCTACATCCTTAAGATTATACAGTAAATGTTGATATGTGTGTACTATTTGGCGGTAATAAGCAGATTAAATAGTATGCACCAGCGAATCCACTGACTTTGGTTTATTGTATAGTGGTATGTTTGTCAACCGTACTCACTGTTATATAACGTCAGAGTCCTGTATGGAGCAGAGCTTAAGCGGAGCATACAGATCTCCAGCTGGTATGTGGGTAGCTGTACAGGATACACAGCGGTTGTGCCCTTATGGAGCTTTTAGAGGCATAAACGGCAGGGTCTTTCTGTGTTCCACTGTGGCACTCTTACACAGTGACAAGATGGCTACGCAGAAGATTAAACAGCAGCCATCTTGGTAAAGGGAAGGATACTTCCCTGAAGGAACAACATGGACGTTGTGCTGTGGTTCATTCCATATTTCAACAGTAAATACTCTTCATATATGAAATACCAGGGTAGTAGGGCTATAATCTCAAATAATGATGAGTATTTTATATTCCTAAGGGGATACCTGTTCTACACATTATCCTATTTCACTGAAATGAATCTCAACTGCATTTTACAAGCAATGTAATGGCTACGTTCGTTGCTTCAGTTAATGGCTTAAGCTATGTTTGTCATTGCACGCATTGCTGAGTTTTAATTCTTTCTGCTAAACAACTGTAAAAAAAAAAAATTTAATTAAAAATTAATCTGGATCCTACACAAGTTTTGTGATCCGTAACTTAAGGCCAGGCGCAAGGAGCAGGATAAAGGCAGCAGTCAGCGGTCACGCCTGTGTCGCCTGCAAAACACGGGACTGCCCCAGATACACGAACATCATAGTTACCAACGGTCTCTATTTTTTAGGGTTCAAAGATTTGTCCCAGGAAATGTTTCTTCCTTGAAATGAATGTCCACTGCATAACGGGCACATGAATAATGTGACATCACCACGCCCCATTTTCGTAGGCGCCATGGTCTTTTGCTCCTTTGCCAATGTTTGGAGTAGGCTCGTTGATTGTACTGGCTCAGCACCATAGGGTGCGGCCCCCAAGCTGTTGTAGAACTACATATCCCAGCATGCCCTGCCACAGTTTTCCTATTTGGCCATGCTAAAACTGTTGCAAGGCATGCTGGGATTTGTAGTTCAACAACAGCTGGGTGACTGCTTATTGCACACCCCTGTTTTAATTCTACCGTCAGGGTATCTGCCGCGTGTAGCCTCCAGCTGGCCAGTAAAACATATATGTTTACAATAAATAAAAGCTACTACTTAGTGTATCTGATGGCCTAGATTTGCAGACAGGCCCAGGTCCAGGGGTCGTGTTTTACATGGGCAAACTTAGCATTGTTTAGGAGGGCAGCAACAACAAAAAGTGGTTTTATGTTCATTTCATTTTCTACCTTTTTTTTTTTGTTATTTAAGTTTGTTTTACAAATCATCACCAACTTTACCAGTAAAATTAGGAGGGGATTGGATAGAGAGCAGGAAGAATGCACAATTTATCATTTATATAGTTGGGAACTTTGGAACCAGATCCAATTGTGGGATTGTGGGGTCATTCTGCGGGTGATCCAACTGCGGCATACCTCCCAACATTAATAGACATGCAAAGTCAGGTCCTATGATCCACCCAAACTCCACCTCAATCCACCCACTTTTGAGGGTGGATATCAGAACTGTGCTGCCAAAACCAGTATAGTTGGACAGTATGCCTACAGTGCTGTATAGTGAGAGAATTCCGCAGTATATGGGGGAAATGTACAGTATTAAACCATGGAGAGAGATAAAGTGGAAAAGTTGCCCATAGCAACCAATCAGCTCCTAACTGTCATTACATAGGTTGTGCTAGATAAATGATAGCTAGAAGCTTATTGGTTGCAAGAAGGAACTTTTAGAGCTCATTCAGACCCGCTCGCTAGATGCGTTCGCTCGCACCCTGCATATGCAAATCCAGCGCACGCCCAGCAGGGCAGGCGATTGCACAACAAGGCATTAGCACGCCCACTATGTCTTGGCGTGCAATCACTTTGTGTATGCAGACGGCCACCAGCCAGTCATAAGACGCCCACTTGCGCACGTCATCTCCTGGAAGTGCATGAAACCATTGGTACATCAAGCACCATCGGATGTGATTGCAGCGCTTGAGGTTGACTATACCCTGCCACAAGAACTGTGATCACTCCAGTGTGAAATACCACCAAATGACGCGGCCTTTTAATTTTGTACGCCTCTACGGCGTTGCAATACTCCTGCATTCGCACCTCCACTCCCCCATTTTTAGTGGTCTGCCCTTGTCACCACCCACAAACGGCTTCTCCTGTCACTCATTCTGCTGGGCAGTCTATGCGCAACGAGCAAACGCATTCTGATCTTTCGCAGTGGTTTGCATATGCGCATTGCGATGCATGCGCAGATCGCAACTATCTGTTAGCTACGAGCGTTCGCATCCTAGCGAGTGGGTCTGAATCAGCTCCTTTATCTCTATGGAAGGTTTGATACAACTCCCCTTTAGTGAGGTAAGAAATAGAACTCTTTGTGGGCGTCCGATCCCACACCGCTGGATATTACAGTATACTTATACCTGACAGTGTACGTAGACACACATCATGCCACGTTCAGTCCAAACCTCACAGCTATTTGAATTTGCCCTTTAGAGCGTGGAAGTGCTTTTTTTTGTTGTTGTTTTTTTAAAACTTTTTTTTTTTTTTTTTAATCCTTGATAGTTATAGATACAGCTACAAAGTTCCCTTTAATAAACCCTTTAAAAGTCTGTCTTTTAAGCAATGTTAAGATCTATTTTTGCTCTGTCTGTAGAGGGTTGGCTATGCTCCGCTCATACGTGATGTGTTTTTGTGCTGTGTTGGAATCAATATGTTCCTGGACACCTGTAACCTGCAAACCGCTTCCCATCCAACGGCTGTTTCAGCTAATGAGCCTCCAAGGGGAAAGCAGCTGTTTCTGGCAGCTCTGATTTTACTATGTGTGTCCTGAACCTGAGGCCAGTGCTTAGCTCCAACACCACACAATCTTAATTAAGAATCCAGCTCATTATGTTGAGAGGTTTCTGACGATGAGGATATACTGTACGTAGAGGTGTGGGTCAGTTAACAATAACGCTATGTTGCTGCTCCTAATTTGTGCATTGCATTAAAACAGTATCTACAATGTCTGTCTGTCCTATCCGTCGTGGCCTGATTCAGAGTTGTACACAAACCCAATAATTTACGTACAACTCCGGTATTTGAAGATCTGCGCATGTGACAGGCTGCGTCTGATTGGGCGCAGAGTGGGAGCGGTGTCAGACAGCATCCCAGAAAATGGGGATGTGTCGGACCCTTTTTCTGGGTGTGCTGAAGCCTGGTGGTTGCATCCTTGTACACACAGCTTTGCTGGCTGCAGCTGCGTGAAACCAACAGCCATTGTGAAAGTTACTGAGATGACCGATGGTCTCGCAGAGTGATCCGCTGATGCATCTTCGGACGCAGCAGCTGATCCCAGAACCAGCCAGGAGGCGTCTATTTACACAGTACGCCGCCGGCGGTATTAACATATTATTGCACAGTAGCTCTGCCGCGGCACTACTAGATGGTACCGATGTTTGCACAGGAGAGCGACATTGGACGTATATGAGAAGGCATTAGTGGGCGTCTTTATGTCGGCTGTGCTTTGGCAGGCATTAGCATATTTTCGCAGCTGCGATCCGTAAGCAATTGCATTAGCGTCCCTGGCTAAATCAGGCCCAGTGTTAAAAACACAGAAAAAGGGATTTTTATACGTTTGACTTACATAGAAACAGGTTACAGTAACCCAGGTCGCTGGTCCCCACTGGGCCTTAGGCGTGAGCCCTAGTTGCCTGATACTAATAGGAACCACACGGTTTTATCTTGAAATGTCAAGATTTTTATGGACAGTCTCAAGTCTCTAAAACATACTTACCAACTTTTAGCTCCCTCCTTCCGGGAGGGAGCTGTTGTGCTTCCACGGCAGGGGGTGAAGGGGGAAGGATGTCGCGGCAAAAGGGGGCGGGGCTTGGGCATGACCGCACAATTGCGGCATCGTGATTCAGCGCTGCCAGGGTTTATAGTGTAACCGCGGGGGGGGGGGGGGGGGGGTCGCCAGGGGCCGGGAGTGGCACCCGATTTTCAGAAGACTCCCGGACGAATCAGGAGGGTAGGCAAGTACGCTCTAAAACAATGAATACACTAATAAACAAAGATGCTAGGACATGAGGTTCCTGCCCACAATAGTTTACAATTTAAGATGTCTTTAATCTTGCCAGCAGCATATTTTCCTAACACCTGTAAATTGTAGAAGTAGAATATGATTTCATTTTTATTTTTCCTTTCTCTTTTAATTAAGGACCTCTTGGTTTTACATGGACACGCCATTACTGCACCTATGACAAAAGCAACAAAACCTTTACCATGAGCGTTTCAGAAACTAAGTCAGGTGGAAAAGTGGTAAGCACAATGGGTGGTTGATTTTTCTTCTTCGGTTTTCATTTTGCATGCGATGCATCCCGCCACTGATCGCATGCGTGTCCGCGTTAATAACACCGGTATGCATGAAGGAAATCGCAATGGACAGGCAGCTCTCTCGGTAAAAGCTGTACTTTGCGAGAGAGAAGCCCATAATATTCTATTGGGTAACACCATCTAAAGATGACATTACCCATTAGGTCCTTGCTGCGGAAAGCTTTGCTTTCCAAAGTTTAGTGCAGATCAGAAATCCATTCAAACTCACGAAAATGCCAATTTTGATGATATTGAATCCCGCCCTAATGTAATAGACTCCAATTTGTTGGTTTTGGCGCAAACCCAGCGATATAGCCGCTAGGTTCAAGCAGGCATTTAGTTTTAAGGCATACCCTAGTTGATATGAAGAGGAAATTAGTTTTAAGACAAAAACAAGTGTCTGTATCGACAGAACTGCGCCGGGACCAGCAATTTGGAGCCTATTACTTTTAGGCTTATGCGTCACTAATCTTAATGTTAAACTGAATTTTCCCATTGTGCTATTACAGCGAGGAATGTGCTTACTCAATGTAAGTTAACAATGCAAAGTACAAAACGCATGTGGCGCCTCGCTAATATACTGTATTATTTATTATTATCTTATTATTTTATTCTGTTATATTAAATAGACAATAAGGAATTCACAAACATCTCTTCATAAAGAATTTTAAAAATTTTCCTTAAAGGTATCCCAAGGCCCGCTTTACCCTATATAGATTCTTATAGGCTTCATCGTGCATCCAATTCTCCCAGGCTTAGCCGGTTCTGTAGATTTTTAAATGGCAACATAGAGACCAATCACAGGATGTAGTTTCTTTATTATGACCTGTGATTGGCCCTCCATATACAGTGGGAGGAACTTGTGATATATGGCTGTGTTGGCTACGGGGAGGGACACCTTAGGAAAATGATATCATAGTTGGCATTGCATCTCTAAAATTTTGTTAAATTCATGATATTCAGAGTTATGTATAATTGTTTTCTAATTAAAATGTGTTTCCACCGAAATGTGAATAATGTAGTCTTTGTATCATTATCAGTGAGTACAGTAGTTTTAGATATGAAGGCTGAGTATGTGGGCTCATTTAAAGTTGGAAGTAAGTTGGCCACAAATGCACCCACAATGTGCGCATGGAACTAATGCAGGTATGTGCCTGTATGAAGAGCTGCACCAACCGCACTGTCCAATGGGCAAAACCTCTGGCGGTGCAGTCAGTGCTTTGCACTGGGGCCCGTTGCAATGAAGGGTCCCATGCCAAAGGCATTATCAGCAGGTACTAATAATGAGTCCGACTGGTTATAGTGGCAGATGCAGCCTGGAGCTTATAGGGTAATGCTGAGCTTTGTAGTGCACCAGGATCAGGGCGGGATTAAGGCTTGTGGGGGCCCCTTCGAGCCACACGGCGCTTCCCTCCTTCCCCCTAAGGCTGACTTACCTGAGTGCCGGTGTGCAGGTGTGACCTCCTCCTGGCAGAGCTGCTCCCTGGTCCTCTCATCGGCGTCGCGGACGTAATGTGTCACGTGGCGCCGGTGAGAAGACTCGGGAGCCACTCTGCACTGTATGCAGCAGCACTGACTGTGCCACTGCATACATTAATAGCGAATCGCGGCAGTGAGCCTCAATCCGGGAACAGGTGTCACTAGACACCTGTTCTCGGCAGGGTCACACTGACCCTGTGTGGGGGCCCCTCCGTGTTTGGGGACCCAGGGACGATCGCCCCTGTCGCCCCCCCCCCTTAATCCGGCCCTGACCAGGATGTAACAGCACATATACCCTAATGGTGTATAGACGGTATGCTCCTTGATGTAAGCAGTGATGGTATAGGGTAGTGGACACACCTTGAGGGCTTTTATGGCGCTATAACGGAGGATAGTCTTAGGGTGCGTACTAACATACAGGATGCAAAAGGAGAAAGACACGCAGTGAGGAAGCGCATGCGGTGAGCCCATATTCCCAAAGTAATAAGACTCAAGCTTGATTCCAAATCGGTCACATGTAATGCTAGGATACTGTCAAGAAAGCAAAGGTTACAGATTGTGGGACACCAGTATCAAAAAGCTTCTAAAGTAAATGGATATTGTGCTTAACGAGACTACTTCAGCTAAAGACAAACAAAATAGGTAATAGGTTATGGGTCCAGCAGCGTACAAATAGGTTCTGAACCCCTGCTGCCATCATGAATTGGTCCGGCTGCCAGCGTGTTTACACACCGTGGTGTGTAGACAGCTGATACCAAGAATGGACAGAATCTATTTAGAACCATCATCTAAGCTTCTTGAAGAGTTAGAGCTAGTTGCGTGTTGGAGTGCGTCTTACGTGTTGGAGTGCTCTTCCCTGGCTGTTCTAAAGGCAGTTACCATGAACCTAACAAGCCACAAGCCCCAAGACCACAGGAAAACATTGTCATAGCACAATGCATTTTTGGACTCCTTTTTTTAATACATAAAAGCATAGTTCATTTCACCGAGTTATTTTTCCTAGAGTTATGGCACTATCATTGCTATGTTATATAAAATGATTACTTAATAATGATTCACACTTTACTTATGACTTTTTACAGATTGTATTTGTATTCTTAAGTCATACCCCCCCCCCCCCCACCCCGTGTTGGCAGATACCATACAGTTGTACAGCTTTGGCTGACGTGCGTGTCACAGGTCAGTAAGTCAGTATTCCTTTATAACAGATTCACCAATCAGATATTTCATTCTCCGTGATGCAGTTTGCCGCTAAGCAGCCATACACTTACAGATCCCTGCCCGAACAACCTGATTGTGACCAAATCTATAACTGGACCCGATATGGAAACATGGATTTGTTCAGATGGAGACTGCCATGGGTGGCTTCCACGTTCCATTGGCCATAAAGTTTTTCTACCCTCTCTGATTGTGTTTGATTGACATGATTAATGCACATAACTGTGAGGGCCAGTTTGCTGACATCATACGTGCATGTATGGCCATCTTATGCCACACATACACAAGGGCGTTGTAACAGCTGCCCATTGTGAGTTCTCCAAGCTCCTTTGACATCGTGTCGAGTGATGGTTGCAATGCCACAAGTATATAAAGAGAGTTGGCCATAATGGTCATTCGATCACTGTTTTGACAATAATTATAGCTACATTCACCTTCCAGTGCTTCTTATGGGTAATCTGGGGATGAGTCTGGCAGCAGGTGAGTTTATTTATTGTATTTGAATTTCAATCTTGTTACTTGCTCAGGAGTCAGTGAGGTTCCACCTCCCGTATGTTGTTATAAATATTGATCTCCCGATTAACCCTTTGCCATGTAAACTACCCATTATTGAGCAACATTCTGATAATTATTTAATCATCCTAATGAGTACGGCAGCTAATTTGCATTGTTTTATACGGCTCCTGGTTTCTCAGCTTAGTGTGTAATTCGCAATCACTGTTACTTTTACCACCAGAACGGGCTGATCTCAAACTCGCCGGAGATGTTTAAGCTGAAAATGTGTATACGGAGGAAAACGGACTCCATTGACAAGAGGTTCTGCTTTGACATAGAAGTCATAGAGAGGTTTGTTAACAACACAGGACTTAAGTATTGCCCTATTTTGTTTTCATTTTTTTAAAGAAATGTGGACCTCTCTTAAATTAATAAAGAACTAGAATATTTATTTTTTTATTGTGTAGTCTCTCTATTGCCTATCTAGCTTTAAATACAGTAGTTTAAGAAACTGGTGATTATGCTGGAATGTTTTATTAATAAAGTTTGAGGGGCCTATTCATCATACCTAAAAATTCTCTGGAGGTAATTAGGTTTAGAACTCGCATGGCGTTCTACCTAATTACCGGGGGAATTCATCATTCCTCCTCCCTATAACTATCTATTCCGAAACGCTGTCATTCTTGCAATGCCAGCTTTTCGGGAAATAGATACTTTTCCCTGCATACACTACCTTATCGCATCTGGAATCTGTGCTACGCATGCGCTGTTACATTCGTAAAACCAGTGCATGCGCAGCACTGCAAATAGATGCGGTAATTTTGTGTCCCCTAATGTATGGGGAGTGTGGAAATTAACGCAGGGGGGACTTAACCAAGAGATATCCGTGATATCTCCTGTGTTAAGTCTCTTAATGAATACTAAAATAATGTTAATTAAGGAAAAACTCATTAAAAATGTTATTTTAGTGTTGATGAATAGGCCCCTGAGTGTCAGAGGAGGAGAGAGACCCAGTGTAAGGGTAGAACTAACAGCCGGCTCTTGGTTAGGTGATGGCTGTATCCAACTAATCAGGATTTCCTACATGATTGTGCCAGTCTTCCAGCAGAGGGTTTTACTTGAAGGGAGTCTTGGTCCCATTCCATGGTAGACTGTCACCCTTTCACAGGTCAAAACCCTTTAAATTTGGGATTCAATCATCTGACCCACAAAATGGACATGAAAGAGGCTCAGTGGCCATACCAGTGACCTACTTGCCCAAAAAGGGACGTTTGGGAAGTTTGTGATTGTAAAACACCATCTCCCCACATCTGCTTCATCAACTCTTTTCGTGTGTTTTACAGACAGGGAATTATAACGCTTCAGGCACTGTCTGAGGCCAACAGGAAGCAATGGCTGGAGGCGATGGATGGAAAAGAACCGGTAAGATACATTATGGAATACTTTTGTCTTTGAAGTGACATTTGTACATAATGAGCCAAAGTCACAGCTTCAAGGTGAAGTGCCACCAACATCTGATCGCTTCTCAGCCCAACCAGATGTCTTGTGATGCCAGAAAAAAATGGGAATAACATAGTTGTTGTGTATTTACATGACCAGTAACCCTAAAATACAGGATTATATTTTATTCCTACTTTCGTACTAGTAATATTTACTAATACAGTATATTTATACATTTGAGCACTTTCTGGAACAGACTTGAGATACAGTTGTGATCATGGAAAAAGATTCTTTTTCCCAGACTTCCTGTGTTTAAGCCTAAAGGGAGCAGGAGAGCGTGAACCTTTCTTGGATGACATCAGTAATAAAGAGGGCTGTAGCCTGTATTGTATGCAGCTGCACATTAGAGGCACATTGCTAAGCTCCTCATGTCCTGTCCAGCTATCAGCACTTTCACATTTGTTTTTGTGATTGTAATTAGTAGCTGTTTTATGTAATGCAATTTAGATTTGAGGTTTGTTGATTCTTCGGCAGTTCCGTAGCAGAGCTGGAGTATCGGTCAGTTTATATGTTCTAGAGACCAATGCTTTAGTGGCAGAGCTGTATTCTACTACTGTAGATGCGAACATTTCAGATTTGTTTTTAGTGACACTTTCTTACGTACATGGTAGCTATGTACTATATTTAATACATAGTTTTAAGAGGTATTACTACAGACAGGGAAGCAGTAATCTGGCGCAAACAGAAATCTAATTTTTATTTTTAGTGTGGGCAATTTTTTGGGACAATATACTTTTAAAGTGACAACCGTAGAAGCAGGGAGGAAGGGCCCAATAGCTAATAATGATAATAACTACAGTAATCTCCTGGAATGTCTGTGAGACTCTCAAAATAGGGAGAGATATCTCACAGGGCTGTAATTAGGGTGGTGCGACATTTGCCACGGCAGGGCAGGGGGCGCTGTTTGGCGGTGCCTGTCAGTTTTCTGTATAGAATCATCCTTACTTGTAGCTTCCTCTTCTTTTTAGACCGGCATCTCCTGGCTGCCCCCTATCTCCTCTTTGGCCGACCTCCCCTTCATCTGATCTCCTTCCCCTTCGTCTGACCTCCTTCCCAAGCACCTTTAGTCACTATCTCCTTTATTTAACACACACATTTCAAAATACTGTCATACCCGGGATTCAAACCCATCACCTCCGCATAATTATGTATTTGTTATTATGTAATTATATATCATCACTGCAGCCATTGGATCCGTCAAGGGTGCCCACCAAGCTGCAAGGTGGCAGAGGGCATGCCGTTATGATATAAATGTTGTTGTGAGGGGATGATGCAAACGGCATAACCAGATACCTTACCCCACTGTTTGTAAATAGTAGGTGAGCTTGAGCTAAATTAGCTTGTGCTCATTCTCAGGGGCCTATTCATTAAACCTAAAAATTCTCTAGAGATAATTAGGTTTAGAACTCGCATGGAGTTCTACCTAATTATAGGTGGAATTCATCATTCCACCTCTCCATAAGTATCTATTCCGAAAAGCTGTCATTTTTGCGATGACAGCTTTTCGGGAAATAGATATTTTCCCTGCCCACACTACCTTATCGCATCTGGAAACAGTGCTGCGCATGCGCTGTTACATCTGTAAAACCAGCGCATGCGCAGCACTCCGGAGCCTGAGGACGGAGCAGAGCGCCGGAGGGACTCGTCGGGGGACCTGCACACGCGGATACAGGTAAGTCGATTCTGCTATTCACCACCTCACAGTGGCGGATAGTAACTGCATCAAATTCCGAAAAATTCATAATTTTCGGAATTTGATGAATACCACAATTTCCACATCCCCATACTAATGTACTAATGTATGGGGAGTGTGGAAATTAACGCAGGGGAACTTAGCAAGGAGATATCTGTGATATCTCCTGTGCTAAGTCTGTTCATGAATACCAAATTAACGTTATTTAAGGAAAATGTCCTTAAAAACGTTATTTTAATGTTGATAAATAGGCCCCTCAGTCACTTAGATCAGCACAAATAGTATATATCACACTAGTGAGTGTATGTACTATAGTTTTAGTTGCGCTGTAATAGTACTAAAGCTGGGTGCACACTGAAACAACATATCGGCCGCTTCGCTCAGTGTGTATGGCCAGTATGCGCGCTCCCACGGCCGCATGCGCCATCGCCCGGTCGGCCATGCTGCACGTCCAACCGGATGATATCGCAAGCGACCCCTTTGCAGGTAATGAAGGACGGAATAAGGTATCGCTCAGTCGTCCATTACCACGTTCCAATGTGTATCCAGGATATTGGCTGGGTACCCATCGCTCAGTGTGTACCCATCTTAAGTAATAAGAGTCTTTAGTTCAAGTGTTAAAAAAAAGAAAAACTCTAAATTGCAACAAGTTCCATCAAAAAAAGATTTTATTACAATAATGTTTAGACCCGAAGAGTCATTTTCACTAACAGTTGATGGAAAATCAGTTAAAAATATCTTCTTGTAAAACAAAAATAGACTAAAAATATTATAATTAAAAATGCTGTTTAAAAGGTCACTATGATAACAAATAAAGCTGTTTGTACTAAAGATGAGTAGTCTCCTAATTTGTTTTGGTTGGTTACAGTTTGTGTACTCTCCCCTTTATGGGTAAAGCTAAAAGCTGCTTTTGACAGTGATCAGCGGAACATTACAGAGTAGATTATCTAGATTATCCCTTCAAAATGTGGATGACTCTACCCAAATAAGGTCAACCTGTAGCGCAAGTGCCCTCTTGTTATGTCACATCTGCGTTTCTGGTAATGCACCCAATTTTACGGAGAAGCTGGTGAGTTACTGTAGTAGGCCAGGATTGAGGCATCTGATGGAGAGTACAAATTGGAGGGGATCTGGAATTTTCTATGCTAAGGGCGGTTTTGCACTGAAGTTGTAAAATAAGATTTAATTTTATAGACTTGTATTACTTTACTAAAACAACCGGGTCATTTGCTTTGTGGTATGGCACACGTACTTTCTTTCCTCTAAAGGACTTCCACTTGTACTTGTGTAGAAAAGCACATTTCTAGGGTCACTTATGCAAAGCAATATCCTACACCATTAAAGTACAACATGCAATAAATACAACCCCAAGGAGCCATCACTTTGATAATTAATATAAGACATAACATAAATTATGTCAAATTGAGCAGTATTTTATGAGAAACACATAAATAAACGAAGGGGGTGATCCTAAAGTGGATATAGACCATACTTTGATATCTGTATATTATATAGCCATGAAGTAGATATGCACTGTGAAACGTGCCAGAAAAAGGTGGTGCACTAGCGCACATAAACTTTTAGTGATTCAATCATTGTCTTTAATGAGTGTTATAACTATTTGCTGATCTTCATTATTGTTACGTGTGACTTATACGCTGAAACTTTAGTGCTGGCAAATTAAAAATATTAATAACATACCTCCCCACTGTCCCGATTTCAAAGGAGCAATCAAAATGGAGGATTCTGTCGCGCTGACTGCATTGTCCCAATTGGGATGGAATTTAGGGCCTGATTCAGCAAGGAATGCACGGGTGCAGACGCACGCAATCGGTCGTTGGTTGTGCTCTGTGCATGCATTGCACGTGCGCCAACCAGCCAGTGCGATGGAGTATGCGTACGCAGGGAGTCTGCAGCCCTAGGGACAAGTGATTGACAGGAAGTGCCGTTTGTGGGTGGTGGCGGAGAAGTGGTCGGGCAAACACAGGCGTGCCTGTGTGTTTGGACGGTGTTTCAGGTACGTGCATAATTAAGCCCTTGCGGCGGTGGACACAGCCTGAGATCTAGTTGCACACAGGAAGTCTCGCTATGTCTGCGGGAGGGTCAAGTCAACCACTATTGTGGGTATGGGTTCGATGGTTCTCGATGTTACCGATGTTTCCGCTGTCTTGCCAGGTATAGAGGACACAAGTAAAGGGAAGTGGGTGGTATTATGCAGTACTGGGTGTCTGCTTATTCTGCTGCGACTGTCGTGCGTATGCATTCATTAGCATTTTCTCGCAGCGGCCGGGTGCGTGAGTCTGCATCCGTGCGTTCCTTGCTGAATCAGGCCCTTAGTTAGCTATTTTCCATAACACGTTAGCCGTGAATGGGTGCAGTGCGCTCTTGCAACTGAGTGGACGGGGCTAAGTTATAACTTAACCGCACACTGCCACTTAGCCCCTGGCTTGGCCATGCCACCGATCCCAATTCACTGGGCCGGAAATGTTGAAAGGTATGATGATAATAATTATATTTGAAAAATATAAAAATAACACCTTATATTTACAGCCCTATCATCAAGTCACATTGGACTGGTGTGTTATACTCAGCAGAGCTAGCTAAATATATAGTTTGCTACCATACTTGGGCTTGTAGTAAGTAGTAAGTAGTAACTTGTAGTAACTATGTAAAAGAAAAAAAAAACTGAATCCCACAAATTAAACTATTGGATATAAAATAGCAGCTAACTCTGACAAAATAAAGGCATCCCGAACATGGTTTGTTCCTGAGGAAGGGAAGCCCTCCATTCGTTAGGTGCTTAATGCTGTTTTTCCCCCTTGTTTTAGATATACACACTTCCAGCCATCATCAGCAAAAAGGAAGAGAGTAAGTTTTGTGTTTTTTTTGTTGTACAAAATGTTCTAAGTGCTGAACAGTTTAGTGCAGAGAGCAGGTTAGGAGTGACAAGGGCATCCAGCATGGGGAGATATATGGAAGCTGAGGATAGACAAGAACATCAGTTGCTCATTTACCCCACAGAACTAATATGTTTCCTACTTTCATTTAAACATGTAAGTTTTTGTATGCACATTTATTTGGTGCACAATGCAGGCATGGGACGGCTGTACTGTTCATGCAGTTGGCACAAGGCACTGTATACCGCTGGCCTAAGGTGTTACAGTATATACTGTACAGCACTGTGTTCTGCTCTATTGAAATGGACTAGGTAGAGTCCCCTGCTGCCTGCATATTGCCGTTACCAGCTATACAGTACATGGCAAATAAATACCCCACCCCCATAGACAGCCCTATGTTACACACACAACTCCCAATGATACCTACTGCTAGCCATATGTAACAGATACACCCAATAGCATAACCTGACACCCCTTACCTAAGTAGATCCTCTTCCAACACCTACCTGCCATGGTGCTTTCTAGATGTTGCGAGGTGGAGAAGGGATATGTGCGAGCTCACATAGGTTGTGGGTGGCCGCAGGGCCTATGAGTGTATGCTGGCGTGTAACATGCCGGCTCCAGGAGGGAGCGCTGCTAGCTGGACCATTCAGGTCTATGAGCTCTTCTTAGCGCTGATAGATCTGGATGGTAATGCCACTTACCATAGAAAGATTGTTGAGAGGAACCCGAATATTTTCTAAGTGCTGGGGGGCTGAATGTGTAGAGAAGGTTGCCCTCACAGGGTACATCAACAATTATCTTTTTGACAATGAGGTTGTGTTTTCTTTACAGTGTTTTTAAATGAAGCCGGCTTCAACTTTGTGAAAAAATGTATCCACTCCGTGGAGACACGAGGTGAGGGCTCAGTCTTTATTTACTACTGTTGCTGCAAAGCAAGACAGGAAGGCTTATAAAGTGATGGTGGCGCTATTGCATTGAGGTATCATCAGATTATGGACTGATGATCTGAAGGTGCACTGTCTGGTCGTGCGTGACCCAATGTGTTTCTCATTCTAAAATGTTATAACCTCTACTTTATACTGGCGTGGTTTAGTTTGTCGATATTCCTCATGTCGACATGTAATATCAACATTGACCACCTCAACTTTCATCATGTTGACACTGATGGAATGTCAATATGTTTAGAATGTAGTTAAAATGTTCCTTGAGGTCTAGTGGTGACTTACCTGGTATGGCAGGTCCAGCAGTGTCTTCTGGGTCTAATGGTGACATCAGGATGACTTCTGGTGGATCCTGTGTGGTTTCCGATGAGTAATACTACTATGGCTAACCTTAACCTCCCCACCCGCAGCCTACCACTAACCTTTCCCCTAGTGCCTAACTCTAACCCTCCCCCTAGTGCCTCCACTAACCTCCCCTTCTGCAGCCTAACCCAAACCTCCCACAGCCTAACCCACCACTGCCGGTCCGTGTAGAATATCAACATTTCACATGGCAACATTGTGAATGTGAACATGTCGACATGTTCAATGTCAACATGATAATTGTCAACATTGTGATGTCAACATTATGACTACATCCCCTTTATACATTGTTCTATTAAAATCATCATCATCATCATCATCATCATCAAATGTCAACATTGTTCTAATTAATCACAAGCATAGTAGTGGTTTCCAATGATTTTTTTCTAGTTGATTTAATTATTTAGTACACGGTGATCACTTTGTAAGTGTAATATTTTATAACTATATGTTTCAGTTGCTGAGGGGTCTATTTACTAAGCCTTGGATGGAAATAAAGTGGACAAAGATAAAGTACCAGCCAATCAGCTCCTTACCTTTTTCAAACACAACCTGTGACATGGCATTTAGGAGCTGATTGGTTGGTACTTTCTCCATACAAAGCTTAGTAAATAGACCCCTATAACTGTTAAATACTTAAATACTAGGCGCATGCGTTCTGTCCTCCTGACAGATGTTCTGTATCGTCACCAATTAGTAGTGGGTTTCGGCAGTCGGGTTTCAGGTTATGACTTGATAATAATATACGTGGTGTCACAGGGCCCTTCTGCCACTGGAAATAACTTATTTAAATAATGCCTGAGACATTTTATCAGGAGGCACAGGAGGATGGAGGGGCACAGATGTGTATCTGATATTTGGAAGAATGCACTATGGCTCCACCACGGCATGTTGCATTTTACTCAGGTTGCGATATTATTATTATTAGTAGATTTTCCCGCACACTTATTAGTTACATCCAGTAATTCCCGTGAAGCATGGAGCAGCTGACATCAGCATCAGCGTAATCTGTGTATCTCATTCCTGTTTACCCAGGCATCACTATTTTGGGACTTTACAGAATTGGAGGCGTCAATTCTAAAGTCCAGAAGTTGATGAACACAGTTTTCTGTAAGTATAAAAATGCGATTAATTTATTACATATAGGTTCTATCTTACATGAGACACATGAAAACGAGCTACAGTATTTGACGCTTTTCACAAAGCACAATAAAGAGCGCCAGTGAATGGGAGCAGGTTACAGCTCACTGACGGAAATAAATACACACGGGGAGGGGGGCAGAAATATGGCAATTCCACTGCAATGTATATTATAGAAACTATAGGAAAGAGCTGGAATGTCCTCAGCTAGCTAAAGAAAGCGCGCCCTTCCTACACACATTCATAAGTTACAGGAGACGTGTTAATCCTGCAAACTCTGGCTGGGGATGTGCAGTGATCACATTGACTGACACCAACATCTGGAATTGATTTTAAAAAATAGGGGTGACTGTGCTGGAGATTTTTACATATGCAAATGTTTAAATGTTCAGTTTCCTGCCTTTCAAGAAGTATTAGTTATGGTGTACAGAGGGGTAGCTAGAGCTGGGCAGGAGCTAAGGTACTAGATTACGTGTGATGGAGA
This sequence comes from Taudactylus pleione, assembly GCA_031769625.1. Taxonomy (NCBI): domain Eukaryota; kingdom Metazoa; phylum Chordata; class Amphibia; order Anura; family Myobatrachidae; genus Taudactylus; species Taudactylus pleione. The sequence continues at coordinate 4,810,617 of JAUIMM010000710.1, forward strand.
TGGGATACCATATCAAAGGTTACTCATACTTGCCAACACTCCCTCATTGTCAGGGAGACTCCCTGAAACAGTAGCAATCTCCCTGTCTCTCCCTGAAGAGTCTAGAAATCTCCCTTATTTCATCCTTACCCACATTATGAAGCTGTTATATTAAAAAACAGAGATATATACAGTCAAATGGGATCATTAGTGTCATTTCCTTGCATTGGTTATTATAAGGCACAATGATCCCTATGAATTTCTGCAAAGTATTAGTGTGTTTTCATCAACAAACAGATCTTACTAACTGCTTTTGGGCTGGTTTACATTTGGATGTAAGTCAGGTTTAGGACACGCCTCTCAGATGTATCAGTACACGCCCACTGTAACACGCGCTCATAGGTGCTGCTTTCACAATCTCCCTGACATGGTTTTTTAAAAGTAGGCAAGTATGAGGTTACTGGGCCATTTATGGTATGATGAATAAGCCCCATACATATGATGGAAATGGGATACCGTATCAAAGGTTACCGGGCACTGATTAACGTTAGGGATCTCCACCAAAAACTTTCCCTTCTTTGGAAGGGGAAACTAGTTATATTATTATAAAAACAAGGACAGCAGCAAAATAAGTACTGCTGCTATCCTCCGATCACTATCTCAGTATTAAAAGAAAAAAAAAGAAAAAATTCACACTTTGTTTTCGAATTTCTTTTTGACTTTTACTTATATATAGTATATACACAAGTGTAATGAAACGTCCGGGCTCCCAGTTTTACTGCACATGCGCAGAAGGCACTGTCTGCCTAAGCAGTAAGGGGTATATTTACTAAGGTGCAGGTTTTTAGAAGTTGAGATCTTGCCTATAGCAACCAATTAGATTCTAGATCAATGTTAAGTAGAATGTGATTGGTTGCTATGGGCAACATCTCCACTTCTAAAAACCCGCACTTTAGTAAATATACCCCTAAATGTCACTTTATTGGTAAATTTGGTAAACGTTAGATGGGAAGTTGTTATTTTTAAGGGTCTATGTACTAATAATTGCGGACCATCCAAGATTATTATCTATCCATATCGCTGGGGATATTATACGGTTTTATGAAAATATCCCGGCTATGTACAAAAGGGGAACTTGCAGGGATAGCGGTTGCATTGTGCTATTAGTACATAGGTACACTACATAAAATTATGCAGAAACTGCAGTTTCTGCATAATTTTATATAAAAAAAAACAGTGTGATACGTAGGCCCTTAAAGCTGCTGCACACGATATAAAGCTACAAGTGATGATAAAATAGGATAGTTCAATGCTGGAATTAACAGTTTATCAAGTAAGTTAATAAACCAGTAAAGTAGTTTGTAAAAACAAACAAATATGATCCTGTGCTTCAGACTTGGAGGCTATTAATTATCACTAATGAGCCTGTTACACAATGTGAAATTGCTAATTTCCGCAAATATTTAATAACTGGCCCATTCATTATTAGAGGTCCGATGGGGCCGCCTAATATTCAGTAAACTTCAAATACTGAAAGTTCCCATGGCATTGATTCTCAGGGCCCAGCTCCTTCCTATGGGAAGAAGGTCCTGGTTGCAAAGACAAATCCAATCAGATCCCTCCAGCCCTGCGTCTCCTGTGGTCATGCACATACGTGAATTCAGGTCACACATGCGCACTGGACTGACTCAGCAATGGTAAGTATCCCTTCTACCGAAGTAGCAGTGATTGGGATCGCAAGGACAGCTGATTATCGGGACAGCTGTCCCCGCCCAGGAACAATGCCTCACATTTTAGTGCTCCCAACTTATTGTAGTGCCCCCATTTCAAATGCCACACTGTAGTGCCCACAGTTCATACAGTACAACATTTCAGTGCCCCCAATTTATATTATGCCACATCACAGTGACCCCAGTTCATATTATACCATATATTACAGTACCACTGGTGCATATTATGCCACATTACAATGGGCGGGTTGCAACAACATCAGAAATGCGGTCAAAGCATGGATTTGACCGCATTTCTCTTATGCAGCAAGCTCTGGAATGTGATGCATTCCGGAGCTAGGACCCGGTGGGTAACGCCATCTTTAGATGGCCTATGGGCTTCTATTTGTAAAGTGATGTGAAAGGGATCCCAGCACCCACTGCGGGGCGTGCGCAGAATGACGCCAGGGAGACTTCTGGGTCATAAACCCGAAAGTCCCTCTCTCGCATAGGACAGGTCTTATCAGGAGAGCTGTCCTTTGCTTTCTTCTTAATGCGTATTAGCTTAATTAATGCATAATTAATGCCGGCATGCATGTGATGTGTTTTGGGATGCATCGCATGCAATTTGCGATGCCTCATTCATCCCCTGTTCATATTATGACATACTACAGTGCCCCCCAGTTCATATTATACCACATAACATGGCCTTTTCAGATTATGCCACCTTACAGACCATTATAACATACACTAAACACATCGTTCACTGAAAATGGAATGTCACCCCATTTGGGCTTGGCAACAGGTCAGACCCAATTGCTTAGCAGGCAATTCTAGGAACTTGGTATACAACTACTGTATATGACCTATGTCCAGGGACCCCTTAGGGTCTGGGCCACATAGCAATGGTTCCCCCTGCACCCACTGTAGAAACGCCCATGGCTACCCGTATAAAGGATAATTCATATTTTTACCCTATGCTTAAAGTTTCCTGGGGTCTGGCATTCATGAGGTTGAGCAGCCCCCTAACTTGGTTGGCAGTCAACTGCTTCTTCCTCACTCCTGCTGGTAGTGTATTATTGACATACAACATGTTGCCTGTTCAAGAGAAGGGCCAGTTTGGTAGGAGCAGTGAGCAGCCTCTCTTAGCTCCTGCTGACCCACTCTTATATCAGACATTCAGCGTGTTGTTCATAGACCATACAGCTGGAGCATACAGGAACTGGCAGAGCCGCTAAACCTAATATTTGGGATTGAGTATAACTTCTGATATTCTGGATGGAAATATTTATCCACTGATATAATTAGTATTGCTCTGCTGTTATATCACTTTTGGACCTAAATTTCATTTTCCGGTAGTGTAATAGTGTGTGCAATAACATTCCGCATCGCATCTCGTAAAAAATGTTTTTCTAGTTAATTTGAATTTGTCATTTGTCCCATGGAAAATGACCAGCTGTCCATGCAAAGTTGTTTATTGCACTTTGTAATGCAAATCTAAAGTGTGTCGCAGAGGCAGAAAATGTCACAGTGTTATTGGTGATGAGCGCATGCGTCAAACTGGTTACGGGCATGTGCATTTGCGTCAAGTTGCATCACAGACGCACCCATGGTGGCTGGTCACACCCTTAAGCATGGGCCTCTACCTCTGCATACCCCTGGCGGGCATGTATGGCCCAGTCCAACACTGAGGGACTGATACAGTGATGTACACTGACGCCATTGCAGCTTTGATCCCATACACAGCTGCTGTGCGAATATACACAAATGGCGCAGATGCCGAGGACTGTATTGAGACGCCCATCTGCAGTTTTCCATCTGCGTGCAGAGACGCAGCGTCGGTTGCAGATGACTTGATTATCACAGTTCAGAGTAACCTGATGGCTACTGAGAATGGCTGCGGGATCAGAGGAGCTTGTATGCACTCAGTGGGCTTATGCCCTGTCACGGAGCTTGTATAATACACACAGTGGGCTTATGCCCTGTCACGAAGCTTGTATAATACACTCAGTGGGCTATGCCCAGTCACGGAGCTTGTATAATACACTCAGTGGGATTATGCCCTGTCACGGAGCTTGTATAATACACTCAGTGGGCTTATGCCCCTTCACGGAGCTTGTATAATACACACAGTGGGCTAAGCCCAGTCACGGAGCTTGTATAATACACTCAGTGAGCTTGTGCCCTGTCACGGAGCTTGTATACACTCAGTGGGCTAAGCCCAGTCACGGAGCTTGTATAATACACTCAGTGGGTTTATATCCTTTCACAGAGCTTGTAAAATAGACACAGTGGGCTATGCCCCTTCACGGAGCTTGTATAATACACTCAGTGGGCTTGTGCCCTGTCACGGAGCTTGTATAATACACTCAGTGGGCTTGTGCCCCTTCACGGAGCTTGTATAATACACTCAGTGGGCTTGTGATCTTTCACGGAGCTTGTATTATACACACAGTGGGCTTATGCCCAGTCACGGAGCTTGTATAATACACACAGTGGGCTAAGCCCAGTCACGGAGCTTGTATAATATAAATAATACACTCAGTGTGCTAAGTCCACTCACGGAGCTTGTATAATACACAGTGCACACAGTTGGCTAAGCCCAGTCACGGTGTTTGTATAATACACTCAGTGGGCTTATGCCCCTTCACGAAGCTTGTATAATACACTCAGTGGGCTTATGCCCTGTCACGGAGCTTGTATAATACACTCAGTGGGCTTATGCCCTGTCACGGAGCTTGTATAATACACTCAGTGGGCTTATGCCCTTTCACAGAGCTTGTATAATATAAATAATACATTCAGTGTGCTAAGTCCAGTCACGGAGCTTGTATAATACACACAGTGGGCTAAGTCCAGTCAGGGAGCTTGTATAATACACACAGTGGGCTAAGTCCAGTCACAGAGTTTGTATAATACACTCAGTGGGCTTATGCCCCTTCACGGAGTTTGTATAATACACTCAGTGGGCTTATGCCCCTTCACGGAGCTTGTATAATATAAATAATACATTCAGTGTGCTAAGTCCAGTCACGGAGCTTGTATAATACACAGTGCACACAGTTGGCTAAGTCCAGTCACGGAGCTTGTATAATACACACAGTGGGCTAAGTCCAGTCACGGAGCTTGTATAATACACACAGTGGGCTAAGTCCAGTCACGGAGTTTGTATAATACACTCAGTGGGCTTATGCCCCTTCACGGAGCTTGTATAATACACTCAGTGGGCTTGTGCCCTGTCACGGAGCTTGTATAATACACTCAGTGGGCTTATGCCCTGTCACGGAGCTTGTATAATACACTCAGTGGGCTTATGCCCTGTCACGGAGCTTGTATAATACACTCAGTGGGCTTATGCCCTTTCACGGAGCTTGTATAATAGACACAGTGGGCTATGCCCCTTCACGGAGCTTGTATAATACACTCAGTGGGCTTGTGCCCTGTCACGGAGCTTGTATACACTCAGTGGGCTAAGCCCAGTCACGGAGCTTGTATAATACACTCAGTGGGCTTATGCCCCTTCACGGAGCTTGTATAATATACTCAGTGGGCTTGTGCCCTGTCACGGAGCTTGTATAATAGACACAGTGGGCTATGCCCCTTCACGGAGCTTGTATAATACACTCAGTGGGCTTGTGCCCTGTCACGGAGCTTGTATAATACACTCAGTGGGCTAAGCCCAGTCACGGAGCTTGTATAATACACTCAGTGTGCTAAGTCCAGTCACGGAGCTTGTATAATACACAGTGCACACAGTTGGCTAAGCCCAGTCACGGAGCTTGTATAATATACACACAATGGGCTAAGCCCAGTCACGGAGTTTGTATAATACACTCAGTGGGCTTATGCCCCTTCACGGAGCTTGTATAATACACTCAGTGGGCTTATGCCCTGTCACGGAGCTTGTATAATACACTCAGTGGGCTTATGCCCTGTCACGGAGCTTGTATAATACACTCAGTGGGCTTATGCCCTTTCACGAAGCTTGTATAATATAAATAATACATTCAATGTGCTAAGTCCAGTCAGGGAGCTTGTATAATACACACAGTGGGCTAAGTCCAGTCACGGAGCTTGTATAATACACACAGTGGGCTAAGTCCAGTCACGGAGTTTGTATAATACACTCAGTGGGCTTATGCCCCTTCACAGAGTTTGTATAATACACTCAGTGGGCTTATGCCCCTTCACGGAGCTTGTATAATATAAATAATACATTCAGTGTGCTAAGTCCAGTCACGGAGCTTGTATAATACACAGTACACACAGTTGGCTAAGTCCAGTCACGGAGCTTGTATAATACACACAGTGGGCTAAGTCCAGTCACGGAGCTTGTATAATACACACAGTGGGCTAAGTCCAGTCACGGAGTTTGTATAATACACTCAGTGGGCTTGTGCCCTGTCACGGAGCTTGTATAATACAGTCAGTGGGCTAAGCCCTGTCACGGAGCTTGTATAATACACTCAGTGGGCTAAGCCCAGTCACGGAGTTTGTATAATACACTCAGTGGGCTTGTGCCCTGTCACGGAGCTTGTATAATACACACAGTGGGCAAAGCCCAGTCACGGAGCTTGTATTATACACACAGTGGGCTAAGTCCAGTCACGGAGTTTGTATAATACACTCAGTGGGCTTGTGCCCTGTCACGGAGCTTGTATAATACACTCAGTGGGCTAAGCCCTGTCACGGAGCTTGTATAATACACTCAGTGGGCTAAGCCCAGTCACGGAGTTTGTATAATACACCCAGTGTGCTTGTGCCCTGTCACGGAGCTTGTATACACTCAGTGGGCTAAGCCCAGTCACGGAGCTTGTATAATACACTCAGTGGGCTTATGCCCTGTCACGGAGCTTGAATAATACACTCAGTGGGCTTATGCCCTTTCACAGAGCTTGTATAATAGACACAGTGGGCTATGCCCCTTCACGGAGCTTGTATAATACACTCAGTGGGCTTGTGCCCTGTCACGGAGCTTGTATAATACACTCAGTGGGCTAAGCCCAGTCACGGAGCTTGTATTATACACACAGTGGGCTAAGTCCAGTCACGGAGTTTGTATAATACACTCAGTGGGCTTGTGCCCTGTCACGGAGCTTGTATAATACACTCAGTGGGCTAAGCCCAGTCACGGAGCTTGTATTATACACACAGTGGGCTAAGTCCAGTCACGGAGTTTGTATAATACACTCAGTGGGCTTGTGCCCTGTCACGGAGCTTGTATAATACACTCAGTGGGCTAAGCCCTGTCACGGAGCTTGTATAATGCACTCAGTGGGCTAAGCCGAGTCACGGAGTTTGTATAATACACTCAGTGGGCTTGTGCCCTGTCACGGAGCTTGTATAATACACTCAGTATGCTAAGTCCAGTCACGGAGCTTGTATTATACACACAGTGGGCTAAGTCCAGTCACGGAGTTTGTCTAATACACTCAGTGGGCTAAGCCCAGTCACAGAGCTTGTATAATATAAATAATACACTCAGTGTGCTAAGTCCAGTCACGGAGCTTGTATAAAGCACACAGTGGGCTAAGTCCAGTCACGGAGCTTGTATAATACACTCAGTGGGCTAAGCCCAGTCACGGAGCTTGTATAATATAAATAATACACTCAGTGGGCTTAGTTCAGTCACGGAGCTTGTATTATACACACAGTGGGCTAAGTCCAGTCACGGAGTTTGTATAATACACTCTGTGGGCTTGTGCCCTGTCACGGAGCTTGTATAATAAACTCAGTGGGCTAAGCCCAGTCACGGAGCTTGTATTATACACACAGTGGGCTAAGTCCAGTCACGGAGTTTGTATAATACACTCAGTGGGCTAAGCCCAGTCACTGAGCTTGTATAATATAAATAATACACTCAGTGTGCTAAGTCCAGTCACTGAGCTTGTATAATACACACAGTGGGCTAAGTCCAGTCACGGAGCTTGTATAATACACTCAGTGGGCTAAGCCCAGTCACGGAGCTTGTATAATATAAATAATACACTCAGTGGGCTAAGTTCAGTCACGGAGCTTGTATAATACACACAGTGGGCTAAGTCCAGTCACGGAGCTAGTATAATATAAATAATACACACAGTGGGCTGTCCAGTCATGGAGCTTGTATAATACACACAGTGGGCTAAGTCCAGTCACGGAGTTTGTATAATATAAATAATACACTCAGTGGGCTAAGCCCAGTCACGGAGCTTGTATAATATAAATAATACACTCAGTGTGCTAAGTTCAGTCACGGAGCTTGTATAATACACACAGTGGGCTAAGTCCAGTCACGGAGCTTGTATAATACACACAGTTGGCTAAGTCCAGTCACGGAGCTTGTATAATATACACACAGTGGGCTAAGTCCAGTCACGGAGCTTGTATAATATACACACAGTGGGCTTATGCCCCTGTCACGGAGCTTGTATAATACACTCAGTGGGCTTATGCCCTGTCACGGAGCTTGTATAATACACTCATTGGGCTTATGCCCTTTCACGGAGCTTGTATAATAGACACAGTGGGCTATGCCCTTTCACGGAGCTTGTATAATACACTCAGTGGGCTATGACCTGTCATGGAGCTTGTATAATACACTCATTGGGCTTATGCCCTTTCACGGAGCTTGTATAATAGACACAGTGGGCTTATGCCCTGTCGCGGAGCTTGTATAATACACTCAGTGGGCTTATGCCCTTTCATGCAGCTTGTATAATAGACACAGTGGGCTATACCCCTTCACGGAGCTTGTATAATACACTCAGTGGGCTTGTGCCCTGTCACGGAGCTTGTATAATAGACACAGTGGGCTTATGCCCTTTCACGGAGCTTGTATGCACTCACTGGGCTTATGCGCTTTCACGGAGCTTGTATTATACACACAGTGGGCTTATGCCCAGTCACGGAGCTTGTATAATACACACAGTGGGCTAAGCCCAGTCACGCAGCTTGTATAATATACACACAGTGGGCTAAGCCCAGTCACGGAGCTTGTATAATATACACACAGTGGGCTAAGCCCAGTCACGGAGCTTGTATAATAGACACAGTGGGCTAAGTCCAGTCACGGAGCTTGTATAATATAAATAATACATTCAGTGTGCTAAGTCCAGTCACGGAGCTTGTATAATACACACAGTGGGCTAAGTCCAGTCACGGAGCTTGTATAATACACACAGTGGGCTAAGTTCAGTCACGGAGTTTGTATAATACACTCAGTGGGCTAAGCCCAGTCATGGAGCTTGTATAATATAAATAATACACTCAGTGTGCTAAGCCCAGTCACGGAGCTTGTATAATATAAATAATACACTCAGTGTGCTAAGTCCAGTCTCGGAGCTTGTATAATACACAGTGCACACAGTTGGCTAAGTCCAGTCACGGAGCTTGTAGAATATACACACAGTGGGCTAAGCCCAGTCACGGAGTTTGTATAATACACTCAGCGGGCTAAGCCCAGTCATGGAGCTTGTATAATATAAATAATACACTCAGTGGGCTAAGTCCAGTCACGGAGCTTGTATAATACACTCAGTGGGCTAAGTCCAGTCACGGAGCTTGTGTAATACACAGTGCACACAGTTGGCTAAGCCCAGTCACGGAGCACACAGTGGCAAGAAGTAGAACTACTCTTTCTAACTAATCTAAGTAACTCTAGTCTCGCTCTATCACTACCTAACTAAGCGTGACTGTTCCGTCTGGATACAATCACGCGAAATGGCGCCGACAGCCGGGCGCCGCACCTTTTATAGAGGCCGAATGTCACCCGGCTTGTATAATACACTCAGTGTGCTAAGTCCAGTCACGGAGCTTGTATTATACACACAGTGGGCTAAGTCCAGTCACAGAGTTTGTCTAATACACTCAGTGGGCTAAGCCCAGTCACAGAGCTTGTATAATGCACACAGTGGGCTAAGTCCAGTCACGGAGCTTGTATAATATAAATAATACACTCAGTGGGCTTGTGCCCTGTCACGGAGCTTGTATAATACACTCAGTGGGCTAAGCCCAGTCACGGAGCTTGTATTATACACACAGTGGGCTTATGCCCAGTCACGGAGCTTGTATAATACACACAGTGGGCTAAGCCCAGTCACGCAGCTTGTATAATATACACACAGTGGGCTAAGCCCAGTGACAGAGCTTGTATATTATACACACAGTGGGCTAAGCCCCGTCACGGAGCTTGTATAATACACACAGTGGGCTAAGTCCAGACACAGAGTTTTTATAATACACTCAGTGGGCTAAGCCCAGTCACGGAGCTTGTATAATAGACACAGTGGGCTAAGTCCAGTCACGGAGCTTGTATAATATAAATAATACATTCAGTGTGCTAAGTCCAGTCACGGAGCTTGTATAATACACACAGTGGGCTAAGTCCAGTCACGGAGCTTGTATAATACACACAGTGGGCTAAGTTCAGTCACAGAGTTTGTATAATACACTCAGTGGGCTAAGCCCAGTCACGGAGCTTGTATAATATAAATAATACACTCAGTGTGCTAAGTCCAGTCACGGAGCTTGTATAATATAAATAATACACTCAGTGTGCTAAGCCCAGTCACGGAGCTTGTATAATATAAATAATACACTCAGTGTGCTAAGTCCAGTCACGGAGCTTGTATAATACACAGTGCACACAGTTGGCTAAGTCCAGTCACGGAGCTTGTAGAATATACACACAGTGGGCTAAGCCCAGTCACGGAGCTTGTATAATATACACACAGTGGGCTAAGCCCAGTCACGGAGCTTGTATAATAGACACAGTGGGCTAAGTCCAGTCACGGAGCTTGTATAATATAAATAATACATTCAGTGTGCTAAGTCCAGTCACGGAGCTTGTATAATACACACAGTGGGCTAAGTCCAGTCACGGAGCTTGTATAATACACACAGTGGGCTAAGTTCAGTCACGGAGTTTGTATAATACACTCAGTGGGCTAAGCCCAGTCATGGAGCTTGTATAATATAAATAATACACTCAGTGTGCTAAGCCCAGTCACGGAGCTTGTATAATATAAATAATACACTCAGTGTGCTAAGTCCAGTCTCGGAGCTTGTATAATACACAGTGCACACAGTTGGCTAAGTCCAGTCACGGAGCTTGTAGAATATACACACAGTGGGCTAAGCCCAGTCACGGAGTTTGTATAATACACTCAGCGGGCTAAGCCCAGTCATGGAGCTTGTATAATATAAATAATACACTCAGTGGGCTAAGTCCAGTCACGGAGCTTGTATAATACACTCAGTGGGCTAAGTCCAGTCACGGAGCTTGTGTAATACACAGTGCACACAGTTGGCTAAGCCCAGTCACGGAGCACACAGTGGCAAGAAGTAGAACTACTCTTTCTAACTAATCTAAGTAACTCTAGTCTCGCTCTATCACTACCTAACTAAGCGTGACTGTTCCGTCTGGATACAATCACGCGAAATGGCGCCGACAGCCGGGCGCCGCACCTTTTATAGAGGCCGAATGTCACCCGGCTTGTATAATACACTCAGTGTGCCAAGTCCAGTCACGGAGCTTGTATTATACACACAGTGGGCTAAGTCCAGTCACAGAGTTTGTCTAATACACTCAGTGGGCTAAGCCCAGTCACAGAGCTTGTATAATGCACACAGTGGGCTAAGTCCAGTCACGGAGCTTGTATAATATAAATAATACACTCAGTGGGCTTGTGCCCTGTCACGGAGCTTGTATAATACACTCAGTGGGCTAAGCCCAGTCACGGAGCTTGTATTATACACACAGTGGGCTTATGCCCAGTCACGGAGCTTGTATAATACACACAGTGGGCTAAGCCCAGTCACGCAGCTTGTATAATATACACACAGTGGGCTAAGCCCAGTGACAGAGCTTGTATATTATACACACAGTGGGCTAAGCCCCGTCACGGAGCTTGTATAATACACACAGTGGGCTAAGTCCAGACACAGAGTTTTTATAATACACTCAGTGGGCTAAGCCCAGTCACGGAGCTTGTATAATAGACACAGTGGGCTAAGTCCAGTCACGGAGCTTGTATAATATAAATAATACATTCAGTGTGCTAAGTCCAGTCACGGAGCTTGTATAATACACACAGTGGGCTAAGTCCAGTCACGGAGCTTGTATAATACACACAGTGGGCTAAGTTCAGTCACAGAGTTTGTATAATACACTCAGTGGGCTAAGCCCAGTCACGGAGCTTGTATAATATAAATAATACACTCAGTGTGCTAAGTCCAGTCACGGAGCTTGTATAATATAAATAATACACTCAGTGTGCTAAGCCCAGTCACGGAGCTTGTATAATATAAATAATACACTCAGTGTGCTAAGTCCAGTCACGGAGCTTGTATAATACACAGTGCACACAGTTGGCTAAGTCCAGTCACGGAGCTTGTAGAATATACACACAGTGGGCTAAGCCCAGTCACGGAGTTTGTATAATACACTCAGCGGGCTAAGCCCAGTCATGGAGCTTGTATAATATAAATAATACACTCAGTGGGCTAAGTCCAGTCACGGAGCTTGTATAATACACTCAGTGGGCTAAGTCCAGTCACGGAGCTTGTGTAATACACAGTGCACACAGTTGGCTAAGCCCAGTCACGGAGCACACAGTGGCAAGAAGTAGAACTACTCTTTCTAACTAATCTAAGTAACTCTAGTCTCGCTTTTCCCCTCTCTATCACTACCTAACTAAGCGTGGCTGTTCCGTCTGGATACAATCACGCGAAATGGCGCCGACAGCCGGGCGCCGCACCTTTTATAGAGGCCGAATGTCACCCGGCTTGTATAATACACTCAGTGTGCTAAGTCCAGTCACGGAGTTTGTCTAATACACTCAGTGGGCTAAGTCCAGTCACGGAGCTTGTATAATACACTCAGTGGGCTAAGTCCAGTCACTGAGCTTGTATAATGCACACAGTGGGCTAAGTCCAGTCACTGAGCTTGTATAATACACTCAGTGGGCTAAGTCCAGTCACGGAGCTTGTATAATACACTCAGTGGGCTAAGCCCAGTCACGGAGCTTGTATAATATAAATAATACACTCAGTGGGCTTGTGCCCTGTCACGGAGCTTGTATAATACACTCAGTGGGCTAAGCCCAGTCACTGAGCTTGTATAATACACACAGTGGGCTAAGTCCAGTCACGGAGCTTGTATAATACACTCAGTGGGCTAAGTCCAGTCACGGAGCTAGTATAATATAAATAATACACACAGTGGGCTGTCCAGTCATGGAGCTTGTATAATACACACAGTGGGCTAAGTCCAGTCACGGAGTTTGTATAATATAAATAATACACTCAGTGGGCTAAGTCCAGTCACGGAGCTTGTATAATATAAATAATACATTCAGTGTGCTAAGTTCAGTCACGGAGCTTGTATAATACACACAGTGGGCTAAGTCCAGTCACGGAGCTTGTATAATACACACAGTGGGCTAAGTCCAGTCACGGAGCTTGTATAATACACACAGTTGGCTAAGTCCAGTCACGGAGCTTGTATAATATACACACAGTGGGCTAAGTCCAGTCACGGAGCTTGTATAATATACACACAGTGGGCTTATGCCCCTGTCACGGAGCTTGTATAATACACTCAGTGGGCTTATGCCCTGTCACGGAGCTTGTATAATACACTCATTGGGCTTATGCCCTTTCACGGAGCTTGTATAATAGACACAGTGGGCTATGCCCTTTCACGGAGCTTGTATAATACACTCAGTGGGCTATGCCCTGTCACGGAGCTTGTATAATACACTCATTGGGCTTATGCCCTTTCACGGAGCTTGTATAATAGACACAGTGGGCTTATGCCCTGTCGCTGAGCTTGTATAATACACTCAGTGGGCTTATGCCCTTTCATGGAGCTTGTATAATAGACACAGTGGGCTATACCCCTTCACAGAGCTTGTATAATACACTCAGTGGGCTTGTGCCCTGTCACGGAGCTTGTATAATAGACACAGTGGGCTTATGCCCTTTCACGGAGCTTGTATGCACTCACTGGGCTTATGCGCTTTCACGGAGCTTGTATTATACACACAGTGGGCTTATGCCCAGTCACGGAGCTTGTATAATACACACAGTGGGCTAAGCCCAGTCACGCAGCTTGTATAATATACACACAGTGGGCTAAGCCCAGTCACGGAGCTTGTATAATATACACACAGTGGGCTAAGCCCAGTCACGGAGCTTGTATAATACACACAGTGGGCTAAGTCCAGACACAGAGTTTTTATAATACACTCAGTGGGCTAAGCCCAGTCACGGAGCTTGTATAATAGACACAGTGGGCTAAGTCCAGTCACGGAGCTTGTATAATATAAATAATACATTCAGTGTGCTAAGTCCAGTCACGGAGCTTGTATAATACACACAGTGGGCTAAGTCCAGTCACGGAGCTTGTATAATACACACAGTGGGCTAAGTTCAGTCACGGAGTTTGTATAATACACTCAGTGGGCTAAGCCCAGTCACGGAGCTTGTATAATATAAATAATACACTCAGTGTGCTAAGTCCTGTCACGGAGCTTGTATAATATAAATAATACACTCAGTGTGCTAAGCCCAGTCACGGAGCTTGTATAATATAAATAATACACTCAGTGTGCTAAGTCCAGTCACGGAGCTTGTATAATACACAGTGCACACAGTTGGCTAAGTCCAGTCACGGAGCTTGTAGAATATACACACAGTGGGCTAAGCCCAGTCACGGAGTTTGTATAATACACTCAGCGGGCTAAGCCCAGTCATGGAGCTTGTATAATATAAATAATACACTCAGTGGGCTAAGTCCAGTCACGGAGCTTGTATAATACACTCAGTGGGCTAAGTCCAGTCACGGAGCTTGTATAATTCACTCAGTGGGCTAAGTCCAGTCACGGAGCTTGTATAATACACTCAGTGGGCTAAGTCCAGTCACGGAGCTTGTGTAATACACAGTGCACACAGTTGGCTAAGCCCAGTCACGGAGCACACAGTGGCAAGAAGTAGAACTACTCTTTCTAACTAATCTAAGTAACTCTAGTCTCGCTTTTCCCCTCTCTATCACTACCTAACTAAGCGTGACTGTTCCGTCTGGATACAATCACGCGAAATGGCGCCGACAGCCGGGCGCCGCACCTTTTATAGAGGCCGAATGTCACCCGGCTCTCGCGAGGTCTCGCGAGAATCCGACACCAGACGGGTGACGTTCGGCCTCTAGGAGGAATCCGAGTCAGGCGGGAACACCCGAACTTGCGTTCGGGTGGACTCGGATTCCACCTGTTCGGAGCGGTTCGGATTCCTCAGAATCCGAACCGCTCATCACTAATCACATTGCGAGTAAAACATTGGTGCGAGCGACTACGGTAATGTACCTTGACACCTCTATACAGTACATTTAATAAAAGGATTTGTATTCAGTCCTTGGGTTGTTTTCTACCCTGTTGGCGCAGATTCTTTGTTTCCTGCAGTACAGGGAAAGAGCACAGCCGCCAAAACATCAGCCGGGCCCTGGTGCTAAAGTGGGGCGTGGCCACACCCCATCCGGCATGCTCTGCTCCGATACTTTTAGGAGGCGTTGCGAATCCTCAATTCCTAAATGAACGCAAGCGATATCTGTGTTAATACATAAATAGGTATGATACTTAAAAATGCAATAATCATGTGGAAATGGTAATTTCTGCAAGATTATCACTCCTTTCCAAAGTCCCTAATAAATAGGTCCCTTTATCTTCCAATTACCAAGCAACCTACAAAATAAAGAGAGCGTCCTCCATCATTATGAACTTTTTAAAAAAATATGTTTAACCATTATATCCTATGAGAAGGATATAACATGTTAAACTGAAAAAAAAAAAAAAATAGAAAACTGATCAAATTTGTATAATGTTTCACCTTTAAAAGTCTAGACAAACTGAATAGACGAGAGTGCTCCGCCAAGACCCCCCAGTGTCATAAAATTAGAGGAACGTACCTTGGTGAACTTAGCCTGTTAATAGGAGAGAGACTATTGTTCGCACCTCATTAACTACAGCTATAATTGTGTAATTACGATGGGAGCCTGTGAAGCCATGAAGTAACATTAAGGACACGCTGACATTGTCAGATGACAGGGCACGTCTCTTCTTACCGGATATGGGTTTCCTAAGTGATGTACTTGTGGATGTTCTGTTCAGAAAACACTTTCAGCTCAAACATGGAACGAGCT
This sequence comes from Taudactylus pleione, assembly GCA_031769625.1. NCBI lineage: Eukaryota > Metazoa > Chordata > Amphibia > Anura > Myobatrachidae > Taudactylus > Taudactylus pleione. The sequence goes on from JAUIMM010000710.1 coordinate 4,826,481, forward strand.
TCACTTGCAAATGTTTAGTTGAAATACTTATTATTCATGTCATGTTAGATGTAGAACGTTACAACTTTAAATTGAGTTTGGGCGAATACATCTTAAATGGAAAAAAGTACTATAAGTTCATGGAGCTCTTCCAAACTCCCAAGAAAGTATCAGGGTCTCCCCTCCAGGACCTCCCGCAGATCGCTAGTGTGAAGTTGACAGGTATGGTATATGTATATGTATATATATATATATATATATATATATATATTGCGTTCATGTTAATTTTAAGGTGGTTACACAGGTATGAGGCTGCAGGTCAAGTATTTTTTTGTGTTGAAACTTTTTATGTATTGCAGACACATATAGTAACAATAGTTGGAGTTCTTATAAGTGTTCTTACACAAAGCAGACAACATTGTGTAAGTTTATATAATATGTAGTGCTAAGTGTACAATCTCTTTAGGTAGATATAATGCTGAGTATATTGTTACAATTCCACAACTTCTTTTTATTTTCAGCTCCTAAAGCACCTCCTGACATGGATATTGATTTAGAATTATGGGACAATAAAACCATAACAAGTGCTTTAAAAAACTACCTCAGGTGAGTATTTTTTTCTTTCTGTCGGCCATGTTTCTGAAAGTTCTGAGGTAACTCTCTACAGACACCACCGGAAACAAATTGCTCGGATTCTACTCAACAGCAGATGTTGGCCAAAGTCCCTCACTCTCTACACATGCTGATGCACATCTTGTAAACTTCATGATTGCCCAGTAATCACATTTTACGCTTTTAGCAGGTGCATATTTATAATGGGTGCAGGCATGGGTGTCTGAACGGGAGGGGGGAGGGAAAGGGTGCAGCCCCCCCCCCCCAAAAAAAATAAAAAAATTGAAAGGTACAGCGGCCGTGGCGGTCAGGGGCTGTGCTTTATAGCAATAGGCTTCATGGCCCCTGCACTGCATGGAGGAGGTGTAATGTCCGGTGTTTAAGTTAAAACACTGCACATTGTACCTCCTCCTCCGTGCAGTGTAGGGGCTGTGCAGCCGTTTGCTATAAAGCACAGCCCCTGACCGTCGGCAGCCGCCGCCCAGGTAAGAGAGGAGGGGAGGGGTGCCGGAGCGATTTTATCTTGCCCCCTCCAACATAAAATCGTTCCAATGCTATTTGGTGCAGGCTATACGGTGTACATGTGCCCAAGTCCGCCTCCCCTATACTTGTGTCAGCAAGATGGTGCCTGCACAGGAGTTAGCAAACACTTGGGCACTGTGACAGAGCTCTCTTCTGAGAATATTTCCAAATATGTTATCAGAAAAATGGCGACGCTGGGAACAGCCTGCATGGTGGTGCACATGTGGTCCCATCTCCTGTAATACACACCTGGCTTGTAGTCTTACTTGAAATTTCAGTTTAATTAATATTTTAATTCTACTGTAAATCCTTATAATCTAAATGCGTTTATTATAAATGAGCCAGCTAAATTATCACTTGTGTGTGAAGGGATCTCTCGTTCCCTGACATTTATAGTTTGAGGAGCGCTGTATAAAATTTCTGGAAAGTGATGTGTGATTTATACATTAACAGATGTCTGACTGAACCCCTCATGACCTACAAATTGCACAAGGATTTTATCCTCGCCGTCAGTGAGTATATCTATTCATTTAACAGACCGAGTGTATTTATTATACTTGTCATAGTTTTATGATGACATAACTGCATTCAGTGAAGAGCTAGGAAAAAAATAAAAAACACCAGTTAAGGAAGTTGCCTTTTTTTAAAAATGTATCCTATGTTTACATGTACTATGCTACAAGATAATAACCATGTTTGTCGTATAACTGTGGGTCAGCTCTGAACCCATATACTGATCTCTCGCCAAAGCGCCAGAGTCCTGGCTGTGAGATCTCATACATACGGTGCTGTGTGGCATTCCCAGGTTCCAGCTTCTCCACCGTCTTCTGTAATGGACATAGTATATACTATAATAGTGCAATATATAAAATATTATACTGTAGTGTGCTGCCACAACTCATTATACTCAGTGCCAGGGTAGTGTGTAAAACCAAGGACCCTGGAGTAGTGTAGAACAGTCCGCTGTGCTGTGCTGGAACATGGCGACAAGCTTCTAGGTACAGTACTACTCTGGAAAGGGCGCAGCCACAAAGAAAATAAAAGCAAAGGGGATCCATTTTGAACTATTTGTTTTCAAGCTACTAAGAATGCTAAATAGTCACTTTGGGTAGTGAAGGATAAGTCATACCTGACTACTCTCTCTAACTTCATGGAGCTCTCCCAAACTCTCAGGAGAGTATCAGGGTCGCCCCCTCCAGGACATCCCGTAGATCACTAGGGGTAAATTTACTAAAGTGAGAGTTTTTAGAAGTGAGTTTTAGAAGTGATGTTACCCATAGCAACCAATCAGATTGTACTTAACATTTAACTAGCACCTCCTAGAAGATAATAGTTAGAATTTTATTGGTTGCTATGGGCAACATCCCTTTTAAAACTCACTTCTAAAAACTCTCACTTTAGTAAATTTACCCCCTAGTGTAAAGTTGGCATGTATGGGATGATAAGTATAATAGACCACTTGAACCCATGCTGGGTTAGTGATATGAATGAATGTAGAGATACAGTAACTGTACCTGGACATTTTACATAAAGAGGCAGCAACTGAGATTGGGCCTTCCTAGCAAACAGTAGGATACACATTGTTAGTGTTACCCATGTAATACTGTTAGCATGTAGATAGCCGCACAATGCCAGGTCATTTAACTTTGAATAAAACTATACATAGAACTGTACATAGAACTTTTGTTAATAAAGTCCCTGGGCTTTCACGCTCCCAAATATCTGTACTGTAGCCACTGTATTTCACATTTCTCTCCCTTGGTTGACTGTAAAATGATCCTCTTCTCTAAAAAGAGCAGTACATACTCTCCAAGAATGGCTGAGAGGCTCCTGAAAATTGTGTGGTGCTTCTGGCCGCCCAGTAATGAGGGCAAGTCTCCCGCACCTCCCACTAGCCGCCCTCAACCTCTTCCCCCCGCCCCCCACCCAACCCCTGCCAGCCACTTGCAACCCCCCACCCACAAGTAGGCAGGGCAGTCCCCAGGGGGGCCGATTCATGCTGAATCGTGTCATTATAGCCCCTCTATACAATACCTGTGATCTTGGCGCTGTATAGCAGGGTGGAGCCATGATAACGCAATGGCGTCGGTACGCCCTCCCCACACAACCCACTTATGCCTCCGCCACGTCTCCTCTAGACCGACCTGGCTGCCCCATCCCGGATGAGGGGGCAGAAAAGTCAGCAAGTAAGGAGCAGTACCTTATACCTTATACTCTGGTTTTATTGTACTTTATTTGTAAAATATTAAAATGGTCCCAAGTCACCTGAGTCTGCCCCAACCTGCCCCCATTCTGCTCAGTGCCGACCTCTCCCTGCCCATTGATAGTCCCTGGGATCGGGAGTGACATGATGTAAGAAAAATAATGGAGACAATTGACCTGAGAGTTATATAGTGGAAGGAGCAGGGTCCTCCAGCAGCACAGAGTATATCGGGAGATGAGTGATGTGTCAGTGAGGACAGGGCCGCATGTGTCGGGGCAGTGGCATGATGTGAGGAGGGGAATGAAGGCACCTGAATCCCCCTCCACAGACTGAGTTATATGTAGTGGATGGAGCACAGTTCCTCAGCAGCACAGAGTATGTCAGGACATGAGTGAGGTGGTAGTGGGGACAGGGCTGCATGCATGACCCCGAGGTAAGTGTCTGAGAGTTACATAGTGAAAGAAGCAGCTGCCCCCAAACAGCACAGGGTAGTGGTGCAAAGCCATTGATATTGGAAGATTGTGGTGTGAAAAACGATTATAAAAGGAAAATTCTACATCCAACGTGTTTAATCCGCCTTCTTATCGTTCCCTACAGAGTCAGACGACCAGAATTACAGAGTACAGGCAGTCCATGCATTAGTCCACAAATTACCTGAGAAGAACCGAGAGATGTTGGACATCTTAATCAAGCACCTAGTCAAGTAATGTACTATACGTACGCACTTCTAATGCTGCAGGAATAGTATCATCGAAATACTTTATCAACTACTTCTACCTCTGTTTTTTATTAGTTTTGTCATACACACGGCATTAATCAATTTGGAGTCAGACCTCATGGCACTTATTTTATAAGTGCTTCATTTCTTTTATAGTATTTTATAGAGCTGTTAGGAATTTGTGTCTTTTGTTCATTGCTGAATAGCTTTTGTTTTGACAGTTATATTTTTAATGTAGAAATGACATTCAATTTGCAGTCGCAATACATTCATTTCATTGGAGGGCTATATTGCAGTGTGTACCGCCCACCGTTTCCTAGTTACACAATGTGCGGTATGACCCATTGTGCCAGTGGGAGTAATCAGGCCATTTGGCCTTCTGTTCTAACAGAATCACTCCATCACAGGTTCCACACAAACTCTAATCATGCCAATCTGGACATTTGCAGCAAGTGTAAAGCTGGCTACATACTGTACGCGTACATTTATTCCTCCAATATGGTTTATAAGTCAGGTTGCGAAATCTCGCTGTGAACAATCAGACCCAGAATTTAGCCAGCGCCGACCCAGGAAATTCCCGAGTCGGCGCCATTCACAACGGAGCCAGGTCTGCAGTGACCCGGCGATTCCGTCCTGGAAGTGGATGCTTGGAGATGACGTCGTCACCAAGCGCCACTGAAGCCGGACAATCGGCCGGCATGCGGCGCGCTCCATCGTGACCCGGATCGCGCCGTTTACACTGCAAGGTTTCACAGGTTATTCCCGTGTTAAACCCTGCAAGTTACCTGGGTTGGATTACTGGGTCACTCCACCCGGGAATAAAACCCTGTTCCCTTTTACACCAAGGAGCTACCCGGGTTAATCCTGCAATAACCCGGATTTTAGCTCTGGTGTAAAGGGGTATAAGTAAGCCAGGCCGGAATGTTTGTGTGTCGTAGGAGCGATTGTAGTTTTCCAGGTGATTTCATCAATGAGCATTTTGATGAGACAGCAGAGTCACTTTTGGGCATTATTGCCTGTATATTACAAAGTGAAATACCGGGATTTATGGCTTATCAGGGCACCCAGAGGCCACCACGCCATATATTATAATGACTTATTTTGTGCTTTGCCTTTGCTGTGCAATGTTTGTTTCTATAAAACACACTTTAAATTGTGATTTTGGGATCACTGATTGGTGCTTGTTTGGACAAGCCATAACACTCATCCAATTAGGTTTCAACTCAACTTTTGCATTGAGAACAGCAATAGAAGAGGATGAGGGGGAGCACACCCCAAGTCAACATCCAACAAAGGATCAACACAGTTCTGCCATTGAGGGAGATATGTACTAAGCTCTGGAAAGTGATAAACTACCAGCCACTCAGATCCTAACTGTCATGTTACAGGCTGTGTTAAAAAAATGACAGTAAGGAGCTGATTGGTTGGTACTTTATCATTCTCCAATTTATAACTTTCCAGAGCTTAGTACATCTGTCCCTCTGGAACCAGCTCATGAACTGTCCATGTTTATATCAGTTATTTGTCTATTTCAGCCTCATATTTTGCCACTGACATTATTACTAGTGATAACACTATAATGACGTCATCATTGACACCTGAACTTTGTAAATTACAAATGATCTCCGAGGTTGTGTAGTATGTAACATTCTGATGGGAGTTCATTCACTTGTGAGCAATGTAAATACATTTTATCACACAGGGTATCGTTGCACAGCCAACAGAATCTTATGACCGTATCCAACCTCGGTGTGATTTTCGGGCCCACACTCATGAGGGCGCAGGAGGAGACTGTAGCTGCCATGATGAACATCAAGTTCCAGAATATAGTCGTTGAAATTTTAATAGAACATTATGAAAAGGTACTAATATTACATCTATAGAAGTCACTCTTTATCTGTGTTGTAGCATTTTATCTCTGCATACAGTGGGGTTTTAAGAGGGCAGGGGCAAACAGAGGATTTTTATAGGGGGGTTTACACACATACATATACCGTGTGCATATATATATATATATATATATATATACACACATATACACACACAAAGATATGCACATACATATGTCACACACACTTCTATACATTACACACACACCCTATACCTGGCAGCCTGGCACCATGTCATTAGGCCCCTGCCCCTAGCATGAAACTGCCGCGATTCGCGGATCAATATGGAGGCGATGGAGCCAAATGACTTAGCGCCTGATTCAGAGCTGGACTTTTTTTGGTTGCGGCACCCTGGCTGCTTCGCTAAGCTGTGGGTGACTACCCACAGCTTTTGCAGGCGGCCATCAGGGCTTGCGACGAGACCCTTGTGGTAGGGTCTCGTCCGTCACAAGCCCCAGAGAGCTTCCTGCTCTAACAGAGCAGGAAGCTCTCCACTGACACCACTGGTGATGTCAGTGGTGCCTCCCACAAACGACAGGCGTTCCTTCGGGAACGCCTCCGTTTGTGTAGCCCCCCCCCGTCCCGCCTACAAAACGGGGCGAGCTGTCAATCAACATCGACAGCCGCTCCTTTTGTAGTGAGCCCCGGAGCGAGAGAATTACCCCATCATCGACCTGCTTGCGAGCGCTATGCACTCGCGAGCGGGTCTGAATCAGGCCCTTAGTTCTAACGGAATCGCATCATATTGGCTCCGCCTCCTCCCGATTGACCCGTGAATCGCGGCATTTTGCCGAGAGGGGACGGGGCTTAAGAGCATGATGCCTGGGTAGAGCTTATTTCCCCTTCATGCTAAGGACCTGGAAGTGACGTGCAGTGCAGGCGGAAGTGCAGTTCCATGCCCTAAAGAAGAAACTTGTCCCCTTGCGGGCTCCCTTCACTCGCCACACTTCGGGCTCAAGATTATATTCCCCCTCTGTGTCCATGTGGATGGTAGGGAATGACGGACAGTAGCTGATGACGTCAGGGTCCTCTCCGTGAAGGGCATCTAGAAACTACCATGATTGCCTGCTCTCGATTCTGTCAGGTGGGGTTTCTGGGTACTCAGAAACCCCCCTGTGTGCGCTACTGGAGGGGGCCCATGTGCAAAATTTCATAGGTCCCCTCCCCCCTGACAATAATGCCCCAGAGCATGCGCAGAAAATGCCACATGCCAGAGTCTTTGTTGTCTTCTGTGCATGAGCCATATTTCTGGCATTATTTTTGGAAATACGGCGCCAGTGGCTGCAGCATAATTCATTGCAGCGAGTGCAGGGTGTGTCGTGTGGCCCCCCTTGACTCATGTGTCCGTACGCACCACACACCCTGCACCCATTATAGATGCCCCATTGTCCTCATGCATTATGAAATTCATATGGGCTGTCATTTATTTACAGAGGACCTGATTCAGAGCCGGACGCTCTGACAGAGCGCTCGCTCTGAATCAGGGCCTTCCTTCTGAATTTTTAGAGCGGCCTCCTGGCCGCTCGTATAGCTGTGGGTGTGCCCCTGGCACACCCACCATGGGGGCGTGCTGTCACTCACCATCGACAGCACGCCCCCTTTGGTACGAGACCCATACTATCCGGGTCTCACGCATGCGCACGACAGAGCTGAGTCCGTCGTGCGCACATTTTACATCTGTCCCACCTGCAGTGCAGCACGGTTTTACCAAGGTGCACAGTTACTTGCTCTATCTTACTCTATTCCCAAATCTGAATTGGGCCCTATGACCACTTCCATCCCGCTTTAAATTAACAACCAAACAACATGCGAAAAAGGCTAAGCTATCCTTCCTCTAGTCTACACTGTGCTCATAACAGCCAGGGATTGTCCTACAAAACTATGCCCCCTTCTACAGTCTGCGCTGAGTTTATAATAGCCAGGGGCCATCATATCTCCCCAGAGATCTGTAGCACACCTTCTGTGACGGCTTTAAAAATAGAATAAACGTGAGAATTTTTATTACCGTAGGTATTTTTTCTGCCAAGCAGTTACAAGGAATATTAAACCTCTTACTGTGAAATACAAATGGAGTACTATTACCATGTACTTCAATGGGAAAAAAAAGTAGTGTAATGATCTGATTATAGAGCCAAGTGAGTAAAATGTTGCTAAGAGGACTTTGCTTTCTTTGTAAGTTTGTGAAAAGTCGCCTTGACTTTCACTGGCATAAAAGCATTCATGCAACCTTTATTATTATTATTGTCCATTTATTTATAAAGCAACACCAGCCAGGCAGTGCTATAAATTGTGGGTATCATGATGAAAACATAGTATGAAACTGCAGGTTAAAAAATTGCACTGCCCAAAAGAGCTTACACTCTAATAGCCCCCTTACACCTACACGATTTCTGGACGATTACACGATTTTCAAGCAATCATAAGATGGATCTTGTGAAAATCATGTCTTTTTTAGTAACTTACGATCCGATGCGCGCTCCCGCTGTTCGTACAATCGTGTCTTCTGATCATATGTGCAGCACATCTTGCCCGTCGTATCCGTATGAGGATCGTGGCGTTTATTTCGTTCATGCGATCCATCGTGTGGCATTTCAAGACTGTTTCCCTGATGAGCCCCTGATGAGCCTGTGAGACAAAGGATCGAACTTACGACTGATCCTGTGCTAGAAACACCACAAACATGCTGCAGGGACTGCCAGGGAGCTCCGGGAGAGTCGTAGGGAAAACGTAATTCATCTGATCTTATGCTGGTCGTTTAGGTGTATGGGCCCTATAAGAGGTGTGGGAAATATAGGTTACACATAGTACCAGAGTAGGGTGTTCCGTCCTGTGCTGGCCACGGGCCCCGAACATGTGTGACGTAATGTCGTCGTGCTGGTGAGGTGTGGCCGCTGCCACCAGGAAGCAGAGCACTGCCAGGACACTCCAGGCTGCAAGCCAAATCCAGGTGTCATGGAGCAGTGACCATGCCACCCCCAGGGAACCGCTCCCTGGGTGGCAGCACCACCACTCAGACACCTTCAGTTAAGGCCCAGGGCACACAATGTAAGGGAATAACGATTGTGGCAGCTGGTGGGGACATCATATGGCAGAGCCGGTGTAAGCACAGTGATTATGGAGGAGATGAAAGGAACAGGCTTCTGAAATAATTGGGGAAGTGTATCAAGCAGTGGAGAAATTGCTTATAGCAACCAATCAGCTTTGAGAGGTAACATTTATCAAGTACATTCTATAATTGAATGTTTAATACATGAGTCTTCAAAGTCTGTGTAGATATAGACAGGCCCGCTGAGAGCTGCGCCGGGCCCAGGTAATAGGGGGCGTGACCTAATCGCGGGAGGCGTGGCCACGCCCCCTGCCCGAAAAAAAAAAAAAGATTGCGGTGCTGCGCGCTGGGGAGGGGGGCGCTCTGAGCCACCTCAGTCCGGCGCAAAACCAGGGGGGGCGCGATCAGTGTGATCGCTCCCCCCACAGGCTTAGGAGACTGCTGTGGCTGCTGCTCAGCAGCCATGAGCAGTCTCCACTGCAGCTCAGCACTCGCTGTGTGCTGGGCTGCTGTGAGGGAGGGGGAGCGGCGTCGAACCCGGGCCCCCTGCCGGGCCCCCGCTGGGCCCCTCAGGAAGCCCGGGCCCGGGTAATCTGTACCCGCTCCCCCCCCCTCTCGGCGCCCCTGGATATAGATATATGAAGGGGATCTGGTCAATATCCCGACAGTTGGATTGCCATCACTTAGAATGCCAGCACCGGAATCCCGACAGTATGTACTGTGGTTAGAGAGAGGGTTAGAGTTAGGCACTAGGGGGAGGGTTAGGTTTAGGCGTTAGGTTTGGGGTATGGGGAGGGGGTGATTAGATTTATGCACCAGGGGGAGGTTCATTTCAGGCAGCTAGCCAATTAAAAGCCCGAAAAACTAAAAACTTATGAAAACTTTCTCACTTTTAAAGATGTGTCCTCATACACTTTTGTGGCAATCGTACCAAGCAGCCCTTCTCTGCACCTTTTTTGTGTATTCTTTGCTTGAATGTGTGTCTCCGTTGCAGTTGGATGGAACAAAACCGCTTCACAAGACTGCACTGATTAGTTTGATATGTGACAATTGTATATATGTGTGCATCTGAGTCTGAATCTGTATACCATGCAGCGTCCACGGCTTTCTTTCACGCCAAGTTCCGTTGTGCAGCACCCTGCTCAAAATGCGAAGCACATCAAATCTCCACTTACGGCTTAATAGGTGTAACTGGGCGCATCTTCCCTCCCTAGCCTCTTACTTTCCAGGGTTCAGCCAACCATACATAGCCCTACAGACACCATACAGTAAGTACCCTGTGCCATCACTGCTATTAATAAGGGGCATAGTGGAATGTCACTAACCACCGGGACATACACCATCCTGCCGCTCGGCGCACTATAACACCCAGCAATACCCTTATGCTCTAGGCTGCATCAGCATTGTTATTATACCTGTACATACCTGTGTCTCTGTGCCACCTTATTGTTCTAAAAAAACCTGAAACATGGTTAAGCTGTACCACGTGTAATCTAACCGCCACGAACACCTCTGCTGCGCAACTCTCCTAACATCCTGTACACCCAGGGCCCAGTGTACCGCCTGTACATATATTTATCCTACAATCCAGTGTCCTTCCCTGGTCACTCTGCCAATAGGTCACGTGCCCATACGCACTCCGCTATACTCAGCTAATAGAATACGAGCGTAGATCCACATTTATTTACGTGTACACCATGTGGCAGCATCTGGGACTGACTTGCGTGGAACTTTAAATCAGGCCCAGTATGTATAACTGATGACATCATTGAATTTGCAGGAGGGAATTATTGTACAGTATAAATCATTAAAAAAAAGGGCATTCTCTTTTACAGGTCTTTCACACGGCGCCGGACCCCAACGTGCCCCTTCCTCAGGCACAGCCACGCTCCATTTCAAAACGAACCCGGGCAATCTGCCTTTCCACAGGAGCAAGAAAGCCTAAAGGGAGATATACCCCATGCCTGGCTGACCCAGAGAGTGAGTATGAGAAGGGTATTCTATTACATAATGGTTATATTGCCTATAGGTTATATCACCAGTAGTATCACTGGGCGTACAATAATAGTCACTAAAGAAATATATTCAAATAATATATATGTTGTGAGCTTTTTCACCTTTGCCATCCTAATGCTAGTCATGCCCTCACCCATATGTCTTGCCCACAGACGACATGATCGCTGGATTCCCCCTGTAGTCATCTGTGTTTCTCTTTCATTTACTGTGCAATTAAATGCTAAACTGATAGACCGCAACAAAGTAATCACGCCTGTTACAATGGGTTATCATTTGGTGATGGTGGATTAAATATACTGTATATGAAGAAGTACAGTGAATAGCGATATTTATGGGCATATTTAAGTTCAAAATCTTTGCTGTTTAAAGAAGTTATTTCAGCTCTTATTTACAGTAGATGGCACCGGTACCCAATAGTTCAGGTATTAGACATATCCATGGTTGAGCACAGGTGGTTAAATCAAATAGACTGAGGTACTAATTAAGGGCCTGATTCAGAGCCGTTCGCTATTTGCGGTCGTTCGTTCAAAAACAAGGGGTGGCTATTCAAATGATCCGTTCGCAAATTGCAGTCTGTTCACACCTCTAAGTCTGAACGAGCGAGCAAAACATACGCTCGTTTATTTGTTAAAAACGCCCCCTGCCCGCTCGCACCATACGTCATGTCCGCTATTTATTAGATTAATCGAGTACATCGACCAGCGTATGAACTGCTCGCTATTCTTGTGGTTGGTTTTTGCTACCACAATCTTGCGAGCAGTCCTGACTATAAAATAACCCAGTAACGTGGTCAATGACGCTGCTGTATTAATTATGCACACCCATAAAACGCCCGTTTTGACCTTTAAGCACGCCTGCATTCGGATCTCCACTCCCCATTTTCAAGCACCTTCCCCTGTTACCACCCACATACGCCTCATTCTGTCACTCAAAATAGCAGGCACTCGCTATATTGCGAGCACATGAATTTCGGCCGCACTGACTGGTTCGCGCATGCGTATAACGATCCGTACGCATGCGCAGATGTGCGAACATCGCTCGGAACGAGCGTACTGCCGCTAGCGAGTGGCTCTGAATGAGGGCCTAAGTCACCTATGCTCAACCATGGGCATCTCTAAAACCTGAACTGTTGTGGAGCCTTGAGGACCACGTTTGGGAACCTCTGTTTTACATACATGTCATACATGTACCTGTGTTACAGAATCAGCGGATCTCTGCTGCTTATAAACGTTCAACATTGTTTTAGAATGGGATGGGATTTATTTGTTAGCACAAACGCTGCTTTGATGCTTCAGCTATTTGTTTTACAGTGTATGTGTGACAGGCTGGGGTGTTCTACATTCATATTAATGGATATTGACGTTTTTTTCCTACTGCGGATGCGGCAGTGGCGTAACTTCATCCCAGGTGCCCGGAGGCAAGATAAATGTTGGTGCCGCCCCCCCAAACTAAAATGTACCACCCCCCAGCACCTATGCCAGTCCCAGCTGCCGCCGCCCCGCTTATGCAGTTCCTTTTGTATAATGCCCCACAGTAGTGGTCCCCCTATGCAGTGCCTGCCTATGTAGTGCTCCCCAATAATGGTCCCCCTATGCAGTACCTCCAGTAGTGAGCCCCCGGTAGTTGCCCCCAGTAGTGAGCCCCCTGTAGTGAGCCCCCTGTAGTTGCCCCCAGTAGTGAGGCCCCTGTAGTTGCCCCCAGTAGTGAGCCCCCAGTAGTGAAGCCCCTGTAGTTGTCCCCAGTAGTGAGGCCCCTGTAGTTGCCCCAGTAGTGATCACCCTGTAGTTGCCCCCAGTAGTGAGCCCCTGTAGTTGCCCCCAGTAGTGAGCCCCTGTAGTTGCCCCCAGTAGTGAGCCCATGTAGTTGCCCCCAGTAGTGAGGCCCCTTTAGTTACCCCCAGTAGTGAGGCCCCTTTAGTTGCCCCCAGTAGTGAGGCCCCTGTAGTTGCCCCCAGTAGTGAGCACCCTGTAGTTGCCCCCAGTAGTAAGCCCCTGTAGTTGCCCCAGTAGTGAGCCCCCTGTAGTGTAGGCCCCTGTAGTTAACCCTAGTAGTGAGGCCCCTGTAGTTACCCCCAGTAGTGAGCACCCTGTAGTTGCCCCCAGTAGTGAGGCCCCTGTAGTTGCCCCCAGTAGTGAGCCCCTGTAGTTGGCCCCAGTAGTAGGCCCCTGTATTTGCCCCCAGTAGTGAGCCCCTGTAGTTGCCCCCAGTAGTGATGGCCCCCACCGCGCGCACACACAAAAAAAACAAACAAACAAACACTTACCTTTATCCCCGCTCCAGTGCTGCTGCCGTCCATCCCCAGCGTCCGCTCCTCGGCACTATGGGAGTGACGTCATTACGTCACTCCCATAGTGCACTGCGGGACCCGGAAGACGGAGCCCACTCCTGAGCTCCGTCCCCGGGGTCCACTCCTCGGCACTATGGGAGTGACGTTATGACGTCACTCCCATAGTACACTGCGGGACCCGGAAGACGGAAGGAGTTCCGTCCTCCGGCTGCTGCCGGGGGTTTGAATAGGAGCCGGGCGCCCGCTGGTAACACACTCAGCAGGTGCCCGGCAAATAGAGGGTGCGGGGGGTGCGACCGCACCCCTTGTACCCTCCGTAGTTACGCCAATGGAGGTGGAGCGCCGATCAGCAGCGCTCCTTCTCCATGCAGCTCCCGGGGACAATGGAGCCAGGTGCCCCCTTCAGGGCTGACACCCGGCGGCAAATGACCATTGTCTCCGGGAGTTCCGCCACTGGAATGCGTCTAAGTCACACAGGCATGCATCCAGGAGAGTCGCAGTTGTGATTGAGACAAATATCTTGAAAATGTATAGGGCGTTCCCGGGCAGTGACTAGAAGGTATGTGGGAGGTGGCTCAAGGTGGGTACACACGGTACGATGAAGGTAACGGTCCAATCTCGTTAATTACTTCCCTTGAACTACTGAACACTCCCGGACAAACGATGCATACACATGGAACGATTGTACAAATTATGTAGCTGGGTCGTTAATGACTGCAAATCGTTAACGAAATATGGTTTGGCAGTAAACAACCTCTCATCTGCATCTTCTGCGGAGCCACGCGCACCCAAAAAGGTGGCGTGGCCTAACATAAAGGAACGTGGCCTCGAAGTAACTCCCGATCACATCATTCTGGAGGCGTGCCCAGCATCCATGGAGATGCTGGGCTGCCCCCGGAGACTAGTGCCCGCAGGAGAATGTCACACTGCAGCACCCGGCTCCTATCACTGAGGAGGAGCTGGCATTTCGGTGTCTCCCCCTCCGGGGGTAACACCCAGGTACGGCCGGCACCCCCGTAGCGACGCAACTAAGGCGAACACACAGAGATGGTCCTTCTTACTGTCTTATTATAGGCGTGTCGCGTGCATGTTACTGACCTGGCTGAGAACTCAGAAGCACAATCTCTTACTCTGGAGGCCGTACTCTGATGAACGATCTGCACCCAGCATGGGGCTGGTGCAAATTTGGATGGGGCGCCCAATAGTAGCGTCTAAAGATGCTGAAAGTGGGCATCTCAGTATTTGCACAAGCAGGCGCACGGCTGTACACCAGGGAAGGGCTTGTAGCGCTATTTGCATAAAGTCTCAGGAGCAATACCGACAAAAAGACGCACGTGGATCCAACACCTAATCGGGACCTTAGTGCAGTACTTCCCATAGACTGTAATGATACTGTATGTGCTGCTTTTTATTAACAGATAAAACACAGCTTCCAATATGCTGGCAGGAGACCGCCCTTACCCAGCAAGAACTTAAGCACAGATGAAAATCCAGAGCTTGATTCTGAGCCACGCGCCAGCTACGTATGCGGCTGCCCCTAGCGAATATCCGCAAATTGCGCGCGTACCATAGCTATATACTAATCTTTGCATATCTCCAGGCGACTCTGAGTCGGACGGATCTCGCCTGATGTCTCCATCTGTGAAATGGTTGTTTCTTCGTGGCAAAAATGTGGACGAACACACGTGTCATGGGCGTGTAGGCGAGTCCAGTCCTATGCTAGGCGAGTCCTATGTCGTTGGGGCATCTGTTTCAGATGGATCTCTTGCACCCATGGGGTACAGTAGGTGTAAATGTAGATGATGATGATGACGACTGCGGATGGAGGAACTGTAGGCGGTGCGGCTATGTGCATAAGGTGCCAATAGCCACATTAGGATGTGGTTCCAAATCTGGTGGCAGCGGCCATCCGGACTTGCGGCCGTTTGCTTGCCACACAGAGTCAGGCCCCCGATGTGGTTGTGGATTGTCGCTGATGAGATTGTTGTAATGATTGTTTTATTTTTCTCCATAGGTGACTCCTATAGCAGCAGCCCAACCAGCACCCCTATGGGCAGCATCGAGTCACTATCTTCACATTCCTCCGAGCAAAATGTCAACTCGCGGTCTGCATCATCCCCACTGAGAGACAAAAAGGGAGGTGGCATCCCGTGGGTCACCTCCACACCCTCCTCTAATGGTCAGAAGAGCTCGAGCCTTTGGACTACAAGCCCCGAGTCCAGCTCCAAAGAGGATGCCTCAAAAACGGACGTGGAGTCAGACTGTCACAGTGTGTCATCTCTGACCAGCCCTGGGAATATTTCTCCTCCGATTGATCTGACCAAAAAGGGACCCTATGAGCTGTCTGGGCTGAAACGCTCCGCCGCGTCCTCCCTTCGCTCCTTACCTTCCACAGAAGGTAGGTTAGTCATCCGGGTAAATGCTTGCTCAAATAATGTACACATCATTCACCAACAAGTAGTAAGATATCTTTATGGATATGTAATTGCTCTTTGGAGTACTACAACAACGTTTTTCTTTTGACTAAAGCTACAGAGAACCGACCCCACTTGCAGTGAAAGGATCCCATTGTCAGACTATTTCATAGTTCCATTGCATTTGCACAGGTCCTACATGTACACGCCCACATGTCACTGGCCACACCCACACATCACCAATCACACTTCACAATAAGCCCTTGAGCATTTTCAGCCCCAGGCCCATGTGGCTCTTAATGCAGGCATTGGGGCAGTACGTGGAATTATATTTAGTCAACCACTTCTGCTGCCTCTTTACTATGCCAAAGCCATGAACTGGAGGGCTAATCAGTGTTTTTTAACGAGTCGTCAGGTTTATATGGGACATTATATCATGCATACATCAGTGCTTCCAGTACTCGACCTCAAGGTACCCCAACAGTCCAGGATTTAAGGATATCCATATTTAAGCACAAGTGACTTAATTAGTACCTCATTCAGTTTGCTTATACCATCTGTGCACAAGCATGGACTGTAAAACTGGAACTGTTAGGGTGCCTTGAGGTCCGAGTTTGGGAAACCCTGCCATACAGTACATAAAATCTCAAAGCTTGCACATTAGAACGATATCGGCACGATTTGCCGTATTGGAACGACAAATCGAGTATGCGTATATGTGTATGCACAATTGCGCGCTTCCGCGACGGCATATGATCGTTTGATTGACCATGCTGCAAGGTCAAATCAAACAATATTGTGTGTACGGCTGTGCATTTTAATGATGGACAGAACGAGGTATCGGTCCATCGTTGATTAAATTGTGTAGTGTGTAGAGCCAATCTGTGATGGTCCGGGGCGAGGGGAAATCGCCCTAACCATCTGCACGATTAGCCGTCGTCGTATTGTAACACAAATACAAAGAATTACACTTATTTATTTTTAAATAAATCAGCTCCCATCACTCATGGGGTTTCTATGACGGGTACTGCTGTAGTTCCTGATGCACTTACTTGTAGAGGTCAGTTTTCCAGGATTCAGTAATCAGCAATCAATGGAAGTTACCCATCATGCTGATTGGGTGGCCGCTGTGCCGTCCAATCAGCAGCTTGCCTCACTGTACGAGTAAAGACTTTTATTGTTACTTCTCAGCAGCTTCACATCTCACAAGCTATAATCCCTAACTGAGTGCAATGTTGTCATAAGATTAAAATGATAAGGATCGTGGAAGTATAGTAAAAGGCCAAAAAACGACTATCAATAGCAGAGCTACTATTGCATGGAAAGACCTTTTTAATTGGCTCATTCGAGGGCCACACCACCGTCCAAGCCAAACTCGGCCCAGAATTTGCAAAATGTTATTATATATATTGGATGGTGAATCACACACATATCAAACATCTTTTATACTATATGGATATAGGGCCTGATTCTATAGAGGACACGGTTTTGGATCCTCACGCAGATTCCCGATAATCGGGACGTCCATATGCATGTATATACCAGGATCTGTCATTTGTGCCTTAAGGGTCTATTTACTAAGCAGTGTTAGGAGACAAAGTGAAAAGTGATAAGGTGCCAGCCAATCAGCTCCAACTGTCATTTTTCAAACACAGACTGTGAGATGACAGTTGGGAGCTGATTGGCTGGTACCTTATCACTTTCTTATCACTTTTCACTCTGTCTCCTAACACTGCTTAGTAAATAGACCCCTGTGTGGTATAATTGTTACACCCCACCATATTCTGTTCTCATTGTCTCCAGCTGATTTTACATGGAGCTCGCAGTATAGGCTCCCTCTGCTGCTAGTCCTCAGTAGCTGCATTGGCTGCTACTGTATATCATTACTTTTGCCTTACATTTTCTACATTTCTTTTAAATAGTTTGGTACAGATGTGTCCACATACATCTATCCTCCATGCGCTACAAGTGGCCCCACACATGACGCGGGAGCTCCGTGTGCCTCTGACATGTGAAATGCTACGTTACAGGGTCAGCGGCTATAACACTGTAACGTAGCATTTCGCATGCAGATACACCCGCAGTCGCACACAGGACATAGGCATGCTGCATATCATTTTAATCAGCAGAAGCTGCTTGTCCTATCTATTCGCATCACTGTGTGAATAAGACGCATTTGATGGTAAAAAGTAGCATGGAAGACGTTCAGCCACCGAGTCAAGGCATGGTGCGTTTAGAAGTGCTGTTTATCGCGCAAGGAGGCTAGATGTATGAGGACACATCTGTAGTATTTTGAATAATGGTAATTTGAATTTGCTGCTACATTTGCTACAGGTATTAAAAGTCGAAGTCCTTCTACTCAGAGCTTATCATCTATTGACGCCACAAAGGTTTATCCGGATTTACCTCCTAAGGTTATGAGAAGAAGGTTGGACACGGGTTCCAGTAATGGCTACCAGAGACCAGGATCAATGTGAGTATTCTACTTCTGCTTGTGTGGTTATATGTCCTCTGTATGGCCTGTTTTACAGTGTAGTATAATCATAAGTGGACCAAGTAGCATATCTATAATTGGTGCACATGGGCCAGGGGGGCCCAAACCACGCACCCTGTAACCATGTAGTTTAATAATGACTTCTCCATTGTCCTATGGTGACAGTGAAGCCGCTGCAAAAATCACCAGGAAATTGGTGTGTCGGCCATTTTCCAGGTGATCTGAGCATGTGCAGTAGAAAAATTGCCAAGAAAATGGCCGTTATACCAGTTTCCCGGCAACCTAAATATGTGCAGTAGACTCTAGCACACCACCAGAGTCTACTCGCTTGTGTCACCGGCTGGAGAAGAGGGGACCCTGACAGAGAATACACACAGGCCCCCTAGTAACTTAACACGCCTCAGAGTGGATCTGTTACCTACACAAGACATAGGTAGCCATTTTGTGGGCAGTATGCAGCGGATATGCTAGTGACCAATGACATAGTATTACTTACCTCTCCAGAGTCCCACGTCGGAGCAGGGATCCGGCACTGTAAAAACGACTGGAAAATGGCCACCGTGGCCATTTTCCCGTCGTTTGCGCAGTACAGGGAAAATGGCTGCTGTGGTCATTTTCCCGGTGACCTGTGCATACTCTATAGACTCTGGGCGCACTCTAGTGCCCAGAGTCTATTACTCTAGCACTGGCCGCGCACAGCTCAGTGCACTGCCGGCCGCCGGACAGAGAGTATGGGGCCCGTGTTGGAGACTGCACACGGGCCCTCTCCTCTCTAGAAACACCACTGCAGGGACGTCACTGATGTACTACCTGACAGCTATTCATAAGGTCTGACTTATTTTCATGAGGTAATAAGTCTCAGCCATTTGATAGGCTATATCGTCATCCCCTCTTATTGTGTTGGCAGGCCCACTTTAATGATGTCATAGATATAATTTGCTAAATATTCAATTGTGTGCAATGTGTATTCTAATTCCTATCACACTCCTACATATCCCCCTACACTACAACTAATTTCTAATCTGTGATAAATATACCTGATGTTTTTAGCAGGGGCTGTGTTTTCCCCCCACAGGGTGGCTGCTAAAGCTCAGCTTTTTGAGAACGCTGGATCACCAAAACAATCAACTCCTGGACGGTAAGGTTCAAATGCAATATGGATCCTGGGGAACAAAAAGTACAATCTGTGGATTAAATTGTGTCACAACTGGACTGGTGCTAAAAAAGCAGTCTGTATTCATATGGATGTATTGTTCTGGGTCCCTTCCTTCAGCACCGTACCCGGATATTTCAGCACCCAGGGCAGGGTATGCCAGATAGGACCCCCAGTTATTCATGGCACCTCAACAACACGTGCAGTTAGGTGATTAGATTAGGGACCGTTGCAGTTGGGGCAGGTTGTGGCTTTATGCCCTGGGCTGACCGACCGGTCTCACTGCCAGAGCCGTAACCAGACTTTTTGGTGCCCTGGGCCAGAAAGAGTATTAGCACCCCAACCCCTATTTTTCAAATAGGGACAAAAGACGAGCACCTGAAAAGGGGGGGTGGTGGCCTCATGGGCTGCCATCAGAAATTGTGGGGCTGATAGTTCCATGCATAAGGTGTCTGACTGCCATGTGAGAGGTGATGGGTTTGAGCCCTGATTATGACAGTATTATGAAATGCGTGTGTCAAATAAGAGAGGATGCGACTGTAGGTGCTTAGGTAGGTGGCCAGATGGAGAGGGAGTCAGTCAGGGAGGAAATAGGGGCAGCCAGGATAAAAGGAAAGGAAACTACAAGTGAGAATAATTATAAACAGAAAATTGATAGGCCCGAGCAGTGCCCTCTGCCCTGCGGTGCTCTGTGCCATGGCACATGTCGCATCACCCTAGTTACAGCCTTGCTCACTGCCTCCCATGCATTGTTGCACCACTGAATAAGTTACACTGTCCTACAGATATATCCTTCTACACTGTGGCCTCAGTTGTGCCAAATAGACCCTCTCGCATACCTCCCAACTTTTTCCCCCGGGGAGTCGGGACTCACGCACGGCGGAGGAGCGCGCACCCGAAAAAGGGGGCGTGGACTGACCGTAAAGGGGCGCCCCGTTTACATCACTAAGGGGCGTGCTGGGCATCTCCGAGATGCTGGGCTGCCCCCGGGCTTCCCCCCCCCCGTACTATGAATAGATGCTGTGCGCATGCACACAGCATCTATTCTTACTCTGCATACCTGCTGCTCTACATAGCAGAGCAGCGGTGTATGCTTCCCCCAACTTCCCCACCAACCACGGGACACTGTGGCCCGTGGGCGGGACAGCGGGACAGTCCCGGAAAAACGGGACTGTCCCGCTTTATGTGGGACAGTTGAGAGGTATGCTCTCGGCAGACCAGGTACCGGACGTGGCTGCGTCAAGCTTCTTTCTCACTCAAAATGTGCGTCTTATTTACATAATTAAAACAACCGGGAGCGACAAAACTACATTGGTAGATTACACTGATCAATTTGACGTGTGTCATTTTTACCTCTGTGTGCGGCGGACCCTGAATTGTGTAAGAAGGACTCCAATGTGAGCGGCTTTGTCTTTTCCTCATGCCGAGTCCTGTTGTGCTTAATCTGTGACTTTGCACGTGTGTTATACCAGCTCCTCTGCGGTTAAAGTCACAGCCTAGGGTCTCTGGTATACTGTGAGAAAATACGGTACGGCCACTAGTCTCAGAGGCGCCGGGCGTCTCGCGCCGTATGGTGTATAGACGCTAGTTATATGAGGACACATCTGTATGTTACTGTATATGATGTAGTTACTTCTGGTGGAGTTAGTGGTCAGAAACAGTTAATAAGACACACAGGAAATTACACTCACAAGCAAAACCAAATCTTTAATGTGTCTGACCACAATAAGCCAACAAGTCATGGGAAATATGTCCAAGTAGGTTGAAAGTTCCAGAAATAATTAATAATTGTTTACTTTCATAATTAAAAATATCCTCTGGGGCAATTTCTGTTCACCTTTAGGCTTAGAGCAAGAATAATATGGGAGCGAGGAAGTAATTCTGTTTTTAACGTTATATTATTTTTATTGATTATATATATATATATATATAATATATATATATATATATTTCAGAAGATATAGAGCGCACACTCGTGAGTAGTATAAAAGTAATAATTTTACTTATAATAAAAGTCACATGCATCTAAGTAATCAGCATATCACCACAGGAACAGGATTAAACGCACGGTCACCAGTAGCGCTACGGGGAGAGCCAGCGTCCTGTGTCCACATTTAATCCTGTGCCTGTTATACTGTGATATGCTGACTACTGTTTACTTTGATGGACGTGATTTTTATTACAAGTAAAATTATTGCTAATATACAGCTTACGAGTGTGCGCTCTATGGCCCTGATTCAGACCCGCTCGCTGCCGCTGGCAGCTCGCAGGGTCTGTGGGTGTTTTTTTTTTTCTCCAGACCACTCGCAAAGCTGTGGGTGTCCCACAGCTTGTGCGAGCGGCCAGGAGACCGTCGCAATTATCGCGACCATCGGGTTTGCAACGAGACCCTGATGTAGGGTTTCGGCTGCTGCATGCCCGAGTGGACTCCCTGCTCTAATAGTGATGTCAGTAGGTCCTCCCACAAATGCCAGGTGTTCCTAAGGGAACGCCTGCGTTTGTGCAGCCACCCGCCCATCCCGCCTACAAAACGGGGGGAGCTGTCACTCACCATCGACAGCCGCCCCGTCTTGTAGCTAGCCCCGCAGCGACTGAAGCTCAGTCACTCGTCGCGGCTTGCGCAAGCGCTCGTGAGATGCGGCGCATGCGCAGGGCCCAAACTTCGAGCCGCTTGCGAGCAGCTCTGAATTAGGCCCAATATCTTCTGTTCTATGTTTGGACTTACATTTGTGATATATATATATGTTTATATACTGTGTGTGTGTATGTATATGTATATATATATATATATATATATATATGCTATTTTTCAGCAGGAACCCAATTCCTGAACGTCTTATTGACTATGATGTACTGTCCTGGCCAAAATGTATTTTCCATAAGATAAGCTTTACTTTCAAATCTTGAGTGCCTTTTATATATATATATATATATATTTATAATATATATGTATAAAAATTACAGACGCTGATTGGTTTTATCACTCTTCCAGTCTGAATTCGTTTTGTACTCTACCACATAAACACGACATCTCTGCGGGCTATAACCGTCCAGATTATCTGGCCATAGTTAGGCAAATACTATAACTTTTTTTGAGGCTGAAACAAATTACAGAATAAATGCATTTTGTCCCAGACCAATAAACAGCCAAGCAAAATGAGGCTGCATTACAGTAAATGACCAGTAGAGGTCAGCATAAAGCCAATGTAAAATGATATCATTACAGTGTAAGATAAGTAAACAGATCATTAAATTGGGTACTTGTGTACTTTACAGAGAACCCAAGTGTCCTACACTCATTATTATTATCAATCATGGTAATGTCTAAATCCCCTTCACGGAGAGGACCCTGACGTCATCAGCCAGTGTACAGTGTCATTCCCTACCATCCAAGTGGGCGTGGAGGAGGAATATTACCTTGTGGCGAGCGTAGCCAGCAACCGAGCCCGAAGCGTGGCGAGCCCGCGAGGGGACAACTTTCTTCTTTAGGTGGGGATAACTTTCGGTACTTGTGTACGTAAAGTACACAAGTACCATTTAAAACATTTATTGGGTTCTCTCTGCAATGAGTCCGTAAAGTACACAAGTACCTAAAATTGTACGTACAAATTTAAAGATGAGCGAAATCAACTAAACCGTTCTGTGGATTATTCATCTCATTCCACATATGGCTATCCCAGCCTCACTGCAGGACATACTTACCTACTTTTGCAAAAGCATTTCAGGGAGATTGTGAAAGCATCACCTATGAGAGCGGCAGTAAAGGGGTGTGTCCTACTACATCTGAGAGGCGTGTCCTAATCCTGACTTACATCCACATGTAAATGAGCCCCAAAGCAGTTAGTAAGATCTACTTCTTAATGAATACACACTGATACATTTTAGAAAATGCATGTAGCCATAGGGATCATTGTGCTAGTATGCTGCAGGATGGATTGCCTACAAATTTCTCAAAATGCTAATTTATAAATACAGCATGAAATGGAATCACACAGAACATTAAGCAAAAGGGAAAAATGACAATTATTTATTACACAGTAGTATATCTCAATTCTGCACCTTTGTGGAGTGTCCTGTTCTGCCACAAAACTCCATCTGCTCTAAATGTTGATGCAAATAGACAAATGCCCTCGACAATGGAATCGGTGGCGTTGCCGTGTCAAAATGGGACTTTTTTATTTATTCATTTTTTTTAAATGCTTCATTTTTCTGCCACATGTTGTGGAGACAGGATGGTTGGGATGTATAAAATACCATCACGTTTGAATTGCTCATGTGATTCAATTAGTTTTTAAAGGGATTGTGAGGATTTTTGTGTACGCTTTTCAGACTCTTGTTGTGTATCCACTGCCTACAGAAGAGTCTTGCACAGCAATCAGTCTTTAGGAGTGATGTCTCTTGCACTTTTATCCGAGGTACGCTCTGGACTGTAGAACCAGTGGTTACACATTCTTATGTTTTGCATTGGAGTGAAAACTGTCAAGAGATTTAAGGTGATGGATAAAACAAATACCAACGTTAATGATTTCCATATCTCATCTGTACCAATTTTGACGGCCGCAGAGGAGAGATGGAATCTCGCTTAGAGATCTGTGCAGAGTATGGGGACTTTTTAGCAAAGGATCAGGACAAGGAAAGTAGACTTTTCCTTATCACTGTATGGCCTCTAGGTGGCGTCACAACCCATAACTCTTGTGCCCCCAACACCACTGCTGCTGTTTACAGGAAGTGGGGGTACTGCAGTGTCAACGAAAACACTGGATGAGCAACATTACGTCTCTTATTCAGTGTGTTATCCACCTCAACCATTGGTGACCTAGGTTTGCCTAAAGCGTCTCTCTGCACTGTGCTGCGTTTTCCCATAGAGAACAAAGGAGAGATACTTGTGCGCACATAGACTCATGTACCCTTTATATATAAACCTTTGCAGCATCAATACACTCAGGGGGGAATTCAATTGTTTTTCAGCACCCGATCTCCCTTCTAAAGTGACCGAGAGTTATTCAATTGTTGATGCTAATGGAAGTGAGTTCCGGGGGCACCCATTTTTTATACTCGCACCCTCCTGAGGTGGTGAGCAGAAATCAGAGAAAAGTCTGGCTTTTGGGCGCCCAAACTGCCATTTGGGCAGTGCGCCCATTACTTTGATTAAAATAATTCCACACCCAAGACGTGGCTTTTCTGGTTTTCCTTTTATCACGAGCAAGAACTGCTGCCACTGGTGGCTGATTTACGCATCTTCATCATCAACATCCTCATTAGCGTCAGATAGGACACATATTTTCCCCTCATCCTCCTTTTGCACTTCCTCCACACTATCATCCTCATTTTCTACTATTTCACCATCTAATACTAGTACAGCCGTCATGGCGTCAGTGATCCACTGTGAAACTGGGTGACAGTTGTTATTCTTACTTCCTCAATCAAAGGACTGTTTAATAGTAAATTGTTTTTTTAAATTATTACTAGTGGTGGTCTTCTTGGTACCTTTCTGGGATGAAGATCCACCCCCAGCATCAGCAGCAACAGGCGTAGCACTCAAGGATCCTTCTGAGGAATCATGGACAGGAGAGGAGTCAGTCATGCTTATGAAATTGGATGCAGCAGGACTACTTCCTATCATGATTGAGGATGTTGATGATGCAGGTGTTGATAGTGGAGATTGCAGGTGCTTGGATCTAACAGAGAGAAGGGAGCAGCTAGGTGATGCTGGACTGATTTACATTTTTAGCCAAAGTTTCTGAATTTTGCAAACACTTTGTAATTTGCTGAATGCGCTGCAAGTGACGTAATAGGGAGGAGGTTCCTAGATGGTTAAGGTCCTTAACTCTACTCACTCTTGCTTGGCAAACATTACAGATGGCTTGACAACTGTTGTCCAGATTTGGGAGGAAATAATTCCACACGAGAAGTGGATATTTTTGTCTATTGCCCCGGCATGACAACAGGCTTTTTCATACCATGGGTAACAACTGTTGTTTACACAAACAACATCCTCGATATCAACATCCTCATCATCATCATCCTTGTTAGTGCCAACTACAGAAATATCCTTCTCATCTTCGTGGTGTAATTCCACAGAAGCATCCTCGATTTCTACGTCAGCATGTTGACTTGTGCTGCTCATCTCCACATTTGCAGAGTGCACACAAATAGCGGAAGGAGGATTCTCTTCAAGTACAGTATTAGAAAGGTCAGGCTCACACATGAAACCGTGGACACACTTGGACTCTCCTTGGGAATCCGTGACTTTTTTGAGGACACAGTTGGTCCATGTGCCTTAGTGATTTTTATTTTTTGACACTTCTACAGGGAGAAGGGCTTACATCATCATAAGATGCAGAACCACCAGTCATAAATAAAGGGCAAGGTCTTTTCCTTTCCTTGCCACTTTGTGTAGTAAATGGCATATTGCCAATTTTTTGTTTCTCTACAGCTAACTTAACTTTTAATTTTTATTTCTTTAACACTGTAAAACATTGGTTGTTTGATTTTAAATGCCCTGACTTAAGCCCTTGGGCACCGGCCTTCGTGGATGACGTTGACGGCCTTGCATCGTCGTCATGACTGCTGGCAGCAGCTGCAAGACTGGTATGTGGTTACTGCTCTCCTCTCATTTGATCGTCCTCCATATCAACAAACTTACATTGCGGTCTGCCCGGCAGCAGCCCCATGATGAACAACACAGACAGTACCCCTTCTTTATGGACAACAAAGCACCACTGCCGAGTGCGGACAGACCACCTGCAGAGTCACACATATGTGGACGATAAACTGCAGCAGTTACTCCGAACAATAATAGCGCAGTTAAGTTGAAATGCACACACACAAACAAATAGCACTTTTAATTTTTTTAACACTGGGGAAGAGCACCCCTGAACGAGGCAGCAGTCTCTTGATGAACAACACAGACAGCACCCCTTTTTTATGGACAACAAAGCACCCCTGCAAGTGCGGACAGACCACCTGCTGAGTCGCAAATACGTGGACGATAAACTGCGGCAGTGTAACCGAACAATAATAGTGCAGCTAAGTTGCTTAACACAAAAAAAATAAAAAAACACACACAAAAAAAGAGAGAAAAAGACAGCATGAGGATGACGTTTTGCCTCGTTTTAAGATCCGAGTCAGGCGGGAAAACCCGAGCCGGTCTTGGATCCAACTCGGAATTGCAATGTTCGAGAGGGTCCGGTTCTCTGAGAACCGTACCCGCTCATCTCTAGTTCTAATGCACATTAAATAATTTCCACATTCTTTTAATTCTGAACGGGTTAAGAAAAGAAGACTTTTGGAAAGTTCCCTGCTCTGCTGAAGACTATTCTACTGCAATATATGAATCATTCCAGTGGTGTTTCCTGATGCATCTAGAACACTGGGTACTTTCAATGCTGTAGTTACAGTTTAACAACTCTAGGAAATTCTGTTTTTTAATCATCGACATAAAACACAATGACGGCACAATGGAAGAGATTTGTGGTCAGAGCAATGTATGTTTTTAAATGGGAAGTTTCTAGTGAAGGGCAGATAAAGAAATGGACATTATTAGTTTTTGCATTATGTGTTATGTGTGTTATTATTTTGCTTTGCTGATGACCTGGTTTTCTTTTTTAGCCAAGCCAAAGCCATGTATTCTTGTAAAGCAGAGCACAGCCATGAACTATCGTTTCCCCAGGGGGCAATATTTAGTAATGGTAAGTCTCTGTTTCTAATTTGATGTACTTCTGAACATTATTCTATATTTTCATTTGTGATCAATCACGTGGTTACATTTTGCAAATATAACCCCTATCTATGCCTTTCTAAAAAGAGTGAAGAAAATACTTGCCCGCCTTAAACCTCTTGCCATATTCATGGCACCAGCCATTCTAAATCCTGTCACTGTGATGCTCTATGTATTGTATGGTAGTTACTGGGATGTCCTGTGCATCATATGGCGGTCATATACTGTAGGTAGAGGATGAATTCTATCTACTGAGGAGGGAGGCCGAGCAGAGTTTTTGCCTAAGGTGACAACCTAGCTTCACTCCTGACCTGTCTACAGACCCTGCCCTCCGCTGTATTGCATTGCCAGTGGAAAGAGGGAGACTTCCTGTGTAGAAGAAAATTTATCCTACACAAATTGCCCACCACCTCCAGGAGAAATCGCAGGATTTTTAGAGGGGGGTTTCCAAATGCATGATTTTACAGTGAGTATGGCCAGCCCAGAAGAGGGCATAATTAGCTCTTAACAAGCTATAGTCTGCCTCATACAAAGTGAATGTAATACTTTAAACATACCATAGTCAAATGCAGTAGGGATATTCAGCTGCCTGGAAACTTCCCTCTGACCCAGCCAGTGGCTCGAATGATTTCCACAAAATAGTATAAAATACGATTTTACTAGATCGGCGGCCACAGAACGCAGTGGGTTGATCTGAGCGTTCAGCCAGCACACTGGACTAGAGGGCAGCTGCCAGAAGGAAGAGACAGGTGTCTTACCATGAGAAGGGAGGATGTGCACTTAGAAAGCTCAGTTTTGCTTCCTTTTTGGTTATACTATGTATGTATATTTGTTAAGGGCTGCTTAACTTTCTCCTTTACAGCCTACAGTATACTATAGACCAATGTTTCCTAAACTTGGTCTTCATTATCACAATCGAAATATTAACATCAACTGTGTATCTTTTTAAGTGTGTCAGTCAGTAACGATTACACCTGTGCACCAACTAGGGGATCTGGAAAACATTCAGCCACCTCATGATAAGATGCCTGTATCTTCTTGCTGGTAGCTGTTCTTTGGTCTCTCTGATCCAATACACTGATTGAGTGCTCGGATCCACCCACACAGTAGACTTGGTAGAAGAAGCTTCTTCCACTGGGCATGTGCAGCATTTCCATTCCATCCCTAATACCACATGTTGTGGCCGCAGGTGTTATAAAATCATATTATATAATGCTGCTACTGTGGGGTCATGATTTATGCTGCTGACTGGGCCCCTATGCTCTATGCTTTGCTTGTGCAATCTCATTGGCCCATACCTAAACAGAACACAGATGTCTGTCAATCAATTACATCAGTGGGGGGGAGGGTTAGGGTACATACCGGCCCCTTTTGGGATACTTCACCATCGGGATTACAGCGTCGGTATATCATCCCCCTAAACTAAGGGTCTTGGACTTACAGTACTGTCTGCACAATCAGCCCTTGCTCCCATTACAGGTTTAAAAGCTCCATTGTTCAGAGTTGCATTGAACAGCAGATTTTCCATGCAGCATTCAGGCTGTAGTTCACATATTTTTCACATCTCTAATTTTAAACTGAACATTGGGCCTGATTCAGACAGTGGCGTAACTAGGGTGTTTGGAGCCCAGGGCAAGATGAAAAATAGAGCACCCTCCCAAGGGGCGTGACCACTGAAAAATAAGGGCGTGTCAACATGACACACCAGTTTTTCGTCACTCAGGGAACATTCCTTTCCATTCCATATGCACCTTAATGCCCCTAGTAGTAGTGCCCCTTATGCAATATCCCCAGGAGCAGTGCCCCCCCATAGTAGTGTCCCAGTAGTGCCCCTTATACAGTGCCTCCAGTAGTGCACCCTTATACAGTGCCCCAAGTAGTGGTCCCCCCTATGCAGTGCCCCCTGTAGTAGTCCACCATATACAGTGCCCCCAGAAGTGGTCCTCCCCTTTGCAGTGCCCCCAGTAGTGGTCCCCCCCCTATGCATTGCCCCCAGTAGTGGTTCCCCTATGAAGTGCCCCCAGTAGTGGTCCTCCCTATGCAGTTCCCCCAGTAGTAATACAGTGCCACTGGCCAGTAGTGCCCCTTACATAATACATATACACAGGCATACTCATACACAAAACACTTACCTGAATTCCAGCTTCTGCGCCCGCCGCCGTCCGCTCCTCCGTCCTCCCGCTTGACACTATGGGAAAGACGTCCCATCACCCACTGCGGGAGCAGGAAGGCGGAGCTCCAGCCCGGCTCTGGCTGTGGGTACAGCAGCCAATGAGAGTCTGTCTGATTCTCATTGGCTGCTAAAACACAAACACCACCGCCGGCTAGTATGCGGCGTTGTGTGTGTGTGTTACTGTGTAGTGCGGACCGCACTCACTCCGGTCCGTACTACACTGAATTTAACGGACCTGGACCGTGGCACCCAGGGAACGAGCCCCGGCCAACCTCCCCCTGGTTACGCCACTGGATTCAGAGTTGGGAATAAAAGAAATAGCAAGTAACTGTATACCCCGACAAACCATGTTGCAATATAAGGGGAGCAAATACATAAATTGTTTGCATGCAGGGTAAATACTGGCTGCTTTTGCATGTAGCCCACAAATGCTTGAAAACTTTATTTTTACACTGCAATTTATATGTCAGGCTGGACACGGCCCTCCCAAATCTAATGCCGTGTACACACTGGACGATATGCTCCATGAGCAATATCGTCTAGTGTTTCCCCTGCATCGCCAGGCTCAATGTCGTTAACGATATCATTCAGTGCCGGCACCCTCCCTCATCCCTGAACATGCTCAACCTGATGATATTGTCAAGTTGGCCTGCATGTTCAGAAGATTAAAGATATCATCAACGATTCATTGGAGCGTCTAGTGTGTACGTGGCATAACTCTCTCTGCACATTTTACATCTGCCCCAGCTACAGTACAGCATGGGTTTACCAAGATGCACAGTTATTTGCTCTATCTTACTCTATTCCCAAATCTGAATCAGCTCCAATGTCTGTATATACCCATTTGATGTATGATGGCAAAATATTTTCTTTTGCAGTGTATGTCTCCTGTGGCAATGAGCCATGGTTGCATAGAATCACATTGAATGCAATTTTTCTCTTTTGTCTAGTATACAGATCTGTGGAACCAGGCTGGCTGAAGGCAACCTACGAAGGCAAGACTGGATTAGTTCCAGAGAACTATGTTGTCTATCTCTGATGACATCAGTAGACAACTGTATCTTCATGGTATCCATGGTGACAAATGAGTAAACAATAACTGTATCTGATATGGATATGGTGATCAGAAGCTAATACAAGGTTGCAGTTCTTTGTAGGCTTTTGCGGTGTAAAGACTCATACTAATTGTCCAATGCTTAACTTGAGACTTCCTTTGAAGATTTTGCTTGGCACTTGGAACAACTTAATGGTTACATTATTAAATATACTTTTTCTGATGCCACGTTCATGTCCACAAGTGATCAGTGGCTGAAGAAATTTGGTACTCAATGGAGGACTTGCATTGACCACCGGTACACAACCCACCAACGTGTTGTCCAATTAAATGACCTTGGTGTGATGTTAGATTAATGGGTTGAGTGCATATCCTTTGTATTATCAATAATTTACATTTATGGTGACTATATTTTATTTTATCTTCACATTGTAACGATAAGTGGGTATTATAATGTGATTTTATGTGCCTTCGAGCCACTACTTGTTGCCCTCCATGAAGGCTTTAGGTATTGTTGTTTCAGATTCTGATTTAAATGTAAAAGAAAATCTGTATATATATTGCCTTAGGGATTCATACTGCTTTATTTTCTCACCTGTATTATGTTCTATGTATTCTATACGTTCCAACGCATTTCACTAATTTTAGTGTTCTTTTCCGGAGCAGTACGAGAACTTATTAATGATTTTACTTGGGAACATGAATGTTTCTGCCTGGAGGATGGAGACACCACTTTACACTTCACCGGTCAACTGCATAGAGTTTTGGCAGCCATTTTGTGAGCTGAGCCAATATGCTTTCTATTGCTGCCTAACAATTCACTAGAAAGTAGTTAAATCACTGAGGTTGATTGCCTCAGTGATGTCATTTCTTCCTAGTAGATGATAGGCTGCATTCTCTTCAAATGATCAACCTTGATTAATTCTACGGCACTGAAAATTTTCAACTTGCATTCATTATTCACGGTAAACACTAAATAATAATTTTAATGAAATGATTTCAATTAAATAATAATTTAAAATAATTCAAACTTTCAATCCAACTGAGCATCAGTACTATTGAACATAACCTCAGCCTACAAAATGGCTTCCTCTGCTATGTTTTGTAATTTCATGCCTCAATGATGTCATTAGATCTTGGTGAACAAAATGGCTGCCTCCACTCAGTACACTGAGAATTATTTAGTGTGCAATCTTGGGAGACTACTTGGGTCCCATTTCTCAGAAATACTCTAGAATTTGAAATGTATCATGATAAATGACTATTGTCAAAATATCTACTGATTGATTAGTAACACACACACACACACACACACACACACACACACACACACACACACACACACACACACACACACACACACACACACACACACACACACACTATTTATGTTGTGATCTGCACTCCCATGCTGAATAGAGGTAACTTCACTTTAGTTCTGAATTACAATATATCCAAAACTGCAACATTTTGGGACACCTCTGGGACATGTTTGCTCAAGTCCAGTGGTCCTTTGTCTTTTTTCAGTTCCAGATTAAGGGCCTCACTTATCAATGAGTTTTATAATACGCAACGAGTGATAAAACTCATTGCATATGATAATGGTGCTTCAGCCAATCAGATCCCAAGTGTCATTTGTCAAAGAGATGACAGTTGAGAGCTGATTGGCTGGAGCACCATTATCATACAGAATGAGTTTTAAAACTTTGCGTATGCTAAAATTTGTTGATAAGTGAGGCCTAGGGGTAAATTTACTAAAGTGAGAGATTTTAGAAGTGAGTTTTAAAGTGATGTTACCCATAGCAACCAATCAGATTCTAGCTATTATCTTCTAGAAGGTGCTAGTTAAATGTTAAGTAGAATCTGATTGGTTGCCATGGGCAACATCATTTTTAAAACTCACTACTAAAAACTCTCACATTAGTAAAAAGACCCCCTAGTATGAGAAGTAGGGATGTGCGCCGGACCATTTTTGCCGGATTTGGATTTGGTTCTAATTCGTCGTCCGGCTTTGGATTTGGATTTGGATTTGCCAAACTGCGGTGACTGGCTTTGGATTTGGATTTGGATTTGGATTTTTTTACAAAAATTGACAAAAAAAGCTAAAATCACATAAATTGGTCTTTTTTTTCTTCCTAGAGTATTATTAACCTCAATAACATTAATTTCCAGTCAATTTAGACCATATCACAGCTTATAATATTGTTTTCAACATTATTGGCCAAAGGTTGCAGTGAGCTGACTGGTTACTAAGCGACAAAGCAGCGGCACAACGACACAGACACCACAGTATAAAGCACATCTATGACACATTGCCACACAGCAGTGGCAGAAATGAAAAGTAGTGCACCCACCCAGTGGGGTACGGCCAGCAGAGTCACAGTACTTGTTTACAAAGTGGGCTACGGCCCTAGGAGTCACAGTGCACAATCTTATTAGCATTACACCGCACATAGGGCCTGATTCACATTACACCATAAAGTAGTGTCTCTTATTTATGTTACGACACACAGTAGTGCCCCTTTTACACAATGCCCACAGTAGTGACCCTTTTACACAATGCCCACAGTAGCGGTGTCCCTTACACAATGTCCCCCAGCAGTGGTGCCCCCTATGCAGTCCCCTTAGTAGTACGGTCCACTATGCAGTGCCCCCAGTTGAATGCTCCCCAGTAGTATGCCCCCCATTAGCAGGCCCCCCCAGTAGTATGTCCCCCATTAGCAGGCCCCCCCAGTAGTATGCCCCCCATTAGCATGCCACCCAGTAGTATGCCCCCCCAGTAGTATGGCTCCCCCAGTAGTATGGCTCCCCCAGTAGCAGGCCCCCCCAGTAGTAGGCTGCTCCAGTAGTAGCCCCCCCTGTAGTATGGGCCCCCCCTGTAGTATGGCCCCCCCTGTAGTAGGCCCCCCCAGTAGTATGGCCCCCCCCAGTAGCAGGCCCCTCAGTAGTATGGCCCCCCCAGTAGCAGACCCCCCCCAGTAGTATAGCCCCCCCCAGTAGCAGGCCCCTCTGTAGTATGGCCCCCCAGTAGTATAGCCCTGCCCAGTAGCAGACCCCCCCCAGTAGTGCAGACCCCCCCAGTAGTATAGCCCCCCCCCAGTAGCAGGCCCCTCTGTAGTATGGCCCCCCAATAGTGCAGATCCCCCCCAGTAGTATGGCCCCCCCAGTAGCAGACCCCCCCCCCCAGTAGTATAGCCCCCCCAGTAGCAGGCCCCTCTGTAGTATGGCCCCCCCAGTAGTATTGCCTCCCCCAGTAGCAGACCCCCCCCAGTAGTGCAGACCCCCCCCCCAGTAGTATAGCCCCCCCAGTAGCAGGCCCCTCTGTAGTATGGCCCCCCCCCAGTAGCAGACCCCCCCAGTAGTGCAGACCCCCCCCCCCCCAGTAGCGCCCCCGGACCTTTGACAAGTAAAAAAATAAAAAAAATAAAACTTACCTGTATCCCCGCTCCCGCGCCGTCCGCTCTGTCACACGCTGAGGAGGGAGCCGGAAGACGGAGCTCATGTGTGAGCTCCAGCCGGCTCCCTCCGTGCAGCAGCCAATGAGAGTCTGTGTGACTCTCATTGGCTGCTGTAACAAACACACAGCTGCCGCTGGCGGCTGTGTATCTCTGTGTCTGTGTAGGGCAGAGCGCTATCACTGCGCTCTGCCCTACACGCGAGGAGACCTGATGTCGGATTCTCTAGTGAGAATCCGACATCAGGCGGCCGCCGTTCGGCCCCGAACGGGGATCCGAGTCAGGCGGTGAACACCCGAACAGGGTTCGGGTGGACTCGGATCCCCAATGTTCGGAGCGGTTCGGATTCCACAGAATCCGAACCGCTCATCTCTAATGAGAAGGGGGTGTGGCCATGCAAGAAGGGGGCGTGCCCGAAGGGGGGGGTGCAGGAGGTCCCCGCGTGGAGTGCTGGCCGGCTCCCGCATTGACAGGAGCTAAGTGCTGCACTTAATTCTACAGTGCAGCACCCGGCTCCTGTCAGTGAGGGAGATTCTGCATCTTGGTGTCACCCCTCGGCCAGTGACACCCGGGTGCAGACCGCATCCCCCTTGCGACGCCACTGCCTAACAATTAACACCCCGACTGACAGTGAAAGCTATTGGGAGTCCGTTGAGGCCACAGCCCGTGACCACCATATGTGTGACGTACTTACAGCCCATATCTATTCATCTTACTTATCATACTCTATTTGTATCAAGATGGGAAAGCATGACCATCATATCAATTTCCTAATATGGAAGCGTATGATAATATTCTCTTCGGCCAATAAAAGGCGTCACTTTATTTTTCTTGGTGTTACCAATGGGTAAGACGCTGAAGCCCTCATCTACAAGACAATATGCACAATACTCAGGGTTATAAAACGCCTGGCCGGCTCCCAGGTACTAAGGGGGCTTGGCCTAATGTAAGTAGATGTGGCCACGCCTAAATAAAAAAACAGTGGGGTCTATGTACTAAACCTTGGAGAGAGATAAAGTACCAACCAATCAGCTCCTAACTGTCATTTTTCAAACAGCCTGTAAAGTGACAGTTAGGAGCTGATTGGTTGGTACTTTATCTCTCTCCACTTTATCACTCTCCAAGGTTTAGTACATAGACCCCAGTATCTGCAGCGTCTTTGTGCCCCCTCAGCCAGGGGTAGATCCGGGGGCTACAGGGCGCTAAACCCCCCCTCTTGGCAACCCTAACAATGCTGGTGTGACATTACAAAGCAGACACCTACAGTACTTCTTGAAATGAAACATCTTTATAATGTACAGCAATTGTCCCTTTAAAATAGTCTTTATAGCAGCTGCCTCTACCTCTATCTGTTGACTCTGCTGGGGCAGGGACATATTGAGATAGCAATATAAGAAAATGATATTTACCATGCCAGGGGAGAATATGCAGGACTTGCTCAGTACACTTAGGGCTTGATTCACTACAGATCGCTACTGCCATCGCACCTGCGATTACACACGCAGTTCAACTGCGATAGTGTGCTAATCCATTGTGATCGCACTACATAAGGACGTCCACTTTACCTTACACACATCCGTAATGTTTAGCAAGACTGCGAACCCATCGGTACTGTCGAGGACCATCGCAGCCTCTCGCACACTTGCACAAGCTCTCACCTTACTCAGGAATTGTGTCCGTATTGCTGCTAGTGAGCATCACCAGTGCGCACTTGCACTTACCCTATGCTAGGTGCAATAGATACGTGTAGATCCGATCGAAGTGTACATCTCTGCATGGGCAGAACTGGTGCCCCCATTTTCTGAGCACACAAACCGGCATACATTGAATTTTCCCATTGCGCCTTGTGGAACACAAGCTAAAGCTTCTCCATATTACCATGTATTGAGAGGTGCTAAAGAAATGTGCAAACTATCCATGGCTGTGATGAAACACAAATATATCGAAGGGCCTGAGTCGCACGCAATCCGCACGCAATGCAGATGTTCACTTAGTTGAGCAATTTGTTTTTGCAACTGCTCATGCTTGAAAAGTTTTTAAAACCGCTTCGGCTAAGACGGTTTTAGAAATGTGACGGAAAAGTGATTGGAGGCGGCTACTAGTGCGCACAAAATGGATCGTTCAGTGGGCATGTTTTAGGAGTGTCGTGGACGTGTCGATATAAGCGGCTGCATTCTCAGCCATAAGCATAGGGGCCAATAGTCAGACGGAGAAACTGCACCTGGTATAGTAACAGATGTTGGGGTATAAGGACGCATCGATCACAGAGTGCACAGACGATAAAAGGGGGTGTCTGAGTCTTTGTACTTTCAGCCGCATGGTGGTACACAAGGGAAGGAGTTTGTAGTGGCATTTGCATAAAGTCGCAGACGGGAGACCACCAGGAGTCGCTGATGCTAGTGCTATTGCGTGCGATTCAAAATTTAGGCACTTGGGGTCACATTTACTAAAGGTCGATTTCAGTCAATTGTGATTGATTTCAAATGAATCTGAATTGTTCAAAATCGATGTTATGTTACAGGGGGAAAAATTCACACATTTACTAACAGATTATATATATATATATATATATATCATTTTTTTTAATATCGATTTTGAAGTGTTAGTAAATGTGTGATTTAGCCCCTGAAACACAAAATCGATGTTGATCGATTTGAATTTGATTATCAATCTTTAGTAAATTTACCCCTAAGAGTGGACTGGTTGCTTGGACGGGAGGTAGTCAGCATCCCGGCGTGCAGGCTGACAACGATCAAAATACCGGCTCCGGAATCATGACAGCATCGGAATCCCGACCGCTGGCATCCCGAAGGTAAGTATCTGGGCTTAGGTGGAGGTTAGCTTCAGGGTTAGGCACTGGGGGAGGGTTAGGTTTAGGGTGTGGGGAGGGAGAGGTTAGGTTTAGGCACTAGGGGGGAGGTTAGGTTCAGGGACCAGGGAGGGAGGGTTAGGGGTAAAGGTCAGCGTTAGGGTACTTACCTCATGGTGTTGGGATACTGCTGTCGGTATTCTGACCAACGACATCCCGACCGCCAGGAGCCCATACCCAACCCACTTGGACGACCCTTTTAACTGCAAGGGCTGCCGCTAATGCTTTTTCCTTATCCACTTACCTTGACCCGTAATTCCCTTATTGTTACTCATACATTAATTCAGAGGTTTCCCAAACGCGTTCCTCATGGCATTCCAACAGTTCATAGTTGAGCACAGGTGGTTAAATCAATGAACAAATTAAGTCACCTGTGGTCAAACATGGATATCCTTAAAACCTGGACTGTTAGGGTAACTTGATGAGCGAGTTTGGTAACCTCTACATTAATGTTTACATTTTATTTGTCCGTTATACAGAGATCACTGAGGCATCGGGGGCTTTGAGGCTGCATGCACATGTGTGTCGGAGACGGGTACTTTTTAACATTACTTTTCCTGTAAATGTAATAGTAACATCTGGGACATTGTGACATAACTACAGCTGCAGTAAGTGGATTAATAAATCGACCATACCTGTATGACTTTCTATTTATCACTTCCATTAATGGAATTCAGTCTCTGGATGTGCAGAGACTTATTTATTGGCAGAATAATATTTATGTTCCTGCAGTCTAACACTCAATGTTATTTATTATCCAGTATGCATAAGGAATGCTTGTTAGTCACATTTAGTCAGACTGAGGAAGAGAACAAGATGAAGTATAATAATAAGAATAATATACATATAGCATTATAACCATACTTGTCTACTCTCCCGGAAGTTACGGCAGTCTCCCGATTTTTCGGGTAGTCCCCTGCACGCCTGGAAGTGTACTCAGGATGGGGAGATAATACGGAGACTCTTGGGTCTTTTGGGAGGGGGCGGGGCTAATATGACACGAATCACAACAGTTGGTCCCGTCCCCGCCCCACCGACCTGTAAATCGCTGCATTTTGGCATGATAGGGGAGGGGCCTAATGACGTGGAGGGCTCAGTCCCACCCCTGAAGCTGTCAGCCGCATCTCCTCCCCGGGCTTCTCCCGGAGAGGAGATAATTAGAGTCGGCAGGTATAATTATAATAATAGGATTAATGTTGACCTGTGCCATTAATGAGCCCTTGCCGTATACACGCATTTGAGGAGCTAATTTGGCAGTTTATCAGATTATTTTGAGTGAATTGATTGGTTGTATCCTCATTCCTCCCAACAATCCCCAATGGTGGAAATCAAAATGGGTGGAGCTTGTGCAAAATGGGCAGAGTTTTGCACAAAAGTGATCATGCTGGGATGGATCTGGGCATATTGTGGGTGGGGCGTAATTGTCCCAAGTCTCACTGTTGGAATTATATGTATATGCAAGTGAATTTTACTTTAGCTAACTTCATTGTGTACAGGTGACAAGTGCTCTTTAAGACTCTCATGGAGGCCAACCTTAGTGGAAATTTTTTATATACATTTGAGCATGTCGCCACCTGCAGGTTGGGAGGTGTATAGCAAAGAATTTGAATACTTGTTAACAGTTATTCACAATAAAAATTGTATAAGCAAATTACAATGCAAACTCTCTTTACAGTTTGTGTAGAAATTAATTTTATGAGAAAGCAAAAATTTCTCAAAATGAAGATTAACGTTTAATCCACGTGTACAGTGTATGATCATTTTATATATAGAAATCGCAATTCTTATCTACATATGTATGTAAATAATTGCACACTGAAACACACCCTGTATATATATACTCAAATGTATAAAAATGTTATGTAAAAGGTGTTAAATAAAACAATATTTATAAGGAAAAAAGGAATGAAACTGAAATGTGTTATCTAAATTCCAAATTTACTGCTTTAGTGCAGTATACGCATTTTACACAAGTTAAGGAAGGATTCACTAAAAATGTATGTTTTACTAGTGGTGACTCTATAATGAGTGCAGGGTGTGTGGTGCTACCGACATGACATTGACAGATAACATCAGGGCCTGTGAAGATCCAATCTTAACATCAGTAGTAAATGTATTTGGGGTGACGTGCCTGAATTGGTGTCACAAACAGGATTTAGTCCAACATAAGTAACCAACCCAGTGCCACAATAGCCACAACAGGAGCAACATTCAGAAATGGCACCAGATCAAAGGAAGAGCCCAAACAACATTCTCAAAAATCTAGCAGCCATATTTGAGACCAAGAAATCACACCTTGATATGTGAATTAGCGGGAGCCACAACAATAAGCAGGAAGAAGACCTTCTGACCATTTTGACTCGCAAGGCCAACCCATATGCAGACACGGTAATGAGAGTAAACATGGCAAATGTGTTTGCCAACATCCATAGCTTTTAAACTCTGAAGGCCCAAGGTCAAGGACTAGCCCAAACCAGAGAGGATAGGTCTGTGACTCCAGAATATTGCATGAGTGACAGTTGATTCTGAATCACCTAAAGAACACCGAGGTCCATCAACCCAATTTTTGCAATGAGTTGTCTGGCTCAGTGTACGCCTAGGTTAAGGTTTCATTAAGAGAGGCAACACCCAGACCAATGTGTTCATTCACTATACCACTTTTTGAAGGAATACTTTCAGAAGACCCCAGCTTAGTGAGCAAGAGTGAGATGGTGGAGTTTGTCGAGGTAGATGATGCAAAGGTATTGAAACTGCTAATGTGAAAGGTCCAGCAGTCACGCTGATACAGAGATGTAGGTATGCGCTTGAGGGTGGTCACCTTAAGTGTCCAAGGAGATATTGGTGCCCAACTATCTGAGAACTGTTTTACTGTGACTCCTGCCCTGTGAAGAGACCCTTAAGTCCCAATGCCCAACATTTCAATACACCGAGACTAGCTGAAGCTTTGTGAACTCAGAGGCTAGATGAGGTTGTGGGCCCAGAAGTAACCCTGGAGGAACTGGGAGAAGTTGGTCCTCCTTACTAATTTGGATGTTATGGAGGTTCTCGGTGAATACTCATCAGTGCATACAGGTTATGGAGGTTATATGGGAAAGCAAGATCAAATGGAAAATTACTTTGGAAAACTGCCTTATCGCTTGCTGACCTCCATCAGAGGATCCTTCACTTAGACCTTGCATCATCTACTATTTAAAAAATTGAGGTATGGTAGAATAGGAAATCTCAGCCGTACGCTAATGATTGAAAATGGGATTATTACAATAGAGTATCAACTTGTGTACAGTCAATGTGTATGTGTGCTTGTTGCTTTATATCTCCTTTGCTGCTCAGTAAGGGCAGGACTTTCACCCGGCACCCAAGCCAAGTTCACAGTGTACTTTTTAATACAAACATGTGGGATTCACAAGAAAACACTGTGACCTTCATGGTCTGACAAGATTACTGGTTCATGAAAAGCATCCCTGCAATTGGAATATAATCTCCTGCCAGCATAGCTGAAATAATGATTAGGTAAATGAGAGTGCATTGTTCCTGCAGTCACTGTCTATCACGTATCCTTGTAAGGATTGCTTTCTGAAATATCATGCTGATAGATCCTTTACAGCCTCTGTGCTTATAATAAAATTGAGACATGAAATTGGGTGAAAGCCTTAGAACAGCTTCAGTGAGAGTACTGTGAATTTATATCAGAGGCTGTGATCCAGTGATAGATTTGTCCCATAAACATTTCTTTAGAAGGGTCTAGAACTGATCTTGGAGCCGTACAGCAATAACACTGAAACCTGTCGAAAGTGCATTTAAATCATGCCACAATATGTTGTATCGCAGAAAATGTCATGTAACCCATAGCGATCACAAGGTATGTGCTTTTTTCATTCTCAAAATTGACTGGTTTCTTTGCATTGCAGCAGTTTATTATTTATTTATTTTCTTATTTATTTTCTTCCACAGTGAAGTGATCCGGGAGGGTTCTCTGCTCTCCTGGGCATCGGGGAGACCTCTCCCGAAATTCGGGAGTTTGGTCATAATGTAGCTGTGTATGAGACTGTAGCCTCATGCAATTTAATGCGTTTTTTCGCTGGTGCTGTGTAAAAGACAATATAACCACTGCACTCTCTTAGCTGACTGGCCTAGTGTTGAAAACTAGTTAGAAAAATCCATATGGCAGGATTACACCGAACAGTAGATTTTCCTCCACGTTCCCGCACCAGGTCGTTTACAATTACCTCTCTTTCTACTACTAAACCCACTACAATTCTACCTTTGGTCACTTCACTCCACAGAGTGACTACCCCCTCCTCCTGCTCACCCTCCACTCCATCGGGCTTCACCACACAACTCACTCCTAGTTCACTTCTCGCTTGTCCAACTGGTCCTTCTCTATCTCTCTCTACAGTAATGTTTGAGAGAATCACAAATGTTGGGGTACTAAACCTATACATGCCTACCCTCCCGGTTTTCGCAGGAGGCTCACGATTTTTTGGGTAACCCCCTGCACCCCCGGAAGGGTAGGCATTTCTCCCGCATTCTGCCCACTTCCTAGTGATGTGGGCAGAGTGAGGAGAATGTCCGCGCCGATCGCGGGTCTCCGTGTAGGGAGCGGGGCCAAACGACACGATTCTACATCAATCACGTCATTTGGCCCTGCCCCCTATGTGAATTATAGCCAATCACGGCGATTCTAGTGGGAGTGGGTGGGGCTTAATGATGCGGATCATCAGACCCCCTCCCCCATCGCCACCCTCCTGCTTCTCTTACCCAGGCTTCTCCCGGGAAGAGATATTACAAGGTAGGCAAGTATGACTAAACCTGGACTCCACAGAGAGTAGACCAGCCTTTCAAATCTGAGGGCTTGAGGATGTGATGCATGGGGAATTGTATTATCTTACATCCACGCCCTGCAGCACAATAGCGCAAATCTCAGCATTGTACAGCAGGGGAGAGGCCCCAATGATACATTTTCTTTGATGTCACACTCCCAGCTCATCCCAGTTTTGATGTCACCCTCCAGAATTTCCCAGAGGCAACATAGAAAAAAGTAAATAAGTCTGCTCTAAGGGGGCAATACAGTTACAGTGTGTGCGATGGCCATTAGGTGCCGGTATTCTGACTGTATAGCTGGAACCTCACCACCAACAACAGATTTTCCTAACACGCTGTGAGGTGAACAGGAAAATCTGTGATGTTGAGCTACCGTTATTAGTGGTGATGTGCGCAGATGCACACCATGACCAACTGAATACTAATTGACTACCCATCAGAGGTTAACGTTGTGTTCTACACTAGACACTATAGATTAATAATAATAATTTTATTTATATAGCGCTTTTCTCCTAAAGGACTCAAAGTGCTTTACATTTACAGTACAAAACACAAAATAGGCTTAAACAAGGGACATTAGAGAAATGCTTGGGTGAATAGGTGAGTCTTGAGTCTATTTTTGAAGGATTCTAGAGTGGAGGCCTCTCGAACTGTGCGGGGAAGTGAGTTCCAAAAGGTTGGAGCTACAAAACTGAAAGCTCGACCCCCAGACGAATTCCGTGAGATTCTAGGTACTGTTAATAGTCCTTCGTCAACGGATCGCAGTAATCAAGTGGGACAGTAAGGAATCAGAAGCTGCTTCAGGTACCTTAGGCCATGGTCATGTAGGGCTTTGTAAGTTATTAATCCAATCTTGAAAGCAATTCGCCATCTAACAGGCAGCCAGTGAAGGGAGTAGAGAGTGGGTGTTATGTGGCTGGAACGGGGCTGGTTGGTTAATAGCCTGGCAGCTGCGTTTTGTACCATCTGCAAGCGGTGCAATTTTTTTGCTGGGAGATC
The DNA here is from genome assembly GCA_031769625.1 of Taudactylus pleione. NCBI lineage: Eukaryota > Metazoa > Chordata > Amphibia > Anura > Myobatrachidae > Taudactylus > Taudactylus pleione. Next base: position 4,868,905 of record JAUIMM010000710.1, read on the forward strand.
GAGGTAGAGGGTGTTGCAGTAGTCTAGGCGTGATGATATAAATGCATGTATTGGGGGTCTGATATACATTAACATCCATAGATTGGAAATTTGCTATACACTAGTAACCTGATCTGGAATATATACTGGCCACCAGAGAATAATGGAAAAATTCAAGGCACTACAATAAGATAATTAGTAGCACCTTGAGTGTTTAGATACTTGTGTAATTCATGTTAGATTAGTTGATGTTGGTACCATTTGGTTTCACTATGGCTGTACATCTAGGGGGACTGTACTTACCAGAATGCCGCTCTGCCAGATTACTCTGCCGAAACGGGCAGTCTCAAGACCACTGAGAGCCGGAAGATGCCGCTGGAGTCAGTACAGTCGTTGACATATCATGCCAAACCCTTTAACAGTATGGTCTTCACTCTTTGATTTTTAAAAGCAAAACTTCAAGAGCTACAGTATTTGAATGATCTGAGAGAATAGGTGCTAAATGCTATCTTATTCTTACTAATTTACAAAGTCAGTGGGCAGCACTAAGCACTATACCAGTGACACGTACCCCTGCACTGCACACACATTTACTATTGAAATTGCTTAACATTAATTGCAACCACTAAATATAGATAGATAGATAGATAGATAGATATGAGACAGGTAGATGTGAGAGATAGATAGATGTGAGACAGGTAGATGTGAGATAGATAGATATGAAATAGATGTGAGATAGATTGATAGATGTGAGATAGATTTATAGATAGATGTAAGATAGATAGATATGAGATAGATAGATGTGAGATAGATATGAGATAGATGTGAGATAGATAGATGTCAGATAGATATGAGATAGATGTGAGATAGATAGATGTCAGATAGATATGAGATAGATGTGAGATAGATAGATGTCAGATAGATGTCAGATAGATATGAGATAAATAGATGTGAGATAGATAGATATGAGATAGATATGAGATAGATATGATATAGATGTGAGATAGATGTGAGATAGATAGATATGATATAGATGTGAGATAGATAGATGTGATAGATATGAGATAGATAGATATGAGATAGATATGATATAGATGTGAGATAGATAGATAGATGTGAGATAGATAGATGTTAGACAGATAGATAGATAGATATGAGATAGATGTGAGATAGATAGATAGATATGAGATAGATAGATAGAATGTCACAGACAGTAGAATGCTTAATTCCAAGGGTCCAATGTTAGGTGATGTACACATAGCAGCTTAACCCATAGCCTTGATGGTTGAGTACAATTCAGTATTAATCCTATCCTCCCAGTATTTATAAGGATGTAGTCAATTTACCTCCAGTCGGGATGCTGGTGTTCGAAATCCGGGCGCTGGAATCCCGACCCGCAGCCAGAACACCAGAGCCGGTATCCCGATATCAGTTGAGAGGCCGACGCCGGAATGCCGGGTTAGCTGTTAGCTATGGGGGGGGGGGCAGGGGAAGGGTTAGGTTCAGGCACTAAGGGGGGAGGTTATGGTTAGGCTGCGGGCAGGGGGGGGTTAGGCACCACGGGGGAAGAGGTTTAGGTTTAGGCACTAAAGGGGGAGGGTTAGGTTTAGGCACTAACCGGTAGGGTTAGAGCACGGGATAGGGAGGGTTAGGATGCAGGAAGGGAGGGTTAGAGTTAGGGGGTGAAAGGGGGAAGGTTAGGGTACTTACCTAGCCCCTGCCGGGATTCTGAGCATTGGTATGCCGCTGTCTGTCTCCTATACCCAACCCTATTTATATGGTGCCAGCATATACACTACAGTGCTATACACCGACAGCACATGTGTGATTGCTTGCTAAGGGTTACACAAACATCTTATGTTTATAATGTATTAGATGAATTATATAACACTTGGCACAAAACAGTTTCCTATCTTACTAATTAGGGCTTTGAGGAAAGAGTTGGGAACTGATACAGTATTTCAGTTTTATGTACCATTTTTTATCTAAAATCAACATATTAGTTTTACAGCTGTGTATGTACTACTCTGTTAGGTCAATAGACCGCACTACTTATTTTATGATTTATTTGGAGGCATTGCGGCCTGTCAGGCAGGTGATTACTCATCGTGTTTTGGTTCTGTCGTCTACTTCTGCACTTTGTCCTCTTTGTTGGAAGCGGTAAAGAACTGGCTTGTACTCTAGAAACTTTTGGCTTTTTATAAAGCAAAAAATAAAAATTGCTGCGTCTCTAAATCCACGATGGGTTTCGGCTAAATGTAAAAACCTCTGAGATGCGTTCCATGGCCCTCATTCAGACCCACAAGCGGGTCTATGGTGGGGCACTGCGCGCGCAAACCCTGTAACGAGTGAGAAATTCACTCGCTCCGGGGTTCGCTATAAACGGGGCGGCTGTTGATGTTGATCGACAGCTCGCCCCGTTTTGTAGGCGGGGAGGGGGGGTGGCTGGACAAATGGAAGCGTTCCTGTAAGAATGCCTGCCGTTTGTGGGCGGCCCTACTGACATCACTCGTGATGTCAGTAGTGAGCTTCCTGCTTCAGTGCTTGCTGGTTTAAAAATAAAAGCGGCCGCCCTCATTCAGTGCGAGCGCTCGCTGTTTGCGAGCGCATCTGAATGAGGTCCCATGTCTGCTATTAAAGGGGTTGTCCACATCCTGTTTCTTTGCACTGTGCTGTACAGGGCTTTCCTATCCAGCTCATTTGAACTTTTTTAAAAAAAAACATTTAGGCTGCTTCAACCCTATTTGATGCTTAATTCTTTGTAATGATATTTTATGCCTAGTCAAAGCATGTATAGATTGCTCTACTATCTTAGGGCCTGATTCATTACGGATCGCTATTGCGATAGCAGCAGCGATTACGCACTCAACCCCTCTGTGAAAATATGCAATTGAATGCTATCTCAATGCCATACGCAGCCTAACATAAGGACGCCCACTTTACCTTACACACATCCGTAATACTTAGCAAGTCTGCAAAACCATCGGTAACATCGAGTACCATCGGAGCCTCACGCTCACTTGCACAAGGTCTGATCTTCCTCAGAAATTGCTAACCTCATCGCACGCAGTGAAAGCCCAAACTGTGTATGGCATCGCAATGGCCAACTTATGCACGCCACTGCAACGGCTTTCAAATGTACTGGTGCACCTGCGTTCGCCTTCACCCCCCCCCCCCCCCCCGGCACCACTCCCAAATGCTCTCTTCCTGTCAATACTCTGCGACGGGTCTATGTGGACAGTGAGGACGTGATTCAGATCCGCTCGCTAGGATGCGTTCCCTCGTAGCTGGCGTACGCATCACAAAGCACGTGCGTGAACCAGTGCGAGAGACCGGGAAGCTGCGCATAGACAGCCCAGCAGAGTGAGTGACAGGAGAAGCAGTTTGTGGGTGGTGACAGGGGCTGGCTATTGACAATGGGGGAGTGGAGGTGCGAACACAGGCGTGCCAGATAGTCTTAACGCTGTTTCAGAGGCGTGCATAATTAACAGGCAGTGTCATAGTACACGTCACCTGGTTGTATTTCACACTGTATTTCATTATATAATATATATTATATATTGTATTTCACACTGAAGTGATTGCAGTGCTTGCAGCAGGGTATAGTCAACCACAAGCGATGCGTTCGCTTCCGATTGTCCTCGATGTACCGATGGTTTCATACACTTCTTGGTGATGGCGTGCGCAAGTGGCCGTCTTAAGACAGGCTGGTGGGCGGCTGCATACACAAATCAATCGCACGCCAAGACATAGTGGGTGTGCTAATGCCTTCCGGTGCGGTCGCCTACCTTGCTGGGCGTGTGCCGGATTTGCATACGCTGGGTGCGAGCGTACGCATCTAGCGAGCGGGTCTGAATCGAGCCCAGAGATCACAGTCTGATCGCAGTTGAGCTTTCCCACACACACAGTTATGCATGCGCAGTAAGCAACAATTGGCGAAATGCGTGCGTAATAGCAGTTGATAGGAGGCTATTCAGGGGCGTATCTATAATGGGTTAATGATGTGCGGGGTACACGGGCCCCTGGGTCCAGGGAGGTCACGCACCGTACACTCTGCACCCATAGTATTACTTACCTCTCCGGAGTCCCACGTCTTCACGGGGGTCCGGCGCTATAAGAACGAATGGAAAATGCCCTCTGTGGCCATTTTCCCATCGTTTGCGCATGCGCAGTACAGGGAAAATGGCCGCCACGGCCATTTTCCCGGTGACCTGTGCATACTCTATAGACTCTGGGCGCACTCTGGTGCCCAGAGTCTATAACTCCGGCGCTAGCCGCGCACAGCTCAGAAACGCCCCTGAAGATATTCCACTTATCCACTACCCTTTCCGTGAAGTAATTTTTCCTCAGATTTCCTCTGAACCTACCACCCTGCAGTCTCAGTGCATGTCCTCGTGTTCTAGTACTTCTCCTCCTTTGAAGAATGTTTTCCTCCTGTACAGTAACTTGCTCAAACCCTTTATATATTTGAAAGTTTCCATCATGTCTCCCCTTTCCTTCCTCTGCTCCAAACTATATATATTAAGATATAGTAGTTTTTCCTGGTAAGTTTTGTGATGTAGGCCATGCACCATTTTAGTTGCCCTTCCTTGCACAATCTCTAATGTATTTAAATCTTTCTGGAGATATGTCCTCCAGAACTATGCCCCCCATTGTATGAGGCCATTTGATGCCATCGATGTGCACACTAGCGGGACTGCAGAAATATTTTTAGGGGAGGGAAGAAGGCCGTAACTAGACTTTTTGGTGCCCTGTGCCAGAAAGTGCATTGGTGCCCCCCTCATTTTTTAAAGGGACATAATGCACCCAAAAAAGGGGAATGGCCTCATGGGGAAGGGCCAGGGAAGAGATGGAGGAAAGCCAGGAGATGCTGACGATGAAATAGAGGAAGCTACAAGTGAGAATGATAGTAAACAGAAATTTGACAGGCCCAAACAGCGCCCCCTGCCTGCGGTGCCCTGTGCGATGGCACTGGCCGCACTACCCTAGCTACGGCCCTGATGTTGACCAGCCAATTTATCAGCCAGGAGAGAATACATTCGACCAGAGTGTATGTGATGTTACGTGTGTTGCGCAGTTGTTTGGTGCTGGTGGTGATTAGTCCAAACATGGTATGGCTTATTTAGTTCTTAGATTTATTGACCCAGGTAGAAACAATAAGCAGTATAAAGACACTTTAGTATACAGCAGGGCCCTCTTTGGCTGTACACAATGCACCGACCCTTTGCAAATTGGACTCTGTATCCTCTACTCTCATGAACACTTTTGACTTAGATTAGTTCCTAGGTTAGGCACAAATAATAAAATATCTTCAATGTCTGTGACAATTTCCTTGCTTTTCACTTTCAAGCATAGAGAAATTATCTTGACTTTTGTAGCATTTAGGACCTTGGGCCTGATTCAGACCCACTCGCGAGCGGCTGTACGCTCGCAAGTGGGTCGATGGTCTGCACTGAGCATGCGCACGACGGAGGGAGCTCCGTCGTGCGCATGCGCCAGACACGACGAGCGAAGGACTTTCCTTCGCTCGTTGTGTCCGATCAAAGGGGGCGTGCTGTCAATGTTGATTGACAGCACGCCCCCTTTGGTGGGCGTGCCGGGGGCGTGCCTCCCTGACGGGGGCGTTCCCACGGGAACGCCTCCCGTCAGAAGCCGGCCCACTGACATCACTAGTGATGTCAGTGGGAGTGATTTTGGCTCTGATAGAGCCAAAATCACTCCGGAGCTTGCGGTTGAAAACCTCAACCGCAGGCTCCGGCTCGCAATTTCGATGGTCGCGATGGTCACGACCATCGCGGCCATCAAAATGCACGCTCGTATAGCCTGTGGGTGGTGACCCACAGCTATACGAGCGTCCAGGAGGACGCTCCATGAAAAAGGAGCCCGGCCCTCATGCAGAGCGTGCGCTCTGCTCAGAGCGTACGGCTCTGAATGAGGGCCCTTGTCTCCAATTCCTTTGACTTTTACTCAAATGGCTTTAATGATTTGGATCCATTTTAATTACAGCTGAAATTCCTTGTCGCTCCTGAGTCCATGAATGCTGGAATGTATACTTACGGTAGCTACTGTATCTGCTACAAATAAGGCTGAATTATTCCCACTATCACGTCTAGGTGATGAGGTACAACTAGATTCATTTTATCTGCATTCTGAGGCCTTATATCCCAACTTGTGACATTTGAAAAATATATGTACTTATGCTTGTGCTTTGAACTTTTAAACAATAGAACAGGATTTTCAGCAGTTATTTCTGTAGGTATGCGCTCCCAAACCTGCAATAATTTAGCACATACAGTCTCTGTGGTTGGCTTCGTAGTACTTGGCTCTAATGCTACTACCAGGAAGTTGCACTCTTGCGTAAGATTTTGCAGAATCGACATTGCAACCTCCTTTTCATCTATTATGAAGCCTACTGAGAGATGTAGAACATTCTATGTATTCATCCTTATACCCCCACTTACTTCGATCTGTAGATGAGACTATTTGTAGAACCTAGATTGTTCCTTGATTCATTTGGGGGGTTAAGCTGTTAGTTTTCTGAAACTCACTTCCTCGCACAGTTATGCTGGGTACACACTAAATGACGTGTACCCAGTGTGATGTGTGGTGCGGCCGGTCCCAGCAGGATGCCGGCTTCGGCAAGTGTGTACACAATTGCCGATGCCGGAAGTGACAGTGGGAACCATGCTGCATTTGGCAGCATGGACCCCGCTGACGATTTCCCCGTCGGTCCTACATGCAGGTCTGACGGGCGATGTTGCTGATGACACGAGGGAGCGTCAACGTCATATTGGGTACACACTGCCCGATGTGGATGTAATGTCATCTGATCTGCCGGAGCGGACTACATATTGTCTAGTGTGTACCCGGCTTTAGAGAGGCCTCCACTCGAGAAACCTTCAAAAACAGTCTCAAATCTTACCTGTTTACTCACACATTTCACTAATGCCCTTTAGTTTGTAACCGAAAAAAAATACAACTTTCTTCTGAAATACTTAGATCTCTTTTCTGTTAAGCTTATTTTGTATATAAATACAAATGTATAGCACTTTCAGTACTATTGGGAGAAAAGTGCTATAAATAACATTATTATTATTATTATTATTATTATTATTATTATTGTAACCCACTTTAAAAAAAGTGCCAAAAAACACCTATAACTCCGATCTGCAATTTAAAAACACCTTTCCCATCAATACAGGCCACCCATATACCTGTCCCACATCATTTAACCCTTTATTATGCATTATGCAGATTATCACCTCAAAATGACGCCATTATTGGCCAAATTACGCTAATTAAAAACTTCTAAGTGCATTATTAACCATTAGGAGGGTGTCCAACAGGTTCTAAACCAAGTCCTGACTGGTTTACCTTAAAATGGGATTTCCCCCAGCTTTTCACCTGCTCGGGGTTTGCGAAGATAAATCTGAATAGAAATTAACGCAAATTATCGTCCACATGTAGTTAAATAGCAAAATAAAATTTGCCGCCAGCCTTGTTAACTTGGCTAATTGAATTCTCTCATTCTTTTGTCATTTTAACATTTATTATATTTAAAGGGGCTATACACTTTAATGCAGCTCTATGGGGTAAATTTACTAAAGTGAGAGTTTTTAGAAGTGGAGATGTTGCCCATAGCAACTAATCAGATTCTAGCTATTATCTTCTAGAAGGTGCTAGTTAAATGTTAACTAGAATCTGATTGGATGCTATGGGCAACATCTCCACTTCTAAGAACTCTCACTTTAGTAAATATACCCCTATATGTTTATTTTTATATGTAATAAGTTCTATTGTGAATTTTTTTTTTTTTGTCGTGACTTTCCCCACCCCCTTTGGATTATGCAGTGTCGGGCTCGGCTCTCGTTACCAATTGCTCCCCCTGCCACCCCAATGGCTACTCCACTGGGTGAGAGGTATGAGTAAGAGGGGAGTTCTCATTGTTTTATTTAATGTGCATTCTCATGATTTTTAGTTCATCTCATAAAATAGCAGACTCCATAGTGTTGTAGTTGACAGATCCAGTTTATAACAATAATGGACTAAGGATTTTATAGGCCACCGGATTGTACTGTAGGTGTAGAGACTCTATAACAGATATTTGCCAAGGTTATTTTTTCCTCTGTTATCCAATTTATTTTTTATTTTTTACTAGAACAGTATTTTTCTCTGCTCTAATTTTAGCCATTGGAGAGGCAGCAATTTTGACAAAATAAATGACCTAGAGAATGGGCCACAAAGTGTAAATGTAAAATCTGTACTTCGCTGTTATATATATAACTGTCTATCTGGCATATTCAATTGGGTGCGAGGTAAAAAACCTTGCGCCCCTCGCGCCCAAGAAATACGACGGGTATGCGCGCTCCCGATACCCGCAGTATCCAAATTAAAAAAAGTGGTCGCGGGGTTTTCAGCTCTGAAAACCCAGCTGTGTACAAAAAAAAAAAAGAATTCAGCACTTACCTGCCCGGGGGTCTCTGCGGCTCCCGTTGGCCTCCCCTCTATCTTCACACTGGAGCCCCCTGCTGCTGGGAGTCCTGGGGGCTGTTGGGAGGCTCCAGGGGCTGGTGGGAGGGGCAAGGGCTGCTGGGAGATGTAGTTGTCCCAGCGCCCATTCCGGGGGGGGGCCATACAGACACTGGGGGTGGGGGCACACAAACTGGGGGTCACACACACATACACAGTTACACACACACACTTACTCATACACACTTACAAACATTCACACACACTGACATACTCACCCTGCTGCAGAAGACCCGGCTTCCGATGCTGGATGAAGAAGACACCGCTTCGGAAGGTAGGTAATTAAGGACTAATCAAGCTAACTGGTAACTTCCAATTGCTTAATTAGAACTCAGGGGGGGTACCGCCAGGGTGCCAGAGCAAGTCCCGGTGATTTTTCCTAAAATTACTGATTTTAGGGAAAATTACACTTGCTCTGGAGGTGCGTGATTAAAAAAAGCTCCCGGCATGTAAAAAAAATATATATCGGCACCTATTTGAATAGAAAAAAACCTGCACCTGCAGGAAAAACCACACAGGTGCGGATATTTTGCTATTCTCGCACCCAATTGAATTTGCCCCTATGTTTACCCGGGCCTGTTGGAGGGGCCTGGCAGGAGCCCGCGTCCTGCAGCCCCCGCTGCGTTACTTCGGGCAAGAAGAGAAAGGACTGGCTCCTGCTGCAGCAGCCTCTCTCCCCAGCACACATGCTGCTGTCACACTGGGTGCTGGGCTAGGGAGAGAGGCTGCTGTTGCAGTCAGTCCTCTCTCTCCATGAGTGATTTGTTGGGGGGAGCAATCACACTCTCCTACCCACCAGACACCGGGGCCCCCCCACACACCGGTGTCCCCCTCGTGTGGCGAGTGTGCCCGCTTCGCAGCCACAAATATATTTTTTATTTTTCGTGAGGAGGGGGTCTGACCACACCTCCCTGAGTTGGCCACACCCCCTCCCAGTGGCCCCAGAGCCCCACAGATTAACTAGATGTAACCATTGCCTGCGTTCCTGTAGTGATCAGCAGGGTGCAGGCAACGGGATCCATCCAGGGAGCCAATGCAGCTGCTTTACTGCAGTGGCTGGTGCAATAAAGTTTTTTTGTCTATTGCGGTGCAACGTATGTGATGTCACACAGCACCACACCACTGACACAAAGCAGAGAAGCCACGGCGTGCAGCCAGAAGAAAGGTGTGTGGGCTGGAGGGGTACTGTGGGGGGCTGGGAGGTTGCTGTTGGGGCTGGGAGGCTACTGTGGGGAGCTGGAGAGACTGTGGGGGCTGGAGGGCTACTGTGGGGGCTAGAAAGAGTGGGGGGGGCTTGAGAGAGACTGTGGGAGCTAGAGGGCTACTGTGGTGGCTGGAGAGTGACTCTGTGGACTGAAGGAACACTGTGGGGACTGGAAAGACAATGTGGGGGCTGAAGGGACACTGCTATATGACAATGACATTGGTTATATTCCTACGCAAACAGGCATCCCCCTGACCACGTGACCTCTAATGTGAATACTGACTAAAGTTACCATCTCCCCAGTGAGGAACAGTTCCTTCAGAAATGCCCCCTTGCAGAGAAACCTCATATAGGTAAGGAAGACTCTCAAACGACTTACCTGCACCTGCCGGGGATGAAGGGCCCTTAAAAAAATGGGTGTACCCATGATTTCTGTTGCTGGTCCTGCCCTCAATCCACATTGAGAAGCAGAACAGAAACAGTAAATACATGGAATACAGAGGAGACAACTTCCTGTATACACTGTAATCTCACACCGCTACAAGTGTATCACATACTGATATATACTCTATAGACTCTTTAAAGGTCCCATTTTATCAATTTAATACATTCAGAAAGACAAAACTAAAAATGTGACCCAGACGTACATTTAACTCTGAAAAGTATGTTGGATATATTTCGCCCTGAGAGTGCTTTAATTATATTCATATCATCATCTTGGTCAGACAGGGGCTCTAAGCGGTCAGCTTTGCTGAATTCAGCATACAATATGACACAATTCATCTTTCACTAGATTTAATTTGTATTCCACCAAAATATAATCCTACAAGCATATATATTAATGACATTTCCAAACAGCCCAGGCATACAATATATACAGTATCAAGAAATACTGACACGTCAGTGGGTGGTTTTACACCGTAAAATGGGACTACTGTATGTCAGGGCTGTAAAACTTCATAAGTGGCACAGAAACGAAAACACATATTAATCAGTGGAATATTTTCTTTAATGAGACAGATATGAGGCAAAGACAGACCAGATACTGCACACTGTCACAGACAATGCACTGTGCAGCTATTATGACAAATGCATCGTGACCAATGGCAAACAATCAGTCTCTAGCTAAAACCTGATTGGCTACTACGTGTTCCAGCTTTTCTGCTATTTGCAACATGTTATTAAAAAAGTTTGAGACAACACCTGAATGTGCGTTTAAAGCACAAATCCACATGTAAGGTGAAATTAAATTTAAAAAAACAAAAACAATCAAAAAACACTTTTAAAGAGCAATGAACTATAGCTAGGAATGATAATGAGCCCCAAGTGTCTGTGTACACGTAATACCCGGCAAGCACAAAGCCTCGTGGAGGCCAAGCAGAGATCAGACAATTGTATTCAAGAAATAAAGTCACATAAATCTTAGCTAAGCGTGGTGAATAAATGCATACTTTAAATTATGCTGCACTAGAAAAGTCATATATCGAGCTAATTTGAATTGCCAGGAAGGGGGCCGGGTCCTGGTGTGTACAATGCACTGGATGTGTCTAACAAATAAAAATGACATTTTGCAGAGACTGAAGCTACATGGAATAGCCTGTATTACAGTAATTGCATCTAGTGCAGGGGAATTAATTCTGTGCTTGATAGAAAGAGTCCCATTTCCTATGTATTCTGAAATTACACAAATAATTGAAAATGTCTTAGAGGAGACCTGTACTGATATTTTGCTTTTGCATTCTGGTTAAAAGAAAGTTTGGTAGCATTAAAAGGAATTTACAAGTAACTTTTACTGAAAAAATGTGACACGGTATAAAAATATGATAACATTCATATTTGACCCCACTAAAGCTGCTTATGCTGGGCTTTACCTGCAAAGCGCCACTTTCCGACGGGCTGATGACCTCACATGTTGCTAAAAGAATTTGAGTATTTATGGTAGTGCCCTGTACTCTATAATGGTTTGCTGATTTAGGCTAAAACAACTAAATTGGCTGGGTTGGGTATGGCATCCCAACGGTCAGAATCCTGACGGCCGTAATGCCAGCAACAGAATCCCGTTGGTAAAAATGGCAGTGATTTTTGGTAAGCATTCTAAGGTTAACCATGACCCACCCCTCCCGCAGCCTAACCCTAACCGCCCTAACCCCCCACCCACACACCATAACCATCCACTTCAGCACCCTGACCCTAATCCCCCCCGCAACCTAACCCTCCCCCTAGCAGCCTAACCCTCCCCACCTCTCCTGCTGCCTAACCCTAACTCTCCCCTCCCCTCCTGCAGCCTAACCCTAACTCTTCCCTCCCCTCCTGCAGCCTAACCCTAACTCTCCCCTCCCCTCCTGCAGCCTAACCCCCCACCCACACACCATAACCTTCCACTTCAGCACCCTGACCCTAATCCCCCCCGCAACCTAACTCTCCCCCTCGCAGCCTAACCCTCCCCACCCCTCCTGCTGTCTAACCCTAACTCTCCCCTCCCCTCCTGCAGCCTAACCGTCCCCACCCCTCCTGCAGCCTAACCCTCCCCTCTTGCAGCCTAACCCTAACACTCCCCTCCTGCAGCCTAACCCTAACTCTCCCCTCCCGCTGCCTAACCCTCCCCACCCCTCCTGCTGCCTAACCCTACCTCTCCCCTCCTGCTGCCTAATCCTCCCCACCCCTCCTGCAGCCTAACCCTAACCCTACCCACCCCTCCTGCTGCCTAACCCTACCTCTCCCCTCCTGCTGCCTAATCCTCCCCACCCCTCCTGCAGCCTAACCCTAACTCTCCCCACCCCTCCTGAAGCCTAATCCTAACCCTCCCCTCCCGTAGCATAACCCTAACCCTTTTTGAATAAAATATTTAAATATATTACTAAAAATACTTTTTAAACTTTATTAAATCATTAAAAAAAATACAATTTCTTAGTGGTTTGGTGGAAAATAAATAGTCATTTAAGTGTTTAATGTCCTTAGATACATGTTTAATGTCAAGATGTGACAAGTCCACTTTAAACTATACTTTATACTTTCCTGCAGTGTCATAGGACTCCCAAATTTCAGTGCGTTATCCCGAACTCCCAGCCTCCCGGTTCCCACTCACTTTCCCCAGTGAAGTTGATGCTCTGGGGGCATGATGTGCCGTCCAATGCACCTATTTTTGGGGAGCAGTGATAAAACAGGATTTCCTTTTATGTAGCGAGCTTACTAAAGAGAGGGTTGGAATGGATGCATTCTAGGGGAAAACAGAGCTGTGTGTAGGGGGGAACAGTCTTTCAGCTCTGAGCTGACGGAGATCAGGTCTCGTTCTATAATGGGGCAAATTTGTACCTTCCCGTTGCACACTGCTAAGTGCACTTTGCCCAACCAGAAAAAGTCTCAAAACACACAAAACTGCCAGTATATTAAGAGAAAAATGCTTTATTTAATGAGCGCGGTGGTTGTAGCGTGGCAGGAGGTTTGACATTTACAATTTTGCACAGTACATGTCTTCTGATTTTTTCACACCTAGGCGACCTCCTCCTTTGCGGACAGTAGGCATACACCTTAATGCATGCTTTGTGGCCCATATAATTGCTACCTGACAAAACCAAGACAGATTACAATACACAACAAACGTGCTTTGAAAATGATGCCCAGCACCTGCTGTTTTAATGGTATAATAGTGTTATACTGTACATTCACATCTTTTCTGTAGTAAATTACTTGCAGTTTCCTTTTAATGCTAACAAAATTTACCTAGCAATACATAGCGATAACCAGCTCACATTGGCCAGCTACAGACTTCAGGACTGGGAGCCTGTGTACAGCAGACTCTGAAATCGAAGGAAAGTTGAAATACTTTCCACATACAGTACACTGTATTGATTTGAGTGCTAGCTCATGTGTGCATCTTCTGTGCCATGAAAACTGTAACAAATGATAATGTAATGATAGATTTTTTTATATATTTTTTAAACTATTCATCGTAAATAAATAAATAGGTCACAGAGGGACTCATTTTTGGTGAAAGACGAGCTGCTTCACCATCCCGGCCAGGATTTTGGGTAACTGCGCCGATATAACTTCCGTCATCATTTCCGGGAACTCCACGCTCAGGGTTCTAGACTGAAGGAAGGTGTTGAGGCAATACAGGTGGAGCTGCTTGACCAGCTGTTTCCAGAAAAATAACACAAATATTACATATTAATGCACAGAACTGCATACGCCTATAGATCCTGGAGCACAAGCTTACAGTAAATTACAGTGAGCCCTTACTGTATATCTCATATCACAGAAAACACAGCACAAATGACACTGTTACACAAAGGTCTCCATGCTGTAGATAGATTCAATATACAATGTATGGTAATCAGTGCCTGAAGTGTCACACATATGCCATGACCACAAGTGCTAATATCACATACCCTCCAATAGTTTTTGTGAGACATCCAGATTGGGGGTGTGACCTGCTAAACGTGGGTTGGGGGTGTGACCTGCTAAACGTAGGTTGGGGGTGTGACCTGCTAAACGTGGGTTGGGGGTGTGACCTGCTAAACGTAGGTTGGGGGTGTGACCTGCTAAACGTAGGTTGGGGGTGTGACCTGCTAAACATAGGTTGGGGGTGTGACCTGCTAAACGTAGGTTGGGGGTGTGACCTGCTAAACGTAGGTTGGGGGTGTGACCTGCTAAACGTAGGTTGGGGGTGTGACCTGCTAAACGTGGGTTGGGGGTGTGACCTGCTAAACGTGGGTTGGGGGTGTGACCTGCTAAACGTAGGTTGGAGGTGTGACCTGCTAAACGTAGGTTGGGGGTGTGACCTGCTAAACGTGGGTTGGGGGTGTGACCTGCTAAACGTGGGTTGGGGGTGTGACCTGCTAAACGTAGGTTGGGGGTGTGACCTGCTAAACGTAGGTTGGGGGTGTGACCTGCTAAACGTGGGTTGGGGGTGTGACCTGCTAAACGTGGGTTGGGGGTGTGACCTGCTAAACGTGGGTTGGGGGTGTGACCTGCTAAACGTGGGTTGGGGGTGTGACCTGCTAAACGTGGGTTGGGGGTGTGACCCGCTAAACGTGGGTTGGGGGTGTGACCCGCTAAACGTGGGTTGGGGGTGTGACCCGCTAAACGTGGGTTGGGGGTGTGACCCGCTAAACGTGGGTTGGGGGTGTGACCCGCTAAACGTAGGTTGGGGGGGTGACCCGCTAAACGTAGGTTGGGGGTGTGACCCGCTAAACGTGGGTTGGGGGTGTGACCTGCTAAACGTGGGTGTGACTAGGTAGATAAGAGGCGTGGACAATTCCCCTGCACTTGGAGAAGTATGACGCTGTAGCCTAACATAACAGCTTCACACAGCTAATTTTGATCTATCCCATTGTCCTAAGTTTGTTGGGACAGTCCTGAGTCGAGTTTATTTTGTGCCAGTCCGGCATTTATAAATGTTGTCATACTATTACTCATGGCCTGATGCAGAATTGAACGCAAGTTGGTTTGCATTCGTATCTAAGGGGTCTATGTACTAAGCAGTGATAAGTGACAGAGTGAAAAGTGATAAGTCTGTGATAAGGTGCCAGCCAATCAGCTCAAAACTGTAATTTTTCAAACACAGCCTGTGAGATGACAGTTGGAAGCTGATTGGCTGGCACCTTATTACAGACTTATCACTTTTCACTCTGTCACTTATCACTGCTTAGTACATAGACCCCTAAATCTTTTACAATGCGCATGCATCGGAACTGAGAAGTACGCATTTCAATCGCAGCTCCCCTTACAGCTGAGTAGGATTATTTGGGCTGTAACTGGGCGTTGTTATGTAGGCTTTATTCAGTGAGGGTGTGTCATCAGCAGTAATGCACCAACACTGTCCTTTGTTGCAAAAGCGTACACACAATTCTGTACATATCTGTGAACAAAATAATATCATGCGCTGTAGATATAAAATTCTGATGCATTTCAATGGGAGACTGTGCATATGTGGAGCTAGAACCATGTTAGCAGATGTCTGCAAAGCTTTTTACTGTCATTCATAAAAAATTACTGTTTTTTAGCTCACTTGGAGGGGACACTTGAAAATAATGTCAGCCCCAAGGTACCATTATTGTTCTGGATTAAATAAATCACCCTGGCAGGCCCTCATTGCCCTTCCTCGCCACTACACGTGATGTCATAAAATCACATGGGCTATAAAGAGGAGGAGGAATCAGAGTTCATCTCAAACCACCCCACAAAATGACACCAGGGCAGTAATCGTGTCGGTCATTTGGCCCTGTACCCTGGGCGGCAGAACACGCACCTCACTGCCCGTGGTATGGGCCTGTAAATCACGATGATCATACAGGCAGTGTTTTTTAGGGAAAAAGTAATTAATAAAGTAAGAGGTATATATGTGCTATTAGGGAGGACACTGAGGTGACATCTTTGTTTCCCACTGGCCACATGAGATGAATAGCCACAATGAGTTCTTTATTGCTTATTTGTTCTTCAAGTCTGCTGAAGCATTGCTCATGTACCTAATGTGGCTCCTTGGCGCAAGGAGTAATGATAAGCTGCAGGCCATAGCAAACAATCACAACATTGAGTGCATTACAGTGTAGAACAGGGGTAGGCGACCTTTTGCTACCAGTGTGCCAGATAAAATCCAGCTAAGCTCAGCGTGCCATAGATATCACCCCTCCACGTGCCTGTGTTATGCCATAAGGCTCCTCCATTAACATGATGTGCCATTTATACTGTATGTCATGAGACTACTCCACATGCCGTTTATATGCAATCAGACCCCTTCAAATGCCCCTTATATACCTTCAGTATTCTTCATAACACCCTTATATGTCATTAGATATCCCTTATACGTATAGTCCCTTTGTACCACCATACCTCTACACATACTGTACCCTTTAATGTCATCAGACACCTACATATGCCCCTAATATGCCATCACAATTGCCACATGCCCCTTGTATACCACCAGTATACTTCATAACACCCTTATATGTCATCAGATATCCCTTAGACGTATATGCCACCTCTCCACATGCCCCTTTAATGTCATCAGACACCTACACATGCCCCTAATATGCCATCACACTTGCCACATGCCCCTTCTATGTCATCATATATCCCTTATATATGCCTTTTATTACCAAAATACCTCTCTAATAGTCAAGCTTAGCTATTTTCCTAAATATGGTCTCGATAGGTATGAAAAGACGTTTCTACATCTCTATTTGGTGTCTCTATGGAATAGCACAATGTGGCCACCTTCCTGGTAATGGCGGAAGCCCTTACCTCATGCATGGAATCCATAACTTTAGTCAGGTGAAAGAACCGCTGGGAACTTGCCACAACACCCTTGTGCCTCATACCAACCGCCTTTGCCAATTCTCTAATGTAATTTGACCTCATCTCATCGAAAAGACTTTGGCTTTTAAGACCCTCCAAAGGAACTGCAATAAAAAAAATCTATGATATAAATAAACATAAGCGTTAATGACTGAACCATAAGATAAAACATTACTCCAGTGGAACCAGGCAGCTGTTACACCCGAGATCAGAGAAGGCGGTATTTCAGGGATTGTGATATCGCCATATGTTTAATATATATCTGAGCTCTCCAATTACATAAATAATGGGGATAACATTTAGGGGTATATTCAATAAGCCGCAGGATTTACCCCGCGGCTAATTGGCGCGCTGGACAGGATTAATTTAGCGGGGATTCCACGCGCGGGTGTCCCTGAGACCCCGCGCGCGAGTCCCCGCTGTTTGATTTTACCTCGCACCTCATGTAGGTGCGAGGTAAAATCAGCATGAGGCCGCCCTATTCGGCCTTGCGCGAGCAAGAATAACACACTGATTCCGCAGTTCTCGCGGAATCAGTGTGTTCTCGTGTGGAAGTCCTGTTTTTCGACGCGGGGAAAAAGCTATTCTATTGAATAGCTTAACCCAGCGCCGCGGGACTTTCACCCCTCAATTGCTCGCGGGAGAAGTCCCGCGGGTAATTGAATATGCCCCCAGTGACTTCTTACTGCCACGGGTTACCTGGCAGTATAGCTCTATTTTAAAGCACAGCCTTTGCTGGCAGGGCCGTAACTAATGGTGCCACCATGCATAGACATACTGGGATGGGATGAGGATTCTCCAGGCAGTGCTTCTCTCCCTGTGCTGGCGGCACCACCCCTCATGGCATGACATTATACGCTGTTACCCTGTTAAGGCATTGTTTGCTGGCATACTGTGAAAGCATATATAACTATGAGAGAAAGGCCCAATTATGGAAGTGCAAATGCCCTTTTCTGACATCATGTGCCTAATTTTAGGCAAATGCACCAGATCTGATATGGAAGTGCATGGATTTGAGGGCCAAGATTGCTGCATAAGCTACCAGCGAATTGTGTTATTTGGGGGTTGTTCCTTGCTGAGAATGAATAGGCGTGTGTGCATCTTTCTTTGAATCAACATGCAAAACTAAGGTTTTATTTTGCAGGCCAAGATGGCATATATCGGGCCTGATGCTGAGATAGAGGGATCTCTGTACATGGGGCGCAAATGGCGAGGTTTTGCATACAGCCCATTCGCACATGCAAATTCAAATTCTTTCGTACTACGTCCTGTTCTGAGTTTGGACGGAATCTGAGCAGATCTGTCTTTCGGTGAAATAAGGTGTTTCGCGGTGGGAACTGGGCAGTGATAATGCTGATGCACATAATCTCCCTGATTGGTGTCATGGGAGTGGCGTTCGCATGTAGCTAAAGCTCTGTGTGATTGGTGAGTGGTGTCTACGGGGAAGGGCAGCTTGTTTGTGACGGATCTTTTGCACCTAGCAACTCATACTTACCTACCCTCCCGATTTGGTTGGGAGCCTCCCGAAAATCGTGTGCCGCTCCCGACCTCCCGGGAAGGCAGGCGAACCTCCCGGCTGCCGCCCACCCCTCTTAACTCCCCCGCACTTACCTTACAAACTCCTGCAGTGAGGGGGGCCGTGACGCGATTCACGCCGAATCGCATCATTTTGGCTCCGCCCCCTGCTTCACAATGCCGGTATTATCGGCATTGTGTTGCGAGGCCAAAAATGACACGATCGTGTGGCTCCCACCCCCGCTCCGCCCACAAACGTGCATCACCTGACCGGCCCCGCCTCCTCACGATGGCCACGCCCCCATGTAATGCCGATCTGGCTGCTCCCTCCCGGAAGGGGCAGACAGAAAGTCGGCAAGCCTGCCTAGCATGAAGCTGGTGCAAGTGTCGATACCTATGATGAAGGATGCAGAGGCTGGTGTAAAATCAATAAGTGGCATGGACCTCAGGATTAGCCCTACGGATTCTCGCATTAGTATAAGGTGGTAAATCAGGCTGCCACGGCTGGCAGCAATGTTGTGTAGCTTAGAATCGGGCCCATAGGGAGCAGTCCCCCGTTTGTACAGTATTTTGTCCCTTCTAGAGGACCTGGTTTTCCCACCACCTCTTAAGTTCCAGAAACCAGATCCCAAATACCTAATAGGACGCATTTTGCATCTTGCAGTCGTAGATCATCCGGAAAGTGAATTTCCTGATGTACTTCACCAACTTCAATGAAAAAGTGTAATAAAGGCTTTGAAGTGACTTTACCCTTAATTTCCTTGATAGGTCATCCCGTTCATACGACACCACAGTTTTCGCCTGGGACAAAGGAGTCCCAGAAAAACGTTTCACGACGGCAATACATAGATTATGGATCATACAAGGGTGAGCTACGAAGTAATACGCAATCTTTTTATATTTGAACGTTTTTTGACAGTTCAGCAACATTTTCAAATGAAAGTGTTTCATTTCAAATTTGGGCATCAAGTTTAGCACGTTTTGTCAGCAGAATTTGGCCTTAAGTGTTCCAGGTATGACCTCAGCAGAGCCATTTTCAGGGGTGGGCGACCTAACTGGGATTCCTCCAGACAACGCTGTCCCGGAATCGCCAAGTGGGTATTTCAATAATCCAAATTGGATTCCAAAAGGAAGCGACTGTGCAATAAGGTCCAGCAAATATTTAACTGCTGCAGGAGGCATCTATAGGAAGCAGACGCCACCTGGCAGCTTCTGTACATGCTACATCAGATCAACAGCCGCGATGGCTGAGTAAGCCTCAGATTAATTAGGCTACACCTTGCGAGGCCAGGAAACCTGCGAGGACCTGGACTCGAAACTCCTGGAGAATGGAATTCTCTGGGAACGCAGCCCAGAGACCCTGCTCCGCACCCCCAAACGCTGCAGCATGTGAATCAAGCTGCAGCTTTTAAGGGATCTACTAGCAAGAACCCAAACAATTGATTAATACGTAACCATCAGGTTTATATACTAATCTGAATAAATCCCACAGTCCCTTCATGCTGATGTTTATTTTATATTAAACTAGCTGGGATACCCAGCATTGCCCGGGTTGAGGACTGTACCCTGTAGTACACCGGCAGCCTTTATTTGTTTACATTGTCCTCGCCTATAACCCCATTCCACTCATGCTGAACAGGACCACACTATTTGCTCACATGAATGCTTACAGTGGCGTAACTACCATGGGTGCAAGAGGTGTGGTTGCTATGGTGCCCGAACTGCATCTGTGGCCCGCTGCTCCCCCTGCACCCAGTCACACAAAAAAGGTGGGACGGTCCAGTCAGGGCCAGGTGTCAGCGATGTTGATTTGGTGCCGGCCTGCCAGCCGATTACACTGGCAGGCAGTCATGGAGAGTACACACTGCCGGTAGCAAGGCAATCAGAGCTCACGGACTGGCAGCCAATCAGCAGTGACGGCTCCAGATTGGCTGCTGGTCCGCGAACACCGATTCATATTCACTGTCTGTCCATGTCTACTGCTGCCTGCCGATGCGCCAACTGTAAGTAGCTGGCGACCTGGCCCCAAATCCACACCTGCTGGCTGCTGATGGCACACAGGTGGAGGCGAGAGGCTGCTGGAGGGACATGGGGAGGTGAGTTGCTGGGGTGGGGGGCATAATATGTATAAGGGGTCCTACTGTGTGGTATGACCTGAACTGGCTGTGTGGTATAACATGAATGGGCTCTGTGTGGGGGCAAATGTATTTGTTTCTTTTATCTCTGGGGTAGCCCTTTTAATATCTTGCTATGTGGCCCACAAAGTTCTAGTTACACCTTTGCATTCAAACACAGAGGCTCTGGATTTAATATGAACTTACATGAGTCATAAAGTTTGCCCAGACTGAGGTAAAAGGATGCTTTTGTAGCTTTCTCACAGGTTTTTGGCAGACTGCCACTTTCCACTGGAGCCAGTCCTGGAACCTGTGTAATTTAAGAGTGCTCATTTTTAGGTATTGTGTGACGGTGTGTGGCCCTGACGAAGTTCAAACCTAGGATAAACCATAATCCTGGTCAAACTACACTACCATGCCAAATTTGGTGGAGCTAGGTCATTAACTGGAGGGGTGACATAATGAGAGTGCTGTAGTGCGCTAATGTAAAATCCTTTCTAACAAACCCGGTTCTTTAAACAGTTTTATTTAGAACAAGATATTTTCTCACGAGAAATCGCAGCTTTTTTTTTTTTTTTTTACAGACATTTATCAAAAGAAATATTTATCCTGATGTAAAATGTCTGGACACTGATAACCCAGAATGTAAGACGGATTGTGCTCTATTGAAACCTCCAGCACATTTCAATGCAGTGTAATTCCAGCTCTCAGTATATTTCCATCCGCTTCTATATATTCCTCCAATTTATATAAAATGAAGAAATTGACAACTGATGAATTTAGTGGAGTTGACGTTATTGTATATAAATTTTAACTGTGAAATGAGATATCAAAACTGCTAGGTTATTGGTTATCGAAATAATGGCGCTCGTGTAAAATTGGACGAATTGTGCGCCGAAAACGCAGACGTAATATGCCATCTAAAGGGACATTTTCTGTAACTTGCAGAACTGGGAAAATTTCAAGACACATCCAGGGCTGCAAGGGCAGCAAGTGTGAGCGTTTTATGCCAGGAACAAACAGTAGTTACAGTATGTGCATCAGGTTGATGCCAGGAGAACACAGTAGTATATGCGTCTGAGGTACAGATGCGTCCGCTTACATCGTAGCTACAAACGCGTATGCGCATCGCACCATGTAGGTGCATATGCTACGGAGCACACTGTGGTCACACCATGCAATCCTATCATTCGCGGGTGTGCGGAACCGTTCACGGGCATGCAACGCGATTTGCTGCGCAAGCAGCAAGGATGTAACTGGGCATTTCTGTAATACCAGGAGCTTCACAGTGATACTGTAGTAGCAAATACTAAAGCGACAGAACTCAATTCCTACATGATTTAGGGTTCTATTTTTTGGGGGGGAGGGGAAAAGGGGTACCTGCATATATTATGTATCCCCTGGATGTATCTACAGGGGACTGCGCAGATATCATCCCCCTTTTTTGGTAACAAAAGTATCTCCCGTGGAAACCTATGGTGGCTTCTTTCTTGTGGAATTTACCAAGCCATTTCAGAGCTTGGCACCGGTAGCTAAGCCAGTGGTCGAAATAGGCTTCCATGTGTAGTCATACAGATTTGTATTATATACGGGTTGGTTGTGGCATCGCCATAATGTAGTGGTCAGTCAGCGGCTGCCAGATAGGAAAGTGGCAGCGTTTGCGTGTGACTGAGATTAGTGTTAGGAGGCATAAGAACAAAATGCACCCGACACTACATATGAATGGATGCGTAAGGATTTCTTGTACACATTGCAAAATTTAAAAGGCAGTCTACATTAGTTCCCATATGTGCAGCTCTCTAATCCATTACCCTGACTCACTATTTTAGTTTAGTCTATAACCGATAATAGATGTGTGGGTTCAGATTCCTGGAATCAGAACATTCCCAAACTTAGGGGTTTACTAGTCGAACCGAGACCTCAAAACGAGGCAAAACGTCATCTTCCCGGCATCGGATCTGGCATGTTTTGGATTGCATATTAAAGTCTAACCCTTGTGATCAGGCGCCATTTCAAACTGGAGACTGGAGGGAGAGGGTACGGGCATAGCCATAACTAGACTTTGGTGCCCTGTGCCAGAGAGAGCATTGACACTCCCCCTCATTTTTCAAATAGGGACATAAGATATTGCACCCAAACAAAGGACCATGGCCTCATGGGGAAGGGCCAGGGAAGAAATAGGGGAGGCCAGGAGATGCTGGGGATAAAAGAAGAGGAAGCTACAAGTGAGAATGATGATAAACAGGAAAATTGACAGGCTCAAACAGCACCCCCTGCCCTGTGCCATGGTACTGGTCGCACTGCCTTAGTTGTGGTAGTATAGGGGTACTTAGTTTGTACTAAATTTTAGTTTGTACTCAATTAAAAAAAACATTAACACTGAATGCAGGGGCACTATGTGGACAGCCCCTTTACAATGAAAGAACCACAGATTTTCCCAAGGCCCCCAATGCATGTATTATTATTACTCACTTGTGTTCAGCAGTAAGAGAGCTTTCATGCACAGGAACTCCTCCTGGGTGATTTGTAATTTGACAAACTCCTGCGGCAGCTGTCTCATTGAGAGACATAAGGAATAAAAAGATGAATCTTTCATTCTTTGTCTGAGGAAAGAAATGTTTTATATCTAGTATATTAGAAACAAATATGCCACTTTATTTTGTACTCTGGATATGTTGTGTAAAATGAGAGTGTAAATATATTGGTACAGGTATGGAAGATCTACAGTATCTAGGTAGGCAGTCAATAGGTCGACACTAGATGGTCGACGTGCAAATGGGTGACAGGGTCAAATGGCTGACAGTTAAAAGGCGACAGGGTCAAAAATGATTGACACACAAATGGTCGACACATGTTTTTTTAATGATTTTCAGGGCCAGGATGAGGGATAGGGGTAGGCTGTGGAAGGGGACGGTTAGGGTTAGGCACTAGCGAGTAGGCTTAAAATAACAAAAACATTGTGTATACATTTTCTGTGTCCACCATTTGTGTGTCAACCCTGTCATCCATTTGGTGTTGACCTACTGTATTGACTGTCTATCTAAATACTGTAGATCGTTCAATCCACACCCATATATATCTCTATCACATTTCTTATTTGGCTACATGGCAAAGTGTTGGGAAAAAAAAATCAACAATATTGTGATAATTTTTGCGATAGAGAAATATGACCTACTTTTTAGTGATTTCAAAAGTGTGTGCGCAGAGGTAAAGACAGGTGAATGTCAGTACAGGGACGTAATTACAACTTTCTTAGCCCTATAGCAACATTTTTAATGGATCCCCAATCTTTTAGAGATGCACCAACCAGTAGTTGTTAATTTTAGGCCCCATAGTAGTGCCCTAGTTAATTTTATGCCACTGAGTAGTGCCCCAGTTCACCTTATGACATATTAATATGCCCCCAGTTCATATTATGCCACATTGTAGTGCCCCAGGTCACATTATAGTGCACCCTGAACACCTTATGCTACACTGTAGTCCATACAATGTTCACTGTATGCTACGTTGTAGTGCCTTTTGTTTACAATTTGCCACACAGTAGTGTCCCCTGCCGATGTAAGCTGGATGCAGCTTAGATGGGTCTCTATGCCTCCGGGCCCCATAGCAACTGCACCCCCTGCCACGGGGGGCCCAGGTGAAGGGTGTGTGGCCTAATTGCAGGAGCTGTGGCCACGCCCCCTTAAAAATGGGGAGGGGGGCACTGTAAGCCCCACAGGCATTGGAGACTGCTGCAGCTGCTGCTTAGCAGCTGCGAGCAGTCTCCCAGTGGAGCCCAGCACACAGCAGCGTGTGCTGGGCTGCTGTGATGTAAGGGGGGTGGGGCGGCGCCAGGCCCGTCCAGCAAGCCCAAGTAATTAATATCCACCCTCCCCCCTCAGAGCCCCTGCCCTTTTTATACTTTCTCTAGTACAGTGAATGTATCTGTGGTGGGATGATATACAGTACCATTTGTGGCCCCAAATGGTGGTTTGACGGTATATTCTGTCACTCCAGGAGTAGTAGTTACATATTGGGAGTGCAGTATGTTACCCTCTTCAAACTAAACACCCTTGTCCCTTCCATCTTGTGTTTACTAGCATGAACTCGGCTGCCTTGGCCATTCTGCTTGCGGATTATGGGGTCTATTTAATAAGCCTTGGATGAAGATAAAGTGAACGGAGATAAAGTCCCAACCAATCAGCTCCTAACTGTCATTTTTCAAATACAGCCTGTGACATAGCAGTTAGGAGCTGATTGGTTGAGACTTTATCTCCGTTCACTTTATCTTCATCCAAGACTTAGTAAATAGACCCCTATGTAACCCGTAGTGGGAACTGTAACTCCCAGCGGACTAAAACCTTGAAGAGCCTGGTACTGCACATCTGGCTCTCAGACTCCTTTCAGTAATAAAAAAAAACTGGTTCTACAAGAGAAATATTAACAGGAGAGCGGGTGAGCGCTCTATTTAGCCGGCTAGGGGTATAGCTGCTGCTGCGTATGCATAGAAAATTTGACACTGAATATGTCGTCAATGTATCTTTTTGGTTATAGAAGGTAATGACACCTAATGGGTTTCTCCTATTTTCCTGTCATTACTGGTAGCAATGCAGAGCTAACAGACTTTTTTAGTCGATCAGCTGCAATAGCACAGAGACTGTCAGTCAGCACTCTGATGCAGCTAGGGTGGTTGCGAATATTTACAATGAAACTCCTCTCGGTTATTGCTGACTACTAGTAACAAGAGATAATTTTTTTAATAGTTTTTGAGTGATCATTTTTTCATGTGAACCTTTTCCTCATATTTATACTGTACTTCCAATTTTATTGAAAATTCACTTATCCTTTAATAAAAATGCATGCTCTTTTCTCTAATTTGTGAGGCATGCCTCAATGTTCAGGATTTTATCATTTAGCCAAGCTATTAATATTGTAACTAAAGTCACCAGCTGCCATCTTGGAATATGAGAGATTTTCTTTCCTCCACCCATATGTATTTATTTTCCATATTGTAATCTCTACAGTAACATTATCTCATTTGTGTCTTTGATAATTATTACTGGAGGTTTTATTTGTTTTAGTTTACTTTAACTCTCTCATGTAGAATTTTACCATTGTGTACCCTGATGTTAAAATAGACGTTGTACAGTACACACACAAAAATGGAGATATCCATTTGTGGGCTCAACCAGTGTTCAAGCCTATTCATTTGTTTGGAGACAGTGACATCTTTGAGGCACTGCCTGACTAATATTCATGAGGCCTGATTTATATTCATGAGGTACCAGTTAATTAATAGACTTCATTCTTATGAGTATTAGTTCTACCCAAAACATGGATGACTCCACTTTGTATCTGGGACACCTACACATTTCCTATCTGCCTACCTGAATACTGTGATGGCAACAAGGAACACAAAACCCCTTCCATATTGAAACATGTTCATGAAACTAGTTTACAACTCAGTTTTAATATCAGATGAAGGCAAAGATTATGTTGTCATAGCAACAGCATCATTCGTACTATACCACTTAATTCTGTTCTATAACATCTACAGGGGTTCGGTATCGTTTGTTGACATTCATTATGTCAATATAAAAATGTCTAAATTGTTGTGATGTCGACATTGAGCATGTCTACATTCATCATGTCGTCACTGATGAAATGTCGGCATGCTTAGGATATCAACAATACAGTCTTGGTGGTGCATCAATCACTTACCTGCTAGCAGCTCTATGACGTTGTCTTCTGGATCCTGTGGTTAGGTGATGATGTCATACAGTGGTAATGCACTTAACCCTAATCCTAACTCTCCCCCTAGTGCCTAATCCTAACCCTCCCCACCTGCAGCCTAACCCCAACTCCCCCTAGTGCCTAACATAACCATCCACCCCTATGGCCTAACTTTATCCCCATGCTCCCGCAACTTAGCTCTAATGTTGGCATTCTGCAGAATGTCAACATTTCACGTCAACATTTTGAACATTTCAACATTCTGCATTCATCAGATCATCAATGTCGACATAATAACTGTCAACAGTATCGTGTGATTGTCGACACGGTGACTGCATCCCCATCTACAGTTCCACATGTTTTTTCTAAAAATCTGCAGTAGCTCACAACGGCAAAGAAGCATGGGCTTATCTAGCTATGCATACATATTATTGACTTTGTTTTATATTAACTAAGGCGCCAATTTAGGCGGGTGCGGCCCAAGTTTCAGAATTTGAAAGTGGCCTATTATAAATTGGGCTTGGTATTGCTGGGTTATGGTTGTGCTTGATGGGATCTGGGTGGGGTTCTGGTGGGCTGGTGGCATGGTTTGGCAGGCATGGAAAAGGTTAGGGCTAGAACAAACAAGCAAGTATAAAGTGGGAAAATCCAGACCAATACATTATAAATCCATACATCTTAGCATTGACAATAACCAAGTGTACAGCTCCATGTGACATAAAGTTGATTCATCCAGCTTCTCTTTGTTTAGTTATCTGATATTACTAAAGCAGGCGGCTAATAAATACTTACTCATTCAATACTAAATCTGGGGCAAAATAAAGCATCTGCCCACTGACATGCTTGTAGGACCTCCACCCCATAGCAAAGACCATCAGGCTCATCCAGGAATATTGCAAGAGGATAATCTGATCATCAATGTGGAGATTTCTAAACCCTAAGTAGCGAAATGCGACAATTAAAAGGACATTTAAATAACACTGAAAAATTGCAGAGATCAAAACAAAGTAGTTACTGGTTGTGGAAAGCAAGGTAGAGAGATAATGTACAACCAGATAACACATTGCAAATTATTATGTTAAGTTTTGCAATGTCGTGTCTGCAATTACACACATCACTTAGCTCTGTTCACGCAAGTGGAAAGACGTATCTCTTATGGGCCTGTTTCAGGCTTGGGAGCAAATGTATCTGCATTTGTCTCAGGCGACCTGTCCATGTCATGTCACACTGTGCATGCACAACTTATGGCCATACTTGCCAATATTTGAAAGTTAGAGGTGGCCGCTATTTGGTGATGGGGTAGAAAAATGTGTCACTGGGCTCTTCCTCCCGCGATGCAGGTGGCAGCACACTGATGATGCAATTCACCAAAGATCATGTATTCACGCCCTCTCCATCCCGCCCATTTCACTAGTACCCAAAGCTACTCGAAGTTCGTTGGGTTTTCCAAAAATTGTGAGTCTCCCGGGGTGTTCGGAGTAAATTGCCAAGTATGCGTATGGCAGTATTTTCTGCAGCACAGACCTGAAATTTGCATTCCCTTGAAGAAATGGGTCAAGGGCGTTCACATGCAAGCACAGTAAGGGTGTCGGACACACTTTAGCTATGCCCTTTGAGATGCATCAGTATTTTTTTGATTCAACCATATGTTTAAACCGAACACTGAGCCTACACAAGACCAGTGCAAAGTATGCTCCTTGCAAATTCTTTTTGCACGCTATGTCTATATCTATGGCTATATATTAAAGGTTGCACATATCATAGGATGGGACATTGAAGTGTTGCAATGTACATTTGCAAATGTGAATCTTTTCGGTTGTCTCTAGGCCTGTGGTCCAGGGCTTTTTTTCTGTATGAGCACAGAACATATCTGTGCATTATAATTATACTTTTATAAACATTGCGCTGGCTATTTATATTGTGTAAATAACAGTGTTTATAAACATACCACAATATCATGCTTACCTGGTAGTGATTTTGACCATTTCACAACACAGAGAAGTTGCCGTTCACAAAGCTGGTTAAGGCTACATAACAGCGCACTAGGGGTTTCAGGCTGTGTGTTATCATGTCCCGAATATACCACCTCCGGCTCTATACTTTGTAAGATCTGGAGCAGTTCTGGGATGTACTGAATTTCTTGAACTGAACTTGAAGACGTTCTAAGTGTCAGAGCCTGTTGACATTCGGCAGATGTGGATTGCTGTATCACAAATGTTCCAATTTCTCTTCCAGGTTTCATTTTGTTAAACTTTTTGAACTTTCGACCTAAGAAATGAAGCATAACACATGCTATAACTATTGGTTATAAAGATGATCTCTGTTTTGTACAGAGGTCACTAGAATGTACTACGTATTATACACTGGTCATTTATAGGTTGTCTGTATTGTACATCAAGCATTAACACACTCCCTAGGGTTTGTATCATTAGAATGATGCCTCTATTGAATAAGGGCGGTATGATTTTTTCTGTATTTTCTTAAAGTCATTATAATATTCTCTATATTTATATTGATCACTAAGATGCTCTCTGTATTGTATGAGTCGCTAGAATGCTCTGTGTATTGTATATAGGTCCTAGACTGCTCTTTAAATTATAAATCGATCACACTGATAAAAGAGTTGGACCTCTCACCCAGTAATTTACATTATAAAAAAATGTAAGACAAATGATATAACTGAGACACTATGGGCCTGATTCAGACCCGCTCGCGAGCGCACATTGCTCGCAAGTGGGTCGATGGTCCCCCACTGCACATGCGCGAGCCCCAGCGAGCAACGGCAGCTCCGTCACTCCTGGGCTCACTACAAGACGAGGCGGCTGTCAATATTGATTGACAGCTCGCCCCGTTTTGTAGGCGGGGGGGTGGCTGTGCAAACGTAGGCATTCCCGAAGGAACGCCTGCCATTTGGGGGCGGCCCCTCTAACATCCGAGTGATGTCAGTGGTGAGCTTCCGGCTCTATTAGAGCCGGAAGCTCATTGGGGCTTGCGGCGATGAGACCCTACCACAAGGGTCTCGTCGCAAGCCCGATGGTCGCAATGGTCGAGACCATCACGACCATCACCTGGCCGCTCGTAAAAGGTGTTGGTGGTCACCCACAGCTTAGCAAGCGGCCAGGAGGCCGGCTCCAACAAAAAAAACAAAAAACGCTGTGATTCAGAGCGAGCGCTCTGAAAGAGCGTCCGTCTCTGAATCAGGCCCAATGTACAGTACCTTACACACAGGCGCCATACTGTATTTCCTGTTCTCTCCGCAGATTGGTCTGAGATCTGATTTGCCATATAAGACAGTACTGGAAAATGGCACTGGCAAAATTCCAGCAAGCAGGGCCATAAATAGGGGTGTGAGGCTGGTGCCAAGGAGAGCATAGGGATCTGTGGGCGGCACCGTCGCAGCCCCACGGTCCTTGCTTCAGTCTAGCAGGGTGCCTAGGCTGGCACCCTCCTAGCCAGTATTACTGCGGCAGTGCCACCCATAGCGTCATTTGGACTCTACAGGCACGCACCCTGCCACATGTACAGCTGCCAGACGCTCCAGGCACTGTTGGCAGCCCCGCACCCTATGCACGATGTCATGCGCAGAGAGGGATGGGGTGGCACAGGGCACTGCTAAGCCCTTGCCAGCAAGGCACAGCAACAGGAGGGCCACAGGCTATCCTACTTCTGGTCTGCAAGATGTTCCTGGTTTTTTGTCATATAGATTCTGGTTCCTCACTAGTCTGTGCATTGATCGTACGTTACACATCCTGATATTCCTCCATTTACTGTTTTCATGTTATTACATTTGTTATACTGTATTGGTCTCTAGGATCTCTTTTCGCCTCAGTGGGTTCATTTGTCTATTCTGACATAAGCATTATATACTGTACATTATGCAACCAACTACTTACCCTGAGAAATCCCACAGCTGATGCATGTTTTATTACTGTCTGATTATGTAGTTTAGTGGTCTGGCATATGGATTTTATTCTCACACCATAACATAAAAGGGTTTTGGAAAATAAAAGATGAGATATAGAACATACATATGACATCTCTGATAAAGTCCAGCTACATCGCTTGCGACACACCAGTCTGGTCTCCCCGAGCCATTTATAACGTCTTAGTTGATTCACATTTGAGAACACTCTACTGCTTGTACAACCCAGTCTCCAGAGGCGTAACTAGAGCTTGGCGGGCCCCAAAGTAACATTTTGAAGGGCCCCCAAAGCCTCTTCTGAGGCACCTTCCACAGCACTTCTTCTGAGGCACCTTTCCACAGCACTCCACCGCAGTGGGCATGCCTAATGCCGCCCATGGGGCGTGCTTACTACCACTGATTATATTAATGTTATAACATCCACAAGTCTATTCATCATCTCCGCATCCCCTTATATCATCATCATCTTCCTCCATCAAAGTCTTTACAATTGAGCCCCATGAGTGACGTCCCTGCCAGTCTCCAGTGACTCCTCAAAGTTGATCATTTTGCTTCCCAAGGCTTCGATGTGTTCTTTATATTCTCTCTACATTTCATAAATCATTTTCCTGACAGCAATTTATGACAAGTTTCTCCTTAGAGCTTCATTCCTGGTATTATGAGACGTTCTCTCCATTCATATAATTTTTTTTCAGCCGTTTCACCCATAATTTATCTCATTGCTAGAAGTAGTAGTTATGCTAGCATTTACCACAGACCGCTATTTTTTTTAGTGGGGATGCCGTGTCAGCTCTCAGTTGTTATTGTACTCCAAAATAGGCGGTTCCCAATAGAATGTATTGCGCACAGTATATGACAGTGGACCCAGACTTGGGAACTTTTGGAGGATAGGTGGTACACATCAGTACTAGACAATAATCCTATCTAGGCAATTACTAACCACAAATAATTAATGTATTATTTCTGTAATTCTCTATACATTGTTATTCTGTAGCTATGAGATTTTTTTTGTTTGTTTGTTTTAAAAAAAAAAAAAAAAATTATTTTGTTTTGAATTGGTTTATAGAATTCTTATGCTGGGCATACACTGCCAGATAAAATGTCTGTCAGACCGACAGACATTTTATCTGGCCGGCTGCCAGCCGCAGATGTCCGCGGCATACACTGTGAGAGAAATCTCATAGTGTATAACCCGACATCCACGCTCCGCCCCCGGGGGAGGAGACATTTCCCTGTTCCTTCCGTTTGTCTGTGAGAGAAATCTCATAGTGTATAACCCGACATCCACGCTCCGCCCCCGGGGGAGGAGACATTTCCCTGTTCCTTCCGTTTGTCTGTCGGCTGCGCTGGGCATACACTGCCCGATGCGGCCGACAGTTTACCTGGTAAGATCGCATCGGACGGGCATGCTGGACAATCCAGCATGCCCGACCGAGCAATATTTAACCCTCGGTCGCCCCCCCCACGCTACAATTATCGCGGCAATCTGCCGATATCGGGCGGATCGTCCCGATAATTGTAGCGTGTATGGCCAGCATTAGTATGCCTAAACTGTTTTATCACTCTAAACCCTATATTGCTTTAACTAACAGAAATCTTCCTTCTTTTGTGTTAGATGAAATGTTAGTGTTTCACCAATTCAGCGTGGGTTCCGGATCAAGCTAAAGGATTGTCTGACTGTGCAGCACGCGAGTGAAGACAACAAGTAGTACTGATGCTGTGGTCACCATGTTTTTTTTTATGTAAAAAAGAAATAAAAGTAATACAAATTATATAACCAAGGCGCTGGCACAACTTTGCTACCACTAGTGCCATATTTGGTGGCACTGACTGGCCTAAGCCCCCTAATAATCTTTTATTTAAGTGTCAGAAATATGATGGCATAGGCTCTGGCACTGACAATCTGTGGTCAACTCTAAATTGTGTGTTTTCTTTCTCCATTATGTGATAATTGGCATGTTTTTGGACTTCTCACTCATTTTACACCTCCTGGTACCATCTCACAAAAACGACTGAACATGTTTAATTGCAAACAGTTATTTATCATTCATATGCTGACCTGTGAAGAATCACATTCCTGCCCTCCTGTGCTGTGTGGCAGGGGTGCCGTGAGGAGTGGAAAATGCTGGATTTCTTGAGGGGGGGTTTCCAAATGCTTCCAGCATATACTGGACCAGTGATCACAGTAAGCCACTAGATGCGGCAGTAGGGCCTTCCTGCCTGAGCTGAATGTTTTTGTTTCATATGTGGGCACCATTCCAGAGCATTGGTTCAAACAGGCCGACCAAGAGCCGTGGTAAAAAGGGGGCGTGGCCTCATCGCAGGAGGCGTGGCCATGCCCCCTTCGGGGGAAAAAAGAAAAAAAGATTTTCAGTGCCGCAAAGCCACAAGCAGTCTCCCACTGCAGCTCAACACACGCTGTGTGCTGGGCTGCTGTGAGGAAGGGAGGGGGGGCGGGCCCCTCAGGAAGCCCGGGCCCGGGTAATTTGTACCCGCTCCCCCCCCTCTCGGAACCCCTGGGTGCAAGTCCGGGTGTCTGGGGGAGCAGCAGAACAGAGCACTGCTCTGGACATATATGTACATATTGGTCTCGTTATGCACTGGATAGTGTATTATTATACAGTATTAATAATTAAGCCTGTACATGGTCTATAGCAGTGCACCCCTAAGGCTGCGTACACACCTATAGATATTTCTGTCCAATCTGTCTGGCAGGAAGGAAAATCTGGGAATGTATGGGAGCAAATAACAATAGAAATTTGCTCCCAAATACTGGAAAACGGACCAGATTTTCCTTCCCACCAGACAGCTTGGACAGCTATATCGATAAGTGTGTACGCAGTACAATGCATGTTTTCCAGATCTCCCAGTTGGTGCATAGGGGAATTCACTGGCTGACACATGTTAAAAGATCCACACGTGGTGCTAATTATTTCATTTGTGATAGTGAGAAGAACATGCAGCACTAGTAAAATTCTATTATATTACTATTTCTATTGTAGTCATGGGGTGGGTTGGGGAGGGGGGTTTCCAGGCAACCATAACCCCCCCTCCCCGCGTTTGCCTGTGGTGAGGGAGGGTATGGGCAGACCTAGCGCTTCTGGGACTGTCTTTTGGGGGGGGGCAGACCTGCCAGAAAAGTGCAGCCACACTCTCAATATGGAGTTAGTGGGATATGCCCCCAAAACACCCATTTTTTGGGGGGTGTACCAGCAAATATTAAGTACTCACTGTATGTACTGTACAGGGGACCACAGCAATTATCACAAAAGCCGAATGTAAATGCCGAATGTGCCAAGAGGAGTTTTGGCTCTGGCATCTAACATCATCTTCAGCTGGCATTAGCCATTGTAGCCTATGGGCTACCTTCTGCAGATTTTTTTCGGGAGAGTAATCCATACTGATTGTTGGGGTGGGCTCTTATAATAGCCCCTGAAATAATACATTCAGGACAACAAAGACAATTTATTGCCGTGAAATGCAGTGATGAGTAATTTTTAATACCAAGTGCACACCGCAATCATGCTCCAAATTGTGTTGGTCCCCTTCTTCTGCACTGTGATTGGCTGATTCAGATCTGGCACTGCCCATCTCTATACAGTAACTCAAGGTTGTGTCGTAGGAGATATAGGTGGCCCATTTGGGGATATACTGTAGTGGTCTATATAATATGCCTTGGATGGACATAAAGGTAACAGAGATAAAAGTATCAGCCAACTAGCTCCTGTGATTTTTTCAAACACAGCCTGTGACATGGCAGTTAGGAGCTGATTGGTTGGTACTTTGGGCCTGATTCAGCAGTGCACGCAAGTACAGTGCTATTCACAGATTCCCGATTATCGAGAATCTGCACGTGCGCAGGACCCATTCTGTGAGTGTGCAGAATGGGTTCTCCGTAGTCGCATGCAGACCCTTCAATGCAGCTGCCTGATTGACAGGCAGAAGCATTTAAGGGGCGGTGCAAGGACGGGGTCGGCCGGCGTTTCCGGAAATGGGGGCAGTCTCCTGGGCTTGCAAGCCAGCCAGCCTGAGTAAGCTGAGGCTTACTGAGCTAGCTGGCGATGCGGCGTCGTCCACCATCAACCACTGATGGTCAGAATGGTGATCCCAGCCTACGACCTCCGTCACAAATGCAGCAGGGGGTGTCATACAGGGGGGGTATCATACACCTCCTGCTGCATTTGCATTTCAGCAAGGACGTAATTGCAAAGCTGCCTGTATTCAGCTTTGCAATTGCAATCCTTGCAGAATCAGGCCCTTTATCTCCCTTCACTTTATCTCCATCCAAGGCTTAGGGGACTACCTTAGGGGGTAACTTATCACTGTTCACTTTATCTCCTTACACAGCTTGGTAAATAGACCCCTTAGTACATAGACCCTATAATAATATGTAATTAGAAGGGTGACAAAGGGCCTGATTCACTACAGATCGCTATTCTGCTTATACGCACGCACCGCAGTTGCTAATATCAGCAGTGCTATTTAAATGTTTGCATTAACATTGCGATCGCAGCCTGACATAAGGACGCCCACTTCCCTTTACTCACATCCGTATATACTAGGGGAACATAGCGAAACAATCAGTAACATCGGACCCATAGACACACTTGCACAAGCCCTGACCTTACTCAGTAATTGCTAACATGCACGCACGCTATCAGTGCTATGGCTGCTTATGGCCACGTAGTGGATAATTTATGCACGCCCCTGCAACGGCGTTGAAGTGCACTGGCACACCTGCGTTCGCCAGACCACTCCCTCATCACCACCCACAAACGGCACTTCCTGCCGCACTTCCTGCCGTCACACTGCTCTGGGTCTGTGTAGCCTCTGTAATTGCAGTTCCGATCTCAATTGCTAGTTCGCGCACACACACTGCGCAGAACGCAACAATCAACCGATTGCGTGCGTATTACCAACTGCGTTCCTTGCTGAATCAGGCCCAAAGTCTACATAGAACCAAACACAAGTCTGCTGTTAGCATGTGCAAATGGATAACACACAATTTGTGTCTAGTATATCCCCCTAGGTAACACAACTAATCAGATTAGGTTATTATAATTTTGTAGACAAGATATAAAATATCTATTATGCACAATAACAAGTCTAGTTTTTTAATAGCCCCAGTCTGTAATTCCAATATGAGAATTACAAGAAGTTCTGTACATTTTCTGCAAACCACATAATACACTAATTTAGCTGTACTTTTTTTTGTTAATTCCCAAAGGTAATTACTGTAAATGCACTTGGCTCTGCTGTGACTAATGATTAACTTCAGGATAATTACAATTTAATTCCCCGTAGTTTCGTGTTTATCAGCTTTGCTAAAGCTTTTCATTCAATAATACAATATTTTGCTTAGTAGTGTAAAAGAAAAAGCCATTTACAGGATGTTTGTTAATATATATAAACAGGGGATGTGCGCCGCCCCCCGTGTTTTGGTTTTGGATCTGAATCTCCTTCAAGGTTTTGGATCTGGATTTGGTTTTGCAAAACCACCCTCAAGTGTTTTGGTTTTGGATCTGGATTTCAAAAAAAAAAAAAAATAGATAAAAAGTTTTAAAAACAGCTAAAATCATGTAATTTATGCAATCCAAAACCCGAAATTCGGATCTAAAAATCCAAATTCCGAACCGCAAAAAGATCAGAACCGCGATCCGGATTTATCCAGATCTTCTCAGGAGATCAGAACCGCGACTCGGATTTACCTGGATTCACGAAATTCGTGTGGATTCGGATTTCTGGAGAACCGAAAAGCACAGCTCTAATCAGTATGATTTACCGCCAGCGGCATGGCCAGTGGTTCAAATCCCAAAAGCGGAAGCCCGGCAGGGGTGAAAATCCCGAAGCTACAAAAGGTAAGTATCGCTAACCTTTTTTACCCCCTAACCCCAACCCTCCTTTAGGGGTGCCTAACCATAACCTCCTTCCCAAGTTCATAACCCCCCTCTAAGTGCCTAAACCTAACCCACTGCCTAAATCTAAGTCTCCCAGGGGGGTAAGTGCCTAACCCTAACCTCTCCCCGGGGTGCCTAACCCTAACTTACCCTAGCCTAACCCTAACCTCCCGTGAGGGTGCTTAACCCTAAGTCCCCCCCGGGAGCCCCTAACCTAACCCTCCCTCCCCCGCAGCTGTCCGTGCCCGGCGCCCGGCTTACCTTCGATTGGTAAGCCGGGTGTCGGGCTCCCGACGTAGGTCTAATGACAGGCGTCGGGATTTCAACGCCTGTCATTAGTCCCTTGCCGAGATTAGACAGTCGGGAAGCCGGTGGTCGGAATTTCGACCATCGGCTACCCAACTGCTACCCCAAATAAACATATAAACAATAAAAGTTGGCATTAATTATATAATGGCTTTCTACTGTAAGCCCTTTCTATATTTTGAATAAAACACTTTCACATCGTAAATGCCGCGTTGCACCCGGGATTTGTACACGCGTCCATCCCAGGTGCGACCCAGCTGAGACCCCTTTCAGACTGGCAGATCAACCTGGCATATTGCTGGGTTGATGATGTCACCGCCATCACGGAAATGAGATCTACTCCAAGCGCCGGGTCCTCCCATGCAGTGAATGACCATTCACAGTGCACCGCAAGCCAGGTTTAACTCGTATCCAACCCTGCTCGTTACCCTAGTTAAAATGCCGGGTCAACCTGGGTTATTTCAACCAGTTAGTTTCAACTGGGGCCTTTTACACTGCAAAGTAACCTGGGTTGCTGCACGCTCATGTGCAATAACTCGGGTTATTTGCTGGCAGTGTGAAAGGGGTATTAGTTAATAGCAAAATGAAAGCATTTACATTAAGTAAATGTCTAGTACATTCATACAATTACGCCTGTTGCGCTGCTTTAGTCCTGTCCCAAGTTTGCGCAAAAACTACTGAACCGATTTTCATGAAATCTGCATCATTTTGTTATGGGAACTCCTAGATATAACCTGCACTCTATTGACGACAGGTCGAAGATAGCTGGAGCTTTCTTGTAGTGGTTTTCTTGTAGATGGGTTTCTTGTGGTCTTCAAATCTGGAGCTTTCTTGTAGTTGATTGGTCTTGATTGAATGTCTGCCAGTGTTTCGACCTGTCGTAAGATATTCCAATGTTTTTTCAGTATTGGTTGAATTTTTTTTAATGTCTTTATTGTATTGTGTGATACATGAGATGTCTGGTTTCTTGTTGGTCTTTCCTGGATGCTGGAGAAGACTGCTTCTATCTAGGTACTCAGCTTCGGTAAATATTCTTTTATTTTTTCCTCCAGAATCTGTTGTATAAGTTCTTGTCCTTGTTCTGTTTAGGTGATGATGTCTGTGAGGTTGTGCCTAATGCTCTAAACTGGCTACTTGGTACGTTGTGTAGCCAGTTAGGATGGTGTCCGCTGTCTGGTAGTATGTACAGTAACTGTTCATGTCTACAGGTTTTTGAAAGGTCTTAATGTTTATATAGCCTTTTTTGATGAATATGTTGAGGCCTAGGAAGTTGATTTGTGTTTTACTGTGTACTCTAGTGAAGATGAGATCAATATCGCTAATGTAATCGTTAAGTTCTGCTAGTGTTTCCTCATCTCCCTGCCAGATTAATATTACATTGTCTAGGTAACAACACCAAAGAACCAGGTTTGCTGACAATCTATGCTGCGACCAGACGTACAGCAACAGTCCTTACATCTACTCACGAAGATGTTTGCATAGTTTGAGGCAAACCTGATTCCCATTGCTGTCCCATTAGTTTGACGATAGTAACTGCCCTCAAACCACAGGTAATTGTGTTTGTGTATGAATTGGAAACGTTCAACAATGAATTGTGTTTGTCTTGTGTCATCTTTTGTATCTGCATGAATAAAATGTTCAATTGCTGCTGTACCCTGTTCATGATTGATCACGTTGTATCAAGTGGTAACATCACTGGTACATAGCCAGAAGTCATCTTTCCATTCCAGTCCTGTTAGTGCCGCAAGTGTATGGGTGGTGTCTGAGAGGTGCGATTTCTGTGTTTTTACATAAGGTTGTAGATAGTGGTCAATATATTGGGACAAATTGGATGCTAAGGATTTAATGCTGAGGAATATGGGTTTTCTAGGTTTTTTTTTTGGTATCATGTATCTTTGGCAAATAGTAAAAGACCTGGATGACTCAGTGTTGGATGTAAAGGAATTTATGTTCTTTTTTTTTATTGAGAATGCCTAGTGATAGTGCTTTACTTAGATGGGTCCTGAATTGTTTATGATAGATGGCTGGACGGTCTCCTGTGAGGACTTCATGTGTTTTCTGATCACTAAGAATTCTGAATGCCTCTGTGATGTAATCGTGTTTCTTTAGAATCATGATTCCCCCCCCCCCCGTTTGATTGCTATTATATTATCCTTGTTTTGTGTCAGCCTGTATGCTGATAATGTCTCTAGGTGGCCGAATTTTGTGTTGTCGTCATATGTATCTATAATGGGCTGGATAAGATCAGTAGTACATTCTTTGAGCATGGAGTCCCATTGGTTCATAAATGTAGGATTGTCCAAGTTATGAGTTTCTTTATGCGTAGCCCTTTTTTAGATACACTGTAATGTTTTGCTGTCCAACCATATCTTACATTCATATGTAATAAGTTTTGTAAATGTTGAAGTTCAATACAGGATAACCTTGATTTATCATAATATACACAAGATAATTTTACAAGGAATTATGAGCCTGTAACTGAAAAACTAGAAAAGCAAAGATAATTAACTAACTACACAAATTGGAATTAAAAGTTGCCTTCAGTATAATGTAATTAAATCAATGGACTCATTTGTATCAACAGAAGAGCCAAAATCCTCTTACAGAAACATACCAATCAGAACAATTAGCCCCAGCTGGAAATTCGGGAACATTTTTATAAAAAGGCAGGAAACAATAATCAAAAATTAACAAATTATTAATGACTCAATAAAAGACTTGACAGCAGAAAGCCAAATAATGATGGTTACCCCAGCAATCAGGTACATGGTAGCACACAAACAGGCAAGATCATTTTGGATACACATGATACCAGCAGCCTGGTGCCCAAGACTCTGTCTATACTATATCTGCGCAATTTGAACTAATGGGAAACTCTATAGTTGGTGCATTTCCCATTTATTTCAATGTGCCCAATCATTTTTACAGAGGGCCTGATTCAGAGATGGATAATGCCACCGCTGCTGTGATTTTGTATGCAGCGGCTGTGCAAAAATATGCAACTGTCGCAGCTGCCTGGACTCATATTGAGACACCCACCAACGGAATTGCAAATCCAAGAAGCCCTATGTTTGTACAGAATGGCCGCGGGAACTGAGATGCCAGAGCCATTTTTACTGTGTATGGGATCACAGTCACAGGCAAAGGCACATCCAAAAAGATGGTAGCAACACGCCTGTGTTTGAGTCGCCACCTCCTTGATGCTGCCCACAAATGGTTCCTGCCTGTCAATCAACTGTGCAAACATCGGCATTTCATCCATCTCTGAATCAGGCTCAGAGTTTCTATCTGTAGCACGCACATGAATGACCACATTTAAATGAATGGACACAGTGAAATGAATGGACACATTGAAATGAATGGCAACTTTTGCAAGATTTTTCTCACAGTAGGTAACAGCTGATTGGTTGCTATGGGCAATGTCTCCACTTTATCTCTCACAAAGATTCAATACATGTCCTCCAAAGTCTTATGAAAGTTCCCTAAGTTCAAACCCAAAAGAGCTTTTCCAATAATAATGAATATGACAGCTGGTTTTCATATTGAGGCAGCAATGCTACTTTGTAACTTACACAGTTATTTGCTTTTCTGCTTTTCCTGGCCCTCATGGTAAGAATGAGATCATAACATTTATCCCAGCCAACATATCAGGGTCACGTTGCCCTGTTACTTCTTCTGCTTCTGGTAAGTAGATCATAAACACCCATTGTTGTAAATGAAAAACATTTTGGATCAAACTCCAGAAATAAGACCGGGCGACGCTATAATAAAACAGGCTGCTATTGTCAGTAAACTTAACCAAACAAACACTTCTATTTATATTATTTCCTATTATTTCCAATGGAGGATTCTAATAAAGAGTCTATCTTTGTACAATAGCAATCTGTAATTAATGTGCATAGATAAAAAAACAACGTTTTGTGCAGAAATAAATATATCCAGCTGTTTATCCGGAAATCCGTTTTCTAGAAATTAGGTGAATGAAATAATTGCTGGTGTCTGGTGATTATACACACAGACACAATCTCCTACAGTCACTGACAGAAGCACTGCGTGAATGGTAGCCTTTAAACGGTAGGTTTTTCTTCTTTTCTGCACTTTAGCATATGGTATAGTGGAATTATAGAAATAATCCTTATCCGAAAAAATTATAAATATCAGATAATAAATTCCAAACTTGAATCTCACAACAAGACAAGCAAGAAGACAGCTGGACTCTGGGATATGTCTTTTTTTATTTTGTCTACAGAGAGTGGAAGAAGCAGTCTCTCTATTCACTAGGGATCAGTGCTTTTTGGATGGCTCTTGATTTTTGTAGCGGAAGACAGAGAATGACAGCTGGTTAGCACATACCTACCTACATTGCAGGTGAGAATATAAGGACAGCGGGTGTGGCTAGGGACGGCCACGGACCATCGATGATTAACAACCCCTGACATGCTGCTAAGCACCACTCCTGTCCCCGTCGATGGTTCCATGCTATCAATACTAAGCACTGATGGTACCATCGGTGGAGACCATCAATTTTAGCGGGACAGTACCTATATGGGGCATACTTGCCAACTCTCCCTGATTGTCAAGGAGACTCCCTGAAATAGTAGCAATCTCCCTGACTCCCTGAAGAGTCTAGCAATCTCCCTGATTGCACCTTACCCCCATTTTGAAGTTGTTACATTAATAAAAAAAACAACAAAAGAGATATATACATTCAAACTGGATCATTAGTATTGTTTCCCTGCATTGGTTATAGGGTACAATGATCTCTAAGGGTCATACTTGCCTACCCTCCCGATTCGGCCAGAAATCAAGTGCCGCTCCCGGCCCCCCGGGAAGGCACGCTAACCTCCCAGTGGCCGCTGACCTCCCCCCCCCCCCCCCCACTGCGGTTACAATAGAAACCCCCCGCAGCTGGGGGGCTGGTGAAGCGATTCACGTTGAATCACGTCATGGCCTCGACCCCTGCTTCACAATGCTGTTAATCTCGGCATTGTGAAGAGGGGGCAGGGCCACAATGATGCGATCGTGTGGTCACGCCCCATGCTCTGCCCCCAATGCGGCATCATCGACGCGTCAACCCCCTTTTCTCGCGCGACACATAGCCCACCATGGAAGTCTGACAGCTCCCTCCCGGAAGGAGGGAGCTGAAAGTCGGCAAGTATGCTATGGCTATATGTATTTTCTGAAAAGTATCAGTGTGTTTTTATGAACAAGTAGATCTTACTAACTGCTTTGGGGCTCATTTACATGTGGATGTAAGTCAGGTTTATGATACGCCTCTCAGATGTAGCAGTACATGCCCACTTTACCGCTGCGCTCACAATCTCCTTGAAATGCTTTTTCAAAAGTAGGCAAGTATGGTTTGGGGGCTCTGTCCCGCTAGCACATTCTGGACTGAATTGTTCCAACCAGGGCTATTTTTCAGCAGGAACAAGCAGAAACTCAGTTGCTTAACCTCTCATTAACTATGACGTAATGTCCTGGGTCAAAATGTATTTTCCATAAGATGGCCTTAAAGTAAAACTTATTTTCTAAATACTATATATATGTATATACAGTACTTGTCAAAAATCTGAGCACACCAGTATATTTTAAGGAATTTTCAATTTAACTGCACAGTAACTAAATAAAACCTGTTTTATTGGCTTTGTTTACAAAATAAACAACTGTTTGAACAATAAGGAAACAAAACAAATACTTGTTACCTAAATAAACAAATACTTGTTTATTTAGGTACTTTTAGGTAGTCTGCTTTCATTGAAGTGATGACCCTTAACTAAGAGCTTTGCATATCCTTGGCATCCTATTTATGGCATCCTATTTACTAATTTTTCCAGCTTTTGGCGATCCATTCGAGTCCAGCAGCTTTGAAGAGCCTCCCAGAGGCCCTCAGTGTTGGTAGGCATCTGTTTCCAGACTTCCCTGTCTATTTCTTCCCACAAAAGCTTGATGGGTGAAACATCTGGTGATTGAGGTGGCCATTCCATTTTTGTTACGACTTGAGCATTTTCCTTCTGTTGCAAATAATAAGTACACAACTTGTTTGTTTTGGATCATTATCTTGTTGGAAAACGAAGTTCTGACCCACAAGTCGCTTTCCGGAGGGAATCGCACGACGCACTAATATGTTGTGGTATACCTTTTGATCCATTATTCCGTAGATTCTGACTAAGTCACCAACTTGGTTGCCCGCGAAACATCCCCAAACCATCACATTGCCTCCTCCATGCTTAACTGTTGGCGCTACACAGTCTGGGAGAAAGTGCTCACCTGGACGACGACGCACAAAAGCCCGGCAATGAGAGCCAAAAAGTATAAATTTCGATTTGTCGGTCCAAAGCACCCTCTTCCACTGTTCCTCAGTCTAATTCTTATGCTTCTTAGCTCATGCGCACCTTTTTGCTACGTTTGTTGCCCATAGAAGTGGTTTTCTTACCGCAACCCTACCACTAAGGCCATATTCCTGCAAGTGCCTGCCCACCGTCTTATCGCATCGATTAATGTGTGTATACTGTACTGTTTGAATGGTGTGTGTACTGTATATGTACTGT
The DNA here is from genome assembly GCA_031769625.1 of Taudactylus pleione. Taxonomy (NCBI): domain Eukaryota; kingdom Metazoa; phylum Chordata; class Amphibia; order Anura; family Myobatrachidae; genus Taudactylus; species Taudactylus pleione. Next base: position 4,911,927 of record JAUIMM010000710.1, read on the forward strand.
GTGTGTAGTGTGTACTGTGCGTGTGTGTATATGTGGTGGTGTGTGTGTGTCTGTGTGTACTGTATGTGTGTAGCATTATGTGTATAAGTGGCACCGCTACCGTGGGCATTTATTATGAGTATAAGCGAAACGGCTACTGTGGCCATTATTACAGTATACTAATTTTTTGACACATTTCTACCGATTTTCCGGGTTGCATTGGTAGGGACATAATATATTTTGTTATTTTTATCATACTCCATTCATACACAAGGAGCAGAATGTACGATAAACAAGCTTCTTTTCGATTTCAGGGGGTGTACTCAGACTTTTGACAAGTACTGTATAATATATATAAATAAGTATCAGGGGCATATCTATAATGGGTGCAGGGTGTGCGGTGCCCGGCGGATGAAATACTGACGACGGAAGGCCGTCAGATGAAGATCCCAACTGAGGTGAGCATTTACCCTAACCTTCCCCTTTCTCCCCCCTAACCCTCTCTTAGGGGTGCCTAACCCTAACCTCCCCCTAGTGCCTAACCCTAACCTCCCCCCAGTAGTGCCCAAACCTAACCCCCCTCCCAGCACCCTAATACTATCTTGCCTGGGGGGTACTTAACCCTAACCTCCCCCCGATGGTGCCTGACCCTACCCCTAGCCTAGTCCTAACCCTCCCGGGGGGGTGCCTAACCCTAAGTCCACCCCGGGAGTCTCTAAACCTAACCCTCCCCCCCGTGGCTATGACCACCCGATGCCCGGCTTATCTATGTTCGGTATGCTGGATGTTGGGATTTCGGCGTGTGGCTAATGATAGGCATCGGTATTTAGACGCCTATCATTAGTCCCACGCCGGGCTTTCACTGTCGGGAAGCCGGTGGTCGGCATTTCGACCGCTGACTTCCTGACTACATCCAAAGAAATTGATAAGGTTATATTAAAAGGGAATAAAAAATAAATAAATAAATAAAATTTAAGTAAAAATTAATTTTGAGGCTGTGAAATCCTTAAGAGAGCATAAAAATTGGTTATAAAACCGTCCGACAAGGGGGGTGGGGTAGTCTTAATGAATAGGGAGAAATATGTGAATGAAATACATAAAAAACTTAATGAAGGTAATACGTATAAAAAATTAAAAGTGATCCGACTGCGAGAATCGACAAAGCATTGGTGGATTGACAACCAAAGCATTGAGAGATAATGTGATTACGCAGACTAAGTTTGACTTTTTAAATATTAAAGATCCAACTATTTCAACCATTTATGTACTCCCTAAGATTCATAAAGACCCTTTCCACCCCCCAGGACGACCAATAATTTTCGGCTGTAACAGCCTCACAAGTAATTTATCAGCAATGGATGATTTTCATCTGCAACCTTTTGTCCAAACTGCCAAAGCTTACCCAAAATATACTGGAGATGTTATCAAGAAAATCTCAGAATACACATGGAAGGTGGGTGATTTTTGTGTAGTGCAGGTGCAGGTGTTAGCACATTATATACCATCATAGAGATGGATAAGGGCCTTATAGTAGTATATTATTTCCCTGACCAAAGTGATCTGAGTTCAGGATTAAAGGCTTTTATCTTTTTTATTTCGAGGGGGCGTTTTACCTACAAAAGGTAGGGACTGCAATGGGCATCAGGTTCGCCCTGAGTTACGCAAATTTGTTCACGGCATACTGGGAGGACCACCATATTTGGACAAATGGGGTTCTTTTTTCAAACTTGGTGTTCTGGCAGCGTTTTATAGATGATGTGCTTTTTATTTTGAGAGGTAGCGAAGAGTCGCTTTTAGTTTTTTGTGAGAAACTCAATTTTAACACTTTTTCAATAAAATAATTTTTTTCTTTACGTAAAAAAGTGTATAATTTTTAAATTTAAATATCTACAGTAAATCAAAAATGGTGAGGTTCAGACTAAAACCTTAAGAAAACCGACTGACTCCAATGGTTTTATTGATTTCTCCAGCCAACATCACACAAATTGGCTTGAGGGAATTCCCTTTGGCCAATTCTCTAGAATTAAGAGAAATTGTACAGAAATAAATGTCTGAGAAACAATTAGAAGAGGGTTCAAATCGTTTTCTTGCTAAAGGTTATAAAAAGGAAATTTTGAATAAGGCCAGGGTGAAAATTGACTCAATAGAAAGGAGCGAGTTATTGAGAACTAAAGTTAAGAAACGTTACACTAAGCATTTAGAATGGGCCTTTATAAGCCAATACAATAAGTGTTTTAAAGATATAGAAAGGGTTTTTAGAAGAACTAGAAACTACTAAAACAGGACCCTATCATAGGAGAGTCCATACTGGAAAACCCAGTTTAAATATACAGAAGAGCGCCTACATTAAAAAATCAATTAGTTAGGAGCAGCCTGGAAAATGAGATTAGACAAAGCCAGAGAATGAAGGTTTTCACCCATGTGGAACCTGTCTAATGTGTAGAACAGTGAAGTCTACCACTCAAAAATTGTGGATTTCAATGTTAATAACTGCACCTATCCCATTCGAGAGTTTATCACGTACCACTCAAAAAAATCGTTATATACATGTTGGAGTGTGCATGTTGGGCTACTCTATGTAGGGAAAAACTAGTAGATGTTTAAAAGTCAGATTGGCATATAGCACCAGCATTCTCCCCAGCCCATTACAAATGGAAACACTCTAATAAAACAAGGCTGGGTATTGCCAGAGAGTGAGGATAGAGGGTCCTGCTCACAAGCTTACAATCTAGAAGACAAAGCCCAGTGGGAGGGTGGCAAAATAAAAATTTGTGGTCACTTTAAAGGGTCTCTTTATAAGACGTCCCAAAAATAAGGTTTATTTTTTAGTACTGCATGGGGAAGCATTGCAAAATTATTTTGCCTTTGATAATTAGACCCCTTCCAGTTGGGAGAGGGCGTGCCTAATCTGAACATGCAAATGTGCTCCTTTTTTGGGTTTTGCTCCTTGCTCTAAATGAGGTTGCAGTTCATATTGGTCCTGCCACATTGCAATAGGAAAAAATGCTTTGAGGGGTTATATGATCCAGTCCCACTGTAATATTGGTTTGGAGATCAGTATATTTTATGAGTATAGAAAATGAATAAATGTAAGTTTTGTGTGAGCTGTGTAAAGGGTATTGGGTAGAAGAACATAAAGCGACTAAGAAGGTGGTTAAGGTAGTTTGTAAGATGACCTAAAGAATGTGTTTTCAAGGAGAGGCTGAAGGTTTGTGGGCTACTACCTACTAGCAAAGCAGAATAATTTGCAAGAAAAATTAGTCTGGATATTACATTCAAAATAGATTGTACAGGTGAAAATCTGGTTAGGGGAAGACCAGTAAGTAGCAGTAAGAAGGGAATTGCTATAGTAAATTAGAGAGATTAAGGGTCTCATCTAGGCCTCATTTATCAACAAGTTTTATGACAATGGGGCCTATTCATTAAACGTAAAAATTCAATGGAGATAATTAGCTTTAGAACTCTCATGGAGTTCTAGCTAATTATAGGTGGAATTCATCATTCCACCTCTCCATAAGTATCTATTCCGAAAAGCTGTCATTTTTGCGATGACAGCTTTTCGGGAAATAGATACTTTTCCCTGCCTACACTACCTTATCACATCTGGAAACAGTGCTGCGCATGCGCTGTTACATCTGTAAATCCAGCGCATGAGCAGCACTGCCTACAGATGCGTTAAGTTTCCGATCAGCTGATATCCCATAATGGCCGGGCCGCAGTGCAGCATGGGACACCAGCTGACCGGAGGGGAGACATCACCGGAGCCCCGACCACCAGCCCCTGGAGTCAGGTAAGTGAATTTTATTTTTGACTATTTTTTTTTGCAGTGTATCAGCTTGCGGTCTGTTTAGACCACACAGCTGATCACTGGGGCCGGCTCCGGGCTCTGCTCTGCCTTTTAGAGCAGAGTAGGAGTCCGGTAACTGGGGGAGACCCTGGATAACGCCACCTCCAGGTGGCGTTATTATCACAGGGCTTTCCCCGGTATTTTTTTACAATTTATTTTTAGTAACTTTGGTCGGGTCACATTTCCCATTACAATTATGGGAAATGCGATCTGCTTACTAAAAATAAGTGATATTTAGGGGTTGGAGTAGAATTTTATGAATTCTACTCCAATTGCCCTGTAATAACTATAGGTGATACTAAAATAATGTGATAAGGGTGTGAAAACACCCTTTTTCACTTTATTTTAGTAAAAATAATGTTAATAAATTGAGCCCTAAGGGGTAGATATACTAAGCCTTGTAGAGGAAAACAGTATGTAATGCCAGCTATCGGGACACAATACCGACAGTGGCATCCCAATGGTTGGTAAGTATACTTACTCTCCCTCTCCCCCCGTAACCCTCCCTTCTTATAGCCTAACCATAACCCTCCCCGTTAGTTCCTGTACCTATGTCCCCCTCCTTCGAGCCTAAACCTAACCCCTCCGGGATGCCTGACCCTAACCCCCCCCCCAAAACCTAGCGGTAACCCCGCTAACTGCCCTAAACCTAACCCCCCCCCGCGCAGCTAAAGGGACGAGCGCCTTGCACTTACCTCGTTTGTGTCCTCCTGGATTCCAACGTCGGGAATAAGATAGGCATCGGTATGTCGACGCCAATCTTAACTCCCTTGTCGGGATTTCAGCATCGGCATAGAGATCTTGACCTCTCTTGACTACATCCCTTGTAGACAGATAAAGTGTACAGAGATAAAGTACCAACCAATCAGCTCTCTTTCCACTTTATTTCTCTCCAAGGCCTAGTACATAGACCCCCAAAGCCTTGCAGTACTGCAACTGATAGAGGAGGTGGATCCAGAGAAATGTACACCAAAGATGTAATTTGATAAATACCAGTATAGGACAATTCTCTGAAGACAAAAGGATTCCAGCGTTTGTATGAGAGTTGGAGTAGTTGACCAAATATCAATGACCATGTTAGTCAGTATATTCCCTGTGGAGTGTTGGGAATGAAAGCTTGACTAATGGCAGGTCAATAGGTTGTGTGAGAAAAGAAAACGCGTGAGGAGCGTGTAGGCATGGGAGTTAAGAGATTGTATCATAATCTGGGAGAGATTTCTGGTCACAATTTTGTTGATTATATTATTATTATTATCCTTTATATGGCGCCACAAGGGTTCCGCAGCACCTCACAAAGTACATTAACAAATGAGCAAACTCGTAAAACAGCGACTTACAGTACAAGACAATACAGGATAAGAAGATGGTTTATAAACATTGCTGCAGCGATCATATCACTCACACAGTAGGGCGTCAGCTACCAAGTGTTAAGTGCCCTTGTGGAGAGTTTTGAGTAGATGATCGTATGTGTGAGGGAAGGAAAAGCACATAAGGGAAGAGGGCCTTGCTCGTGAGAGCTTACATTCTATAGGGGGGGGAGACAGACAGGGGTGACATAGATAGAGTAGACAGTGAGGAAGAAGCATGTAAGCAGCAGGTTAGGATGAAAGTTGGAAGGCTTTGAAGTAGTGAGTCTTGAGAGCCTGTTTGAAGATTTGAAGGAAAAGTTGAAGAGTCGGAGAGGGAGAGAGTTCCAGAGGAAGGGAGCAGCACAGGTGAGATCATGGAGGCAGGAGTGGAAAGAAGTGATCAATAGGCAAGAGAGGTGGGATGCATTTGTAGGAGAGGGAGGGAGATTAGTATGATGTAGATGAAGGTGTGGTGAAATGATAGGGAGAGGAGGGTGGGTGCTGAGCTTAGGGGTTGGGTAGTAGGACCATTGTGGGGGAGAAAAGAATGAGAGAGGAGTAATGGGAGAGGAGGAGGGAAGCAGAGGGGAGGCATACAGACAGAGGAGGGGAGACAAGGGGAGGAAGAGGTGGAGGAGACTATGGGGGGAAGGATAGAGGTGGGAACAGGGGCCAGAATAAAGGATTAGGTAGGCACTGAGTAAAGGGAGAATTTGAAGAAAACATGGTCACAGTGTGGATGAGGGAAGAATAGTGTATGTGTGAGAACGACAGTGTCGAAGGTTTTTCAAAAATGCTGGCAAAAGAACACAGTTGGTGAATGCATATGCTTGATGAACAAAGTAGGTTTTTTTTTATTGTTTTTTGTTTTATTGAGGGGAATACAGTATGTACCTTATTCAGAGGCGGCCGTACGGTCTACGACCGCACGGCCGCCTCGATGTTTTGCCAGTGCGCATGCACACGAGGGAGCCGGCTCCCTCATGCGCATGCGTGAGACCCGCTACGACTGACAGCGCCAGAAGCTCACGACAAGTGAGACCCTACCCTAGGGTCTCGTCGTAAGCCCTGATGGTCGCGATGGTCTCTGACCATCGCTACCATCACCCGAGCGGTCGTTAGAGCTGTGGGTGTTAACCCACAGCCTAACGACCGCAACAGAGGTGGGCGGTCAGGATGTAAGTGGTCGCCCAGTTTCTGAGCGACCGCTTGCATCCTCCGACCGCCTCTGAATGAGGCCCTATATGTGATTTAAAGTGCTTTGAAAATGAGTAATAAAAAAGAAGTTCAAAGTTGTGCGGCTAGGCAAAAGCAATGGTAAATCAGACCGTATATGCAAGGTTTAGAGGTTACTTTGCATTGGTACAAATAAGAATTATTATTTTTTTGTGAAATAAGAGGCAGCACAAATAGTAGCAAGTGAGATAATGTCTTTGCAATGATCAAACAAGGAGTTCAGTATTGCATGTCCTGGTTATGCAGGCAGCAGGTGTTTGTTGTGAAGAGGTAGTGAACTCACACTTGATGCTCCAAAGGTGTCCATATGCAGTATTGATAGCAGTTTAGTTGTGTTTGAAGAAATGCTCTCCTTCTGTTATAGGAATAATAGCTGCAGGAACGTATAATGAATATATAATACAGAAAAAAAAGTGAAGAGGAATTGATTATAGATTTGCTAGGGTTACCAGAGAAGAGATCTACTTACTGATTTTTAAAGGGATAGAATTGAGTCGACATGTTATAGGATGGGAGGAGAAGAGGGTACAGTCTTCATCTGTGAAGATTATGTGCCAGAGGGTGCAGCAAAGGGATTGAGCAGATAATTGTTTGGTGGATATGGATATCATTTAATATCAAATCTGTCAATCCTTGAAGTAGAAAGAAAGATCTTGGGCAGTGATGAGGTTGAAGGATGTGGTGTGAAGAGGTTGAGGAGAAAATTAGTACTTAGCACTGATAAACCCGGCATTATTATCTACAATAACCGCTGTTCCAGCATCCTGCACCGCACACGTATCACACCGCTCAGCTCAAGTTCTGCTCCAGTATATCCAGTGTATCACAGTGAATACGACTGTACATCACATATCTTTCAATAAACTATCCTACTGGTTAAGCCACTGGGCTATCTGTAGTGCTAAGGCATTCTGCCTAATGTGTACATAACTCTACCATACCTACGCACCTGTACACACGCATTTCCAACAGGTTATAGGCCCAGGCACACAAGTATAAAGCATACAGGCCCCAAGGTACTAAGACGCCCACAGCATCACACAGGCACCATCTTAGGCACATGTAAGATACAAGCAGACTACTGTAGAACACAGAATGTGGACAGCACAGAGCGTTTCCAGTGTGGAGGCCTGGAGACAAGAACCATCCTCAGGAAGGAAATACGTTGTTCTGGCAAACGGTTAGAACTTCAGAGCTGGTTTAAATAGGGTGCTGTGAGTGTCCATAGGTGGAGCAGATCACAGCTGCTGTACACTGGGAGAATCAGTGAGTCACTTGACAGAATCATGCCAATATTTGGCGGCAGATTGTTTAGATGGAATCGGTATGTAATGCCGGTGGATCAAATACCGACAGTGGCAGCCTAACCCCCCCTAACCATCCCTTAGTCCCTAACCCTAACCTCCCCCCGTTAGTGCCTGAACCTTAACCACCCTCCCCACACCCAAAACCTAACCCTCCCGGGGGGGTGCCTGGCCCTAACTCCCCTAGTGGTGCCTAACCCCCCCTTTCCCTACCCTAACCCTAGCGGGGGGGTGTCTAACCCTAAGTCCCCCCTGGATCCCTAACGCTAACTCTCCCACCCCCGCGGCTACTCACGAAGACACCCGGCTTACCTTTGTTCGATAAGCCGGGTGTCGGGATTTAGTAGTGGAGCTGATGATAGGTGTCTTGATTTCGACGCCTATCTTTAATCCCATGTCCGGATGTGGCTGTCGGGATATCCTAACTACATCTTGTTTAGACTTGCTGTTGCTGTGACTAAATGGTGCATACAGCACGGTGATATGGCACCGCTGTATAAAGTAAGTGGGTCTAAGACCCCGATGTGTGACATATTCCACACAAAACCAAATTTTTAGTTGGGGGTGGATCAAACCCATAAGGGTAAATGCCATGTAGAGTTTATATAACTTGCCATGTATAAAATGCCATGTAGAGTTTATATAACCCATAGAAAAGTTATGTTCGGCCCAGATTGCTGATTAACATACTGTGTAAAACACTTATTTGGCACCATCTGTCACTATACATACAGAATATCATTTAATATTACATAAACACAACACATTTGCACATAAGCTCATTATATTCAAATAGACTGACCTACAACTACAATAGCAAATCTGACTTTAGAGCCAACCACATTGACAAAAGGGGTAGGGTATGAAATACAGACGGCTTAAAAGCCAACGGTTCAAATCCCGATACTGGAAGCCCAACAGCATAAAATCCCTGTCTGGTAAGTATAGTTAACCCTCCCCGGTCCCCCCCCCTAACCCTACCTTGGGGGTTTCTAACCATAAGACTCAAGGGCTGGTGCCTAACTCTAAGTCCCCCCGTCCCCCCGTGGTGCCTAACCCTAACCCCCCCTCCCCGCACCCTAAACCTAACCCTCCCTCAGTGTCGGGATTCTGGTGGTCGGCATCCTGACTACATCCCGACAAAAGAACATGGAGTTTGTTCTATTACATCTGCTACTTACATTTTCTATACTCCCATAAGCAGTGTTCAGACAGAAACCTGTTTATTTATAAGTTATAATGTAAAATGTTATCACCGCTTTAATATGTTTTATGACCACTTTGTGTGCCAGAGAAAAGAGTTGCTGTATAGGTATAATAACTTATTTTGGGAACACTGGTAAGAGGGGAGCCACAAAAACTTCTACTTTGGTGAAGTACACAGCAAAATTATAGCTTCAAGTGATACTGAACTAAATTGCAGGTGTATTTACTGTATGAGAGCAGTATCAATGATTTTATCACATATACAGTATGTGAGAATGAATAATTATGTTTGTCAATGAGGACGGATGTACATAATTGGTTGGCCTATGCTCCGTCCCATCAACCTGTCACCTCTTCTAATATTTTATTTTGAGGTCTCCAATTTTCCCCCTATTTTCCAAAACCAGAGCAAGCTCAGAGGACCAGGACTGGTAATGGATTTGGGAGGGGACGTATTATTTTTCATTATCTTTTTATTCTATTTTTTAATTACACATAACTAAGTCTGCGTGCTTTCAGCCAGCCACCAAAGGCGGAGCTGCTTCATAGAGGAAAGAACACGGAGGACATTTTAAATGGCAGAAGTGTCATACACCTCCAGTCTGTCACTCATGGTTCAGGAATACAAAGGGTTAGTTAAGTACGGGGGTGGGTTTACAATTTAATTTTAGCCAATGGTTGTAGTGTTTCGGGGTAAGGGTTGTGGCTTTAATTTTACTAGCTGTGGTTGCAGTCTCTCTTTTCCTGTGCATTGGACAGAAAAGTACCATGGCCCTCATTCAGAGCCGTACGCTCTGAGCAGAGCGCACGCTCTGCATGAGGGCCGGGCTCCATTCGCTCGTATAGCTGTGGGTCACCACCCACAGGCTATACGAGCGTGCATTTTGATGGCCGCGATGGTCGTGACCATCGCGACCATCGAAATTGCGAGCCGGAGCCTGCGGTTGAGGTTTTCAACCGCAAGCTCCGGAGTGATTTTGGCTCTATCAGAGCCAAAATCACTCCCACTGACATCACTAGTGATGTCAGTGGGCCGGCTTCTGACGGGAGGCGTTCCCGTGGGAACGCCCCCGTCAGGGAGGCACGCCCCCGGCACGCCCACCAAAGGGGGCGTGCTGTCAATCAACATTGACAGCACGCCCCCTTTGATCGGACACAACGAGCGAAGGAAAGTCCTTCGCTCGTCGTGTCTGGCGCATGCGCACGACGGAGCTCCCTCCGTCGTGCGCATGCTCAGTGCAGACCATCGACCCACTTGCGAGCGGACAGCCGCTCGCGAGTGGGTCTGAATCAGGCCCCATATCTTCAATTGCTGTGTAATGTGGGCCTGATTCAGAGACAGACGCTCTGAAAGAGCGCTCGTTCTGAATCAGGGCGTTTTTGTTTTTGTGCGGCCTCCTGGCCGCTCGCATAGCTGTGGGTGACCACCCGCAGCTATTGCGAGTGGCCAGGATGATGGTCGTGATGGTCAAAACCATCGCGACCATTGGGGCTTGCGACGAGACCCTTGTGGTAGGGTCTCGTGGCCGCAAGCCCCAGAGAGCTTCCGGCTAGCCGGGTCTTGTGCAAGCGCAAGTCGGAGCCAGCTCCGGCGTGCACATGCGCAGTAGCCAAACATTGACCCGCTCGCGGGTCTGAATCAGGCCCTGTGTCTTTAGGCTGCTGTGGTTATAATGTTATTCCCACTTTCTTTAATCTTTCTCTACTTCTTTACATCTTCTTTCCTGTCTGTATCTTTCCTTTTTCCTCTGCCATTCCTTTCCTTTTCTCCCATTTCTGTAGTTAGTATGGACAGGCCCCGTAGGTGCGTTGCCCTCCCTGCCCATTACCTGGTTGATGTGGTGGGCGGCAGGTCCGCGTTGCCGGGGACATTGTCGGGGGTGCGCGGTTGGGGCCGGGCTGGTGACTGGACTGTCATCTGGGGGCTATCGGGCTCCATTGGTCCATGGGGCTGGAGTTGGCGCTGCTGGGCTGGCAGTTGGGTGCTGTGGAAGTGCTGTGGGGGCACTGTGCTCCGGCCCCACATCTGGTGGAGGTCATGGAGCACAGCGGGAGGTTACGGGCAGGGTGTTAGGCGGCGGTGATGCTGTGGCCTGAACGAGGCAGGGGGACTGCGTCGGACACCATCTTGGGGTAGCGGCCAGTGCTGAACACGGTGATCGGCCTGCTGATGGATGGTAAGCAGGGGGGCAGCCACCATCTTGTGGGGGACAGTGAAATGGTGGTTGAGGATGCCTATGACTCCTCTGGTGGGTTCGAAACTGATACTATGGGGTTGGGCAAGGGGTGGCTCTGCCCTGTGTGGTGTAGGAGATACGTTGGCTCAGTCTGGGGCAGATGGTAGCTGGCAGTACCACTGGGGGTCAATCTGGTCCAAGGGTGGTGGCTGCATCTCAGTCCAGCGTAGGCGGTGCTGGGTGGGATGCAGGCATGGTGTCTGCGCCGTGTGTCTTCTTAGTGTCGGCGTTGGTGCCATTGCCGAGCACTGGTCCGGGGGGGGGGGGGGAGAGGGTGGTGGTGCCTGAAAGCGACATGTTGGATCCTCTTCCTCTGTCTAGCGCAAGCTGTGGTTCCCGCGGTAAGCGCGGCTGTGAAAGGTCATTTTGGGGGTGTCTCATGTTCTGTGGTGGATACGCAGGGTACATCCAGTGTGGAGTCAAGAGGTTGTCTCTCTGGTGAGTCTTCTTTAGATCCTGATTGGGAGCCTACTTCCTCTTGGGGTGATGGTGCCACAGAGATGTCAGATTGTGGGAAGTCACAGGGTGTCCAGGGCTCAGCATGCCGACTTTCGAATTGTCGAGATTGCGTCTGCATCCAAAGCTGCAGTTTCTCCTTTGCTAGCGACGCATGTTCACGTTCAGGAAGACGCAGTGCTCTGCAAGGTGCAACGCTCCAAGACTGACCAGCTTAGTTGGGGGCTTTGGGTCTCATTGAAGCACTGCTGGGATCGCAAGATTTGTCCGGTGGTCTTGGTAGGGGCTTATTTGTGGTTAAATCCTAACAGCTTGGGTGCATGGCTGATGCATCTTGATGGGACGCCACTCACGCGGTACCAGTTCGGGTAAGATCTGAAGTGTTGCATCATGTCACTGGGTCTGTCTCCTGTCGATTTTGGAACACACTCATTTCATATTGGCACCGCTACAGCTGCCGCTGTGGCGTGTTGGTCCATTACCAAAATTCATCTACAGGACCCCCCAGCTTCTGCTGCCCCCTGAGACAGGCCTATGTTTCCCAATACTGTCCATGGCTCTGTTTTTAACATATCTTCTAACTGTCCAGATTTCCACGCTGCAGTCACGAATTGAAATCTGTGTTCTGTCTTTCCAATTAGGACTGCATTGACCCAATCGGCTGGGCAGTTGGGGAGGAAAGTCTAATCCACAGGGGCATTGAAAAAGAAAGGAAATGGCGGGGTGCCGTCCAAAGCACTGTGATGCATTATCACTGTCCCGATTCCAATGGGGAAAACATTGGGGGGTGATTAGTGAAGTGAGACTTCTACACATCACATTCGCCATGTAGTACTGTAGAGGGTGTATTTACTAAAGTGCCTGTTTATAGAAGTGAGGCTATTGCTATAGCAACCAATCAGATTATACTTATTTATCTAGCACCTTCTAGAAGATAATAGCTAGAATCTGATTGGTTGCTATGGGCAACATCTCCACTTCTAAAAACCCACACTTTAGTCAATATACCCCTAGGTGTCTATTTTTTAAGCATTACTACTGTATCTAATAATAAGATTTCCTTCTGCTTTATTGTCACTAAAGCAATACTTTATACTATATACTTAATATTATTATTAATAATTATTATTATCCATGCTCCTATGAATGTGCTTATTATAAATATTTGTTTCATTTGATTTGTTTCATTTAGATGACTGGTCCCCCTTAATGATGGGTTACAGTGCACTCTGACACAATTTGTGCCATTATGTAACATTGTTGCACAGCACTATACTCTAAATCTATTAATGATATTTATGTTCATGATGCCAATGTTTTATTACTAGTATTCGGTTGCACTGTGCAACTTATTTCCTGGAGTATAAACAATAAACTATTTTGTTGTTTTCCTTAAATGTACTCCATGTATTTCTGTTGGTACCCCGCCAGCTGATGCAGATAATGAAAGCTCAAATTATGTTTCCTCACTGCATTGTAAAAGCACAAGATGACCAGAACAATACATGACCGTGATAGAGGGACCACATTTTCTCGCTCCGGGATACAATCTTCTATGTTAGGCTGTGGTTAACAACCGCTGATAGAACTTCAAGAAAAGTATGTTCTTTATATACCTGGAAAACCCGTAATGCCACAATGTCTCTTCTTTCTCCTATGTACAAAAATGAGTCTTAACATTTCTTATTAGAGAGCAGATTTGTGTTGAAACTCAGATTTCTCAGCACTTTGATATACTCCCATTTCTCCCAGTTTTCAGTTCCTAGTAATACCTCTTTTCCACCATAAAACCCGGGTCCGACCCAGTTCAGGCACCATTTATACAGCACCATCGATCTGGGTTATTCTCAGGTCAGCCCCGTTCTCACTGAACCTGGGTCTGCCCTGCTAAACTATTGTGGTCACAAAAAGTGGGAGGTGACTCCTCCACAACCACCAATCAGCTCATTTTAGGCATGACCCAGGTCAGATAACCAGTTTACACTGCACCATTACCCAGGTCCATCCTGGGTCCGACCCTGGTAGCTACCTGGGTTGGATTGCCAGGTCACTTGACCCGGGTTATTTTTCAGGAACCCTTTTACGCTGAGATATGACCAGGGTAGTCCCAGTAATAACCCAGGTTATCGCAGTAGTGTAAAAGGGGTATTATTGTGAAACTGCTTGTGCACATGATAAGCTGGTGCAGTTACAAAGGGCCTGATTCAGAGACGGCCGTAGGGGTGACTATGCATGTAATCGAGCGATTGCTTGTCATTACGCATGCGTATAAGGAGCACTGTGCGTATGCAGCCGTTGCACTGTGTTTACGGACAGACATAGGAATCCATGACAGAGTGAGTGACAGGTTGTCAGCATTTGGGGGGTGGTCTGAGAAACGCTGTCGTGTCTGTCCGTTTGAACGCCGTTACATGGGCGTGCATAAATTAGCCACTGTGAGTGCCTATGCAGCTCTGCATGTCAGAAAAGCTCCCATGGCTGCTGCAGGTCAGACCTGTGGCAAGGGCAAGATGGCCGCAAATGTGCGTCGATGTTACCGTTAAATAGCAGGGCTTTTCCAGTAAAAGGGGTGTGGCCTAATTATGCCTACAGTCTGGCCCCGCCCCCTGAAACTGAAACCAGCGTCTCCTCTCCAGGCTGCTCCCAGAGTGGGTGTTAGGAAAAAGTCGGTAAGTATGCAATTGCGCCTGATAATATCACTATAGTGTTTGTGTGGTAGGAAATTTAAGGGGGCATTTCAATAAGCGGCTTGGCCACGATGTGCCCTTCATAACCATCCACATCGCACCCCATAGAGGAGCCCAGGAAAACCTGCGATGTCGCGCTTACCGTTATGGGCAAACATGTGCGCAGGCTAGCTTAATCGGATGTTCGGCAGCACACTGTATCTAATTGAATCAGCCCCTTCGAATTTTCGCTTCAGTCGTACTGAATGATTCAATAGTTAATATTCTCTGGAAAGCGTTGCGTAATATGGTGGCGCAATATAAATGAACGGTAATAATAATATCAAACTTACAATGTAAATCACAGCAGTATGGATCAAATAAAAGTCCCATGAAGGTCCTTGTCTAATTAGCAAGTCAAGGTCTGAGTTTTCTAGGAGGTGCAGGCAGGAACAAGCCCAGTTGGTTTCCCTGTACTGAGGCAGCGTCTTCAGGAATTCTTTCCAGATATCTTGGACCTTGATTTGCTGATTAACCAAGAACCTTCAACAGTGCTGTGATTTACACTGTAAATAATATGTTGCAATTGTCTTTATAAAACTAAATTCCATTCCAGAGGTGGATTGAGAGGAGTACACAGCCTCCGTGCAGGCTCCTTCCTCTCCCCGGCGGCACAGATGCAAGTAGACTCCGGGACTGTGCTAGAGGGGATGCAATCGGGAAACCGGTTGTCTTAATCCCGACAGCCGGCTTCCCGACTGCTTTATCCCGGTGAGGGTTAAATGACAGGCGTCTATGTCTAGACGCCTGTCATTCTCCCGATTGAAGGGATGCCGGGCACCGCGAGCAGACAGCCGCCGATAGGTTTAGGGCACCCTGAGGGTACTTAGGGGTAGGCACCCCCCCGGGAGGGTTAGGCTAGGGAGAAGGAGGGTTAGGCATCCCCGGGGGGGGGACTTAGGGTTAGGCACCCCCCCGGGGGACTTAGGTTTAGGCAGCGGGGAAGAGTGGGGTTAGGGTTAGGCACTTAGAGGGGGGATTAGGTTTAGGCACTTGGGGGCGAGGTTAGGGTTAGGCATCCCTAAGGAGGGTTAGGGTTAGGGGGTTAGGGTAGTTTTTACTTACCTACCGACGATCGGGATTTCCAGCGCTGTCGGGCTTCCGCTGCCGGGAACTCTGCTTCTGTCGGCCTGCCGCTGCCGGGTTGCGAACTGCTGGCCAGAGGGCCGGCGGTATTTCATACCGATCCCGTCCTAGAGTCTAGCGTGTGCGTGGGTGTCCGGGAACATGGTTCACAGTGATTTCTGTTCTGCACCTGCGCGGCCACCATTTTCCTTGGTGACTTGTGGGACTCCGGAGAGTTAAGCATACTAAATGGACGCAGGGTTTGCGGTGTGGGCACATCCCTGCACCCATTATAGAAACACCATTACTCCATTCTAATTATAATCTCCTGTGTGTCTAAATTTAATGGGAAACTGCTGTTTGTTTTACGTCATCGTTCTTTTCAGTTATTCAAGATATTGTTCATATGACTCATGAAACTAAATAAAAAAATGCAGTAGAAAAATTTTAAAAAATTAGAGATTCCCAGAGATTTAATTCTACAGAGGGTTTATAGTGCCAGTATTTAGAGTAATTAGGTACAGCTGCTGCTCTCAGATGCATTATGGCCAATTAAAGTAATGAACATTGCTTTAAAGATAAGGTCATAAAAAACACTTCTCCAATAGGAACTGTGCTGCTGTGCTAACTGTTAAGCTGGCCACACACTAGACCAAATTTCATCCAACCATCCAACTAGTTGATTGGTTGGAATGAAAATCTGGTAAGGTATGGGAGTAACTGATGATCAGCAATTTGCTCCTAAATGGCAGAAAACAGATGAAAATGGTCGTTCAGACAAGTTTGTTAAATGTTTGATCTAAACAATTTGTTCAAACAACAGTTTTTGTCCATTTTCCGGCGTTTGGGAGCAAATTGCTGATTGTCATTTTCTATCATACCTTACCAGATTTTCATTCCAACCAATCAACTAGTTGGCTGGCTGGATGTAAGTTGGTCTAGTGTGTGGCCAGGTTTAGTGTGCTCCGCCCCCAGAAACTAGAGTGTTCCGGTTTTACTCGGTTATGTTCCGAATCTGAAAAAAACTTATCTTATTGGCTATCCGCTCTCACGTGTCTTGGACAGCCAATAAGATAAAGCCGAACTTGCTCTAATTTGGCCAAAAGAACCGAGTCATAACCGAAGACATCCAAAGCTTACATTCATTTTACCTCTCCCCTGTAATAAAGCATCAAGGGGCAGACTGATCAGTGAATGTGTTATCCAAAGCAGCCAATCAGATTGTAGTTATTTAGTACATTCTACATAATGACAGTTAGAATCTGATTGGCTGCTATGGGCACCATCTCCAATTGTTCTCTTTTAGATGGTTTGATCAATCTCTTCCTATCTCATACCATCCACAAACCAAACCTCCCCCTTAGCCGTACCTGAATGGACAGGACACTGGTACGATATCGGAGTATGTCACACATGACCCTGCCATCGCAGGCCTGGATGCATTGCACCCCATCCATAATATGTACAATAAACTTCAACATGATGTCATTATTTTATGTACTAAATAATCCTCTTCAACAAATATTACCTTAATGGAGATGAAATGTTGCACTGTGCATTTCTCAACACTGAAAAGTAGGGTTATTTTAAAGGAAATACATTTTTAACCTGTCACTGCCCCCTGGAAAACGGTCAGCTGGAGAGTACAGAATGATTGGTAACGAGGAACAGAGCAGGTATAATGACAATGGTGATAAAGAGCAGTGATGACCCAGTATTATTATAATTATTATTATTGTGTGTTATATAGTACTATGTATTATGTACTAGTATTATGCAGCACTGACGGCCTGATTCTGAGGTGGGAGCAAAGCAAAAAAACAAATAACGTTGAATCTGGAACAAACCATGCTGCATTACAAGAGGTGCAAACATTTATTTTTTTTTGCATGCAGGGTAAATACTGGTTGCTTTTGCATGTAGCCCACAAATATGTGGCAGCTTTATTTTAAAGTTAGGTACACACTATAACAGTGATGTGCAGTCAACTGAGGCAGAGCCTTTTCTGTCATACTTAGCTAGGTGGCAATGGGGGACGGGACATGAAGGCCCGCATCATTAAGCCCCGCCCTCTCACAGTAAAATTGCTGCGATTTGCACAGATTTGAATAGGGGGCGGGCCAAATGACGCAGTTCCTGCATAATTGCGTTGTTAAGCCCCGCCCCCTACGTGGGGACCCACAATCGCCGCGGAAGTTCTCCCCATTCTGCATACTTCACTAGGAAGTGGGCAGGAATGTGGGAGAAATGCCTACTCTATCGGGGGTGTGGGGGGGGGTTACCCAAAAAATCAGGAGCCTCCCGTGACTTCCAGGAGAGTAGGCATGTATGTCATACTTGGGTATATACAAAAGTTTGACTATAAAAACTATAAGAAAAATGTAAAGAAAATATTATAAATATATTCTTTGAATTATCCTAACAATTTTTATAGTAACAACTCTGGAGTAAAAAGTGTATGGCAGGTGAGGCACTGCCTCCCCTGTCTACCTTTTCTGCACATCCCTGATCAAAACACACCAAATTTCCAGCACTATATACTGCTGCACCTTTGTATAATGACCAAATCTGGCTCTGATACTACCCAGTGCCTCCCCAGCCATTTACCTCACTGCACGTCCCTGCACTATAAGATTATCTGTCCAATCTGGCTGGTTGGAATGAAAATCTTGTAATGTATGGGAGCAAATGACAATTGACCATGTGCTCCCTAACATTGGAAAGCAGACAAAATGGTTGTTCAGACAAATAGGTTAAATCCGTTTGCTTAACCGATTTGTCAGAACAACTGTTTTTGTCTGATTGCCTGTTTGTCAGGTAAGAATACATTATTTTTGGAGTTCATTGGGGCATATTTATTAATATAATCGGTTGGTAGACTGGAAATGACTGGAAATTAATGTTATTGATGTTAATATTACTATAGGAACAAAAGCAGGTCCAAGTTCCATGATTTTAGTTGATTTTAACAATTTTTAAAGAAATCCAGATCCAAAACCAAAACACGCTGATGACTTAGATCCAAAACCAAAACACAGGGGTCTGCGCACATCTCTAATAGTTAGCCATTTGCAGAAATGGTACTATCTAGCTGGTTAAACTGTGAGGCAATTTACCACTTGTGCAAATGTTATGCAATTGTATCGTTCCTTGCATAGGTCTGGGATCTTTGGCTTGCATTCAATAGTATCACACTTGCTACATTTCCAGTATATTAATTATAGATATGCGGTTCGGTTCTCCAGAAATCACAATCCACACAAATTTCATGGATCAGGACAGAACCGAGTCGCGGTTCTGATCTCCTGAGGAAATCCAGATTAATCCGAGTCGCGGTTCTGATCTTTCAGCTGTTCGGAAATTTCGATTTTAAATCCGAATTTCGGGTGTTGGACTGGAAAAATTACATGATTTTTGCTTTTTTACAAACTGTTTATCAATTTTTTTTGTTTTTAAAAACCCAGATCCAAAACCAAAACATTTGAGAGTGGTTTTGCAAAACCAAAACAAGTAGATGAATCCAGATAAAAAACCAAAGCACGGGGGTCAGCCCACATTTCTAATATTAATATAGATAACAGGACCAGCCACAAGTCTACTAGCACCCTGTAAGAAATTTTGGAGCACCCCCCTCCTTGATCCACAGTGGAACTCATTCAGAGACGTACGCAAACCCGATGTTCATGCGCAGCAGCTGTTTTGCGCATGTGCAGGAGGGGTCCTGCATCATTGCACGCAGTGCCCCCTGAGCAGCAGCTGTTTGGGGGCGGGGTGTGGGCAATGCCAGTCTCTGTCCTGAGTCTTCACCAAGTTCACCACGATCATACCACAGGCAGCTGCCTGATTTGGAGCCAGCACCCTGCCCTGCTTCTGCGTAAGAGGGTGGGGACGACATGCTCTACATGATTTATGATGTCACAACACCACGGCACCATCTCTACACTCACACCAGGGCCGTGTATGAGCCACCTGGAAAAGCTCACCGCTACCTGGACCAGGCTAGTGCTACCAATATGTGTGGCATGCCCAGAGCTGGAGTAAGGCTTTGGGTAGCCTGGGGCACGTAAGACTGGTGGGGCCCTAAAAGAGCATCATTTGGGACACGGGGATCACGCTCTAGTGTGCAAGCCTTTGGTGCGCATATGAAAAGGAGACATGGCCACACATCACGCCCCCATGTTACACTGCAAGTGTGTAAATCGCTTCCTCAGCATTACAGAGCAGGTGAGAGTGTTCCCTCCCTACCTTTCCCCCTGAAATGCTGGGTAGTCCCTCCAATATTGGGGTGGTGGAGAGGATATCCCTAGATTGTAAGCTCCTAGGAGCAGGGTCCTCCTCCCCACTGTCTCACAGCCCTCTTCTCTAGCACTTCTATGACAGCCCTCACCTTCAGAGCTGTACTGTGTATGGAGAATTGTGTTGCTTATTCTGTTCTGTTTATATTTTGGTTATTGTATTGTAATGTAATGTTCTGTGTACCCTGTACTGTATGTACGGCGCTGTGGACCACTTGTGGCGCCATATAAATAAAATGTAATAATAATATGCATACATACATACATAGGGCAGGATGTATCAATCATTGCATTTTGTATGCAACACATCCCAACATTTACCGCATGCAGTGGCACTTACATAAACATTTGCGATTATTTACACAAAGGATATCTATTCCGATAAGAACTGTCATTGTGATGTGAGGACTTCCGGGTTTATGACCCGGGAGTCTTACAGTAGGTGCATGGCCACGGGGGACACTGGTAGGGATCCTATGGGATCACTTTTGGGGAGTTATGCGGAAAGATGCCCATAGGCTTGTATAGGCAATACCATTTATAGAAGTTTTGCTTTCCGGAGCTTGAAACATATGGGCAATGTGGTCAAACATCCGAAAACAGCAGTTTTCAGAGTTTTGATCGCATTTTGCCGTTAGTACATCCCACCCATAGGGCTCTATTTATTAAAATTTTTTGACTAAAATAAAGTGAAAAAGGGTGCTTTCACACCCTTTTCACATTATTTTAGTATCACCTATAGTTATTACAGGGCAATTGGAGTAGAATTCGTAAAATTCTACTCCAAGCCCTAATTATCATTTATTTTTAGAAAGCAGATCGCATTTCCCATAATTATAACGGGAAATGTGATACGACCAGAGTTACTTAAAATAAAATGTGAAAAAAATACCTAGGGAGGCCCTGTGATAATAACACCACCTGGAGGTGGCGTTATCCAGGGTCTCCCCTGGTTACCGGACTCCTGGGAGAGCAGAGCCGGGAGTCGGTCCCAGTAATCAGCTGTGTGATCTAAATAGACCGCAAGCTGATTACTGTAAAAAAAATGTAAAAAATTAACTTACCTGACTCCATGGACTGGTGATCGGGGCTCCGGGTGATGTCCTCCCTCCGATCAGCTGGTCTCCCATACTGCACTGCGGCCTGGTCATCAGGTGATCGGGTCCCAGTGCAGTATGGGATATCACCTGACCGGAGGCATGGAGGACATCACCGGAGGCCTGGATCATGCAGGTAAGTGTAATTAAGGGGTCGCAGGTGGGGGTGTGGTCACGGAGGGTCCCCGATCACGGGGGGCGGGACTTAGCGCCGGGGGGTAGCAGCAACGGCCGGTATTCCGAAAATACCGTGACTAGTGTGCGGATGGGATTCGCAGGGACAGAGCTTTATCGCAAGCTCTGTCCCTGCAAGGGATTTGTAGTAAATCCCTGTGATATTGCCTGAATTCGCAATGCGAATTCAGTCGTTAATATCACACTACAATCTGCATTCAATATGCGGATTGTAGTAAATAGAGCCCATAGTCACATACATATACACATACATACAGTCACACATATATACAATATATATATATATATATATATATATATAAATACAGTAACAGACACACATAAACACTGTCACACAGATACAGACACATACATACACACACATACATAAATACAGTAACAGACTTCACATACAGTCACACACTTATACACACACATACATAAATCATATTTGCCAACTATTTTTTTCTCCTCCCCGGGAGAAGCCCAGGGAGGAGAAGCAGCTGGATGGTAATGGGGGGGCGGGAAATCATGGTCCATGTCATTAAGCCCCACCCCCTCTCAGTAAATTGCCGCGATTCGAGCCGAGATTTGAGCAGATTTAAATAGATGGCGTGGTCAAATAACGTGATTCTTGCAGAATCGCATCATATCACCCCGCCCCCTACACGGGGACCCGCGATCGCCGCGGAAATTCTCCCCATTCTGCCCACTTCACTAGGAAGTAGGCAGGTATGCGGGAAAAATGCCTACTCTACCGGGGGTGCAGGGGGTTACCCGGAAAATCGGGAGCCTCCCACGACTTCCGGGAGAGTAGGTATGTATGACATAAATACAGTCACAGATACAGTCACACACTTTATGCACACACATACATAAACATACTTATACATACACAGTTACAGACACATACATACACACACAGTCACAGACCCCCCTTTCCTCTCTATCACCTTATAGGGTACAGTACACTCACTGGGCCTGATTCAGAGCCGGACGCTCTGACAGAGCGCTCGCTCTGAATCAGGGTCGGCCCTCTGGTTTTTTTGAGCAGCCCCCTGGCCGCTTGCATAGCTGGCCACTCGCATAGCGGCCATCGGGCCTGCGACGAGACCCTTGTGGTAGGGTCTCGTTGCCGCAAGCCCAAGAGTGCTTTCGGCTCAAACAGCCGAAAGCACTCCCACTGACATCACTTGTGATGTCAGTGGGGCCAGTCCTAGACGGTAGGCATTCCCATGGGAACACCTCCATCTGGGCAGCCACGCCCCCGGCCCGCCCGCCAAAGGGGGCGTGCTGTCACTCAACATCGACAGCACGCCCCCTTTGGTATGAGACCCGGAGCGACGGTTTGCCCGTCGCTATCCGGGTCTCGTGCAGGCGCACGACGGAGCCGGCTCAGGCCACCAACGACCCGCTTACGAGCGCTTAGCGCTCGCGAGCAGGTCTGAATCAGGCCCACTGTCTGTGTAACTATAAATTTTGCTCCCCCATGCCAAAAAAGTTTCAGACGCTGCCCCCCCCTGCCCAAAGATCAAACACACCCCTGTAGATGACGTTTAAGGTGTGTGGTTACATGATACAGCAACGTGCCTTACACATTATGACACACTAAGTAATGCCACTTATAACACAGTGTGCCACACCGGAATGCCCCTTACAACACATTATGCCACACCGGAATGCACTTTACAACACATTATGCCACACAGCAATGCCCCTTACACATGCCACACAATAATGCCACGTATAACACATAATGACATACGGTAAAGCCCTTATAACAAATTTATGCTATGCTGTAATGCCCCTATTTCACATTATGCCACACTGTAATGCCACATACAACACATTATGCCACACAGTAATGCCACATACAACACATTATGCCACACAGTAATGCCACATACAACACATTATGCCACACAGTAATGCCCCTTACACAATATGCCACATAGTAATGCCCCTAATAGTACATTGTGAACACAGTAATGCCAAATACACATTATGCCAAACAGTAATGCCCATTACATCCAACCCTGACAGATCTACTTCACCAACCCTCCTCTCTGCTCCTGCCAGTCTGTCACCTCAGCTCAAGACAGGTTGCACAGTTTTTATGTCTGTGTAGAACCAGATTATTGGGAACATAGTTTATAACCTGTAAACTGTGTGTATCAAGTTAGTGCCCCTTATACAGTGCCCCCTGTAGTTGTGCCCCAAAATGCAATGCCCCCTATACTAGTGCCCCTTATGAAATGCCCCCTGTAATAGTGCCCCTTATGCAATGTCCCCTGTAGTAGTGTCCATTATGCAGGGCCCCCTGTAATTGTGCCCATTAAAGTAATGCCCTCTGTAGTTGTGCCCATATGCAGTGCCCTTTGTAGTTGTGCCCCTTCAAGTAGTGCCCCCTGTAGTTGTGCCCCTTCTAGTAGTGCCCCCTGTAGTTCACTCCCATAGTGCTCTGCGGGACCCGGAAGACGGAGCTCACTCCTGAGCTCCGTCCCCGCGTCTGCTCCTCGGCACTATACGAGTGACGTCATGACGTCACTCCCATAGTGCCCTGCGGGACCCAGAAGGTGGACGGAGCTCCGTCCTCCGGCTGCCACCGGGGGTTTGAATAGGAGCCAGGCACCCGCTGGTAACACACTCAGATGGAGGGTGCAGGGGGTGCGGCCGAACCCCCTGCACCCTCCGTAGTTACGGGAGTTCCGCCACTGAGTGGCGTAACTACTGCCCCCATCGCTCCCAAGCTACCCAGCGCCTCCAAGCCACCGCGGGGGCTGCGGGGGCAGTAGTTACGCCACTGGCCCCGCCCCCTGTCCTGTCTCCACCTCCCTTTCAGCCTTCTATAGCTCAAAATGCAGTCCTGAGGCACTGTTTGCACTGCACCTGTAATCATCAATGGTAGGGTGGCCCCCTTAGAGAGAGGGCCCTGAGGGTGAGTTGATCCTTGTGCCCCCCCCGCCATCCCCCTAATCTGGCTCTGGGCATGCCTATATTCTGTGTGCAACTGCGGGTGTATCTGCATGTGAAATGCTACGTTACAGTGTCAGCGACTGCGACACTGTAATGTAGCATTTTGCATGCAGATACAGCGGCTGTAGCACACAGAACATAGGCATGCCGCATATCATTTTACTCAGCAGAAGCTGTGTGTGTGTCCTATTCGCATCACTTTGCAAATAAGACACATTTTAAGGGAAAAAATGCACAAAAAGATGCTTAGCGCTTCCAATTAGTAGGGCTGTTTACCGTGTAAGGAGGCTAGACGTACTGTAGGTATACACATCTGTACTTCTGTATTTTACTCCATTCCTGAATTATACCATGCACAGCATCATCCCGTTTTCAGTCAGGTAAAGGAGACAGCTGTGATGCAGAGTGTCAGAATATTAGCACAAGGTTCAGACTGCATCACTGGCAACATGTTTCTAAACTCTGGGACACTGCGGCCTTCAATGATAAGGGGTATTACAAGACCCTAAGCAGTCAGTCAGTTAGTATGAATTCATCACTTTCATTGATACAAAATGTAAAAACAAGTTTTTTGACCTTTAGACATTTGCTGTGTGCTATTTATCTACAATTACAGGCATGGGAAATCATCTGCAGCTATTTAAATAAATGTTTTTTAACCCTGGTGCGCTCTACCAGCAGACTAATTAATACCTTCATAGAAAATATGTATAGTTCTATAATAAGGCAATTATTATAGAGCCACTGGTAAATATTTCCATCTGACGAAGCACGCATCTTGTCATTTTCAGACCTGTCAGTAAATCCAGTTGGCAGAGATGACTATCTGCCTCTCTGTGATCACCTTCCAGCTGCACAAACAGGACCCTATGGAATCTAGCTGCTGATAGGTCATACCTATCGTTCCGGGAGGGCGGCTAATTTGAAAAACTGACTTTGTCGCTTGGCAATTGGCCGGATCCAATACATATCGGGCCTGTTTCAGAGTCACACACAATGCCGCTGTGACTCCTATGGCGCATACGTTACACAGAGTGTACGTACAAAGGTGGCATTGCCATTGCGATGCATGCAGGGGCATAGCCAGAATTTTCTGGGCCTAAAACAACATTTTTAAGGGGACCCTAATAATACTAGCAAGACACCTCTCTCCACAGCAGTTGTTCATTTTATGAACCATAGTAGTCCCTTAGTTCACGCTATGCCACATTGTAGTGCTGTCACCACACATTACACCACACAGTGCTCCCAATTCACATTATGGTAGTGTCCCCAGAACACAATATGCCACACTGAAGTGCCCCAGTTCATAATCAGCCACAATGTATTGACCCCAGTTCCTATTATGCTACATTGTGGTTCCCGCAGTTCTTATGTCACATTACAATGCCCCCCATTCTTATTATGCCACATTGTAGTTCCCCCAGTTCATAATATGCCACATTATAGTGCCCCCAGTTCATAATATCACATTGTATTGACCCCAGTTCTTATTATGTCACATTATAGTGCCCCCTGATTATATGATGCCACATTGTATATTGGCACCAGTTCTACATTGTAGTGCCCCTAGTTCATATTATGTCACACTGTTGTGCCCCAAGTTCATATTATGACAAACTGGGCCTGATTCAGACCCGCTCGCGAGTGCTATGCGCTCGCAAGCGGGTAGATGGTGGCCCAGTGTGCATGTGCACAATGGAGCCACCTCCATCGTGCGCATGCGCGAGACCCGGATAGCGACGGGCAATCCGTCGCTCCGGGTCTCATACCAAAGGGGGCGTGCTGTCGATGTTGAGTGACAGCACGCCCCCTTTGGTGGGCGGGCCAGGGGCATGGCTGCCCAGACGGAGGCGCTCCCATGGGAACGCCTACCATCTGGGGCCGGCCCCACTGACATCACGAGTGATGTCAGTGGGAGAGATGTCGGCTCTGTTACAGCCGAAAGCACTCTGGGGCTTGCGGCAACGAGACCCTACCACAAGGGTCTCGTCGCAAGCCCGATGGTCGCAATGGTCTTGACCATCGCGACCATCCTCCTGGCCGCTCGCTATAGCTGTGGGTGGTCACCCACAGCTATGCGAGCGGCCAGAAGGCCGCTCTAAAAAACAAGAAGGCTGGCCCTGATTCAGAGCGAGCGCTCTGTCAGAGCGTCCGGCTCTGAATCAGGGTCACTGTGCTAACAGTTCAGACTGTGCAATATTACAGTGCATCTAGTTCATATTATGTAACATTACAGTGCCCAGTTCAGATTATGCCACACTAAAGTGCCCCTTTAGCATTATAGCATATACACTCACTTGAAATAGAATGTCACCCCATTCAAGCCAGGCAACAGGCCAGTCCCTATTGCTTAACAGGCAATTTTGCGAACTTGGTAGAAAACTATATGCCCTGGTCCGGGGCACCATAAACATCTGATCCCCATAGCAATGGCACTCCCTGAACCCACTATAGACATGGCCATGGATGCACAGTATCGGAGATGTTTTGTAAAAGTGTCGGGTGTTCATTGGCAGTGACTGGGAGGTGGGTAAACAGGAGCACAGAGATAATGCACCAGGTGGTATTACAGCATCTACAGATGCTCAAAATGAGCGTCTCAGGTCTTGCACATACAAACGTACGGAGGTACAACAGGGAAGGCATTGTAGCGTCATTTGCATAAAGTCGGGGAAACTTCCAAAAAATTCAGCCGCGCACTCATCTGTGTCCACCTCTGTATCAGGCCCTTAGAATGTATACCACAAAAGTACAGTAAGCTTGCAGCATAAATTAATTGCGCGTTCAAATAGTTTACAAGTCACTATAAAGCTTGGTATACACCTATACAATCCTTGGCGCGATCACTCGATATCAGGTGATCGGGGGGCGATTGTATACTGTGTATGCAGGACTGGTAGCCAATAAACAGTCTATCATGCTCCTGCATTGGTCAGAATCAGGAGTTTGCATCTTATGTGCTGTTTAATATTAATTGGTCCGACCTCCCGATCCCCTAGAAGCCCGCACACACTGTGCCATTTATATAACACGGTGTGGAGGGGGCTCGCAGGGATCAAGCTGGGGACACAGTACCCGGTTAATCAGGAGCATTAACTTAATCAGTCGAGTGTTCGCAAAGGTGTATACCCAGCTTAAGTGTATCACCAACAGTGTAATCAAGAGTCAGTGTTAGCAGAGGCACCAATTTCATGGTGGTGAGTTTCCTATAAAAGAATAAACACATTTTAGTGTAATTGTTGTCTAATAGTATCAGTTATGGTGATAACAATTAGGGAAGAGATCCAAAATAACAATCAAGTAAAAAAAAAATACTGGACTCAGGTGGTGAATACAGAAAATTATGGTAATTGCCGGGAGTTTTGAATAAGTGTGTGGGAGTCATGGAACATAATACATGGATAACATTGTTTGTGATTTGTGTGACTGTTTCTCAGTGCAAGCTGACATGTCAGTAAGTCATATGACTGATGATGAAAAGTAGCCTAGGGAAACCGGCAAACAGCAGAATAGCATTTGTACATTTACAAATTATTTGCAGTTTAGTTACATGCACGGGAGCGTGAAGGACTAACTGCTCATTATATAATACTTGGCACATCTCGCTTCATAGGTGGGAAGTTTATAGTTTACACAACAACTTCAGGAACTTTTATTAAGCAATTAAGGTGCAACAATCTACCTTATTTTGTGTCTGTGTGTATATTGTGTATACATTGTGTGCCAAATTCATGGACTGTGCTTTCCTGGGACCCTGATTATTTCCCTATACAGTTCTCACTATGTGGCTTCCATGCTCCTTCTCACATCATGACACTGCCCATGCCACATGCAACTCGCTCAGATGCAACCATGATTGGATCACAAATACAAGTGCTTAACCCCCATATGCATTTTCTCAGTACGAGATGTAGTTTAAATTTCAGCGGTCGGGATGCCGGTGCTCGCCGGAGCCGGAATCCACACACCAATCAGAATCCTGGCGCCCCCATCCTGACGGTAAGTATCACGGTTATTAGGAGGAGGGTTAGGTTTAGGGTTAAGAGTTAGGGGCTAGGGTTAGGCACTAGGGGGCATTAGGGTTAGGTGGCACTAGGTGAGAGGATAGGTTTAGACTGCAAGGGAGAGGTTAGGTTTAGGCTCTGGGGGGGAGGGTTAGGTTTAGGCTGCGGGGGAGGAGGGTTAGGTTTAGGGGTAAGGTTAGGATACTTACTGACAGGTGTCGTTATCCTAACCCTGTTGGGATTCTGACCGCAGGGATCCCGTACCCATCGCAGTGTGTCTGCCAATTGTCTGGTTTTACACAGGACAATTCCGATTCACAGGCTATGTAAGGGGCAGAGTTTTGGCAAAAAGTCTGCATTTTTGGTTTAATCAGGCCAGGGTATGGACAGACTGGTGTGAAGTTTGGACTAGTTGCTAGTGGATTCTATTTTGTCCCGATTTGGCATACAGTATATAAATGTTGGGAGGCATTGCACTATTGTAAAATACTGTTTCTGCTGGGGGGAGGGGGCTTCACATAAAAAGTGCATTATCAGAAAAATTACTATTTCAATTTGCGATGATGGTACATATGAGCCAGCTGCATGCTGTAGATTACCAACTGGCCCAAAACAAAACCCCATCCATGCGCTTACAGTACCCGCTAAAACCAGGCACATTTGGGCAAAAGAATGTCAGATCTCAAAGAGAATATTTATTGCTGTCATGCACTTTTACATATATATTCAGGCTTAACATATTCAAAATGACAAAGTCCAAAAATACAGCAACACTACTTTTCTATTAAAGTTATAATAGATTGCACTTTGCATATATCAGAGACCTCTTGCTTAAAAAATAGATAAAAATAAAAAGCAAAACAAGTTCAAAGTTAATTGACAAATGAATAAATCATAAGAGTAAATTAACTTTCTGATTTGGATTGTATGACGCTTCTGCAATGATGGATCCAACGTCATGTGACTGTAAACCTCTCTATAATAAGAAATCACAGAACAATAAAACACTAAACTTAAAAGAACACGGAAGTAATGCCTGCGGTGTTTGCCTGTACTAAAAAAAACTTTAAACACAATGTGATTTGTTGGTCCTTAATTTCAAGTATTATCTGAATCGTTCACATTTCACCTAACAATGGTTTTCGGTATTTATAATATTTTTATAAAGGATTTTGATCAAGTTTTCTACATGTAGAAAGTATACACTGTTACAAGTGCAAATGTTATTACACACAATGAATGTAGGAGTATACGACACTTAATTATACAGCAAAACATGGGAATTCTCAGTGGCTCTGTACAATGTAACAAAAGCACACTGTTTCTGTGACTTATTTTTGGCAGAGAAATAACAAATGACTTAAGCTGCATAGTGTGCAGTCATCATTATGAGTATCAATGGTATGCGTTTGGCATCCCGGCAGTCTGGATGCCGAACGCTTACCTTACACTGACACTGCTGGGATGCCGAAGGTAAGTATCGGGATGGGGGGAAGGGTTAGGGGTAGGCACTAGGGGGAGGTTCAGTGACAAGCGCAGGATTTCTAGAGGGGGGATTTCCAAATGCTTGATTTTAGAGTGAGGCCAGTCCATAAAGAGGACATTGGCCCTCATTCAGAGCCGTACGCTCTGAGCAGAGCGCACGCTCTGAATGAGGGCCGGGCTCCATGAAAATGGAGCGTCCTCCTGGACGCTCGTATAGCTGTGGGTCACCACCCACAGGCTATACGAGCGTGCATTGTGATGGCCGCGATGGTCGTGACCATCGCGACCATCGAAATTGCGAGCCGGAGAATGCGGTTGAGGTTTTCAACCGCAAGCTCCGGAGTGATTTTGGCTCTATCAGAGCCAAAATCACTCCCACTGACATCACTAGTGATGTCAGTGGGCCGGCTTTTGACGGGAGGCGTTCCCGATGGAACGCCCCCGTCAGGGAGGCATGCCCCCGGCACGCCCACCAAAGGGGGCGTGCTGTCAATCAACATTGACAGCACGCCCCCTTTGATCGGACACAACGAGCGAAGGACTTTCCTTCGCTCGTCGCGTCTGGCGCATGCGCACGACGGAGCTCCCTCCGTCGTGCGCATGCTCAGTCCATAACATCGACCCACTTGCGAGCGGACAGCCGCTCGCGAGTGGGTCTGAATCAGGCCCATAATTAGTACTTAACCGGCTTTAATAAACGTCATACAACCTGTATTGTGTGTCATAATTCCGGCATATACAGGACCAGCGATCACAGTAAGCCATTAGATGCGTCAGTAGGCCATCCTGCCTGAGCTGAATGTATTTAGTTTAGATGTGGGCACCATTCCAGACTATTGGAGCAAGTCCGGAAGCCTGGAGGAGCAGCAGAAGAACCTAGCACTGCCCTGGAATATGTGTACCTATTGGGCTCTATAGCAGTGCATCCCTAACAGTGCATGTTTTTCAGATTTCCTAGTTGGTGCACAGGTTATTTATTACTGGCTGATATATGTTAAAAGATCCACAGGTGGTGCTAATTATTTCATTTGTGATACTGAGAAGAACATGCACCGCGAGTAAAATATTATATTAATATTTCTAATGTTGTCATGGTGTGAGCTGGGAAGGGGGTTTCCAGGCAGCTGGAAACCCCCCCCCTGCGTTTGCCTATGAGGTTAGGGTTAAGCACTAATGGGGGAGGGTTAGGGTGTGGAGAGGGGGAGGGTAGGTTTAGGCACTAGGGAGGTAGGTTAGGCTCAGGCATGAGGGAGGGTTAGGATTAGGGTAGGGAGAGGGGAAGGGTTAGCATACTGACCACCAAGTGTCGGCATGTTAACCCTGACGGGATCCAGGCGTCAGGATTATGACCACCTAGATCCAGTCTGTTGGTAACACATACCGATTCCGTTTCGATGTCTCAGTTGTTGACAAACTGCCACAGTTTAGACAAAAACTTTGCGGCATGTTACTCTGCTTTACAGTACAGTATCTGGCTCATACAGTATACAGACGTTTCCACATACATCTAGCCTCCTTGTGCATTAAAAATCCCTTCTAGTAGCGCCAATAGGATGCACAAGCAGCTTCTGTTTATTAATATGATATGCAGCATCCCTATATTCTGTATATGTTCAGGACACAGGCATGCCGCATATAATTTTCTTCTTAGACCCCCGGAAGAGTAGGCAAGTCTCTTGTTGCTGTCTGCTGCTGCCCCAGTGAAGGCAGCAGTCCGGACGGCTTGATGACGTGATTTGCACTGGATTCAATCATCATGGCCCCCCAACTTTTCAAGACTCTGAATCATAGATTTATGTAGCGGGAGTGCAATTGTGGCACCATGCCCCCAGCACCTCCCACCTGGCTGCATTACACCCCCCATTCTGCCCACCAGGTATTATTCAAATACAGCGGTAGCAAAAGTAGACAGTTTGAAGTTTGGGCACTGTTCAGACTGAGTACCTCACTGTAATAATAATAATCAGAATTAAAATGGACTAGGTGGCCGAGGTCTCCTAGGAGTTGATCCAGCCCTGACCGTAACACTTGTCTGAACTGCTGAATAATAATACTCCTATTTGACTTCTACATGTAACTTGGCACAAGGAACAAACCGAGATAATATAATCAACAAATAAACAGAACTTCCCTTTCCTGAGATTGGAGGCTGCTGTAAAAATTTCCTCCTGGTTCTCATTTTGTTGCTCCTCGGTTCAACAGGACGACAGAGATTGTTTAGCATTCTATTCAGCTTGGCATGAGCTCCAACCATAAAACCCTATTTACTGTACACACACTAGCTAGCCTGTGAGAGATTGAGCAATTAGCATTGCCTGTAGAAACAGGTACAGCACTCACCAATTTTAATGTTAGGCATTTCTCCCACCATTGTATAGACCATGCAGTACTGATCAGTGGCATAATGTTGGGGGGTCGAGCAGGGCATGTGCCCTAGGCGCCATCACACCCAGCTGCGGCGTTGACCACCGGCCGCAGTCCAGGGCACATGCGGTCCCCAGAACTACACATTAACACAAACACACCGGCGGCGGTGTGTTTGTTTTAGCACTGCAGCCAGTCAATAAGAGTCAGACAGACTCGTATTGGTTGCTGCACCCAGGGCCGGAGCTCACTCACGAGCTCCGCCTTCCAACTCCCACACTGGGTGATGAGAGAGACGTCATGACGGCACTGCATAATGGACACTGCAACAGGGGGCATTGCATAAGGGGCACTACTACTGGGGGCACTGCATAAGGGGCACTACTACAGGGGGCATTGCCTAAGGGGTACTGCTATTGGGAACATTGCATAAGGGGCACTACTACATTGGGCATTGCATGATGGGCACTACTACTGGGGGCCATTAAGGTGCATATGGAATGGAAGGGAATGTTCTCAGAGTGATGAGAAACGGTGGTGTGTCATGTTGACACACCCCCATTTTTCAGTGGCCATGTCACTTGTGGCATGAGGCCACGCCCACGTTTTCGGTGCACATTGGGGGGGGCTCCATTTTTCAGTGTGAGTGAGTGTAATCTCAATGTTAAACACCAGACTATGCAGACGGTTTTCAATTTTTTCAGGTTCTTGGAAAAATGAGGGATTGACTGAATATTAAATAAATTAATTAAATGATGTCAAATCAGTACTCGAAGTGGGACAAAATATGGCAGTATGCCACACTGTACCTCCAATTCTAGCTACCACTTCAAGGCACTGTTGCCTGCACCACTGCAGTGATCAGCCAGACACAGGCATGTACTGGAGGATGCAGAGAACCAGTCGGCATTGCAGCTTCCTTTAATGGTAGGCAATGCAAATAATTTGTTTATTGCTGCGCAGAGCGTGTGATGTAATGACATCTCGCTGCGCCGCACCACTAAGCAGAAGAGCCTCAGCCTGGAGAGGATGAGGAGCAGCCAGAAGACACAGTAGAAATAAAGTGGGGCCTAGAGCTGGAGAGACCATGGGGGCTGGAGAGACAGAAGGGGGCTGGCTGGAGCAGGAGACAGAAGGGAGGTGGGGAGTCACTGGGGGTCTGGAGAGACACTAGGGTTGCAGCTGAAGTGACACTGGGGGGGGGGGCTGGAGAGACACCGGGGTGCTTAAGCTTGAGAGACTTTGGGGATCTAGGAATACAGCTGGAGAGACTCTAGGGGGTTGGAGTAACACTCGAGGCTGGACAGATGCAGGAGGGCTGGATAGACAGAAGGGGGCTGGCATGAGATGTAGAGACACTGGTAAGCTTTGCCGGAAACATAAGAGAGCTGGTAAGACACTGAGGAGCTGCAGCTGGAGTGACACTGGGGATTAAAAAGACCAAAGGGGCTGGCTGGAGAGAAACTGGTGGCTGCAGCTGGAGTAACACTGGGGGATTTGCTGGAGTAACATTGGGGGCTTTGCTAGAGAGATTCTGGGGGGTCTGGAAAGACACTAAGGTTGCATCTGGAGAGACACTGGGGAATTTGAGAGACAGAAGGGGGCTGACTGGAGCTGGAGAGACACTGGGGAATGAGGCTGGAGAGAACTGGGGAGAAGTGGCTGCAGATCTATAACTGGAAGGATTAGAAGGAAAAGGCTATTGGACAGAAATCTTCATTAAGAAACTGAAACAAATGGTACCACATTAGCAAAAACAGTTTAATAATATATGGATCAGGGAAGTTCACGTTTGGCCCTGCACCAAAACTTGTTACTACAGTATGTATTATATGGCTGAACCTCTGCTGTATGACAATGACATTAGTTATATTCCTACCAAATGGGCATCTTCTGGACCATGTGATCACCTACATGAGTAGTGAATATGACAGAAGTTACAATCTGCCCAGGGAGGAACAATTTCTTCCCCATTGCAGAAAAACCACATATAGGTAAGGACGACTCTTAAGCAACTGACCTGTACCTGCTGGGAATCTAGGGATTAATCTTATATTGTCAAAACCCTGAAAGCTAGCTGCTGGGGGGCCTGAGGTGGCCGCAGACCCTGGCCGTTCTATTCAAATTTCGATACCCCCACTTCTAAATTCACACTTTGAGCACAGTGTCAGATAGTGCCTTTATTTGCCCTAGAGAAAGAACTTCAAAATAATTTTAATATTTGAATTTGGTTGATATGCTAAGCGTTTAGGTGGGATGACAACAAGTCTTGAGGCTAGACACTATGCAGTGGTGTTAACTGGAAGTCATTCCTGAGAATCGCAAATGGGGAACCAAAAATGGATACCTAAACTGCCCCTTCTTCAAGTCATTGGCTAACAGGGAGTCAACACTACTGCAATTCATTGGCTTACTGGAGTTTTATCATATCTCTAGCTCAGGATACGACCAGTGGGAGGAGCTTCAATGTACAGTTGTGATGTAACAGTTGATTTAATTCGTCCTCTTCAGACAGAGCTCTGGGAAGTGTTCAGAGATGACTCCATTGCATGCCGACTATTAATTCCAGCCACTTCTACTGGTCAAGTTCTAAGGCACAGACTCTGAGTAACAGATTTTATATTTTTGTACTTTTTTGTACGGTCATTATCTCTTTATTTTAGTACTAAGGATGATTATTGTCTTTTATGATCGTTGTACTACAAAACATTATTTTTAATTAAGTAACGAAAATAAATGTGAAAATATTTTTCTATCTACTTTGTAGACCCCCAGGAAACAGATAGGGGGAAATGTTAGCCAGTGACATTGCACCACTGAATTCTTCTCTTTGTACCTTTACCAGTCTGCAGTCGGGACAGAACGTGTAGAGTGAATGTGATGTGACCTATACAATTTGGTGGCAAATACACTGCACACAACTCTAGGGGGGTATGAGAGCTTTTAGAAGTGGAGATGTTGCCCATAGCAACCAATCAGATTCTAGCCATTATCTTCTAGAAGGTGCTAGTTAAATGTTAAGTAGAATCTGATTGGCTGCTATGGGCAACATCTCCACTTCTAAAAACTGTTACTTTAGTTAATATGACCCTAGCAGTTTGACACAAAACAACTTGGGAGGAATTCAGTACAGTCCCCCCACTTCTCAATGTATTGAGTTGAGTGGCAGTTCAGTTTCCAGACAGTTTGGCAGTCCAAGCAGGTGCAAAACACTAACAACAAAACATGTGCTCAGTTCTTCAGAGTGTGTGAGGATAATAACTATTGTACCAAAGTAAGCTGCTGTCAGAGGGGTGCACACTTCCCCAAAAATAACCAATAGAAAAGAAATGTAAATGTTTTTTGAATTCTGCTACTATTGTTAATTTGAAATGACCATTGTCCATGCAAACTGCTGCATTTCGTTCTGTTCTATTGGCAATCCAAGCACATCAGTAAGCAATCACCCATTTTCCCAGATCATCTCTCCCTCTCTTGGGAGTATATTTACTAAAGTGCAGGTTTTTAGGAGTGCAGATGTTGCCCATAGCAACCGATAAGATTCTACTTATCATTTATCTAGCACCTTCTAGAACAGGAATGGCCAACCTGTGGCTCTCCAGCTGTTGTAAAACTACAAGTCCCAGCATGCTTCAGTTTTGCTATTAGGGAATGCTAAAACTGTGGCAGGGCATGCTGGGATGTGTAGTTTCACAACAGTTGGAAAGCCACAGGTTGGCCAGGTCTGTTCTAGAATATAATAGCTAGAATCTGATCCATTGCTAAGGGCAACATCTCCACTTCCAAAAACCTGCACTTTAGTAAATATACCCCTTGCAGTCCCCACACCTACACTATATGCTTTGTTCCACCCTTCATCCCCTGGCTGTCTACTTCTAATCAGCTGCCACATGCTCTGTTCCACTCAACTCCCCCTAACTGGCTATTTATCATCAGCCCCCACATGATCTGTTCCACCCTCCCTCCCCGGTTACCTACTGCTTATAACCTCTCAAACACTTGTTCTACTGGCAGAACCTATGGTGTTGAAAAATGTCAGAGGTGTGCGATGGAAGCCTGTCCACATGGCAGATAACTTAACCAGGCTTATTGGTTCTATAACTGGTAACAAGGGTTAATTGTAATCATGCACATACAGTAGTAAGAGACACATCCATCCAAGAGCTTCGGGATTAATGCAGGTGTTGTGCATAGATGGAGTAGCACACACCGGTATACACATACAGTGATGGCAGTGGCTCTTTAACAGTCATAGGGGGTGACACAGTGGGGTTGTAGTATCTCAAGTAAATGGCACAGTCCCTGGCGCACAGTACATTCTCTTGTATGTGGCACAGATGGTCAGGGGCAGCACATCCTCTCACTGTAGAGGACAGACTTCAAAGATGTGCGAAGAAGCAGCGCATGAGCAGTAGTTCGCTCGAGATCAAGGTTGGAGGTCGTGGCAGTGCTCAGCATATAAACAGAAAAGAAACAGCACAGTGCTCTCCCCATCCAACATGTTCCACCCTTGACTGCCTACTTCTCCTCAGCTCCCACATGCTCTGTTCCATCCATCCTCCTCTGGCTGCCTACTTCTCCTCAGCTCCCACATGCTCTGTTCTATCCATCCTCCTCTAGCTGCCTACTTCTCCTCAACTACCACCTGCTCTGTTCTATCCATCCTCCTCTGGCTGCCTACTTCTCCTCTGCTCCCACATGCTCTGCTCTATCCATCCTCCTCTGGCTGCCTACTTCTCCTCTGCTCCCACATGTTCTGTTCTATCCATCCTCCTCTGGCTGCCTACTTCTCCTCAACTACCACATGCTCTGTTCTATCCATCCTCCTCTGGCTGCCTACTTCTCCTCAGCTCCCACATGCTCTGTTCTATCCATCCTCCTCTGGCTGTCTACTTCTCCTCAGCTCCCACATGCTCTGTTCTATCCATCCTCCTCTGGCTGCCTACTTCTCCTCCGCTCCCACATGCTCTGTTCTATCCATCCTCCTCTAGCTGCCTACTTCTCCTCAGCTCCTACATGCTCTGTTCTATCCATCCTCCTTTGGCTGCCTACTTCTCCACAACTACCACATGTTCTGTTCTATCCATCCTCCTCTGGCTGCCTTCTTCTCCTCAGTGTTACAAGCCGTGGCAGCGGCTTGTTTCCCACCGGCTCGGGACCTACACTGACTCAGAATCCGGTTCCGCTGATTACTAAGAACCGGGGATGCTGCAGAGAGTGACTCATACTCCATATGCTGCTGATTGGCTGCTCCTCCTACTTGTAGCTTCCAGATTCATTCCCCCTCGCCGGTTATAGAGTTTCCTCCTACAGCTCGGTCTGGTTGTTCCAGCTATCCTCCGTGATTGTCTACACTTCAGCCGCTGCTTCTATTTACCACTCTCCGTCTCCCTCCACGCTGCCTTCCAGGCTTCAGCAGGTAGCTCAATTATTCAAGACTGTTGTTCCACTCTGCTCTGAATGCTGTTAGCCTGCTGTCTGTTTTCACCATCCACATGCTGTGCTCAGTATATGCAGGCCCAAGCCTTTGGGTCCGTGCTTCCTCTGTATAATCAGCAGCTACAGCTTTCTCAGCCCTACTGTGTGTAATCAAACTGTACATTTACACCTGAACTATTCACCATCCACATGCTGTGCTCAGTGTATGCAGGCCCAAGCCTTTGGGTCCGTGCTTCCTCTGTATAATCAGCAGCTACAGTTTTCTCAGCCCTACTGTGTGTAATCAAACAGTACATTTACACCTGAACTATTTTCAGCCTGTGTTATCCTGCCCTCCTGGCAGGCAACTCATCTAGCCAAGAAATCCTGCCCTCCTAGCAGGCAACTCATCTAGCCAAGAAATCCTGCCTTCCTGGCAGGCAACTCATCTAGCCAAGTTATCCTGCCCTCCTGGCAGGCAACTCATCTAGCCAAGAAATCCTGCCCTCCAGGCAGGCAACTCATCTAGCCAAGAAATCCTGCCCTCCTGGCAGGCAACTCATCTAGCCAAGTTATCCTGCCCTCCTGGCAGGCAACTCATCTAGCCAAGAAATCCTGCCCTCCTGGCAGGCAACTCATCTAGCCAAGAAATCCTGCCCTCCTTACAGGCAACTCATCTAGCCAAGAAATCCTGCCCTCCTGGCAGGCAACTCATCTAGCCAAGAAATCCTGCCCTCCTGGCAGGCAACTCATCTAGCCAAGAAATCCTACCCTCCTGGCAGGCAACTCATCTAGCCAAGAAATCCTGCCCTCCTGACAGGCAACTCATCTAGCCAAGAAATCCTGCCCTCCTGGCAGGCAACTCATCTACCCAAGAAATCCTGCCCTCCTGGCAGGCAACTCACCTAACCAAGAAATCCTGCCCTCCTCGCAAGCTACTCTACAAACCAAGTTTTCCTGCCTTATCTGGTGAAACACTTTTCCATAACATTATAACCGGCCGACTTTGTATTTAAGTCTGTGCGTTCCGTGTCCTTCATTATGGAGCAGGCTCAAAACCCTGCACAAATCCTTGCCGCACAGATCCAAGTGCTTACCCAAAAAGTTCAGGAGCTCTCTATAAGATTTGAGGATGTTCGGGCATCCACTCCTGGAGCCGTTCCCAAGGAACCTAAAATGAATCTCCCTGATAGGTTTTCTGGAGACCGTACTCAGTTCCTGAACTTCCGTGAGAGTTGTAAACTCTATTTTCGTCTCCGACCTCTATCTTCTGGATCCGAGACTCAGCGGGTAGGATTAGTGATCTCGCTCTTACATGGAGATCCACAGACTTGGGCATTTGGTCTCGCGTCAACACATTCTGCGCTTTTATCAGTAGATGCCTTTTCAATGCTCTTGGATTATTATATGCAGATCCTGACCGTAGTTCTTTGGCCGAATCCAAGCTGCGGGCTCTTTGGCAGGGAAAGAATCCCGCAGAGCATTATTCCTCAGAGTTTCTGAGATGGGCAGTGGATTCAGGATGGAACGACCCGGCATTGCGTAGCCAATTCCGCTTGGGTCTTTCGGATGCCATCAAGGGCATTTTGGTCCAACATCCATCACCTGAGTCCCTTGACGACTTAATCTCTTCAGCCATCCGTATTGACCGTTGCTTCCGAGAACGCAAACGAGAACACAGTCTTTCTGTACAGTCGTTTCAGTCACCTTCCTGACTGCTGGCGGAGGACTCTGAGGAACCCATGCAACTGGAAGCTTTCCGGCTATCGCCCAGGGAGAGACAAAGACGATGATCTCAAGGCCTCTGCCTATATTGTGGAGCTAGAGGTCATCCGCTGAAATCTTGCCCACATAGGCCAGTAAAAGATTTCATCTGAATGTAAAAGAGGAGTTACATTTAGGCCTGGCATCTGTTTCCTTAAAAAATTTGTTGCTAGTTCCTGCGGTGGTACATCTGTCGCAATCCGTCCATTCCGTATCTGCGTTTGTGGACAGCAGTGCTGCTGGGAACTTCATGGACTTATCATTTTTTCATTCCTTAGGTTTAGCTGCAGTTCCTTTACCTCAAGAGGTTCCTATTTGTGGGTTAGATGGTGGTCTGGTGGCTAATGGTCTTATCAAATTCAAGACACCACCTCTTCGTCTCTCAGTTGGAATTTTGCATTCGGAGATGATATCTTTTTTGCTACTCCAGTGTCCGTTTGCTCCCGTCATTTTGGGGTTTCCATGGTTATTGACCCATAATCTCGACATTGATTGGATTACGGGGGATATTGTCAAATGGAGTCCAGCGTGTCAAAATTGCTGTTTATCTACACCCATCCAGACGGCTATCTCTGCTGTCTCAGAGTCTCTTCTAGGACTTCCTGCTCAATACCATCTTTTTGCAGATGTTTTTTCTAAATCAAAGGCCAATTCTCTACCACCTCATCGTCTGTATGATTGCGCCATACAGCTGTTACCAGGAGCCAAGTTACCCAAGGGTCGTCTCTATTCTCTTTCTATACCTGAGAATAAGGCCATGGAGGAGTATATTGCGGATGCCTTGACTAAAGGATTCATCCGTCCTTCTAAATCTCCGGTTGGGGCTGGTTTCTTCTTCGTCCAGAAGAAGGATGGATCATTACGTCCTTGCATTGACTTTAGGGCATTGAACGAAATCACAATCAAAAACTCGTACCCTTTGCCCTTGATCTCTGTACTTTTTTATCAGCTCCGGCAAGTTTCCATTTTTTCCAAGATTGATCTCCGTGGAGCTTATAATTTGATCCGGAACAAGACCGGAGATGAATGGAAAACAGCGTTCAATACGCATACTGGGCACTATGAAAATTTAGTTATGCCATTTGGATTGGCTAATGCTCCAGCAGTCTTTCAAGACTTTATCAACGATGTACTCCTGGAGTTTCTTGGCATTTTTGTGGTTGTTTGTCTCGATGACATCCTCATTTACTCTCACTCCATGCACCAGTATGTCCAGCATGTCAGTCAGGTCCTATCTAAATTGAGAGAGAATTCGTTAATTGCCAAGTTGGAGAAGTGTGAGTTTCATGTGGAGCAAGTATCTTTTCTTGGATATATTATGTCTCCTCATGGCTTCTCCATGGATCCTGGATGGGTTAAAGCAGTATTGGACTGGGTTCAGCCTACTACATTGAAAGGCATTCAACATTTCCTTGGTTTTTCCAATTACTATCGGACATTTATTGCTCGTTTTCCTCCATTGTTGCCCCCATAGTAGAGTTAACCAAAGAAAGGTGCGGATGCTTCTAACTGGCCTAGTCAGGCAGTTCGGGCCTTTGAACATCTCAAACTTGCTTTTGCCAGCGCCCCTGTTCTCAAACATCCAGATCCAGATCTGCCTTTTGTGGTTGAGGTGGACGCCTCTGAGATTGGGGCAGGAGCTATTCTCTCTCAGAATAATCCGTTGGATGGCAAACTCCATCCATGTGCATTTTTTTCCTGTAAATTTTCTTCAGCCGAGTGTAATTATGACGTTGGGAACAGGGAGCTGCTTGCCATTAAGTTAGCTTTTGAGGATTGGAGACATTGGCTTGAAGGAGCCAAACACCGGATCTCTGTCCTCACCGACCACAAAAATTTGGCATACATTGAATCGGCCAAGAGGCTTAACTCCAGGCAAGCACAATGGGCATTATTTTTTACCAGAATTAATTTTCTCATTTCTTTTTGACCCGGATCTACTAACATCAAGGCTGATGCATTGTCCAGGAGTTTCACTCCTGTCCAACAGGATACTGTGATCAAAGAATCCATCATTCCCAGATTTTGTATCCAGGTGGCTTTATCTCAAAATTTGGCTGAGGGTCTGTCTATGTTTCAAGAGGATTCGCCTCCTGGTAGACCGTTCAATCGCCTGTTTGTTCCTGTAAATTTGAGAAAAGCTGTCCTACAGGACTTCCATGTGAGACGGGCTTTCGGACATCCAGGCATCAATAAGACCATTGAATTAATGTCTTGTGCGGTTTGGTGGCCGTCTTTGGCTTTGGACGTTCTGGAGTTTGTTTTTTTCATCATGTGAGGTTTGTGCTCGTAACAAGACTCCTCGTACCCCACCATCAGGATTACTGCTTCGTCTTTCCTAACCAAAAAGACCCTGGACACACATTGTGATGGACTTCATTGTGGACCTTCCTCGCTCTGCTGGCTGTTCAGTTATTTGGACTATCGTGGACCGCTTTAGCAAAATGACGCACTTTATTCCTCTGCCCAAATTGCCATCTGCCAAAGAACTTTCTGTCCTCTTCTTGGAACATATTTTTCATTTGCATGGTCTTCCCTGTGACATTGTTTCCGACCGTGGGACACAATTTGTTGCACGGTTTTGGAGATGTTTCTGCACTGCACTGGGTATCAGTCTCAGCTTGTCTTCAGGATATCACCCACAGGCTAATGGGCAGACAGAACATGCTAATCAAACCCTGGAGCAATATTTACGGTGTTACGTCTCAAAATTCCAGAATGATTGGGTGTCTCATCTTCCCATGGCTGAATTTGCTTTTAACAATTCCTGTCACTCTGCATCTTCAGTTTCACCCTTCTATTGTGTGACGGGCCAACATCCTCGGGCCAATTAATTTGATTTATCATTCTCCAGATCCTCTGATGCAGGGACTGTTTCCAGACTCCGTGGTATTTGGGCCAAGGTGCATCATAATCTCCTCAAGGCATCTCTCCATTCTAAGAAATTGGCAGATAGACATCGGAGGCCTTGCACGTTCAAAAGGGGGGACTTAGTGTGGCTATCCACTAGAAATATCAAACTCCGGCAACCCTCTCACAAATTGGGTCCTCGGTTTATTAGTCCTTTCTGGATCATTTCTCAAGTTAACCCAGTTGCTTTCAAACTCCAACTACCAAATTCGTTAAAGAATAACAACACTTTTCATGCCTCTTTATTAAAGCCAGTCCATAAGTCAGATAGATTTGGGAACTGGAGATCTTTCAGGCCTGCACCGGTGGTGGTCCACGGTCAACAGGAGTTTGTGGTTGAGAAAGTGCGGGATTCTAGAGTATCTAGAGGTCGGTTGCAGTTTCTGGTCCATTGGAAGGGCTATGGTCCGGAAGAACATTCCTGGATTCCAGAAGATGCCTTACATGCTCCCAGGTTGAAGAGGATGTTTTTTCAGGAATTTCCCTTTTAAACCAGGCTCTGGGGGTTCTTCAACCCCGCGTCAAGGGGGGGGTACTGTCACAAGCCGTGGCAGCGGCTTGTTTCCCACCGGCTCGGGACCTATACTGACTCCGGTTCCACTGATTACCAAGAACCGAGGATGCTGCAGAGAGTGACTCATACTCCATATGCTGCTGATTGGCTGCTCCTCCTATTCCTATCCTGTTCTATCCATCCTCCTCTGGCTGACTACTTCTCCTCAGCTCTCACATGCTCTGCTCTATCCAACCTCCTCTGGCTGCCTACTTCTCCTCAGCTCCCACATGCTCTGTTCTATCCTTCCTCCTCTAGCTGCCTACTTCTCCTCAGCTCCTACATGCTCTGTTCTATCCATCCTCCTCTAGCTGCCTACTTCTCCTCAACTACCACCTGCTCTGTTCTATCCATCCTCCTCTGGCTGCCTACTTCTCCTCAGCTCCCACATGCTCTGTTCTATCCATCCTCCTCTGGCTGTCTACTTCTCCTCAGCTCCCACAAGCTCTGTTCTATCCTTCCTCCTCTAGCTGCCTACTTCTCCTCAGCTCCTACATGTTCTGTTCTATCCATCCTCCTCTGGCTGTCTACTTCTCCTCAGCTCCCACATGCTCTGTTCTATCCATCCTCCTCTGGCTGCCTACTTCTCCTCAACTACCACATGTTCTGTTCTATCCATACTCCACTGGCTGCCTACTTCTCCTCAATTCCCACATGTTCTGTTCTATCCATCCTACTCTGGCTGCCTTCTTCTCCTCAGTGTCACAAGCCGTGGCAGCGGCTTGTTTCCCACCGGCTCGGGAGCTACACTGACTCAGAATCCGGTTGCACTGATTACCAAGAACCAGGGATGCTGCAGAGAGTGACTCATACTCCATATGCTGCTGATTGGCTGCTCCTCCTATTTGTAGCTTCCAGATTCATTCCCCCTCACCGGTTATAGAGTTTCCTCCTACAGCTCGGTCTGGTTGTTCCAGCTATCCTCAGTGATTGTCTACACTTCAGCCGCTGCTTCTATTTACCACTCTCCGTCTCCCTCCACGCTGCCTTCCAGGCTTCAGCAGGTAGCTCAATTATTCAAGACTGTTGTTCCACTCTGCTCTGAATGCTGTTAGCCTGCTGTCTGTTTTCACCATCCACATGCTGTGCTCAGTGTATGCAGGCCCAAGCCTTTGGGTCCGTGCTTCCTCTGTATAATCAGCAGCTACAGCTTTCTCAGCCCTACTGTGTGTAATCAAACAGTACATTTACACCTGAACTATTCACCATCTACATGCTGTGCTCAGTGTATGCAGGCCCAAGCCTTTGGGTCCGTGCTTCCTCTGTATAATCAGCAGCTACAGTTTTCTCAGCCCTACTGTGTGTAATCAAACTGTACATTTACACCTGAACTATTTTCAGCCTGTGTTATCCTGCCCTCCTGGCAGGCAACTCATCTAGCCAAGAAATCCTGCCCTCCTGGCAGGCAACTCATCTAGCCAAGAAATCCTGCCCTCCTGGCAGGCAACTCATCTAGCCAAGTTATCCTGCCCTCCTGGCAGGCAACTCATCTAGCCAAGAAATCCTGCCCTCCTGGCAGGCAACTCATCTAGCCAAGAAATCCTGCCCTCCTGGCAGGCTACTCATCTAGCTAAGAAATCCTGCCCTCCTGGCAGGCAACTCATCTAGCCAAGAAATCCTGCCCTCCTCGCAGGCTACTCTACAAACCAAGTTTTCCTGCCTTATCTGGTGAGACACTTTTGCATAACACTCAGCTCCCACATGTTCTGTTCTATCCATCCTCCTCTGTCTGTCTACTTCTCCTCAGCTCCCACATGCTCTGTTCTATCCATCCTCCTCTGGCTGCCTACTTCTCCTCAGCTCCCACATGTTCTGTTCTATCCATCCTCCTCTGGCTGCCTACTTCTCCTCAGCTACCACATGTTCTGTTCTATCCATCCTCCGCTGGCTGCCTACTTTTCCTCAGCTCCCACATGCTCTGCTCTATACATCCCCCTCTGGCTGCCTACTTCTCCTCAGCTCCCACATGCTTTGTTCTATCCATCCTCCTCTGGCTGCCTACTTCTCCTCAGCTACCACATGCTTTGTTCTATCCATCCTCCTCTGGCTGCCTACTTCTCCTCAGCTCCCATATGCTTTGTTCTATCCATCCTCCTCTGGCTGCCTACTTCTCCTCAGCTACCACATGTTCTGTTCTATCCATCCTCCTCTGGCTGCCT
The DNA here is from genome assembly GCA_031769625.1 of Taudactylus pleione. NCBI lineage: Eukaryota > Metazoa > Chordata > Amphibia > Anura > Myobatrachidae > Taudactylus > Taudactylus pleione. The sequence continues at coordinate 4,956,534 of JAUIMM010000710.1, forward strand.
ACCTCTCCTCAGCTCCCACATGCTCTGCTCTATCCATCCTCCTCTGGCTGCCTACTTCTCCTCAGCTACCACATGTTCTGCTCTATCCATCCTCCCCTGGCTGCCTACTTCTCCTCAGCTCCCACATGTTCTGCTCTATCCATCCTCCTCTGGCTGCCTACTTCTCCTCAGCTCCCACATGCTCTGTTCTATCCATCCTCCTCTGGATGCCTACTTCTCCTCAGCTACCACCTGCTCTGTTCTATCCATCCTCCTCTGGCTGCCTACCTCTCCTCATCTCCCACATGCTCTGCTCTATCCATCCTCCTCTGGCTGCCTACTTCTCCTCCGCTCCCACATGTTCTGTTCTATCCATCCTCCTCTGGCTGCCTACTTCTCCTCAGCTCCCACATGCTCTGCTCTATCCATCCTCCTCTGGCTGCCTACGTCTCCTCAGCTCCCACATGTTCTGTTCTATCCATCCTCCTCTGGCTGCCTACATCTTCAGGCAGCACTGGCCGATCCCACTTGAATTTGTCTTTCTTTTTATTTTCATCCACAGCAACCTCCTCGCCTACCTCGAGTGGCCACACTGCCTTCGCTTCACTGCCAGTGGGGCCTGCAATACCTCCCCAAGTTACTTCACTCTGGCATACCACCACTGGCAGTTTGGAAGGAGCCGCCGGGACAGACTTAGCCGCTAAATCTGGAACAGCCTCCAGATCGCAGGAAGCGTCCGACGACTGCAGTTCCCTCACTGCACCCGCACTTGTTTCCCTGTTGTTCTTCATCGCCACAGGCTGGCCAGCTGCCACAGACACCCGGGCTCTCGCCTTCCTAGGCATAGGCACAGGATCCCCTATGCCAAGTCAGCATTCAGCACCTGAAAAAGTGCTTCTCTCTGCAAGGAGAACTCTGCCTGGGTTCAACTTCAACTCTGCCTGGGGAAGCCTGCAGGGGAAGCCATCTCTCCTTTGCAACATCAGCAGCTTTCCAGCAGCAGCACTGCAGTCCAGCACAGCAGCTCACCTGTAGACTCCTCCTCTTCCGGGAACACACCTCTCTCTCACAGGGGCAGTAACAGGATGTGAGGAGGGGAATGGAGGCAGTGGGAAGCCACAGACTGAGACTTATATAGTGGGAGGAGAAAGGTCCCCCAGCAGCACAGAGTATATCAGGAGATGAGTGATATGTTAGTGAGGACAGGGCTGCATGTGACAGTGGCAGGGACATGATGCAAGGAAGAGGATGGAGGCAGCAGGAAGCCACAAACTGAGAGTTATATAGTTGAAAGAGGATCTCCCAACTACTTTGTAGTAACCTGAGGCTCCTGATGCAGGAGCATTGGGTGTCAAACACACTTCTATATCAAACAAAGTTCATACATCCCAGGTATTTATATTACAGGTTGAGTCTCCCATATAAAAAAAGCTTGGGACCAGGGGTATTTTGGATAACGGAATATTCTGTATTTTGGAATATTTGCATATCATAATGAAATATCTTGGGAATGGGACCGCAATATACACACAGAATGTATTTACAGTATGTGTTACATACACCTTATACACACAGCCTGCAGGTAATTTTATGCAATATTTACAATAATTTTGTGGCTCAAGCAAAGTTTGTGTACAGAAATTAAATTCATTTATGTTTCATATATACCTTATACCCACACCCTGAAGGTAATTTTATACAATATTTGTAATAATTTGTGCCTTAGACAAAGTTTGTGTACATTGAACCATCAAAAATCAAAGGTTTCATTATCTCAGTCATGCCAAAATTATTCTGTATTTCGGAATATTCCGTATTTTGGAATATTTGGATATGGGAGACTCAACCTGTATAATTAGAAAATAAATTATTCTTACCTCCTAGAACCATGCCTGCTTGGCAACATTTCCTAAGCCGACACGATGGGCAATTCTTCCTTCTGATCTTATCAACAATGCAGTCATTCCGTCCAGCACATAAATAATTGTGTTGCCCTAGATTATGAGAATAAAACACAGACTAAGTTACCTATTCATAATAGAGAATTAGTTTACATTAATGAATACCAAGCACTGACTTACAGCAGCAGTTTTTATTTATGTGTCACTTTAGGACTCTTATCAGATATGTCGTCGTTCACAGACATATCGTCTATACACACTGGCCAACACACATGATATATTGACCGTTCAATTGACTATATGTTGGCCAGTGTGTGCCCAGCATTAGACAGAGGTTGTGCACATTTGCCAGTTGGCCACACACCATGGTTGTGCTTGGCACTTTAAATGTGCCCCACTCTCCTTCCAACGCATTAATTGCACCAGTGGTAAAGGCACCCGGCATCCGTTCACTACTTGCAGAGAAGCATTAAATGGGACACACCTGCCAATTGTCTGGTCCACGGGGCAATAAAGTCTAGGAGATTTATCTTGCATATATTACCAGCAGAAGATCTAATGCTGTAGACCATTCTTTAATGTAAGCGTTGGACACTATGGGGGAGATGTACCAAACTTTCTAAAGTTGACAGGTGCAGTAGTTGCACACCGCAACCAATCAGCTTTATTGTAGCTATAATTTTATAGAATGTACTAGATATAAGATAGCTAGAAGATAGGTTGCTATGGGAACTTTTATTTTAGTATATTCTGATTTTCAGTATGCTGAGATCCTCAACATCCGTCTGCATTTCCACTAGGGTCCAACTCAGGGTCAGGCCCAATGAGCTCTAATCCATCTGAACAACGGCCCAATCTATTTAAAATATATCATATAGTAGGCACAATATCAAGATGGAAATTGAGGCCAAGATGTGAGAGATCTCACAAGGGACCTCATTCAGAGGCGGTCACACGGAAGCGATAGGTCGCACCCAAAGTGATCGAGAATATGCAAAATGAGCGCTTAGTCGCAGCACACATCGTAAGCGCGGAAACACCCACAACAATGAAAGCACACCCCTATCTCTACGGCCTAATTCAGAGTCGGTCGCAGGCGGCAACCTACGTCAGCACGATTAACACCTGTTACATTGTTAATTGCCTACAAACATCGGTTGAGGCAGAAACCATCGCCTGCACTCGCAATGTTTAAGGTAGACCCTGGGCTACCCTTAGCTCTGCGTGCAGTAGCGTCATTATTGCAACGAGATGACGTGTGTGATGTCTCGCTCAGTAATATATGCACGCCCTTAAAACGCCCTTTTTAAGGTTAACCACGCCTGCGTGCGCACCACCACACCCCCGTTCACAAGCACGTTTCCCTGTAACCACCCACAAACGGCACGAAATGTCAATCACAGCTACGACCTCGTAGTGACTAGCGAGCAAGAGGATTGCGGTCGGGAAGACAGGCTTGCGCACGCGCACTGCCATGTACACGCATGCGTAGTTGAAAAAAACATCGCTTGCTACGACAAATCGCTCCGTGCGACCGCCTCTGAATGAGGTCCAATGTACCTAGACCATACTTGCTGACATTCAGCCAGGTTGGCACAGTGGAGGAACATGGCGCGACATAAGGGCGGGCGTGGCAAGGACTTGACGCTACATTGGGGGCTGAGCGGGGTCATGACCACGTAATTGCGTCATCGTGGCCCCGTCCCCACTACACAATGGCGAGATTACCAGCATTCTAAAGCAGGGAATGAGGCCACGATCACGCGATTCATCACAAATCGTGTAATTACCCCCCTTCCCACACAAGGGTGTGTGGAGGAGGTGCAGGGGAAGGCCATTCCTGTCGAGTAGGCAAGTATAACCAGGGGCGTATCTACACATTAGCCAGGATGGCAGACGCCAGGGGCGCCGAGGGGGGGTGCCACCCAGCTGTGCCATCCTTGGCCAGGTGGTAGATACGTCCTGGGTCTTCTCATCAAAAAAAAAAAAACACCTTCATTTCCCGGCGCCGGCAGGCGTGCACTTCGGGAAGCTGCACAAGCCCGGAGAGGGCTGGCAGCAGCAGCCTCATCCACGCAGCTCCCTGTAGTGCACGGCTACGCACCTGCCGGCGCCGTGAGATCAGGGTTTTTTTTGTGTGGAGAGAAGACCCGGCGCGCATGACCAGTGCTAAAGAGAGGACAGAGGAGCCGTGGCCACTGCAACAACAAGGTAAGTGGGCATTGGGGGCACGGAATGGGACCTGCCAGGGCTGGCTGGGGAGTGGGGACTTTAGAATGGGGGCTGGCTGGGGAGTGGGGTCACAGAAGGGGACCTGCTAGGGCTGGCTGGGGAGTGGGGTCTTAGAAGGGTGGCAGGCTGTTTGTTTTCCATGTGGAAGTAAAAGTGTGTTTTTTACTATTAAAATAGTAAAAGCTGTGTGAGGGGACGGGGCTGTGAGGGGGAGAGCTGGGGGTGGAGGGGGGGCGCCAGTCGCTTATTTTGCCAGGGGCGCTCTGACCCTTAGATACACCCCTGAGTATGATTTAGAAAATATCACTCCTAGCCCATATCTTGTATGCACAACAGCAAATACAGGTGTACTAAACTGAAACATTGTGGTAAAACCCTCAAAAATGCAGTATGAGGGTTTTACAACATTTCCTATATGTATTAAACACCGGAATGCATCGCTTTGTCCCAGTGGATAATGCCATCTTCAGATGGCGTTACCCAATAGAAGACTGTAGGCTTCTTATTGGAACGCCCCCTGAGAGGGATCCAATCAAATCCCTCCGAGATTTAATAGGATCGCCAGAGGGACTTCTGGGTGTTAGACTTGGAAGTCCCTCTATCCGAGGCTATCACAAAGGACAGCTATCGGGAGAGCTGTCCTTTGCTATTTTAATTGCATTTCTAAGTACATACCAGGGTAATTAACCCCGATATGTACCTGATAAGAGGCGGGATGTAACACATTGTGGATGCGATGCTTAGTACATCTCGCACATAATCAGCTGCTGTGATTGGTCACTTTGAAGATGGTGATCTTCTGCATTTTTTTACTTTAATGGACGACAATCAGGGAAAAACATATGAAATAGTTAGCAAATTGCTTCGTTTTAAAACGAATAGAGTTTTAGAGCCATATTTATTAAACTGAAATTACGGGAAATCCCTGGAGGGAATCCATGCAAAATGTAAATATTCCCTACATTTAACATGGATATCTGCCGCGGTCGCTCAATTTCAGACCACAAAGCATCCTCTCATCATTCGAGCGGGATCCTTAGAGTGAAGCGTGGGGGAGCAAAAGCATAATGGGCCTGATTCAGAGCCGCTCGTTTGCTCCGAGCGATGTTAGCACAACTGCGCATGCGTATGGTTTGTAATACGCAAGCGCGAACCAGTCAGTACGGTGGGAAATCGTGTGCTCGCAAAATAGCGAATGCCTGCTAATTTCAGTGACAGGATGAGGCGTTTGTGGGTGGTAACAGGGGAAGGTGCTTGAAAACGGGGAGTGGAGATCCGAACGCAGGCGTGCCAAACGGTCAAAACGGGCGTTTTAAGGGTGTGCATAATTAACAAAGCAGCGTCATCGACCACGTCACTTGGTTGTCTTTTAGCCTGAACTGCTCGCATGATTGCGGTAGGAAAATGCTACCACAAGAATAGCGAGCAGTTCATACGCTTTTCGATGTACTCCATTAATCAAATAAATAGCGGAGATGACGTAGGATGCGAGTGGCCAGGGGGCGTTTTTAAAAAAATAGCGAGCGCATGTTTCGTTTGCTCGTTCAGACATAGAGGCGTCAACAGACCGCAAAGAGCGAGCGCTTAATTTAAATAGCCACCCCCTTTTTCTGAACGAGCGTCCGCAAATAGCGTCCGGCTCTGAATCAGGCCCAAAGTACAATGATCCCATACGTGATCACTTTACTTGTTACTGATTGCCGGGGCGGGTTATTATCAGAGCCTCTGTCTTAGCGACTTAGGATTCATACCTTCTGATGAATAACGATTCCTTATTGCCACAAATTGCAGCAATAAGGAGTCTTTGTTATCGGGGGCAGAACACAATTCAAAAGAAATATGTCCCCAAGCGCACATCTCATTTACACTCTACTGTGAGTTTATGACCAATTTCTGCCATAATAAGGAGGATATATTGTAAACGGAATGGGTATGATATGCCGGCGGTTCAAATGCCGACGCGGGAATGCCGATGGTGCAGTACCTTAACCCTGCCCCTCTCCCCCCTAACCTCCCCTGGTGGTGCCTAACCCTACGGTGGTGCCTAACTATAACTCCCCCTTCCCGCAGCCTAACCTTAACCCTTCCCGGGGAGTGCCTTACCCTAACTCAACAGGGGAGGTTCCTAAACCTAACCTCACCATCCCCGGGCTAAGTGCGATACTTACCCGTATACTTAATTTCGGGGCGGTCGGGATGCCGGATATCAGTATCCTGATGTCTTCAGGATGGCGGCGTCATTATGGTGGGCGTCGGGATTCCGGTGTCGGTATATCGACATCTGGAATCCCGTCCACCGGCATCTTGAACGTATACCATTGTACACACCAGATGGCCTCAGAATGGAAGCATACAATCTGTAACTACCGGTTATCTGGCCCCCCTCATGCCAAGCAGAAACTCTATGCCAGCCGGCCTGCACACATCAGGAGGGCTTCCCTGCTCATTCACATAAAAGAAACGAAAACGCATTCAGCAAATAAGGACGACACTTATTATCACTAATGACTGCAGACCATCTGGCTCTGCCGGCACGGCTGGCTGTGACTGCCTTCTTAGTGGTTTGCTTTGTAAAACATTAGAGGAAACTGTACTCATCTGCTATCTGATAGTTGGGTACATTTACGTGTATCTTACTGGCTTTGCATTGTCGGCTTATTTTCCGGATCACCTAGCGCCAGTGAATAAGTCAACACTGGGCTACAGAAAGAATTATGGAAAGTAGCACAAAATCATTTATTTTGAAAGGGGAAATTTCCAGACTGTACTAGGAAAATATGAAAGTGGTCACTGGTACCAGCAATCTCAGCCTTACTCCATCACCAAAATTACACCTCACACCTACCAGGAACTGCTCATCTGCGAACCAATATCCAGTACTGTAACCAGGGGCGCCGAGAGGGGGGGGGGGGAGCGGGTACAGATTACCGGGGCCCGGGCTTCCTGAGGGGCCCGGCGGAGGCCCGGGTCAGGTGCCACTCCCCCTCCCTCACAGCAGCCCAGCACACAGCGTGTGCTGAGCTGCAGTGGAGACTGCTCATGGCTGCTGAGCAGCAGTCTCCTAAGCCTGTGGGGGGGAGCGATCACACTGATCGCGCCCCACTGGCTTTGAGCAGGGCTGAGGGGGCACAGAGCGCCCCCCCTCCCAGCGCGCAGCGGCGCTGCATATCTGTCTGTTTTTCCGGGGAGGGGGGCGTGGCCACGCCTCCCGCGATTAGGCCACGCCCTATTGCCCGGGCCCACTGCGGCTCTCAGCGGGCCTGACTGTAACATACAGTATGTACCAGTCTGACCCAGCGGCTAGAGTTCTATATACACTGGGACTAATGCAGAGATATGCGCTCCTCTGATTGCAGGAGCACATTGCGATTACTAAAAAAAAAAAAAGCTCTACTCAATAGACTATAGATAGTTGTTTCAAATGCAAAATGTACACTACCATCAAATTTAATAAACATAGCACAATGGGGATTGTAGTGCGCCCCTGCTTCAAGGTTCATGTGGAGTATACATTTCCGGGAGATTGTGAAAGCGCCACCTATGAGCGCAGTGGTAAAGTGGGTGTGTACTGCTACATCTGAGGGGTGTGTCATACATGTGATGGGCGTGTACTGTTACATCTGAGAGGCGTGTCCTAACACTGACTTACATCCACATGTAAACAGCCCCAAAGCAGTTAGGGCTCTATTTATTAACATTATTTTTACTAAAATAAAGTGAAAAAGGGTGTTTTCTCACCTTTCACATTATTTTAGTATCACATGAATTTACTAAAGGGCAATTGGAGTAGAATTCGTAAAATTCTACCCCAAGCCATAATTATAACATATTTTTAGTAAGCAGATAGCTGTTCCCATAATTGTAAGGGGAAATGTGATCTGGCCAAAGTTACTAAAAATATATTGCGAAAAAATACCGGGGGAAGCTCTGTGATAATAACGCCACCTGGAGATGTCGTTATCAAAGGTTTCCTTCAGTTCCCCGACTCCTGCTCTGCTCTAACAGGCAGAGCAGACCACAAGCTGATCACTGTAAAAAAAAAAAAAAAACACTTACTGTACCTGCATCCAGAATGATCGGTGCCCCGGTGATGTCCTTTGGGGCTCCAGTCAGCTGGTGTCCCGGCTACTGCACTGTGACCCTGGTCAACTGCTGCATAGAACAGCTCACCAGGGTCACAGTGCAGGTTGGGAGACCAGCTGACCGTAGAGTCGTTGCTAGATCCAAGTTGAAGGATCTCCGACGTCACAACCACGTGACCGCTACGGCAGGGCCGGTAAGCTACCAGTGTAACTATCCATGTGGACATAGAAAGGGGATATAAATCTGTGGCGAGCGAAGCGAGCCACCATGCCCGAACCCTGGCCCATTTTTCTTTTTTAACACACGTTATCTCCAGGAAGTGTATGATTAATCAGAACCATCGAGAGCCATCGGAGCTGCACGCAGCGCTTGAGGTAGACCCTACTCCACCGCAAGCACTGAGATCACTGCAGGCTGAAATACAACCAAGTGACATATACAATGACGCTTCCATGCTAATTATACACACCCATAAAGCCCCGTTTTGACGCCCAGACATGCCTGCGTGCCCAGCACCAGTCCCCCGTTCTCAAGCACCTTCCCCTTATACCACCCACAAACGGCGCTTAATGTCACTCAAAGTAGTGCTCAGACTTTGTGCTAAGAGCGCACGATTCCCGATTGCAAGGACTGGTTCACGCACGTGCTCTGCGATGCATATGCATGCGCAGACAGGCGACAATCGGCCATAGCGTGCGTCTGCGGCTTAGCGTCCGTGTCTGAGTTAGTCCCATTGTGCCTTATTACCAATGCAGGGAAATGGCACTGATTAAGCACTTTGAATCTATATATCTCCAATTTCTTTTTTTTCCCCTCAAGTATATAACAGCTAAATAATGGGGATAAGGTGCAATCAGGGAGATTGCTGGACTCCTCAGGGAGAGATGGCCAGAATGATGTGGACTCAGGTACCAGGTCAGCAGCAAAGTGTCCCAGGAATATATTTAGCCATGTTGTAAACTCCTGTTTAGTCATGAGTTCGCTTACCAGCCATTCACCCTTTCAGTGGAGTCTGGGCCTGATTCAAACCCGGTCGCGAGTGCTGAGCGCTCACAACCGGGTCGGTGGTGGCCCACAGCGCATGCGCACGACGGAGCCGGCTCCGTCGTGCGCATGCGCGAGACCCGGCTAGCAACGGGCAATCTGTCGCTCCGGGTCTCGCACCAAAGGGGGCGAGCTGTCGATGTTGAGTGACAGCTCGCCCCGTTTGGTGGGCGGGCTGGGGGGTGGCTGCCCAAACGGAGGCGTTCCCGAGGGAACGCTTGCTGTTTAGGGATGGCCCCACTGACATCACGAGTGATGTCAGTGGAGAGCTTCCGGCTCTGTTAGAGCCGAAAGCTCTCTGGGGCTTGCGATGAACGAGACCCTACCACAAGGGTCTCGTCGCAAGCCCGATGGTCGCGATGGTCTTGACCATCGTGACCATCATCATGGCCGCTCGCTATAGCTGTGGGTGGTCACCCACAGCTATGCGAGCGGCCAGGAAGCCGCTCCAAAAAAAAAAGAACAAAACGCCCTGATTCAGAGCGAGCGCTCTTTCAGAGTGTCCGGCTCTGAATCAGGCTCTCTCTACGTTCTCCCCATGTTTGTGTGGGTTTCCTCTGTGTGCTCTGGTTTCTCTGAATCATTAAAACAAGAGGATTCTGGGACTGTTTTCAGTTCCAGTTTAACTTTCCTGTATGTGAAGCTTTCCATGACATTACTTGAACTGCACCTCTATATTACCCTTATTTACTGATGTCCATTCTGTTAATGGAACATGTGTACTCTAGACGTAAAGCACATTTGCAGGCGCACTTGCCACATATAATAAAATAGTCCCTAAATGCTCTGCATAATCATTACAAAGTAGACAGTGCACCATGCCGCTCCTCAACCATTCCCTCTCTACTGGGCAGTGCGAAAGCAGCACATCCTCCCCCACATCCCAAAGGCTATCAGTCCTGCCCTGACAAGCAGTCTCTTCCCAATCGTCTTTGGCTGTTGGGCTTGGGTAATTAGAATGTTTCATTCCTGCAGTGCAACTTTGTCATCCAGGTCATCTTCGTATAATAGAATGCAAAATACACACAGGCTTCAAATAAAGTTTAACTAAATAAAAGTTCCAGCCCCTCTTGGCGACAGGTTCTGGGCGGCTCGGCTGCATTTAGTGTCTAGCTCAGAATGTGCATCTTATTCACAACGATAAAACAACTGGGAGCGATAAAACTACTTTGCTCGATTGCATTGATCAATTTGATGTGTGACATGTTTACATCTGTGAGACTGAGGATTGCAACTGCGATTACGCACGCAATCAGCCGAATGTTGCATTATGCATATGCATCGCAGTGTGCGTCCTTGAACACTCCACTGCAATCAGGACTGAGATCGCAGTGACTACGCAGACCCATCGCAGAGTGATTGGCAGGAAGTACCGTTTAGGGGTGGTGACGGGGGGTGGTCGGCGAAACGCAGGCGTGCCAGTGCGTTTGAACGCCATTGCAGTGTTGTGCATAAATTATCCACAACAATGCCATATGCAGCTTGTGTACTCACTGCGTGCGTGGTCGTTAGCAATTCCTGAGTAAGGTCAGACCTTGTGCAAGTGTGTGTGCGGCTGCGATGGTACTCGGTGTTATAGATGGTTTTGCAGTCTTGCTAAGTATTATGGATATGTGTAAGGTAAGGTGGGCGTCCTTATGTTGTGCTGCAACGGCATAGTAGTAGCATATATTCGCAGTGCGACTGCGTGCGTAATCGCTATTGCATTCGCAGTTGCGATCCGTACTGACTCAGGCCACAACTTTTTCTCATGCTACATTCCGTTGTGAGTCATCTGCGACTTTGTACATTTAAAACGAATTCCTGTGCGGTTAAAGTCACAGCCCAGCGTCTGTAGCACACTGTGAGTTGTGTTTTGCTGCGTCTAAAATGCGCATAAGAGGCAAAATTTAAAGAAACCGACAGTACACTGCACCTCTCCGAGCATCTCAGTGGCGCCAGGCATGTCACGCCGTATGGCGTATAGGTGTATGAGGACACATCTGTATTTTATTAAATATAAAGTTAAATCGTTTCTTTTTTTATTGATCCACCTAACACAAAAAATAGATCATTTATTTCATGCTTAAGAGAGTTCTTAAGCTGGCCACACACTAGACCAACTTACATCCAACCATCCAACTTGTTCATTGGTTGGAATGAAAATCTGGTAAGGAATGAAAGCAAATGACAATCAGCAATTTGCTCCCAAACGCCGGAAAATGGACAAAAACTGTTGTTTGAACAAATTGTTTAAATCAAACATTTAACAAACTTGTCTGAACGACCATTTTCATCTGTTTTCTGGCATTTAGGAGCAAATTGCTGATCATCATTTACTGCCATATGTTACCAGATTTTCATTCCAACCAATCAACTAGTTGGCTGGTTGGATGTAAGTTGGTCTAGTGTGTGGCCAGCTTTACTGTTTTGCTATTATTGAAGGGAGTCTTCGGCATACTTACCGACTTTTCTTGAAGCCTTTCCGGGAGCAGCCGTAGAGGGGCTCCTGCTCTTAGCGTCGGAGGGCGGGGTCAGTCTACATATGTAAATAGGCCCCACCCCCTTTACAGGGAAATCCTGCTATGCCGGTATGTGAGGAGGGGGCGGGGCTAAATGTCAAATTTCTTGGAAAATCACTAGGAAGTGGGCGGGATGCGGGAGAACTGCCTACTCTTTTGGGGGTGCGGGGGGTTACCCGAAAAATTGGGAGCCTCCCGCAACTCCCAGGAGAGTAGGCAAGTATGGTCTTAAGGAGCCCTATTCATTAAACTAGAACCTTGGGGTATTAAGAGGCCCAAAGTTTCTAACTATGCCACTGCCAAATAACGGGGAGGTTGAGGAAAGTACCAGGGAAGTGGGTCCTGGATGATGTGCTCCCCTCACACTTGCTCTGTTGATATCCCCTGTGGGATCGGGCAATCCCAGGAGTTGAGGTTCTAAAAGTAGGTAACTATGGTTACTGTGGTGCAAACATTTGAACTCTTATAAAGCAGATACCTGTACTGTAGACTATGGACATAGGGCCTGATGCAACACGGATCGCTATTGTGATCGCGGATGCGTAATCACACGCAGTTCTGCGAAAATATGCTAATGTTTGCAACTGCTCAGCCAGCATAGAAACGCCCACTACCGCTTTCTCACATCCGTAAGACCTCCTGCATGTATATCGGTAACATCGGCTTCTCAAGCAGAATTACAGCCCCTCTGACCTGTCTCAGAAATTGCAAGTCTCATTGCGCGCAGTGAGTACTCAGGCTGCGTATGCCGTCACAGTGGCTACTTTATGCACGCCCATGCAACGTCGTTTAAACAGACAGACACGCCTGCGTTTCTTTGACCACTCCCCCGTCACAACTCCCAAACGCTGACATCCCGGCACTCACTCTGCGATGGCTTTCTTTCTGCGTGCATGATTGTAGTGCGATCGCAATGCAGTACACACCACCGGGCTGATCTGCGTGCGCGGTTGCAATTACGATCCATGCTGAATCAGGCCCATAGTTATAGTGGGTGCAGTGGGGCCAGAGGCTTGGGGGAGGGGGCAGTTAACAATATGCCACATTGTAGTGTCACCAGTGCACATTATGCCACATAGTACCCCAGATCACCTTATGCCATTCAGCATCCCAGTATGTATTATGCCACATTGTAGTGCCCACAGTTCATATTATACCACACTGCTGTGTCCACAGTTCATATTATGTCACATTGTAGTGCCTTCAGTTCATATTATGCCACATTACAGTGACCCCAGTTCATATTATGTTATATTGCAGTGCCCCCAGTTCATTATTATATCACACTATAGTGCCTACAATTCCGATTTTTACATATTACAGGGCACCTTTTCATGTTATGTCATATTGCAGTGTATATCATATTATGGCACATTACAGTGCCCCAGTACATTATAACATCTACTACCCACACACACCCTTACTAGTATGATATCCACTACCCCTCCCCCACCCCACCAATATAACATCTACAACATGCACCACTACAATGTAACATAATATAAACTGGGGGCACTGGGCCTGCCTCTTAGTATGCAGAGGTACTGAGAAATTATGCTTATTCTGCAGGAATCTGTACAGAGATCTCCACCGCCTGTGTCTCTAATCCGCCACTTGCGTACAAAGACACAGCATCAGTAGCACCATCCAGCTTCCAAGAAACACTATGGATGGTCAGAAAGTCCATCCAAACTAAACCACCTTGGCCAGTGAAACTACGTACAGAGGGGATGCAGTCAGGAAGCTGACGGTCTAAATACCGACCGCCAGCTTCCCGACTGTCAAATCCCGGCAGGGTACTAATGACAGGCATCGAAATCCCGACGCCTGTCATTATTCCTACGCCGGGAGCTCATCGCCCAGCATACCGAACAAAGGCAGGCACGGACAGCTGCGGGGGGGGGTTAGGTTAGGGGCTACTGGGGGGGATTTAGGATTAGGCTAGAGGAATGGGGGTTAGTGTTAGGCACCCCCGGGGGAAGGTTAGGGTTAGGCACCCCTCCGGGAGACTTAGGTTTAGGTACTTACTGGGGGTTAGGGTTACTGGGGGGTTAGGGTTAGGCACTAGGAGGGGAGGTTAGGGTTAGGCACCCCTAAGGGAGGGTTAGGGTTGGGGGGGAGAAGATTAGGGTTAGGCAGTGTACTTACCCATTGGGATTTAGATGCCTGCCGGTCTTCTGCTGTCGGGATTTGAACCGCCGGGCATAGGTCTGGCAGTCATCCATATCGATCCCATACAAAGACGTGCTCACAAATCGCTTGTAACACACCTTCCTTTGCCCATTATCTCCCATTAACGCCCACTGTGAATCACTCGCGTCTAAATTCTCACCACAACCACCTTTGGTAAACCATCGTGACCCAAGTGCAGTACGACTCAGACGCATGCGCATCACAAAAGACATTGTCCAACTGCGCAAACATCAGCATACAGTAGCATCCACCTTTGAATAATAGCCCCCTGTGGGGTATATAATATGAGTGAGGGCACAACTATGGGGCATAAAATGAGCGACCACTGTGGGGCAAAGGCCCCTTCAAAATATTGCTGTGGGGAACACAAAGGTTCGGCTACACCCCTGCTATAGACATACAGTATATTTACAAATAAGCAAGCAAACAATTTCCTGGCTGGTGTAATAACAATGGGTCACTTAACAATACTACATCCAATGTGCCCACAGTGACCTCCTATCTGATATCTGACCATCGCTTGTCATAGGAATGTGCTCGTCATTGCTTTCACCCTTGAAAATAACAGCTAGTACCATTTCAGTAATACTCCTAGTGCAGATTACATATTACACATTAACTGGGTCACAGACATGCTAAATTAAGTAAAAGCAGATACTGTATCCAAGGACATAAATTTTTTGGCAATTACCTATCTTTGTATTGTGCAAGAGGATTTCATCACGTGACAAACCATCAGCATGCACATAAATTACAGTATTGCTGGATGTTATTTAAAGCAATAATCCCACATAGAAGGAATTTTTTTATTTAACTAACAAAGGTAACTTTTCCGCATGTGTTTTCGCCAAATCATTATCTCCTTTTCAAAATATCTCTGGAGGGCAGACAAGTATGGCTGCCGGTCACACTCACAAGCTCTCAGCACTGCATGTGAAAGCAAAGGGAGGAAAAGGACAAAGGAGGAAGTTTGCAGTGCACAGGTAGTCAGAGCTCACAGGGATGATGGCAATAACAGCATGTCTGCAGTACATGTACCTCTGCAATCCATCTTAAATAGGCTTTCACATGCTTTGATGGTAACTGAGTTGGGCTATGAATTGTCGGCTGAGTAGGGTGGTGAGATTGCAAATAGAATTCTCATTATACAGAACTTTGTTACGATTGTTGAAGGATAAAATCCACGCAACATTTAAGCTGTTTCACTCAGGTATGTGGTAGTAGCAAAGAATAAAGGTCTGGGCCGCTGATTTGAGAACGCCCCACCAGGCCGTAACTAGAGGTCTGCAAGCTGTTTCGCCGCACAGAGCGCAGGGCACCATTGCTGCCCCACGGACCCTGCATCTGGCAAGCAGGGTGCCTGGAATGGCACCCGGCAGCCAGTATCAGTGCTGCAGTTCTGGTCTGAGCGTCCTTTGGATGCTCCACACATGCACCCTCCAGTCTGTACAGCCGCCAGGAACATCCAGAGTATGCTGCTGTGGTGCCGCTGCTCTTCCCGTTACCCTGTTACGGCGCTGCGCCCCACCAAAGATCACAAGAGGCGTCTTGTGTAAAAGACGCCCACTGCAGGGTTTTGTGATCCGATGCTTCATCCAAAGACGCAGCATCAGATCAACTGCGTGTACATCGGACATCTGAGTAACACTAGGTTTACTCAGGATGTCCGGTGAAATAACGCTGCCAGGGCAAGTGAAGTTGCGGCCAAGGATGCAGCCACTGACTTTGGTGTGCCCGGAAAACGCGACCGACATGTCCTCATTTTCTACAATGCTGCCCATCCCGCCCCCAAATGCCAGCAGCAGATCTGCACATGCGCAGCGTGGCTTCTGTGCATTAACAAAAGCTAATTCCGGCGCTGTGTGCTAATCACTAAGTCATCCACATTGGGGGTCATTATCCATGGTTGCAGCAATGACTATATACAAACTCTGTATCAGTTTGCAGATTTCAACAGTTATATATATACACACTGGTCTGCGCTACCATATAGTGGTTTACCCCTTGGACAAATAATAGATGAGGATTCCCCACAGGAGTTTGAAATAAACAACCCAAGATTAAAAATTATAATCACAAATAAGATGGACAACGTTGTCCTAAAAAGAAAAACAGCTTCTGGAGAGAATAATGACAGATGCGTCAGTCCTTAAAAATATTTAATTAATCCATTTAAAATCTTTCCAACATTATGAAAGCAAGCACAATGAACATACAATTACAAAATAAAAAAATGTTATATAGTGTAACAACAAATAGAAGCAATACCTGTATGTTGCAGATCTCTTGATTCATTAGATGTTACAAATATCACAAACAATTCCTTTGAGTAGGTTCCTAGAAAATCTCTGTTTCAAAAGTAGCCGCCGGCTTATCCAGTTTTATTACTATTGACACTATATAGTGTAGAAAACAAGGTCCCGTCTTTACACTTTAAAGATGAATCACATAATAGAACATAGGGCCTGATTCAGAGCCGGACGCTCTGACCAGAGCGCTCGCTCTGAATCAGGACCGGCCTACCTAAAATTGGAGCGGCCTCCTGGCCACTCGCATAGCTGTGGGTGACCACCCACAGCTTATGCGAGCGGCCAAAAAGATGGTCGCGATGGTCAAGACCATCGCGACCATCGGGCTTGCGACGAGACCCGTGCGGTAGGGTCTCGTTGCCGCAAGTCCTGGAGTGATTTTGGCTCTATCAGAGCCAAAAGCACTCCCAATGACATCACTAGTGATGTCAGTGGGGCCGGACCCAGACCTTAGGCGTTCCCATGGGAACGCCTCCGTCACACCCTCCGTCACACTCACCATCGACAGCACGCCCCCTTTGGTGTGAGACCCCGAGCAATGGCTTCCCCGTCGCTCGCCGGGTCTCGCGCATGCGCACGACGGAGGCGCCTCCGTCGTGCGCATGCGCATTTGGGTAACATCGACCCGCTTGCGAGCATACAGCGCTCGCGAGGGGGTCTGAATGAGACCCATAGTCTGCACTCTGACCAGTATAATTTCAGAATTCAGATTTTAATTGCTTCAGTGGACCTCCTTATAAAAGTGTGATCAGCACTTTATAAGCCTGATAGGTACGGCAGCACATTTATCATAGATGTCAGATTATCTGCAAAGTCTTAATAGCAATCAGTCAGAATGTCATGAGGCAGCAGCAGGGAATAGACGAAACTGGGGGGTGGTCCGGGGGTGCACAGGACCACCCATTAGCCCAGTTTGCTTAAAAAAAATGGCCACCGGGGGAGCTGCTGCGCATACCCAGCAGCAGCTCTTCCCACAAGCGGTAAAGCAAAGGAGCAGCAGGTAAGTGCTGGCGGCGACTGCAGGGAGGGGGGGTGGGGATTGGAGCTGTGCATAGTGCTGAGGGGGGAGGGGGGGATTGGAGCTGTGCACTTTGCTAAGGGGGGAGGGGGGAGGGGGAAGTGGAGCTGTGCACAGTGCTGAGGGGTGATTGGAGCTGTGCACAGTGCTGAGGGGGGGAAGTGGAGCTGTTCACAGTGCTGAGTGGGGAGCGGGGGATTGGAGCTGTGCACAGTGCTGAGGGGGAGGGGGGGATTTGAACTGTGCACAGTGCTGAGGGGGGATTGGAGCTGTGCACAGTGCTGAGGGGGGATTAGAGCTGTGCACAGTGCCGAGGGGGGATTGGAGCCATGCACAGTGCTGAGAGGGAAGGGGAGGATTGGAGCTGTGCACAGTGCTGAGGGGGGAGGGGGGTTGGAGCTGTGCACAGTGCTGAGGGCTGAGGGGGGTATTGGAACTGTGCACAGTGCTGAGGGGGGGAGGGGGGATTGGAGCTGTGCACAGTGCTGAGGAGGGAGGAGGGGGGACTGGAGCTGTGCACAGTGCTGAGGGGGGATTGGAGCTGTGCACAGTGCTGAGAGGGGGAATTGGAGCTGACTGCACAGGGGTCTGGGGAGGAAGGTTGGCGCTAACTGCACAGGGCTGGGGGGATTGGAGCTGAATGCACAGGGCTACGGGGGAGGGGGGATTGGAGCTTACTGCACAGTGGGCTAGGAGATATGGTTGGAGCTGACTGCAAAGGGCTGGAGGGGGGTTGGAGTTAACACAGGGCTGGGGTGACACGGGCTGGGGAATGATGCTGACGCACACTGTGGCTGGGGGAATGGGGCTGAGAGATGCACTGGGGCAGAGATGCACACTGGGGTCGGGGAAATGGGGCTTAGAGGCACACTTGGGCAGAGAGACGCATGCTGGGGCTGATAGACGCACACTGGGGTCAGGGAAATGGGGCTTAGAGACACTGGGGCAGAGAGATGCACACTGGGGTCGGGGAAATGGGGCTTAGAGACACACTGGGAAGTACACAGGGGCTGAGAGACGCACACTGGGTCGGGGCAATGGGGTTGAGAGATGCAGACTTGGGTCGGGGGAAAGGGGCTGGGAGACACTCTGGGGCTGAGAGGTGCACACTGACGTTGGGTGAATGGGGCAGCGAGACGCACACTGGGGCCGGAGGAATGGGGATGAGAGATACACTGGGGCTAAGAGATGTACACTGGGGCCAGGAGAATGGGGATGAGAGATTCACTGGGGCAGAGAGACGCACACTGGGGCCGGGGTAATGGGGCTGAGAGACTCACTGGGGCAAAGAGATGCACACTGGGGCTGAGAGATGAACACTGGGGTCGGGGGAATGGGGCAGAAAGACGCACACTGGGGCTGGTGGAATAAGGCTGAGAGCCACAGGTGGGCCTGGGGATGGAAAGAGACAAGGGGGCCTGGAGATAGAGAAACATGGAGGCCTGGAGATAAAGAGACACAGAGATCCTGGAGAACCACAGAGGGGCCTGGTGATGGAGACATTGGGGGGTCTGGGGTAACACAGGGGAGCCTGGAGAGACACAAAAGTTTGATCAGGGAAATCACATTTTTCCTGCACAAAAGCTTCTGTTACTACAGTATATATTATCTGGTTATGATGATGACATGGGTTATATTTCTACGTAAACAGACAATGTTATCTCCTACATGAATAGTGAATACCGGCTGAAGACGCTGCCCAGTGAGGCTCAAATTCCTCAGAGGTTCCCCTTTGCAGATAAACCACCATATAGGTAAGAAAAGACTTTCAATCAAACTGACTGGTGTCCCAAAAACCCGCCTAGTGGTGACACCAAGGTGACAGGAGCCGGGTGCTGCACTGTAGCATTAAATGCAGCACCCGGCTCCTGACAGTATGAAGGAGCCGGCACTGCACAGTGCTCACCCGTACTTCTTCCACACACCAGACCACTGGGGTTCGGGCTGCGAGGCCATTCCCCCTTCTCCAGTGACCAAGCCCCCTGTTCAAGAGGCCATGCCCCCTTTTTTGGCGGCGCGCGGCGTAGCCACCCATTACCAGATTTCTAGTTTCACCTATGGGCCAGGGATATCGAGAGCCTGACAGGATATGCAGAATAGCCGCGCTGTCTTGCAGGTTCCAGAGTAAATTGAATCCATTGTTTTTATATCAATGTGGTTTAAATAACAGGATGTGTCACAGATTAGGCTTTTGAAATGTCCACACATAGTTAATTGTCTATACTGTCATTCATTAAGCATCACCTGTGGAAGCAGGATATAAGGGATTTCCATTGGCCTCCCTAATACCTTTGAAAAAGTCACATGGCTCTTTGACGAAACGCGTTAGTTGGACGCTACTACCAGTTTGAAAAATTTGCATTGATCTCTGCTTAACTATACCGCTTTTATATCTAAATTCCGGGTCTGACCTGGAGGTTGGAACAGGGTATTCAGGATATTCCTGAGTTGGCGCCGCTCACACCGGAGCTGGGTCTGCAGTGACCCGACTCTTCCAGGGTGGAAGTGGATGCTTGGAGATGACGTTATCTCCAAGTGCCATTGAAGTCGGCCAACCGGCCGGCATGCAGCGCGCTCCAGAATATTGTGACCCGGATCGTGCAGTTTACACTGCAGGGTTTCACGGGTCATTCCCATGTTAAACCCTGCAAGTTACCTGGGTTGGATTGCCGGGTCACTCGACCTGGGAATCCAGCCCTGTCCCCTTTTACACCAAGGAGCTACCCGGGTTAACCCTGCAATAACCCGGGTTTTAGTTCTGGTGTAAAAGGGGTATTGCTCTGGATACCGCAAGATAGTGCAGTATTCTGATATTCAGGCTCTCGATATCCCTGCTGCTGCCTCACGACATTCTGCTGATTGCTATTAAGGGGGCCCCCATAACGGCTGGACAGCACTCAGTAAGTATACCCTGGAGTACCGAATGGCCACACCTGTGGAACCGGAGATGAACTAAGTTGATCACTACCCTCCATGCACACCTGAACATCAGAGCTATATACCTGGTACTGGAGATTAACGCGCTGACTGTGGCCGATGGTATAATCAATTGTCCGTATTACCAGCAGAGGATATGCATATGGTCCGTAAGTGATACTATCATTATATCACAAGTTTATTAGTAAGTGAATGTTACTCTACACACAGGAGGAGACTTTGCAGATAATCTGACATCTATGATAAATGTGTTGCCGTACTTATCAGGCTTATAAAGTGCTGATCACACTTTTATAAGGAGGTCCACTGAAGCAATTAATATCTGAATGCTGAAATTATACTGGTCAGAGTGCAGACTCTGGGCCTGATTCAGACCCGTTCGCTAGACTGCATGCGCACGTAGCCTGCCAATGTTTGCAATCTGCACATGCATATAAGACGCAGTGCGCGTGCGCGAACCAGTCCATGTGTTTGCACCCTGTACACAGACGTCCCTCCAGAATGAGTGACAGGAAATGACATTTGTGGGTGGTGACAGGGGGTGGTCGATGGTAACGCAGGCGTGTCTGTGCGTTGGAACGCCGTATCAGGGGCGTGCATAATAAAGATGCATCGTCAGCTTACACGTCACATGGCTGAATTACACACAGCAGCACTTGCAGTGCTTGCGGTAGGGTATGGTCAGCCACAAGTGCTGCGTATGGGTCCGATGTTACTCGATGTTACCGATTGTTTAATACACTTCCTGGAGATGACGTGTGTGACTAAGGGAAAGTGGGCGTCTTGTGACAGGCTGGTGGGCGTCTAAATACATACCATGACGGCACAGTAAGACATAGGGGGTCATTCAGTACGCTCACAAGCGGGTCGATGTTCCTCACTGCGCATGCGCACGACGGAGGGAGCTCCGTCGTGCGCATGCGCGAGACCCGACGAGCGACGGGCTCACCATCGCTCCGGGTCTCGCACCAAAGGGGGCGTGCTGTCGATGTTGATTGACAGCACGCCACCTTTGGTGGGCGTGCCGGGGGCGTGCCTGCCAGACGGAGGCGTTCCCATGGGAGGCGTTCCCGTCTGGGTCCGGCCCCACTGACATCACTAGTGATGTCAGTGGGAGTGATTTTGGCTCTGATAGAGCCAAAATCACTACAGGGCTTGCGACAGGGAGACCCTACCGCAGGGTCTCCGTCGCAAGTCCGATGGTTGCGATGGTCAAGACCATCGCGACCATCTTTTTGGCCGCTCGCATATGCTGTGGGTGGTCACCCCTAGCTATCGAGCGGCCAGGAGGCCGCTCCATTTTCAGGGAGGAGGGCCCTGATTCAGAGCGAGCACTCTGGTCAGAGCGTTCAGCTCTGAATCAGGCCCATAGTGCTAGCGATCGCGGGATTTGCATACTTTAGCCTAGCGCACAGGTGTGAATCAAGCCCTATGTTCTATAATGTGATTCCTCTTTAAAGTGTAAAGTCGGGACCTTTTTCTCTACACTATATAGTGTCAATATTAATAAAACTGGTTAAGCCGGCGGCTACTATTGAAACAGAGAGATTTCTCCGGGAGCCTACTCAAAGGAAGTGTTTGTGATATTTGTAACATCTAATGAACCAAGAGATCTGCAACATATTGCTTCTATTCGTTGTTACATTGTATAATAAAAATTTATTTTGCAAATTCATATTAAATCCAGAGTTAGTCCTTTTTAAAGTAACCAAATATATTAGTCATCCAACTGTGTTTGCATGTAAGGATGTAACTAGTACTTTGTGGGCCACATAGCAAGAACTTAAAAGCCCCGCCTCCCAGAGGTAAAAAAAACACATACATTTACCCCCACACAGAGCCCATTCATGTTATGCCACACAGAGCCCATTCAGCTTATGCCACTCAGTAGTACATGATGTCATGCAGTAGTAGTGAGCCTTGTACATTATGCCACACAGTAATGCCCCTTGCATTACACAGTAATGCCCCCTTGCACATTATACCACACAGTAATGCTTTTTACAGATTCTGGGCGGGATGCATGACGCATCGCACTCGCGATGCGATGCATTGCGTCAGTCATCGCATGCATGCCGGCGTTGGTAAAGCCGGTATGCATGATGATCCCTACAAAGTGCCGCTCTGTCGGTAAGAGCGGCCCTTTGCGGTGGAGGGTCTTCCGGGTCTATGAGCCAGAAGCCCCTACGGAGTCCTTCTGTGCATGCACAGAAGGACGCACGTGCAGTGGGGGTGCTGGGAGGTATCTGATTGGATCCCTCTATCAGCACTCTGCAGAGAGAAGCCCATAGGCTTCTATGGGTAACGCCATAAGGAAGATGGCATTACCCACCACAACCAAGCACTCCGGGGCTTGGTGCAAATGAGAACTGTAGTCAAACAGCATTTTCGGGGTTTTACCGCATTTCTCGACTTGCTGTATCCCGCTATATGCCACATAGTAGTAGTGCACCATATAACACATTATGCCACACAATTGTAGTGCCGCCTACACATTATGCCCCCCTCCCCCAGCAACTCACTTCCCCATGTCCCTCAAGCAGCCTCTCGCCTCCCCCTGTGTGCCTTCAACAGCCAGCAGGTGTGGATTTGGTGCCGGGCCGGCAGCTAACTACAGCTGGCGCACCGGCAGGCAGCGGCAGACATGGACAAACAGTGCCAGCAGAATTTTAATTTGTCACCGGTTGCAAGCCAATCGGAGTTCAGCAGACCGGCAGCCAATCGGGAGCCATCACTGCTGATTGACTGTTGGTCCATGAGCTCTGATTGCCTCTCGATCGGTGGTGCTGTCTCTCCATGTCTACCTGCCGGTGCACCAGCTGTAATCAGCTGGCGGGCCGGCACCAAATCAACATCACTGACACCCGAGCCCCCTTGGCGCCCATGACTGGATCGGCTCACCTTGTGTGCGTGACTGGGTGCAGGTGGAACGGCGGACGACAAAGGCGGCTCTGGCACCATAGCAGCTGCACCCCTTACACACGTGATAGTTACACCACTGTATGCATGCATGTTAGCAAACAGTAGGGTCCTTTTCAGGATGAATGGAATGGGGTTATAGGCGAGGACAATGTAAACAAATAAAGACTGCGGGTGTACAACAGGGTCCAGTCTTCAACCCGGGCAATGCCGGGAATTACAGCTAGTGTTTCATAACTGCTCAGAGTGGATGCTGACTTTACTTTCAGTACAAATTAACTATTCCCAGTAGCTTTGTGTAAAATTTAATGTATTAGGGCATAATTCAGAGATGTATACTAAGCTGCTTGCGCAGTTTACTGATAATCGCTAAACTGCGTAAATATCGGCATTGCGTACGTCTCTGAATCAGGCCCTTAGTTTCCAAAATCCAGCTTTTGCCTTTTACTGACAGAAAAAAATACTTACTGAAAGATTTTATTGTGATTCATATAACATTCATAGAATTTCATATACATTTTGCCATTTGTTCTGGTGCAGTATTAATAAAGCTCCAGGTTGGTATTACCACAGCTCAACAGTGCCCAAAGAACAGGCAGTGGCATAACCAGGGTCTTTGGTGCCCAGGGAAAGATGGTGCCCCCCCCAACTGTCGGCTTGATTCATTACAGATTGCTATTGCAGCTGCGATTACACACACAGGCCCTGATTCAGAGCCGGACGCTCTGACAGAGCGCTCGCTCTGAAGCAGGGCTGTCCCTCCTTCATTTTGGAGCGGCCTCCTGGCCACTCGCATAGCTGTAGGTGACCACCCTCAGCTATAGTGAGCGGCCAAAATGATGGCCGCGATGGTCAAGACCATCGCGACCATCGGGCTTGCGACGAGACCCTGCGGTAGGGTCTCGCTGCCGCAAGCCCAGGAGTGCTTTTGGCTCTATCAGAGCCAAACGCACTCCCACTGACATCACTTGTGATGTCAGTGGGGCCAGCCCCAAACGGTATGCGTTCCCATGGGAACGCCTCCGTCTGGCCAGCCACGCCCCCGGCCCGCCCACCAAAGGGGGGGCGTGCTGTCACTCAACATCGAGAGCACATCCCCTTTGGTACGAGACCCGGAGCGACGGCTTGCCAGTCGCTATCCGTGTCTCGCGCATGCGCATGCGCACGTCGGAGCCGGCTCCATCATTCACATGCGCACTGGGCCACCATCGACCCGCTTGCGAGCGCTCAGCACTCGCGAGCGGGTCTGAATCAGGCCCACAGTTCTGCTGCGAAAATTGCTAAGGTTTGCAACTGCTGAGCCAGCATAGAGACGCCCAATACCGATTTCTCACATAGGACAATCTGTGTATACTGTTGCAATTGCGCTCTGTGATGAATGAAGCCCTGTATGCACATGCCAAAAACTGTGCATGGCCACATGCTACAAGGGGCATGGGCATTGAAAAACGGGGACATGACAAACCACCGTTTCTCATCACTCTGGGAACATTCCTTTCCATATGCAACTTAATGCCCCCAGTAGTAGTGCCTCTTATGCAATTCCCCTAGTAGTAGTGCCCCTTATGCCATGCCCCTAGTAGTAGTGCACCTTATACAATGCCCCAGTAGCAGCGCCCTTTATGCCATGCCCCCAAGTAGTAGTGCCCTTTATGCAATGCCCCTTATGCAGTGCCCCTTATGCACTGCCCCCAATAGTGCCCCTTATGCAGTGCCTTCAGTAGTGCCTCTCATGCAGTGCCCCCAGTAGTGTCCCTTATGCAGTGCCCCCAGTAGTGTCCCTTATGCAGTGCCCCCAGAAGTGCCCCATATACAGTGCCTCTTATGCAGTGCCTTCAGTAGTGCCTCTTATGCAGTGCCCCCAGTAGATATCGCAGCTGGGTAGTACACTTACTGTCAGTGACTGTACTACCTGGCGCCGGCGGCGGTGTGTTTGTTTTACTGTGTAGAGCCACTAGCGGCACTGACCTGGACAGCGGCCGACAGTTGCACTGTCCAGGGCCTTTAAGAGCCAGCCTAGGCTAGGGGGGGAGTGGGGGCGTCGATTAATTGTGGGAGACAAAGATCCTAGTTGCAGTGCTACGCGCTGGGGAGGGGGCCGCTGTGAGCACCTCAGCCTGGCGCTAATCCAGGGTAGGGGTGCGATCAGTTATATCAGTCCCCCCCACAGGCATAGCAATGAACAGTCTTCCATTGCAGCCCCGCACACAGCAGCATGTGCTGGGCTGTTGTCTGGTAGAGGGAGGGGGGCGGTATCGGACTTGGGCCCCTCCAAAAAATCCAGAGCCCGGGTAATTAAATACCTGCTCAGCTCCCCTCTCGGCGCCCCTGGCACTGTCCACTAGCATTGACAGGGGCGCGTTTCAAAACTTTCACAGTCTGTTGCACGCTAGTACACAAGGGGTAGGCTAAAACTAGCATTTGCATATTACCGCCGCTGCAACGCCGCAAAAGTTTGTAGACGCGGTTGCGCATGCATTAGCGTTCCCCTCTGAATCAGGCCCTGTGTCACTAGCAACGCCCTCCCCGTCTAGACCAGAGAGATGATCAACTATGACTGCTCTCTGCTATGCCAACCACTGTAGTCCCAAAACAGGACATTGTACATCACATTAATATACAATAATTAATCACTTGCAGTAATAATTTTACCTTAAAGTACATAACATAGCTAAAACACTCCCTACATACTGACCGGGGCAGTAACTAGGGTAGTGCGACCAGTGGCACAGGGCACCGCAGGGCAGGGGGCGCTGTTTGGGCCTGTAAATTTTCCTGTTTATTATCATTCTCACTTGTAGCTTCCTCTTCTTTTATCCCCAGCATCTCCTGGCCTCCCCTATCTCTTCCCTGGTCCTTCCCCATGAGACCATGGCCCTTTTTCAGGTGCACTATCTTATGTCCCTATTTAAAAAATGAGGGGGGGTGGCGCCAATGCTCCCTCTGGCACAGGGCACCAGCAAGTCTAGTTACGACTCTGTGTCTGTAAAAGTACAGACTGCAACCCAGGCTGCCGATGCCTACCTCCAAGACAGTTTTCTGGAGCCACGACAAAGGGTTACAGCTTAGTATCCTAGAGTTTTAAAAAGTTAGAGGGGTGGGCAATAAGCGGCCCTCCAGCTTTTGTTGAACTATACATCCCAGCATGCCTTGCAACAGTTTTATGGGCAAAAAGCAAAACTGTGGCAGGACATGGGATGTGTAGTTATACAACAGCTGGGGTGGGGGGGGGGGGCGATAATAACTACCCACCGCTAAAGGAAAATTTACAGTTAAATGTGAGAAATACTACTAGAACAGAATAAGTATTTAATAATTTATTTATATTAGTTTCATATATTATATAATATTAATATATTATTATTATATAATATTAATAGTAATTTTCAGGGATATTTATAAAAAAAAAAAGTGGCCAGTCTCGGGCTTCCAATCCAGGTGAAGATTCAATAATGAAATATAAAATATATATTTAAATTAAAAGAAAAAATAAGAATAAAAAATATTTTAGCATAATGTATTTTATTGTTTCTCACATCTGCCATTGTCATCCTTAATGCTGTTGTCTTTCTTTAATTAGCGATAACTAGCTTTGTACGGGGAGGCTATCAAGGGAGAAGCCCCTGTGATGTGCACTACTAGCAATAGCAGGCGATGGCCATCGCATCCTAAGATCACGGACAGATAATTACAATGAAAGCAGATGTTTTCACCAGATTTGAGGATCTTCTCCCTTTGATACATAGACCCCTATATAAGATTTTTTTTTAAAAAGGTCACAGACACCAGCACTTTAATGATGTGATAAAACAGTTACCTTCTATGGCTCTCTTAAAGAAGACTTTACAGCTCCCGCAGGTGAGGACTCCATAGTGACAGCCTGATGCCTCATCTCCACAGATCAGACAAGTCTTCTGAGGCAAAGAGTCAAAGATGTACTGGGAAGTTTGTCCTGGTTCCTCAGGCCTTTAGATATAAACATAACGACAATAGGTTATTACTGTGACCCCTGTTGTAACCCCTATTAAAAGAGTTAAATGTAGTACACCGTACCACCTATCCCTTGTAGGATTTTAAGTGCCTCCACCCAAGCTAATGTAGGACAGATTTGAGTCTGCTTGGGAAAACTCAAATCTTCAGTTTAAACTAGTGTATTGTACTAGCAAGATACTCAGTGTTGTACTCAAATAATATGCCTCTAACACTATGAGGCCTATTCATCATCTCTTACTTTCTACAAAAGCAGGTGAAAATGATAATTTCTACAATTGCAGGTGAAAATTAAGTATTCGGGACATTCATCAAGAAGGTAAAGCAGGAGATATCACAAATATCTCCTACTTACCTTTCTCTGGCGAAATGGCCCGCTGTCCCCATTCACTAGTATCACAGATATCTCCTGCTTACCTTTCTCTGGCGAAATGGCCTGCTGTACCCATACACTAGCATCACAGATATCTCCTGCTTACCTTTGTCTGGCGAAATGGCCCGCTGTCCCCATACACTAGTATCACAAATATCTCCTACTTACCTTCCTCTGGCGAAATGGCCCCCTGTCCCCATACACTAGTATCACAGATATATCCTGCTTACCTTTCTCTGGCGAAATGGCCTGCTGTCCCCATACACTAGTATCACAAATATCTCCTACTTACCTTCCTCTGGCGGAATGGCCGCTGTCCCCATACACTAGTATCACAAATATCTCCTATTTACCTTCCTCTGGAGAAATGGCCTGCTGTCCCCATACACTAGTATGGCGACAGAATTCATCTCATTTCGAGAACACAATATATTTGTAGCTTGACTGGGGGAGCATTCGCCATCTTCAGATGGCGTTTTCTCCCGGTTGTGTATCACTTGTGCATGGGAAGGAGGTCCAGGTTGCGAAGAGGGATCCTTTTGGATCCCTCCGCCCCTGTACCGGCTCCTTCCGCCAGATGTCGGGGCTCTTGGATATAAATTCCTATAGTATACAAGTGAGTATAATGATGACACAGTAAGAATATGTATAATCATCGGTTTATGTGCAATTTTCTTCTTTACATACCTTACATTACATTACCCTAACATTATGACATACTGGGTTAAAAACACAATCACATTAAATAGTTAACAACAGTCAACATATACACAGTAGGTATAAAGGTAAGTATTCTAAAATATTCATTTATGATTGTCGCAATAAATGTTGCAAGTCCAGAGGTATAATACTGACATTTATGAAGCAGTGAAGTATGTTGGTTTCCTGACTTTCACTTTAATGTCTTTGAATGACTAATGGATTCCTGAGGCTGATATAATCCCAAATATCAGCTATACACCTTGAATTCCTATGACCTTTCTATTCCTCATGTAGCTTTCTCCTTTGTCTGTCACTGATGACTGCCAGAGAATGAATGTACAGTAGTCAGCTGGTCGTTTCTTTATAAGCTTTTAGATAGTGTAGTCCCCAAATGTTTTAACTTGTAGAAGATATTAAGGGAACCAAGATCCTAACTTTAATCCTTTACAGTCTCCAGGAACCTATGAAAACTGTGGGCCTGATTAAGAGCTGAACGCTCTGACCAGAGCGCTCGCTCTGAATCAGGGCCCTCCTACCTTTTTTTGGAGCGTCCTCATGGACGCTCGCATAGCTGTGGGTTACCACCCACAGCTATAGTGAGCGTCCATGATGATGGTCGCGATGGTCAAAGACCATCGCGACGAACGGGCTTGCGACGAGACCCCGCGGTAGGGTCTCGCTGCCGCAAGCCCAGGAGTGATTTTGGCTCTATCAGAGCCAAAGTCACTCCCACTGACATCATTACTGATGTCAGTGGGGCCGGACTCAGACGGTAGGCGTTCCCATGGGAACGCCTCCGTCTGGCCGCCACGCCCCCGGCACGCCCACCAAAGGGTCCATCGACAGCACGCCCCCTTTGGTGCGAGACCCCGAGCGACGTATTTCTCGTCGCTCGCCGGGTCTCGCGCATGCGCACGACGGAGCTCCCTCCGTCGTGCGCATGCGCAGTATCACAACATCGACCTTCTAGCGAGCGAAATTTGCTCGCGAGCGGGTCTGAATGATCCCCTTGTATCTGCTAACGATCCTCAGGGCTACACATAAGATGCATTAGCAATTGTTATTACACCACGATGCAGCTCAGGCTCCAAGGTATGTATTAGCCCTTTCTTACTTATTCAGTATTAGCAATAGTCTCAAAGTAAAGCACTTTCTATTTATGATGACTTAAATATAGAGATGATTTGTCTGTTCCGTAGCCAATAACCCTTTCCTTGGTATAGATGTGAAAGGGGTTTGGCTAAGCCTCTAATCAGTTTTGTTAGCTGTAGTATTTTCCTTAATACAAGAAGTTCTTCCTTCAATTGATAGTGTAAATGTACTGCCTAGGCCTAGGGTTTCCTCAGTACAGGTTAAACTCAGCTACTGCTGCAATGTATATGTAGTGACTGAGGGGCCTATTCATCATACGATAAAAGGCCCGGTAACCATGCGGAAACACTAGTCTCTGCATATTTAGGTTACTGGGCTATTCATCATCAGGGGTCCGATAGACGCTTGTTCTTGGATCCCTGCTCCTTCCTATGGGAAGTAGTTCCGGGGATGCGAAGAGGGATCCGAGCGGATCCCTCCGCCTCCTCCTCACTACCTCCCCAGCGGCTTTGCGCATGAATGACCCGAGGTCACACATGCGTAGCCGGGACGACGGGGAAGAGGTAAGTAATGCATCTACTTCTAAAGCTGCGATACTAATCATGGGGACAACTGCTTTTCGGAGCAGCTGTCCCCTCACCAGAGCAATGATGAATTGCTCCGGTGTCACGTTTTCCCTGCTGCGAGTTCGATGCTTAAGTATCCCTCGCAGTGAGTTCAATACTTCATCATCAGAGGCCATACGGCCATAGCATCGTGACTAAGATGCATTTTTGGGTGAAAAAATATGCAAAAAAGACTCGGACACTCGGCTCAAGCAGAATTACACGGGACGTCGCAGCTCAATCGTGCCATGGCATAGTGAGGCTAGGTGTTTGAGGACACATCTGTAAAACACTGATTCAGAGATGTACGTAATGCCGATATTTTGCAGTTCAGCGATTATTGTAAACTGTGCATGATTCACTGTGCATGTGTCAAAGTACATTACTGTACTTTTTACTTGCAGTGTTTTCCGGGTTTTTACTGCATTTTCAAATGTACTAAGTCCCGACCGCCCTATTTTCCATGTGGAGGGTAATGTCAGGTTTTTCTGGCATTACCCTATAGAAGCCTATGCGCTTCTTATCATATCCCGCTCCCCGCCGCCCCGCACCTTTCACTGCTGGCCCCCCCTCACCTCAGCCGGTATACGTTCAGGAAGCCGGCGGACGGAATGCCGACCGCCGGCTTCCAGACATTGTTATCCCGACTAGGGACGAATGACAGGCGTCTAAATCTAGACACCTGTCATTTGACCAACGTCGGGAGACCGGCGCCCGGCATCCCGATCGAGCGGTTGCCGGGCGCAGCAGTGGACAGCCGCGGGGGGGGGGGGTTAGGTTTAGGGCTCCCGGGGGGGACTTAGGGTTAGGCACCCCCCCGGGAGGTTAGAGTTAGGCTAGGGGGAGCGAGGGTTAGGGTTAGGCACCCCCGGTGGGAGTTTAGAGTTAGGCGGTGGGGAAGGGGGGGTTAGGTTTAGGCACTTAGAGGGGGGATTAGGGTTAGGCACGGGGGGGGAAGGTTAGGGTTAGGCACCCTAAAGGAGGGTTAGGGATAGGGGGTAGATTAGGTTAGTGAATACTTACCTAGGGACGATCGGCATTTCCTCCTCTGTCGGACGGGCGCTGTCGGGATTTGAACCGCCGGCCAGGGGTCCGGCCGTAATTCACACCGATTCCCCTCAGCCTCCTGCGTGTTGCTCCTGGGTCCCCCCTCCTTCTCCTCTTCTTCTTCTTCCGAGTGCAGGGAGGAGGAGGAGGAGACCGTGACTTCCTGCAGTGGTCACCAGCAGGAAGCTCCTAGAGCTAGGAGGGGGAGGAGACACGCGGAGACCCCCTCACCCGGCAACGGCAGCTTCACAAAGGGCAGCTCTTATCGCAAGAGCTGTTCTTAGCAATACTAATTGCATATGCTAGTACATATGCCATTAGTATCGGTGTGGTGACTGGCGGTAGTGGCAGCAAAGAATGCAGGCATGTCTCGAAGCTGGATAATTGGCTGAGACAGAATCTGTTTAAAACTAAATCTGCACAACGCCATTTTGCAAATGGCAACAAGACGACATTTTGCGACTGGCCGCCCAGCGCCATTTTAGCGAATCTCACACATTATAAGTACATATGGCAATGCTATTATTTAGCGTCGTGCGATTCCCACGCAATAGAAAGATGTTAAAAGTCCTCATTATATAAATACAGACAGTTACTAAAAAACATATAATATGATCAACCCTGCAAAACACGTACCACGGTGTACTCCACAAAACACGTAGCCGCACAACGCTAACTAGCGTCTTTTCTCAATACCCCAATACTTACACACTGCACACTTACATAAAATGGTTCCCTAGCATTAAGGTTAATATTTAAGGTTTTATTCATTATCATTGATGTTGTGAAATACATGTTATTTTATATCTAAGGCTTATATGATAAGCAGACCGGGTTTGGTGTCATTCTAAACCACTGTGTCTTTGCAGATTTCCGGTTTCATCGGGGAAGAAATCGCAACATGTGTCTGCAAGTTATGGATCATAGAGAGTTAGGGATTGAAATGTTTCCTGTGATGCAGGCAGTCTAATTTGTTATGCAGCGGGAAAATGGACACAAAGAGCTGTTGGAGGCTGGAATGTGACCATACGAATTGACCTATGAACTGTACTGTAACAGAAGAACCAGAAAGAAGAACCAATGGAATCATGCCAACCTATTCTATTGTATTGCCTATCTCTGCTAGAGTATATATGCAGGTTTCATCTTTGATGCCGGGATCTGGATCCAGAGCGCGTGCGAATGTATGTAACGACTGTACCTTGTGTCTGTATAATTTGTTTGCACTAATTGTATTTAGATCACAGCGTGTAACCATCTGTTTTTATATTGAATAATAACTTTTGTGCTTTGGAACCACAATCAAAGTCTGAAAACAATTATTTCTATTGTGCGGCTCATAACGCTAAATAGCAACAATTTTAGAGTGTATAGATAGGTAGGAATCGATACATGCCATAAACGTTTCCGTGGCATGTCAGAGACTGCAATCCCTTACACAGTGAAAACGGCTCCAGCGTCTCAATTCCCGCAGCCATTCAGAGAAGCCATATTATGTGATAATCGAATGACCTGCGACCAATGCTGCATCTTTCTACGCTGATATTTGGATTGGCCAAGCCGCAGGTGGGCTTCTGAAAACATTCCTTGTTGCGTGCGACATTTGCATATTTTCACATAGCTGCTGCGGCCCTATGTCAACATGAATGCCCTGATTAATACACCAAAGGTAGCAGATTTCTGTTATTTTTCTACGTATCTAGTGTAAACATTAATGACTACGTTTTACTATATGAATAGTCTCAAAAGTTAATTTGAAGAAAGAGTTAACCTGTTTGTCAGAGCATTTAATTAAACGGCATCATCACTGTGTTCTGCGCAGCGATTCTTATCTCAGGCTGGAAGTCCGGAAACATACTTGGAATTAAGATACAGTATATCAAGTGACAGAATGACTTGGCATAACTTATGTACATAAACTATTACAGCAGAAGGTAGCCTTCAGGACCACGGCAGTAGATGATCAACTTCAATCCCAGACACCCTCAGCCACTTCATGCACACTGTCATATTTAATATACAGTAAGGCAAGCTTTCCAACAAAACAAAGCAATATCTGTCTTAACTCTTGTGTTATCCCTTTAGTCAGTATATGAATGCAATGACCTGTTAAAGATCAGGAACTCTTTACAGCATTGATCATTCCTCCCAACTGTCCAAATTTATGAGGAGGCGGTCTCTAGGACCTGCCGCAGCTCAGCAGGGAGCATAACCTATTGCGTACATGCGCCTTGTTTGCGAATCTTTCCTCCCTGTCGTTCCTAGTGATTGGACGTACCTCTGAGACTCCCACAGATATACTAGCCACGTAGAGCCCACAGAGTAACATAGAATTTGAAACTTAGAGCCGCATTCAATTTGAGCGGACCCGCTATACTTTTCCGCTTCCCGGACTTTTCGCCTGCACGTGGCAAAGTATTGCGCGCGTGCAATACCTTCTAGTCGCGGTATTTTCAGAAAAAATACCGCGACTAAGAGCCCGCGCATGCACCGACCCACCGTCGCTGCTACCCCCCACCGACGCTAAGCCCCGCCCCCTGCGATCGCGGACACCCCTCCCGCAACCCCCCCTCCCTTCATTACACTTACCTGCATCCTCTTGGCCTCCTGTGATCTTCTCCCTGCTTCCCGATCAGGTGATCTCCCATACTGCACTGGGACCCGATCACCTGCTGATCGGGCCGCAGTGCACTGTGGGAGACCAGCTGACCGGAGAGGAGCCATCACTGGAGGCCCGATCACCGGTCCCTGGATTCAGGTAAGTAAAAAAAAAATGTTTCAATTTTTTTTTTCTTTTTTTTTACAGCAATCAGCTTGCGGTCTATTTAGACCACACAGCTGATTACTGGTACCGGCTCCCGGCTCTGCTCTCCCGGTTAGAGCAGAGTGGGAGCCCGGTAACCGGGGGAGACCCTGGATAACGCCACCTCCAGGTATTTTTTTACAATTTATTTTTAGTAACTCTGGTCGGATCACATTTCCCATTACAATTATGGGAAATGCGATCTGCTTTACTAAAAATAAGTGATACTTAGGGGTTGGAGTAGAATTTTACTAATTCTACTCCAATTGCCCTGTAATAACTACAGGTGAAACTAAAATAATGTGAAAAGGGTGTGAAAACACCCTTTTAAAATTAATTTTAGTAAAAATAATGTTAATAAATAGAGCCCTTGGTGTTTTTAAACTGGCTCAATAGCTGCTAAATAGCAATTTTGTATACGTGGTGAAGAATAGTATTCAGGAGGTTTTTTTGCTGAAAATAACTTATCCCAGCACATTTGGGGTACGTGAAAACGGGGGCCAGCATATTTATACTTGGGGATTTCGACGCCTGTCATTAGTACCTTGCCAGGATTTGACAGTCGGGAAGTTGGCGGTCGGCATTGCGACCGCCCACCAAAGGGGGCGAGCTGTCACTTAACATCGACAGCTTGCCCCCTTTGGTGCGAGACCCGGAGCGACGGAGTGCCCGTCGCTAGCTGGGTCTCACGCATGCACACTACTGAGCCGGCACTGTCGTGCGCATGCGCTGTGGACCACCATCGACCCGGTTGCGAGCGCTCAGCGCTTGCGACCGGGTCTGAATCAGGCCCTCTGACCAATGCACATGTGTTTTTCATCCACCTCTGGTCACTTGCCATGGACTACCTGTACCGTGTTGTGATCACAGCCTAATCACTGATCCCTATGAAAACCGGTCTGTAAGTACTCTTGCACACTAGGGGGTCTATTTATGAAGAAGATGACAGTTGAGTGGGTGGATCTCACGCATCCCACCCACTTGCTAGTGAAATGGGCAGGATGGGGAGATAATACTAGGCATTCGTTAATACATAGGGAGCGGGGATAAAATGGCGCAAACCACACTGTTTTAGCTCCGCCCCCTCTCCAAGTACCCATGATTCACAACATTTTGCAGCGCAACAACAATGAAAACATCTGCAAGTATGGAGAAAAGTCTCATCTCAGCTTCTCCCAATTTATGTAAATCATGGCTAAATCACTGATTTCTGCTGCAGTACCTCTCATCAGGCCACTTACCGCCATCCCCATAGACATCTATGGGAACGGTCAATTTAACAAGCACAAACAATTTCTGGTAATTGTGTTAGCTGCCGTATATCTGGCAATGGGGACCACTAAATCTGGAAAGGCTTTGCCGGATCCCTTCTTGGTGAAATCATTATGTGCATGTGTGGGCAATAGTTGCTCACGGGCATATCGCTTTAACACTGCGACAAATGGAAAACCCTGGCTGGGGAGTGTGGGTTTGACTGCAGCTGCAAAAGGATATTGCAGTGGTACATGATGTTACCACGACTACATAGTGTGAACCCAGGGCGAAGCTTGACAATAAAGCATTATTTACTTTATATATTCATACAATGACCCAGTCCTCTCAGGCCAGTGTTGTACAAGACAACAAAACAGTACATTTGGCAGATGTTTTGAATCTCTGGGTCTCATTCAGACCCGCTCGCGAGCGCTGAGGCTCGCAAGCGGGTCGATGTTTCCCAAATGCGCATACGCACGACGGAGGCGCCTCCGTCGTGCGCATGCGCGAGGCCCGAATAACGATGGGGTAGCCGTCGTTATGGGTCTCGCACCAAAGGGGGCGTGCTGTCAATGGTGATTGACAGCACGCCCCCTTTGGTGGGTGTGCCGGGGGCGTGGCTGCCCAGACGGAGGCGTTCCCATGGGAACGCCTACCGTCTGGGGCCGGCCCCACTGACATCACTAGTGATGTCAGTGAGAGTGATTTTGGCTCTAATAGAGCCAAAATCACTCCATGGCTTGCGGCAGACGAGACCCTACCGCAAGGGTCTCGTCGCAAGCCCGATGGTCGCGATGGTCTTGACCATCGCGACCATCATCATGGACGCTCGCATAAGCTGTGGGTGGTAACCCACATCTATGCGAGCGTCCACGAGGCCGCCTCGCAAAAAAAAAACACGCCCTGATTCAGAGCGGGCGCTCGTTCAGAGCGGCTCTGAATCAGGCCCTCTGTCTTTCTCAGGGCCATATTATCAATGGGGCCAGAGCCGTATCATGAGATGGGGGGTCAATTGCCCTTGGGCAACCCTCTCTTAGGGGACCATCCTCTCTCAGGAGGCACACAGTCTTTGATTTCAGATGCAGTACAGTAGAGCACTGCGATCTGTAAAAATTTAAAAGGAGTAGGATAGTGGACACCCAACGGGGGCGGGGCTACACAGCACTATGAAGTCAAGGTCAACAGCACGGATGAGAGAGAGGAGGGGAGGAGGAGCTGCAGACAGTGTACCACAGTGTAAAGTAAGTGGGACAGGGGACTTTATATCCCCTGTATATATCATACTTCCCTGATTGTGAGGGAGACTCCCTCAAACAGTAGCAATCTCCCTGACTCCCTGAAGAGGCTAGCAATCTCCCTCATTGCACCTTTCCCCCATTATGAAGCTGTTATAAAAAAAAAAAAAATAACATATATATATATATATATATATATATATATATATTCAAATGGGAGCATTAGTATAATTTCCCTGCATGGTTATAAGGCACAATGTTCCCTATGGCTACATGCATTTTCTGAAATGTATCAGTTTGTTTTCATCAACAAATAATTTAATAAATCTTACTAACTGCTTGGGGTCTCGTTTACATGTGGATGTAAGTCAGTTATATGACACGCCTCTCAGATGTAGCAGTACACGCCCACTTTACAACCGTGCTCATAGGTGTTGCTTTCCCAATCTCCCTGAAATGCTTTTTCAAAAGTAGGCAAGCATGGTATATATGTGAATAAGTGTGTAATGGTATGTATGTGTGGACTGTATGTATGTGTGTAACTGTATGTATACGTGTGTTTATGACTGTATATATGTATCAGGCTTCCCTTCCTCTCGATTTGGTCGGAAGCCTCCCGAATATTGGGTGCCGCTCCCGACCCCCCGGAAAGGCAGGCAAGCCGCAGCGCCCCCCGCAGCGCCCGGTGACGCGATTCGCACTGAATTGTGTCATCGTGGCTCCGTCCCCTGCATCACAATGCCTTTATTTTCGGCATTGTGAGGAGGGGGCGGGGCCACGATGACGCGATCATGCGGCCCCGTACCCAATACGGACCCATTGCCTGGCCACGCCCCCCGCTGTATGCAGGCATTCAGCTCCCTCCCGGAAGGAGGGAGCTGAATGTCGGCAAGTATGATATGTATGTGTATATATGTATGATAGTATGTGTGTGTGACTATATGTGTAAAACTGTACATACAGTATGAAGGTGTATATGTGTAAGAATTAATGTTTCACGATTTTGGTGGGACAGTCCTGTTTTTCGGGTGGGATGGAGGAAAGGCAGCCCAGCATCTAGGGACACAATGTACACTCCCCCAGTGTGAAATTAAATGGGGATGTGTGACCATGACCCCCTTTTTGTGTGCATGCCCAAGGCTTGCACACAAAGACTGGATCCCCCGTGTCCCAAATGTTGCCCTCTAGAGGCCCCCCCAGTTTTAATCCAACTCTGGATGGGACTACAGCACCAGCCATAAAAAGGGGCCCATCATCATGACAGAATGAAGAGCCATATATCATAATTATGAAAATGTTATGTCGATTTTCTCACAAAATGATGTATGCTTGCTGACCTTTTGGCTGCCTCCTCTGGGAGGGTGCAGCCAGGTCGGCACTGCAGGGCGGGCGGGACTTGGTGGAGATGGGCAGGTCTGGGGGCATGGTGACAGGATTGTTTCATCATAGTCCCACCACCCCCGCTATTCAATGCCACAATTACCAGCATTTTGAAACGGGGCGGAGCCACAATGAACCAGATTGCATCATCGCCCGCCTGTGCCGCCCGCCTTCACTGGGGAAGTGGGCAGCAACGGCCAAGTGGTCCCAGTCTCTGGGAGACTTGTCCACCTTTGTTGTGTGACAGGGCCCCAAAATCTACATATAATGGGGGGAAAAGCTGCTTAATTCTGGTATTTGTAGAGTTGTTTAACCGGAAGTTCTAGTGATTCCTAATATAAAAGCTATTTTACACATTCACTATATGGTGAACGCAGAGCAGATGCAATCTATCCATGAATATCTATCTGTAGGCTGATTATTTTATTTGCCATCCTTCATCAGTCTGAAAAAATATACCAAAAAGTATGTATAACCTATTTCATATACTAATCCATTATGTTGCATTCACAGTGCAGTAGGGGACTTTTCTAAAAAACTGTGGGAAGAAAAAAGGTAGTGTTGCCATAGCAACCAATGCAGCGCTTGCCATAATTTTCAAACTACACTAGAAATGGGCACCACAACCTATTTTTCCCCCTTCAGACTTGTTTTATGAATTTCAACGGTGCTCAAAGGCAATGCAGGGCAAGTGTATGATTAAGGGTCATTATGTAAGAACTAAGAAGCCAATTATCTTTTATCATGCACTAAGTAGAGTTTTCAGAACTTCATATGCATAAGGGAGTAAATTAATTGGCACAGATGCCAGGCAGGCCATATGATGCTGCTATGCTAGCTGAGCTTTGACGCCATATACTCTTATATACAGTAGGCACACCTAATTGAAGTTGCATAAACATGATTGTTTATTGGGTGCAATCAATGTTTTGGATAAAGGGTCCTGTGGACCTAAAACATTGCTTTTTTGGTTAAGCATGTGATTAAACCATGTTACTTTTATAGTTACTATTTTTTAATTATCCCAAAATATAGGTTGAGTTGTTCTAAAGTATCCAAAGCAAGTTTTAGTGAATGTTGGTATTTACCTGACGTACTGTACATATGGTAGTAGGATCTGCGGCAGGTACGGTTCTTTTACACCATGTGACTGGCAGGCATGCAGCTGGTGCCCATTAAGGTTCATGGGCTGATAAAGATTTTGAGGTGCCATAGATGTGGGGTTTTCATCCGAGTTACTAGGACTGGCTGTAAAGGGTTCATAGGCAGCTGCAGACTCTGTTTTGCAGGAAATAAAATCCAAAAACTGGTTGGCATCAGGGGTTGTGGTAGTTGGGTGTGGTAATCCATAATCAGGGCAAAGTGTGCTATCTTTTGAGGTGGCGAACAAAGAGACCTCAGACTCTTCTAGTTTAATCTTGCCATCAGACTCAGTGGCAGGGTGCAAGCAGGAGCTCTGCTTTGGGTACAGAGACAACTGCTTTGTTGATCCAGCTTTAGAACCCCTTGGGTCACTGCCATTAGTGCCCACAATGTTCCTCTCCTGGGCAGACAGGTATACTGAGCTCACAGGCAATACAGGCATATTAGTGAAATTTAGTCCATGTAAAGAAGGATGTCTTCTGGTCAGGGTTCCACTTATCTCTGGTGACCTGTTTCCAGAACAGTCCTCCAAGGTACTTCTGTCTTGGTCTTTTGGGGAGTCAGTAGTCCCATCCCAAACTTCTCTATTAGTTATGGGGTCTCCCAAGGTCTTACCTGACATTGCAGAGGTTACTGACATCCCATGTATATCAGGAGTGATATTACCTGTCCATTGTGTGTGAGAACCTGATTCCGAGGAGCTCAGGATGCAGTCCAGGACCTGGTCCAGCTCACTGTTAGCAGAAGACACTGGTTGTCCCCGTGTTTGGTAGAGTTCCTCCTCATCTACTGGTCTCTGATAGAGCAAACTGTCCAATGAGATCTCCCCAGAGTCTGTGACCTCCTGTAAAAAATCCATTGGGCTCCTGGCAGCTCTGCTCGGGAACTGCGTGGTCCTTGGGCATTCCTTGGACTTTTCCTCCATGTAGATTGCTAGCAGTGTGTCCAGAACGATCTTTTTCCTGGTATCATGAAGTAGAGCTATGAAACTTCTCTGTACTAAGTTTAAAAAAGCAGCTCAGTGCCCACTAGATACAAAGTTTTTATGAGCGGAGACAGGCGCGTTTGCACTGCCCTATACGTATCTCTCTTGTCACATTCCTTTCTACACCCGTATCTGCTGTGCAAAGTGTATCTTCTCTGCTCGCTGGGTTTACTTTACTATGAGAACTGTCAGTGTGCTCTGCTTTCCTATATCAAACTTTTGCACCCTTCTGCTCTCCTTGTGCGTCTCTCCCAAGACTGGCACCCCTCTGCTCTCCCTGTGGACTATACTGGCACTGTGCGTCTCTCCCAAGCCTGGCACCCCTCTGCTGTGCTTGGACTATACTGGGAGTGTGCGTCTCTCCCCAGCCTGGCACCTCTCTGCTCTCACTGTGGACTATACTGGCACTGTGCGTCTATACCAAGCCTGACACCCCTCTGCTGTCCCGGGGGACTATACTGGCACCTTGCGTCCCTCCAAACACTGGCACCCCCTGATCTCCCTGTGTGTTAGACTGGCACCGTCTATACAAAACTTGGCACTCCCCTTCTCTCCCTGAGTGCTAGACTGGCACCGAAAGTATCTCCAAAGCCTGGCACCCACTGCTCGTCCTGTGTTCTATACTGTCATTGTGCGCCTCTCCAAAGCCTGGCACCCCTCTGCTCCGTGTACTCTGTTATGGCTGCCAGGCGTTGCTTGCACCGGATTAGAGGCGAGGTCACTGTGTGTGACTGCAGAAGCTCTGGATCCCGGAGTATGCAGACGCGGTTGCTGAGAGTCTCTTCTGACTAGTACCGTACAGTACAGCGTCTTTTTGCATTGTGCACGTTTTGCATGCTGCCCAGATCAGCCTCCTCATGTACCAGTGCATCACGTTTATTACTGCTGCATTTCTGTGGGGATTCTCTTTTCTTGTTTTCTGTATTTTTAATACTTGACCCTGAATTAGTCTTCTCACCCTTCTGAATTTATTTCACTTCCACCATGATGTTCCCCTCATTTCTCTGGGTGTACTTTAGATAGCACAGGATGTTATAATTGCATTTACATGGCATATAAAGCAGCTGTCATTCCACATGTAGAAAATGATAGAGGATTTTAGGGGGGTGTCTAAAAGTCGATGTTGGGTCGATTTTTTTGTTGATTTTGTGTTTCAGGGTCTAAATGACACATTTACTAAGAGATGATTTTTCATCTTTTTTTAAAAATGATGTCAAAAAATCGTCTCTGAGTGAATGTGTGATTCAGACCCTGAAACACAAAATCGACCCAACATCGACCAAAAATCGACTTTTGGTAAATATACCCCTAAATCACACATTTATTAACAAATGATTTTTGACATTGTTTAAAAAATGATGTAAAAAAACATGTTAGTAAATGCATGATTTAAACCCTGAAATACAGAAACTACCAAAAAATCGACCATAAGTAAATATACACCCAGCAATCCATAGGTTAGAGATTTATTAACAGGTATTTATATAGCGTAGTACCAGCATTTTCCATTGCACTTTACAATTGGTATTTTTTTCATGAAATGTGCATTCAAGTTTATTTTGCAGTCCTTATATTCAGTTTATTTTCTTTTTAGCAGACTGGAGCTGTGTCATTCCTCTCAGTGCTTCCCCCTGGCTTCCTCGCTTCTGCCCACTGGGGGTAATACAGACGAAATACATCCAAATTCTATCCCAGACGTCACAACTTGAACGTTCCTACCCTAGAATCCATCACATTCATTTACCTTAAGTAGTGCTCAATTTGCTGTGCCTGCTCAAGTTGGACGCGTATTAATTGACCTGTGACGATTTGTGCATACGTTTGGCAGCTCTGGTACAATTTTTGGAGTTTCAGCTAATTAGACATTTTTCACATGTAAAATGAATTTGCTGTTATAGTACATCATTTAGTTACTGTAATTTAAGTGAACGTTTATCTTGTGCATTTAACTGCCACTAACCGTAGGAAACGTGGCAACAGTGTTAGGGGCCTATTTATGAATGATCCCATTTGCAATGCGATTTGGGCATGACAATACCGCCCATGATCGTATTGCAAAATGCGATCATAGCGCCGCGATGTACCATCCGCCACATGGGGGGAGTGCTGTCAGGGCTACTGCGCATGCGCTGACCTGCTGACTGCACATTCGCGGCCGCCATTGCCGGGAGAGGGTTCCTATGAAACCCTTCCTGGTGAGTTTTGCGTTGTGTAGCTCATTGGCTAAAATGGACTAACGCCATTATCAGTGCTGGGGGGGCCAATATCCGGAATGTATGGCATCCCCCATAGAAACCTATGGGGGATGCGGCTGCTGACTTCCTTCATCCATCTGAGGGAAACTTAATATTTGCGGTTAACGCTTGAAAACGGGTGTTTTCGGGGATTAAGCCGCAAATATGCAAATATAAATGGGCCCCTTAGAAACTTTGCCTAATGATTTCGTTGACAAGACAAGAAGAAAGTGAGTGACATGGCTTGTGCTCGGATAAGAACTTACTTGGTTAAATTATGTGGTCTATATACTAAGCCTTGGATGGTGATAAAGGGCCTGATTCGGCATGGATCGCAGGTAACTGTAACGGCGTTCAAACGCACAGGCACCTGCGTTTCTTCGACCACCCCCCTCTCCTCCCCCAAACGGTGCTACCTGTCAATTATTTCTTTGTGCCGCTGCGTGTCCACTGTGGGGGTCATTCAGACCCGTTCGCGAGCAAAGGATGCTCGCAAACGGGTCGATGTTGCCCCACTGCGCATGCGCGCGACGGAGGGAGCTCCGTCGTGCACATGCGCGAGACCCGGAGAGCGACGGGCTCTCCGTCGCTCCGGGTCTCGCACCAAAGGGGGCGTGCTGTCGATGTTGATTGACAGCACGCCCCCTTTGGTGGGCGTGCCGGGGGCGTGGCTGCCAGATGGAGGCGCTCCCATGGGAACGCCTACCGTCTGAAGCTAGTGATGTCAGTGGGAGTGATTTTGGCTCTGATAGAGCCAAAATCACTCCAGGGCTTGCGGCAGTGAGACTCTACCGCAGGGTCTCCGTCGCAAGCCCGATGGTCTTGACTATCGCGACCATCATCATGGACGCTCGCATAAGCTGTGGGTGGTAACCCACAGCTATGCGAGCATCCATGAGGACGCTGCTAAAACAGGTAGGAGGGCCCTGAGTCAGAGCGAGTGCTCTGGTCAGAGCGTTCAGCTCTGAATCAGGCCCAGTGTTCGCATACCCGATTGCAGTGGCCAGCTTGCACATGCACACTACGATGCATATGCATGCGCAGAACGTGAACATCGACCGGTTGCGTGGGCCCGCAGCCTTGCGATTGAACCTGAATCAGGCACAAAGTGAATGAAGAGAAAATACCAGCCAGTCAGCTCCTAACTGCCATGTCACAGGCTGTGTTTGAAAAATGACAGGAGCTGGTTGGTTGGTACTTTATCTCCGTCGACTTTATCTCCAACCAAGGCTTAGTAAATAGACCTCTAAGGCCCTCATTCAGAGCCACTCGCTAGCGGCAGTACGCTCGTTCCGAGCGATGTTCGCACATCTGCGCATGCGTACGGTTTTTAGTACGCATGTGCGAACCAGTCAGTGCAGCCGAAAATCGTTTGTACGCAATATAGCGAGTGCCTGCTATTTTGAGTGACAGAATGAGGCGTATGTGGGTGGTAACAGGGGAAGGTGCTTGAAAACGGGGGAGTGGAGATCAGAACGCAGGCGTGCTTAAAGGTCAAAACGGGCGTTTTAAGGGAGTGCATAATTAATATAGCAGCGTCATTGACCACGTCACTTGTTTTTTTTTAACTCTGAACTGCTCGCAAAATAGCGGTTGAAAAAACCAACCACAAGAATAGCGAGCAGTTCATACGCTGTACGATGTACTCGATTAATCTAATAAATAGCGGACATGACGTAGGATGCGAGCAGCCAGGGGGCGTTTTTAACAAATAAACGAGCGTATGTTTTGCTCGCTCGTTCAGACTTAGAGGTGTGAACAGACTGCAATGTGCGAACGGATCATTTGAATAGCCACCCCTTGTTTTTGAACGAACGACCGCAAATAGCGAACGGCTCTGAATGAGGGCCTAAGTTACTGAGCAAGTTCCAAGAGTCTTAAGTTACATTCTTAGGCAGCGTGTGCACTGGGTGTTCCTGTATGCCAGGCAGATACTAATGTCGGGCCGC
Source organism: Taudactylus pleione (assembly GCA_031769625.1). NCBI lineage: Eukaryota > Metazoa > Chordata > Amphibia > Anura > Myobatrachidae > Taudactylus > Taudactylus pleione. The sequence goes on from JAUIMM010000710.1 coordinate 5,000,442, forward strand.
ACAGTCTTCTTATCATTTCTCTTTTGTCTTATTTTATTCTATTAAACTGTGCTGCAGAGCAGAGAGCTCTGCAATAATCTACTGTAACTGCGCTGAATCTGTAATGAGCCCTCTGCTTTGACTGCTGCGTCTTGCATCTAATTAAAGTCACACAATTCTGTGTGCATAGCCTGGCATTTTGCAGTGCCAATGTTAAACTTTCTCATAGGGCAACGCTTTCTCCCTATGGGGTATATTTATTAAATAATTGGGGCGGGAAGTTTTCGGGGGTTTGGCCGATTACCGCATATGCTCCAACCTCCTGAATGCGATACATTCTGGGGCTTGGATGCAGTGGCCAATGCCTATGGGCTTCTATTCACAATTCCCCGAGAGGGATCCAATCGGCTCTCTCCCAGCACCCCTGCGGTTCGTGCAGCACTCAACGTATGCGCAGAAGGACTCCTGGGTCCTAAACCAGAAAGTCTTTCTATCACAAAGGACAGCTCTTACCGGGAGAGCTGTCCTTTGTGTTATTTTTTTAAGCAGACAGCATTAATAAACGCCGTTATGCTTGCGTGGTGGGATGCGTCGCATTCAAAATATGATGCGTAATGCACCCCACCCCTGGTCCCTTCACTACATCTTCGGGAGCAAGGTGCACTACTGCGATGCACGGTCTGCTGAGCAAAGAGTGTCAGTACTTCTTGCAATCCGTAGACCATAAACTACAACGGACTAACATCGTCTTCAGATGGCTTCAGATACTGAGGCCAAGCTCTCTAATGAATTGCATTCTGAAGCTTGATAAATTCAGCTAAAAAGCAGGTCCCATAAAAATCTACGAGGGCTGCTTTTGAGAGCGAATTTGGAAAATGCAGAAGATATCTCCAATATCTGCTGTGGTTCCCAGCTACATACATTCGGGGGATACTTATTGTTTGCAGGTACCCCCTGAAAATGGATGTTTTTGGGGAATATCCTGCAAAAAATAATTGAGTAATACTGTAGGCCCCTATATATGTACACAGAGGATAACTGATGCATGCAAGTTCCCACCTGGAGCAGGTGGGTGGCTCGTTTATTATGATAAGAGAATCAGGGGGGAATTATATGGGGTTAATGAAGAGTGATGATAGTTCTATAGTGTTAATGATGAAGGATAAGTAGTTAATGAAGGATGGTGATGATAGGTGTTAATGGAAAATAATGCCAAAAGGGAGCAGTCAGTGGAGTTTGAGTGGTTAATGATGGATGGAGGATGAGGGGTTAATGATGGATGGAGGATGAGTGGTTAATGATGGATGGAGGATGAGGGGTTAATGATGGATAAGGGAATTATGATTGATAGATAAATGTTTGTCTCTATTCGGGGCACACCCCAATGAAACGCGTTGTGCTCACCTGTGGTTACACTCTCCCCTTGGAGCGCTGTGTCGAACCTGCCAGTCCTACAGCTACTTAATCCAGCCAGCACAAAAACTAAATCTCAAGGTACATTAGACTGTATGGGAAACCTCATTAGCTAAATGAAACCCTATGCAAAGGATCTGTTACGCAGCTATAAGCAAAGTGTGATGACTTCAACATATTCCCGTCACAAACAATGTGTACAATGAATCCGTCACCAATGATATTTTTTCTTGCATATGTGCACATTTTCCAGGTAATGCATGGATTTGTGAGCCAGAATGGCAGTACCTGTGGCAGTGCAAATATAGCATCATCTTAGGAGGAGTACAGTGAACCATAAAAAAACAATAGCAATCATTTCATTTACTTTAAAGATAAATGTATTTGTTTTATTGGCCCTGCAAACGTGCAAATGTAATCCTGTGCAACATAGGGCCTGACGCTCAAGCACATGGGTGCCCTCCAGTCCTGATGCTCCCCTGGACTCACGTCTGCAGGCCCTGTTAATGGCACTGGCTGTGTCGGACCAGCATCAGGAGAGGGTGGTCCCAACCAGTGGAGGCTCCAGAGGTGGGGCTGCAGTGCAGCCCAAAATTCAAATAGGGGAGCCACACCAACTGCCAATGAGTCCTGGCCGGCGATGTTTGGCAGCATTCGGAATGTCAGTTGGTGTGGTTCCCCTGTTTGAATTTTGGACTGAGCTACAGCCGCCACTGGTCCTTTCCTTTGCAGTGCACCAGCAGAGTGAGTGAGAGCGGGAGGTGTAGCGTTGGTGAGGTATCAGTGAATTTCTGGTTAAGCAGGGGTTAAGCAGATACATTTTATTTGACTGTTTATCTAATGATTACAAGTAACACATGGTTCTCTTCTTTTGTTTAAGCATTAATAAATTTATAATTTAGTGGTGCCAGACAGCTGCTGGATTCAGGTTCTCTGCTTTCTTCTGTGAATTATATTGATTTTGTTGGTGATTGTCATGTCAACTACTAAGTTTCCTAGTTCTTATCTAAATATCACTAGGTTTGTTTTGCTAAAAAATAACAAATAAATCCACCTTTTGCCCTACACGATGCATCTGCCATTTGTATTGTACCTAAGAAACGGGTCTGATGTCATAACTAATTTTTGAAAGTCTAGCATGAATGTATTGTCAAAGCCGGATACTCAGCTGTGACAAAATCTGTTTACAATCGGAATCTGCGTGACGCCATCTCACGAATGGCGACAAGACTCCATCTTAGAAATAGAGTAACCATAGAGTTACCACAGAGTAACAATCTTCCCCAATCACATACCGACAGTGCTTAACATACATAAAAAATGACTTATTAGCATTAGAACACTTTTTAGTAATCCTTCCAGAAATCATGCCCTGATGTACACAAAGCCCATTCTAGGGACAACCTTAATACCATAACAAACACAGTATACTAGGAAAACAACTAACAATACACCAGAATACTGTGAGCATTTTACATATAGAGTATATGAGCTGTGGCAATTGTAATATAACCCAGACATTGATCTACACAATTGAATTTGTCTGAATCCTAAACAGGTTTTAGTCTCACTATCAGACAGAATGGCCCCAGCTTCACAGCTGGGGGTCTCCACCCTGTTTGAGAGTGAAGCTCACTGCCCATAACACATTTGCATTGCAGTTTGAAAATGTTAGTAAGAAATTATTTATATATATATATATATATATAAATATATATATATATATATATGTTAAATCCATCATAAATAGAATCTCATGCACAAACACCGCACATTACGCACAGTTGTGCTGCTAACATGATGCACATTAGCGAATGCACAATATCCTCCATGCGAACGCTGTATATTAGCTCCATGCGTGCACATCTGCCCCAAATTAGATAAACCTAACTAGCGTATTTTCCCAAACCCCTAATACTTACATAATGCACACTCACACAAAAGGTTCCATATCTTTAAAGTATAAGATCCAAGTTTTGTTCATTTATTACAAATGCTGTGAAATAAAGACTATTTTGGTATCTAAGGTTTAATACGTGATAAGTAAGTCGTGTTTGGTATTATACTGATCTGCACTTTCTCAACAGCTTCCCGGTATCATAGGTGTGAAGATCGCAACATGCATTCTCAACTTATGGACCATAGAGATATAAAGCACCAAAATGTATTTTGTGAAACCAACAGCCTAGATTTGCATGCAGGGGGAATAGAGGAGGCAACAAGCTGTTAGAGGCTGTTCTGTGTCCATTTGAATCAACCTGTTAAATATCCTGTAACAAATGCACCCGCACTGGGAACCAATGGGATCAGCAACAAACCTCTCTATTGTGTTGTCTGTTTCTGTAAGGGTATAAATGTGTGTGTTGTGACCCCAGTCTGGAGTCTTTTTGCTGATTGCTGATTGACGGAGGTTTCTTGCTGATGCCGGTATCTGGTCCAGAGCGCGTGCGTATGTATAACTGTATCTTGGCTCTGTATAATTCTTTGCGCTAAATTGTACTTAGATCACAGCGTGTAACTGACTGTACTTTACTTGAATAATACTTTGTGCTTTGGAAACACATGTTCAAGGTCTAAAGTCTTTATTTTACTGTATGACTGCGTACACAAATAGCGTAAATTTTAGAGGTTTATAGGCAGGGTTTAGAAGGTATAGGTAGGTGCGTATAGAGGTTGAAATCCAGTATCCTTAGTATAGCTGTTATTGAAGTTAAATACACCTGCTCCTTTGCAGTTGTGGACCAATGATGGGTGGCTTGAGGTGGGGGTGTTAGGGATAGTGATAGGGAGGTGCATTAGGTCGGCACAGCCGTGACCCCAAGATGATGTGGCCACATCTCCATAAGCATTGGTGGTTTCTTATGGCATCCTTGAGAACCAATGACAGTATTTGATTTATTCTGTTAAATCAAATAATGATTGGTGAATTTTAAGTATCCTTTGTTTTGTCTGCATGATATCTTGAGAATGATTGGCTATATTCATGAATGCAATTTTTGTGCTTTGTGCCATTTGCTGAAGGGCATTTATGTGGTCCTGGGGAAACAGTTATACTGGAGAAGCCCCCAAAATTTAAATGGTGGACAAGGATTTCCTGATATACATGTTACTACTTGGCCTCACACCTTACCTAGGCAGTATATTGGTGAGCCTCTAGTCATTTGCTCAAGTGGATACAACTGGAACACATGCAGTCATAAATAATAATACGTGCTCCTTTTAGTCCAATAATATCTATATTCTCTTTCAGAGAAGGAACCTAATCTGTGCCCCATTTAGTCTAATAATAATTCTCTGTACCCTTTAGTACAATACATACAGTATAATGGGCGAGATGCAGCAAGGTGAGATATGCGGTCAAACCCCGAAAATGTGTGTTTGACTGCATTTCTCATATGCACCAAGCCCCGGAATGCCATGCACTCGGGGGCTTGGATGCGGTGGGTATTGCCATCTTCCTGATGACGTTACCCATAGAAGCCTATGGGCTTCTCTCCGCAGAATCAGATCTCCGATCTCTCCAATCTTATCCCTCCCAGCACCCCCGCAGCGCGGGCGCTTCCTTCTGCACATGCGCAGATGGACACCAGAGGGGCTTCTGGGCCATAGACCCGGAAGTCCCTCCATCGCAAAGCGCCACACTTACCGAGAGAGTGGTCCTTTGCGGTGATCGTCATGCATACCAGCGTTACCAATGTAGGCATGCATGCATAGACCGGCGGGATGCATTGCATCCCAAGTGTGATGCGTCATTCATCCCGACGACTATGTGCCTCGTTAGTCTAATAATAATTAGATATGATCCCTTTAATCTAATAGTAATCAAATATACCCTTTTTAGTAGACTAAATCTAATCTGTGTCCCATTTAGTCTAAAACTAATAATATGTGCCTCCTTTAGTTTTTCACTAATTATCTGTGTCCACTTTAGTCTTATAATAACTATATGTGACCATTTTAGTTTTACAATAATTATCTGTGTCCCCCTTTATAATAATCTCATGTACCCCTATAGGCATAATAATATTCTGTGCCCCTGTAGCGTAGTCTCTTATTCCATGTAGTTACCCAGTGTATGTTTATACAGTTTTCAAGTTTGCATTCATTTTAACCATTCGCAGATGTTCATTTCTTTGTCCTCTTTTTTTATCTTCCTTTTTTGCTCTTTATTTGCACTCAACATTGATATTTGACAGTTTATTGTTATACAAACCTTTGCGCGTGTGTTTCCATTACTCAGTAACTGCTTGGTGTCAAGTTTAGATTTGAAATTATGGTTGGACGTACTGGCACATTTGCCGTCATTTTCAATAACTATTCATTTTGCTATTTGAAAATCTCAAATTTCAAGCAGACATTTTTATTGCCTGATAAATCTTTGGTGCTTGCTGCTCATTATTAAAATATGTGTTTAATGGTTTCCTGGGAACATTTATAATATTACACAATATAACACCATAAGCCTGGTTCAGTGAAATGCAAGAAAAAGAAGGAACGCCAGCAAGAAAAGGAAAATATGATGAAGACGAAACTAATACAATAGTTTTCCAATAAGTTTCCCCATAAACAGCATAATGTTAATGGAGAGAAATGATCTGCAGCGGCAGATGTTGTCCCTAAAGACTTTGCATATTACAGCGATTGGCTAGGGAGGATTTCAGAAAGAAGATAGGTGTCCCAGGCTGTAGACATGATAGAACATGTGCTGCAAGGCATGTTATCGATAGCCCCTCTATGGGGTATATTTACTAAAGTGAGAGTTTGTAGAAGTGGAGAATTTGCCCATAGCAACCAATCAGATTCTATTTAACATTTAACTAGCACCTTCTATAAAATAATAGCTAGAATCTTATTGGTTGCTATGGGCGACATCTCCACTTCTAAAAACTCTCACTTTAGTAAATTAACCCCTATTATATATCGTTACGATATGAACAATAACGATATCGTTCTACGATATATCGTTCCTATCGTTCCATGTGTATGCAATGAACGACCAACGATGCGCGCTCCCGCTGGACGATAATGATATCGTCCATTGGGCTTGCACGCAGGCCAATTTGGACGATATCGTGTATTTTCCATAGGGGTTTGCGATCGTTGGTCTTTCATCATTGGTGATATCTTTGGTGTGTGGATGAACAATATCGTTCATCCAGCACACCAGGAATTTCAAGGGAGATCGTTCAGCCATATAATCCGCTGAACAGTTCATCCCGTGTGTACCATACTTGCCGACTATCTGGCTGCTCCTTCCGGGAGGAAGCAGGCAGAACAGGGGGCGTGACCAGCAAAATGGGGTGTGGCCGGGCGGGCTGAGGGCAGTTTGCGGGTGTGACAGGGGGCGGGGCCACGCAATCGCGTCATTTTGGCCCCACCCCCGCTACACAATGCCAAAAAAACAGGCATTGTGAAGCAGGGGGCGGGGCCAAAATTGCGTGAATCGCGTCAGTGGGCCCCCCCGCTGCGGGGGTTTAACAGGTACTGGCGGGGGGGGAGACGAGGGATCGGCGGCAGGCGGGAGGCTTGCCTGCCTTTCCGGGGGGACGGGAGCTGCACCCGTTTATTGGGAGGCTCCCGCCCGAATCAGGAGGGTAGGCAATCCTGGTGTGTACCCAGCATTAGAACGTCCCTCCTTTGTATAATTCCTCCGGGATGGTACTGCAACTACCCAATGCAATATTCATCTTTTGTTTTATACAAGGGCTGTTGTTGCGTGTTACATTTTCTTGCCAATAAACTCTCATTTACAAGTTTAATTAAAAAGAAAAATACAGATGCTACATTGCCACTTTAGGATAGCAGGTAATAATTTGTTAGGGGTCCCTTAGTTCTGAAACACCAATTTGGAACACGTGTGGGATCTCACATTGCTCTTGCCGAAAGAGCCACGTAATGCGATGTACAGTACAGTAAGACGCTCTTCCCACTGGGTGCATCAGATTATTCTAGAAAAATTTCAGTGTTGCAGATTTTTCTGGGAATGGTCATTTATGGACACAAATTAGCCAAGGAGCGGCATGCAATCTTTTTATACACTGGTGGAGAATATGCATTGGTGTATCTGTTGGACCTAGGTTTCCCCTAAAGTATTGCCTTGTGGAGGAAGATATTGGTGCGGAGGTGAAAAAGAACCAAAGCATTTTGCAGTATGCATGTGTAGGGACTTGTCCTACGTGGGACACAGCTTCGGCTGGAGCTGGGACCAAGCATGGACTTCCAACAGAGGCATAGGAGGTACTGTGGCATTTTAAAATTTGACTGACTGCCAATCAGAGCTGGCCATAGCTAGCCAATCACGGCTCACTGCGTATTAGCTCCAGCCCTTCAACAACAGTTTGTATTAACCACTGCAAGCGTCGGCAAAGCAGAACACTGCCAGGGAGGAGGGACCCATTTGCCGGAGCCAGGTAAAATACTGATGCGGGGGAGGGGGTGCGATCTGAGGGGCAAACGGTGCCACTCTGTGCAGTGCGTGGCACCGCTTCATTGTGCTGCAGATGCTATTTTATTCATATCATTTTTTTGTACTTCACACCCCCTACAGTACCCTGGCACGGTGCTGCTCTCAATAGTCTTGGGTCCTGGCATGGACCCTGAATTACTAGCCAACTAGCAGCAGTCATCATGACATCACTATAGCCAGTGGCGGAACTAGAGAGTGGTCGGCCCAGGTGCAAGAATATGCTTTGGGTCCCCCCCTTTCCTGGCACCCGACACCACAACATTTATTCACCAGCCCAGTAATTAAATCCAGTGTCTGTCCTGCTGTCCAGCCTTGTTTTTTCACCACCCCTCACTGCCCCCCCAGTCAGTAAATCCAGTCTGTCCAGCCCCAGTGTGCCAGCCTCATTCTCTCCCCCAGCCTGTCGGCCTCATTCTCACTCCATCCCCAGCATGTCTCTGCCTTGTTCTTCCCCCTAGTGTGTGTCACAGCCCCAGCGTGTCAGCCTCATTCTCTCCCCCAGTCCCAGCGTGTCAGCCTTGTCCCCCCCAGCGTCTCAGCCTCATTTTCCCCCATCCCCAGCGTGTCTCTGCCTTGTTATTCCCCCCAGAGTGTCAGCCTCTTTCCCCCACATCGTGTGTGTCAGCCTCTTCCCCACCAGCGTGTGTGTCAGCCTCTTCCCCACCAGCGTGTGTGTCAGCCTCTTCCCCCCCCCAGCGTGTGTCAGCCTCTCTACCCCCAGCGTGTGTGTCAGGATCTTCCCCCCCAGCGTGTGTCAGCCTCTTTCCCCCCACCAGCATGTGTGTCAGCCTCTTCCCCCACATCGTGTGTGTCAGCCTCTCTACCCCCAGCGTGTGTGTCAGCCTCTTCCCCACCAGCGTGTGTGTCAGCCTCTTCCCCACCAGCGTGTGTGTCAGCCTCTTCCCCCCCAGCGTGTGTCAGCCTCTCTACCCCCAGCGTGTGTGTCAGCCTCTTCCCCCCCAGCGTGTGTCAGCTTCTGCCCCCCCAGCATGTGTGTCAACCTCTTCCCCCCCAGCGTGTGTGTCAGCCTCTTTCCCCAACAGCGTGTGTGTCAGCCTCTTCCACCGCAGTGTGTGTCAGCCTCTTCTCCCCCCAGCATGTGTTAGCCTCTTCCCCCCCCCATCATGTGTGTCAGCCTCTTTCCCCTACATCGTGTGTCAGCCTCTTCCCCACCAGCGTGTGTCAGCCTCCATACGCAAGAGAACAGATCCTTCTGCACATCACGGCCACAGCGGGACAGTCCCAGAAAAACGTGACTGTCCCGCTGGAGCCGAGTGTCATTCTGTGTAGGTTTCTCATCTTTATTTTAAAGTTGCAACACACGTTTGTCTTTGTAATTTGCAAAACATTTTATTTATATCATTTCTGTAACTACGCATTGGACTTTCTTTATTACACTATTTTCAAATATGCTCCAGAACAAAGTCTTAGGGGCAGGGGCATTTCTAGAGAGGAGGGGGCCCTTGTGCAGTCTCCATCACGGGCCCCCTCCTCTCCGTCTGGCGACCGTCAGTGCCCTGAGCGGTGTGCGACCAGCGCCACATTTATAAACTCTGGGCACTAGATATCGTTCAGTGCCGGGCACCCTCCCTCATCCCCGAACATGCAACAACCAGACAATATCGTCAGGTTGCCCTGCATGTTCGGACGATGAACGACAATGACCAACCACCCGCGGGAGCGCTCACTCTTGGTCGTTCGTCATTATCGTTCATCGTTTTAGCATACACACTGGCCAATATAGTGAATGACTGAACTATAACTATATCGTTATTGTTCAGTCGTTCAAAATATCGGCAAATATCGACCCCTGTGTTAAGACTACTGGTAACACATGGGTCTATGGACCTCATTCAGAGTCTCTCGCTAGCACTGTGCGCTCGCAAGCGGCCCGATGGTTTGCGTAAGCGCATGCGCACGCTTCATTCTGCGTGTGCGTGAACTTCTCTGTGCGATTGCAGGCCGCTTGCTCGCCCAACAAAGACAGCCCAGTGAAATAAGTGACAGGAGAGGCCGTTTGTGGGTGGTAACAGGGGCAGTACACTAATAACGGGGGAGTGGATGTGCAAACGCAGGTGTGCTTGAGTGTTTCAACGCCATTTTGGAGGCGTGCATGATTAACACGTAGCGTCATAGTACACATCACATGCCTGTTTTTTACACTAAAGTCCTCACAGTGCTTGTGGTAGGGTAAGGCAACCACAAGCGCTGCGATCGCTTCTGATTGTCCTCGATGTACCAATGTTTTAATACACTTCCTGGAGATGACGTGTGCTGGTGGGTGGCTCTGCCTGTGCGATTGGGCGTACGCTGGCCGCTCGCTAAGACATGGTGGGCGTGCTTATGCCTTGGCGAGCGATCACTTCCCGTGGCGTCACTTTGACAAATGTGCATATGCTGGGGGCGAGCGATCGCATCTAGCGAGAGACTCTGAATGAGGTCCTATGTACTAAACCTTGGAGAGAGATAAAGTGGACAGAGATAAAGTACCAACCAATCAGCTCCTCTATGTCATTTTTCAAAGACATACCTCTGATGAAGCAGTGGGTGGAGCCACGGGGAAACACGTCTGTGCATGCTTTAAGTATCCTCTGCTTATTGAATATACCTATAGACTGGAATTCAGTGTTTCTACTCCAGCACTCTCTGTTGCTCATTACGTTAACATAAAGTGTGAGCCGGGACAGACTATGAGCTTGCTAGCAATCTAATTAGAACAAGTGCTGCTACTACATCACAACACCGCAGCCCCCCATGTGCTAGGTAATGTGTTTGATGGAGTTACTATCCGCCACTGTGAGGTGGCGAATAGCAGGTGACGCCTGTGTCAACGTGGGCAGGTCCCCCGGCATCTCCCTCCGGCGCTCTGGTCCATTCTCTGGCTCCGGTGGCTGGTCTGACACGTGTTCTCCCAGCAGAACACAATAAAGTTAAGAAGAAAAAAAACTTTTTTTTTTTCTAAACTGTACTGTGGTTTGCTGGGAGAACACGTGTCAGAACAGCCACCGGAGGCGCTGCAGCGGGCAGGTAAGTGCGGGACAGGGGGGAGGTATGCGGAGGGTGGACACAAAATTACCGCAGGTGTAGGCAGTGCTGCGCATGCGCTGGTTTTACGGATGTAACGGCGCATGTGCAGGAATGATTACAGCTGCGGTAAGTTAGTGTAAATAGGGAAAACTATCTATTTCCTGAAAAGCTGTAATCGCAAAAATGACAGCTTTTTGGAATAGTTATGAAGAGGAGGAATGATGAATTCCTCCGGTAATTAGGTAGAACTCCATGCAAGTTCTAAACCTAAGTAAGAAAAGTTGTAGGAGCGCTTGTTTGTGAAGATAAACAGTACAATTTATAATAAACAGATATTTAATATCAATAGATAAAATGTAAAACAACAATATGGAAATATGAGTGCATGGGCTCTGTGCAGTAAGCAGACTGTCCTAGACTGGATGCTAGATAGCCAAAGTGAAAATAGATATAAATGTCCTTTTCATAAGGTGACACTGTTCCAAAAAATAGAATGAAATCCTGACATGGACTTGAATGGAATAACAAAGTATATTCCTAATATGGAGAAGTACTAATAGAGTGACTGCCGCAGGGAGCCGCTGGCCAGACAGAAAACAAATGAACTGTCCCATGGATATACAATCCAAATGTGATGGAGTAAAATTTCACCCCTTGTTGGCGGGAGTGTAACTAGCATAAGGGTAATATATTTACCGTCTCACTCTCCTGTGTCCAGAAGCCCACATGTGATGGTGCTGTGGTGGGATCTTCAGAGAGCGGTAGCTCTACTGTTCATCAGCGGGAGCGTAGATGCTAGGTGGCTGGGAGCCAGATGGCTCTGTGTTCCGTAGCTGGCTGTGCGTGCCATCTGTGGTGTAGTACAGGACTGCAGTGGGAACTCGCGGCAAGCTTCCTGTGGGAGGGATGATCCCGGTGGATACTCCAGTGGATAAGGCAGTCTGATAAGAACAAGAACAGGATGTCCCTTGACGCGTTTCTCCAGGCTAGAAGAATCCTGGTTTCCTAAGAAGGTGTAACATCCGCCATTCCACATGGAATTTAAATAGCTGTGCTCATTAATTTTCATTAGAAGATATTTCTCAGCTGTTTTAATTTGATTCAGCTGTTTGATCCTTGTCTTAAAATTGCTGAATACTTATAGACAAGGGAGAAAAGGTATTTCACAGAGCATCAGCCCATGGTTATATACTTTATAGTCTGCACATTATTTATACATAAAAAAATCAAATAAAATTATTAAAAAGGAAAATCTATGTGTCACTCAATTTGATATATCAATTTTATTCTAATATGCATAATATAGAATCAGAAAAATTATATAAATGTATCAATATACAAATATATATATATATATATATATGAAAAAATGAGAATGGGGAATCGATAAAAATATAAATATAAATACAAAAAAATACATTTAAAAATAAAATTAAATACACATAAAAATGAAAAATAAAATAAAAATGAAAAGAATGAAAAATGAATAATAAATAAAAAATAAATAAAAATAAAATATGTAAAGAAAATGAAAAATAAAAATGAAAATTAAAAATAAAAGTGAAAATAAAGATAAAAAAAGTAATAATCATGAAATAATGAATAATCAAAATATACAATACATATTATAATAATATATTAATATACAGCAGAATATTGAGGTTGATCCAAAGTTTAACTAAATTTCATGTAAAGAACATATGACATTGAATGCACAGAGAAGAATACCAACAATAGAGGCATTCTAGAATACACTTAACGTATGTAACTAATCGGAGGGGTATAGATGCTTAATGCATAATAGTATACCCAACAAATATGGACTCCAATTAGAAGGATGATATAAAACTGAACTCAAAAGTTTCAGTCAGACCTGGATAAAAATATTGTGATGTACTATTATATATGATAACGGAAAAATGTGATATGAATGCAATAGGCATAGTAATTGATAACTGTGTGATGAGTGAATCTATGATCTCACCAATAAACTCTTATTCTTACAGATCGTGTCTCTCTTAACTGGTGGACACAATGGGGGACTAACCTCACACAGTACATGATAGAGATACAGTTGATATGTGTCAGAAATCGGAATTAATCTGAAGTTTGACTAAAAATAGCATTCATATATAAAAAACATGTGACTTAAACATGCAGAAAATCATACAAACAAATTTAAAACTCTAAGATCTACTTATAGTCAAAAAAATGTTTTTGTGTCAAAACATTTTTTGGCAATGCAAGGTGATATATTTTGGTATCATACACATCAGTGTATAATATCTCAATCTATATCAATTGTTAGTCTCTGAGGTTAGTCTCATTATCCTTTTGATTGGAGTTGATATCTTTCTGGGGATTTATCACCTTGCATTGCCAAAACATTTTTTGACAAATTTTTTTTTTGACTATAAGTAGATCTTAGAGTGTTAAATTTATTTGTATGATTTTCTGCGTGTTTAAGTCACATGTTGCTTATTTATGAATGCTATTTTTAGTCAAACTTTGGATTAATTCTGATTTCTGACACATATCAACTGTATCTCTATCATGTACTGTGTGAGGTTAGTCCCCCATTGTGTCCACAAGTTAAGAGAGACACGATCTGTAAGAATAAGAGTTTATTGGTGAGATCATAGATTCACTCATCACACAGTTTTCAATTACTATGCCTATTGCATTCATATCTATTTTTTCCATTATCATATATAATAGTACATCACAATATTTTTATCCAGGTCTGACTGATACTTTTGAGTTCAGTTTTATATCATCTTTCTAATTGGAGACCATAATTGTTGGGTATACTATTATGCATTAAGCATCTATACCCCTCCGATTATTTACATACGTTAAGTGTATTCTAGAATGCCTCTATTGTTGGTATTCTTCTCTGTGCATTCAATATCATATGTTCTTTACATGATATTTAACTAAACGTCGGATCAACCTCAATCTTCTGCTGTATATTAATATATTATTATAATATGTATTGTATATTTTGATTATTCATTATTTCATGATTATTACTTTTTTTCATCTTTATTTTCACTTTTATTATTTATTTTAATTTTAATTTTTCATTTTATTTCCAATTTTTATTTTTCATTTTATTTCTTTTTATTTATTATTCATTTTTCATTCTTTCCATTTGTATTTTATTTTTAATTTTTAATTTGTATGTATATTTATCTTTATTTTTAAATTTATTTTTTTGTATTCCAATTTATATTTTTATCGATTCCCCATTCTCATTTTTTCATATGTATATATATATATATATTTGTATATTGATACATTTATATAATTTTTATGATTCTATATTATGCATATTAGAAACAAGCATTAAAATTGATATATCAAATTGAGTGACACATAGATTTTCCTTTTTAATAATTTTATTTGATTTTTTTTATGTATAAATAATGTGCAGACTATAAAGTATATAACCTTGGGCTGATACTCTGTGAAATACCTTTTCTCCCTTGTCTATAAGTATTCAGCAATTTTAAGACAAGTATCAAACAGCTGAATCAAATTAAAACAGCTGAGAAATATCTTCTAATGAGCACAGCTATTTAAATACCATGTGGAATGGCGAATGTTACACCTTCTGAGGAAACCAGAATTCTTCTAGCCCGGAGAAACATGTCAAGGGACATCCTGTTCTTGTTCTTATCAGACTACCTTATCCACTGGAGTATCCACCAGGTTCGTCCCTCCCACAGGAAGCTTGCTGCGAGTTCCCGCTGCTGTCCTGTACTACACCACAGACGGCACGCACAGCCAGCTACGGAACACAGAGCCATCTGGCTCCCAGCCACCTAGCATCTACGCTCCCGCTGACGAGTGGTAGAGCTACCACTCCCCAAAGATCCCACCACAGCACCGTCACATGTGGGCTTCTGGACACAGGAGAGTGAGATGGTAAATATATTACCCTTATGCTAGTTACACTCCCACCAACAAGCGGTGACATTTTACTCCATCACATTTGGATTGTATATCCACGGGACAGTTCATTTGTTTTCTGTCTGGCCAGCGGCTCCCTGCGGCATCCACTCTATTAGTACTGGTGCTGATACAGTTTGATACTTTTCTTCATATTAGGAAGATACTTTGTTATTCCATTCATGTCCATGTCAGGATTGCATTTTTTTTTGGAACAGTGTTACCTTATGAAAAGGACATTTATATCTATTTTCACTTTGGCTATCTAGCATCCAGTCTAGGACGTCTGCTAACTGCACAGAACCCATGTGCTCATATTTCCATATTTTTTGTTTTACATTTTATCTATTGATATTAAATATCTGTTTATTATACATTGTATTGTTTATCCTCACAAACAAGTGCTCCTACAACTTTTCTTTCTTTGCTGTTTCATTTTTAGCAGGTAGCAGATCCTGCTTGTTAGGAGCTGCCAGTTTGGAAGCATTGCATTTTTGGTTGATTGGCGCACCTTATACCCTTTTTTCTAAACCTAAGTACCTCCATCAAATTTTTAGGTATGATGAATAGGCCCCTGTGAGAGAGAAGAAAAGGAGTCAGGACAGAGAGGATGGGTCTCAAGAATGATATAGAGGAGAGCGGAGACAAGTTGTAAGGGGAGAGAGAGGAATGGGGACAAGGTGCCATGGCATAGAGAAGGGTTCCTAGGAGAGAGAGGACATAGGGCTTGATTCAGAGGCGCTTGCTATTTGTGAGCGCTCGCTCTGAATCAGGGCGGATTTTTTAGAAAAAATATCCACCTCCAGGCTGCTCGCATAGTTGTGGGTGACCACCCACAGCTTTTGCGAGTGGCCTGGTGATGGACGCGATTATCGCGACTTTCGGGCTCGCGACGAGACCCTTGTGGTAGGGTCTCGGTTCCCGCAAGCCTGGGTGAAATTCCTGCTCTAATAGAGCAGGAAGTTCACTACTGACATCACAAATGATGTCAGTAGGGCTACCCACAAATGACAGGAACGCCTCCGTTTGTCCAGCCACCCCCCCTTCCCGCCTATAAAACTTGGCGAGCTATTCATCAACATCGACAGCCGCTCCGTTTTGTAGCGAGCCCCGGAGTGAGTGAAGTTCTCACTCGCTCCGGGGCTCACGCACGAGCAATGCGCATGCCGCGCGTGCGCACTGGCCGACCACTATGCGCTCGCGAGCGGGTCTGAATCAGGCCCACAGTGCTAGGGCTGTTAGAACTAAAGGCATCCCAGAAGAAACAAAATGGAGAGGGAGCAGGGCAGAGAGGAGGGTTCTCAGGAAAAGCGGACAAGGTGCAAGGGCTGAGAGCAGGGGTCCCAGGAGAGAGAGAGGGGTTACAAGGTGCAAGGGCAGGCAGAGAGCAGGGGTTACAGGATATTAGTACCTTATCCTTGCCAGAGTAAGGATAAATGTCATTTATTGGCCATGTGACTGCTGCATGATCTGAGAGAGGCAGGGTGGGGGTGGGGGAGCAATATCCTGGCATGGCAGCCATTTAAGGACAATAATAACATACTTGCCAACATTTTATCAGAGAAGCCCGGAGAGGAAACACAGGTGGTCTCGTTGGGGGCCGGGGTCCCAAATAGCCACCAAACCACCAGAGTTTAGAACCATTTCACATGGTTTTAATCAGCCACAGAACCTGTGTAATTCATTATGTCTTTTATTAAAGGGACCCGGTGGCAACCCTACCAATATGTATTAAGTGTAACTTGCAGGGACAGCAGTAGCGATAACCACTGTTCGTGCAAGTAATCTCCCCGACATTTTGGAGGTGTTTTTCACGTTTGTGAAAGACTTCTTGGGGGAGATTCAAATGTTTTTTTGGTTGTGATAATTAATGAGCACCCAGTTCGCTATTCAATTGTTCTGGGTGCTCATTAATTATCGCCCTCTTTGCCGACTATGAGACGAGGTTTAGCCGTGTAAAACAGCTAAACCCGTCTTAATTTCTGGTTAAGGACCAATTCAGACCTGCTCGCTAAGAAACGTTCGCACGCAGCCAGCCGATTGTGTGCATTCTGCAGATGCGTATGCATCGCAACGCGCGTGTGTGAACCAGTGTGAGCGATTGGGAAGCATACGCTCACTGTGCATAGACTGCCCAGCTGACTGAGTGACAGGAGAAGCCATCTGTGGGTGGTGACAGGGACTGGCCACTAGAAACGGGGGAGTGGAGGTGCTAACGCAGGCATGACTGAGCGTCTTAACGCCGTTAATAATAGGCGTGCATAATTAAGAGGCAACGTCATAATACACGTCACCTGGTTGTATTCCACACTGAAGCACTCGCAGTGCTTGCGGAAGGGTATGGTCAGCCACAAGCGCTGTGTTAGCTGCCGATGGTACTCGATGTACCGATGGTTGCATACAGTTCCTGGAAATGACGTGCGCAACCGGGTGTCTTAAGACAGGTTGGTGGGCATCTGCATACGCAATGCGATCGCACGCTAAGACATAGTGGGCATGCTAATGCCTTACCGTGCGATCGCTTGCCTTGCTGAAATACGCATACGCATTAGTGTGCGAACGCATCTAGCGAGCGGGTCTGAATCGATCCTTTAGTTCCCTAGAGCAGAAGCATTTTATATCACATGGTATTACCCAGAATTTGTGGATGAAGATCCCAACACAGGGCTCGATTCAGACCCGCTCGCTAGATGCGTTTGCACGCTAGATGCGTATGCAAGTTTGTTCCTTTTGAGAGTTTAGCCATTTGTATATGTCACTGTTGCTCATATGTGAAGATTAGCATTGAATACATCTTGCTGTTGTGTTAATTTAACCCTTTTCTTTGGTCATTTGCTGGAGCCTAGAGCCGGCATGTAGGGAGAATGCTGGCGGACGGGATGCCGGCCGCTGAAACCCCAACACCTGGAATCCCGATCAGGATGAAGATCCTGACACCGGAATCCCGAACAGGATGAAGATACCGTCGTCGGCATCCGAAAGGTAAGTATTCGGCTTACCTTTAGTGTTAGAGCGGGGACAGGGGGGTTAGGTTTATGCAACCCGGGGGGAGATTAGGGGTAGACACCCCCCGGGAGGGTTAGGGTTAGGCTGCGGGAAGGGGTGGTTACGGTTAGACACCACCGGGGAGGAGGTTAGGGTTAGACACCCCCCGGGAGGGTTAGGCTGCGTGAAGGGGTGGTTATGGTTAGGCACCACCAGGGGGGAGGTTAGGGTTAGACACCCCCCGGGAAGGTTAGGGTGCGGGAAGGGGAGGTTACGGTTAGACACCACCGGGGAGGAGGTTAGGGTTAGGCACCCCCCAGGGAGGTTAGAGTTAGGTACCACTAAGGGAGGGTTAGGGGAGGGAGAAGGGGAGGGTTTGAGTACTTACCAGCCGTAGTTGGGATTGTGAACAGTCGCGCTTCCGGTATCGGTATTTGAACTATTCATCCGCCAAGATATCATACCCAACCCCCTAGAGCCTTGTTAGCTACTGTAACAAAATAGATAATGAGAGGGATGCTAATAGATTAGGAGAGGTGAACATTCTACCTATGTGAGGTGCTAACTAATACACAATTAGGGCCTGATTCAGTAAAGATTGCTATTGCGTACATAGCTGAATCAGGCCTTTAGTTTTTGTATAGGTCTCTTGGTTGAATAAGCGCAAATGATGCCTATATATTGGACATTGTTGTTATTATGATCTTTTCTTTTTATGGCACCACAAGGGTTCCGCAGCACCTTACAAATTAGCAAATAGTACAAAACAATGCAGGACAAGGACACGGCTTATACACATTGCTGCATCCGCAATCATAACACTCCAATAAGCAGCAGAGCGTAAGCAACCAAGCATTAGGTGCCCTCGTAGGCAGTCAGGAGTAGATGATAGTATTAGTGGGGTGAAGGAGAAGCACATGATGCTGCTTATAAGGTGTTTTGGACCCTTGGTGCCACCCTATACATAACTTTTTAAGAATACAATAAATACTGTATGAAGCGATAGGTCAGTTTATTAAATCACAAAATTAAAGTCAGAATTTTTTTCTTATAGTTACAAACCATGGCGCCAAAGAACCATCAGGTGCTGAATTTAGAAAGCGGAAAGAGGCGAGGGAGAGAAGAGGAGGCACACAAGCTTTCTCAACACATTCAGAACTGGCTCACAAAGTCAGGTAACGATGATGGTGCAGGAGCCTCTGGAGCAGTTACCACTGCCAGAGATTTCTAATTTAGAACAGGAGGTTTCGGAAGAGCATGATACAACCATTGCAACTGCTGACGTGGATCATAATTTAGAAATTGACACTGATGGCACAACCATTAGTGAAGGGACTGAACTGTCTGGACTTAAATGTTAAAGACCCACATTCATGGCCTCACTAGTGACGGAAGGCGATTTAGTCGTGATTGGTACTTTATAACTCACAGGGTGAAATTGTACAGCGATCATGGCTAATGTATTCTGAGATGCAGAGAGCTGTCTATTGTTTTCTCTGTATGCTTTTTAGAAATAGATCCCCATTCACTCTCCTCAGAAAGGCTTTTCTGATCTGCATAGGCAAACGCATGGGGGGGTTCCGATTGCCTGGAAACCCCCCTCCCCATCCCACACCATGACCACAATAGAAGTAGTATATAATACAATTTTACTAGTGCTGCATGTTCTCCTCAGTATCATAAATGCAAGGGTTGCACTGCTATAGACCACCTATAGGGCTAATTATTATTACTGTTATCCAGTGCATGTACCTTCATCTACATATATGTCCAGAGCAGTGCTAGATTCTTGCTGTGGTATGCCTCTGGAATGGTGCCCATATGTGAAATCAAAACATTCAGCTCAGGCAGGATAGCCCTACTGCCACATCGAATTGCTTACTGTGATCGCTGGTCCTGTATATGCTGGAATTATGACATACACTACACTTTGCATGACACATATTAAAGCTGGTTAAGTACTTAATATGTCCTCTTCATGGATTGGCCACACTCGCTCTAAAAGCAAGCATTTGGAACCCCCCTCCCTCTAGAAATCTTGCGTTTGCCCCTGATCTGAGACATTGGGCTCTATTTATTAACATTATTTTTACTAAAAAACACCCTTTTCACATTATTTTAGTTTCACCTGTAGTTATTACAGGGCAATTGGAGTAGAATTAGTAAAATTCTACTCCAACCCCCAGTATCACTTATTTTTAGTAAAGCAGATCGCATTTCCCATAACTGTGATGGGAAATGTGATCTGTGTGCAAGTTACTAAAAATAAATTGTAAATAAATACCGGGGAAAGCCCTGTGATAATAACGCCACCTGGAGGTGGCATTATCCAGGGTCTCCTCCGGTTACCGGGCTCCCACTCTGCTCTAACGGGGAGAGCAGAGGCGGGAGCCGGTACCAGTAATCAGCTATGTGGTCTAATCAGACCGCAAGCTGATTGCTGTAAAAAAAAGAAAAAAAAAATTTAATATTTTTTTTTTACTTACCTGACTCCAGGGACCGGTGATCGGGCCTCCGGTGATGGCTCCTCTCCGGTCAGCTGGTCTCCCACAGTGCACTGGGGCCCGGTCATCAGGTGATCGGGCCCCAGTGCAGTATGGGAGATCACCTGATCGGGAAGCCCGGAGAAGATCACCGGAGGCCAGGAGGATGCAGGTAAGTGTAATGAAGGGAGGGGGGGTTGCGGGGGTCCGCGATCGCGGGGGGCGGGGCTTAGTGCCGGGGGCGGGGCTTAGCATCGGTGGGGGGTAGTAGCGGTGGTCGGTCGGCGCATGCGCGGGCTCTTAGTCGCGGTATTTTTTCTGACAATACCGCGACTAGAGTGCGGATGGGATCCGCAGGGACAGAGCTTTATCGCAAGCTCTGTCCCTACAAGGGATTTATAGTAAATCCCTGTGATATTGCCTGAATTCGCAATGCGAATTCACTCGGTAGTATCACACTACAATCCGCATTCAATATGCGGATTGTAGTAAATAGACCCCATTGACTCCCAGAATACTGTAGGTAGGTTGAAAACTCACCTGATAGAATGATTTCAATTAGAGAGCTTTAGAGATGCATTTAAAAGATTGACCATGGAGTTGACCATGAACTTCAAACTGCCATCGCTTCAGATAAACAGAAGTGGTGAGCAGATTTATTACGAAATTCTTCATGCCACTATTTTCTATGCCACAAACAATTTAGCTTTTCGTGGTTCATGTGAAACATTTGTCCATCCCAACTCGGGAATGTTCCTTAGCTTCCTTTATGCTCCTAGTCAATACAATTCTGATTGAGCAGCTCACATTAAAAAACATAATATTGGCAGTCTTAACTATTTTTCACCAGCAATCCAATAATAAATGCATTCACCTTCTTGGAAGCACAGTGAGGCAAGAAATAATTAATAGAATAAAAGAGGCAAAATATTATTCTATTATCTTTGACTGCGCTCCAGACACTGCACATAAGGGACAACTGTGTGTAGTTATTAGGTATGTTAGGATTTCAGATGAACAATGTAGTGTGGATGAGAGCTTGATAGACTTCATTGAAACAAAGAGAATATAGGCAGTGGTCTTGCTGCTGAAATAGAGGAGAATCTTCACAAGGATGGTTTAGATTTAGTAATATTCGTGGACAGGGTTTATGACAACAGATCAAATATGGCAGGAAAATTGAATGGTGTGCAACTGAGCCGAGTGAACAACCTGGCTAGATGTGTTCCATGTGCTGCACTTTGCCCAATCTAGTAGGAGTTCATGCAGCCTGTTCTTCTGTGGAAATGGTGACTTTCTTTGCAACTGTTCAAAAAGCATCTACTTTTCTGTGAGTTGAACAACTAGATGGGACACGATGACCAATATTCTCGAAATTACCCTCAAAGGTCATAGTAACACCAAATGGCCATCAAAAGCAGAGCTGTAACTAGGGGCGTGCGAGCAGTGCGGTCACATAGAGACACCCACATGTCTGGCATCTGGCTAGCAGGCTGCCTAGAATGGCACCCTGCAGCCAGAATTTCTGCAGCACTGCCATCTGGAGTCCCCCCCCACCCCCACCCCTTTCCTCCCTGGAGCATCCTGAGGATGCTCCGGGCATTACTGTAATCACCGGCGATTGTGGCCCCACCGACTCCACATGACATCATGCAGAGGGGGCATGGCCTGCATCGGGTGCTGGGAGCACTAATTATGGCGCTGGTCAAGAGGACGTGCTGTATAGTCATTAAGTACCCAATTACCAGGGGTTCTTGAGGCACCAAGTATGTGATATTATACGTCCAGAAACAAAATTCACAGCTGAGAGCATGATACAGAGTATTGATTTTGTATTAATTTCTCTAAGATGCAGGCCTCGTCAATGGATCTTCCTCAAGAATTTCCTATGAAGAGGCCAAGCAAGTGTCACAAGCCGCCACGCTGCCAATGCTGTGCGGGGTGAATGCCGGACAAGCGTTCGCTGAAGTTTCCTCCTCCTCCTGTTAGGATTTGTGGTAGCAGCATATTGTTTGCAGTTCCAGTCTTGGTTGCTGCTGAGACTCTGCACTAATTACTGCCTGTCTGTGTGTAGTATCAGGTGCACACATTGATTATCCTGTCTGTGCACAGCCCAGCTGCTCACTAGTCTCTCATGAGGGAGGCTGACTCTGGTTGGGCCCCGTTTTTGTAAATTCCAGCCAGACCTTCACTCCATGCTGGGGATAGAGTTTCATGTTTCTGGTTTGTGACTGTGTCTCCTGTATGCCAGTAGCGTTCCAGTGTTCCAGTCTCTCCATTGGCACGATCTGCATTCCACCTGTTGTGTGCTGCATGAGTTATTATTATTATTATTATTATTATTATTAATAATATGCTGTTACTATTTACAATGATATTAATATCTATTTAAATAGTCACATTTTCACCATTTCCATTGTGGAAAAAACTGTTTATCACAGAAGTTTTTATTAAACAGCTGCTGAACATGTCAGACCCAGTTTTGTTATTTCTATTTTCATCTGTAAGGATTCATATGTGATGATTATCCGTTATCTACGCAACATTCTATCAGCACTTATGGGGCCTTATTGGTGTGTTTTGTAAAATGTTTCAAATCAGCTTGTTTAATTATTTTTCACACCATCCTCTGATACAGGGGGAGATTTTGCTTTTGTAGAAATGTAAAGGGGCCTATCCATTAGGTGACCCGAAAAACTGAACGTCTAGCGTCCAGTTTTGAACATCATTCAGTGCAGGAGACCGAACTCCTATCTGTGAACATGTGGAACCTGACGAGTGTCGTCAGGTTGACGAGCATGTTCCACAGATAGTCGGGGTCGGCAAGGACCAAGCGTGCACGAGCATCGCTGGTCCTTGCCGGCTATCCATTAGACAACTTTCTGAACGTTCCAACCAAAGCATCCTGGTTTTGGTCAGATGGTGCAAAAAGTAATCTAATGGATAGGCCCCTTAAGTGTCCTGGCCATTCATCAAAAAGGTAATGCAGGAGATATCACAGATATCTGCAGCTTACATCTCCCTTGCGATGTGGCCCGCTGTCCCCATACACTTTTATGGAGACAGAAATCATCAAGCTCCAAAAATACAATGTTTTTGGAGCTTGACTGCAGGAGCATTTGCCATCTGTAGATGGCGTTTGCTCCCGCACTTGGGAGCAAACGAGTCCCGGGTTGTGAAGAGGGATCATTTCGGATCCCTCCACCACTGTCCGGCGCCTTCTGTTTTATGCATCTGCGTGAACTCATCTCGACTCGGCAATACTAAGTTTTACTGCTAAAACAGTGAAGCCGCTTCGGGGAGACAGCTGATTTCAGATCAGCTATCTCTGCGCCAGAGCAATGATGAATTGCTTCTGTGCTCGCAGCGAGTTAGTATTTTAATTATCAGGGTCCGTTCGGACCCTGATAATTAACAATGAATAGAGCCCTTTCTCTCTCCAAGCTTTGATAAATCTCCCCTACATTGTGTTAAAGTACTTGTTCAATTACTGACCTGGCTGGACATTAAGCAATGTCTTATTTTTGTGTCCATTAAAGAAAAGTGAAGATGTATTAATGGGATTCACAACTAGTGGGACTTAAAATATAATACCTGTCCTGATTAACTGACCTGTTTTTCCTAGTTAATAAAACTGCTGATAACAATAAGAATAATACCAGACCAAGAACTCATTTCTCAGACGTTCATTACTGATGTTTGGAATCTATCGTTTTTTTTGGCTCAGAGCACTTTCCCCCTCTGCAGACAAAAAGTTATTTTGCAGAAAAAAAACTCAATGGATAATTAATTTGGTGATCCTGTGGTTTTAATAATCCTAATGGTTTTTTTCTGGAGATTTTAAAACCTGACAGGGAAGCTGTGACTTAATTTAGGCATCAATACACTTTTTGTACTTTATTGTTTGTAACATAATTGTCATATGGGGGAGGAGCCTGATTGGTCTGTACAGGTAGCGGGCAGCACATATCACATATAAATACATGTATCTGCATACACTTTATTTTGACAAATGTTTATACATTGGTTTACAGATGGGGGTTAACGAGTGATGGTACCGTTGGTGGTTGACCTCAATGGTATGAAAGCATCAGTTGGGAACCATTGATGGTTTCATCTAAAAATGCCCATCCCTGCTTTAATAGTTGATAGGCAATACACTAATCAAAGAGTCCTGGCACATGGGGGAAAAAAAAACCATTGTGTGGCTCTGTGCCATCAATTGTGGAGAACCATTGAATCTCCACCATCAATGGCAAAACCATGGACCATCAATGTTTAACCATAGATGTTTGTTAACCATCCAAGATCAATGGCTGTCACTATATTGGTTGACACCCTGGCGGGACCAGTGCCCAGAATACTTTGTATAACCTTTAGTGCTGGGAGGGTGCCAGCATATGGGCTCCCCCTTCTGCAGCCAGTACCCAGTGCCGAGCACTGGTCTCTGTCCTCCTGTAACTTGTTACTTACCATGCTGCAGTGTAACCATGACACCTTTGAAGTGCCGACGGGTATCCATGAGCTAGCTCTCCCGCTCCCCCAGTGTTTGCCAGTTGAGTCCTGCAGCTTGGGAAAATGTCCCGACTGCAGCTGCTCTTTGTGTACAGTCCCGCAGTGCAGCACCAGTATTCATTTCAAATTGCTGTCTAGAGCAAATAGTCCATTCAAAAATTGTGCTGCGCCACCAGGGATTTACCTTTTCAGTGCTGCAGCTGCCATCTTGGCCATGTGGGCCGGGTCCCCTGCCACAGTCGGCATGACGACCTCACAGTGTCCCTGTTGCGAAGGTTGACATGTTAAGTGTCAAACTGCTATACCCAACACTCCTGATCATGGTACTCTTTTCTATGCCTTGACTGTGTGGTTTGATACCACAAAACAGCTGTAAGTTACTCAGTATGTCATGCTTATATACAGTGTATATTATTATTATTATTATTATCCTTTATTTATATGGTGCCACAAGTGTTCCGCAGCGCCTTACAAAGTACATAAAGAAATAATTTGACAACTGACTTACAGTACAAAATAGGACAAGAACATGGATAATATACATTGATACATAAGTGACCATAACACCTAGATATGCAACAGAGCGTAAGCAAGTAAGTGTTAGGTGCCCTGGTGGGGGGTAAGAAGTAGGTGAAAGTAAAGTAAGGAGAAGCATAAGAGGGTAGAGGCCCTGCTCGTAAAAGTTACATTCTAAAGTGGAGAGGCAGACAAACAGGGGTGACACAGATGGGGTAAACGGAGGAAGGAGCATGTTGCAGCAAGTTAGGATGGGAGCTGGAAGGCTTTGATGAAGTAGTGGGTCTTGAGAGCCTGTTTGAAGGATTGTAAAGAGGAGGAGAGTCTGATAGGGAGAGGGAGAGAGTTCCAGAGGTCGGGAGCAGCACAGGCAATATCTTGGAGGCAGGAGTGGGAGGAAGTAATCAGTTGGCATGAGAGGTGGTGTGCATTAGTTGAGCAAAGGGGGTGGCCAGGAGAGTGGATGGAGATGAGGTCAGAGATGTAAATGGGAGAGGAATGGGTGAGGGCTTTGTAAGCAAGTGTGAGAGCCTTGAATTGGGTTCTAAAAGGGAAGGGGAGCCAGTGGAGGGCTTGTAGGAGAGGGGAGGCAGATGTAGAGCGTTTGGAGAGGAAGATGATATACCTTCCTCTTATGATTTGAATCGACATCTGCTGCAGTACCCCGTACATACATCCAGGGAAACCTTAATATTTGCGGGTAGCCCACAAATATTGTTCGATAAATATGCCCCCGAGCGAGGCTCAAAATGTACCATGCACAATTTCACATAAGTTGGATGAGAACCGATCATTCTGATCTCAGGCCAAGCAGTAAGATCTTCCACCATTACTAGTGTGGCCAGAATATGACCTCACACACACAGGACCTCATTCAGAGGCGGTCGTTGGATGCAAGCGGTCGCATAGAATCAGGCCGCTTGCATCCTGAAGAGCCGCCTCCTTGTCGATGACCGACCAGGTTGATGGTCGCGATGGTGATCACCATCGCGACCATCAGGGTTTACGACCAGACCCTAGGGTAGGGTCTGGGCACTCGTAAGCCCCAGGGAGCTTTCTGCTCTGATGGAGCAGGAAGCTCCCTACTGACATCACTGATGATGTCAGTGTGACCGCCCACAAAATGGTAGGCGTTCGTAAAGGAACGCCTCTGTTTTGGAAACCACCCCCCCGGCCCACCTATGAAACGGGGGCAGCTGTCGATAAACATCAACAGCCGCCCCTTTGGTAACGAACTCCGGAGCGTTTCTCTGTCGCTCCGTGGCTTGCGCACGTGCAGTGCAGCCGCTACGCATGCGCAGGCCAAACCATCGAGTCGGTTACGAGCGCATCGGCGCTCGCGACCGACTCTGAATGAGTTCCACAGTCCAATAGCAGCCATCTGCGTTCATCGTCTCACTGTATTTACTTACATGTTCAATGATTTTTAATTCTACTACTATTTGGCATTGGGGTAATTGTGTAAGTGTACATCTCACAGAATTGTGTATCCAGTATTAACAAAATCAAAAGGTATGAAAATCATTGCAGCTGATTCAGAGATGTATGCTACTGTATGCCGATGTTTTCGCAGTTGAGCAATTATTGGCTATCTGCGCCTGCATCTGAGTCGCACTGCGCATGCGTCAAAGTCCATTACCGTAGTCACAAACAGCAACTTTTTACTCACAGAGTGATCGACAGTTAAAAGCCATTTGGGGGAGGTAACAGGGTGTGGCTTTGAAAATGCAGATAAGTCTCAACCATTATAGGAGCATGTCACTGCCTGCCAAATATCAAAAGATCTGTGTATGTGTTTGCATGTTAGTACGCAGTTGCTAGGATTTGCAATGGCGCCTGTGGGCATCCCAATACAAATCTCAGCATCTGCGATATTTGCATATTTTCAAATGTGGGGTGACACCAAAACGGCGGCTCCTCCTCTGACTGTGATTGGGAGCTGCACTGTGATGTTATTGTGCAGCACCTGGCTCCTGGTCACTGAGGAGGGCTCAGCAGAGTGGGGAGGGTCTCTGGGAGCAGCCCGGCATTTCCGGGAGTGCTGAGCATGGCACCAGAATGAGGAAAGTGGAGGCATTTCATGAGGCCACAGCGCTTCCCCAAGATGCCACGTCCCCTTTTAGGGGGTCTATTTTGTGCACTGGGTGTTACCGACCTCAGTGACGGCACTGCTGTGAGACAACAGAGATTAGCTACAGCTGACCCTTCTGTCCCTGTTCCCTGAGGTGGGTGGGATAAGTGCATGTGATGAAAAGTATGAAACCTGCCATTCAAGACAAAGGGCTCTATTTACTACAATCCGCATATTGAATGCGGATGGTAGTGTGATATTACCGAGTGAATTCGCATTGCGAATTCAGGTAATATCACAGGGATTTACTATAAATCCCTTGCAGGGACAGAGCTTGCGATAAAGCTCTGTCCCTGCGGATCCCATCCGCACTCTAGTAGCGGTATTTTCGGAAAAAATACCGCGACTAAGAGCCCGCGCATGCGCCGACCGACCACCGCTACTACCCCCCCACCGACACTAAGCCCAGCCCCCTGGCGCTAAGCCCCGCCCCCCACGATCGCGGACCCCCGCGACCCCCCCCTCCCTTCATTGCACTTACCTGCATCCTCCTGGCCTCCGGTGGTCTTCTCCGGGCTTCCCGATCAGGTGATCTCCCATACTGCACTGGGGCCCGATCACCTGATGACCGGGCCCCAGTGCACTGTGGGAGACCAGCTGACCGGAGAGGAGCCATCACCGGAGGCCCGATCACCGGTCCCTGGAGTCAGGTAAGTAAAAAAAAAATATAACATTTTTTTTTTCTTTTTTTTACAGCAATCAGCTTGCGGTCTGATTAGACCACATAGCTGATTACTGGTACCGGCTCCCGCCTCTGCTCTCCCCGTTAGAGCAGAGTGGGAGCCCGGTAACCGGAGGAGACCCTGGATAACGCCACCTCCAGGTGGCGTTATTATCACAGGGCTTTCCCCGGTATTTATTTACAATTTATTTTTAGTAACTTGCACACAGATCACATTTCCCATTACAGTTATGGGAAATGCGATCTGCTTTACTAAAAATAAGTGATACTGGGGGTCGGAGTAGAATTTTACTAATTCTACTCCAATTGCCCTGTAATAACTACAGGTGAAACTAAAATAATGTGAAAAGGGTGTTTTTTAGTAAAAATAATGTTAATAAATAGAGCCCAATGTCTCAGATCAGGGGCAAACGCAAGATTTCTAGAGGGAGGGGGGTTCCAAATGCTTGCTTTTAGAGCGAGTGTGGCCAATCCATGAAGAGGACATATTAAGTACTTAACCAGCTTTAATATGTGTCATGCAAAGTGTAGTGTAGTGTCATAATTCCAGCATATACAGGACCAGCGATCACAGTAAGCCATTCGATGTGGCAGTAGGGCTATCCTGCCTGAGCTGAATGTTTTGATTTCACATATGGGCACCATTCCAGAGGCATACCACAGCAAGAATCTAGCACTGCTCTGGACATATATGTAGATGAAGGTACATGCACTGGATAACAGTAATAATAATTAGCCCTATAGGTGGTCTATAGCAGTGCAACCCTTGCATTTATGATACTGAGGAGAACATGCAGCACTAGTAAAATTGTATTATATACTACTTCTATTGTGGTCATGGTGGGGGTTTCCAGGCAATCGGAACCCCCCCATGCGTTTGCCTATGCAGATCAGAAAAGCCTTTCTGAGGAGAGTGAATGGGGATCTATTTCTAAAAAGCATACAGAGAAAACAATAGACAGCTCTCTGCATCTCAGAATACATTAGCCATGATCGCTGCACAATTTCACCCTGTGAGTTATAAAGTACCAATCACGACTAAATCGCCTTCCGTCACTAGTGAGGCCATGAATGTGGGTCTTTAACATTTAAGTCCAGACAGTTCAGTCCCTTCACTAATGGTTGTGCCATCAGTGTCAATTTCTAAATTATGATCCACGTCAGCAGTTGCAATGGTTGTATCATGCTCTTCCGGAACCTCCTGTTCTAAATTAGAAATCTCTGGCAGTGGTAACTGCTCCAGAGGCTCCTGCACCATCATCGTTACCTGACTTTGTGAGCCAGTTCTGAATGTGTTGAGAAAGCTTGTGTGCCTCCTCTTCTCTCCCTCGCCTCTTTCCGCTTTCTAAATTCAGCACCTGATGGTTCTTTGGCGCCATGGTTTGTAACTATAAGAAAAAAATTCTGACTTTAATTTTGTGATTTAATAAACTGACCTATCGCTTCATACAGTATTTATTGTATTCTTAAAAAGTTATGTATAGGGCGGCACCAAGGGTCCAAAACACCTTATAAGCAGCATCATGTGCTTCTCCTTCACCCCACTAATACTATCATCTACTCCTGACTGCCTACGAGGGCACCTAATGCTCACCTGATGACCGGCCCCCAGTGCACTGTGGGAGACCAGCTGACCGGAGAGGAGCCATCACCGGAGGCCCGATCACCGGTCCCTGGATTCAGGTAAGTAAAAAAAAAAATGTTTAATTTTTTTTTTCTTTTTTTTACAGCAATCAGCTTGCGGTCTATTTAGACCACATAGCTGATTACTGGTACCGGCTCCCGCCTCTGCTCTCCCCCTTTGAGCAGAGTGGGAGCCCGGTAACCGGGGGAGACCCTGGATAACGCCACCTCCAGGTGGCGTTATTATCACAGGGCTTCCCCCGGTATTTTTTTACAATTTATTTTTAGTAACTTGCACACAGATCACATTTCCCATTACAATTATGGGAAATGCGATCTGCTTTACTAAAAATAAGTGATACTGGGGGTTGGAGTAGAATTTTACTAATTCTACTCCAATTGCCCTGTAATAAATACAGGTGAAACTAAAATAATGTGAAAAAGGTGTGAAAACACCCTTTTTCACTTTATTTTAGTAAAAATAATGTTAATAAATAGAGCCCAAAGCCTATTAATCTTCAATAATCTGCAAACCCTGGGCTCAGCGTGATAACATTAAATTACCTGCGGAGAACCCATAAAGACAGAGTCTTTTTCCCTCCCATCCTTTCCCTGTGCGAATGAAAGACAGAATGGCATATTGCATATTGTATTGTAATCACTGTGTTTTACTGTTCTCATTTTTTTGAGAAAAATGATAGAAAGAGATGTTTAAAAAAAAAAAAAACCCACTCAAAATTCTGAAGATGTCTTTGAGATCTTTAATAATGTTTTAGAAACAGAAGCTGTATCTACACAGTAGCGATAATAAATAATAGTAAAATAAAGGTATGTGGTAGGTAGCTGTAGCACTGTTTCTAAAATAATGGGGATTAGGGGCCTGATTCAGACCCGTTCGCTAAGATGGAGGGGGATCAATGATGTGGAGATTTCATGTGATGTAGGGACCTGTTCATGAAGGCAGGGATGTGAGATTTCATATGATGTAGGGACCTGTTACTGAAGGCAGGGATGTGGAGATTTCATGTGATGTAGGGACCTGTTACTGAGGACATGGATGTGGAGGTTTCATGTGATGTAGGGATCTGTTACTGAAGGCAGGGATGTGGAGATTTCATGTGATGTAGGGACCTGTTACTGAAGGCAGGGATGTGGATATTTCATTTGATGTAGGGATCTGTTACTGAGGGCAGGGATGTGAGATTTCATGTGATGTAGGGACCTGTTACTGAAGGCAGGGATGTGGAGATTTCATGTGATGTAGGGATCTGTTACTGAAGGCAGGGATGTGGAGATTTCATGTGATGTAGGGACCTGTTACTGAAGGCAGGGATGTGGAGGTTTCATGTGATGTAGGGACCTGTTACTGAAGGCAGGGATGTGGAGATTTCATGTGATGTAGTTACCTGTTACTGAAGGCAGGGATGTGGAGGTTTCATGTGATGTAGGGACCTGTTACTGAAGGCAGGGATGTGGAGATTTCATGTGATGTAGGGACCTGTTACTGAAGGCAGGGATGTGGAGATTTCATGTGATGTAGGGACCTGTTACTTAAGGCAGGGATGTGGAGATTTCATGTGATGTAGGGACCTGTTACTGAAGGCAGGGATGTGGATATTTCATGTGATGTAGGGACCTGTTACTGAAGGCAGGGATGTGAGATTTCATGTGATGTAGGGACCTGTTACTGAATGCAGGGATGTGAGATTCCATGTGATGTAGGGACCTGTTACTGAAGGCAGTGATGTGAGATTTCATGTAATGTAGGGACCTGTTACTGAAAGCAGGGATGTGGAGATTTCATGTGATGTAGGGACCTGTTACTGAAGGCAGGGATTTGAGATTTCATGTGATGTAAAGACCTGTTACTGAAGGCAGGGATGTGGACATTTCATGTGATGTAAAGACCTGTTACTGAAGGCAGGGATGTGGAGATTTCATGTGATGTAGGGACCAGTTACTGAAGGCAGGGATGTGGACATTTCATGTGATGTAGGGACCTGTTACTGAGGGCAGGGATGTGGAGATTTCATGTGATGTAGGGACCTGTTACTGAAGGCAGGGATGTGGAGATTTCATGTGATGTAGGGACCTGTTACTGAGGGCAGGGATGTGGAGATTACATGTGATGTAGGGACCTGTTACTGAGGGCAGTGATGTGAGATTTCTTGTGACGTAGGGACCTGTTACTGAGGGCAGGGATGTGGATATTTCATGTGATGTAGAGAAATGTTACTGAAGGCAGGGATGTGGATATTTCATGTGATGTAGGGACCTGTTACTGAGGGCAGGGATGTGGAGATTTCATGTGATGTAGGGACCTGTTACTGAAGGCAGTGATGTGAGATTTCATGTGATGTAGGGACCTGTTACTGAATGCAGGGATGTGAGATTTCATGTGACGTAGGGACCTGTTACTGAAGGCAGTGGTGTGAGATTTCATGTAATGTAGGGACCTGTTACTGAAGGCAGGGATGTGGATTGTTTAGATTGGAAGAAATTGCCTTGATTGTGTGCAGGGTTTATCAGCTTCTCACCTCACCCCCTGCTAAATGGGATTTTTCCCTCCCAGGGCTTAGAGTGGCGTGTTTGGGCATAGAGGGGGCATGCCAGGGCTGCTGTGTGATTGTAGCACTGCCCCTCCTTGCTGATATCCACAAGATATTGCTACCACTTCCTCGGCTGTGGAGTAGGCAAGTTGGAAGGGAGACAAACAGCAGGGAGGAGCCTGAGCCTGTGGTTGCAGACTTTGAAACTGTTGTGGGCAACTGTTTGTTACAGCTAACAGCCCAGGCTTGCTTACCCTCCCGATTTGGTTGGGAGCCTCGCGAATACCAGGTGCCGCTCCCGACCCCCTTGAAAGGCAGGGTATCCTCCCAGCTGCTGCCTGCTCCCCCGACTACCTACTAGAAACCCCCGCAGCGGGGGGCCCGATGACGCAATTCACGCTGAATCGCTTCATCATGGCTCTGCCTCTGCTTCACAATGCCTTTATTTTCGGCATTGTGAGGAGGGACGGGGCCACGATGACGTGATCATGTGGCTCCGCCCCTGGCCCATTGCCCAGCCACGCCCCCCGCTGTTTGCAGGCATTCAGCTCCCTCCCGGAAAGAGAGAGCTGAATATCGGCAAGTATGTAACAGACTGCACCCGGCAGCAGGGCCACCATCAGGGGGGACTGTCGGGAATGGAGTTCCGTGCCCGGCCACTGGTAGAATGGGGGGGCCCTTGGAAGGTTGAACCTAAGGACCACTCTTAGCTAGCTGTGCAAAAATGTATTCTAAATACTCTCCGGTCAGGTCTGCTACCGCGCCGCCTGCCTGCCCGGTAACAACCAGGGAGGAGTTGCAAGCGGAGAGGAATCTCTAGAGGTCCATTTCCCCTGCCTCTAGTCACTGCCTTTCAGTGCACGCATGGCTTAATGATGTCATGCCGTGCATGCTCTTTTGTGTGCCAGTGGCTGCACGTGAAGGAGAGGAGACCGAGGAGCCGAGGAGGAGAAACAGTGCAGGAGAAAGTGGACGCTGCAGAGTGTCAGCCTGTGCTGGGAGAAAGACCCAATGTGACAGCTGAACCTGAACCCTGAAGCAGGGAAGAGGGGACGCTGCCTACAGTAATTAAGCTATAAGGTAAGTGTGTGTGTATTTATATATGTGTGTGTGTGTGTGTGTGTGTATATATATATATATATATATATATATATATGCAAATCTCTTGAACCCTGCTGAGTGGACTCTGTGGATGCCACTTTGGGTAGACCCCCCCAGTTGATGCCTTGGACTTTGTTTGATGTGAGTGTGGCTCTTCTACATCCTCTGTGTAACTTCCCCTCACTCTCCCTGCCCCCAGCCTCCCTGTAATTTCCCCTCAGTGTCCCTTCCCTCACTCACTGTAACCTCCCCTCAGTGTCCCCACCCTCACTCCCTGTAACCTCCTCTCAATGTCCCTATCCTCACTCTCCCTGTAACCTCCTCTCAGTGTCCCTACCCTCACTCCCTGTAACCTCCCCTCAGTGTCCCTACCCTCACTCCCTGTAACCTCCTCTCAGTGTCCCTACCCTCACTCCCTGTAACCTCCTCTCAGTGTCCCTACCCTCATTCCCTGTATCCTCCCCTCAGTGTCCCTACCCTCACTCCCTGTAACCTCCCCTCAGTGGCCCTACCCTCATTCCCTGTAAGCTCCCCTCAGTGTCCCTATCCTCACTCTCCCTGTAACCTCCCCTCAGTGTCCCTACCCTCACTCCCTGTAACCTCCCCTCAGTGTCCCTATCCTCACTCTGCCTGTAACCTCCTCTCAGTGTCCCTACCCTCACTCCCTGTAACCTCCCATCAGTGTCCCTACCTTCATTACCTGTAACCTCCCCTCAGTGTCCCTACCCTCACTCCCTGTAACCTCCCCTCAGTGTCCCTACCCTCACTCCCTGTAACCTCCCCTCAGTGTCCCTACCCTCACTCCCTGTAACCTCCCCTCAGTGTCCCTACCCTCACTCCCTGTAACCTCCCCTCAGTGTCCCTACCCTCACTCCCTGTAACCTCCCCTCAGTGTCCCTATCCTCACTCTCCCTGTAACCTCCTCTCAGTGTCCCTACCCTCACTCCCCGTAACCTCCTCTCAGTGTCCCTACCCTCACTCCCCGTAACCTCCTCTCAGTGTCCCTACCCTCACTCCCCGTAACCTCCTCTCAGTGTCCCTACCCTCATTCTCCGTATCCTCCCCTCAGTGTCCCTACCCTCACTCCCTGTAACCTCCCCTCAGTGTCCCTACCATCACTCCCTGTAATTTCTCCTCAGTGTCCCTACCCTCACTCCCTGTAACCTCCCCTCAGTGTCCCTACCCTCACTCCCTGTAACCTCCCCTCAGTGTCTCTACCCTCACTCCCTGTAACCTCCCCTCAGTGTCCCTACCCTCACTCCCTGTAACCTCCCCTCAGTGTCCCTATCCTCACTCTCCCTGTAACCTCCCCTCAGTGTCCCTACCCTCACTCCCTGTAACCTCCACTCAGTGTCCCTACCCTCACTCCCGTAACCTCCTCTCAGTGTCCCTACCCTCATTCCCCGTATCCTCCCCTCAGTGTCCCTACCCTCACTCCCTGTAACCTCCCCTCAGTGTCCCTACCCTCATTCCCTGTATCCTCCCCTCAGTGTCCCTACCCTCACTCCCTGTAACCTCCTCTCAGTGTCCCTACCCTCACTCCCTGTAACCTCCCCTCAGTGTCCCTACCCTCACTCCCTGTAATCTCCCCTCAGTGTCCCTACCCTCAGTCCCTGTAACCTCCCCTCAGTGTCCCTACCCTCACTCCCTGTAACCTCCCCTCAGTGTCCCTACCCTCATTCCCTGTAAGCTCCCCTCAGTGTCCCTATCCTCACTCTCCCTGTAACCTCCCCTCAGTGTCCCTACCCTCACTCCCTGTAACCTCCCCTCAGTGTCCCTACCCTCACTCTCCCTGTAACCTCCTCTCAGTGTCCCTACCCTCACTCCCTGTAACCTCCCCTCAGTGTCCCTACCCTCACTCCCTGTAACCTCCCCTCAGTGTCCCTACCCTCACTCCCTGTAACCTCCCCTCAGTGTCTCTACCCTCACTCCCTGTAACCTCCCCTCAGTGTCTCTACCCTCACTCCCTGTAACCTCCCCTCAGTGTCCCTACCCTCACTCTCTGTAACCTCCCCTCAGTGTCCCTATCCTCACTCTCCCTGTAACCTCCTCTCAGTGTCCCTACCCTCACTCCCCGTAACCTCCCCTCAGTGTCCCTACCCTCACTCCCCGTAACCTCCTCTCAGTGTCCCTACCCTCACTCCCCGTAACCTCCTCTCAGTGTCCCTACCCTCATTCCCCGTATCCTCCCCTCAGTGTCCCTACCCTCACTCCCTGTAACCTCCCCTCAGTGTCCCTACCCTCACTCCCTGTAACCTCCCCTCAGTGTCCCTACCCTCACTCCCTGTAACCTCCTCTCAGTGTCCCTACCCTCACTCTCCCTGTAACCTCCTCTCAGTGTCCCTACCCTCACTCCCTGTAACCTCCACTCAGTGTCCCTACCCTCACTCCCTGTATCCTCCTCTCAGTGTCCCTACCCTCACTCCCTGTATCCTCCCCTCAGTGGCCCTACCCTCACTCCCTGTAACCTCCTCTCAGTGGCCCTACCCTCACTCCCTGTAACCTCCTCTCAGTGTCCCTACCCTCACTCCCTGTAAGCTCCCCTCAGTGTCCCTACCCTCAGTCCCTGTAACCTCCCCTCAGTGTCCCTACCCTCACTCCCTGTAACCTCCCCTCAGTGTCCCTACCCTCATTCCCTGTAAGCTCCCCTCAGTGTCCCTATCCTCACTCTCCCTGTAACCTCCCCTCAGTGTCCCTACCCTCACTCCCTGTAACCTCCCCTCAGTGTCCCTATCCTCACTCTCCCTGTAACCTCCCCTCAGTGTCCCTACCCCCACTCCCTGTAACCTCCCATCAGTGTCCCTACCCTCATTACCTGTAACCTCCTCTCAGTGTCCCTACCCTCACTCCCTGTAACCTCCACTCAGTGTCCCTACCCTCACTCCCTGTATCCTCCTCTCAGTGTCACTACCCTCACTCCCTGTATCCTCCCCTCAGTGGCCCTACCCTCACTCCCTGTAACCTCCTCTCAGTGGCCCTACCCTCACTCCCTGTAACCTCCTCTCAGTGGCCCTACCCTCACTCCCTGTAACCTCCCCTCAGTGTCCCTACCCTCAGTCCCTGTAACCTCCCCTCAGTGTCCCTACCCTCACTCCCTGTAACCTCCCCTCAGTGTCCCTACCCTCATTCCCTGTAAGCTCCCCTCAGTGTCCCTATCCTCACTCTCCCTGTAACCTCCCCTCAGTGTCCCTACCCTCACTCCCTGTAACCTCCCCTCAGTGTCCCTATCCTCACTCTCCCTGTAACCTCCCCTCAGTGTCCCTACCCTCACTCCCTGTAACCTCCCATCAGTGTCCCTACCCTCATTACCTGTAACCTCCCCTCAGTGTCCCTACCCTCACTCCCTGTAACCTCCCCTCAGTGTCCCTACCCTCACTCCCTGTAACCTCCCCTCAGTGTCCCTACCCTCACTCCCTGTAACCTCCCCTCAGTGTATCTATCCTCACTTTCCCTGTAACCTCCTCTCAGTGTCCCTACCCTCACTCCCTGTAACCTCCCCTCAGTGTCCCTACCCTCACTCCCTGTAACCTCCCCTCAGTGTCCCTATCCTCACTCTCGCTGTAACCTCCTCTCAGTGTCCCTACCCTCACTCCCTGTAACCTCCCCTCAGTGTCCCTACCCTCACTCCCTGTAACCTCCACTCAGTGTCCCTACCCTCACTCTCTGTAACCTCCTCTCAGTGTCCCTACCCTCATTCCCTGTATCCTCCCCTCAGTGTCCCTACCCTCACTCCCTGTAACCTCCCCTCAGTGGCCCTACCCTCACTCCCTGTAACCTCCTCTCAGTGTCCCTACCCTCACTCCCTGTAACCTCCTCTCAGTGTCCCTACCCTCACTCCCTGTAACCTCCCCTCAGTGTCCCTACCCTCAGTCCCTGTAACCTCCCCTCAGTGTCCCTACCCTCACTCCCTGTAACCTCCCCTCAGTGTCCCTACCCTCATTCCCTGTAAGCTCCCCTCAGTGTCCCTATCCTCACTCTCCCTGTAACCTCCCCTCAGTGTCCCTACCCTCACTCCCTGTAACCTCCCCTCAGTGTCCCTATCCTCACTCTCCCTGTAACCTCCCCTCAGTGTCCCTACCCCCACTCCCTGTAACCTCCCATCAGTGTCCCTACCCTCATTACCTGTAACCTCCCCTCAGTGTCCCTTCCCTCACTCCCTGTAACCTCCCCTCAGTGTCCCTACTCTCACTCCCTGTAACCTCCCCTCAGTGTACCTATCCTCACTTTCCCTGTAACCTCCTCTCAGTGTCCCTACCCTCACTCCCTGTAACCTCCCCTCAGTGTCCCTACCCTCACTCCCTGTAACCTCCCCTCAGTGTCCCTACTCTCACTCCCTGTAACCTCCCCTCAGTGTCCCTACCCTCACTCCCCCTGTAACCTCCTCTCAGTGTCCCTACCCTCACTCCCTGTAACCTCCCCTCAGTGTCCCTACCCTCACTCCCTGTAACCTCCTCTCAGTGTCCCTACCCTCATTCCCTGTATCCTCCCCTCAGTGTCCCTACCCTCACTCCCTGTAACCTCCCCTCAGTGGCCCTACCCTCACTCCCTGTAACCTCCTCTCAGTGTCCCTACCCTCACTCCCTGTAACCTCCCCTCAGTGTCCCTACCCTCACTCCCTGTAACCTCCCCTCAGTGTCCCTACCCTCAGTCCCTGTAACCTCCCCTCAGTGTCCCTACCCTCACTCCCTGTAACCTCCCCTCAGTGTCCCTACCCTCATTCCCTGTAAGCTCCCCTCAGTGTCCCTATCCTCACTCTCCCTGTAACCTCCCCTCAGTGTCCCTACCCTCACTCCCTGTAACCTCCCCTCAGTGTCCCTATCCTCACTCTCCCTGTAACCTCCCCTCAGTGTCCCTACCCTCATTACCTGTAACCTCCTCTCAGTGTCCCTACCCTCACTCCCTGTAACCTCCACTCAGTGTCCCTACCCTCACTCCCTGTATCCTCCTCTCAGTGTCCCTACCCTCACTCCCTGTATCCTCCCCTCAGTGGCCCTACCCTCACTCCCTGTAACCTCCTCTCAGTGGCCCTACCCTCACTCCCTGTAACCTCCCCTCAGTGTCCCTACCCTCAGTCCCTGTAACCTCCCCTCAGTGTCCCTACCCTCACTCCCTGTAACCTCCCCTCAGTGTCCCTACCCTCACTCCCTGTAACCTCCTCTCAGTGTCCCTACCCTCACTCCCTGTAACCTCCCCTCAGTGTCCCTACCCTCAGTCCCTGTAACCTCCCCTCAGTGTCCCTACCCTCACTCCCTGTAACCTCCCCTCAGTGTCCCTACCCTCATTCCCTGTAAGCTCCCCTCAGTGTCCCTATCCTCACTCTCCCTGTAACCTCCCCTCAGTGTCCCTACCCTCACTCCCTGTAACCTCCCCTCAGTGTCCCTATCCTCACTCTCCCTGTAACCTCCCCTCAGTGTCCCTACCCCCACTCCCTGTAACCTCCCATCAGTGTCCCTACCCTCATTACCTGTAACCTCCTCTCA
Source organism: Taudactylus pleione (assembly GCA_031769625.1). Lineage (NCBI taxonomy): Eukaryota > Metazoa > Chordata > Amphibia > Anura > Myobatrachidae > Taudactylus > Taudactylus pleione. The sequence continues at coordinate 5,039,346 of JAUIMM010000710.1, forward strand.
GTGTCCCTACCCTCACTCCCTGTAACCTCCACTCAGTGTCCCTACCCTCACTCCCTGTATCCTCCTCTCAGTGTCCCTACCCTCACTCCCTGTATCCTCCCCTCAGTGGCCCTACCCTCACTCCCTGTAACCTCCTCTCAGTGTCCCTACCCTCACTCCCTGTAACCTCCCCTCAGTGTCCCTACCCTCAGTCCCTGTAACCTCCCCTCAGTGTCCCTACCCTCACTCCCTGTAACCTCCCCTCAGTGTCCCTACCCTCATTCCCTGTAAGCTCCCCTCAGTGTCCCTATCCTCACTCTCCCTGTAACCTCCCCTCAGTGTCCCTACCCTCACTCCCTGTAACCTCCCCTCAGTGTCCCTATCCTCACTCTCCCTGTAACCTCCCCTCAGTGTCCCTACCCTCACTCCCTGTAACCTCCCATCAGTGTCCCTACCCTCACTCCCTGTAACCTCCCCTCAGTGTCCCTACCCTCACTCCCTGTAACCTCCCCTCAGTGTCCCTACCCTCACTCCCTGTAACCTCCCCTCAGTGTCCCTACCCTCACTCCCTGTAACCTCCCCTCAGTGTACCTATCCTCACTTTCCCTGTAACCTCCTCTCAGTGTCCCTACCCTCACTCCCTGTAACCTCCCCTCAGTGTCCCTACCCTCACTCCCTGTAACCTCCCCTCAGTGTCCCTACCCTCACTCCCTGTAACCTCCCCTCAGTGTCCCTATCCTCACTCTCCCTGTAACCTCCTCTCAGTGTCCCTACCCTCACTCCCTGTAACCTCCCCTCAGTGTCCCTACCCTCACTCCCTGTAACCTCCCCTCAGTGTCCCTACTCTCACTCCCTGTAACCTCCCCTCAGTGTACCTATCCTCACTTTCCCTGTAACCTCCTCTCAGTGTCCCTACCCTCACTCCCTGTAACCTCCCCTCAGTGTCCCTACCCTCACTCCCTGTAACCTCCCCTCAGTGTCCCTACCCTCACTCCCTGTAACCTTCCTTCATTGTCCATACCCTAACCCTCTCTGTAATTTCCCCTCAGTATATCAGCTCTCACCCTTTCTGTAACGTTCCCTCAGTGTCGAATCAGGCCCAATACTGAACATGTAACTTGAGTTCTTTATTAAGCTAGCAAGTAGAAACGTACCATACAGTACTTCTTAAGTATTAAGTGAATTGTTTCATAGATATCATTACCTATTATGTCATAGGAGCCAATTCAATTCAGCATGCTATTGATAGCGCCGGGAGGGAGCTCCCGGAGCTATTCAATTCAGCGCGCCGTTAGGTCGACTAATTGATTTGTCCCCACACCCTCCTGAGGGTGTGAGAAGAAATCCAACTAAAGTGCCGGCCGCACGGGGGCGAACTAAATCCAACTAAAGTGCCGGCTGTACGGGGGCTAACTAAATCCAACTAAAGTGCCCGCCGGACGGGGCCTAACTAAATCCAACTAAAATCCAACAAAAGTGCCGGCTGCATTGCCTACTTTGTCAGTCCCGGGCCCCACAATTTCTGATGGCAGCCCTGCCCGGCTGTCTGTTAGCCATTAAATAAATGCTGTAGTCGGGCTCCAGCTGCAGCCAGTGCCCTCTGACCTGTTCAGCGCCCGAAGCTTGTGCTCCACTGATACCACCCTTGGAGACTCTGCAGTTTCGGACACTACTCCAGGTTTCCGGGAGAGTGGGAGGCTCTCCTGCATCCCGTCCAGTGCACATGAATTCTTCTTACCCATTTACTAATACTTAAGTGAAATATGTGTGTGAGGCTAGGAGGAGGGATTTTGCCATTACTCTAACACGTGAGTACACACACTTTTTATTTCTAACATACAAAAGCTGCTATTTTTGAGCTGAATGCATTTTATGATGTATCCCTGGGCCAGATTATAGGCGGGGCGGTCGTCCAGTGTCCCCCGCACATTGTGGGCTGCAACGCACAGGAAACATTGTAATGAACTGGACTCCTTCCTTCCGGGGAACCCCCCCTCCCGAGCTGATAATGCAGCGATTTGCGTGTACATGGGTAGGGGCCGGGCCTAATGTAGTGACATGCCTACCGGGTGAAAATGTCACATTAGGACCAGCCTCCTACCCGTACACCTGCAACTCGCGGCATTAGCAGGGCAGGGCGGCGGGGCTTAGTGGTCGTCAGTCAGTGTGCCGGCTCCAGAGGTGGGGCTGCAGCACAGTCCAAAATTTAAATAGGAGAGTCACACCAACTGCCAGTGAGTCCCAGCCAGTGATGTTGGGCAGCGTGTGAAATGACAGTTGGTGTGACTCCCCTATTTGAATTTTGAACTGCGATGCAGCCCCGCCTCTGGAGCCACTTGTGGTCGTCAGTCATTGCCCAGCCACCCAATGTAGTGTAGAGACACCCCTGGGTGGGATGTATCAAAGCTTACCGACACTGTCTAAGCTCTCGAATGGCGGTGCTGACTTCATCGGGTTTCTTTACATAAAGTTAACATGAAAAGTAGTTCCGCCTCCCTTGTTACGTACACGCAGCCACTTGTCCCATCAGCTGTGTATGCAGCATCGCGGGAGTTCAGTGAAGCTCTTTCCAATTTTTTTTTTCAAGTTAACTTTATGTAAAGAAACCCGAGGAAGTCAGCACCGCCATTCGAGAGCTTAGGCCGCGTCGGTAAGCTTTGATACATCCCGCCCCCTGTCAGGCACATAATGAAGCAACAGGTAGTGTGTGTGCTTGAGGTTTTCACTCTGGGAGATGTACTAAGCTCTGAAAAGTGATAAAGTGCAGAGTGATAAACGAGCAGCCACTCAGCTCCCAACTGTCATGTTACAGGCTGTGTTTGAAAAATTACAGTTGGGAGCAGATTGGTTGGTCGTTTATCACTCTGCACTTTATCACTTTTCAGAGCTTCATACATCTAGCCCAGTCTGTCTCCCTCCTTCTTTCCTTCTCTCCCTCCCTCTGTCTCTCTCCTCCTCACTTTGTCTCCCTCCCTCTCTGTCTTCCTCCTCTCCCCCACCCCCTCTCTCTTTCCCTCTCTTTCAATCGCTTCACCTTCCTCTCTCTCTCTATCTTCCTGTCACCTTCTTTCTCCCTACCTGTCTCTTTTGCCATCTGTTGCACTCTCTCTCTCCCTCTGTCTCTCTCCCTCTTTGTCTCCCTCCTCTCTCCCCCACACTCCATCTCTCTCTCCCTCTTTCTTTTCCCCCTCTCTCTATCTCTCTATTCCTCTCTTTCCCTAGGTAAAGGGCATAGTAGTGGCTGCGGGGGCAATGAGAATTTTATTGGTAGGGGCCCCCACAACTTAGTTGCCCCGGGGCCCCTGCAAGCCTTAATCTAGCCCTGATGTGTCCTACTCAACATATGCACATAAATTAGAGATGTGCGGGTATGGATCCCAAATAAACGACAAAAAACTAATTTAGGGGTTCCGAGTCAAACAGAGGGCCTGATTCAGAAACGATCGCGAGCGCTGAACGCTCGCAAGCGGGTCCATGGTGCCCAAGTGCACATGTGCACGACGGAGGCGGCTCCGTCGTGCACATGCGCAGGACCCGAATAACGACGGCCAAGCCGTCGTTAAGGGTCTCGCACCAAAGGGGGCGTGCTGTTGATGGTGATTGGTGGTCGTGCTGGGGCGTGGCTGCCCAGACGGAGGCGTCCCCATGGGAACGCCTACCGCCTGGGTCCGGCCCCACTGACATCACTAGTGATGTCAGTGGGAGTGCTTTTGGCTCTGATAGAGCCAAAAGCACTCCTGGGCTTGCGGCAGCGAGACCCTACCGCAGGGTCTCGTCACAAGCCTGATGGTTGCGATGGTCTTGACCATCGCGACCATCATTTTGGCCGCTCGCTATAGCTGTGGGTGGGCACCTACAGCGATGCGAGCGGCCAGGAGGCCGCTCCAAAAAGGAGCAGGGACGGCCCTGATTCAGATCGAGCGCTCTGTCAGAGCGTTCAGCTCTGAATCAGGGCCAGAGTCCGAGTTCAGAATCACTTTGGGGTTCCAAGTCAACCCGAGTCCCGGTTCGGTTCTGTAGTCAGTTCGGAGCTTGGATTTAAGAACCGAACTCGGGTTTTAAATTCCATGTAAACACTACCAAATTACATGATTTTAGCTGGTTTGTTTTTTAAAACAATATCAAGATCCAAAACACTTGAGGGTGGTTATGCAAAACCAAAACACGAAGATGAATCCAGAACCAAAACCAAAACACAGGGTCAGTGCACGTCTCTAACATAAATGCACCTTTTGAAAATGTACATTGGGAACATAAATGTGTCCTCCCCAAAATGTGTACCTTTGTGAAAAGTCTATGGGGCAGATTCAATTAGCCGCAGGGTTGTCCCTACGACTAATTGCCGGCCAAAATCCCCGCAATTAAATACCCTTTTCCCCGCGCCGTAAAATCAGGACTCACGCATGTAAACACATTGTATCCCCGTAAACTGCAGAATCAATGTGTTTTTTCCCCGCGCGCGAGGCCGAATAGCATGGATTTTACCTTGCAACACCAGGTGCTGCGAGGTAAAGTCCGATTGTGGGGAATCGCGTGCGGGGTCTCGGGGACTCCCGTGTGAGGAATCCCCGGCAAATGAATAGGACTGGCACGGCAATTAGCTGCGTGAATCTGCCCCTATGACAAATAGACTTGCAATGTTCAGTTTACATGACAGTTATATAGGGCCAGATGAACGGGCTGAAAATGTATAGGGGCCTATAGTGAGAAGCGGAGGAGGTGTGACCAGTGCTGTGTGGGTGTGGTCAGTGCCATGTGGGCGTGTACACTCTCTACACTGTCAGCCCCAATGTCTCAATAGAAATGTAAAGTATATGAACAACAACATTTTGTGAGGAAAATAGAATTACAATTTTAACACCTATGATATTTGGCCGACCGTGTGGCTAGCTGGGGGCCGTCATCATCATGTTGCCGTAATGACGGACTTTTGTTTATGTGGAGGCCAATCCACACCATTGTTGCTCTGGCCATGCAGTAGTTCCTAAATGCAGTAGGGGAGATTTTATTGTAAGTACATTATGGAACGAAAATGGCTCAAATTATTGGTTTTTGTGTGTTTTTAAAGTGTTGGGCAGGGAAAAGAGATTCTCTACTCTGCTATTACGTCTGAAACATAGTGATGTTAATAAAATAACAGTTTTTTATCAGAAATGAGCCAGATTAATACTTGCTCACACTTCAAGATGCTTACAGTTATAGGGGGGATCCAATTAGCTGCGATACCGATACGTTTTCTCTGGCAAAAACATTTCAGACCCATTGCACGAATTTGCCACTTATTGCTTGTATGCGCGCTCCCGTTTATCGTGCAATCCTATTACAAAACCGCAATGACACATTTGCATGATAATTCTTGCAGGGATGACAGGCGAAAAGTACAGGTGACAATGGGGAAATCAGCCTGTACCCCAAAAACAGGTAAACTAATATTGGGTAACAGTATGGAAGTCTTTTATTGGCCATAATCATATAGTTTGGAGTTCTTAAATGGTGTCAAATGGCTGTTATATGTATTTTTCTATAACAGTAAAAAAAGATAGAAATACTTTTTTGGCAAAAAGTAATGCTCTAGTTAAATTAGGGGTACATAAAATGGGGGTAAGTATATTTTTGAGTCATTTTAGGACACTTTTAAAAAAATTAAAAAATACACCTGCTGCAATGCAATGTTTAAAACGGGATGCAGTTTATTTAACGGCGTCCGGAAAGCCGGACATCAGAATCTCGACACTTGAAGGCCGACTTTGTACTAAAGATAGGCATCTAAAAACCGACTATAGAGAAAAAGCCGTGGTTATACGGAGAGACGCGTTGAAGGCACAGGTGCTATCCTGCTGCTCTGTGCTACACTTGCTCTGAATACTTTGCTGTCTATTGGATCAACTATTTAAATCTGGGACCCTGCCAGCATGGAACCCCCTGCCCTTTAGGGAACATATTTAGCCCAGCTTGCTTACACCTTTGGATGCAGCGCTGGTCGGCCGCCTGCGAGTGAGGTCCGTGTGTACAGTGGGAGGACCAGCTGGTATTCTCTCCTGCCGTCAGTGGTATCGGTCCTGGCTTCCACCCGCACAGATAGCCATTAGAGCAGCACGCTGATCGGCTCTCACACTGGATGCGAGTCTGCAGCTCCCCAGTGAGACCACTTTTTGCAGCGTGAGCTATCCGGATCAGCTCCCACTAGCCGCTGGCTAACTTACTTTTCATTTTCTGGCATCCGTGGATAAAGATTAAGGGCTCTATTTATTAACATTATTTTTACTAAAATAAAGTGAAAAAGGGTGTTTTCACATCCTTTTCACATTATTTTAGTTTCACCTGTAGTTATTACAGGGCAATTGGAGTAGAATTAGTAAAATTCTACTCCAACCCCCAGTATCACTTATTTTTAGTAAAGCAGATCGCATTTCCCATAATTGTAATGGGAAATGTGATGCGACCACAGTTACTAAAAATAAATTGTAAAAAAATACCGGGGGAAGCCCTGTGATAATAACGCCACCCGGAGGTGGCGTTATCCAGGGTCTCCCCCGGTTACCGGGCTCCCACTCTGCTCTAACGGGGAGAGCAGAGGTGGGAGCCGGTACCAGTAATCAGCTATGTGGTCTAAATAGACCGCAAGCTGATTGTTGTAAAAAAAAGAAAAAAAAATTTTTATTTTTTTTTTTACTTACCTGACTCCAGGGACCGGTGATCGGGCCTCCGGTGATGGCTCCTCTCCGGTCAGCTGGTCTCCCACAGTGCACTGGGGCCCGGTCATCAGGTGATCGGGCCCCAGTGCAGTATGGGAGATCACCTGATCGGGAAGCCCGGAGAAGATCACCGGAGGCCAGGAGGATGCAGGTAAGTGTAATGAATGGAGGGGGGGTCGCAGGGGGGGGAGGGGGGGTCACGGGGGTACGCGATCGTGGGGGCGGGGCTTAGCGCCGGGGGTGGGGCTTAGCGTCGGTGGGGGGGGTAGTAGCGGTGGTCGGCGCATGCGCGGGCTCTTAGTCGCTGTATTTTTTCCGAAAATACCGCGACTAGAGTGCGGATGGGATCCGCAGGGACAGAGCTTTATCGCAAGCTCTCTCCTTGCAAGGGATTTATAGTAAATCCCTGTGATATTGCCGGAATTCGCAATGCGAATTCACTCGGTAATATCACACTACCATCCGCATTCAATATGCGGATTGTAGTAAATAGAGCCCTAAGTGTGACTTCTGAATACTCACCTACTCCTGACCTGTGAGTATATCTTATTTTTCATGTGGATTAGAGTCCAGAGACTGCTCTGCTACAATATAATAACATTGTCATCAATTTTTTCCCAAGCAAATTGGAACACTAGCAAAGGCTGATTTTGAGCTACATGCTCCCAGACTGTTATTAGAGATCTTGATACTTTGTATATTTTGAACTCCTCTACAAAACAAGACAACATTGTGTCACTTAAACCTATTTAACTCCTTGGAACATTAATTATACACTGATTCTGAGTATGCTTCCACATTGATAGGATAGACTGTACCATCCTGTCTACTCTGGTCCACATTGAGCTCTCCTATAAAGGATTAATCCAACTGGCAATAATAGTGCATCATCTGAAGGATTTCATTGCTTTTATTTATGTTTATTATTATTATTATTATTATTTTTTTTTTTATTCACTATTATTATTTAACATTCTGTATGTTTATCTTATAATTATAATTTATCTACACACTCCCGGGAGTTATATACAATGTGGATGAAATTCTATATGTAATAAAAATATTTAAATTTATATTACATTCATCCTGTATTTTTGAGCGCCACCAAGCACTGCACATATTTTCTGTATTTCATCTAAAAACCGACGCCTATCTTTAGACAGACGCTGAAATCCCGATGCCCGGCATCCCCAGCGAAGGTAAGCGGGGACTGTTAGCTGTGGGGGGTGGGTTAGTTTTAGGTACCCCCAGGGGAACTTATGGTTAGGAACCCCTGGGAAGGGTTAGGCTAGGGGAAGGGGGGGGTTAGGTTTAGGCACCACTAGATGGAGGTTAGGGTCAGACACCCCCCCCGGGAAGGTTATATTTAGGTTGCGGAAAGGGGGTGCTAGGGTTAGGCACCACCAGATGGGAGGTTATGGTTAGGCACCAACTGGGGGAGGTTAGGGTTAGGCACCACTATTGAAGGGTTATAGTACTTACCAGTCCCAGTCGGAATCCTGATTGTTTGGGCTTCCAGCATCGGTACTTAGTCTGCCGGCAATACTTCCGGCGGCATTACATACCGATTCCGACACCTGCCCCATCCATACAGCCCCCAGCATAACCAACTACTTTGAACCCATTTTTCTGCACTTTTTACTTTTTCACCCCCAAAATTACGTCATTATTGGCCCAAATAAGCTAATTAAAAAAATATTTTTGCCTAATTAGTCATTAAGGGGATTGTCCCATGGGTTCTGCACCAAGTCCCAATATTTTAGGCCAAAAATGGGGATTTTGCACAATTATTCACCTACTCAGAGATGGTGAAAACTAATTCACGATAATTGCTATGGAAGACTTCGGACCTGCGAAACCGCGTTTAATTGCATAGCACGGTAACAATTTTTGGAGAAAAGTTTTCACCGAAAAATGGCTTATAGCAGCTATTTGGATACCCCCCATAGACTTACAGATATATATAGATGGCATAATCCGTGTAAACCCTAAATAATACCAAGCACAGTGATTGGCCACAGAATAATGTGAAGGTGTTTTTTAAGGAATGGGATTGAAATGCCTAACCCTAATCCCCCCCCCAAACCTAACCCTAACCCTGCTAGACTTCCTAATCCTAGCCCTCCCCGCAGGGGTGTCTTAAGAGAGGAGAGGACCCGTGTGCATTCTCCGTGCCGGGCCCCCTCCTCTTTCCCCGGAGGCTGGCAGCCAACTGACGCGGCTGGCCGGCCACCGTAGAAGCAGTAGACTCTGGGCAATAGAGTATGCCCAGAGTCTATTGCGCATGCACAGAATGTGGTAAAATGGCCGCGCCGGCTATTTTCCAGTGTTCTATGCAGCGCTAACACCCAACCTGGGACCATGGACAGGTGAGTTTTAAATTATAGACTATTTACATTAGAAGAATCCCGCACCAGTATTTAGGGGACCTGTAATATTAATTATCCAATAACTATTGGTTCTATAGCCTTATCATCAGTATAGTGCAGATATGGATATATGGTGCTAACATTAGCGGCCACTCATTGGCTGGAACACACGTGGAGGAGCCGCTCATTGGCTAAGCCCACGTGGGTCCCAGCCAATGAGCGGCCGCTAATGTTAGCCGCCGCTGATTGGCCAGCGGCCCGGGACTGATGTCAACTCTTTCCCACGAGCTGACATTAGCGCAGTGTAACAGCATGCAGAAGCATGTTGTTGCACTGTATCCTGAGCCCATATTGGATTTCCACGGAGAACATCAGGGGACATAAAGGTGAGTATTGGATCTTTTTTTTACAGGTAACTTGTTGGGATACTTTATGTTGACAAGGGGACATGAACATCTGGAAACAGGTGAGTATGTGTAAGTGTGTTTATGAATGCAATAAAGCTTTATTTTCATGGTGTGCTGTATGTTTTATTAACCATTCTGTACAGGTGAACTACAGGTACCAGTGAACCCTTAATGCCCCGCATGCTGGTACTTGTAGTTCTCCAAGTACCAGCATGCGGGGGAGGCTTGCTGGGACCTGTAGTTCCACTGTAAAGACAATGATGAAAATTCTAATTTTTACACTACACCTAACACTATCAACCTAGACCAGGGGTGCCCTGGAGAGGGTCACCCCTTTATTGGGGGGGTCCCCAACTCCCCAGGGATCCCTGGCCTGGGCTGACTAATGGTCAGGGCTGATGCTGTGGCTGGGGGGCCCGGTGAAAGGGCAGCCCTGGCTGTGGCATCTGTCCCCCGTTAGAAGGGTCCAGGGCTGGTTTTAAATATACGGGGGAACCTCATGTCATTTTTTTCTCCATATATTTAAAACCAGCTCTGTCCCTGCTACCTGTTTCAGGTTCTGGTTTACAGTGGAACTCTACACATTTTTTTCCCTGTAAATTAAGAACCAGGACAGGCTGGCAAGCCCGAGGCTGGTTAGTCTTTTGGGGGGGGGACCTCACATAATTTTTTTAACAAATTAAACCTATTTTAACCATTTACAGAAAGAAACATACACAAATGACAATGATTTGTGTATGTTTCTGACCATCTCGCAGCTCAGGGGATTGAGAGTTTGAAAAGTGATTTTGACAGAGAGTTTGCTCCTATCTCATCCGAACTTGTCATCCAGATTCTTGGTAAATTTGAGAGATGTATGTTTTAGGTGAAAAGTACTTCCGATTTGGCCCGATGGTGATTTGATTTGAGATTGCTATCTCACCCGAGTTTTACGAGTGAGATGAGAGAAATCTCTCTCTAACTCACCCGACTTTACCTTTAGTAAATTTGCAAGCAGGAAAAAAATCAATAAATCAACCGAGATGATCATCTCGACCTATCTCGATTCTTAGTAAATTTACCCCTTAGACCAAATGATTTCAAAGGAGAAGAAAAAAAAAGAAAGCATCTAATCGAGTGCACTGTGAACCAACAAATATTAAAACTTATACTTTTATTGTTATTTATTTAAAATCTTATATACTTTCAAAATATTGGTGAAATATTAAAATATATAGATGCGTAAAGATCAGAAAACAGTGTATTAAAATAATTATTAAACTATAATGGCTGCTGTCTTAATTATATGATCCTGTTCACCTCCTTCCATATAAATGCTATATTGCTAATTTTGTTCACATGAGGTTGTGCTGATTATAATTATTTCATATCCATTTGCAGTAGAGCATGAAAAGTGTCAAACTTAACCATATATAATACGAATATCCTGTCTCTAACGTTTTAAACTCCAGCTGTAGCCATATAAATCCTACAGCTGCATAAACACGTAAAGATTTTCTGTCCAGCCATCCAACTAGGTGATTGGTTGGAATGAAAATCTGGTAACGTATGGGAGTAACTGACAATCAGCAATTTGCTTCCAAATGCCGGAAAATGGACTAAAACTGTTGTTTGAACAAATTGTTTAGATCAAACATTTAACAAACTTGTCTGACCGACCATTTTCATCTGTTTTCTGGCATTTAGGAGCAAATTGCTGATCATCAGTTACTCCCATACGGTCCCAGATTTTCATTCCAACCAATCAACTAGTTGGATGGTTGGACAGGAAATCTTTACATGTGTATGCAGCATTATATTTGCTGTTTGTATGCCATGTGTCCATACATAGTTCTCTTTATTAATGATCTCACAAGCCAGATATATCATAGGCAGAATACTATGTCCACAATAGGATTTTTATGTGGGTCAGAGAACCTAGTCCACACGCCGTATAGCTGGCTGGCACGGTGATCAGGAGATATTAATCTGTCTCCTCACTCTGTCGGTATGTTTGTCACTCACTGCAATTAGGTTACAGACAATAACATTGTATTGCTCTATGTTCTCAAGTATGGTAACAAATTAGTGTTAAGGGCACAATGTAGCAATATAATCTAAGCACAGACAGAACTCATAATTATAGCAGCAGCCGTACACAAGCCGACGGCCGTTTCACCATTAGCTTTTTCAAGGTTCTAACCAGAACTATCACTGCCTATCAGGGGTATTCAATATGGAGCGAAAACTCAGTTTTTGTGATGTTTTCGCACCGATGACGCCATTTTCACAGGTTTTGGTTTTACACTATATTCAATTTCAAAGACTTTTCGCAGGTTTGAAAAGTCTTTGAAAAAAAACGGGGATAACTTATCACCACTGAATAGGTGGCGAAAAAAAGTGCAGAATTGGGGTATAGGGGTGCAGGCTTAAAAAAAATAGCCTGCATCCCTGGGAATGACATTGTCAAAAAAAGTTTTTAAAAAAAATAGGGACACCCCAAAAAATGAATTTAAAATTGGGGTGAAAAAAAAAAAGAAAAAAGTGTTTAACAATAGGGAAATAGGTTCAGGGCTATTCTGCAAGTATGCGGCAGGTGTATTCTAGAATAGGTTATTAGCGGCAGGTGCATAGTTGCAGAATTTTTTAAAACTTACTTTAGGGACTTAAAAGTATGCTAGTACCCATTTTCATGTACCCCAAATTTGATAGGACCACTTCAAAAAATGAAAAAAATAACCTAAGTGCTCTTCTGCATCACTTCTTCAATGTCAGGAAAAAAACACCTGCTGCGGCTATTTAAATCCCCGACTTTCATTTGCAGGCTAAAACGGGGGTACCCATAGTGATCCTCCATGTTTTTACAGTTTTAGGGGGGTCCTACAATTTATTCCAGATGAATTAAAAAAAATTTTTAGCAGATTCAACTTCGCAGGTTCCCGTTTTGGTAGGTTTTATATTGAATACGGGGATAAAGCGGGCGCGCGCCCGATACTTTATCCCAGGAAAATCTACGATGTGGAGCGAAAAGTCCAGCTTGGTTTTTTCGCTCCCATATTGAATACCCCTGTTAGTCTTTTAACCCCCTGCTTCTTTCCCATTGGTTGGGATGTTCTGTCAATCACAAATATGTCCCAGTATTTCAATAAACTATAATAAAATATATTTAGATCTTATAGACCTAGATTCAAACTATTTATTTTCCTTTTTAGTTTTAATGCTTATAGATTCAAAATTCTGTAAGAGTATAAATAATAAATTAGAGCTAGCATGTTGTTAATTTATAGAAAAATTTGAATATGAGAATCTCCTTAATATAATTAAATCCTATTCAATAAATAAAATGTAATGTGTATATTAGAAAAAAAATCAACATATATTATATTATCATAAATAATATAAGTGTAATGATAAATCATATTACACCAAATTATGTCATAGCGAATAAAGGGCCTGATTCAGACCCGCTCGCAAGCGGGTCGATGGCCGGGCAGTGCACACGTGCGCGAGCCCCGTAGCGAGTGAATTTTCACTCGCTGCAGGACTCACTACAAGATAGGGTGGCTGTCGATTGTGATTGACAGCTCGCCCCATTTTGTAGGCGCGCAGGGGGGGTGGCTGGACAAACGGGAACGTTCCTGAAGTGACACCTGCCGTTTGTGGGTGGCCATACTGACATCACCAGTGATGTCAGTAGTGAGCTTCCTGCTCTATTAGAGCAGGTAATTCACTGGGGCTTGTGGTGGATGAGACCCTACCACAAGGGTCTCATCGCAAGCCCGATGGTCGTGATAATTGCGACCATCGAAAGGCCGCCCGCTAAATCTGTGGGTGGTCACCCACAGCGTAGCGAGCGGCTTGGAGGCCGGCTTTAAAAAAAAAACAGCCCGCCCTGATTCAGAGCGAGCGCTCGCAAATAGCGAGCGCCTCTGAATCAGGGCCAATGTGTCTATACCAATCTATATCCTATTCAATTCAATCTGGCTCCCTATTGAGCTAATTGAGTTTTAAATTATATGGGTGCAGGGTGTGCCGTGCGGGGCCGTGTGCCCCCCACATCCTGCACCCATTATAGATGTGTGCGGCTAACGCTAAGGGTGCCCCGGACTTACCTTCATACAGGATGTCGTCAGTGTCCCAATGCCTATCATAACTCCCTAGCTGTCATTCCGCTGTTGGGATTGTGACCGGCGTCCTTGCGGCTGCTGGTCACAGGTGCTGTGGTCTCCTCACTGTACACTCCAGAGCATGGGATTCCGTATCACTGTGACCCCAGAGCTTTACAGTAACCTGGCCGACTCAGCAGTTAAGGAATAGACAAACACGGACAATTAATACGTGTTCTCTCTCTCTCTATTCGTGCTCACTGATGGGTGCTATCTACTAACTAGGCTGCATACCTAGGTGCATTGCTGTGGCCACGGGCCTTGGGACCGCCTGACAAGTGAGTGTTCTTTTAAATAACTTGAGCCTAATGCCCGGGTTATTACCAGTGGCTCAAGCCTAGTGCTCGCCTAATTTTCAGTTTAAAGTGACCTGGGCCTATTGACCAGCGTAATTTCCAGGGGCTTCTACTGCCTGCCTATCAGGAGCACAGAGGAGTGACCTGGGCTCTGCTTGACTTCAGGCCTGCCTAATTATACATGAAGTGACCTCTGCCCAATACCCAGAGTCACTACAGCAGGGGCTCAGATACGCGGCCTGCCTAATTGCTACACAAGCTTAAATCCTAGTAGTGAAAGAGGCTGAGGGGCAGGAGAGAAAGAGACTGAGGGGCAAGAGAGTGAGAGGCTGAGGGGCAGGAGAGTAAGGGGCTGAGGGGCAGGAAAAAGAAAGACTGAGGGGCAGGAGAGAGAGAGACTGAGGGGCAAGAGAGAGAGACTGAGGGGTAAGAGAGAGAGAGGCTGAGGGGTAAGAGAAAGAGAGGCTGAGGGGCAAGAGAGAGGGAGGCTGAGGGGCAAGAGAGAGAGAGAGTGAGGGGCAGGAGAGAAAGAGGCTGAGGGGCAGGAGAGAAAGAGGCTCAGGGGCAAGAGAGAGAGAGGCTGAGACGCAAGAGAAAGAGAGGCTGAGGGGCAGGAGAGTAAGATGCTGGGGGGCAGAAAAGAGAGATACTGAGGGGAATGAGGGAGAGAGACTGAGGGGCAGGAGAGTATGACACTGAGGGGCAGGAGAGAGAAACTGAGGGGCAGGAGAGAGAGAGAGATGGAGGGACATGGAGAGAGAGCCTGTGAGGCAGGAGAGTAAGACACTGAGGGACAGGAGAGAGAGAGACTGAGGGGCAGGAGAGAGAGACTGAGGGGCAGGTGAGAGCGAGACTGAGGGACAGGAGAGAGAGAGACTGAGGGGCAGGAGAGAGAGACTGAGGGACAGGAGAGAGAGAGACTGAGAGGCAGGAGAGAGACTGAGGGGCGGGAGAGGGAGACCCAGGGGCTGGAGAGAGAGTACGAGGGGACAGACACAGGGAAGTCCAAAGGATTGTGTTCCCCCATCGGGAAGAGGCTCTGCAGCAGCTGAGCCCTCTCCCCCGGTTGTACCTTTCGCTGAATACACAGTTGCTCAGTGCCCTTGATTTGATGCAGGGTCTCGGAGCAGCCGCTTTGCTCCTGGATGTGCAACGGTCAGGGCACAATGCTGCGAATGTGCGGCGTGATGAGGAGCCCCGTGGAGGTTACCGGCCGGATGGCGTAGCTACGGAGATCAGCTGCTGCAGTAGCTGTAGCATCTGGCCCAGCTAATAGCACCACTGCGCCTGTACACAATCACCAGCCCGGCCGCCAGGCAGCAGCCAATGGCAGCATACGACAGGACAGAGGGGAGGAGAGAACCCCAATGAAGGCAGCTCAGGCGGGCCTGGCCACCAGATACTCACATGACCCGGGACTTAAGTCACACAGTGTAGGAAGCTACATTGTGCAGTGCAACGAAAGGTTAGGCTGCACTGACGGCGGCACCCCTTTCTGCTGGGCTTGCAACAGCACCCAGGGCACATGCCCTGCTCGACCCCCTTAGATACGCCACAGCGCCCATGATCCATGCATCAAACTGCTTCCTAGTCACTGGCTGCTGTGTGCCTGTGACTATAAAAAACAGTTTGCTGCACGGATCATCAGTGGCTTCTTTTTTTGTAATGCCACTGAGGTGCGCTGGGTGCAGAGGGAGGCGGGTCCTGGAGGTGCTGCAGGCCTCATAGCAACCATACCGCCTGCACCCAAGGTAGTTACGCGCCTGAAAGTATGGTACAATGTCAAAAACCCTGTTAAAAAGAATGAAAACAACTCACAAAAATATAAAAAACTTACTAATGTGCTGTACAAGCAAAAAAGCATAATATATGCCTGAGCAACGAAGAAAACGCCTACTAGTGCCAGAAGTGCGATCACAAGCAACTGACCGCAAACTTTACAGGCTGGCTTAATACAAACTGCACATCTGCCCCATTGTCGGCTCAGATGTGGTGTAAGTGACATGTCCACTTTAATGGTTTCCTGACAAATTGTTCTGAGCAGTGTCTTGCTTGCTTCCTACATTATTGTTACTGTCAGGTTAGCCATCTTACTGGAAACATACTAATTTTGTTTATAACCTAACAATGCCGCCTGCGCCCCGAGTATGACCAAAGTTCTTTAGCCGCTGTCTTAATATTGATGTATTGAGCAATTCAAACTATTCCTCTCGGGCTGGTAATTAAATCTCAATTCACAACCCTGTAGCCCTCAGCTTTCTTTGACCGGACCAAGATGCTTCATTCATCATGCTATTTACGATGCAGATGCTTGACATCTTTATTTAAAATGTCAACAAATATTTTATGTTATTAGTTTTATTAAATAATATTTTCAGTATATTTCATTTAAAGAGTTACTTTATTTTCTAAGATGTTTACAGTTTTCTCTAGGAGACTTTTCTACTAACTAGGCTGAAATGTGCAAATCTGACCTAACGGCCTGATTCATTACGGATTGCATTGGCAACAGCGTGCGCAAGTCAGCATTGCGATCGCACTGCGATCACGTACACAGATACAAAGCCATCGTAGAGTGAGTGACAGGACATCAGCCTTTGGGGGTGGTGACGGGGGAATGGTCGGAGATACGCGGGTGTGCCTGTCCGTTTGAACGCCATTTCCTGGGCGTGCATAAATTAGCCACTGCAATGATTTTCTGAGTGGTGGTCTTGGGGGAGTGGGGGGTGATGATGCGACTTGTGCTGAATCGTGCCCTGCCCCTTGCTTTACAATGCCGGTAATATTGGGTTACTCAGGATGGGCGCAGTATTCACACAGACGGGGCCAGTGAAGTTGCTTCGGAAGACGCAGGCAGTGGCCTTGGCACACCCAGAAAACGGGTCCAACACACCCCCATTTCCTGGGAGACTGCCCTTTGACGCCCCTTCTCCACCCCCAAATGGATGCAGAGTGTCAATTATGCTGCGACTTAAGGGTCACTGAAAACGTTCTCGCAGACACTGATCGGCACATGCGCAGTGCAGATCCGGCGCATGCGCCGATTAGCCACCATCAGGTTAGCACACGACTCTGAATCAGGCCCCAGGTGCCAAACTACTGTTGTCACAGGGGATGCAACTGGGGAACATCCCCTGTTAAAGTCCCTTGCTGCAGCAGTGGCGTTATACATAACTATCACCTCTTACTGAAGCTCCTTTAAGTGATCAAACTGTTCCTGCTGTCATAGTAATGTAAAGGATGTTTGTTATTGGTTAACAGTGTAAGCTGCTTCCTATTTCTCACAGAGAAAGCTGCAAGCTGGACTGAAATATTTGCCAACATGACAGAGAAAGATGCCATTTTTGCCAAAAGAGCTGCCATAAAGAGATAGCTGCCAAACTCAAAAGGTGATCTGTCAAAGCCTGTGCAAGCTGCCAGAGGTCCTGAGGGAGTCCTAGTCCAACTCAAAGGTCCAGGGATCCAGAGGGTGCCAAGAATTGTTCCAGCTGCAGTGGCAAACGCAGGATTTCTAGAGGGGGGTTTCCAAATGCTTGATTTGAGAATGAGTTTTGCCAGTCCATGAAGAGGGCATAATTAGCACTTAGCCAATTTTAACCAGCTTTAATATGCACTGGATAACAGTATTAGTAATTAACCCTATAGATGGTCTATAGCAGTGCAATCCTGACAGTGCATGCTTTCCAGATCTCCTACTTGGTGTATAGGTGTATTTATTACTGGCTGACACATGTCAGCCACATTACTGGCTGGCACTGGTGGTGCTAATTATTTCATTCATGATACTGAGAAGACCATACAGCACTAGGAAAATTCTGTTATATTACTATCTCTATTGTGGTCATGGTGTGGGCTGGGGAGGGGGGTTTCCAGGCAACCAGAAACCCCCCCCCCCTGTGTTTGCCTGTGAGCTGTTTACAGAACATTGCGTTCCAGTTAATTTGTTCCAGGTGCCTGCTTCTACTTCTACATACATCCTATGGGGGAAAGTCATTGGATACAGGTTTAAGCCTTTGATGCATGTTTCAAGAGCCCTTCCGGTGTTCAGAACTTGACAAGTGTGGGTAACTCACAAAATACTGCGCAGCCAGATAGATAGGACTAACCACCAGCACTGCTGCTGCCTAAGCTAAAGGTCTGCCTTATACTGGCAGGACTCCAGTATGATAGTTATTTTTATTTTCTATGGTAATGATAATAGCCTAATTTTATAGAACTAAAGACCTGATTCAGTATGGATCGCATGGCTGCGTTCGCACACATCTACTAGCTGTGAAAATATGCAAATGAATGCAATCGCATGGCACCCGCAGCACTATACAAAGATGCCCATCAATGTATAAAACCTGCCCATTTCCCATGACATGCATCCGTAAGTCAGCGAAAACATCGGTAACATCGAGTAACATTGGAACCATTTGCACAGTTGTGGTTGACCTGAACCTACCACACAAACTGCTAAACTTGCTGTCGCCATCGGCTTAATTATGCATGTCCCTGTAACGGCGTTCAAATGCACAGGCATGCCTGCGTTCCTTCAACCCCCCCCCCCCTCTCAACCATTCTACTCCAACCCCTAAGTATCTTATTTTTAGTAAAGCAGATCGCATTTCCCATAACTGTAATGGGAAATGTGATCCGACCAGAGTTACTAAAAATAAAATGTGAAAAAATATCGGGGAAAGCCCTGTGAGGTGGCGTTATCCAGGGACTTCCCCGGTTACCGGCCTCCTGCTCTGCTCTAAAAGGCAGAGCAGAGCCGGGAGTCGGTCCCAGTAATCAGCTGTGTGGTCTAAACAGACCGCAAGCTGATTACTGTAAAAAAAAGAAAAAAAATAGTAAAAAAAAATTTACTTACCTGACTCCAGGGACCGGTGATTGGGCCTCTGGTGATGACTCCCCTCCGGTCAGCTGGTCTCCCATAGTGCACTGCTGCCCGGTCATCAGGTGATCGGGTCCCAGTGCAGTATGGGAGATCACCTGACCGGAGGAATGGAGGACATCACCGGAGGCCCGGAGCATGCAGGTAAGTGTAATTACGGGAGAGGGGGGTCGCGGGGGGTCCGCGACTGCAAGGGGCGGGGCTTAGCGCCAAGGGGAGGGCTTAGCACAGGGGGGAGTAGCAGCGGCGACTGGTCAGCGCATGCGCGGGCACTTAATCACAGTATTTTTTGCGAAAATACCGTGATAAGGCTCCGAAGGGGATTCGCAGGGACAGAGCTTTATCGCAAGCTCTGTCCCTGCAAGAGATTTGTAGTAAATCCCTGTGATATTGCCTGAATTCGCAATGGTATTTCGTTAATATCACACTACAATTTGCATTCAATATGCGGATTGTAGTAAATAGAGCCCAAAGTGAGGAGACTACTATGGTGGAGGCAATGCATTTGAGAAGATTTGAGATTACACTGACCATGAGTCTTACCAGCCCTCCAGTTACTCACAGCTGCCCAGCTGCCCAGGAGCGGCATAAATAAAATTAGCACCAACCTACAAGTGAACTTCTTCTTTTAGACATGTGAACTTATCTTGACTGCAAGTGGACTTCTCCTTATTCTAAATGAACAAATTGCATGGGGTTTACTTCTCTTTTTCTTACCTAGTAAATTAGTAATAAAATATATACATAAAAAAACAGTTGTTAGTTACATCATATGCTAATCACACATAATGGCTTTTGTTGGGAGTTGAGAGCAAAACAAATAATAGCAAGTAACTTTGCACCTTGGCAAAACCATGTTGCACTGCAGGTGGGGGGATATAAAATGAGCAGAGAGGTTTACATTTTAGAGGGGCATGTCCAAACTCAAAACTAAATTGCAGTGTAAAAATAAAGTTGACCATTATCTTTCCTGCATACAAAAAAATAAATACATTTGCTAGGGATGTGTGCCGACCCCCGTGTTTTGGTTTTAGATTTGGATCTGTATCTCCTCGTGTTTTGGATCTGGATTTGGTTTTGCCAAAACTGCCCCTTGCATGTTTTGGTTTTGGATCTGTATTTTTTCTAAAAAAAAAATCATAAAAACAGCTAAAATCACATTTGTTTTAGTTCCTACAGTATTATTAACCTCAGTATCATTTATTTCCAGTCATTTTCAGTCAATTTTTACCACGTCACAGCTCACAATGTTGATTTCATCTAGTTTAGGGCTAAAAGGTTGCATCCAGCTAGCTGGCTGACTAAGCTAGGTGACAGCAGTGGGCGGCACTAACATGTGGCAGTTCAGCTTCCAATATGGCACAGAGTGGCACTGCAGTGGTAGACAGGATGGCAGTTTAATAAACTATATGGCCCCTAGGAAGTTTAAAAACCAAGAATGTTTTCCATAACTAGGTCAGAGGCCCGACGGAGTTGGAAAATGTTTATGGACTGAAGACAAGGAAAGGATGGAAGGATTGATTAGTTTTTAATTTATTTTAATGTTTTGATTCTCAAAAACTTTTATGAGGGAAGATCAATCTAGGATCAAGTTCTTGAGGTTTTTTTAATTTTTATACATCTAATAGACATTGAGGTGGCCTTGCTGGTGGAGGTGCTGCTAGAACACCTGCAGAGTCACAAATACGTGGACGATAAACTGCGGTCTGACCGGCAGTGTCACCAAACATTAATAGCGCAGCTAAGTTGCTAACGCACACACACACAAAAATATATATCTTTTATTTTATTTTTTTGTGGATTGATAATATTATTTTATTTAAATTTTATTTTTCTAACATGCAAGATTATTTGGACACTTTTTGGAAACGTATATGGAGTTTTTTTATTTTCTTATGGTTGATATTGTATTTTGAATTTGTACTGTTACGGTTTTTGCAATATGATTCAAATGACGGCAGCACTCAGAGACTGTATAACTGGTATATCAAACTTTGTTATTTTGTGTCATTTCAGGGAGCTAAGGGTCTATTCATGTAGCAGTGAAAAGCCCTTTATCAGTGTTAATAAAGCTTTTCACTGCCTCTCCTTATTCATAGAAGGGGTTACATGGAGAAGTCTCAGATTTCTCCAGCGGTGCCCCTGACAGGGCCGCAACTAGGGGGGGCTAGAGGTGCATGTGCACCAGGTGGGGATTGCGGGGGTGGGGGGGTGAAAAAAGCTGACTCAGCCATCTGGCGGCCATCCGAAAATGGCCTCAGCCAAAGAGGAGACAAATGCTAGAGGTCCTTACTGAAAGCTGCATCTTCTCCCGTGAAATCCCCTGGCAACGAGCATAAACCCCTCTGGAAATGAGCATAAACCCCCCTGGAAACGAGCATGTAACCCCTGACAAAGAGCATGAAACCCCTGGTAATGAGCATAAATCCCCTGGCAACGAGCATGAAAACCCCTCGCAACGAGCACAAAACTCCATGGTAACGAGCATAAAACCCCATAGCAATGAGCATGTAACCCCATGGCAACAAGCATGTAACCCCATGGCAATGAGCATGGCACCCCTGGCAACGAGCATAAATCCCCTGACAATGAGCATGAAACCCCCATGGCAACGAGCATGAAACCCCATGACAATGAGCATGTAACCCCTGGCAATGAGCATAAACCCCCTGGAAACGAGCAGGTAATTTTAAAGTAATTAGAAGCCTTACTGTGGGATATAAAATGGTGTCGGGCAAATATGTAAGTGGCACTTTGATAATAGGCATTACAGAGTGTGTCATAATGTGTAATGGGCATTACGGTGTGTGGAATAATGTAAGTCACTATACCAGGGACGTCTGAGTAGTGCACTGCCTTATGGAGGAGCAAGGACAAAATCCAGGTACAGGAAGGGAGGGGGCGCAAAATTGCTGCCTTGCACCGGGTGACAGATTTCCTAGTTTTGGCCCTGCCCCTGATTAGTATAGACATCACTTCCCCATACACTAGTATGGGGAGAGCAATTCATAGAAGCACGAAGAGCTCAGCTTTCCGCTTCGCTTCTAAAAAATGTTTCTCCATCTCAGGACGGTGTAATGTGCCTCCTGAGGGGAGAAGAGCAGGGAAGACAGCTGTCTCCCCGCCTTCTCCCTGCTCTCCCCGCCCCTTCAGCTGCAGCAGCCAATCAGAGGAACCTTGGGCACATGCATATGCTGTGTCTCCTCCTCCTTGCTGCCATGCTCTGCCCAGGGCCCCCTCATTCTGCCCCTAACTCCACCGCCTCTATAGTAAGGTGAGCCAACATATGCATTGCGCGCATGATGTCATGACGTCATGCAGAGGTGGCAGGGCTGGCTGCATCGGAAAGTGCAGCACTGACAGGAGCGTGCTGTAGAGGCTGCAGGGTGCTTGTCTGGAACATCTAAAGGAAGCTCCGGCAGCGTTCCAAACACCCTGATAGCCAGCAGCACGGGTCGTGGGGCAGCGAGGGTGCTGCCCACAAAGTCCTGCCCTCTGTGAGGTGTCACTGGTCGCACACCCCTAGTTATGGCCCTGCACAGAGCCCCCTGAGAGCGGGGACACATCAGCAGCAGCATTGCCCCCATTACACAGGCATCGGAGATGGAATAGAGGGCCCGATTCAGACTTGGTCGCTAGGATGCGTTTACTCGTAGCTGCCGATAGTTCGCATTGTGCGCATGAGTATGCATCGCACTGCGCGTGCGCGAACTAGCCCAAGCAATCAGGAAGTTTTCGCTCATTGCGCATAGACTTCCCGGCTGATTGAGTGACAGGATGTGGCATTTGTGGGTGGTGACAGGGGTTGGACGATGAAAACGGGGGAGTGGAGGTGTGAACGCAGGCATGTCTGAGCATCTTAACGCCGTTTCAGAGGCGTCCAAAATTAAGATGCAGCGTCATAGTATACGTCACCTGCCTGGATTTTACACTGAAGTGCTCGCAGTGCTTGTGCTGGGGTATGGTCAGCCACAAGCGCTGAGTTCACGTTCGATGGTATCGATGGTTGCATACACTTCCTGGAGGTGACGTGCATTAGTGGGCATCTTAAGACAAGCTGGTGGGCATCTGCATACACAGGGAGATCGAATGCCAAGACATAGTGGGCATGCTTATGCCTTGTTTTGTGCGATCGCCTGCCTTGCTGTTAGTTAGCCGGATTTGCATATGCACTGGACGAGCGAACGCATTAAGCGAGCGTGTCTGAATCGGGTCTATATTCCAGTGCAGTCTCAACACAATACAATTGATAACCTAATTTAGAAAAAAACTCATAAGCATTCCCACTTCATTCCCGGCGCCCCCCCCCCCAAAAAAAAAATACAATGTATGACTAATAATAATATTTATTAAACAATTCCACATTCATCAAATTTATTTAACATGCTGTAGGGTATAACTGTTGATCCTGAGAGTACACAGCCCAAGGCAGCGATTCTGATAAGACAGGAGATAACTGGGAAGGAACCTTGGGCCTTCACAATACCTGCTGACATCCTGTACTTTCCTTTTTACTCAGGGACATGCAGTCAGGGTAGGCAAGGTAGGCAGAACCTCCCCTTTCATACTCTTGTGATTTGATATAAAAATGATTACAATAATACAAAGAAGATATTTATAACTTGTAAACTTCTTTGTTTATTGTAATCATTTTCATAGTTAACACTCACCAGCTTTTTGGAACTCTGTGGGACTGCAGGGAGATGAGAGATGAGGCAGCAACAGCTCAGCCTCGCTTTTGTATAGTCAGACACTGCTCCAGAGCTGGGGGCGGGGCTACACTATTAGCAGTAAGCTGCACAGAAAGAGAGCTAATAGAGGCATGCCTCTGAGTATGGGGGGGCGTGCCTTGAGCACTACTGGACACCATGGATGTGTCATGTGACCAGGAAGTGCACTGCAGTGTTTAGAGTTCAGTGCTCAGTCAGCAGAAGCAAGAGAAGACACAGTGATACAGGTAGGAGAATCAATGGACTCTAAAGCTTAGTGTAGTGAGGGGAGAGCGACAGTGAGTATGGGGTGAGACAGGCTCCCAGCACTCAGACCCATCTCCATGTGTGCCTCCCCAGCCATAGACCTCACCGCACATCACTGATTTTACTGGATGCTTCTCTAGGAGAAAAGTAAGTTACCCCGATGGTGCTAGCAAGGTGAAGTCAACCTTACAGACTGTCAACAAACCATGGGCATATCCATAATGAATGCAGGGTGTGTGGTGCAGTCAGGCCTCTGGGTCCAGAGAGGCCCAAACCACACACTCTGCACCCATTCTCAATACTTACCTCTCCGTCTCAGCTGCAGATTTAACTGGGAAAATGGCACCGGCTCCATTTTACCGGAGATTGGCGCATGCACAGTTAACTCAGGCACAGTGCCATAGTGTCATGAGGACATGTACAGGAGAGGGAGAGGCGCCTGCTTGGAGGCTGCATGCCCCCTCTCCACCTTCTCTTGAACTGCTCAAGCAACACATACTGTAGCAATGATTTCCACACATTGTAAAGTGATACAAGTCATATGGAACCGTCTAATTCAACTTCTAATCCAATTCACTCTTCAGTATAAATATATTAACATTTCACAGTTATCAGGTGTGTGCAATAAATCCTTCTCAACCAAGGCATCTCCCAAGATGAGATAAGCCGGGCTCCACCTGTAGGTTGCTAAGCCGGCTTATTTTTTATATGTACGTTCAATGGCCCTGATTCAGAGCCAGACGCTCTGACAGAGCGCTCGCTCTGAATCAGGGCTGTCCCTCTGAATTTTAGAGAGGCCTCCTGGACGCTCGCATAGCTGTGGGTGACCACCCACAGCTATAGCGAGTGGCCAAAAAGATGGCCACGATGGTCAAGACCATCGCGACCATCGGTCTTGCGACGAGACCCTTGTGGTAGGGTCTCGTTGCCGCAAGCCCTGGAGTGCTTTTGGCTCTACCAGAGCCGAAGGCACTCCCACTGACATCACTTGTGATGGGGCTAGCCCATGGGAACGCCTCCGTCTGGCCAGCCACACCCCCGGCACACCCACCAAAGGGGGCGTGCTGTCACTCACCATCGACAGCACGCCCCCTTTGTAGCGAGACCCATAGCGACGGTTTGCCCATCGCTATCCGGGTCTCGCACATGCGCACTGGCCTAGCATCGACCCACTTGCGAGCGTTCAGTGCTTGCGAGCAGGTCTGAATTAGTCCCAATATTCAGTGTAAAGCTGGGTACACACCTGACAGATGTATCTGCAGATGATGGTCGTTCATATACACTGAATGGCCATCATCTGCTGGTCTCAGCGACCAGTGGACGTGTCAGGGGCGTGTCCCGGTGGGTGGGGGGGCGTGTCCCTCCCCCTCCTTGCGGCTGCTGCTCTGTGTGTACGGGCGGTCTGCAGATGGACAGATATGTCTGCAGACCGCTAGTACACACCTGCCGATGGACAGATATGTCTGCAGACCGCTAGTACACACCTGCTGATGGACAGATATGTCTGCAGACATATTTGTCCATTGGCTGTGCAGCACAGCCAATGCGATATGTCGGTGAACGCCGACGTTCACCGACATATCGCGGGTACACACTGCCCGACGGGCAGCAGATACATTGGCCGATCAATTGATCGGCCAATATATCTTTCAGTGTGTACCCACCTTAACTCTGCTACACTCTGAATGAAGGATAATAATCTAATTATTATGAAATTTGATCAAGAAATGGCCCAAATTGCTTAGAAATACAGAAACACTTCAGACTTTTTGAAAGGCCAATTCTGTGTCATGCCCAACCACAAACCCTGTCTTTGAGAAATAACACGGTGTTATTTGGAAGCCGATCAATTTTGTCTTTGTCATGGTGACCTTATCTCCTATGTACATTGGCAGAACACCTTGACAGCAACTAAATCCGCTTACTCCCTCGCACAGGGTCATTGTTCTGAGAACAGCAGGTAGAGAAGCACATATTACTGTACAAATTGGTTATCATGCTCTTCTAGTGGGAGAACAATGGTTCAGAGTTATGGCATCTTATTTTTTACTTTGGTGCCTGAGACGCATAAATGTTTGAATAGAGATTGTGTACTGTAGTAAAACACTTAGGGCCTGATTCCGACCCGCTCGCGAGTCCATAGTGCTCGCAAGTGGGTCAATGGACGGGCAGTGAGCAACTGCGCGTGCGCAAGCCCCGGAGCAAGTGAAAACTTCACTCGCTCGGGGCTCGCAGCAAAACGGGGCGGCTGTCAATGTTTATAGACAGTTCGCCCCGTTTTGTAGGCGGGTCGGGGGGGTAGCTGCACAAACAGAGGCGTTCCCGAAGGAACGCCTGCCGTTTGTGGGCGGCCCTACTGACATCACGTGTGTGTATTAGAACAGGAAGTTCACTGGGGCTTGAGGTGGACGAGACCCTACCACAAGGGTCTCGTTGAAAGCCCGATGGTTGTGATAATCGCGACCATCGCCACGCCGCCCACACAAGCTGTGGGTGGTCACCTGGAGGCAGATTTAAAAAAAAAAATCCGCCCTGATTTAGAGCGAGTGTACGCAAACAGAGAGCGCCTCTGAATCAGGCCCTTAGATCTATCATTTGCCTTACAGCAATGAGTTTCTGCATGTATTCTATGAATCTAGTTGGAATTAACAGGAATGGATTGAAGGCCTGATTCAGAGCCGCTCGTAAGCGGCCGCTCGTTCGCTCCGAGCGATGTTCGCACAACTGCGCATGTGTATGGGTTGTAATATGCATGCGCAAACCAGTCATTGCGGTTGGAAATTGTGTGCTCGCAAAATAGCAAATGCCTGCTAATTTGAGTGACAGGATGAGGCGTTTGTGGGTGGTAATGGGAAGGTGCTTGAAAACGGGGAGTGGAGATCCGAACGCAGGCGTGCCAAATGGTCAAAACGGGCGTTTTAAGGGTGTGCATAATTAATACAGCAGCGTCATCGGCCACGTCACTTGGTTGTTTCTTAGCCTGAACTGCTCGCATGATTGCGGTAGGAAAATCCAACCACAAGCACTGCGAGCAGTTCAGACGCCTTTTGATGTACTCGATTAATCAAATAAATAGCGGAGATGACGTAGGATGCGAGCGGTCAGGGGGTGTCTTTACAAAATAGCGAGCGCATATTTCGTTCGCTGGTTCAGACATAGAGGCGTCAACAGACCGCAAAGAGCGAGCGCTCAATTTAAATAGCCGGCCCCTTTTTTCTGAACGACCGTTCGCAAATAGCGTCCGGCTCTGAATCCCATTGGATAGAAGGAATGGAACTTCTTTATAGTCCATAGATTCCAACAGGCTGCAGAGTGCAGACCTGAACGTCACTCTTCCTATTCCATTAAAAGAACTTGTTGAGAGGCAATTTGCACAAGACTGCTAAAAGTATGGGAGGTTCCTGCCCTCCGTGCTCCCAATTTACAACATGGATGGTATCAGATTCCTATTTATTAATATCTCTGGTACTTTGGACCTGATTCAGAGCCGCTCGCTAGATGTGATCGCTCGCATCCAGCGTATGCAAATTCAGCAAGTGACGCCATGGCAGGCGCTCGCTCGGGAAAGGTATTAGCATGCCCACTTTGGCTGTGCGAGCGATCGCTCTGTGTATGCAGACACCCATTAGCATATGCAGAGACGCCCACTAGCGCACGTCATCTCCAGTTTTAAAACATTGGTACATCGAGACCATCGGAAGCTAATGCAGCGCTTGTGGTTGCCTTACCCTGCGGCAAGCACTGCGAGGACTTCAGTGTAAAAACCAGGCACGTGACGTGTACTATTATGCTGCCTGTTAATTATGCACACCTATGAAACGGTGTTGGAACACTCAGGCACACCCTCGTTATTAGTGTCCTGCCCCTGTTACCACCCACAAACGGCCTCTCCTGTCACTCATTTCACTGGGCTGTCTCTGCTTGGTGAGCGAGCGGTTTGCGATCCCACAGAGTAGTTCAGGAAGGAAGCGTGCGCATGCGCATTCGCATAGCATCAGGCCGCTTGCAAACGGCTCTGAATCAGGTCCTTTGTGTAACCACATTGCACAGTCATTTAGTTCTAAGTTGCGGAATATGTCGAATGTGTTCTAAATATATTGTCCACAAGGGTGCTGAAAGGGGGGGACACTAATTACCCCAGACCGGGCTTGTTGGAGGGGCCCGGGTCCGCCGCCCCCTTCTTACCTGTCAGTGACAGCAGCCTCTCTCCACATCCACAGCCCGTTACATGCTGCTGTGTGCTGGGCTGCGGTGCTTTCAGGGAGGCTGCTGTCACTGATCAGTAGAAGTCTCTCTCTACCTGCCTGATGTGTGCAGGGGAGTGCTTGCACTGATCACCCCCCTCTCTCTGGATCTGCCCATGGCAGAGGGAGGCATTGTGCCCCCCCCCCCCCTGTGCAGCGCGTGGCGGTGCTCATACTGTTTTTTCATATTTTATTTGTAAGGAATGTTGCCATGCCTACATGATTAGGACACGCCCCCTACAGTACCCAGGCCAAACCCCGCTCTCTGCCGCCCTGATTTTCCAGTTACAATATTTAACAACATTTTTTCCAAGAAGTCTAGAAATTGATTTGCATCTCATGAGAGACACACAGCTTGGGTTCCAAATCCTCTACATTTAAAAGCTATTTATCTAGACAGTCATCCTAATGGGAATTCAGTGTCTGATTTTGCCAACCATTGTGGGGCTGGTTTTGAGTTGGGAGCAAAGTGGGGATAAAAAACAATTGACTGTGAACCTGGAACAAACCATGTTGCAATGTAAGGGGTGCAAATACATTTATTATTTTTGCATGCAGGGTCAATAGTGGCTGCTTTTGCATGTAGCCCACATATGCTGGATAACTTTTTTTTTACACTGCTATTTAGATTTGAGTTTGGACACAGCCCTCCCAAATCTAAATCTCATTGCTCATTTTACATCACCCCCACCTGCAGAGCTGTATGGTTTTGCCCAGGTGCAAAGTTACTTTTTTAAATTGCTATGCTCACAATTCTGAAACAGTACCGATGTCTTCTTCCAGACCTATGTCCACTATGTCTCTCCAGGCTCATGCCCACCCCTGTGGCTATATAGCCTCATGCCTCCCCCACATCTGTATCTCTCTAGCCTCATCTACCTGGTTATCTCCGGCCACATGTCCTGTACTGTAGTTTGCTCCAGCCCAATCTAACCTTCTCTGTCTACTGGCTGGTGTCCAGCACCTCTCTGCAGTTCTTCTTCCCTCAATTTGATGCAACATCATGACGTCACATGCATTGCACCACAAAAACCCCAGAGTGCTGGCCATACATACTGTATTGTTGACCCAGCTGCCGTGCGCCTTGTTAAAAGATTTCTCCCTTAATGCTTGTGCCCTGCCAAATAGTGCAGCACAGGCAGCATGCTGAGCCCAGTCCTGATTTCGGTCTCTATTAGCGGGCCCCTGAGTGATCAGGGCCCCTCAGATATCAGTGCTGCTACTGGCTGTTGCTTGTTGATGTCAATGACAGTGAAGTGGTACTAGCTCAGAACCACACTCAGGGTCTATCACTGATAAAGAGGATCAGTAGCTGACAGCAGCAGCACTACAGATATGAAGAGTTCTGGAAACGCTAAGTTTAATTAAAGTTATTAGTGAATAAGGAGCCATGCTTGAATTGACTCCATAAATCCTAAACGTAAGAAACGCGTTAGGATAGCTACATTTATCTTCCTCTACACTGTGGACCTCATTCAGAGTCGGTTGAAGCGGCCGCACGGTCGTACGCCACCAATGTTCGCTATACTGCGCATGCGTAAAGTTCGCAATGTGCGTGCGCAAACTAGCCGCTACGATCAGAAATTTCTCTCTCCTTGAACACAGCCAGGTCGGTAGTTTGAGTGACAGATGGAGGCGTTTGTGGGTGGTAACAGGGGAAGGTGCTTGAAAACGGGGGAGTGGAGATCCGAACGCAAGCGTGCCTCATTATGCGAACGGTGTTTTATGGGAGTGCATACGGATTATGGGAGTGCATAATTAACAAAGTAGCGTCATGGCACATGTGACATGGGAGGTTTTTACACTGACATGATCGTAGAGCTTAAGAGAGGGTATGGTCAACCTTAAGCTCTACGACCAGTTGCGATGGTTCCCGATGGTCTCGATTAATCCTTATATGCCTGGAGATGACGTGTAATGCGTACGAGAAGGGGGCGTATTTTTTTGTCTTACGACAGCTTCCTCCCCTTGGTCGGTCAGCTACCGATCCGAACTTAGGGACGCAACTTGCGAGGGAATAATTTGCATATCCGGCCCCTTTTCCCGTACGACCGTGCGGCCGCTTCGACCGACTCTGAATGAGGTCCTGTATGTTTTTCCGGTGGACCCCCAAAGCTCAGCTTGATTCCCTATTCACACTGTGACTGCCAGCGTCATCCAATTTGTGGATACAAAGCTAAAGCACTTTACGGCGAAGCCGCCCCACCACGGAGGCACAGCCTGCAAAGCTCCAGCTCTCCAACTCCACACATACAGGACGTCCCGGTGTGGCAGCTGAAAAGGTCGTGGATCTAGAGTGAGCAGGTAGTCAGGTTGATCTCCTGATACACAGGTACGATCCATGTGGTCCCGGTCATTGAACCATACATCATCTATACGGGTCCTTGCATTACCAAGCAAATTACAATTGAAAAGTGAGTCTCCCCTTGGCAGTATTATTACATGCTGACTGGTATAATCTACAGCGGTTAGCATCTATAACGGACCTTTTTTTCCCCAAAATATATTGGATGTACACCACTGTGTTTTACTGCACTATACGTATAAAAACGATATCCTGTGGAACATTTATATAAAGTGCTGATGTACACAAGTAAGTGGCACCACACTTCACAGGGCTACTAATTACAGCGGATTTCGAATTGACGGAGGCTGCATACATAAATACCTTGGTTATTACAACAATTAAGAACTGTTGAGGGAGAACCAATATTTTTTATTCACAATTTTTGTGTTTTACTATTTGTCAAATTAGCTGGACGCGGCTATATTAAATTAAAAATATCTTTTTTATTTTGCTCCTATTTTCTAAGAGCTTACAGTATATTAGCTTTGAATAGAATGTGATATGCCTATTTAAAGAAAGACACATTGTTGATAAAAAAAGTGAAACATTGTGTTACATTATATACATAGAGCTCTGAACATCTGCTTCTGATTTGTGATTATTGTTTACTCATCGGTTCAAAGCAAGTAATATCGTATCATACTATGGGCTCTATTTATTAACATTATTTGACTAAAATAAAGTGAAAAAGGGTTTTTTCACACCCTTTTCACATTATTTTAGTATCACCTATAGTTATTACAGGGCAATTGGAGTAGAATTCGTAAAATTCTACTCCAACCCCTAAGTATCACTTATTTTTAGTAAGCAGATCACATTTCCCATAATTGTAATGGGAAATGTGATCTGCCTGGTAGTTACTAAAAATAAATTGTGAAAAAAATACCTAGGGAGGCCCTGTGATAATAACGCCACCTGGAGGTGGCGTTATCCAGGGTCTCCCCCGGTTACCGGCCTCCTACTCTGCTGTAACGGGCATAGCAGAGCCCAGAGCCGGTCCCAGTAATCAGCTGTGTGGTCTAACCAGACCGCAAGCTGATTCACTGCAAAAAAAAAAATAGTAAAAAAAAAAATTAACTTACCTGACTCCAGGGAGCGGTGGTCGGGGGTCCGGGTGATGTCCTCCCTCCCGTCAGCTGGTCTCTCATGCTGCACTGCTGCCCGGTCATCAGGTGATCGGGTCCCAGTGTAGTATGGGCTATCACCTGACCGGAGGCATGGAGGACATCACCGGAGGCTCGGATCATGCAGGTAAGTGTAAATAAGGGAGGGGGGGTCACGTCGCGGGGCAGGGGGGGTTGCGGGGTGTCCACAATCATGGGGGCAGGGCTTAGCACCGGGGGGTTGCAGCGGCGGCCAGTTGGCGCATGTGCGGGCATTTTGTCACAGTATTTTTTCTGAAAATACCGTGACTAGTGTGTGAATATGATTCACAGGGACAGAGCTTTATCGCAAGTTCTGTCCCTGCAAGGGATTTGTAGTAAATCCCTGTGATATTGCCTAATATCACACTACAATCTGCATTCAATATGCGGATTGTAATAAATAGAGCCCTATATGTAGCCATTGTTATCCTTATTATTTTTACCCACAGCTATACGAGCGTCCAGGAGGACGCTCCATGAAAATGGAGCCCGGCCCTCATTCAGAGTGTGCGCTCTGCTCAGAGCGTACGGCTCTGAATGAGGGCCTCTGTTTTTTATTTATTTTTTCTATGACATCTGTTTTAAATATCTATAATATCATCATTATACCCTTTTTCCTGGGCAATTTTGAGCACGGTAATTTCCTTCTTTCTTTGTATGTCACTGGCTAGCAACCATTATTACTGCAGCTAAAGAAATTGCCAGAAAAATATAAAACATAAAGAGTTTTTATTATATTTGTATTGTATTTTGAAGCGCCAAGGCTATATATATTCCTATTTGTGTTATAAATCATTAGGTCTTAGTGTTGGAGACAAGTAAACACACCAAGGGGCCTATTCATTGCACTTAATTTTTACAAAAGGAGGTGAAAAGTAACATTTTCACCTGCAATTGTATACATTAAGGGGCATATTCAATTACCTGCGGGACTTCTCCCGCGAGTAATTGAGGCTCGAATGTCCCGCGGCGCAGGGTTAAGCTATTCAATAAAATAGCTTTTTCCCCGTGCCGGTAAATGAGCCCTCGCTCACGGGAACACACTATTTCCGCGAGAAGTGCGGAAACAGTGTGTTTTTCTGACGTGCGCGAGGCCGACAAGGGCGGCTTCGTGCAGCTGTTACCTCGCACCTACATGAGGTGCGAGGTAAAGCCCGTCAGTGGGGATTCGCGCGCGGGGTCTCGTGGACACCTGCGCGTGGAATCCCCGCTTATTGAATCACCACCAGCGCGACTAATTGTATATGCCCCTAAGTATTTGAGCCATTCACCATGAAGGTAAAGCAGGAGATATCACAGATATCCTGGAAGTTCCACTGTCCGGAGCCATAGCAAAGGTCAGCTCTTGCTGGGAGAGTCCCTTGCGATATTCTAGGTACATACTGTGGTAATCAACCATGGTATGGACCTGAAGACAGGCGACATGTACTGCATCGCTGATGCAATGCTTAGTACATCCTGCCCAAAAAATAGTGTCTTATACCAATGTACCGACTGTGATGTTTGGATGCAGTAAGACAAGTCTATTACATCTTTATTGTCACATGCAATGCTAATGGCATCATTTGAACTAAGAATACCTAATGCAGACAAAGTTTCTGTCAGCTACCATGCCTCCTAGTTTGTTTTCTGTGAGAGCCATATACAGTACTCTGCCTTGGTACTGGATAAGGCAATGGTAGGCTGCTTCCTGCCGTCCAGCTGATGGATGTGCCCATCAAAGCAAATAGGTATCTGGTGTAGGAACGCCTGTTGTTTTCATCCAATACCCGGTCAGCATCACAGAATGCTTGTAGCTCCAAGGTTTCAGTTTGCACAAACTTTAGGTTTAAGGAGCTTGTACCCTTTAAGTATCTGATGATGCGTTTAATGCCTGTCCGGCATTCTGTTCCAGGGTTGATTGCAAATTCGTTAACAATACAGACAGTATAAGTGATGTCTGGACGTGTGCTAAAGCTTGCATACATTACAGTTCAAATGGCACTTTTTTCTATCCCTGCCTCTGTTGTTGGACACATTGTTTATTGAGATTTTCGTGCTTTTTTCAATTGGTGTGCTGACTGACTTAGCGTCTGTCATTCCAAATTTGTTGAGCATTGCCTAAATGTACCCTTATTTGTCTGTAGTAACAGTCCCAGCATTCAAGTTTTGTATAATCCTCAGACTCAGCATTTGGCGTGCCAGCCCAAAGTCTTTTACTCTGAATTTGTCACTCAGTAACAAGTTGACATTGGCTATTTGGCTTTTTTGACCTGCAGGCAATAGATCACTTATATAATATACTACTATGATAAATAAGCTTTTCGCTCTCCATTTGTAATACAAACAGCAAATAGTCATCTCTAGCTAAATGTACCAGCAGCGGCCACTTTGTATTAGCCCATACACAGATTTCTTTAAAAGACATACTTTTCCCTCTTGAAATGTATCAACACTGTAATATTCCGGTAGCTCCATGTAAATTTCTTCCATTATCTCAACATTTAAGAAGGTGGAATCAAAGTTTAACTGGTAGAGTAGAAAATCATACACAGTAGATATAGCAATGACCATATGTAATGTACTGTACCTTGCAATAGGCAAGAAGGGCTCCCTGTAGTCTATGCCAGATGTCTGACTGTAGCCCTTGGCAATTAGTAGGGCTTTGTAGTGAGCAAGACTCCCATCAGTGTTCAATTTCTTGCAGAAGACCTGGGCCTGTCCACAATAGTCCATTGTAATTTGTAAGATGTAAGCTCTTTATCTTTGGCTGAGTTCTGCTCTTCCCAGTCCCTGCTTGACTTTCATTGTATGATTTGAGGTTCACAGGTAAGTTTGCACATTTCTCATTGTATATTTTAGGTGGTTTTCTTTTGTTGCGCTATAAAGAGCTCCTGCTCTATGGCTGATTACTTGTACTTATGTTCTCAATCTTTGACACGTTTCCAGCTGTAGGCATGTCTAGCATCACAAGTTTTTGCAGTGTTTACAATCTTTGGTTGAAGTGGTCTCACAAAACACTACATCTCTTGACTTTATGAGTTTTTGATTGATAATGTCCCACAATCTGTATCCTTTGCTTTCTTGGCAGTATCCTAACATGATACAGGAGATGGACTTAGGATCCAGCTTGCACCGCTTCTATACACCCAAAGACACAGAGGCAATTGACACTTGGCTTTTTATTGGAGCACGCCTCCAATGGTTTTTTAATCATGAATGCTACTGTACTGTAGGTGCTCGATTTCATGAGATATACTCAGTTTGGACTGCTTTTGCCTAGAATCTCTTGTCCAAATCTGCCTCACTTAACATAGTCTGCACTCTTTCAATGATTGTGCTGTTTGTCCTGTCACTAACGTCAGTTTGCTCAGTTGTGTAGGCCATTGTCAGTTGGAATTGGATGCCACCTCTGTTTTCATATTCTCCACTGTTATCTTATATTATCACTTTTATTTTCAGGCATATTTGAGCTACTACTAGACTCTTGTACTATGCAATTTTACTTGTAACTTCACTTTTGGCTTTCAGGAAGTAGACATCCTTGTAGAATCACCTGTGAGCATCATGACGTAGCAATTTCTGCTTATTAACTCTGCCTCCATTGGTCCACTCTGTGTGCATTAATTCCAATGGTGCTCTTGCTCTGGTTGCTGACTTAGGAAAGGGGCAATGTGTTTGCTTACCCTTCACGCAACTTTCACACTCTGGTCTCTCTGGGTTGTTCACTGTCATCCCTGTCACCATGCCATCTAGACGTTTTTGTACATTGTCGTACCCCAGTTGTTGGCATTGGGTTGCCATTGAAATAACAGTCCCTCTTTTATTTTAAGCAACACATGACCCCTCTGCGAATTGGACCTTGTATCTCATCTTCTGAAGTACACTGATGGCAATAAGAATAGATCTAGCACAAATAGTACATCTTCTGTGACTGTGAAAATTATTGCACCCGTGATCCTCAAGCGCACAGTCATTGTATGACTTTTATGGCATTTAGGACTTCGTGCCTGATTGAGAGATGGACACTAATGCCAACACTGCTGGAAATTTGTACGCAGTGGCTTAACTGCATCTCAATGGCAAACTTCAATGCAGTGTAGTTTTCTGAGCCCATTCATATAGAGAAGCTCATACTACTTTAGTTCCTGCACTTTACATTTTACCTTTGTATGAATAAAGAACTTTTACGTTAATGACTCCACCTTAAGATACTGTATTGTATACCTGCGGCATACTGATTAACCCTGTGTTACTCTGCACCTGCATTCTATCAGTGAATAAACCAATCTCTGGTTAACTTATCTACTATGTGTACTAACCTGCATCGCACACCATTGACATCAGCACAATGTGAAAGAAGGATGTCTCTATCAGAGACATCCTTCACTCGTTAGTTTTGCATACTCAGTGCTGCCCTCCAGTGGCCAGCGCCTTAGGCAACTGCCTAAAGCTGTCTAATGGTGGCGTAGGGCCTGGACATGCCCCTAAGCATCTCCTACATGAAGACCGTATATTACAGCGGAGACCCTATTTCTACCACCGTGTCACCACCGTTATCTACACTCCACTGCCAGCACAGGATATATGCATACAGGTGTGAGCTGCAACACCTGCATTAACCCTGCATGGACATTGGACATCACAGTGTGTCACAGCATCTGACTATAAGTTAGCAAGCTTTGGTTTGTACTAGTGTAGGCTATCTATTTGTACATTTATACAAGACAACTAAACCAGTTGAGGGGACTGCTGGTCTCTGCTGCAAACACAAAATAATAAAATAATTGGGGGCGGGAGGCAGTGGGCTTTAGATTTGCCTAGTGTACCTAGAAACCTTGCACCGTCCCTGGGCATGTCCTTCACTATACGGGAGGGAGGAGAGAAGATGTGTGGATAACTTGGTCCTGTGGATAAGGGCACTTGGTCAGGGTCAGAGCTTACGCCCCCGGCAGTCCAGGGGTCCTAGCACCAGACGAGGCGGCAACGCAGAGCTCTCTCATCCAACAATTACTGTAAATTGTGGTTTTATTGGAGATTTTTTAAAATTTTTGGCATTTTTGACCTCCAAACCGATGGATTTTTGCATAATATCTCGTAATATCTTGATATATTAGGTAAACTTAATATTTATTTTACAAGGAGAGCAATATAATTTATGTATGAGGGTGGTTCAATAAATAAGGTAAGACATTGCATAAATGTATTCAATCCATACATGTACAGTAGGTCAATAGTATGACCGTGGTACAAATTATTTTTCCACGTATATACTTGTCAATGCATGTGTTCC
Organism: Taudactylus pleione; assembly: GCA_031769625.1. Classification (NCBI taxonomy): domain Eukaryota; kingdom Metazoa; phylum Chordata; class Amphibia; order Anura; family Myobatrachidae; genus Taudactylus; species Taudactylus pleione. The sequence continues at coordinate 5,076,103 of JAUIMM010000710.1, forward strand.
AGCGGTACACCTGGGAATTTATCCCGGGATAGAAGAAATCAGTGTCATGCATCTGAAGCCAGGACATTATGGCTTGCTGAGCTTCACCGTTGGTTGCGAATCGCCTTCCACCCAGATGCTTCTTCAATGGTCCAAAGAGAATGAAATCACTCGGTGCCAGGTCAGGGCTGTAGGGAGGATGGGCCAGTACCTTCCCAATGCTAGCGCTGTAACAACTAACGCTTACACTTGGCTGAGTGTGGCCTGGTTATCAAAGGCAGTGCACCAAACTCAAACCTGTTACCGTGACGTTATCATCTCGACAAGTTGGAAATGAATATCAGCTGCTGATGTGCTAGATGCAGAAATCTAATCACACTACACACCTCAATGTGTGACCATGTTTCTGCCAGCCCCGCCATCTTACAACTGATGTTAGGTCAGTATGACTGATGAGAGGTGCAGTCTAATGGCTGTGAGGGGAAGCAGTGGTCTACTGGCTCTGTTTAAATAAGTGACACTAATTAATTTTTTTAGGTGCCCACTCATGTTGGTGATCAAGGTTACTGACCTAGGGCCTGATTCAGTACGGATCGCAACTTCAATCGCAACAGCGATTACGCACGCAGTCCCACTGTGGAGGTATGCTATCTGTGATCTCAATGCCAAAAGCAGCCTAACATAAGGACGCCCCCTTTACCTGACACACATCCGTAATACTTAGCAGACTGCGTAACCATCGGTAACATCGAGTACCATCGCAGCCTCACGCACACTTGCACAAGGTCTGACCTTAATCAGGAATTGCTAACCTCATCGCACGCAGTGGGAGCTCAAGCTGCGTATGGCATCCCAGTGGCTAATTTGTGCACGCCCGGAGTGGAGATCCTGCTGACAGCTTCGGGGGCGGGGGGGCGGACTGTAGACGTCATTAGGCCCCGCCCCTTCATGGGAAAAGGGAGTGATTTGCGGGTCCGCAAGGAGAGGGCGGGGCTAAATGACAGGATTTGCATCATTTTAGCCCCACCCCCTCCTACGGACCTGCAAATTCCCCATAAAATCTCCCCATTCTTCCCACTTCACTAGGAAGTGGACAGGATGCGGGAGATCTGCCTACTCTTCCGGGGGTGCGGGGGGCTACCCGAAAACTCGGTACCCTCCTGCAACTTCTGGGAAAGTAGGCAAGTATGACGCAGTAATGTTTGTGTGTGTGACATTATCACTGAATAGCAGTAATAATTTACTTTTTGTTTGTTTGCTTTAGATAATGGTTTTATAGATTACAAAGTAAAATAGCTGTAACAGTAAAACAGAGTGACAATGGGAGCAGAAAATAAAGTTTTGGTTTCAGTTGAAATGTCTGTAAATACTGACTTTTAAATGTACCAATCCTGGCTTTACCCAAATATGATCATCACTGTTCATCAAATTTAATTTTAATACAAAAAAATAAAATAAATCACAGTGTAATTTTTTCCTTTTGATCATCATTTTTATTTCGCATTTTGTTGTTACGATGGTATTGAACCTTGCTCGCTGCAGTTGTGTATATGTATTTAAATACACCAAAACAAGAGTAGAATTATGGGTAATGTCATTATGACACTTGAGTGGCATTACGCCGAAGTCAGTTCACCTTTTAGAGTGGCTGGTTGGAGTATTGTACATTGAGCTAATGTGCTGGTTTCATTACTTGAATAGACTTTTTTGCTTCTAAGTCGATTATTTTCAGAACAGTCTTGTCCATGCACAGAACAGTTTAAAATGTGTTGTTTTCTAATTTTATCTCAAATAATTCTTGTGGTTTTCAATAGTCTGCCAAGATGGAAGAACACTATAAACAGTATGAAGTTGTGAGGTCACGCTGCCCCAGCAATGGTAACCAAAGCAACGTCCGTCAGGAGATAATGCTGAGGCGTGGCGTTGCATCTAATTTCATTCACAGAGGCATCTGTCCTCTTCTTTAACCTTTCCAAAAAAAAAAGTTAATAAGTCCTGTAATATCTTCTTAGGGAAATACTGCGCCCATACTTTACACACATTGATCATTACCTTTAATCATTTATTTAAATACAATAAATGTATCATAGACTTATGAGTAATGTCATTTTGACACATGAATGGTATTACGCAGAAGCCGGTTCACCTCCTGAAGTGGCTGGGTTGAGTATTGTGCATAAAGAACTTGAAGCAGAGTTGAACAAGTTATCATGAATGTGTTGGTTCCCTCTTGAGTCAACAAATCTTAAACTAGAGAGTCTCATTGTATGTTTAATCTTGTTTTGCTGTTGGTTGGCTAAGGATGCTCTTCTGGTTACTTACAAACATGTTACCTATGCAAAGAACGTATCTGTAACTACAAGAAATCATTAAGTCTACAGCAAATGATCGATCTTTCTCCATTCTCAACAGCGACAGTCCAGTGCCAGGAGCCACGATCATCCCCAATTCCTGTTGTGGAGGTCGAATGGCTCTGCTTCACATAATAAGGTACACGGATGAGCCTACTCCATACTCTACTAGCAATGCCTAGGCTCCTTCCCATCTGTCTGTGCAGATTTCTGCTCCTCGCCATGACATCCATCCTGCTGCAGAAGCCTCTGCTATCCTGCATAAAGCCTAAGCGACAGGTCCAACACTGCTTTTATGCTACAGAGCTGCCTTTCTCTTCATAAATTAGATCAGTTGTTTCTTTGGTCGATAAGGATCAAAAGTTCCAAATCTTTAGTGGAACTATTATACAAATGGAAAATTGTTAAGAGTTGTCAATTAAAGCGAAAATAACTTTAATAATAAATAAGACACAAGGGAAAAATTATGGAATCATTGCAGCAGTGCCCAAAGTGTAAATGCATGTAATGAGCATGGTAAATGCTGTAAACAGTTCAGTAGGAAATAGGGTGCAGAAATGTTAAGTAATGATGGACAGGTGTGCACTTAGTGGGGGTTACCAGTTGCTTGGAAAGACCAAACTATAAAAAGGACTATAATTTGCTTCCCCTGGGCTGATTGGTGGGACAGTCCCAGTGACCTAATGTGGCTGCTAGAAAGTAGACAGTAGCAGTGCAGACTATCACCACTGTACAAGGCCCCTTACCTTTGCAAAATATGCTGTCTATTGCCATAATGAAGGTAATGGAAATCCACACATTGCAGATCCCACCCAACTTCTACTATGGTGAGTGGCACATGAGCGTTAAGCTTTGACCTCATTAGCTTCTCCAGTCCCCCATAGATGGCTGTGGGGTAACTCCTTCTTTGCTTATGAAATTGTGGTCTCTGTCCCCATAGAGGTCTTTGAGGATGGAGGTAAGCATATCCATGCGATAGGTAGTAATGTTTTGTAGCTATTCAGAAAACATCCCTGTCTGGTGACGTCCTCCAATAAACGGCCCTTCCGCGATCCCAGCATGCAATGCGTAGAATGATATAGCCGAAGTCTAATCATCCTTCTTCCCACTGTGCATGGGCAGGTAGTGCCTCGTGCTCCAGCATCCGCCCGTGTCACAGGACAGACGCAAGACACAAGAGGGTGGAGCGATGGAGAAGGAACAGAAGCAGTAAAGGTCGCCATCTCCAGATGGCGAAATTAAATCGAGAAGTGAGGTCCTGATTCAGACCTGCTCGCAAGCGCTATGCGCTCTCAAGCGGGTCAATGGCTGTGCAGTGCGCATGCACGAGCCCCAGAGCGAGCGAGAAATCACTCGCTCCGGCACTCACATCCAAAAGGGGCGGCTGTCAATGTTGATCGACAGCTCACCCCATTTGGTAGGCGGGTCTGGGGGGTGGCTTGCGAAACGGAGGCGATCGCGAAGGAACGCCTGCTTTGTGGGGGCGGTCCCACTGACATCACCAGTGATGTCAGTGGTGAGCTTCCGGCTCTATTAGAGCCAGAAGCTCACTGGGGATTGCGGGAACGAGACCCTACCACAAGGGTCTCATCTCGACCATCGCGACCATCACCTGGCCGCTCGCAACAGCTATGCGAGTGGCCAAGAGGGCGGTTTTAAAAAAGCATGCGGCCGCCCTGATTCAGAGCGAGCGCTCGCTTTTTGCGAGAAGGTCAGAATCAGGCCCTGAAACCGTTCTTCTATGAGTCGATCTCACCATACTACTGTATGGGGATGTGATTCTAACATTAATCAGGGGCACCGCTTTAAAAATGTTAGACTTCTTCACGGTAACCCCTAGATATGAGGAAGCAGTGAAAAGACCTGTTTGCTGAAGTGCTCCATGAAACAGGGCTTTCACTGCTGCATCAATAGACCCCTTGGGTCAGCGCATGCGTGGGCACTTGTCACAGTATTTTTTGCGAAAATACTGTGGTAAGTGTGCGGAGGGAATTCGCAGGGACAGAGCTTTATCACAAGCTCTGTCCCTGCAAGGGGTTTTTAGTAAATCCCTGTGATATTGGCTGAATTCGTAATGCGAATTCAGTCGGTAATATCACACTACAATCTGCATTCCCAATGCGGATTGTAGTAAATAGAGCCCCTTAACCTGTTAGTAAATTGAGAAAAGTAATGTAGAGGAGGACACCTTTCTCTAGTGAAACCATCTGAGTGCTTTTCTCAGCTTAGTAAATAATGTAATAGCTATAGGTTCCCTCAGGATATAGGGGCCTATTCATCAACACTAAAATAACGTTTTTAAGGGCATTTTCCTTAATGCCCTTAAAAACGTTATTTTGGTATTCATGAACAGACTTAACACAGGAGATATCACAGATATCTCCTTGCTAAGTTCCCCTGCGTTAATTTCCACACTCCCCATACATTAGTATGGGGATGTGGAAATTGTGGTATTCATCAAATTCCGAAAATTATCAATTTTCGGAATTTGATGCAGTTACTATTCGCCACTGTGAGGTGGCGAATAGCAGAATCCACTTACCTGTATCCGCGTGTGCAGGTCCCCCGACGAGTCCCTCCGGCGCTCTGCTCCGTCCTCAGGCTCCGGAGGCTGGTCTGTCATGTGTGCTCCCCAGCAGAGCACAAGAAAGTTTAGAAAAAGAAAAAAAAAAATTTTTATTCTAATCTGTCATGTGGTCTGCAGGGAAACCACATGACAGACCACAGCAGGACGGAGCCGGAGGCTGCTGCGCGGACAGGTAAGTCGGGGGGGGGGGGGAAGGTGAGCGGAGGGTGGAGGGGGGTGGGGGGGGACGGGGGGGTACGAAACTTAACGCATCTGTAGGCAGTGCTGCTCATGCGCTGGTTTTACAGATGTAACAGCGCATGCGCAGCACTGTTTCCAGATGCGATAAGGTAGTGTAGAGAGGGAAAAGTATCTATTTCCCGAAAAGCTGTCATCGCAAAAATGACAGCTTTTCGGAATAGATACTTATGGAGAGGTGGAATGATGAATTCCACCTATAATTAGCTAGATCTCCATGAGAGTTCTAAAGCTAATTATCTCCATTGAATTTTTACGTTTAATGAATAGGCCCCATAGTCATCATCGGGGCGGTCAGGATGCCAGTGGTCAGAATCCTGGCTACATAAACCCGACCGCTGAGATCCCGACAGTAAGTACTAGGGTTAGAGGTTAGGCTTAGACGCTAGGGGGATGGTTAGGACTAGGCTGCGGGAAAGGTGGGTTAGGGGGAGGGTTAGGGTACTTACCTGCATGACTGTCGTGATGCCGCTGTCGGTATTCTGACCACCATCATCCCGACCGTACCCAACCCGTTCCCTCAGGCTGTAAACCTATTTTATGCTAGGTCCTAATAGAAATCTGCTCGTTTCCCCAAATTAGGAAAATATAATATAAAAAAATTCATAACATAATTTCCAGAAATGTAAAAAAACCCCCCAAATTTCTTGTTTTAGAAAAATGGGATCCAGCTATGGGTTCTTTGCCTCCGTGTCCAATAAGGTCTCAATGCATCCACAATCGCAGAAACAGGACCCTAAACTATGGGCCTGATTCACTATGGATCACTAATGCTATCACAGCTGCGATTATGCACACAGATCTGCTGCAAAAATATGGTAATGTTTGCAATCGCAAAGCCAGCATAGAGATGCCCGCTACCGCTATCTCACATCCATAAACCTCACAGATCTGCGTATACATCGATACCAAGCTGCGAATGCAGTTGCAGTGGTTAATTTATGCACGCCCAGGAAACGGAGTTAAAACAGACAGGCACGCCTGCGTTTCTCCAACCACTCTCCCGTCACCCGCGCACGCAGGGGGGGTTTACGACTACCTAGAATCCCCCCCTGCCCGACCCAGCAAGGAGCGCTGAACAAAATAAATATATATTTTCTTTTTTTTTGCACGCTGAGACTGCCTGGGCTGGCTGTAGGGGGAGCTGCAGCGCGCAAGCCCCTCCCAATCAGTTCCCATAGGCCAGGCGGATGAGAGCGTTGCTGCTGCCAGCGCTGTGTAGTTCTGGAGCTCAGCCGCAAAAA